>CM028129.1:122482500-123732500 GCA_016271365.2 Neoceratodus forsteri
CAACCAACTGCTGAAGTTCCTGGTGCAGAGCCCCTTAACCTCCCCATGGCCATACATAGGTAGCACCTCTCTGAATGCCATCAATTCATGCTACCTGTTTAAGATGGTATTCAGTGATACTGGTGACTGCAAATGGGCGACTCTGTTATGAGCGACTCATTTGCAGCACCTCACATGTGAGCGACCCTGTAAGGGTAGCGAGGAAAGACTAGCGAGTAGGGATGAGCAAGCGAGAATTAGCGGTAGTGTAGGATGGCGACCGGAAGGGGTGGGATAAGGAAGAGGGTTTGTGTAGGGTAGTGTGGCGTGCTGCTGCCGAGCTAGCCATGTGGTATGGCGGCAAGAGTGGCTAGTTTTGGTGCAGTAGGCTCAGGGTTCAGGGATGGGGAAGGGCATACTTTTTTGCTATGTCCAGAATTTTTTTTTCTTTGGGATTGTCTCCCCCTTCCTGATATGCAACCTCCCTGGAGTTGGTAATCTAAAATCAGGGGTGTGCGGCCCCCCTTTTAAATTATGCTTGAGGCTGTCAGTTATGGTGTTGTCGATGAATGTACATCACTGTTGTACTTTCTGGCGATGTACACTCACTGTAACAGCGATCATGACCATGTCCCCCACTAGCAGCTACCTCCTCTTCCGCCGGGGCCTTTGCCACCCATCCTGGGACATCCCCTTTAGGGGTCCTCCATTTCCTCCCATGCCACCATTTTAGGTGCCTCCTCCCAGCACTCCTGTCCAGCCAGAATGGCACAGGAATTACACAGTAGCAGACACTGAGGACTGTGTACCCCAACCTCCATCCCCACTCTCCAGAACTCAAGGTCCATTCTTTTTTCCTTCTTTCTAGACATCCTTTGGGGCAAAGGCAGCTTACTCAGTGGCCCCGGGAAGGGATAAGAGATCCCTTGGATCCTTGCCAACTCGACTCAGAGTCCAGCCTCCTCCTCCTCCTCCCTCAGCCCAGAGAGATGTGTGCATCAAGGCTTGAAGAAGAGCACATATTAATGGGTGAAACCTTGGCACTGTGCGAACTGTTGCCATTTGCTGTGGTATATTCAAATAAATTCTATTTATTTATTCCATAACCAAGTTCTGGTATCGCTCTTCAACTGTTAGCCTGACTTTATGGTTTCTTGAATGCCAGTCATTCAGTTCTTTATTGTTCGGCGACATGGTCATACAATGAAAACATTCATTTCATAATATTAAAATATCATGATTATACAAAAAGAAAAAGCTGCATACACAATACACCACGATTAAAACCATAAATATTTATTAAATAAATCCTAGCAATACATGTCACATGTTCAAACAGTACAATGTTAACAGCCAAATCATAGTTGATCCACAGCTAAAGGGTGGTTCCAACATCTGTTCTCACTGAACATACTTTACTTTAGCACTGGGAGCCTGTTGAGGGCCAAGACAGCTTTAAGGGGCCACATCTTTCCTTTAATTCTGATATTCTGATGTAACCTATAGGTGGCGCTATCCCAAGGGATACTAACCCTGCCTGCGTGACTAAGTGCAGGGTGAAGGGCCTGAGTTCTGTGAATGGGTGCCTCCACCCAGAGAACAGGGCCAGTGATAGCGTAGCTGCTCTGGGTACAGCCCTCCGGGACACTAATACCCTCCTCTATCCCCCTCTAGTGGCCTATACTGGTCAGCAAATACACAGTCACAATTAACACCAGAAGGCAATGTTAACCCCACACTTGGTGCACTTACCAACAGGGCTGGATCAACTGCATTGGCCCTGAAGACCCCCTGTAAAATAAGACCTGCAATTGAGAATGGCAATAGCAACACAGTATCCCCACCACAAAGGTACACCACAGCCAGTTTAAATGCAAAAATATTTAGATCTGATTTATTGGGGGTCATGAACAAGGGAGGGGCAGTAATCTGGTGTTTGATTCTGGTTCTGATTTAATCAGGCTAAGCACGCATGCCTCTATGAGTCCCTCTAGCACAGTCACACACACTCTGGGTACCCAGCTGGTCTGCACGCTTGCCTGAAGCGTTGCCCGGGGTAGGCCGGCATTGCAGCTGTTGTTGGGGCCCTTAGGAAGGAAAAAACACAACATGCACTTTAACCCACAAGGCTCAGTTCGTAAAGATCAATCAAAACAATTAAATCAGGTGACACATTTTGATTTGAGCTTTGTTGCAGTGAGCTACCCCGATGTTTACTCACGCTACCCAGACCAGGATGCAGGATGGATGAAATGGAGACCTCAGGATGAAGTGCTGGTTTGCCAGGAGAAGCATGGCCCACACGCAACGCACTGTGGTGGTCATTCCTGTTTACTGATGTTGAGTTCAGAGCCAAGTCCCTCGACGGGTCTTTCATCAGATGTAACTCTGCAGTGTGAGTGGCAATCTAGGCTGAGATGGCGAGGCCCAGAGTAGGTGAACAGCTTGTATACAGTCAGGTGAAGTGCTGGATACAGCTTCCAGCTAGGGTGACACATTTAAGCAATGTGGGGAACCAAATCGTGACCCACACCTGCACTTTCAACACAATTATAGTAAAGGATAGGCAAATACCACAGTTTGGATGACAGTCCGGTTGCAATGGACAGCGTCTCTGAGCAAACTGTACTCTCTGCGGTTGTCTCAAGTCCTGACAGACTGATCGCACCAAGGCAAATCTTCGGTCCACACCAGGCAAAATTCACTTTGTCACAATTCAGGCTCCGATCACAAAAGCTGCAATTTTGGACAAAGTCCGATTTCAAACTCAAGGTCTCTTCACTTGGGAAGATGGTAGCAGGCAGTCCAGACACAGCCTTCCTGCTGATTTCCCCTGCACACCACGCAAGACCAGTTGCTTGAATTACTCGAACTGTTCACTTTCGCAACTCCAACTACACGGACTCACTGCTGCAGGCTGCTCTGGGACTTCCCAGTGATCCAAAAGGTTTGGCTGGCTGATCCATGTATCTGTCACAGCTATAGATCCACCTCAGGTCCATTTAGGCGCCAAGGCAAAAACTCACAATTCCTACAGAAATTCACTCCCACAAGACCTCTGGGGACAAGCTCCATTTCAGGCCCCCAAAGGTACTGATTGGTCCAAACCAACAGTCCAGAACCAAGATGGTGGTGATTAACAGAATGTCCATGCTGCAAAGGAAGGCAGGTTAGATAAAACTACTATATCATTATTATTTAAATAATCAGCAAAGAATCACATCTCTTGATAGAGCTTCCTCTGCACAAATAACGATGGCAGAAGGAAGCCAAAGCACTGCAGCCCTGGAGGGACTCGAGCCTGGAAACACTCGGCTCCTACCCAGATTGATTATAACCTTCGAGAATAGCACTTCTTAAAGGGGCAGGTACAGAGGCTAGTAGGGCACTCGCATACAAACCTTAGAAAATGATTAAACACAGGACACCAGCCTGGCAGAGGGCATTAGGCAAGCCCAGGAAGACAATTTAGAAACCCCCATTTGTAGGGAGGGGGGATACACTGATATTCTGATATTTTCTTTTTCCTGATTCTTTCAATAAAGAAAAAGAATTTGGCAACTGCCTCTATAGTTGTAGAATCTTCTGTTGTCATGAGGATTAGCATGCGTTCAGGCCTATCCATGTCGTTTCCCAACACGACATATGAGCCAATAAATGGCTTCTAATCATCGTGTACCAGGGGCATTCCTAAAAGATATGAGTTATGTCTTCTTGTAACATGGCAAAAATCAGAGCAGTACAAACAAGGAAGCCAACTGGCCGAATCATGTCAGGTGCCACAAGAGCAACACGGCATTATTCCATGACAGATGTTGTGTTGCCATCGGGAGACCCTGCCTCACCTCACCAAACTATTAAATTGCTCTCTGTGCCTAGGCCAACTTCCAGCACTCTGGAAAAGAGGAATTATCATTCCAATCCTAAAAAATGGGGATCCAACTGACCCTGGTAATAGCTCTCGAAAAAACTGTGTCAGACCAGCTCACTGAATACCTAGCCAAACACAATCTGCTTTGCCACGAACAACGCGGGTTCAGAGCGGGTCACAGCACCACCACTGCCCTACTCGAATCTACCTCTTACATACTGGAACAGGGGTCAATAGCAGAAGCAATCTATGCTGATCTGACCAAAGCGTTCAACACAGTCAGTCATGCACTACTTCTCCACTCTCTCCCCTCCCTCCATGTTGCCCCTGAAGCTATCTCCTGGTTCACAAACCACCTCACAGACTGGACCCAGCAAGTCAAAATTAGCACAACCCTCTCCTCCAAGCAGCCAGTTCTAGCGGGTGTCCCTCAAGGGTCGATTTTAGGCCCTCTACTTTTCACTCTCTTTCTAAACTCCCTCCCACAGGCCTGCAGCGGAAAGCTATTGCTCTACGCAGATGATGCTGTAGTATACTGGAAACACACCAATCCTAACTCTCTTGAAAATGCTCTACAAGGCTGTTTTAGAGACCTAGAATCCTGGTTCACCGATCATCAGTTAATACTAAAGTACAACAAGACAAAATCTATGATCTTTGCTCACCGCCAAAACCCCTACAGTAGTGACCTGCTATCTATCTCAAATTCACAGGGCATCCGCATTGAACAGGTCCAAAATTTCAAATATCTAGGCACCACGCTGGACACATCCCTCACCTACCACATACACATTAAGCACCTCTCCTCCTCTGTTAACACCCGACTAGGGATTCTATACAGACACAAACACAGTCTACCCCCACCAGCCCTACAGCTGGCTGTAACCTGCTCAGTCCTTTCTTTGGTCGAATATGGGATAATAATTTATGGCACAGCTGATCACACAGCCCTTAACTGCATCAATCTAGCCCTCAACAAAGCCTGCCGACTGGTCACAAGCTGTGATAGATTAACCCATACATGAGCTCTATAAGCATGCAGACTGGCTGACCTTTGAAGGGAGACTAAAGTACCACACTTGCCTCTCTAGCCAAAAGATACTAATGAACCTTGCACCCTGGGCCTTCCCCCCTCATCCAACCAGCCCTCATAGAAGTACCCTAGGTGCCTGGCAAGCACCTCCCTCATAGTCCTCACTGTAGGACCTCACTAGGGCAAAGGTCTTTCCATTATCGTGCCCCTCTGGCTTAAAACCTACCATCCTCCATCTCCCTGGCCCCTAGTCTTGGGCAATTTAAAACTGGTATCAAGAGACTTCTTCTTGACTCGGAGATATGTTCTTCTTGACTCGGAGACATGTGGCTGTCACCAACATGACTGCATACCTAGGCCTACAAACCTTCTCAACTCAGGGCTTGGTAAAGTCCTTCCGAATCGGTAACCTGTCCCACTCCACCTTGAAGACCCAGGGTCCTCTAACAACCCGTATGATGGTAACCAAGTAATGTAAATTACCCTGTACTGTGAAACCATGTAAAATATTTCGAAATGTAATGTCTCTGCTCTGTGAGCTATGTACAATTTGTCTGAATTGTAATGTTTCTGTTTTGTATTGACGTGGAGCCTTTGCAAAGGAGTCTTCGACTCAAAGGATTGTAATTCCGAAATTTCAATAAATAAATAAATCATTAGAGCACTCTTTTCACTGTGCACAAGCAGCAGAAATGTGGAGCGCGATCCTCGGGACACCTCGGAAACAGATGGGTATGGACGTCGAGAGCCACCTATGTGGTGAAAGGGCCTAATGCAATGCCGGTCAATGAAGTAACAGCCATCCCAAGAGTAACCGTGCTACCGGGACTCTGACAGCTACCAGTCTTCATGGGGCAGAAGTGGAAATAATCAGAGCATTGTGAGAACATAAGTAATATTTGCATACCGCGCTCTGTGGAGTGAAGGCAACTGCCAGATATGTAAATATTCCTTATCTTTCTACAATGCTGTATTGAACTATAAATCTAAACCAAACTACTGAAAACAGCCGTCTATATCACAATCAAACCTACCGCGCCACGTTAGATATGGCGCCATAGTCCTTTTAAACACAAGTTGTAAACCGAGAACAAACACCAGTAACAATATAGAGACCTCCTTCTAAATGTACTCTCACCTGTAAGACATAGACATCTACTAACAGAAGTACAGAGTTGAACACCACAAAATATAATAGTACACAACAGTATGACTTCCTGTTCCTGTATCTGGGATATAAATCTCACTGTTAGCACTAGTCAATCAGCGCTTGCCACATTGCAAGCGCATTAATCCATTCCAAAGTCAGGCTGTACTCGGGAATTAATGCCTGGATGATGGTTGGATGCACTCAGCCGAATGCCCCAACCCTCCCAACCAGGCAATAATTCCTAGTAGATCCTCCCTTATCGTAGGATTAATGCTTACATATTCCCCAATCAGACAGGAGCATTTGGGGCTCACCATGTCTGTTTTGGAATACCTTGCACTTATGTTACTTTCGGATGTTTGAAATTTGAATTTAACAAATGTTCTCCTTAATTTGGGGTCCAACAACATACGCAGATACAGTACACAGAAATGTGACAGCAGAGAAAGGCCCCATGGCCCATCTAGTCTGCCCAAATATGGTTTATAACCAAAATGGGTATTGTTTGCCACAAACCATTTTGAATATCTCGAAGCCGCAATACTCAGGAAGTCTTCCTTGGCCCAAAAATGTTTAATTTGTTTCTTAATATAATCCTTGTCTTTAAAGCTACAGAGTGACACAGCTGCAGCTGCAGCAACAATTGATTCAAAAAATACATTGAAAGCAGAACTACAACACAATAAAAATTTGTAAATATTGGGAAGCAGTTAAGAGGTGGGGGAAGGGGACAGGTGGGAGGATGGGAGAGGTTCCTGCCTCCAACAACAAAAACCCCATCTGTTGCATCGGCAAAACTGAAGTATCCAGGCTGACATCAGAAGAGCACAACCACACTATAGTCCTCAAAACTCTGAACTGGGAGCACTTCTGTTCCTGGTGGGCTGGGGGATACTTACCTCGTAATTTTGTGTCTCAGTAGTCTAGCTCATTAGACAGGCAATGCAATATTTTCCAACTTGAAAGGTTAGGAGTATTAATTTCTGAATCTTGTGCTAGGAGGCAGCGTGTGTGTGTGTGTATTACACAAAATCCCTGTAAAGAGTAATCAGGCGTGACAGTGTTGGTGGGCCCATTCCTGTTCATGACATTTAACCATATGTCTGTGGATAAATATAAAATCCTGCGCACTTCATAAGCATAAAACAACTGTCCGTGCATTTGATGGCATTTGCGTGCCACATCAGCTCTACTGGAGGCACTGCTTTAGCAGTCTTACTAAATCAGTGAAAGCAAGGAATGCAACAATCAGCTTTTGCATGTGACTTCAGCAGCAGACTGTTTTCATCCCTCCCCTCCACCATCCGATTACTATGCTTTCCAAAAAGGGGGTGAGGGAGTGTGTTAAAATGATAAAAGTGGCCCTTTGTTAAGGAAGGCAAGGTTTGGCATTTCTCCAACTTCTGATTTCCTGACCGGTGATACTAATGTAACCCCCCTGCAAATGGGGGTTCCCAAAAGACTTCCAGGAGCTTGCTTGAATGCTCCAAGCCTGAATGGTGTTTGGCATTTAAGCCATTTATCAGTGAGTGTTTTTAGAGCCTCTGGTACTGTCTCTTTAAGAGCTGTCTGCTTGCAGACATAATTAGTTTGTATGGGGGGACTGTGTGCTTCTCTGAGTACCACTCGAGCTGCTGCAATTCACTTAATTTTTGCAGTCACTAGGAGTGCAAAGGGAACCTATCTAAAAGATGTAACTGTTTACCAGGAAATTATTTAGAGTAATAATGAAATTACAGTTTGTCTAACCTGCTTTCTTTAGTCAGAACTGTGTCTGCTAGTTCCCCATTCTAGTTTTGAACTGCTGAACTGGACCAATCAGTGTAGGGTAAGCTAGCTCTAAAATGGTGCCTTGGACGAATCAGAACTTGAACTCTTAATCTGAGCCAGCCACAAGAGGATTGTATGGGCAGTGACTCTGGGAAGATGAGTTTAGACTTCAGTGCCTTTTGGACCAACAGCAGCAGTCTATTGTGAGTGACAGCCAATCCAGTCAAGAACTTGGAGGAACTCAAAGGAAGTGCCAGTTTTTGTCGGTTGGAGTTGGTTGAGCTTTGGCAGTGAAGAAGGAAGGAGCCCTGTACTTTTCAGTGTGCAGTTTTAGTCAAACAACGTGAAGGCCCAGAGTCCCGGTCTGCAGCTTGTTAGGACTGAATCCGTCCTGTGAAAAGAATCTCAAAGGATCTCTGAAGACTAGAAACCAGGCTTCACCCTGCAGGAAGACTGGAGGAATTGCTGAAAATTACACTGGGTCTGTCAGGAACTGAATCTGCTGTGTGTTCTCCTGGGTATTGTGCAGTAATTGCATCGGGGATACAGATGCAGCCTGCCTGGTATAGTGCTTTCTTTTATATGGATGTGTGAAGGGTTTGTGTACCTCAAGTGAGCCCTGCTGACATTGAAGGACCTTATCTTATTTGGAGTCGTGAGTACTAATTCAGGGGTCGCTTCCTGTTGAATGCCACATTAAATCAAATGGAATTACTGTACTGCTGACTGTTTAATTCTCCTTTTCTCTGTGTGAAAGGGCCCTACCAGCTGCCACGGTTTGGACTAGCCACTAGGGCTTAGGTACCCAGGGACAGTAACTGATAGGGATGAGCCTGTGCACAAGAGCCATGAATAATTATTAGAGTGATAAGCTAATTAACCTGATTTCCCCTGTCCTTGGCCCCATATCCCCTAAATAAATCAGAGCTGCTTGTTTCAGCAAAGTTATACTGCCTGAGGTATTTGTCTATGTTAAAGTACTGTGTACTGTGATTGTTGCACTGTATCTCATTTCACAGGAGGTCCCAGTGCGGAACCAGACCTGGGGTGAAAGTGTATACTGTAGAGTAATTCTGATATATTGTGTGGGCCACTAGTGGGAAGAAGGGGTTGCAGTCCCAGAGGGCTGTGACCAAGTTAGTTAACTATTGCAAACCCTGACCTCTGGGTGGGCACCGCCATTGGATCAGGCCCCTCCAACCTGTTGGTGGCAAATCAGGCAGGGTAGTAGCCCTGGGATAGCGCCATCTAGGGGTTACATCTTGGAGCTCACAGCTGGGTTGTGTGTCCTCTGGTAGCCATATTCTGAACCACTGTTAAGAAAAAATGGGTACCCGACAGAGTGGCTGTGCACCGGCTGGTGGAGTGGTGTACTGGGGAGGATCGAGCCCCCCAAAATGCTATGCTTATCCTGGACATCCCCTGGGTATCAATAGGACACTGTGCAGGAGTACTTTCCAAGGTGGAAGTTTACAAAACCCTGTGGTGGTGGGTCGACATGCTAATCTGCTCACCCACACTTTCCGGCCCTAGTAGAGTTTAAGGATCCCATAGATAGCTCCAAAGTGCACAGACCATTACCCCAGAGGGAGCCCTCACTGCTTGGAGAGTGATAACTAAGGACAGGAAAGACCGGAGGAATCAGCCCCACCACTATCTGAGAACTTTGAGGAGAAATTGCTGAATGGTTGCTGGGAGAGGGGAAAACTGTGGAGGACTTGAAGAAACTATTCTTGCCACTGGGGTGTTCCTCCCCAACACCCTCTCCTGCTCCAGTGCCCGTGTGGTGGCTGAACCAATGCAGACCTATTTCTGCACACCACCAGTCACGACTCTTCCGAAGGTTGAGGATCTTCTCTGGCACCCTCCCCACCCCAAGGGAGGATGACTGGGAGACCTGGATAGACTATGTTGCCCCAAAGTGCTAGAATGGCAATGCTCGGAGTGGCGAAAGAGGTTGGTGAGGCCTCGAGGTCCTGCCACTGGCTGCCATCCGTTGCTAAGCAGACCCAGTAACCCTGAGCGACTGCACAGGCCTATCTTGAGGCCATGGAGAATGTGTAGGAGCCCAGATTCTGATGAGGACCTATGGTGGAGAGTAGAAGTGCACAACAGTACCAAGGGAGTTGTTGTCTGTGTATGTATCTCGGCTGGAAAATTGTTGCAAAATGCCTCAGGAAAAGGTAGTTGCACAGCGATTGAACTGGACCGAACCAGGCTGGACAGGATCCTTAAGTCTGCCCCTCCTTCAGAACTGCTGTTGCTTCAGTTACACCTGGCAGATCGACTGGAATGCCTCCCCTTATGATGAGTTAATGAGAGAAATCGGAGTTGAGAAAGGCGACCTCGGGAGGGACCTGCACCAATAGCTGCGGCTAGACCAGTGACTGGTGACCCATCAAGGAGTAGTTCAGGCGCAGAGGCTGGCGGTCAATGAGTACTCTGACAAGGAAAAGATATGTCACAATGGGCAGAACTGTTGGAGAGATCGGGGAATTCAAAACAGTCCCTTTATAGAAGGCCACGCCTGCAAATGCAGACCCTAACCTATATCCGACTGCATCTGCTATGGGTGAAAGTACCACCATGTATCTCCACTGATAACAGCTCCGAACTCGATTCCTTGACCATGAAGTGGAGAAACTGAGATGTCTCCAAATGCTTATCACCGCAGACAGAGAGATGGCACCAAGGTTTCCAGTTAGTAATACCCCGCCCTGGCTCCCAGTGTGGCGCTCGACCAGCTCAAACCCAGGAAGTATGTTTTGCTATAATTGTGGGAAAGATGGGCACATGAAAGGGAATGCCAGTCCCAAAAGACACTGACAAGGTGACATATAGGCTACAAGAGGCTTGGAGAAAAATCAGTGGTTAAGATGCCGACATAGTCAGTGAGGCACAATGCTAATTCCACGTCCTTTGTGGCAAGGTCAGTTGCGACCCCGCCTCCTCAGGCTGGTCCAGAATAAGTGGGTCCTCATGGAGACCACTGCAAAAAGTGAGCAGGTGTCTACAAAGAGCTATATTGAACAAGTGGCTCCCGAATGACAATTATGTTCCAAGATTGGTATCAGAAGCATTTGTCAGGCGTACCCTTACAACCATTAGAAGGACTGCATGTATGGGGTTAAGTGAGAGGCCTACCCTATTCCAGGTATATCAATTTGGCTGTCTTTACCTCCGTGGCTGGGTGGCGAACAAGAAGTGAGACCCCTGTATGGTAACATCCCCCACTGGACTGTAGTGGTGTCCTTTGTTGGTGGAACAAATGCTCATATGTTGGGAAGGCTGGCACGTTGTGTTATGAAAAAACAGGGTCAAAGACTAGTAGAGCTTTAGAGTTCCGGCGACTAAGAGAGGCCTATGAGGCACAGAGATGCTGAAAAACAGAACCAGAGGATTTCTCGGTACGGTACCAGTGCCTTCCGGGAAGATGACCTGAGGCCTGATGGATTATGCCACCCCTTTGGTCCAGGAGTGGCAATGCTCCAAGGGGAGAAACGGAAGAGGGGTTTGCTTGAGAGTCTGCGGGGTCCTGCCTTAGAAGCTATTAGATTCTTCAGGCCACCCGTCCGGGAAGCTACTGCAGAGTATCTCTGCTTTGAAGGCTTCTTGGGAGTACAGAGACTGTGAAGATTTATTATGGAAGTTCAGGTCTGCTAAGCAGTGGAGAAATGAAAACTGTCAGCTTTTGTTACTAGAGTGGAGAGAGCCTTGCAGAAGGCTTATAGAAAGGGATCACTGCTACAGCCCTAAATCAGTTCGGTTAGAACATGTTTTAAAGTCTGCCAGATTCTGTAGTGTAGCAGCTGCTGAAACCTGTTGGTATGATCGGGGGCACCGCCTGAATATTGTCAATTGATGAGGAAATTCGAAATGGATGACTGATGAAGAGGGGAACCCTGTGTGGGCCGTGGAACCTAGTGGGACTCCCAGACTAATACCCTGAGGAGACTTGTCACCTTGAGGGTCCGAGGGGTCCCCAGATCTCCTAGGTACTGTGGGGCGGGTTGTTTCCTCGACCCCTGGATGGGGTGAGTTGAGGGTGAGATCAGGAATTTCGGAACTGGTGAGGACTTAAAGCAGTCTACTGTACTTTACCCAGCCTGGGCCCCTGAGTCATGTAGAGCCCGAACCCAGCCTCCTAGAGAGTTCCTCTCCCTCCCCTCAGGGCCCCTCAGAATAGTGATCCCTGGGACCCAAATTTGTTATCACTGTGGAGAAGATGGCATTTGCGCCTGATCTGCCAGAGGCCGAGAATTTAATGAAAGTTAACAGCAGACTGATCGCTGACACCGACCAGACCCAGTCTCGGACCCCCAAGAAAAGTTGTGTGACTCAGGCCCATGCCCGCCGGGCTAACAATGTTGCTACCCCAACTGGTCTGATGTGGTCGGGCCGTCGGTGGAGGACCCCGTGCAGGTGAATGGAATTCTACCAGAGCTGTATGACAGTGTCTCCTAGTGACCATCATGTGTTTCAGGACTGGTACCAAGCACACTTATCTGAAGTGCCCTGCAGCCTCTAAATGGTCTACATGTATGGGGTTGGAGCAACAAGGCTTATCTGTATTTGGGGTACATCCGTGTCTGGGTTATCATTCCCTGCAACTGTAAATGGAATAAAATGAGCAAGTGAAACCTTAGTGTTAGTTTGCCCACCCACTGGACTATACGATGGATGCCCTTGTTGATTGGAACAAATGCCCTCATGTTTGACGATGGCCCAGTTGTGCTCAGAGAAGTGAGCATTTCAAACTGGGCGCAGCTTTGGGTGTACCGCTGTAATTCAAAAGGTCAGAGCCACTCAGAAGAAGGGTAGTCGGAGGAACCTGAAGGCCCTGTGGGAGTGGTGTCGGAAGAAGGATCCGGCCTTGTAGTGTTTTGCCCCAAATGCACAATGTGTTCTGCATGGAGAGTACAAATAAAGACAGATGTCAAGAATAAGTTGTTGATGTTGGTGTGCCTTATGGAGGGAGAATTACCTGAGGGGTTGTTGTTAAGCCTGCATTTTGCTGTGCCAGGCCCATGCCTATGTTAAAAGGGTGATGGTTCAGGTGCACAATGTGTCTGATAAAGAGATTCTAGAATAAGAGAGGGTGTACCCTGGCTAGTGTCCATTGTGCAGATACTGTTGTGCTACCAAATAGAAAAGTTCCTGGATCGTGTCATAGTTGCTCCTGATCTGTTTGACTTTGGTGACCTCCGCTGTCTGACTGAGTGAAGCAAAGGGTCAGTGAGAGGCTTGCCAGAGGAACCAGGTTTTTTCCTGAAGGAGGGGATGTAGGATGTGTACAGGGCTGAGCATCATCGATTAGGTGCAGCGAAAGACATTTCGAGAGATCGACGTCTGGCTCCCGCTGACATAGATGATGTAGGCCGGCATCTGCAAGAAATGTTGGCTGCTGGTGTAATTCAAGAGTCTAGGAGCCCCTATGCCTCCCCCATTGTAGAAGTAAGGAAAAAGAATGGGGCAGTTCGAATGTGTGTAGACTATCGCACTTTGAATAGGCGGACTATTCCGGATCAATACACCATGCCCCGCATACAAGACACCTTGGATTGTTTGAATGGTAGTAAGTGGTTCTCTGTGTTGGATCTTCGGTGCGGATACTACCAAATCCCGATGGCCCCAGGTGACCGGGAGAAGACTGATTTCATTTGCCCTTGGGTTTTATGAGTTTGTCCGGGATGCTCATGGATTTCGGTGCCCCCGCCACTTTTTCTGCGCTTTGATGGAATGAGCTGTGGGGACATGAACCTACTCGAGTGTTTGGTCTATTTAGATGACGTTATAGTGTTTGGCAGATCATTGAAGAACATGATAGCGATTATTCAAAGTCCTGGATCGATTGGAGGATTTAGGCATAAGTTGTCTATCGACAAGTGTCAATTCTTCCAGACTTTCGTGAAATATGTGGGCCGCGTGGTGTCCACTGAAGGCATAGAGACTGCCCCAGAGGATGGTGGCGGCTGACAACTCTGCCTCAACCTAGGAATTTAAAAAGAGCTGCAACAATTCTGGGGTTTTGTGGCTACTATAGGCAGTTTGTTGAGACTATTCACGAGTGATTTTCCCCTCCCTTAATCTCACCCAGGGGTATCCGCCTACTCACAAAAAGTATAAGAAGAGGTGTGCGCTGGACATAGAAAAGAAGTATTTTGGTCAAATGATATGTTGGGGATCGATCGGACTGCTTAGTGTGAGGAAGCTTTCCATGACATCATATATCAACTCACCCATGCGCCCGTGTTGGTAGTACAGACCCAGCCAAGCTTTACAGCTCTTCATACTGATGCCAGTCTGCAAGGATTGGGGCTGTATTGTACCAGGAGCACACGAATGGGCTGAGACCTGTAGTGTTTGCCAGTAGAAGTCTGATGCCATCAGAGAAGAATTACCTGCACAAATTAGGGTTTTGGCTTTGAAGTGGGCCATTGTTGATCAGTTCCATGACTATTTGTATGGTGTCAGATATTAGTGAAGACTGACACAATCCTCTGACCATGTACAAACCTCAGCCAAAATTGGATGCTACCTGGGCATAGGTGGCTCTCTGCCTTGGCCACCTACGACTATTACGTAGAATACAGGGCGGTTTAAAACCATATAGATGCGGATGCTCTCTCGAGGCCTGTGTCCCAGGACTGAATGGGTCCAAGTTATCTGAGCCTGACATAAGAGCCCCGTGCCAGAAATTTTGATAAGGAAGAACAGGCGTCTCCTGACACGGTGGACTGTGGTAGATTGTTTGGGACCGCTGAGAACTGTATACCTGCCGCTTACTGCCATTTCTCTGCCTTGGACACTAGCTCTGTCGCAACTCAACAATGATGATTCCCAACAGGCTCAATCCTGTGACCCTATGATAAGAACGGTTGTAGAGGTTTTTCTGGCTGGAAGGGATGTATCCAAACTGTGTTCCACTGACTTGTGGACTACCTTGTTGTACAAAGAAGGGCCCAAACAAAGCTGATCTACCAACTACTAGATATAGAGACTGTGAGTAAGGAGGCCGGTGCAACGACAACAACTGGTGCTGCCCTCAGCTTTCAGAGAACTAGTTCTAAGGTCATTGCATAATCAGATAGAGCACCTGGGCATAGAGTTTAACACTTGATTTAGGCGGGCTCACCTTCTGTTGGCCCAAGATGATGTGGACGTGGAACAGTATGTCAAGACCTGTGGTGGATTGTTTCAAAGGAAGCGTTACTCAGAGAGCTGCTCCTTGGTCAGCATTACTACTAGTGCTCCTCTATGGGAGCTGGTCTGTATTGATTTCCTGAGTTTAGAGCCTGATCTGAAAAGTGTTATAACATATTGGTGGTCACTGATCATTTTACCCGGTATGCACAGGCTTTCCGACCAGGGATCAGAAAGCAACTACAGTGGCTAAGATACTTGTTTAGAATTTTTTCGTCCACTATGGGCTCCGAGCGGATTCATTCCGATCAGGAAGGGACTTTGAGAGTCGCTGATTAAAGAGATGCTATCTTTTGGGGGGTACGCAAATCACGAACCACCCCCTACCATCCGCAGGGAGACCCTCAGCCTGAAAGGTTCAATCAGACATTGCTTGACATGCTGGGCACTTTTACAATCCAAAGATAAATCGAGATTGAGCCAACAGATTAGCACTCTAGTTCACGCCTACAATTGTAATAAAAGTGATGCCACAGGGTTCTCCCCTATCGACTGATGTTTGGAAGAGAGGCTAGATTGCCAGTGGATGTGTGTTTTGGGGTTTCCCCTGATGGGGTGCGAGCAGAAAACCATCTACAGTATGTACAGAAGTTAAAGGCCCAATTAAATCATGTTTGCGCACAGAGGTTCTTTGTCTTTTAGATGGTTTTTTGTTTTAATGGGTTCACCACAATATATCCCAGGCACACTGCCTTAGGGGTAGCTGGTCCAGTCCACTGGGGTGTTAAACAGACGAGGCATACTGATGAGTCCTGGTAGGACGAAACACGTGTCTATGTCTTCTGTTAGCACCCTTTGCAAACTGTGTGAGAGGCCTTTCGGCACCATGCATTTGCTTAAAGTTGGACCAGCATAACATTCTGTGGTGATTGCATATGCAGCCTTGATGCTTTGCATTTGGGGGCATGTGTGACTTTGTATTTTCTTGAAACTTGGCTTCCAGCCGAATGCCTTTCAGGGGTAACCCTTGCCTCGGTGTTTGCGCACAGAGGTTCTTTATCTTTAGATGTTTTTTGTTTAATGGGTTCACCTAATATATCCCAGGCACACTGCCTTAGGGTAGCTGGTCCAGTCCACTGGGGTGTTAAACAGACGAAGCATACTGATGAGTCCTGGTAGGATCGAAACACGTGTCTATGTCTTCTGTTAGCACCCTTTGCAAACTGTATGAGAGGCCTTTCGGCACCATGCAATTCTGCTTAAAGTTGGACCAGCATAACATTCTGTGGTGATTTGCATATGCAGCCCATGATGCTTTGCATTTTGGGGGCATGTGTGACTTTGTATTTTCTTGAAACTTGGCTTCCCAGCCAAATGCCCTTTAGGGTAACCCTTGCCTCGTGTTTCAGCACAGAGGTTCTTTTTTTTTTAGATGGTTTTTGTTTTAATGGGTTCACCACAATATATCCCAGGCACACTGCCTTAGGGGTAGCTGGTCCAGTCCACTAGGGTTGTTAAACAGACGAGGCATACTGATGAGTCCTGGTAGGACGAAACACGTGTTATGTCTTCTGTTAGCACCTTTGCAACTGTGTGAGAGGCCTTTCGCACCATGCAATTCTGCTTAAAGTTGGACCAGCATAACATTCTGTGGTGATTTGCATATGCAGCCCATGATGCTTTGCATTTTGGGGGCATGTTGACTTTGTATTTTCTTGAAACTTGGCTTCTCAGCCAAATGCCTTGGGAAAACTCTTGCCTCGGTGTTTGCGCATTAGAGGTTCTTTTTTGTCTTTAGATGTTTTTTGTTTTAATGGGTTCACTACAATATATCCCAGGCACACTGCCTTAGGGGTAGCTGGTCCAGTCCACTGGGGTATTAAACAGATGAGGCATACTGATGAGTCCTGGTAGGACGAAACACGTGTCTCATGTCTTCTGTTAGCACCCTTGCAACCGTGTGAGAGGGCCTTCGGCACCATGCAATTCTGCTTAAAGTTGGACCAGCATAACATTCTGTGGTGATTTGCATATGCAGCCCATGATGCTTTGCATTTTGGGGGCATGTGTGACTTTGTATTTTCTTGAAACTTGGCTTCCCAGCCAAATGCCCTTTGGGGTAACCCTTGCCTCGGTGTTTGCGCACAGAGGTTCTTTGTCAATTAAATCATGCCTACCAACTGGCCCAGACCATGGCTGCTAAACGAAATCTGGCTAACAAGGAGAGATATGACAAAAAAGTGAGAACAGTAGAGTTGAGAAAAGGGGATAGAGTGTTGTTGAGAAATCTGGGACTGCATGGCAAACATAAAATTGCCGACCGATGGCATCACCTCCCTCATATTGTTGTGGGACAGCTGGCAGACCTACTTGTGTATAAAGTGCGGCCTGAAAACAATTCGGAAGATGTGAAAACCATACACACAGAAATCATCTGCTGCCAATTGGGCAGATCTTGATTGAAGTTGAACCTTCCTCTACCCTCCTTCCAGGCCCGTGACTAGATCTGTTACTAATAGAGAACCAAGCCCGTGGAGCCTTCAACAAGTCCACCAGAGAGCCTTGTCCAACCCCCTTCAGAGGAGATGGTCAATGCTCAGCGTCAGAAGACAGTGAAGACGATGTTGAATACTATCCTCTTATGAACTAAGCCAATTGTTTTGGGGCAATCCCTCATTAACTCAGGAACTGAAGCTGGCCCATCTGTGGTGGTTGAGCCTCTACTTTGTCCCTGAGGAAATGCCTCCAGAAGATGAATGGGGTAGCAGACAAACTCAAGGGGCTGAGTCCTTAGGCTTGCTTGAATCTGGCTGGAGATATCTGACATTTCAGAAGAAGAGAGTGAGGTGGGGAGCAAGCCAGTGATATGCCAGAGACGGAAGAATATTTTGAATGCCCTGATGGTTCCCCTTTAGTAACTAGACAGCCCCTAGCTGAGCCCAGTGGGGTGGGTTCAGGGATAGAAGGTCAAGTCCCTGAAAGTAGTATGAGTATCGAGCCGGATCCCCTTGAAGGGATTCCCGTTGCTAATGTCCCTGACATGGGGGTGGAGTCAGGGCCAGGATCAGAGTCCCTTGAGACCCCTAGACGATCTGACAGACAGATATGGCCAGTAATCAAGTTGAGTTATGAATCCCTGGGTCAGCCAGTGGACCTGCCCTTAAATGTGGTTCACAAGGGGGTATGTGTGTCCCCAAGTTCTTTGCCTAAGTTAGCCTTGGGGGATAACTCCAGACTATTAGTAAAGCCTTTTGAGTGTGGCGACCCTGCCCCGGGGGACCAGTTAGTAGCTAACAGAAGAGGGAGCCCCTCAGTCCCGGGGTCACGGGTAGGACCCTATGACCTGAGTTAAAAAGTGTAAGATTTTATATATATAATGTGTATACGCTATAGTGCATTGTAGATCTAATATTTATGTATGTAAGGTAAAATGTAATATGGTGTTACTTGGGATGTTCACCTACTTTGCCTCAAGGGTGATTGCTTGATGCGGACGTCAAGCTTTCCGAGGCCAGGAAGGGTGTAACCCCCCTATAAATGGGGGTTTCTGGAAACTTTCTTCGCAGCTCGTTTGGATGCTCCCTGCCTGGATGGTGATCGGCTTGAAGCCGTTTGAACGGGTAGCCGGGAGTGTTTTGAAAAACCTCCGTGGGCTGTCTCGTTAAGGGCTGCCTGTAGCAGCTGTAAGAAATTAAATGTGGGAGGGGGTTTGAGCATTGTCCTGCTCGACTCCCGCCTGGGCTGCAGAGTAAGCGCTCCCTTCTGCCATCGCTAGTGGTGCAGGGGGAGCCCTGATGAGGATGTGATGGTTTGCTTAACATAACGTAAAATAATGACGATAATGTAGTTGCTCTAACCTGCTTTGTTTTGCGGCACAGAAGGTTTCTATTGCCTCCTCCATTTTGGTCCAGAACTATTGCATTGGACCAATCAGTACCTTGGGACCCTCAGAGTTGACTGACCAATGGAGGAGCTGTTTGTTTTAAGCAAGGTATTATGGGCTATGGCGCTTTTTCTGCACCACTGAGAGTTGAAGGAAGTGACTGGCAGGTTGAGCCAGCCAATGAAATCGGGTCGCACCTGAACTGAAGGAAATGCCCCAAGCTGTGAGAGTCAGATGCGTTGTGGCTGGTGAGGAGTGAGGAGCTTCTGTGCTTCTGCGCTGGAAAGTGTTTGCGCGGGAAGCGCGTGAAGGCCTAAGTCAGCCGTTTTCTCGGCGAGCGAGTTTGTTTTGAAATCCGTCAGCAGGCGGTCAGAGGAGGCTGTGCCCTGTACAGTTACCCACCAGGCTCGACCTGTAGGAGGACTGGAGAAAATTGCTGAATTGCGCTCGGTCCCAAGGGAACGTTGAAGCTGCTGTTGCAGTGCGTTAGTGGCTGTGGAATCAGGAGATCCTAGAATCTGCTGCTTGGTGTAGTACCCCTCTGCTGTTGCTGTTTACCATATAAATGTGTAAGGAGGCTCGTAGAGCTCAAGTTAATCCTGCTGTTGTTAAAGGACTTTGCTTGTTCAGAGATTACCATATAAATGTGTAAGGAGGCTCGTGGAGCTCAAGTTAATCCTGCTGTTATTAAAGGACTTTGCCTGTTCAGAGATTACCATATAAATGTGTAAGGAGGCTCGTGGAGCTCAAGTTAATCCTGCTGTTATTAAAGGACTTTGCCTGTTCAGAGATTACCATATAAATGTGTAAGGAGGCCCGTGAAGCTCAAGTTCAATCCTGCTGCCACTGAAGGACTCTGCCTGGTTGGGAGTTTGCCATATAAATGTGTGAAGAGGTTTGTGAAATTCAGGAGCAGCCCTGCTGACGTTGGAGGACCCTATCTTATCTGGAGGTTGTGAGTACTAATTCAGGGTAGCTCCCTGCTGAATTGCAACATTGGATCCAAAATGGAATTACTGTGCTGCTGACTGTTTAATTAACCTTTTCTCTCCTTGGCGTGAAAGGGCCCCTACCAGCTGCCACAGTTTGGACTAGCCGTTAGGGCTTGGGTACCTAGGGACAGCAAATTGTAGGGGTAGGCCTGTGCACAGAGCCCTAGGTACATAGCTGTAGTATAAGCCAATTAACCTGATTTTCCCACCCCTTGTTACCTACCCTTCTAATAAATCAGATTGCTGTGTTATAATTACACCCTGGCTGGTTTGTACACTTGGAATGAGCTGCTGCATGGTGACTGTGATATAACTGTACCTTACTTTACAGGGGGTCTCTGGAGTGAGCTGAAATATATTATCCGTGGGGTAAGTGTACTGGTGAAAGGAATTGTTGGCCCTCAGTGTGAGTCACTAGCGGGACAAAAAGGGTTGCAGTAGCCCAGAGGGCTGTAACCGAGGTAGTCTTAACTGTACTAACCCCAACCTCTGGGTGGAGGCACCCGTCCATGGATCTGGGCCCCTCACCCTGCCTCAGTGGGGGCAGACAGGGGTAGTAGCCCTAAGGGTAGCACCCCCTTGGGGTTACACAGGCACAGAAGCAAACTGCATGAGGACGAGGGTCCTGGACTTTAGGAGGCAAGACTTTAAAGTAATGGGAAACTGCCTTAGAAACGGCCTAGAAATGATGAATGGCCAGGATGGGGTAGAGGAGCAATGGAGACAAATTAGGGAAGGTATAGTGATTGCAACCAGCCTCTGTGTGAAAGAAGAGAGTAAAAGCAGTGTATGCAGTGGATTAAGGCTCTGAGCTGGAGATCTGGGTTTGAATCTCACAGCTGCCTAAGCGCGTACTGTGCATTCCTGAGCAGGTCACTTAATTTCCTCATGCTCCCAGGTCACATCTGTAAACAAGCTTCGGTTTAGTGTGCTACTCCTCCTGGTTAAACAATGTTCCCCTCCCTTTCCCTTCCTCCATCCCTAAAATCAAGAGGAAAAAAGGCCACTATGGTGCTCTAGGGAGGAGGCAACAGAAGGGAATAAAAAACCTCTCATTCAGGAGGCACAAAGAAACAGAGGGAGGAGGAGGATAGGGAGAAGTGCCCCGTACAAAGAGGGAAACCGTGAAAGTAGTGAGACAAGCAAAAGTGCAAACAGAGGAAAGGCTAGTCAAAGGAGTGACCGAAGGGGACAAGACTTTCTTTAGGTACATAAGCGAGAAGAGAAAGACAAAGGGGAGGGATAATGAGGATAAGGAAGTCAGTAGATGGTGACTGTGCAGAAGACGATCAGGAAAAAGATGACATTCTAAACAGGTACTTCTGCTCGGTCTTTGCAGTGGAGGGGGGGAGACTAAGCAATGAGGAGCAGTAGGAACACAGAGGGGGGAGGAGGTAAACACAAGTCCATTTACAGAGGATAGAGTCTTGAAGGGACTTGGAAACCTGAAAGTGGACAAGACAATGGGACGGGACGTGATGCATCAAAGGGTGCTAAGGGAACTCAGGGAGGAGCTTGCTGCACCACCGGCAACCTTATTCAGCATATCACTAGAAACAGGAAAGGTTCCAGGGGACTGGAGGAGAGCTGATGTAGTTCTTCTCCATTAAACTGGCAGCAGGGAGGAGACTAGCATCTATAGACAGGTCAGTCTCACAACAGTGGTGGGAAAATTAAAGGAAAGCCTGTTAAAAAAGGGTTAGTAGGCTATCTTGAATCCAGTGGGTTGCAAGACCAAAGACAGCATGGATTCATTGGGGGGGGGGAGGATCATGTCAGACAAATCTGATTGAGTTCTTTGACTGGATGACCAGGGAAATAGATCAGGAAAGGGCATTGGACGTGGCCTACAGTAACTGGGCATTAGCAAAGCCTTTGACACTGTACCACATAGGAGATTGATAAAGAAACTGGTGAGTCTAGGGGTAGGAGCCAAAGTTGTAAACTGGGTAGAAAACTAGTTAATAGATAAGCAGCAGAGGGTAGTGGTAAATGGCACTCACTGTAATGAGGGAAGCGTGACCAGTGGAGTGCCACAGGGCTCAGTACTGGGACCAGTCTTTTCAACATGTTTGTAAGTGATGTCGCACAACAGCTTGAAGGGAAGGTATGTGTAACCTCTAGGTGATGCCTATCCCAAGGGCTTCTACCCCTGCCTTCTTGGCTGGTAGCAGGTTAAGGGGCCCGAGTTCTGAAACGGGTGCCTCCACCTGGAGGTCAGGGTTGGTAGTGGTCAAGCTAACCTGGGCACAGCCCTCCGGGACACTGTAACCCCCCTCTTTCTTTACTAGTGGCTGGAACAATACACAATAATCACTTTCACAATACCCCTGATACACCACACAAGTACACACACTGTTTGCACTTACCACAAGGGCTTTCCTCTGGCTCGGCCCTGGGGACCCCTGTAAAACAAGGTTATACACAGCAAATAACAGCAGTACAGTACTCTTGCACAAACTGGAACCACAATCAGGTAAATGCAAAAAAAAGATCTGAGTTATTTAAGGGACTTGAACAAGGGAGGGGCGTAATCAGGTTAATTTGCTTAAAGGCTCTATCAATCAAACAGTTATGCATGCACTTCAGGGTCCATAAACAATCACACACTCTGGGTACCCAGATGGAGAATGGTGGGCTAGCCAGGAACGTTGCAGCTGGTTGGGGTCCTGTGATGGAAGAAAACAATATGCACAACACACACTGTTTGTAATCCGGAGCCAGAGGGCTCAGTTCGTGAAAAGAAAACATGACAATCAGATGACACATTTTTAGATTAGGCTGTTGTTGCAGGGAGCTGCCCTGATGATTACTCACAATGCCCAAGACTGGACACAGGCTAGACGAAAATTGAGATAGCAGGTGGTTAATCTGGAGTGCCAGGAGAAGCAGGGCTCACACGATTCGCTGAGGCGTCATTCCTGCTGAAGCGTGGCGCAAGGGGCTGATCCCTAGGCAGGTCTCTCGGTGGCTTTCTCTGTGCAGTGGGGTAGTCTGGCAGGGCCAGCATGGCATGGCATGGTCCAGGCCGAATGGAGATGAACGTGGATTTAGTCCGATTAGGATGGATAAAGCTTCCAGCAGGCAGAACACAGTTCAGACAGTGGGGAACCAAATCACGACCCACTTTCAATACACAGCACATTCACATGTAAAGGATTCTACGGTACCAGCAAGCAGAACACAATTCACACAGTGGGGAATCTAATCACGACCCACTTTCAATACACCGCACATTTACATGTAAGTAAATTCTACTGTACCAGGCAAACCACTCTCCGGTCACGATCGCAAAGTCTCTGCACAAACCGGGGATTCAAAAGCAGCTGGAAATCCTGACAGGCTGATTGCATTCAGCAAAATCTTCGGTCTTCTTCAGGTATGAGCCTGGTAAAAAATCAGTGGCTTACTTCGCTCTCACAAACTTGGATTTAGTCCAAATAATCCTTTCTCAGGGGCAGCAGACAGACATGTAGGCCACAACTCAGGCCTTTCCACAGTTCTCCCACGCGAAACTACTCAGACGGCTGCTTGACTGTCTCAAGCATGTTGTTTCTTCTGCTCCCAACTTAGATCTGACTCAAAATGCAGCAAGCCTGGGAATTTCCCCAAGATTTCCCCAAGATCCAAAAGGTTTGGTTGACTGATTCATCTGTCAGTCACAACAGGAGCTCCCCCTTCAGGTGCAAAAAGCGCCATAAGCCCCAAAATACAATTCCTACAGATTTTGACTCCAGACAGCTCCTGTAGTCTGGCTCCATTTTAGGTCCAATTTAGGTCCCACCAGTACTGATTGGTCCAATTCACAGTCCAGGACCAAGATAGTGGAGATAAACAAAACAGTCCTTGCTGCAAAGAAGGCAGGTTAGACAAACTACATTATCATTATCACTCTAAATGATTTTCAGCAAATAGTTACATCTTTCAACAGAGCTCCCTCTCAGATTACTTATGACTGCAATCCAGGCAGCTCTTAAAGAGACAGTACACAAAGGCTATACAGGCACTCTCTGGCAGTCACATTTAAACTGCTAAAACACAGGACACCAGCCTGGCAGTGAGCATTTAGGCAAGCTCGAGGAAGACTTTTCGGGAACTCCCATTTGTAGGGGGGTTACATATGCCTTTTGCAGATGACACCAACACAAGGTGGAATCTGAGGAGTGGCTGGAGAAAATGAGTAGGGACCTTAGAAAACTTAATGTGTGGTCAAGAGTATAGTAGCTGGGGTTCAGTGCCAAAAAGTACAGAATAATGCACCTGGAGCATAGAAACCAGGAGCGGAATATAAAATGCTGGTGGTGGGGAGGAGAGTGCTGTCCATCACTAAGAACGGAAGGGACCTTGGGGTTCTAATATCTGATGACCCCAAAATCGCAGGGCAGTGTGACAAGGTAGTGGGCAGGGCCAGTGAATTGCTGGGAGCATAGAGAGAGAGATATCACTAGCAGAAGGAAGGAGGTGATATTACCACTGTGTAGATCAACACAGATCTCACTTGAATACTGTGTATAGTTCTGGAGGCTGAATCTCTGAAAAGACAGGAACTGGGTAGAGGCAGTCTATAGTGGGCAACTGAATGGTACATGAGTTGCATGAGAAACCGTACAAGGAGAGACTCAGGGATCTCAATATGTACTCCTGGAGGAGAGGAAGAAGAGAGGGGGCATGATAGAGACCTAAAAGTACCTCAAGGGAGTGAACAGGGTACAGGTGGGGAGCTGGTGTCAAATGAAGAAGTGCAACAGAACAAGAGGGCATGCAATGAAGCTGGAAGGGGGAATTTAGGGGGGATGTGAGGAAATACTGCTTCACTGAAAGAGTGTTGAGTGCCTGGAATAGCCTGCTATTAGAGATAGTAGGGACAAAAACTGTGTGTGCGGGGGGTGGGGGGTTCAAACATGCATGGGATGGTTATACGGGAATACTAGTAAACAAAAGGGGGAATGGTTGCTGGAGACCATTTAGAGTCTGCTGAACAGACTAGGCAGGGAACAACTTGGCAGACTGGGTGACCAAGCAATCTTTTTCTGCTGACAAATTCCATATTTCTGTGTCCACACAAATGTGGTTTATCTTGCAATCCAGTTGTGGTTTGGTTCTTCGACTGCTAGCCTGACTATATTGTTTTATGTGTAGACTGCCTATGCTGCAACTCCAGTCATGATTCCCCTGAGCAGCCTTTGTGGTTTTGCTAATTCTGTGTATTCTAAGGCTCCCCTTATGGGGTTTCCCTTCTTGCTGCTTTGCCTGCCCATTTATAGACAGACTAGGTATCTCGGACAGGAAACCAACAAGCATGTCAGTGCACAGATGAGGCAGGCAGTTAAGCAGGCACGAAATGATGGGAAGTGGGTAGACTGGTATTATGACGTGTTAAAAATTGATAAAAAGAAGTTATTTTCTAAAACTAAGGTGTGTTCCCAATTACACCAGTAGAGCATAGGGGATTATTTTGCTTATCTGCTGTTTGTTATGCTAGGGGAACTCTGCTATGTTACTTAGAAACATAGAAAACAGAGAATTTGATGGCAGATAAGGACCGCTTGGCCCACCTAGTCTGCCCATTTCCCTACCTAACGGATAAGCTGCAGATCCTAGTTAACCAACAGCCTACTTCCTCCTACCCCCTACTAGAATTGCCTTATGTCTGTCCCAGGCATTCTTGAATTCCCCCACTGTTTTTGACTCTACGACCTCCTCAGCAAGGCTGTTCCATGTATCCACAACCCTCTCTGTGAAGAAATACTTCCTCACACTATCTCTGAGCCGTCCCCTCTATCTTCAAATTGTGCCCCCTTGTTTTTGCACATCTCTTTTTCTGAAAGATGCTACCCTCTTGGACTTTGTTGATTCCCTTGAGGTATTTGAAAGTTTCTATCATGTCCTCCCTCTCCATCCTTTTCTCAAGGCTATACATTTTTAGTTCTTTTAGTCTTTCTTCATATGTCTTCTGATGCAGACCCTGTGTCATTTTGGTTGCCCGCCTCTGGACAGCCTCCACCCTGTTTATGTCTTTGCGGAGATGGGGTCTCAGAACTGTACACAGTACTCCAGATGTGGTCTTACCAACTGTCTGTACAGAGGGCTAACAACTTCCTGTTTTCTACTGATGATGCCTCTCCCTATGCATTCCAGTATTCTCCCAGCCCTCCTTACTGCCTTTTCACATTGCTGTCCCACCTTTAAGGTGATCTGATGTGATTACCCCCAGGTCCCTTTCCATTTTTGTTATTGTCAGTATCTCACCCCCATTGTGTACTCTTCCCCTGGGTTTTTGTTTCACAGGTGCATTACTTTGCACTTCTTTACATTGAATCTAAGCTGCCATACATTTGACCATTCCTCCAACCTTGCCAAGTCCCTTCTCATCCTTTCCATCCCACTCATGATAAACCTGTTGCAGATCTTTGTGTCATCTGCAAAGAGACATACTTTCCTTCCAGTCCCTCTGCAATGTCACTTATAAAGACATTAAAAAGGACCGGCCCAGTACTGAACCTCTCGGTACCCCACTAGTAACCCTCCTTCTTCACTGTGGACTCCATTTACTATTACCCGCTGTGTCATGTTGTCCAACCAGTGTTTTACCCAGGCTGCCTCCCTAGGACCCACTCCCAGGCTGGCTAATTTGTTTATTAATCTTTTGTGCGGGACTGTGTCAATGCCTTGCTAAAGTCTAGGTAGGCCATGTCCACAACACCTCCCTGGTCTACTGCTTTGGTCACCCAGTCAAAGAAATCAATTAGATTTGTCTGACATGACCTTCCTGCTGTGAATCCATGCTGCCTTGGGTCCTGTGCCCCACTGGCCTCTAGGTACTCAATAGTTCTTTCCTTCAGAAGCGAGTCCATCATTTTCCCTACCACTGAGGTCAAACTGACAGGTCTGTAGTTTCCTGCCTCTGTCTTGCTCCCACTTTTGTGAAGGGTAATCACATCCGCCTCCTTCCAGTCCTCAGGTACCACCCCATCCTCCCATGATTTATTAAAAAGGGTAGTCAATGGTGACTAGTTCTTCCTTAGTTCTTTTAAAATTCTGGGTGAATCCCATCAGGCCCCATTGCTTTATCCACCTTCAGTTTTAAGAGTTCTTTCAGGACCCTTTCTTCTGTGAAAGGACTAATATCAACCCCCCTATCCAGAGTGCTTCTATTGACCGGATTTGGTATTTCCCCCTGCTTTTCCATTGTTAATACTGAGCAGAAGTATTCGTTCAGTATCCCTTATTTTTCACTGTCGCTCTCTGCCCAACCACCTTCCCCTTTGTTCAGCCTCAGTATCCCTGCCTTAGTCTTTCTTTGCTCCCTAATGTACCTATAAAAGGTTTTATCCCCCTTCTTAACCGAGTTGGCTATCTTTTCCTCGGTTTGGGCCTTTGCTATTCTGACTGCCTTACCCGCTTCCTTCTGCTTTAACTGGTACAGTTCTCTGTCCTGCTGCTTCTGTGTTTCCTTATACTTACTGAATGCTATCTTTTTCTTCCTTACCTTTCCCGCCACTTCTTTTGAGAACCATAGTGTTTTTTTTTCGTTTGATTTGTTTATTTGCTTCACACAAAGACTTGTTGCCTCTGTGATGGCGGTTTTGATGTTTCCCCATTGTTGCTCCACCCCACCTTCTTGTCTGTTTGCTAGTGCTTTTCTGAGGCAGTCTCCCATTTTGTCAAAATCAGCCCTCCTGAAGTCCAGTATCTTCACTTTTGTGTGGCTTGACTCTACAGCTAAGTTTATCGTGAACCACACTGTTTGGTGGTCGCTTGTTCTCAGATGGCTACCCACTTCAAGTTACTGTCCAGAAACAATCACCTACAGCTCTTACCCTCCACCCCGGGGAGTGCCTTCCTTCCTTTTAGACACCAATTTCACAAAGGCTAAGTAACAGGTCTAGTCACAACTGACTGCAAATATCTCCCAGCTACAGTTCCTCCCAGGCAAATTAAAGTTAAAGCTAAGAAAAGTCCACCCCAAAACAGAATCAATACTACTTACTTACACAGGTCCAAAAAGTAATAATTCAGTTCAGTGTAGTCTGGAAATTAACCTCCTTGATTCAAGGAAGCTGTGGCTGCTTTCTTAGTCTCCCTGTCTTCAATGTGAGAAGGAGACTGCAACGCCTCTGAGCAAATAACCTTTTCAGCAAAAAAGAAATAAATAAAAAAGGGGCAAACAGTAATTTTGCTTAGCCTAATGATAAAAAGTCACAAAAATTTAAGCACCACCTGTAATAATTTCACAGAAGATATACCCTGTAAGAAGCACTTTGCTACAGAGAAAATAAAGCAGTAACAGAAGATATACCTTAAAAGACAATTTGAATCAGAAGATTACAGAAGTAATATGTTAGCACACACCTGTAGGCACACCTTGTAATAATGCAGCAGAAGGTAAACCCAGCAACAGCAATGTGAATCAGAGAAAAAGAAAGCAATAAAATGTTAGCAACAAGCAGTAATAATCCCTGTGAGTACAAAATAAAAACAACACCACACAGTAAATCTGCCAAGCCAGAAGTCTTAATCCTTTCCCTTACTCTGGTAAGGTTCTTAGTTCTGTCCTTTCAAGAAAGCTAGAAAGAAAGAGCTCAGGTGAAGCTAGGTACCTTGGCCAGCAAACCTAGCCTTCCACCTCCAAGATATCAACTAACCTGACCTTTTAACCTTTCTTTCTGTTGGAAGTTGCTGGCAGTTTGTCAGCTCCAACCCCAGACACACACCTAATCCCCTGGAAGAGCTGTGGGAGGAAAGCAATTAGCTTCTTCAATGCAAGAAGGAGATTGCAACACATCTGAGACAAAAAAACCTTTTCAGCAAAAATAAATTAATAAAATAGGGGCAAGCTGTAATTTTGCTTAGCCTAATGATAAAAAGTCACAAAAATGTAAGCACCACCTGTAATAATTTCACAGAAGATATACCCTGAAAGAAACACTTTGCTACAGAGAAAAATAAAGCAGTAACAGAAGATATACCTTGCAAAAGACAATTTGAATCAGACTGCATGAAAAATGATGCTACAGGATTCTCTCTTTACAGCCTAATGTTTGGACAGGAAGCCAGATTACCTAAGATGCATACAGAGGTGCATACCAAGAAGACTGAGGAGCAAGAAGGCAGGATCGCCCGTAATTGCCCCTATCACTTTAATCTGAGTAATATTGCAAATTTCCTCCAGAGGGAGTATATTTATCCAGACATTTTTTAACCCTTTATGCACGGGTGCCAAGTATACTCGGGGCACTCCTAATGTAGTGTGACCGCGGGTGCCGAGTATACTCGTCTTTCACATGAACCTTCAATTTGCTGCCGGAAAGGTGCTTGTTTTGACAGTTAAAGATTAACTGTGACTCATGGCCACATGTGATCTGTTGAATTCATGACATGTAGCCATATGTCATGCAGTCTAGCCTTTCTAGGGACATCTGCAAAAGCATAGGTCTGAAGCTGTCACGTCAGTTTTCGGCGGCATGTCATGGCGTGAGGAGCTTTGTCACGGATCTCTGTGTTTTCACAGTGATTGATTTTTGGCTGTTTTCTACCACTATTCGGGTACTATTTCATGTTAAAAAATATATATCATACTGTTACTGTAACAGTAAGGCAAATCAACAAAAAAAGCTGTTTTTTCTGCTTCTGTCAGCTGTGAGGCTGAATCACTAGGTGGCTGCAGTACTTGTCTTTCTGTCAAAATAAGTGACAGGTTTTGTGTTGTGAGGGGTCCAGAAAGACTATGTGAGTAAACTGCATCAAAAAAACACATAAAGAGAAAAAACAAGTGTGCAGTTTTAGTCAGAGTCTCTCTCAGGAGCCCATCGCATTCTTGTCAATTTCAGCCATTGTCTCAGTTGTTTCTTTCAGCCACGTGGTGTCACAGTAATTGCTTATTTATACACCAAGAGCAACTCAGAAAGAGTATCAGACTGCAGCATGCGGAATAACCATAAAAATAAATAAATAAACAAACTGTGAAGTTTTAGTTACAGCCATCAGTCAGTAGTCACAGGAGTCTGCAGTCCCTCTCAACAGCTTTATTATTGCTAGCCCTTTTAGTAGAACACCAGAAACATTTTTTTCTTCATATCTCAGTGTTACAGAAAGAGGAGCTTTAAGAATTATTTTGATCTCTCGATAAGGAGCATAAGGAGACAGCAGTTCTTCCGTGTCTGACTGCTAAGAACAATAACATCCATTGGCAGCCTTTCATAAGGGTGAAAAAAAAACACAGTTGTGTATTTACTTTTGAGCTCTCCATCAGTAAGAAGCACCAGGAGACAGCAGTCCTTCTGTACCTGGCTGCTCAGACATTTCATATGCTAATTATTACAGCTCAATAAAAAACAATATCATCATACTGCAGCCTTTCATAAGGGGGGGGAAGACAGTTTTGTGTTTACTTTTGAGCCCCCTTCCTCAGTAAAGATCACAGGAGACAGTAGTCCTTCTGTACCTGGCTGCTTTAGTATTTCATTTTCTGATCAGTACATCTGAATAAACGTCATATTACTGGCTTTCATAAAGGGAATAATGGTGCCCACCACAATGCCCCGTTTCAGCCCTCTCTTTTAGATCATCTGGCATGGCACCTTAGACAACTGCTAGTTGTCCATCTTTGAGCCTACCTTTGTACTGCTGCATGTATGTCTCACGGTACCTTAATTTACCATGATTGTATACCACAGGTAATCAACAGATGTCTCAACACCCATCTCGGTGTTGTGCAGTTTAACTTAAATGTTAGTGTAACCATATGTGTATACTGTGTATACTGCTATGTCTCTTGCCACCACGTTGTGGCCCAGGTCGTGACTGAAAATGATCCTCTGGATCAGTGCACCTGCCTAGTTACCAAAAACATAAATAAATAAATAAGGCAAAACAATGAATACAGATTAGGCACTGCATGTGTTATGGATCCAGAAATGGCATTTGAGAGCAGGCCAGCAACATCTATTGAGGTAGAGCAAATCACAGTGCAAGCTTCCGAATCTGACCTTGACATGCAAACTGTAATGGAAGTAATCGCGGACAGTGAAAAGGAACTAAGCTCAGAGACTGAATGGGTACAGGAATCCTCAAGCGATGGAGAATCAGCATCAGAAGAGAGGAGGGGGCTAGAAATGGGATACAACAAGTCTAGGGGTATATCAAGTATGCAAGGTAGAGGAAGAGGCCGTGGAAGAGGCAGAGTTAGTAAACAAGCCCAGCAAAATCTCACAACAAATGCTACAGGGGTAAACCAGAGAATTATGTCTAAAATTTTGTGGCATGAAAGTGAACAGCAGGTAGAACCTTTCAAGTTCACTGGAGTCCCTGGCATTAATGTCCCTCTGACTGATCACCCAACACCACTTGAGTGTTTAAAATATTCTTCTTAGAGATAGAGCTTGATGATGGTGACGGCATTATAAAACTAATCTACACAGAAAGTAACAGATATGCCAAACAATTTCTGATTAGTGAAACTCAGTCTGAATTCTCACGTACTTCTTCCTGGAAACCAGTTTGTCCCCCAGAAATGTATGTCGTCTTAGGCATTTTCTTGTTGACTGGGTTGTTGAAAAAACCTCAACTGTCAGATTACTGGTCCACTAACCCATTTCTCGCCACACCTATTGTGCACTCACTTATGAGCAGGGACAGGTTCTTGAACATTCTAAAGTTCCTACATTTCGTAGATAATGATATATGCACGGAATCACCAGACAAGCTAAGGAAAATACGAAGTGTGATATCATGTACCCCTGACTGATACATTAGCATTGATTAATCACTTCTACTTTTCAAAGGACGTCTAGGATTCAAACAATATATGCCCTTGAAATAGTCAAGATCTGGAATAAAAACATATGAATTGTGTGAAAGCTATTCAGATAATGGTGGGATGGGAGGGTATGTGTGGAATTTCATGGTGAACGCCGGTACAAACATTGTACAAAATGTTATAGTTGATCAGACTATCACACACAGTGCTGAAGAAAATGTTGAATTAAATGCTCATACACTTGCTTGCAGTAATCTTGAAGTAACAGCAGAGGTCAGGAATGATGTATCAACTACAATGACAGCGCAAACCACACATGATATTGTAATTAAGTTATTAGGAGAACTTGCTGGTCAGGGGTATATATTGTTCACAGACAGGTTCTACTCTAGCCCCAAGCTTGTTCGACACTTACTGAACCTCAAAACCGAGATCTGTGGAACTGTCAACAAAGCCCAGTTAGGACTGCCACAACAGTTTCGAGAGGCACAGCTGGCTGTAGGGGATAGTATTTCTCTAGTTGCGGAGGACTGTCCCAAAATAAGAGCCATCATGTGGTGTGCAAGGCCCAATTAAACTCAGACTGTACACATTTTGACCACTGTGCATGCGGGGGCCATGGTAACGTGTGGCAACAAGCATGATGGAACCCCAAAGATCAAACTAGACGCGGTACTACAGTACAATAGTAAGATGGGAGGAGTGGATGTTAGTGACCAGAGGCTCAAAAACTATGCATGTGTCACAAAAACAAGAAAATGGTACAAAAAAATGTTTTTCCACTTAGTGGATATCTCAGCCTTCAACTCATTTGTGATCTATGCTGTAAGGGTGGTAAAGGCACTCAATATCAGTACATTGCAAAGCTCAGAACAACTTGCAAAGCTTACCTGCAAATGTAAGATATGTGTCGTGCAGAGACAGACATATGCCTTACTGGCAGACGCTCCTCCTAAAACCCCTCCGTGCCAAAAAGAAGAACCCACCAGACTTCGCGAGGGTTTGCTCAGCTAAGGCCTCACGTGCCCTGACAGCCACTGGATCTAAATGAAAAGAGAATCATGTTAGGAGCACCTGAGAGTCGCTACTGCTGTCCTGACTGCAATGTTCCACTTTGTGTTGGAAGGTGTTTCAAATTATTCCACGCAGTGAAGGATTATGGAATCCCGGACAAAGAATCATCTTCAACTTTAGAGTAATGCGAAGAATAACAGTTTAGGACAGTAAAAAAAATAATTTGACTGACATTATTATCATATTCAGTGCCTTTGCCACCTTTACAGCAGTCCACATCTACAACACACACTTGCCTTGCATTTTTCATTGTTTTGCCTGTGTCTGCCCTTGACACTTCGTGCTGTTTCAGCATATGAACTAATTTCAAAATTCGCCTGATTTTTTTCCATAAATACACACAGTACAGTGAAGTAGTGAGGTGCAAAAATAAATAAATATCAGGGAAATATTGCTGTTATTTCTTTAAATAACATCCAGACTTTTAAATAAACCTTCATGTGACCTTCTGTGAGCTTTTATTCTCAGTCTTTGGCTCATAACATATGAATAGGCCACAAACATTTTTTTTCGAAAATAGCTTTATTTTAGCTAAATGTGCAATATTAGGTTATTGTCTTTTGTTTTGCTGATGACCATTCCTAATGGTAAGCAATTTCAGGGGTTGGCCACTCTTAAGGGTAAAAAAATATTTTTTCATTGTGTTAAAAGGCCTATCAGTAATTTGCAGTGGCTGCCCTCTAGTATCCCTCAAAGTGCTTTTGCAATCAGTCCCTAGTTTGGACATTAGGTACAGGTCATTGATGATGTCATGCAAGAGAAGTAAATCTTCCCTAATTCTTCTAGCCTTGAGAGACATGAGATTTAATAATTCCATCCGATTTTCATAGGGTCTATTTTTAAGCCATAAATATGTTTTGTATATCTCCTCTGTACCTTTTCGAGCAATTTGCAGTAGTGATTTTTTTAAAGTGCTCAAACATGGGCATCAACACTACAGCATCATTTGATGCAGACCGTTAGAATAGCGTGTCCTGCAGCCATCTAAACAGCGCTGTCAGGAATTGTAGTGCCTGAATAGCGACAGGGTAGAATAGTGTATAGCAACTACCGCTGTCCCTGTCGTTATTCAGGGGATGTTGAGGGTACACAAGAAAGAAGAGTACACTAGATGACCGAGCTGCTCCCGTGATGCAGTGGGTTGCCAGCAGCAGCTCGGCAGCATAGAATGGGAGACCGGTTTTGTTCCTGGTCTCCCAACACATGCAGGTACACTTTTCACTCCGCCTGACATGTATTTTTTTACATCAGCCATGCAAGAAAAATCCCCCAGTCTCTCCTCTTCCCGAGATCCACCCTCCCCTTGGAGTTGGTTATAAAAGTATGGGTGGGTGCAGGGAGCTGAGCCTGCCATGTCTGGGAGTGTGGGGAGCAGTTGGGGTGTGGGGGACAGAGACCCTCTACAAAACAAAAGTTAATAATGTGAGTTTTAGCAATGGTAGCAGTCATCAGTGTGGTTTACAACCGCTACCATTGGCGCTGTTTTGCAGAACGACATTGTTACTTGGCGCTATTCTTGACAACGCTGTTTACACTGTGCCATTATTGACAGCACTGTTGCTGTTGGCGCTCTTCGAACCTAGTGCCGTTTGATATAATATTATGCTTTATGGACCATATTACTCTATTCGTTTTGTTAATTGCTTCACTAACCTGTTGTGTGCTGTTTAAATCATCTGATGTAAATACACCTAAATCTTTTTCATTGTTGTTAGTACAGAGGGTTTTACCACGTAACACATGAAATCAAGAAACATAACATCACATGGTATTTTCATATCAAGCAAGTCACTTATGTTTTCATAGAAACACATTAGATTAGTAAGACTACCTTGACCTTGCTTGAAACCGTATTGCTCAAGATCTTTAGTGTTAATTTCAGGTGTGATTTCATGTTTTATAAGGTTTTCTAAAATTTTGCATAAAGGTGATGTTAGGCTGATATGCCTGTAATTGCCCTATTCTTGTCTAGAACCCTTTTAACTATATATATATATATATATATATATATATATATATATTTATAAATGGATATTGAAAATACTCTCTGCTGGTTGACTGAAACACACCACATGACCATGCAGATATCTGAGTGCGACCATATGCCTGCATTTTCACCCCTCCAAAACCATTTTAGCAATTTTAGAAGATAGATAACCCACTTTAGGGTGTGCGGTCACGGTCTGATATGCGCACGCCTTGGGTGGTTGAATGCACACCAAGGGTGCACGCATATCAGAGCACGACCCCACAACTTACAGTGGGTTATCTATTAATATATATATATATATGTATATATATATATATATATATATATATATATATATATATATATATATATATATATATATATATATAGACAACATGTGCAAGTTTCCATTCCTATATATATATATATATATATATATATATATAGATATACAGTGCCTTCAGAAAGTATTCACCCCCTTTGATTTTGTCACATTTTGTGATGTTGCAAACTCAAATTAAAATACATTTATATGGGATTTATATCTATCTACACAAATTACTCTACAATGTATGTGAATGAAACTTCTGAATTTTTGTACATGTAATTTAAAATAAAAACCTAAAATGTCTTGATTTGATAAGTATTCACCCCTTGCTATGACACTCCAAATTGAGCTCAGGTGCATCCAATTTCCTATGAGATCACTCTAAAACTTGAATGGAGTCCACCTGTGGTCAGTTCAAATGGTTGACACGATTTCAGAGGAAATACACCTGCCTCTATAAGGCCCACTATTGACAGTGCATGTCAGAGCAGAAACTACCATGAAGACCAAGGAGCTGTCCAGAGAACTCTGTGATAGAATTGTGAGGAGGCATAGATCTGGAGAGGGTATAAAACATTTCTAGGTGTTGAAAGTTCCCGGAGCACAGTCAAGTCCATCATTAGGAAATGGAAAGATTACGGAACCACCCAGACTCTTCCTAGAGCAGGCCATCCTCCCAAACTGAGCAACCGGGCAAGAAGGACCTTGGTCAGGGAAGTAACCAAGAACCCAATGACCACCCTGACAGAACTACAGAGTTCCATGGCTGAGATGGGAGAACCTGTCCAGAGGACAACAATCTCTGCAGCACTTCACAGATGTAGCCTCTGTGGGAGAGTGGCTAGATGGAAGCCACGCCTGAGAAAAGGCCACATAATAGCATGCCTGGAGTTTGCAAGAAGGCACGTGGCAGACTCTGAGACCATGTGGCAAAGGATTCTCTGGTCTGATGAAACAAAAATTGAACTCTTTGGTCTGAAGGCAAAGCACTATGCCTGGCGCAAACCAAACACAGCTCATCACCCGTGTAACACCATCCCTACCATGAAGCATGGTGGTGGCAGCATCATGTTATGGGGATGCTTTTCAACGGCAGGGACTGGGGCACTTGTCAGGATAGAGGGAACAATGAATGGAGCCAAATACAAGCACATCCTTGAGGAGAACCTGCATCAGTCTGCAGTAGGCCTTGGACTGGGCCGAAGATTTACTTTCCAACAGGACAACGACCCCAAGCATACAGCCAAAGCAACACTGGAGTGGCTTCAGAACAAGAAGATGAATGTCCTTGAGTGGCCCAGCCAAAGCCCAGACTTGAATCCCATTGAGAATCTGTGGAAAGACTTAAAGATTGTGGTTCACAGATGCTCCCCATCCAACTTGACAGAGCTTAAGCAAATCTGCAAGGAAGAATGGGCGAAAATCCCTAAATCCAGATGTGCAAAGCTGATACAGACATACCCAAGAAGACTCAAAGCTGTAATTGCTGCCAAAGGCGCTTCTACAAAGTATTGACTCAGGGGGGTGAATACTTAAGTAAACAAGATATTTCAGTTTTTAATGTTTCATAGATTTTTGTTACACAATAAAACTATTTTTGCCCCTTTAAATTGTTGAGTATGCTGTGTGACTCAAGGGGGGAAAAATCATTTCAATGCATTAAAAATTCTGGTAGTAACACAACAAAATGTGACAAAATCCAAGGGGGGTGAATACTTTCTGAAGGCACTGTATATGGACAACATGTGCACGTTTCCAGTTGATGTGCACAGAACCTTTATTAAGACAAACTTCAAACAGCAGTTTCAAAGAGTACACCAGCGAATCGGACATCAGGTATAACATACGTCCTGTTATACCATCTGGGCCAAGTGTTGTTTTTCCCTTTTGTTTTTGATGTTTTTTCTTTATTTGGTCTAACGTAAATGAGACATGCGTTGTTTAGATGGTCGAAGCATGTGGTACTACTCTGTTCAGTACCAGGTCAAACTGTCGAAATCTCAATAGCGTGGGTCAGAACCGCGATGTCAAAACAGCTAAATGTAAAACAGCTACAGGGACATAACCATGCAGGTAAAGTTAGCATTATCCCTGTAGCTGTTTGGGGGATAGGAAGAAAGCTTCTGCTGCTGGGTCTGAGGCCACGATGCTGCCATGGCTCAGAGCATAGGCCACAGGCAGTGGAGGGTGGTGGATTACGGTACAATTCCTGGTCCCAGAACAGTTGTTTGTTTGTTTTTTTGTTTGTTTTGGGTGTTTTTCCCCCAAAAAAACGTACCCTCTGTGTGTCTGTCTCCACCCTGCATCTTTTGCCCCCAATTGTCCTGCTGGTTCCACGTCCGCCCAGAACAATCTTTCCCCACCCATGTTTCTCCCTTCTCGAGATGCCTTCCCCAGGTAGTTATATTCAGTTGGGGATGGGGCAGAGCCCCATAAACAGTCAGTTTGTTTTTGTGTGTACGTCTATGGTGGTATCGCTTTGTTGTTTTACCAAGCCAGCCACCTGCTATCGCTGTGTTTTTGCTGCACGGTATTGGACCTCGCTGTTATTGGCTTAGCTGTTTTGACCCTGTGCCCTTTGTTCTGGGCCATATTTTTAAAAGTTTTATTGAACAAATCAGCCATTTTATTATGGTCATGAATCAAATCACCATTGTTCACAATTGGTCCAACTTATGTTTTTTCTTTTAAAGAGTTCATGTAGGCATAAAAAGACTTACCGTTTTCATTATTAGCATTAGCTTCTAAATAATATTCATAATCTCTCTTCACCTTCTTAATCTCCCTTTTACATTGTTTTTTTTGCATGATATGTTTATACTGCCTACCCCATGCTACACTGGCCCCACTCCTTCAGGCTCCACAGCCCCTCGACCCCCAATGACCTTTTATCCAGCCCTCCTCAGGTCCTCATATCGCAGCCGATCTCCGGGATATCCCGGCATATCCCTATCACCGGGTCCCCCTCCTCTGAGGGGGAAGGGCACCGGTGTGGAAGGGGAGACCCCGGCACACACTACATTAGGGCCCGGGGGATGCTGCTGAGGAGCAGAAGGCCCTGGACAGGCACTGGAGGTGCTCAGGGAACAGGGAGCCATCATCTAGGCAGCCAGCAAGCAGTTTTTCCGGTTTTCTGCAGGGGGCAGTGTGGTGACATCAAGGCATATGCTCCTCCCCCAGGTAACTCAGGCCATACACCCTGCAATCCTCCCAGCCTCCGCTAGGAGCCAGCAGGCACTGGACTTATCCCCTGCCCTCCCCCCAGAGAAGGAGAGCTGTCGCGATCGCCGATCCTTCCCTCGCCGGTTCCTCCAGTGACCCGGCCCGGTCGCTGGTGTCGCATGGGAATCTACTCACCGCGCCGGGCGGGCGGTTTATATTTTTATGTATAGATGCATATGTATCCCAAGATGTATTAGATTTTTTGGAGGAGGTGGTCATGGTGTTTTTTATTTATTGCCTTTTCATGTTTGTATTCATCCATTTTAGGTATTGCTTATTGTTTGAATATTTATATTTTGTCAGAATATATTTATTGTATAGAGATGATATAGTGCTTTTACAAACTCCCAAGCATCACTCACTGTTTAATTCTGTAATTCCTTATTCTAGTTAATACTGCTAAGTGATTGATTGACTTTTTGGATATTAGCCTTGCCATATTGAAATGTATTTATTTATTGAATTCTCGATTATAGAGTGAAGTCCTGTAAGTAGTTAAACTCAATGGTATTATGGTCACTGTTGCCCACGGGAAGTAATAGTACATTTATTAATAGACAAACTATCTGTGCATAATACTAGATCAAAATGTTATCACGTGGGTGGGCAGTTTTATATGTTGTTTCAAATTAATGCTCACAAACTGATAGACGCTGTCACCACCGACTTGAGCTGTATCATTTGCCAGTTAATTTCACCCATATTAAAATCTCCCATGATGAGCCGACCAGTGCCGCTTGAAGGTTGAGGCACTGGTTGCCACACCTCATGCCACGCTGTGACCCAGGTTTGAAATGGACTCAGGCCGCTGGGGGTCAGGCAGGGTGGGAAGGGATCGAGCATCTGGAGGACTGCTCTCCCTTCCTAGGGAGGGATTTGGGGTTAGCGCCACTCATGTGTGGCTCCTGGTTGTGACCGGTGGCAGTGCCAGGAACATGCATCGCTCGCAGATGCAGGGGGTGGAGCATTGGCGGGCATTGGCACACTAACGCCATGGATGCCATTGCTCGTCCGCGCTCAGAGGGGGTGAAACCTATGGAAAAAACCCTGGAGGACCGGGGAGGCGACGAGGGCCCCAGGGATCTAGGCCCACATCCCAGTACTGGACTGTTCCTCTGACAGTCCCCAGGCGCCACCCACAGGACGTATTCTCTAACTTCAGAAAGAGCCAGGTAGGTGAGGTGGGCCCTCCTGGGGGTGATCTGGGGACTCAGGAGCTCTGGGGGGACTTAAGAGAAGGGTCTCGTGGGGAGTAGAGGGCGATTGAGGGTACATCTGAGAGATGCCCTGGTCAAGGAGATAAAGTAAAATTTAAAAAAAAAAACTCCTATGATGGTAGTATTACCCAGATCAATAGCATTTCCTATTTCTAATGAGATTGCATTACAAATGTCACTTGGGCAATCGGGGTGGGAGATAACAAGCTCCTAGAATCAAAGACCTCCCAAAGGGAGGCAGTATAGCGAGTGGTCTAAGGCTCTGAGCTGCATATCCGATGACATCCAGCAGACCAGACCTGGTTTGAATCTCACAGCTCCACTTCAGACATACTGTGTGACCCTGAGCAAGTCACTTAACCTCCTTGTGCTCCCAGGTCACTTCCTGTAAAAAGCTTTCAGCTTAGTGTGCTATACCTGGTTAAACAACTAAATTAAAAAAAAGAATCTGCCTGATCTAGAAAGAGTTTAACCTGTATAGTTTCTGTGTTCAGGAGTGTGTTTTTTTTTAACTTTATCAGTCACATTGACCAAATTTATTTTATTATTACGTGCTACACCACCACCTTTTTGGATACACGGTTGTATCTATGCACGCCATGCCCAGCCAGCTTGAAAATCCTATGATGATGGTGATTTGTCATCCCGCCATGTTTCAGTGATTGCTGTAATTGCTATATCCTGCTGTGCAATGCACACTTTTAGTTCATCTGCTTTATTAGTTAACATCTAGCACTCAGTAACATGAAATTAAGCCTGCTAGTTTCCTGTTTTGTGTGCGTAATTTTGTTTGTTTGGACTAGTCTGATACAGCAGATGAGAGACTATATTCCTCCTCCAGATCAATTAGTTTAAATCAGATTCAGTGAAAGTGCTCAAAGTTTATCCCTAGGAGTTTTGCACCCAACTTATTTAGGTGAAGTCCATCCTTTGAAAACAGTTCCTTTTTCTGTGCAAAGCAATCCCAGTTTTGAACCAAACTAATGTCTTTATGTTTGCACCAATTGGATAATCTGCTGTGTATCCTGAGTATCGTTGCGTTCTTTTCTGGTTATGTTACAGGGATGGACAAAAATCTCAGAGATAGCAACTTTATGCCCTTTGTCTTTTAATTTCATTCCCAGGCTCAAAAGATCAGAACAAATGTCTCACTCTTCCCCACATCATTGGCACATTTGTGCAAAATAATAGATCAGTTTGGGTGGAGACGTAGCTTATCAATACTTCTGTCAGTATCTCCAATTTTGGCTTCAGGCATACAAGTAATGATAGATCTTACTTCAAGGGGGCTCTTGCAGCAGGTAACACCTTTAGGATTGAAGACAGCAGGTGCCAGGACCCACAGAAGACTTCTAGCTAGTAGTATTCAGTTGGGGACCATTTCTGACATCGATCCACCCCCGACGTCATGTATGATATAAAAGGTGCGGTCTCCCAGCCCATCCCCAGTTCTTTTCCCACTGTGGACCATGCAAGTTGGACTTCCGCTGGTGCTTTCAGCTAGTTGATTGCCATTTTGCATCACACTTACCCGCGTTTTGTTATTTCCTTCAGTTCCTTCGATTTCTTCAGAGATTCATCTTGCATGCGTGTCTTCTTCTCCATCTTCCTCAATCGAGGGGCGGTGATTGAATTGTGTGTGCAGCAAGCAGATCCATCACAAGGATGGTCATTTGGCCTGCCTTTCCTGCCTAGGCCAGGACCACAACATAGAGGCCTGCCATCACTCTCAAGACTTTAACCAACGCACTTGACTTCATCACCAGAAGGCCCTCAGAGCATTGTTCCTTTCCAAAAAGCTATCCAAGATGGAGAAGGAGCTTCACTGGAAAAGCTCTTCATCTTCCTCAGCTTCTGTGGCTTCTACCTCCTCTCCTTCCCATAAGGAGAGGAAATTGAGCTGCAAACATAAGCAGTGGGAGAAGCATAAGGAGAAATACTGGTTGGACTCTTGCTCGCTGTCCCCGACCAAGTCAGTGACCTCTGTTGGGTCACCCCCTCCCGCGTGGAGTCAGCTCCTTCCTCCATGGCTGCCCTTTCTCCCTCCTGGCTCCTGGTGGCAAAACCTCCCTCCCTTATCACAGTTGTGGAAGAAGGTGCTTCAGGGTGTGGGACATGGTCCCCAGCCTCTCAGCTTCTCAAGCTTAAGCCCATAGTCCAAGCAGGCTCTAAGCCGAGCAGCTCAGCCAGTTGGTCTTCAGGCGACAGGCACTTGCCTGTCACTGTCCCGGCCAGAGTGTCTGACGATTCCTCCCTGACTTCAGGGGCCAGCTCCAGTAGGCAATGCCCAGGACTGACACCATCTTCCTCCTGGAATCTGGGGCCTCTGTCCCATTTGGGAGCTAGCTCCCCATCCAGACAACTCCTCCTAGGTGGCTGTGAGCAGATTCACCAGCCAGCCTCAGCCTACACTGATGCCCTCAATGTCGGCTTCCCCAATGTCACCTAGGGACAACCCATCAGCACCTAATCCTCCAAAGTCGCCAGCTGGGCCTAACTCCACCCCCCAGCCGATGCCTGAAGGCTCGACGCCTGATGGTCGGACCTTGGTCCAGACCATCTGACACCAAATGGTTCTGTTCCTCTGGTCTGACACCCGTAACCCAGATCGCCTACCCTGACGCCAAGTTACCCCAGCCTCACAACCAGATGCCAGGACCCTCAAGCCTCATCCCCTGGTGCTGGACATGCCAGCCCCACTGCCCAATGCTCCTCAAGTTTTGAACAAGCTTTTTGTGGCCTGGTGGGCCTATTTTAAAGATAAAGAGGCCCTAAGGAACCTTCCAAGCCTGCCCCTCAGGGACCACCACAGGACAAGCCTCCAGATTGCCTGCCAACCCCTCCACCAAGGGGGCCCCTCCAGTGCTGGATGGGAGCAATATCCCCCTTCCTAAAGAACTGCCACACAAGCACCCCATTCACCCTCCCCTTCACCAGATTCAGAGGACCTGGATGGTTACTCCTCCTCCTCCTCTTCAGGCCGCATGGACTCGGACCTCCCGTCGGCAACACGACGGCAACAAGGACACCCCTCACTCCTCACCTGATGACCCATTCTTCATGGATGTAATGTGGAACATCCAGCAGTTAAATGGCTAGGGTATGGAGGAGCTGGATCCAGAGCATCGACGGTTGGCCACCTTCCTTAGGAGTGGGCAGGTGGGGAGGGGGGTACCGCTAGACCACCAGGGTTGGGTTGCTGTGGCATTATGTTTTACTGAGGCCCACGATCGGGCTGCGAGCAGTCCACTGGACCACCAGGGATATTGGACATTTAAATTGAAACATATGCCCGCAATCGGGCTGCGAGTGGTCCACTGGACCACCAGGGATATGGGATGATTAATTTCATTCTTAAGCCCGTGATTGGGCTGTAAGCGGTCCACTGGACTACCAGGGATATTGGACGTGTGTATGTACTACAGATGCCCGCGATCGGGCGGTGAGCGGTCCACTGGACCACCAGGGATATTAGACGTGTTTATATTCTACAGATGCCAACGATTGGGTGGTGGGGCACTTTTCTACGCTGTGCAGGGGGCGTCGGTCCCCGACGGCTGCAGCCTGGCAGGGCGCCAGGCGCAAGTCGCCGATTACGACCAGATGCAATGGGGCTATAATGATATGCAAATGGCCCCATTTGTGCCTTTGCATGTATTATGGCCCCATTTGCATGTGCACCTTTGAATATCTGCGTTGTTGCAACTAGTGCAACGGGACTTGCGCTAGTGCATCCCCCTGCTCCACTCTGGCCACTTGCACTGGCACAATGCCACTGCGCCTTGCGCACTGTGGGGTGGCCAGGGTACGATGTTCAGCGATGCTGCACCATAGCGCAGCTCCATTGAATATCACCCTGTCAACGCCCCTGTGCAGCCAAGTTGCCCTGCGCCCAGGCTTGCGCCACAGCCTGGCACATGCTGAATATCCAGACCTATTTGAATAAACACATTTTTATTATCTCTTTCACAGTCCAATACAGTACTCCCAACAAACTGGTGAACTGATTGACCTGTCGATGAATATATTATACAGGCGCAGTCGTGCCTGTATATTAGAGTTCAGTAATCACTTTCATGTTAAACCCCAGTTTTTGAACCTTAATAACTTTGTCCTCATGCAACCGAGTAACATGAAATTTGGAAAGCACATCCTTTGTGACAGGGTCTCTATATCCTGAAACCTTCATGTAGATTGGTTCAGTTGGGGCAAAGCTACAGAGGTGCAAACAAAACAGGAAAGTCTTGGTTTTTGAAAATGTTAAGACTTTTGTTTGCCATCGGATAACTAAATAAACAGGAGGCTGAAATCTGAAACTTTCAGGTTTGATAAAGCTTGGTCCGAGGTATGTGCTTTTGAGGTTTTTAGGTTCAACTGTTAAGTAGTTTTTAAATTATTTAAGAAAAATGTTCCATTTCTGAACATGAGCAGTTAAAAAAATCAATGTTCTATGGATAACTAAATTTTTACAACACAGCTGGTTGCACTATACAACACCGCTGTTATTTATTAACGTGTCGATAATGCATTTCCTGCAGTGTCGTGGACTAATGGGTCAGGATAGGGCTGCTATCATTATAGCCCCACAATCCTGACTGTGCTGTGTTAATAAAGTCTGTCTGCACACTGAGGGCCCCAATCCCTAGTGGCAGTGTATTTATTTGTTTATATTAATATTTTTTGTATAATCCGACACTGAGATGCCCAGTTCTGGTGTCGATCCGCCTCCCATAGTGCATTTTTATTTCATAAATTGTATCTGCACACGGGGGCCCAGTCCCCAGTGGCAGTGTATTTATTTATTTATTAATGCATATAATTTTATGTATAATCCGACACCGATGCCCCACCCCCTTTTGGGGCTTGACCTCTCTCTCTCTCTCTCTCTCTCTAAATAGATAGATATAGATATATAGTACACAGTGAAATGTACCTTTACCCCAGAGGACCATACACATTGATATAGTTAGTCAGTGCTTTAATATCCTAAAGCAGGATAAATCCAGCAAGCCATTGTCTGAATAAAATAGCAGTGAATCCCAAACTCCTTTTAAAGTTTGCTGTTAGCTGCTTTTCATCTCATCTACAAACAACAGTTTTTCAGATTTCCTTGTCTGTAATTGCCTGATACTCAAGGCCAAGTGACCAAAACTAGTCAATTTGGGATCTGTGCATAAATAACCAACCCCAGCCTTAGACATAGATAGGTAGGCTTGCCACTGGATGCATACCTCTCAACCTCCTGACTTGCAGATCTGGGACAGGGCTTAAAAAATTAGGGACGAATGACGAAAATCAGGGACACATCTTACAAGATGGAAATATCAGCTGAAGAAGCTTGAGATATTGTGGGGCTTAGTGTGATATAAGTATTCTATGAAAGAGAAAAACAATTGTAGCACTAATGTCTGGCAATACTTTATGCTTCAAATCCACGTTTCAGTGACAAACGGAGAAAATTTATGCAGGACTAAGAGCATTTTTTTTTGTGTCAAAATCAGGGACATTCCTGAAAATCAGGGACAGTTGAGAGGTAAGACTGGATACAGAGTAGAGACTGGATACAGATACAAAGATGCAGAGCAGCACACAACTAGAATTACTATTCTTCGATGTTTGAGCTTGCATAAGGTAACAGCTATTGAACCCTGCAAAATACTACCAGTTCCTCGAAAAGTAGTTTAGCTTACTAAAACAAACACGCTTCTCTCAACCTTCCTCAGTCTCACAGTGTGCTTATCTAATAGATGAATTGCTGGTTGTGATAGAAATAGAATGCATGACATGAAAGGCACTAATTTATTGAAAGCCAAATTCCTTTCCTGCATCTTTATTCTGGTTAACTATAGTAGTGTTACTTTAAAACAGCTGAAGTGAGGTTTACACTTGAAAGCCAGCCACAACAGTGCCTTCTAATCTGTTTTATAAAATGGGAGAAAATCCTGCGTCCTGATTGGTTATTAGCGCCATTAGAAGTGTCTAATACAAGGCTAAAACAAGTGCTTTCATCCAGGACTCAGGACAGACCAAATCTTTGGGCAAATAGAATTTTGAAAGTGTTTTAGCTGCCATTTGTCTTTCCCGCTTAGCGAGAGAGTACTTTTACAAGCCGCTGCCCCCTTTGCTTCCTTGAATGAAGCTTGCCTGAGTAACGATGAGGAGACATACTGCACAGACAAATTTGTGTCACACAATAATTTTTTATCATCGCTGGACACCCTTTTGTATCTTCTCCCCCAGCCGCCATTCACTCATCCTCACTGTCCCACCACTCGCATGCTCCATTGATCACTTTCTTTTAACGTGAGCTGCCAGCAGTCCCCAAGCATTGAATGCCCTACACTACACATCCAGCCTTCTCCATGCGCTCTGTCTGGTCTCAGCAAAACAAACAGAACTCCTCTAATTGTACTGTTTTAAAGAATCTAGCCCATTTTCTTATTTAAAATAGTTGTGTTCCCATTTCTGTCCTCTCGCTGCTGTTCCATCAAGTGACATGCTAACTCCCACTCTCGACTGCCTCACTCTGTCAAGCCACTGCAACTCACAGTTCTCACATGCCATCCAAACTACAGCTGATCAACTTGTTTTGCAAGCTGAAGAGCTAGTCAACATATTTTGTATTCTACGCCTTTGATGATCGCACTGTGCATACAAAATCAAATGTGAAGCTGTCAGCAGTTCCTGGTACTTTTACCGGTATGTACTGTGGACTGCACTTGCCCACTCGCTCCACTAATACCTAGAGTTACATAGTTGCTTCTATATAAGTAAAAGGAAAGCATAGTTTAAAATTTAATAAATAAACAATAAAGGAATTGGCTGTGCAGTGCAGCTGCATTGTACCCAATGGTCTCAGCACGCTCGCTCACTCATGCACTCATGAGTTTACAAAAAAGAACAATATGAATTTAAACAAAAACAAGGGGCAAACAGGCAATCTAATTTTAAATAACACTGGATTTATGTGTGGGAAGGAGGCACCCCAGAACTGTGTGTGTGTGGGGGGGGCATGATAACCAGTTTGGTGCTGTTAAAAAAAACTACAGGTATGGAGGCCACAGTAGAGCAAAAAAAAAAGATGACATCACTCTAAACAGGCGGAGGAACTATTTTAGGTCAAAATACATACAAGAGTTACCTGTTTTAGTATTTTAAGCAACAAATGTAAATTTGTACATATATATATATATAATGCAGATCCCCATTTTGTAAGTTCAATAAGACACACTGTAGGCGTGCATTAGACACTTCTGTGCACAGCCAGGGACTGAAGGCACTCAGCCTGCAGCCTCGTGCCTAACTACACCCCTGGCCTTGCTAGAAGTGTCTAATACACACTGCTTCGTGTCTTATTGCTTACTTACAACACTTGGAATGCTCTGTAAGGTTCCGTATAAAACTGGCTTTCTTGTTTAATGATATGATGAGCCAAAGGCAATGCCCTTAATCCCCTGGGGGTCATTTTCTTACAACCAAACATTGTGAAGTTCTTTACTGGTATTGTGATTTTTGAATGTGACCATCCTCCTGGATGCTTGAGTTTTCCTCTACATCACAGCACACACAACTCGGCTCAGCCCACGAGAGCACAGACTTACTGAAAACAGCAGACCCATGCAGAAACAGTTCCTAACATACTCTGGTCAGAGTCACAATGGCTGCTAATGCATTGATATGATAAGAGATTTATTTCAAAGGTTTTATGAGAAAAGACATACTGAGCTAGTAACAGCTCTTTTTCGGATGTGTCCTGGGGAAAGGGGAAAGAGGAAGAGATAACAGATACAAAAATACAGAATATGAAGTTCATAGGAATGTAAAAAATGGAACAAAGAAAAAGAGGACAATTATGTCTACATTTACACCACAATAGTAGAAAGAAAAACCTGTAAACATAAAGGTAATGCAGTGAAAAGTGTTTTTGGTTCTGAACATACACCCCCCCCCATGAAAATGTGCACAAAACACACACACACACACACACCCCCATGAAAATGTGCACACACACACACACACACACACACACACACAAACTAGCTGCACTGCGGAGCGATGCTCAGAAGCAGTGCATGACCACAGTGGGGAATCACGGCACCCATCCCTGTCGCATACTCTGTGCTGTTGAAAGGTAGGCGACTGCCTGTACTATGGAGTGATGCTAAGAAGCACTGCATGAACACAGTGGGGTTACATGGCACCTATCATGGTGGTGTACTGTGTGCTGCTGAAGGGTGAGGGACTGCCTGCACTGTGGAATGATACTCAGAAGCAATGCATGAACACAGTGGGGTTACATGGCACATATCATGGTGGTGTACTGTGTGCTGCTGAAGGGCGAGGGACTGCCTGCACTGTGGAGTGATGCTCAGGAGCACAACATGAACGCTTGGGCAACATGGCACCCATCACGGTGGTGTACTGCGTGCTGGTGAAAGATGAGGGACTGCCTGTTCATGGGAGTGATGCTCAGACGCACAGCTTGAACACAGTGGGCGACATGGCACCCAGCAAGCTTGTATACTGTGTGATGGTGAAAGATCAGGGACTGCTTGCACTGAGGAGCGATGCCCAGAAGCACTGCATGAACACAGTCGGGTGTGACATGGCACCCATCATGGTGGTGTACTGCGTGCTGGTCAAAGGTGAGGGACTGCCTGCACAAGGGAGTGATATTCATCAGCACTGCATGGTCACAGTGGGGCAACATGACACCTGTCATGGTGGTGTACTGCATGCTAGTGAAAGGTGAAGGACTGCCTGCATGGAGAAGCGATGCTCAGAAGCATTGCATGAACACTAGGGGGGGTGACATGGCACCCATCACGGTGGTGTACTGTGTGCTGGTGAAAAGTGAGGGACTGCCTGCACTGCAGAGTGATGCTCAGAAGCACTGCATGAACACAGTTGGGTGTGACATGGCGCCCATCATGGTGGTGTAATGAGGGCTGGTGAATGGCTAGGGACTGCCTGCACTGTGGAGTGATGCTCAGAAGCACTGCATGAACGCAGTGTAGCAACATGACACCCATTACGGTGGTGTACTGCATGCTGGTTAAAGATAAGGGACTGCCTGTTCATGGGAGTGATGCTCAGACGCACAGCTTGAACACAGTGGGCGACACGGCACCCAGCAAGCTTGTGTACTGTGTGCTGGTGAAAGCTCAGGGACTGCCTGCACTGAGGAGCGATGCCCAGAAGCACTGCATGAACACAGTCGGGTGTGACATGGCACCCATCACGGAGGTGTAATGAGGGCTGGTGAATGGCTAGGGGACTGCTTGCACTGTGGAGTGATGCTCAGAAGCACTGCATGAACACAGTGTAGCAACATGACACCCATCACGGTGGTGTACTGCATGCTGGTTAAAGATGAGGGACTGCATGCACTGTGGAGTGATGTTCAGAAGCACTGCATGGACACAGTGTTGCAGCAAGGCACCCATCACAGTTGTGTACTGTGTGCTGGTGAAAGGTCAGGGACAGATTGCACTGAGGAGCGATACACAGAAGCACTGCATGAACACAGTGGGGAGTCACGGCACTCATCTCTGCTGCATACTGCTTGCTGGTGAAAGGTAAGGAACGTCCTGAACTGGGGTGCAATGCTCAGAAGCACTGCATGAACACAACAGGGCAATATGGCACCCAACCCTGTTGTGTACTGCTTGCAGGTGAAAGAGTGAGGGACTGCCTGTACAGGGAATGATGCTCAGAGCACGAGCACAGTGGGGTGACATGGCACCCATAACGGCTGTGTACTGCATGCTGGTGAAAGGCAAGGACTGCCTGCACTGTAGAGTGATGCTAATAAGCACTTAATGAACACAGTGGGGGGACATGACACCTATCATGGCGGAGTACTGTATGCTGGTGAAAGGTAAGGGACTGCCTACACGGGAGAGTGATGCTTAGAAGCACTGTGTGAATTCAGAGGGGCGACGTGCCACCCATCATGGTTGTGTACTACCTGCTGGTGAAAGGTGAGGGAGTGTCTGTGCTCATTTAACTGCTATTTGAGAAATGACACATTCACTGCCTTATATGGCATTTAGTTATTTATACAGCTAACCTTAACTTTTATTGTATTTAGGATAAGCACTCTGACACACTAACACACAGGCACTGCTTCTTTGCAAACTGACTAGGAAAAGGTTAATGTACCAGGAAAGGATTAGCAGAGTGCCACACAGGTACACACACACACACACACACACACATATACACAAACACCCCTGTCCATGATGTGAGCCGATTTAGAGACCTTTGTCTCTGTCTGCATGCAACATCCCTTTTTTAAAAATGGCAGGTTTCTGAAGAGCTCACTTTAAAGGGGAGGTGCCATCTCTGGGGTTCCGGTGTTCCTGCATTATGACTCTCTGAGTAAAATCTCATAATTTAAGAAATAATTTAAACCTGCTCACTGAAGGCAAAACTTTAAAATTATCTAAACGTTTTGTTATTCATCTTCGCGCCATGTTTACCCACAATGCCCACTCCACCTGGCGTTCTCTTTTCCAGGTGTCATGAAGAAGCGAATAGGGGAATAGATCTCAGTGTGGGTATGCAAGAATGGACAGCCTCTTGTGTTTTTAGGAAATACACTCCCACTCCACACCCCATTAAGATTTTTCCCATTTCACAAACTTTTCTTTTTTGTTTGTTTCTCTACTAGACTGCACAGCTATCATAGCAAGCCGCAGCTAGGAACGCTTGCTCTCAGCTCAGGCAATGGGACACTGTGAGAGACGTTTTTGTGCACCTGAAATACAAAATTCTCCCACAGCATCCCTACGGATTTTTGAAGTGTCATTGGTTGCTAGCCTGTTTGACAAGGATGCCCTCTGTGCAGTCGCTGAAACAAAAAACTGTTGCACTACTTACTTTTTGCATCACCTGTCTCCAAAGTTGAACTCTACAACATGAGCGTGAGCTTCAAGCATGCAGGAAACATCAGTAAACATAAACAGACAGCGTAATGGCACCGACCAGAAGAAATGCTACTGAATATAGAGTTCCACCTTGGAGGCAAGCGACGCAGAAAATGAGTGCTGCAGCAGTTTTACATAGAACCATAGAAACATAGCAGTTGACAGCAGATAAGGACCGCAAGGAATATCCAGTCTGTCCATTTTTTCTACCTTATGAATGTGCATAGGCCTGTACTGTCAATGGCCTATCTATTCATACTCATCTTTATTGCTCCCTTATGCCTGTCCCATGCCTGTTTGAAGCCCTGCACTGCATTTATATCCACTGCTTCCTCAGGTAGGCCGTTCCATGCATCCACCACCCTTTCTGTGAAAGATAACTTCCTCATATTACCCCTTAATCGGCCTCCCTCTAATCTTATGCTGTGTCCTCTTGTCCTGCTGTTTTTCTTATATTGAAACATGTTAGACTCTTTCACCTTGTTAATGCCCTTAAGATGTTTGAATGTTTCGATCATATCACCTCTCTCCCTTCTTTGCTCTAGGGTATACATATTGAGCTCCGTTAATCTGTCCTCATATGTTTTCTGATGCAGTCCCTGCACCATTTTGGTTGCCCTACTCTGGAATGCCTCCATTTTGTTAATGTCTTTGTGCAGGTGCGGCCTCCAGTGCTGCACACAGTACTCCAGATGGGCCCTATCCAGTGTCTTGTAAACGGGGATTATTACCTCCATCTTACGACTTGTGATACCCCTACTAATAAACCCCAACATCCCTCTAGCCATACCTACAGCTTTAGAGGTCTGCTTGGATGATTTTAGGTCATCTGTGATGATGATGCCCAAGTCTCTTTCTTCCCTTGTGATTGCCAGCAGCTCCCTTCCCAACCTGTAGGTGGCTTCATGGTTTCTCTTCCCTATGTGCATGATCTTGCACTCTTTGTGTTAAACCCCATTTGCCACTTGTCCAACCAATTTGCTAGTTTATCCAGATCTCTTCTCATTCTGCCCACCCCATCTGGATCATCTACTCTGTTGCAGATCTTGGTGTCATCTGCAAACAGACAAACCTTACCCTCCATTCCATCTACAAAGTCACTGATGAAGATATTGAAGAGGACTTGCCCCAGGACTGATCCATGAGGTACCCCACTTGTGACTTGCATCTCTTCTGATTGTATACCGTTTACCACCACTCTCTGTTTTCTGCCCACCAACCAGTTTGCCACCAGTTGACAAACTTGACCCAGCCCAAGCCTACCCAGTTTATTGGTCAGTCTTCTATGTGGAACAGTATCGAAAGCTTTTCTGAAGTCAAGGTAGGCAACATCAACTGCTCCCCCTTGGTCCACCACTTTAGTTACCCAGTCAAAGAACTCTATGAGATTAGTTTGACAGGACCTTCCTGTTGTAAACCCATGCTGTCTTGGATCCTGTGCTCCTATGGATTCCAGGTGTTGCACTATCCTTTCCTTAAGGAGTGCCTCCATAATCTTGTCCACTACTGAGGTAAGACTGACTGGTCTGTAGTTCCCTGCCTCCTCCTCCTTGCTACCACTCTTGTGGAGCGGGATCACATGAGCCCTTCTCCAGTCTTCTGGGACCTCTCCAGTGCTCAGAGACTCACTAAACAGTTCTGATAATGGCTCTACTAGTTCCACCCTTAGCTCCTTTAGTACCCTAGGATGTATGCCATCAGGTCCCATTGCCTTGTCCACCCTGAGCTTAGCGAGCTCTTGTAGGACCCTTTCTTTTGTGAAGGGATTTGTGCACCCCTTCCTCCCACCGTGTCCATGGTGCTGAGCTGTGGGCCCTGTCCTACCTTTTCCTCAGTAAATACTGAGCAGAAGTTATCTACTGTAGAATTGAAAATGTTTGCTGTTTAAAAAATCTTGCTATGTTCGCACCCCCTACTAGTCCGCTAAATTAATTGAACAGAAAAGATTTTTTTCCGTTATATTTATTATAGCGCAAAGAAAAGTACACGTGTGTAGTCAGTTTGTCTTCACTGGGAGGAGGGAGAGGCAAGCTTGATCTCCTTTACCACACAATCTGCAGTTTTAACCTCTGCTGTAATGTCTTCATTCGTCCTGTAATTAGCCACTTGGTGAGTGATAGCTTTGTTTCGGCAGTTTGGGTAGCTGTAGAAGTTAATCAACTCCTTCTCCTTCAATGGTGCAAGTTTACCCAGTGGTATGTGTAAACGTACTAATCTCCATACTGTACTTTTTTAAATGTAATGTATTTCATTGATTTTTACACATGAAAACAGATACAGAACAGTATGACAAGTACATGCAGCTGGTACATGAATCCCCCGCTCAAAGCCTCTGCTGTAATGTCTTCAGTCGTCCTGTAATTAGCCACTTGCTGAGTGATAGCTTTGTTTCGGCAGTTTGGGCAGCTGTAGAAGTTAATTGACTCCTTCTCCTTCACAAACCATATAAAAACTACAAACAGGTATCTGCCTCTATCTCCAAAATCAAACTGACCACATTGCTAAAATTGTACTGGAAGCAGGAGAAAACATCGATGTCCTGGTACACATAGGGACTAACGATCTCGCCAGGAAAAAAGACACAAATTTGTAGGTAACTGGCAGAAGTTTGACGTCTTTGCTAGTTTAAATATTCTGCAAAGACGCCAAACTTCTGCCCCAATGCACTGACTCTCCTCAGTCAGATTCAGTCCATTGAATTTAAATAACTTTTGCTCTCAAAACTGTTGCCAGTTACCTACAAATCTGTGTCTTTTTCCTGCCACCAGCTCTGAGTCACATGTTTAGTCTCCTATCTCTTAACCTTCTCCTTCAATGGTGCAAGTTTACCCAGTGGTCGAATAATGGCAAACAGAAGCAACTTCTGTTGGATGTTGGGGAAATGGTGGCAGTTCTTATAATATATTTCCTCCTGAATATGCAGTTTTAGCAACTGCACCAAGGACATCCTTGTCAAGTAGACTAGCAACCATTGACATCAGCAATACATGGGGACATCGTGAGAGAATTTCTGTGTAGCCTTAGCTTAGAGTGAGTGGTCCTGTCTGTCATTCTCTATTATAGCTGTACGCTCTGGTACAGAAACTAAAAAAAAAGAAAAGATCATGGAACGATAGAAATCTTAATGGGGGGCGGTATTTCCCAAAAACACAAGAGGCTACCCTTTCTTGCATACTAGCACAGCGATCTATTCCCCTATACACCTCTTCATGTCATTGGGAAAAGAGAACTCTGGGTGGAGTGGGTATTGTGGTGTGGGTAAATATTGAACAAGGATGAATAACAAAATGGTAGGATCATTTTAAAAGGTTATGTTTTCAGTGAGCAGGTTAAAATTATACTCAAATGATGAGGTTTTCCTCAGGGAGCCATAATGAAGGAACACTGGAACCCCAGAGACGGCACCTCACCTTTAAAATATCCAGAGCTTAAACATTTTCGTGAATGTGACAGATCAATGAAGTAATTAGATAAGAACACAACCAGAGATGAGAAAACATTCTTAAAAACTCTACTTCTGAAGAGCTCACTTTAAAATACCCAGTGCATAAACATCTTACACATGAATGTGACAGATTTATGAAGTAATTAGCAGTGTTGGGTGATTACTTTTTAAAAGTAATCAGTTACAGTTACTAGTTGCTCTGATGTTATTGTAATCAGTTACAGTTACTTATTACTTTTGCATAAAAAGTAATTTGTATACTTTCCATATTACTTTATATTAGTTTTGATTAATTTGTTATATACACTTAGTAAACATTCAGTACATACATTTTGTGTTCAGGAAACTCGAAAAGGCTTAAAAAGAAAATGAAACCTAAAGGTAATGTTGTATGAGCAGTTGTCAGTGGCTGCTCCAGGAATCTGGACTGCTGAGAAGGACACAGGTTCCAGAAATCCTGATGGAAGTCTTAGAGAACCCTTTCCACCCAACCCAGGCAGCAGCAGCCCCAGCCTTTGGCCCCGGATGGACAGTGTTTCTATCAAAACTGATCTTTTTCCCCCTTCCCTTCTCCACCCATGACTCTTTCCAAATTACCCATTACAGATAGTTTAGTACTTGTCAAAGAATTCTGACTCTTTTTAAATAACATTTAAACATTTAGATTTACATACACACAGACTCACTTACTCCTGTGACTAAAGACTATGTGCAGGATTCACAAAAGAGATGCACTGAGCACATCTCAGATGCGCGGTGCAAAAAAGATATACCGAGCACAGACAGAGCAATTCACAGAGGCATGCACAATGGGATGCGCTGAGTGCAGCCCCTCTGTGAATCGCTGAGAAACAGTACAGCACAACTGGAGATGCGCCAGCGCATCCCGGATGCCCTGAGTCACACAGGGGGGCAACTCAGAGCAAGTGGAGCAAGCCAGCAGGGCAATAGGGAGCAACAAGGAAGCTGGAACAATGAAATTTCACAGACATAGGTGCTGAGGTCAACAATTTTATAGAAGTATAAAAGCAGATAAAAGAAGCTGTACATCAACAAACCAGAACAACAGACAACAACAAGAATAAAAAAGGGGCAGGGTGGGAATGTCAGGGATCAGAAGGAAGGCAGGAAGGGGACAGGAACAGGGGGCTATATACAAAGGGTGGCCCTTACAAAAGACAGGAGGAAACTGGCTGTGCACCCCCATGCAACACCCCCACACGGCCACGGACAGGCAGGAGCTACAGGATGCCCTGCAGGGCAGCTGTCAGGTGTTGCACCGTCCGTACAGTGGCCTCAGAGCTGTGCGAATGGCCCCATGGAATCTCTGGTCCAGGTCACATACAGCAGCACCCCTGACCACAGCATGGCAATCCTGGAGACCTACAGCAATGACAGAGAAAACACACACACTGAGGGCCAGAACATAGACAACACCCCCACCTAGAAGTAACCCAGAGCAACAGTAATGCAGCAATAGCAGAATGCACTGCTTACCTACCCCCGCATGGGCACCATGCCTGGCACCTGCGAATCCTCTCCTCTGCACCTCTGTGGCCTGCCGCCTGGCCTCCGGCCCTGCAAAACACAACAGATAGCACCATGAGTCAACACAGCAGTGCCAGAAACACACCACAACACCCATATGCACAGGCGGTGTAGGGACAGCCAGACACTGCCACTGTGCTGGACGCACAACCACAGTGCCCACCCCCCAGACGCCAGCCAGCATACATGCACCACACAGTGGTATCCAGCCATGCAGTCCCCAGTGGCCTGCATGCATACACAGCACTGCCTATTGCCCCCCCCAGTGGCACACATGATATGGCTACACTGGGCATGTGCAGCCACAGTCATGTGTGCAGGATGATCAGCACCATGTGGGTGCTCCATGAGGTCAGAGACACACACACCCAGTACATGCCACAAAAGCAGCCAGATGAGCAACACCTACCTGGCCGTGGCAGTGCACCCCTGCGTGCATGACGACACAGCTGCTGCAGTCTCTCAGGTCCAGCCTCTGGAGGTTGCCATAGCAATGCCTACACTGCCCCTGTGTGTGGCATCCGGCATGCTGCACAAGCCTATGGGCAATGGAGACCCACACCTCAGCTCTGGGCACATGGAGGTCTTCCTGCCCAAACAGATGCCCTCCATAGACATCACCTGTGCCATCAGGTGCAGCAGCTCCACCTGGTACCAGTTCATGGCCCTAGGTGTCTGTCTTCTAGCCCTAGGCATTCTGACACAGATGACCACAGTACAACTGGGCAGCATGGTAATGCACGATGTAGGCCACAAGATGCACCACGTGGGATAGTATGAGGCACGTGCAGTACACTGCGCACAGTGTGTAAAGTGCAATAGGTCTGAGGCAACACCGCCACGCATGCACAGTGACCACCGCAAAGGCGTGGCGAGGTCATTTCCAGGTCATGTATGCATGATGCGCGTGCAGCTGCCATGTTGTGCATGGAATGCACTATGGAAACCTATTGCACACATTGCGCAATCTACGGCCAGTAGTACCACCTGTTGCTGCATGTATCATGCATGTGGACATACACTGCACAATAGTGTGCACAGCGCAATCCCCAGCAGCCCTGCAGATGCGCATCGGAAAAGCATTGTAGCCATGCATATTGGGTGGCTGTGCCATTGAACATGGTAGCGGCGCATGCGCAACATATGCACCATGTAGACTGCCCCTGATTCAGGGACATGCATCCAATGCTACGCCGATGCCAGAGATGCGCTGTAACGAATGGGCACAAATTAGAGATGCTCCTTGTAAAGTGAGATAAGCTGGGGCAGTTTTGCAATTCACAGACAATGTGCCTAAACAGCATCATTCCACATGCATGGAGCATCTCAGCGGGTGTGCCACCACTGGCGCGGGGGTAGCCAGCGACCCAGCAGTGGTGCTGCACCAAGACTGTGAACTGCTGGGCCATGGCTGTGCACTGCCACTGACTGCCCATGGCTGGTTTGCTCCCAGGCTAATGGAGCAGGTCTGTTCACTGTGACACCCTGCCCCGATGCATGAGTCTGCGGTTGCTTGGCATGCACAGATGTTGGCAGAGGCATGCCTCATGTGGGTGGACATGACTGCAGCAGTGGAGTGGATCACAACTGCTGCAGAGGCGGCGGCTGGCTCCATGTCATGCCGTGGACATCGGGCATCCAGTCTAATGCCATGGGGCACGTCCTGCACACACCGGTGATGGCACCAGGTGGACCCCCTGCTGCTGACACTGTCACCGCTGGCCTCCACGCCCAATGTCCATGGCTTGGATGTTGGCCATGGGTTGGCAACACCACTGAGCACCCATTCATGGTCTTGTTGCAGCACCACTGCTGGGCGCTGGCTACTCCCCCTGTGGCCAGTGGTGGCACACCCACCACCACCTATCATGGCAGAGGCTGACCCCGTGTCCATGGCAGCCAGGGTTGCCACCCTGTGATGCCCATCTCCCCGGTCCTATGGTGGAGGCATGTCACACCTGCGTGTACCAGACACCCTGCTGGTGGTGCCTGGGGCAGTGTGTGTGGCAGGCAACTGCCCCACTGCAGCCCTGTCACCACCCTGTGCTACATTTGCAGGTCCACCTGCGTGTCTGTGTGTGCCACGGTTGTGCCATGTGTCATGGGCATGATGAGTGCGTTCCAGTGTCTGCTGTGCCCATGCGCAGGCTGCAGTGCACCCCCCAACCCCCACCTTCTGACCAACACCAGTCTCTGACCCCAGCTGCCAACTTTGGTAGGGTAGATATATGGGGTATCGGGCAAAGAACGATTGTGCTACCATGAACACTATCTTGTCTGGACAGTTGAACAAACACCCCTGTCCCCAGTCCAACCAAACACATCATGTTTTACCATTTGTTTCCCTCAGTACCATCTTCCATGCCTGTGCCTAGCTTTTTGCTGAATAAAATGCCTTGATTGCATGGACATTCTCCTACCTGGTCTTTCCTTTTTTACTGGCACTGCCTGTCAGGCACTCACCCACCCACCTTGCTGCTGTCTAAGCTGGATGCTAGAGCAGCTGACTTTGAATGGGAGTTTGAGCCATAGATGGTCTGACAGACTGCACAGCACTACCAATAATAATGAAAAAATAAGGCGAGGCACTGGTGACCAAACCTGTAATCCCATCTAATTCAGTTGTTTACTTACCTGGAAATGCAAGCAACTGTGCAGTAAAGCAAAACAAAAAATAGTTGCCAAACCTTAATGCGTGTATACACTGCATAAACTTCTTTATGTCTGATACAGTGCGCTCCATGCCCCCTCCCCCCCTGAAAATTGACTGTAGGGGAGAGGGTTTTTTTTCTCTTGTTTCACCACCTACAGAGATCAACTGATTTTTTTGATTTATACTACAAACTCCCTTTCCCAGAATCGCAGCTATGGCATCAGAAGGCACTATTATTAAAGATCATTTGCAGCATTTTTGGAGGCGTTTCTTCTTGTCACACAGTTACATTGTGACTTCCCCCTATGTTAGTGTAGTTCAAACATGGTATGTTTTTTGATGTGCTTGATATTGGTGAAATGTAATAAAATTACTTAGAAAATGGTTACAGTCTGTATTTGGTGGATTGATAGGGTGTTGTGGTAATGTAGGGAGGGCTCAGGGCTTTATTTAAAAAAAAATTGAGCAGTTCATAGCCCAGTTGAAAATCACTTTATGTGGATGGCTGGGTCATCTGCTCCTCACTTGAATACTGAGCCACAAGGCAGAAGATATGCCATAGCCTCCACGCCAAGCCGAGGTTTCAGACACACTCAGCTGACAGGTGGAGCTGGCTGTGGTGGAATTGTGGTCCAGATTTTACTCACGCGTTGAAGAATAAGCAATGTGAATGTGAATAGGTCAGTAACTAAAACGTGCCTGTACCTTTTAAAATATAGCCACACTGCAGGGTTGGGATCTTTTTTTTACTGTTGTAATCTGCAGTAACTGCAGATCCTACCTGCGGCGGTGCTTCAGGCTAGTTGGCAGTGATGGCAGTCGGTAATGAGATTCTATCTGTGGCCACTTAATTTTTCTAGCTATGAGAGACTGCATAATAATAATTTCAACTGGCTAAAGATTCCTTTTTGTAATCTGCCACTTTAATGAAAGGGATAAGCCTGCTACATGTATTTTTTATGTGACTGTCAGTCTTTATGGCTGTCTCCCAGACTGTCAGTGGTCTGATTGAGCCCAGTATGTGTGTATGAGGGCTTTACGCGTGAAGCTGCCTTTGGTGAATTTTGGTAATAAATCATAACAGTATGTCATATTTATCTCTGCAAATACTGAACAGGGGTACGGTACAACACTGATGCTGTTTTGATTATGGACATAGTGAGAACACTGAAAATAATGTTTGTTCCTCACACTATTATGCTGGAGTAGACTAGTAAAAATGATCACAACCCTGCAGTGTGACTGTATTTTAATGGTAAAGGCACCTTTCAGTTACTGCCATATTCACATTCGCATTGCTTATCCTCCATGTGTGAGTAAAATCTGGACCATGATTCCCACCCCAGCCAGCTCCATCTGTTAGCTGAATGTGTCTGACACAGCTTGGTTTGGCAGGGAAGCTGTGACACATATCTTCTGTCTTGTGGCTCAGTATTCAAGTGAGGAGCCACTGACGCGAACCTCCACATAAGCGGTAGTTTTCAACTGGGCTATGAACTGCCAAAATCATGTTTTTAATGAAAGGCACGCCATAAATGTACAAAATTCGGTAGGACACTAACATACCTAAAAAACGCTATGCATTGATACATTTTTCTAAATAAGACTACATTTTCACCTTTAAAGCTGCCTCCGACACTGTTCGCTCTCACCTCACAGACCAGCAAGCGCTTCTGAGGCAAAAATTATATCACAACACCCTGACCCTGGAAGCAGCTAAGAAAATTAGTCCCTTTCAAAATCAGTCACATCAAGAAAGGTAAATGTCAGCGATTGAAAGTCTAACATCAAGCACATCAGAACATACTGTGCAATGGTTTAACTATTACTACTACACTTTACTAACATCAGGGAAAAGTCACAGTGTAAGTAACTGTGTGATACGGAGAAACAGCTCTAAAAACACTTAGATCAATCATTACATGAAGTAGGCTTATAAAAATCTCTCACTAAGCACAGTAAAACATTTTTTTTTGCACAAGAACACAGTGGCTGTAAGAAAACTGTGCCCCCCAACCCCAAATATCTCTGGAGATCGACTGTCTGTTATAGGGCAGATTTTTTTTTTACCCCCTACAGAGATAATTTTTTTATGGAGTTTACACTAAACTTCATTTTGTAGAATCCTAGCCATGGCTTCATGGGGCAGCTGTTACATGAAGTGGGCTTATGTTAACCTCCTGTGGAGCAAAGTAAAACAGCATTTTGTTTACAAGAGATCACACTGCAGCTCTAAGATACCTCTCCCCTCCAAATTTACTGTAAGGGAGATTGTTTTATGTTTTTACCTACGTGCAGAGATCAACTAATTTTATTAAACTACTGCTGTTACCTACTGGCTACCCTGCCTGCCTCACCCACTTCCACTTGCCACTGCCAGAACTCCTACTGCCACGCCAACAACAGGACAATTATTATGCATCAGAGTCAGGTTGGTACTACTGATATGCTCCGGGAGAGCACTGTTTATTGTTGTATTATGTCCTGCCTTGTTCTACTCCCAACATACACTTACTTTTTTTTTTCGGGTTCCAAGTTTCTTCGGGAAATCAGACTCCAGGAGTGGGGGTTGATGTCACTGTCCGTCAGTCAGCCACATACAGCAGGGTACCCCACTCCTGGTAATTTTAGGAATTTAAGTTTTCAGTTCTCCATCCTCGACCTACAAGGCTCACAGAAATTCAAATGCCTGAAGGAAGATAAAGAAGGATCTCACAGAACTGAACACATTAAATGCAGAGGGAGCTGGCACAGCATCTCATTTTAAGGGTGTAAATACTTCAAAGCCATGCCAACTAAAGAGCCTACTGTCAGTGCTCATCCCCCCCCCCGCACCACCCCCTGACTATTTAGCTTAAGAAGGGCTCTTGCCCATAAGTTAATTATTGGAACAGACATGTTTATCACGTCTTTGCTGCGGGTGTCTCTTGTCTTCATTCCATAGTCATCAGCTATGCTAGCAAAGGCATGATATTGACATGATAGCAGGGTTTGGGTGCCATAAATCTGCCTTCATTTGTTTTTATTTAAGTTGTAAATTTTGAACTAGGTCCAGATTTGTCTGACTGGTGGTGTGGGCACCCTGGGGAACATCAAAGGGCAGAGGAGCCTGTTGCAACACAGAACACTGTGAGAATTAATTACATCACGCCATTCATTTGACACTTTATCATTATCATCCATGTCCGTCCCTCTTCCTTTCAGCTGCAGCCAAGTAATATGAAAATGTCATTACAAGTAATGCATTACTTGTATGAAAATGTAATAAGTAAGTCATCAATATTACATCTTCCTACAAGTAATCACTTACAGTTATACGTTACTTGGGCAGTATAGTGCAGTGGTTTAAGGCTCTGAGCTGCAAACCTGGAGACCTGGGTTTGAATCCCACAGCCCCCACTTGCATACTGTGTGACCCTAAGCAAGTCACTTACCTTTCTTGTGCTCCCAGATCGCACCTGTAAACAAGCTTTCAGCTTAGTCTGTCTCTCCTGGTCAAACAAACAAAAAAATTGGCACTGTAATCTAACTACAGTAATGCATTACTACCCAGCTCTGGTAATTAGATAAGAACACAACCAGAGGTGAGCAGGGCTGGTGTTAGACTTTATGGCACCCCAAGCAAGCCAACATTTGGTGCCCCCATCAAATTACAGGCTGGGGGTCTGGGGTCCGCCTAGGCTCACATAAAATCTTTTTAAATTTTGGTGCATTCGGATGCATTTCTGTGAATTTTGGGGTAATTGAACTAAGAGATTTCAACCTTGTTGCCCTATCCCCATTCCCAGTAAGTTGCACCCTAGTCCCTTCCTAAGATTGCTCAATGACCAGTATGGTGCCCAAGCCACCCTCTCCATAGCCTAACCACCTGTGAAATGTATAGCCTCCAGCCCTACACAAGCACAGTAAGCTGTGCCCTAGTCCCCCTCCCTTGAATACTCAGCTGTCCCCACCTCATCAACTGCTGTCACAGGGTATGCATTCAGTTTTTAGGCATGATTAATTTGTTATCAATGCTGCTTAGAACATAGTCCTGACAACCTCAGGGCTGCTTTCGTGTCATCCCACCACAGACAGATGTGGACACATAGTATAGACCTTTGGAGTCCCATCAATCTCCTTAGTTTATCCAGCAACCCCATGTTAGTTTTTTATATCAGTATTATATTTATTAAGTATGTGATGTCCTAAGAGTCAAATAAATGGAGTAGATAATAAAAAATATTACCTATAGCCAAGGCCACTGTTTTTCGGTTTTTAACGGAAAATCCGGTAAAATTCCGGAATTAGGGCTGCCTGAAAACCGGTTAAAATGAAGATTTCATGGAATCTGGCATTTTCTATCAGATCAGTAAATCTATAAAAAAGTGTGTTTTTCTTTTAATTCCTTTCTGTACTATTTTCAGTTTGCTTTATTTAATGCTCTGTATAGGAAGCCTTCTTTAATTCTGATTATTTATGCACACACTAAAAAAATGATAACAGAATCCCAGTAAAATCCGGAAATTAGAGTAAGAATCACCGGTGAAATTCCGGAATCTTAAGTCTTGAAAACGGAATTTAATTGTTTTAATCACCGTAAATCAGTGGCCTTGCCTATAGCCATTACATCATGCAGTCACAGAGACAAACAAATATTGATTGTAAAAAGGGTCTCAGAAATGCTGCAATCTGATTAGCTGTTAGGATTCCAACAGCCTTACATTAGTCCCTGTTAAAATGTCATGTACAGCCTGTTCACCATGGACATAGAGTCTTCCTGTCAGCCTTCCATCCTCTGAATAAGTGGAATGATGCATTCTGAATCTGAACCAGCATTCTGAAACTGTTGGTGGAATAACTGTTTTATTAAAAATCTCCTTCTAAATGAAGAAAACATTCAAAAAGTATAATTAACACCAAATAGCGCAGTTGATGTGCAAAATCACCTTTCACCTAATGAACTGATAGTGTCACTGTTCATGCAGTGGGTTCGCAAAAAGCCCATGTGGAAAACTTGGAGTAAAAATACCAAGAAACGCACAGGGCATTAGGGTTTTCGACCATAATGCCCTACCCTGTAGGGACTGACAGGCATCAGGGGTGTGACTTGGGATTGTCAACAGTAATGCTCATGCCATTCCACCCCCACCCTGCAACCACTGACAGGCATTGAGGTGTGCCTTGGACCCTATGCCCCAGAGTTCACCCCATTTTCCTATACTGCACCCATTTCAGCGTATTTCCTTTTGGAATGAAGTGAATGTAAAGCCCAAACACCCCAAGGCACACCTCGACACTTGTCAGTGTGTGAAGGGTAGGTGGAGTGAAATGTCATGACCGTCATGGGTGACGGCCCAAAGCACACCCAGTACCTGTCCATCTCTGCAGGATGAGGTTGGAGTTGGCATCAGTTCAATACTTCAATGCCATTCCTATACTGCATCTGTCTAACTCCTGCACTTCCACTGCTAATGCCAGCAAGCAAACATTTGGCATTGACAAATGCTTGTCATAATAGTAATACAGCACTCCTAGGAGTTAGATTAACAGTCAGTTAATCACCCCAGAGGCAATATGGCAATATGGCACTTGGCTGCACTTCATGCCACATTACACCCCTAAGGGATGATTAACAGACTGTTAATCTATCTCCCGGAGTTCCTTATTGCTTAAATAAATGTCAGGTAAAACAATAACAAAACTGATTTCAAGTACTTACACAAAGCCCTTTAAAGAAGAGCTGTGCAATGACTACTAAGTCAGAGACCACTTTTTATGATCACATAACCTAACATTGAAAAATATTTCAGCACTTCAGTTTGTTTTAAATTTTATTCATTTTAAGGAATTAGATATGCAAAATAATATTTGGAAAAACATACAGGGGCAGGCCTACACAACAGCAATAGTATAAAACCAGTAAGCTTTCAATTGTGGTCATAAGCTGCATGACCGTTGATGAATGTCTGAAAATGAGTTTAACGAAATATCAACATGCTTAAAATGTTTCAATTACAGTTCCAGAACATGCTATTAAACTATCTATTGAAAGTTAATGTACCCCCGGCAGGGGTATCAGCCAATTAGAGCCCAGCAAATAAAAAGCCCATTTTCTAATGTCTACTAGTACATCAAACAACTTGTGATAACAGTTAGCAGGATGATAAATATTTGAGTAAGGGAATTGAAAGCAGAATGGAAAAAAATGCTAAGTAGTGAATGATTGTTGATCTGTCGTCCTCACTCTCCTCAGCTTAGGCACACAGTCAGCAGTATGGTACCTTTCTAGCTTTCTTATTGGCAAACTCATGTATTAGGTCTCTGTAGTCCAAATCCCTTGCAATGTCATTTTCAATTGATATCAATGCTAAGCCTGTCAGTCTTTCCTGAGTCATGGAAGTGTGAAGGTAGTTCTTAAACAGCTTCAGTTTGGAAAAGCTCCTTTCACCTGAAGAAACTGTGACTAGTATGGTCAGTAAAATACGCACTGCAATACTCACATTTGGGTACAGTTCCATGTAGTTCTGTGCACAGATAAACAGCAGTGTACTTACAGGTGAGGATTTCTGTGGCATCATTTGTGACGGTGCTTTTAGTTCATCACACAGTTCAAATGAATCTATATCAGAGGAGCCATCATGATTAAATAAGATCTTTACAATGTTTCAGCAAAGTATCAGTGTCCACTTCCTTTAGCCTGCTGATGTCTTACAGAAAACCAAAGTTGTCACTGTGCTTCTGCATTTGCTCAAATCGTTCTTTCACAGACCTGAGTGCCATATCCACCACGACATTAAAAAAAACACCCTAAACTTAGGTTCTAGATCAGTAACAGGTTCATCCACAGCCTCATATGAAAACTGTTTCTTTCATCGTGGTCTTATCTCAGTTGCCTGGGGGAACAAGCGGTTCAGTTTCTAGCTGATTGGCAAGCTCTTTGGCAGAGATCTTTGCACTTGTAAACCCATTTTTCGATAGTCAGTCAAGAAAGAGTAAGTATTCTCAATTAGTATAACAATGGAGGCAAGGTCAGATGAGGCGCTTTGCATTTTTTGCTGACTAGGTTAACTCGAAACAAAATGTCATACCATACAACAAGAGACACTAAAAATGGAAAGTTTTTTTATCTGTCTGGCCCATGTTATAGCTTCATGCTGGACATCCGATGTTCCTGGGTCCTCTGACAGAGCAAACAAAGCATCGTAAACCTCACCAATTTGATAGCGCAGAACTTTGATGCTATCAACTCTTGATTCCCACCTTGTATCACAAAGGGGTTTCACAGTCAAGTCAGGCACATGATCTTTGAAGATCTGTCATCGTTGAGTTGAAGCCAAAAAAAGAACATAGATACGTTGCAGTAAATCAAATAAGAATATAGCCTCACAACAGGATTTAGCAGCATCGCACAACACCAAATTCCAGTCATGGCAACCACATGGCATGAAAAAAGCCTTCTGATTTAAATCCAAAATTCTGTGTTGAACTCCTGAATTTTTCCTCTTTCATGTTAGAACCAGTGTCATAACCTTGCCCTCTACAATCCTGAATGGAGAGGCCAAGTTTATTCGGTTCCTGAAGGAAACTTGTGCTAAGACCAAGGCCAGTTGTATCATCGACTTCTAAAAACACAAAAGTGCTCTTTAGTTTGGATTTCTTCCTTTTCAATTTCTACTATGCTAATCGTCAGCTTACTATTTGTTCCTTTGTGGCTCAGGTCTGTGCAGTCCAAAATAATAGAAAAATATTTTGCTAACTTTACAAGTTCTATGATTTTACTCTTTACTCTTCCAGATATGAGCTGAATCAGTTCATTTTGAATATCTTTACTTAAGTAATGGTTGTGCACTTTCCCAGTTGTTACATGTCGCACATGTTCTTGCATAACAGGATCAAATTTAGCCCGAACTTTAACCAAGCCTACCAAGTTTCCATTGTTTGGAGACTGAAGTTGTTCCACAGAGCCACGGAATGCAAGAGTACGCTCAGAAAGAAACATAGTAATGGCCAACAGTCTTTTTAGTACGTTGCTCCAGTAATGAGCGTCACTATCAATCTGTTCCTGAACCCTTTTGTTTAGTGTCTGTTTACTATTCAGATGATTTTCTAGCTCTAACTATCTTGTTGCACTTTCAGTGTGCCTGGCTGAACATTCTTGTACGGCAAGATGTTGTACTAAGTTGCTCCAGTCTGAAAAAACACCTTCTGTCAAGCTTGATTTATATGCTGAAAAAAGCCTGCAGCAAAAGCAAAACACTGCATTGCAGCATTTGGAGTATGCAAGCCAACGTCTGTCACACACTTCACCATTAGGAAGGATTCGCTTGTAATGGTCGGATTAAATCTTTCTTCCATTTGTCATCAGAATGGGGAAATTATAATCAGTGACCATCACTGGACCATTCTTTACTAACATTATTCTGATATTATCATTAATAAATACTGCCCATTTACTGGGGTCATGATAAGTGATTGTGAATTCTGAGTCGCAGATGACGGTTCTTCATTGTGTCCTTTAAATTGTGTTTCCATCTGTACCTGAGGTTATGCATCTTGAATGTCTTGCTCTGCCACAATCTCTGTTTCTGGTTCCTCAGCTGAGTTTGGTAAGACTATAACATGAGTAGACACCAGCAGACATGAATTGTGTTCTTTTTGGCCATCTTCTTCTTCAGTTTTATGTGGTACTTTGACGAATTTCAGCAAGGCACCAGACTGTTGCTCAATTTTCCTTGCCTCCTCGGCTCTTCTTTTATGGAACTGTGCTCCAGATAGTTTTGTTTTTTTTCATCGTGTTGAGACTGAACTGGATGGTCATGTATATCACTGTAAAGTGAAGAACAGATTAGCTTAAATGATGATCAGATAGCAATGAAACAGTCATGCTATGTAACGTTTCCTCTGAAACATCATTCATCAGCGTGGGGGCATTCAGGCCTGCTGTACTGATGACTTCTGATGTTCCAGTAGCACGATTGCTGTACTATATATTGTACATGGCAACAGAAAAATTATACTAACAAAACATCTGGATTAATCAGACAGCTCAGCAGAAACCAGCACGCACCATTCTACCTACCCACCCTCATAAAATGGCAGTGCAACACATTTAACAGCCTGCATGCACAAATAATGAACCAGACCCCATACCACTACAAGTAGAGACAATGTAATTGCCACATTATATTAAGACATATAATACATCATAATTGATTGGACAATGACACAGCAAGCAAGATGTTCTGTTATAGTAACACGCAATGTAGTTTGTTTTTTGGGGGGGTGGGATTGGAGGTGGTTCAGGATTGCTGTATACAGCAACTTTGAAGCAAAACTTTAAAGGGACACTGTCAACCCCATTTTGACTCAAAGTGTCCCCAGTTTAAAAACAAATGTTATGATTGTTCTCATTCTATAGAGACTGCTGATGTAGCTGGGTGTTTGATTCATACTCCTTTTTCCTTTTAAAAGGTAAAAAACTGAGTGTCAACCAAACTGGTGTTACCACACCAAAACATGTACAGTGTGTTTACATTTCTTGACTAAGTACAACTGCATCTTTCCTGGACTAGTGATGGCGAAGTGGCCCTAATTCGCTCCGCGAAATGATTCGCAGAGTGAAGGCGAATTTGCGGAGTGTCTCGCAACGAAGTGGAGTACTTACATTATAATGAGTAACACGAGGTCCATTGAAAACAATGACTTTGCGTTACTCCACCTTCCACCGCTCACTTCGCTTTGTTTTTAAACTCCAAAGCCGAATTTTGCAGTGGTTCATGGGATTTCAGGTCACATGGGCTCTAAATTGTTCTGCACAGCCTCAGTTTGGGGTAGCGTGTGTAGAAGCTGTAGGAGACAATCTGCTGTGAGAGCTCTCTGCGATTCAAACCTTCAAAAGCTGTTAAAAAAGCCTTTTTGAGTCATTTTTTTTTGGCGAAACTTTAGTTCATCGATTATAGGAAACCCACCTGTGCTCATATCATCGAGCGTTTATTGTTTGTGTATGAATTTTGAATGTTAATGTACAACATTCAGTCTGTGTACTGAGAGACAGTGGAAGTGTTCTTTGGGGGAGGGACGTATCTGTGGTGTAGGTAGATTAACTTGGAGAAAAAGACAGTGCTTTCTGTTTTGGTGATATTTTTCTTGTATAACTGTGTTAATGTACACACAGTAATATTTTCAATATTTCTTGCCATTTTTTTGCTGATTGTTGTTGTGCAGCAATGCATAATTTCAGTTTGTTTAAAATATGTGGTTATATTACTGAAGTTTTCAATTTGATATGCATTACTTAGTGTGTGTATGAGTATGTGTGTGATGCATGTCATCAAATCAGACACCTTTTATTGTGCCACATAATAATTTCAGCAATGTGAAGCTGCTATCCACTGCAGCTGTGTGATTTTTGTACTTCATTGTGGTATCTTTACTGGTACTAGTACTAGTGACTGTTACTACAGCAGTGCAGTTCACTGCCCCCCACCCTGGTGCGGCCCGCTCCCAACCGGCAAAGGTATTCTTTCCAGATTTTAATTTCTGATGGTGAGCACTGGTTAGGTGTTGTGCCTTTGTGTCTGCTTCTCTTCAGTGCACAGTGCAATCTTAATCTGTATGTGCATTTGCATCTCTTTAGGGCCCAATCTCCATCTGTAACTTAAGTCACAGTTGTTTCTGTGGCTTCCCTTCAGAGTACTAGACAGGTGTGGTGCTTAATTCTGTATGAACATTGTACTCATTAATATGTGTTTTTAAGTCAGGACCATCATCACGAGTCACTCGTGATACAAATCACGTTCTTCATCATCACGGTCACAAATGCAGTCACAAATCACGATTCACGATCATTCACGTTACGAATCACAACATTCATTTTCTTTCTAGTTACTTGGATGTATTGTAAGCCTGTTCTGTAGTATCTCTCCAGGATTCACCACCCCACCATTGTACTCATTGATACGTGTTTTTAAGTCTGGGAGTTTTAAGCTACAGCTCATCGGGGAAGTACAGCCATAGGCATTCACGTTCCGAATACAGTTTCATACTGGTTATCTCACACCATCGACACCAAATCATGTTCTTCATTATCATGGTCACAAATGCAGTCACAAATCACGATTCACAATCATTCACGTTATGAATCACAACATTAATTTTTTTTAATATTTACTTGGATGTATTGTAAGCCTGTTTTGTAGTATCTCTCCATGCTTCACCACCCCACCACTGTACTCATTAATGTTTGTTTTTAAGTCGGGAGTTTTGTGCCACACCTCATTGGGGCCCAGGGAAGTACAACCATAGGCATTCATGTTTCTTCTTTATCATGGTCACAAATGCAGTCACAAATAATGATTTACGATCACATCACGAATCACAACATTAATTTTTTTAATAGTTACTTGGATGTATCGTAAGCCTGTTTTGTAGTATCTCTCCATGCTTCACCAACCCACCATTGTACTCATTAATAAAGGAATAATGCACGACAGGGTGTGTGTCGTGCTGGGATAACGCCACGCCTGGGGGGGTTGGGCACGAGGCCGCAGGCCGAGTGCGTTCAATGCCCCAGGTGTGGCGTTATCTCAAACTATACACACCCTGGAGTGCATTATTCCTATTATACAATGGCTTGTTGTTATACAGAATAAAAATAAATAATTTTAAATCTGTTTTTGTGTGGAAAAATATTTTTTGTTTTTAAGAGAAGATGAAACAATCAATCAAATGCTCCATAAAATGCTCATCTGCAGGTTCACAGTGAGGTTGAGATTAGACCCGTGGCGCCGCTGGATAACGCCATGGGTCCAGCCCCAAACTGACCAATCACAGTCCAGGATTCTTTCTTGCCATTGTATAATGTTTGTTTTTAAGTCAGGGAGTTGGACAGTGTCTGCAGTATATACACAGACTGGAAAGAAGACTGACTGCACACATGCAGTTTAGTACAGTATACTTGCACTGCTCAGAATACAAAGTGTCACGCATACGGAAGACAACAAAAAAAGGGCATAATTACATACAAGGGTCGGGAATGGTGGAGGAATACATTTTATAACACAGCAAGGAAGGTGTGGGGGGGCACATGGTGTGAGGAAAAACAAACTAATGTGGGATCCCATGGTGATCCAGCAGCAGTTCCAGCATGGACATAATTTGCAACTGATGTTCCTCTATGCGATCCAGCCGTTGCTCTACAGCACTCACCCTCTCGTTGTTCTCCTCGACAGCACTCCAGAGAACTGCCAAGTCAGCCTGTGTTACACGCAGTTCTCTGGGGTCCACATGTTCTACAGGCTGACCTGCTGGTGGTGGTGGTGGGGGTGCAGGTAGAGCAGCAGGTGCTGCTATGGCCCTCCTCTTCTTAGGGATGCCGCAATGCACAGCTGCACCCTCTGCCACAGAATGGCCAGCAGGTGTAGGCATGGTCTGTTCTGTGGCAGCCTGCCACTCCAACTGCTGGTGATTGAGCATATGGGTTTGCTGGCCCCCAGTCCCCAGGTGAGCCCCCGGGGGCCACGGTGCACCTCCACCTCACATAAGAGGCAGTTGACCACACTGCTGTTCCCCCCCCGATACAGTCAAAAAAACTGCCAAACAATGGAGGTGCGGGGAGGACCAGGCACAGGCAGGGATGGCCAGATGAGCTGGCAGCCGGCTGTTCACGGTGCTGAACAGGGATGGGATCCACACCTGGGCCTGGGGGAAACAGGCACATCCTGCTCCAGAGGACCTGGTGCTAGACTTAGTGGTGGTTCAACTGCCTCAGAGTCAGGACAGGAGGCGGTGCTGGTCCTGCTTCGGGGGGGGGGCACTCACAAGTTTTGAGCGGTCCAACAGGAATGGACGCCCGTGCCCCACACACATGCGCATGGTATGATGCTTACCACTACCATGCTCTCCCAGAGCTGCTCCTGCCCCAAACATTCCCTCACCCTGGTCCATCTCTCCTACTGAGCTCCCTCAGTCCGAGCAATCACTACTCACACTGTCACACAACACACGCTCACAGTCACACAGACACAGACAAACAACTAACTACTTATAAAGTAAGAAAAATAAACTTTACAGAAAGAACAAAGTAAGTAAAAAAGAGTACAGAAAAGACAAAAAAAATGTAGCTTTTAAAAAAGCTGTTGGGTCTAAATCAAAGTTTAAATCTCCTCTTCGCTCTGATCTCAAAGTATCAGCAGTCACAAAACACACTCCTCTCTCTCCGACTGCACAGGATAAAGTAAAAGTGTCTGCTTGTATGACTCACTTTCTTCCTGCCTAGCTAAAGAGCATGTGACTTACAGTACTGTAAGCCATGTGATGTGTGGGGGGCCTGCCAAATCTGAAACACCAAGTGGATCACTTAGAATCATAATGAGGAACGTGAAGTCCATTAAAAACAATGACTTCGCCGTACTTCGCATTGCCATTCTGCCTTAACGCGAAGTGGTAATGACAAGGTGGAGTGAGCACTTTGCATTGCCCATTCCACGTAGCAGAGTGGCAAGCAGAGTGCCCACTTCGAGTTCACTTCGCCGGCGGAATTTAAATTCACTGCATCTCTATCCTGGACTCAGTGACACAACACTATCTAGCTGCTCATTATGAAGTGGGAGTAGGTGAGACTATTGTATCATGAGTGGCAGCACTGTTTGAGGGTGTTTCTAATGTTCGAGAAGTATGCAATAAGCTTAGGTAAACAAGTTGTTCAATGTCTGGAGAATAGCGATGGGGTATTAGTGCTTGTGTAACTTGTAGTACTTTTTGTGGCTTTACTCTTTTCCCACGCTTGAGTAGTAGGTATGTAGGTAGGAATTTGTATGGGATAAAATGCCACAATCAAGGGTGAGAATAGCACTAGAGAATGAAAAGGAGGGACACAGACATTGGGTGAGACAAACAAATGACACAAAAGAAAGCAAACAGTAGGAGGGTGGGGAAGCACAGAAGTAGGGACAGGAACGAACCAGTGCAGCAGGAGGAGCAGAGATAGCACAGCCACGCGAGCCACACAGGGAGCCCAGGGAAAAAACACTCCCTAAGCAAGGATAATGATGGGGTTAAGTAGAGGTTGTGGGAGGAGCTATTCCCCACACTGAACCACAAGCTAAAGCCTTCCTAGAGCAAAACAAGGCTATGTATAGCATTACATTCCCATGCAAGGAAGCAGATTAAAGAACCAGCAACATCAATGAATTTTAGAGATGGAACGCAATCATAAAATTTTGTTTTTTTACCTAGAAGTAATATGATGAAAAAAAGCTTGACAGTGTCCCTTTAATTCATGTGTTTATGGTGTGCCACACTGTGCTGTTACAATCACATCACATCACAGTATCCAGACGTGAGCATAAATAATCGGACTTGACATCCTTGACCCCTCCACCCTCCCCTCAAAATTCATAGTGCATACAAAAAACATTTAAATTGTCCTCATTCAGGCACTTTCCTGTAATTATGTTCAATCACTCCTCTTCCTAATGCCTTCTCTTCACATGATGATTGCCTGTATGGTTTAATTGTGATGCTGTATTCTTGTGATTGCTGGTCAGTAGCCTTATCTCATGGCAGAAGGTAACTAGTTCTTACTGGCTGGATGGCCACAACATAAGGTCACATTGAAAGTGGCATACTCTCTCAGGGCCGGCTGGCAGCCGACCTGAACTCTGCAGGGTTGCCTGGTGCTTTGCCTCTTAAGTGTAGGGCAGATTGGCTAAGGGAGCTGCACTCACAGTACCATGACAGGGGCCTGTAGGGATTGACTGACATTGGAGTGGGCAGCAGTATGCCTAGCAATCACCTGATTGTCCCTATTCACAAAAGTGTGTGTGTGTGTGTGTGTGTGTGTGTTGCATGAGTGAGTGAGTACACTCTATGTCTATTCTACGAAAATGTAGACCATGCTGGATGTTGAGTCACCATCTGTATTTCTTTTATGCTAAAACTGTCTTTAAATGAGGACATGATGAACCCATATGGTACTACTTCCTTTTCAACAGTTAAAAGTGAAACGCATTTTTATTTTGTAGACCCTGATTTTAATTCCTGCCCCATTAAAGAAAGGGGAAAATCAGGTTTGCAGCAGCCAATAGCTTACAGCAGCACTCTAATACATGACAGCATACTATACAGATACAAAAGAAATTTTAAATAAAAAAATAGGACCTCAAATGTGCTATCCAGCCTAGCCCACACAAAGTATGCTGCTCCTGACTGTAATGAATCACTGCTGTATCTTGCCTGCCTGAACGTATCTTGTTTGTTCTGTTCTGAGGGGAAAGAAAAAAAAGTATTAAATTAAAAACATTTGTTCACCTTTATTTCACCTATATACTATATGGGAGTCCAATCAAATTCAGCCAGAGATACTAAAACCACCCTAAAACAGCTGAATGGTCTCTCTCCCCACCCCAATGGAGCTGAACTGTCTCTCTTTCCCCACGGCCCCTCTCCTCACCCCAATGGACCTGAACAGCCCTCTCCCACCCCGACAGTCCTGCACGCCCACTCCCGCAGACCTGCATCACCCTGTTTCTCCTAACCTCCCAGGTAGTCTCTTCTGTTCTTCGCACCTAACTACTGTCACCACCGCTGCCTGCCACCACCTCCCCATATCTACCCCTGACTCTCTCCCTAGCCCAGGTCCACCACCTTCCTCTCTTACCCTCCTTCAACTCTCTTCTTTTCTTCCTTATCTAATCTGCTCACCCCACCCAGTGTTGCACTTGTTCCCCGATACTTGCCTCCCACCCACTTCGCCTTCTACCTCCCTCCCAGTTACCCCTCTACACCCACTCTCTCTTCCACTTTCCTACGCTACATGGCACAATTGGCAGCAACTCAGTTTTTTCCACTCTACCTTTCCCTTTGACAGTGCCCTTCTGGCAGCTTTAATTCATGTAAATATTATTTGTTGTGACTCATCATTCTTAAATGTATGCCTGATTATGTTGTTCTAACAGTTATTTATATCACCTGTAGCTTTTAGACCATGTATACCCTGTACTGAATTTTGTATTCGAACTGCTTGCCTACTAATCTCACACAAACTGTACTCTATTCTTTGTATACTGACGTGGAACCTTTGTAAAAGAGCCATTGGCTCGTAAGGTATTTAACTGAAATCTAATAAATAAATAAATAAATAAACCCTCTCTACACCCCAACAGAGCTGAACAGCCCCTCTCCCCACCCTGGTGGACCTGCACTCCCACTCTCCCCACCCCAACAGGACCATGAGAGGAGGACGGCGAAAGCTGCCACCATGTTTATTGAAATGGGACAACAGACAAGGCAGGCTGTGATTCGCTGCTGGAATCAGGGACTGTCCCAGCAGCAAAAACAGGTGATATTCTCTATTACAATGACAGGTTCTCATACATGGTCATGTGGGATGGTGGGACAGGCCACCGTCACACTGTATGTCATAAGCTGTGTGAGAGCAGAGTGGCTGTACCATTAAGGAGTAAAATCAAAGGAGAAAAAAACACACACATTTACTGCGTTAGGGTGACAGAGGACCGTCCCACTGACCTATACCACCACAAGTGAGAACATGTCATTTTTAACTCCGAATATCACAATGTTACCATAAAATTATACACTGAATTAGACACTGATAAAATCTGAGCAAATTCACTTTAATGTATAAGTAACCTTTGTGTAAATTTGTGGGTAGAGCTCTACACTGATTTGCAGAAGATCTGAGTAATCTGGTTTCCTTGTGTGCCATTTGACTATCACATGGCACACAAGGAAATCAAAATGAAAAGATAGATGTGCATTATCTTCGATTTCCTTAAGAATTTCAACTATAAGCAGTGGTGATTATCAAAAGGGTTACATATTCTACAGAGTTGACTGACAGGAAGGGTAATCCCAGCAGAGGGACAAAGGTGTTTTTAATATACAGTATCCAATATAGATAAGACCATAACCTGTTGCTCGAGTTGGAGAATGCAGCATCAGCAGCATAAATCAGGCATGCAATCACAACAATTAAAAAAAAAAAAGAGGAAGGCAGCATGTGAGGGTAAAACACCAAAGTCTCAGATTCAGTGTTCCATTTCTGTGAACTTTCCATTTCTTTAGTCTCTTACTCTGTAGGAGTGATACTAGTCATACAAAATATGGCTAAGGATTAACCCAAGTGAGTGACTGATTGCCTGCAATGAGCTGCAAAATGCAAAATAAGTGAATACGTGTTAGAATGACAGTTGTGCTCTTCTGATAAACAAATCACTAACTGGCCATGCCACTAAATAGTAACACATTTGCAAGAAAATGCTGTGTGAAGTTTCCTTGCTCTGACAGTTGACCTTCACCAAATTAGCAAAATAGCCGGTTGGTGCGTTTCTTGCAGATACTCATTCACCATCAAGGTCAGACACACTGCAGTTATTGCAATCTAACTGTCCACATATCTGACAAACTGCTGGATGTGCAAAGTTGACTATGGGTCATGAGTGCAGAACATCATATGGTTCTGTATATCTTTTCAGTAATGGGCACTGAATCATGTGTATAAAGTGAGCACTATGGTTTAAACAATCAGGCTCCACCCATTACTGATCCATGCAGTATTGAGATGCACAAATGCGGGTACCAGTGCAGTGGCAAGTGCAACCTCCCTAAATAAGGTACAGGTGCGGTGTCGCACAGCAAATCTGCAAGGTATCCACAACTCAGTTGGGGGGAGGGGATGAGGTAAACAAATAAAGGGTATTCTAAATTACAGTGACACAGCCATAATAACTACAAAAGACTTTTCCACCACACGGTCTCACTTTTCCAAGTACAGTATAGTGATGCTACATGGAGCTGTAGTTGTACTTTTTAAAAGCATATCATAGGGGAGTGTGGACGGCGATTGCTGAGGTGTTGATAATCGTTGGGTAACATCCATAATAATTTTACAATATTTAGCAAATTCAGTACACGGCATCATAATGTAATGATTTAATGACAAGTTTGTGCAAATCATCTGATGTTATTTGTAGTTTCTGACAGAAACCACTCAGTGGTAACTGCTGTGTCTGCCTACCTTTATTAAGTGGATCTCCTCCTGTGTTTTACACTGTGGTTGTTAGCTATTGCTAGTAGGGGGGAAAAAAAAGGAACCTGGTATCATATTCTGTAATTTGGTGAAATGCTAACTTTTAATGACAGATTCTCATCTGTGGTTGTATTGGGCAGTGGAATAGACCTTTCTAGCCCCTGTATTTGTCCTGCGCTATATGAGAGCACAGTGGCTGAACCATAAATGAAACAAAAAAACACCAGTTCAGTTATTTTATCAGGGTTTGAGAGGTCGGTCCCACCGCCCCATACGACCGAAAATGAATGCCTGTCGTTGTAACACAGAATATCACCATGTTATAGTATATGATTCAAAATAAGTAAAATACTAGCTTTTTTTTTTCAACTAGCAATAGGTCTAACAGCCACATTGTAAAACACAAGCACCGTGAGTAGTTTTCCTTAATGAACATCGATGGAAATGGTATTTGCCACACATCTGATCATGCACGATACAACCCGCTAGTGGCAAACAGTCGGCTTAAAAAATGGTAAATAGAGATGGGCAAAAGAGGTAAGACAATAACATAAATATACCCACATTTTAATAATGCAATTCATAGAAAACGAGCAATAATGACATACGGCACAAAATTCGGCTGGAGATGCAGTTATGGACGGGATTTTCATAAGACAGTGTTCGTCTGTGAGGACTAATTGAAACATCTACTTTGAATATGGCTGTCAAGTAAGGGGACAGGGTTATTTCTAGATCATCATAGTTAAGTTTATTTCAGGTCTCATTTGTGTCTGAAACTACTGACAAAAAGGACAATACCGAGGAGAGAGGTAAAAGATGCAGTCAGCGAATCGGTAGGCTACACGTGTGCACATTCAAAGGGGACAGGAAAGCAGTTTATGCTCTAACATGGTTTATTGTGTATTCTTCATGCTGAATATAACTATTTATCACACAGTTGCGTCAAAAACCTGAAATAAAACAGCCTCGCTGTTCAGTATTACACAGTGAGTATGTTTTTAATTATTTCATTATTATTATTATTATTATTATTACTGGTTTGTTTCATTTTGCTTTGCATGCTTCCTTTTGTTGTACACAGGGAGGCCACTGTGTGCTAGGCAGGTGGCAGCTAAAAGATACTTAGGGCAGGCTGAACTGCAAATGGTAAGGATCGGGATCCAATCCATCGTTTGCAGGTAATGGGTCGGGGGGGGCAGCCTTCAGTCCAGTAGAGCAGCTACAGAAAGACAAAGACTGTTGACTGATCACTCCGAGTTGGATGGAAGATTGATTTGAATTTTGTTCAGAACTGGATGCACGAGCGGGAGAGGGAGAGGAAGCGGGGGAGAGAGAGAGACTCTCATCCCCACAGTCACACTCCAGTGGATCATATGCTCTAAAAGCTCTTTGCTAAGAGTGAACTACAGCAGGAATTGGATGATCTTTTAAAAATATTTTTTTTAAAGTCAGTAAATTCAGATGAGATGCCTAAAGGGGAAACTTGGGCCCCGGCTGCATTTCAGTGAAAATAAGATTTTTGTGGTCATTTTTTGCACTCCTCATTTTCATCTGGCTGGTGATAAAAACAGGTAATTTGTAATTTTCTGGATTGGCCAACTCCTGTCGCTGCTGCACAGAGCTGATGAACATGAGGGCATAACAGTGGAAGAGGAGAAACTCTGGGAAACAAGAGTGAAGGGGCAAAATTAAATATCACTGCGTTTATAGCCAAACCGAAGGCAGCTTCATGGGTGCTGCGGTCTGGCCAGGAGTTGGGATTGTCTTCTGACTGACAGACATACAGTCGCAATCCTAATTATTAAAATTATCGATTTTACACACACATTAGTAAATGTCAGCCTGACTTGAACAGAAATGAATCATGAGATTCCCCGATTCAGGGCAGATGATCAGATTGATAATCTGAGAACACAGTACAAAAAAAAGTTGACACATTTCCGACTCGGCCTCCACCGACAGCCCGCCAGATGTGCCCTGCTCAAATGGCCCTGGACCCTGCTCCTGCATTGGGGACTAGTACAGCCCAGGCTACGGAATCAACAGGCTGGCAAAATGAATGAGCCAGCTGCTGCTCACCCACTGACTAGGATATAAGTGAAAGGCTAGAAGCCATGCAGAGTGCCTCCAATGGGTATTATAGCAGGCTGGCTGATGACTGTCCTGGGTTGCTGCTTTCGATGTGATTTTTGGTGTGGCTGCCACCCACATTGCCACTGCTGACCCCTTCTGTAAACTTGGGAACTAGTCAAGTGACCCGAGCCAAATGAAATAAATGAAGCCTCGGCACCTCATCTCCAGCCCCTGACGGCATTCACCTACATCTTCCTGCAAAACCAGCTCTACAGATGTCAGGTGTAATTGTAACCAAAAGTGGGATCTATGTATTTCTGCCTACCTACCTACTACAGTAGGTATGAATTTAAAACTCGAACCGTCTAGAGTAGTCAATAGAACTTGCTCCCACAACTCAAGCAGTTCCAGACTGTCCTGAAAACTTACAAAGCAGCTGTTGTCATGAGCAGCTGCATGTACATTTCAAGGTCTGTACAAGTAGGGGGACCGATTCTCATTATCATTGTACTTGTTTTGCAGTGCACATGCAGACAGACTGTGGATGTATCCGAATTGAACTTGAAAAATATTTTTCTAACACAACTAGCCACATGTTGCTCTTGGTCTGCTGACAGATCACATTCTAGTCAGCTGTTCATCTCGTAGTGAAACTTGGAACTGAGACATTGGCACTTCTACACCTGACCCCTGTCTGAGTCCAGTTTTTGAGTGCGATCATCTCACTGAGATGCATAACAGCAGAGAAAACTTGCCTATTGATAAACTTCATTGTCACAGGTAAATAATAGGTTTCACACACACAATACACTTCAGGATTTAATGCTAAACTGCTCGCCTGCCTCTTAGCAGTCACGGGAAAGAGAAACAAACAAAGGAATTCGACAAACACAGTAATGAATATAAGGGAGGAAAAAAATAATAATTGCAAAGGGGGAGGGGGATTCTGAAAAGCAGACAAAATTGTCCCAAAAAAGTATCCTTCTCCCTGACTAGCGGTCAAGAATCACTACCTGGCTTTTCAGTATGAAACTAAAATAACTAGTACGAGGTAATTTTGCCATGCCATTGCCTGCCCTTGTGCGTGAGAGCCATCCTGCAAATATTTGCATATGGTATGATGATCCAATGAATAAGAATGAGGACACTCACAATGTACATAACGGTATTTCCCTATGGCGAAGCTATGCATTGGATCCTGCTGAGCATTCACCACAGGGCAGAATCAGCATGCAGGGTTGTGGTATGTGGTGGTGGTGCTTGGTGGGGGGCCATACCTTTTCCGCAGGCTCGCATAAATGTACTTAATGTGTCACATAGTCCTGTTGAGGGGGCTGGTAGGCAGTCAATCACAGGCACCCACTGAACAACCTTGGTCGGCTGTACCTCGTATCTGACTCTGTGCGAGTCCGTGTCTTGCCAATAAGAAATTGTCTGGAAATTTATTCAGCACATTGCGGTATAGTTTATTTTTACTTTGAAGCTCGAGGGTCCCCTCTCCCCCCTACTGTCCCAAGATAGTTGTTCAGGCTGCCCCCGCCCCCATGGCCACTGAATACATCACAATGAAAAGACTGCAAATAATACAGTCTCACCACCTAGAAATAATGCTGCCAGCAATTTAAATTGATGGAAAAGTTTTGTGACCCAATGTTAATATTCAGTGCAAGGTTTTTAACACTGTTCCTTTTGTACCTAAATAGTGTGCCTTTTAAATAAACAAAAAAAAAAAAAAGAACATGAGGAAGTTCCTCGGTCATATTTTTTTTTTCATTTAAAAAGTACACTATTTAAGCACACAGAAGGTCAAATATACACTTAACAAATAATTTAAAAAAAAATAGCAGAAAAGAACGGGACAGGGCCTCTCCAACTTTGGGGGCCCCCGAGCTGTAGCCCTGTTACTCAGAGAAATGACAGTTACATTTTTCTGTGTGTTGAGAGTAACCTTCACTCGCATCATGAAGCTGTCTCTCCATCCTATCCTGTCTTGTTCCTATCACTCTGTTTCTCTCTGTCCCAGGGACAGAGAGAAACAGAGTGATAGGAACAAAACAGGATAGGACGGAGAGACAGCTTCATGATGGGAGTGAAGGTGCTGTTGCTATAGCAGATAGCATACAAAACTTACAGAATACTTTTTTTAAACAGACCACATAAAATCAAACTAATGCGCTGGTATTTAAAATTACCTTAGTAAGCAGTTTTCAACTTTTTAGGTTAAATAAAAACAACTATGTATACATATATATATATATATATATATATATATATATATATATATTAGGGGTGAGTGGTAAATGAGTGAGATAAAACAGTGTATCATCCACTGCAGTGTGATATTTTTACCTCTCTGCGCTACTGTGATGATATGAGACATTTACACACACAGGTCACAAAAGGTCACTGATATCATCACCCTGAGGCAGCTTTCCCTCAGCATGCAAGAAACACCTGTGCTGTTACCATAGACACAAATGCAGAACTACCTGAGAGGTCTCACTGCTGCCTACAACTAACTCAGTGAGCATTACAAAACACACCTATCCCCCCCAACTTCCAGCTCATTACTGTGATGCTCTCAACTTGATGTAGCCAGAATTCCAAACAGCACAGCTTCACAGAACAGTCTAAACTACTGCCTGCAGCTAACTCAACTACCACTGAAACACATTCTCACTTGTTCCTCAAACTCTGATTATCACCCATTATAATTACTGTGACAATTTCAGCTTCACTGCAGCCCGAATCCTAAAGAGCACAATTTCACAGAACACTCTGCAGCTAACTTAATTACCACTGAAAACAGTATCAGCTGTTCTGACACTCTGCCTCTCAGTTCATTACAATTACTGTAATGCTTTTAACTTCACTGCAGCCAGACTGCTAAACAATACAGCTTCACAATAGTATGTTTCTCATTCCTATCTAAAACTAACTCATTTAGCATTGCGAAACACACCCATGTGTCTCTCAGAGTTTATAACACTGCCAGCCCATTCAGAAAAGCTCACACACAGAATGAGCAAACACATTAACAGGAACAGAACACAAGACAACATAACAAAACTTCTGACACTCTTGGCCCTATTGTATATATCGAATACATGATGGGAAGATTGTGTGCTATGGCAAATATTGTCACTCCTGCATCGTGAGCTTGGATATCTCACTCATGCCTTCGGCACTCGTGAGATATCCAGAGCTCACTCTGCAGGAGTGACAATATTTGCCATATCACACTCATGCCCATCATGTATCCCCCTATATATCAGTGTCAATTCCTCAATGATTGCAAAGACTCTCGAAAAAGCCACCTCTTCCTCTCAAATATTCCCGCTGTGAGCTCGCGCTACCCTCTCGCATAGCTGACTGGAAAAGGTAGAGGACCGCGAGGAGGGTTGCAACACTTTTCAGCATTCGTATTGGCTAGCCGACCTTACACAGCAGCCAATAGTGTGTAAAGCCGGCATCTAGCCTCCTGCAAGCCACTAAATATTACTGTGCACTGTGGTGGGACTCGCAAGGTCTCCAGACGCCAGGATCTGAATGCCAGATTAAAATATCTTCATCGGTATTTGGATCTTGTTATGCGCCCACCAGTCATGGACCCTTGCTGGCACTTCTAGCGCCATTGCCTCGCATAAGCTAAACACCGCACTGGAGGTGAGAGATCGTTCTTAAAAACTCTGGTTTGGGGGCAGCTAATGAGCAGCTGATTGGACTGGTCGCACTCTCGGAGTTCCGCCTTCACTAGAAAATAAAAGTGCTTAATTAAGTAAATTAATAACTTGCTCAATTAAAAGAGTTGCTCTAATACTGGGAGATGGATGAGTACATCACCTTGGGCAAGTCAGCGTGCCAAGCAGGTAAAAATGCCAAGAAAACTCCACTCCACGAGGGAAGCATAAGTGGTGGACCAGGCCCAGTTTCACTGTTGGCAGCAGAGGTAGCTGCAATCAGCAGGGCAGTGTTGGAGCAAATTCTAGCCAACTTTAAACCATGTTGGGAAAGCCTGGAGCACACTCTGAAGGGGCTAGCACAAGAATTGAAGCAGCATACGAGGCAGATCGCGGAGGTGGAACAAAGAATCTCAGACCTCGACGACCAAAGCAGTGAAAGCCCCTCCAAAATACAAAAACTAGAAAAAGAGGTAGAGGAGCTTAAAGAAGCATTATATTATCAGGAAAATTACAGCCAGAGAAATAATCTGTACATCAGGGTCCTGCCAGAGGGAACGGAGGGAGGGAAACTGCTAAAGTTCTGCTCAGAGACTCTGCCGAAGTTGCTAAACATGGACTGCCGAAGTCTAAGATTAAAGTTGAGAGAGCACTCAGGGCCTTGGTTCCGAGGCCTCAGAATGGGCAACCCCCTAGACAGGTGATCTTCTGGCTGCATCATTACCCAGACAGGCAGGCCTTATTGGTGGCCTTTAGAAATAAGAAAGAGCTTATATACGAAGGCCACAAGCTAATACTACATCAAGATATGTTGCAAAGAATACAGAAGAAAAGACAGCAGTTTAATACATTGATGGGTGGGATGAGACAACGGGGGCTTGATTTCTTTATGGTATATCCGGCCACAGTCAAAGTAAAAATCGAGGAGGCCACATATTCATTTTGTGAGTTGGAGAAACTGCAAACATTTCTGGAGGACTGGTACAGGAAGAATGGGAAAATGTGAGCAGGACCGGAGTGTGTAGAGGGTGGTGAGAAGATGGAGGTTGTTTTGGTGATCAACGAATTAAGATCAGTGTCTGTACCTGACAGGGAATAAACAGCGAGGAAGAGAAAAGTAGAGGAGCCAGAATTTGCTTGCAGGGCCTCGTGTACCTGTTTCGTCGCCTTTCCCTCAATCCCACGGGTGGCTACTAGATGCAAATTCCTAAGGATCTGTGGATGGCGCAGGAGGAATGTTGGTGAATCACAACATGGTTCTAAGATGCGACAGGGATATGACCCCTATAGGTCTCGTCTGATGTGGACTAGAGACAGAACAGAGCTCCTAAAATAGGCAATCTACTCTCCGGGGTGATCATGCTACAAGCTTATAGAGCCTCATATGGGGAGGGGGAAGGGTTGCTGGCAGCCTCTCGAGTGTGGACTAGAGAGAGAACATTTTCTCTGCCAGGAGCATGTGGCACCATGGGATGCGAGCGTCCACCCCTCTCTTGTCTTCCCCCGTGGTGATACAGGGGCTAAGATGGGAAAGCGTAAGGACACACACAAGGCCTGAATTAAGGGAGACATCATGGAGATGTCTTGAGGGTTGGGGGAATGCTTTGTGTAGGCACTTGGAATGAGGCTCTGTAAGAGTCCAGGGGGATGAAGTGCCTGGCGACAGCATAAAGGGCAAATACATCAAGGGGAGAGGAGAAAAAAGGGATATCATGGCGGCCAGTCAGGGGACGGTCTGGGGAGGGGGGCCTGGGCAGAGATGGGGTGCAGACACCGATTTTGAGGAGGTGCAGGTAGTACAGAAATAATATGAAAATAGATGGCTGGGGTACTCTGAGGCAAATACAGCATGAGGATAAGTTTGGGGTGAGAAAGGCGGAGCAGGAGTAGTGTGTATGGAAGAGTGATTATATACTGGAGATTGTAGTATATGCAGAGGGGAGTGATTATATACTGGAGATTGTAGTATATGCAGAGGGGAGTGATTATATACTGGAGACTGTAGTATATGCAGAGGGGAGTGATTATATACTGGAGACTGCAGTATATGCAGAGGGGGGAGAGCAGTTGGGGTTAGGGAAGAGGGAGGGTCAACACAGGGGAGGAAGGGATAAAAATGGGTCGCTTTTGGAAATGTATCAAGGGAGGGAGTGGGTAAAGTTGGGGTTATTGTTATACAGTTTGTTATAGTTCAACTGTTCACTTGCATTTTATCGTTTTCAGAATGGTCTGTCTCATATGGTACCTACTAGAGGTAAAAGGTCGAGCTGTGACCAGGACGTTTAAGGGATGTTTATACCGGAGAAATGACTAGTGGTACACACTGAGCCTATGGGGGGGATCATAGAAACATAGAAACATATGGGTGACGGCAGATAAGGACTGCTTGGCCCACCCAGTCTGTCCATTTCCTACCTAATGGATAAGCTGCAGATCCTAGTTAACCAGCAGCCTACTTCTTCCTAACCCCACCCCCTAGAATTGCTTTATGACTGTCCCATGCATGCTTGAATTCCACCACTATTTTTGACTCCACAACCTCCTCCGGAAGGCTGTTCAATGCATCCACAACCCTCTCTGTGAAAAAATACTTCCTTAAATTACCTCTGAGCTGCCCCCACTATCTTCAAATTGTGCCCTCTTGTTCTTGCACACCTCTTTTTTTTGAAAGATGCTACCCTCTTGGACTTTGTTGATTCCCTTGAGGTACTTGAAAGTTTCTATCATGCCCCCCTTTCCTCGAGGCTACACATATTAAGCTCTTTAAGTCTCTCTTCATATGTCTTCTGGTGCAGACCATGCACCATTTTAGTTGTCCTCCTCTGGACAGCTTCCATCCTGTCTATGTCTTTGCGGAGATTGGGTCTCCAGAACTGCATGCAGTACTCCAGATGGGGTTTCACCAGCTATCTGTACAGAGGGATAATAACTTCCTGTTTTCTACTGGTGATGCCTTTCCCTATGCATCCCAGTATCCCCCCAGCCCTCCTTGCTGCCCTCTTACATTGCTTGCCCACCTTTAGGTCATCTGATATGACTACCCCCAGGTCCCTTTCCATTTTTGTTGTTGTTAGTATCTCACCCCCATTGTGTACTCTTCCCCTGGGTTTTTGTTTCCCAGGTGCATTATCTTGCACTTCTTAGCATTGAATCTAAGCTGCCATACATTTGACCATTCCTCTAACCTTGCCAAGTCCCTTCTCATCCTTTCCACCCCACCTTGTGCATCAACTCTGTTGCAGATCTTTGTGTCATCTGCAAAGAGACATACTTTTCCTTCCAGTCGCTTTGCAATGTCGCTTATAAAGACATTGAAGAGGACCGGTCCTAATACTGAACCCTGCGGTACCCCACTAGTAACCCCCCTTTCTTCAGCATGGACTGCATTTACTATTGCTCTCTGTGTCCTATTCACCAGCCAATTCTTTACCCAGGCTGTCATCTTGGGACACACTCCCAGGCTGGCTAACTTGTGTATTAATCTTTTTTTTTTTTTTTTGCCAATAACTTTATTTTTTATTATTAACCAGAACAACAACAGCAAACAACAATGTGCATAAAATAATAAAGATACACAGGCAGGAGCAATACAGAATGCACAATAACTAATGTGAACTTACAACTGGAAAAAAAAAAAAAAAAGAAAAGAAAAGAAGAAACCCCACCACCCCCACCCCACAGCTATCCGTAACATTGACTAAAGCAGGAATTAAATAGTATCATATTAGAAAATCATTAGATCAACTAGGGCTAAACTAGGAAGGGAGAGAGAAATGTATAAATTAACAACAGTATAGGAAGGGAAACCATAGTTAATAAAGAGGATTGAACAAATGGGGCCAATAAAACCAAAAGTACTCTAAATACCACTACCTTAAAAAAATAAACCTGTCCCTCAGACATTGATTGAAACCCTTCCAATATTTATCAAATTTGTGCTGAGTATTGGAGGCTATATAGACAGTCCTTTCAGCAAATAAGGCATTCATAAATTCCTCCCACCATTCCTTGAAAGAGGGAGTCCATTTCTCCCGTCAATGACACAGAATCACCAACTTAGTGACCATTGCCACCAACGCCATCTGGGTCCTTAAGGCAATACCTGGGATAAGGTCATACCTCCCCAATACACAGATCTCTGGTGAAAAAAAAGCTGAGAGATTGCAAAAAGGCATAAGTCCCCCTTTGACCACCCCCCATAACTCACTACTTTTGGGGCAGGACCACAGCTTATGAAAAGTGGTAGCTAAAGAGCCATCACAATTCTTACAGGCAGGGGAGCATTTGCTATTCCAACGATACAACCTAGCTGGGGACCAATAAATGTTATGTAACAATTTAAACTGAATCTCCCTTAATCTATCCTGCTTAATAAAAACATGGGTATCTAACCAAACTTTCTCCCACACTGTCTCCGGCCACTCCAAAGACATATTTACTTTCCAATGGAAAGGGATGGGAGAAGAATAAAGATCAGTCTTTTAAAATACACTGATAGAGATTAGAGACCAGTTTACCTGATAGACAGGAATCAGATAAATGAATCCAAAGGTCCCCCACTCGATCAGATCTACTACTGTGTCTCAGAAAGGACTGAATACAGCTCCTAATTTGAGCCAGTCTTAACATAAATTGGGGCTTAACCCCAAACTTTAGTGCTAACGATGAAAGTGGGAGAATAACGTTGCCTGCACAAAAATCATAAATCCGAATCTTGAAGGGGAATGTTGAGGGGAATTTATGCACAGGTTGGTTACCAATTAGGAAATTTGGGTTCTTCAATAGGGATTGTGAGGCATCAAGCTGAGGGTTAATCTTTAAACAGGCGTATAACTGATGAATAGCCCTAATATCCCATCCTATAGGAGTATTTCTAATCTTTCTCTGTATTTTGGTCCAAGGGATATAGAGGAAAGATTCTAAATCTAATTTTAATCCCTTGACTATAGTCCTATCTAACTCTAGACCTGTAACAGAAGTGTCAATTTTCCCAGTCAGAAAACGCTCTAGCATGGATAGCCAGATAATATTTTAAAAATCTGGTAATTGCTGACCGTAACTTGCGTTGTCAGCAAAGTTTATAATAAGCTCTACGTGGAGGTTTATTTCTCCATATAAAATCTGAACAATACCTGCACAAATTATTAAAGAAAGACTTGGGAGATATATATTCAAATTAAGAAGGGATAAAGTTCTTGGCAGGACCACCATTTTAATTATGTTGATTCTCGCAGAGAAGGACAATGGCAGTCTCAACCATCTATCCAAATCCTCTCTAATAGATTTAAGGACAGGTATTAAGTTCATTTTAACCAGTTCATCCAGATTCTTGGAGATTTGGATACCTAAGTATACAAAAGACTTAGGTTGCCACTGAAGGCCTAAAGACACACATCAGCTTTTAACAAGAGTGGTCGAGAGAGGAAAGAAAGTTGTTTTGGCAAGGTTCAATTTAAACCCCGAGAAACCACTGAAGTCCTCAATTAGGTTAAGGGCTTTGGGAAGAGATGAGATTGTATCTCTAACATGTAACAATACGTCATCCGCAAATGCCGATAATTTGTATTCTTGATCTCCAAGTTTAATACCGAAAATCTGTTTATCAGCCTTAATTGCTCTAATAAGGGGTTCTAAATACAGATTAAACAAATAAGGCGATAACGGACAGCCCTGCCGGGTTCCCTTCTGTAGCGGAAAGGCAGCCGATATTAAATTATTACATTGTATTCTAGCAGTTGGATGCGAATAAAGGATCTTAATTAAGTGTATGAATTGTTGGGGGAAACCAAATTTAACTAAGACCTCAAACATATATGCCCACTCTACCCGGTCGAATGCTTTTTCCGCGTCCAAAGAAATTAAAGACGCTCCCGTACTAGGAGCTACAGAAGCAGACATTAAGTAAAACAATTTCCTGAAATGGTCTGCCGAGGTTCGTCCCTCCACGAAGCCAGCTTGTCCCGGACTGATCAGATCTCGCCAAACACCCTTGAGTCTAGTGGCTAAAATTTTAGCAAAAATTTTTACATCTAAATTCAGCAGAGAAATTGGTCTATAGTTACTGACAGAATCTATAGATTTCCCTGGTTTAGGCAATAAAATTATTCTGGCTTCGAAGAGTGATGCATCCCTAACTCCATGATCAAACCAAAAAATAAATAATTTATTCAATAGCGGAACCACTTCTGCTTTAAATAATTTATAAAAGAAGGGTGAAAACCCATCAGGGCCAGGTGCCTTATCAGCTCTAAGTGAATCAATGGCAGACATTATCTCTTCATTAGATATGGGAGATATTAGTCTCAAACTAGAATCCTGTGGCAAGTTAGGAAGTGATATCCCATCCAAAAACCTCCGCATTTGAGATAATGTACGTGCGGTAGGAGGCCGGCTTGAATACAAGTCACTATAAAAAGAAACAAAAGATTGCAGGACTCTCTTGGAATCAGTAACCAATTCGCCAGAATCAGGGATTTTCAAGGCCGGAACCCATCTGGATTCAGACTTATGTTTTATTTGCCAGGCCAGTAATTTCCCGGCTTTACTACCCTGCTCAATGTACAGCGCCTTAGATTTAATTGACATATTAATTACTTTTTCTCTCAGAGCCCCCGCATACCATGCTCTCAGTGTAGACAACTCCTGCTCTTGGTCACCTGACCTCGAGCATTCAGGCATATCCTCTAATTGTTTAATCCTAATCAAACAATTGGACAGTTTCAAATTATGTTTTATTTTCCTCACCGACGCTATTCTAATTAACTCCCTCTCCATACCGATTTAAGTGCAGCCCATGATTTATCAGTATCCGAAATTGTACCCCAATTAAATTTAATTGACTCTTTCAAAAAAATACGAAATCGATCTAGCGTCTGGGCGTCTTTAAGTATGTTATTGTTTAAAGTCCATGTATAAGATCTCTTAGGAATAAAAGATGGGGACCAAAAAATTTTGATTGGAGAGTGATCAGATATTACCCTTGGGAGATGCTCGGTGCCAATTATCTCAGAAAAGACATGGCAGCTTACCAAAAAATAATCCAACCTAGAGAAGGATTTATGCACCGGGGAAAAAAAAGTATAATCACGAGCTGTGGGGTTAAGCATTCTCCATGGGTCTATTAGACCTAAAAAGGATTTACATTCAGACAAGGCCTGTTGAGCCGAAGAGGAGTATGATTTCTTACTGGTCGATCTATCCAATCTATCAGATTGGACTAAGTTCCAGTCACCCCCTAATATAAGCGGCAACTCCTTAAAAGGAGATAAAAGCACAGCCAAATGGGAAAAAAGGAGGGGGTCTCTGCATTGGGGCCATAAATTGATCCCAGTACAAGAGGCTCTCCTCCAAGTTTACCAGAAACAATAATGTATCTGCCATTCGGGTCAGCAATTATGTCCGAATGTACAAAAGGAATCCCCCGGGCAATCAAAATAGCCACACCCCGGCTTGAAGAAGAAGAATACCCCGCCCCAAACACTTGGCCTACCCATTTTTTCCTAAAGTGGGAAAGGTGGTCTGAAAGGACATGAGTTTCCTGCAAAAAAACAATTGCTGGTTGGTAACGGTCTAAGTGATTTAAGATTACGTATTTTTTACAGTTATCTTCCCCCCTTTGATGTTCCATGACAAGAGGTTCAGGTTAGAAACCATTAATCATAAGTTGCCCTTGGAACAATGTACAGATAGCTGCCCCCCCACCCCAAAACCCCCTTAAAAAACCAAACCTTACCAACCCCCCCATACCCCATAGAAAATCCACCCCCAACTAAACCAATAAACATCCACCCCCCAGGCCCGAAGCCAACTCCTCTTGCACTGATCCAAAGTGCGCCATAGAGGTCGGGCTCCCCTACACCCTCGCATAACTTAAATCAGCAACAATAAAGACATGTAAACCTGCCACTATAACACCCGAATAAAGATGATTAATGTGTCTTACCCCAGCAATTATTAAGGATACTATACATTAACTAGTACATTAGAATAAACAATTCAGCAGGAGATCCTTTTTGAAACCATTTAAAGAGATAAAAATCAAACACTCAAAGTATAACCCCACCCAATCCTCTCTGAGAAATAGGGCTGAGTATTCCTAAATAAACGAAAAATCCCTACCTGTTGAACCGTCCCCTCACTCCGAGTGTCACCAAACCAAACGATGGCTAAATTATAGCCCATACAAGAAACAACAGTACCCTGTTGAGAATAGCCATAGATGAGGCACAAGCTATTCAGCGGGGGGTTCCAACAGGACTATGTAACTCATCAGTCCCTCCTAACTTTTACCCCACCCCATATATGAGATTATACCGCTTAGGCCATTCGGGTCTCCTATCTCGTGATCAAAATAATAAAGCTTTAATCAGTCCAAGTAACAGTAACCCCGTAAATGTTATGTAATAATACTGCTTTTGCAGTGTGACACTGGAATTTTGCTCCCTCTTCTGGGCAAAACACAAAATTATCAACTTCCACAAGACTGCCTTAACAACTAAACCAACTAGCAGTCCATCACTAAAAGAAATGACCAACTGGATGAAATAAAATATGTAAAATAAAAAAGATAACAAAGCCCTTTAAGCCTCTATGTGTCACCGAGGTTGGCCATAAAATAATTCACTGTCCAGTAAGCCCCATGATAGTCCATTCGTGCCGTCCCATAGAACACCTAAGTCCTCTGGATCAATATAAATCCCTTCGTAGCTCAACCTTTGGGGAACAGGTCAGGCATCAACATTTGGAGTGACTTCAAAGCATCATCCACTGATTCGTATCGCTTTGCCCCCTCCTTGGTAATAATCTCGAGCTTGGCTGGATATAGCATGCGGTGGCGAATCCCCGCCGCCCACAACTTCCAAGTAATAGGACGAAAAGAAGCTCTGGCCTGTCTCATTTTCCAGGTCAAGTCGGGGACTAGGCGAAGCTTATGACCTTCCCATTGAAATGATGACAGCTTCCTAATTTCCCTGATAATGTGCTCTCTGTCCAGGAAATTAAGTAACTTGAAAATAATGGGACGTGGCAGTTCTGTTGGTGGGGGCCTAGCTCTCAAGGCACGGTGACCCCTCTCAATAATGTATTCTGGCCCATTTGGTGAAGGCCCTGCAGATTTCCTAAACAATTTTTGTAGAAAAAGCAACATATTTGCGCCTTCTTCCCCCTCTGGTAAACCAAGTAGCACAAGATTATTGCGACGACTGAGCCCTTCGAAGTCATCCACTCGCTCCTCTAGTTTGGCCACAGCTTTCTTGCAATCACTAACTGCAGGCTTAGTTTTGTCCAATGCTCGCTCCACGGAGGAAATTCGAGCCTCTGTATCCGTCACCCAACGGGCAAGCTGCGTTAGGGCAGGTTTAATATCCGCCATCTCATCCACAAGTTTGAACAGAGCCTCTTTAATTACAGCCAAGTCACTGCAGATTTTCCCCGATGAAGCGCCCTCCTCCTCGGCATCTGGTGAATCACTACGGCGAGGCCACTTAGCTTCCGACTCCTGATCGCCCGCCTGCATAACAAAACCGATCGGGGCACCAAATCTACAAAAGAAAGACAGTCCACAGATTTATCAGCCCAGGGAAGGCGAAAGGGGGTAAAATTGCCAGGCAGAAGTAGCAGGTTCACTGGGTAGGTGCGGAGCTCCGGACTGCAGCCGCTACCCTTCCATTAGCGTCACGTGGTCTCCGTGTATTAATCTTTTGTGTGGGACTGTGTCAAATGCCTTGCTAAAGTCTAGGTAGGCCATGTCCACAGCCCCTCCCTGATCTACTACTTTGGTCACCCAGTCAAAGAAATCTATCAGATTCATCTGGCATGACGTTCTCACTGTGAATCCATGCTGCCTTGGGTCCTGTGCCCCTCTGGCCTCTAGATACTCGACAATTCTTTCCTTCAGAAGTGATTCCATCATTTTCCCTATCACTGAGGTTAAACTAACAGGTCTGTAGTTTCCTGCTTCTGCCTTGCTCTCACTTTGGTGAAGGGGAATCACATCTGCCCTCCTCCAGTCCTCGGGTACCGCCCCATCCTCCCATGATTTGTTAAAGAGGGTAGTCAGTGGTGTCACTAGTTCTACCCTTAGTTCTTTTAGAATTCTGGGATGAATCCCATCAGGCCCCATTTCTTTGTCCACCTTCAGTTTTAAGAGTTCTTTCAGAACCCTTTCTTCTGTAAATGGGCTGGCATCAACTTCTGTATCCAGAGTGTTTCCTACTGTTTGTTTTAGGTACATCCCCCTCTTCATTTGTAAATACTGAGCAAAAATATTTGTTTAGTATCTCTGCCTTTTCACAGTCACCCTCTGCCCGCCCTCGCTTCCCTTAATTAAGCCTCATTATCCCTCCCTTGGTCTTCCTTCGATCCCTGATGTACCTATAAAATGTTTTATCCCCTTTTTTAACTGAGTTGGCTATCTTTTCCTCAGTTTGGGCCTTTGCTGTTCTGACTGCCTTCCCGCTTCCTTTTGCTTTAACTGATACCGTTCTCTGTCCTGCTCCTTCTGTGATTCCTTGTACTTCCTGAATGCTTTCTTTTTCTCTTGAACCTTCATTACCACTTCCTTTGAGAACCATAGTGGTTTCTTACATCGTTTTGTTTTGTTTGGCTTGTTACCTCTGTGATGGCAGTTTTTATTATTCCCCATTGTTCTTTCACCTCACCTTCCTGCCCATTTGCTAGTGCATTCCTTAGGCACTCACCCATTTTGACAAAGTCAGCCCTCCTAAAGTCGAGTACTTTTGCCTTTGAGGAGGCAGTATAGCGCGCAGTGGTCTAAGGCTCTGAGCTGCAAATCTGGTGACATCCAGCAGACCAGACCTGGGTTTGAATCCCACAGCTTCCACTTGCATACTGTATGACCCTGAGCAAGTCACTTAACTTCCTTGTGCTCCTAGGTCGCACCTGGAAATAAGCTCCAGCTTAGTGTGCCTTTCCTGGTTAAACAATTTCCCCTTTCCCTTTCCCTTTCCCTTTGTATGACTTGACTCTATTGCTGCGTTTATTGTGAACCATACTGTTCGATGGTTGCTAATTCTCAGATGGCTACCCACTTCTACATCTGTGATCCTCTCTCCATCTCCATTTGAGAGAACCAGGTCTAAGATTGCTCCCTCTCGAGTGGGCGCCAATGCTAGTTGTCTAAGGCATGCCCCTGTAGGGCATCTAGAATAACCCCCACTCTTTGAAGTGGTTGCTGCAACTGCACTCCAGTTAACATCTGGCATGTTCAGATCACCCATCAGCAATATCTCCCCTTCTTCTGCCATTCTAAGTATACTTTCTATCATTTTCTTGTCCATTTCCTCCCCCTGAGAAGGGGGTCTGTATACAACCCCTATGTGGATTGTGGTGCCACTGCCTGTCTCCAAATTTACCCACAGTGCTTCTTCTCCTCCCTGTTTACCCTTTTGTTCTGTTGCTTTGATTCCTTCCCTTATGTACAGAGCTACTCCTCCTCCTCTTTTACCCTCCCTGTCCCTCCTGTAGATAGTATATCCTGGTATGTTTACGTCCCAGTCATGGTTTTGTGTGTACCATGTTTCTGTGACTGCCACGATATCCAGATGTTCCTCCTCCATCAAGGCCACTAATTCAGGAAGCTTGTTACTCAGACTACGGGCATTGGTACTCATTGCTCTCCATTTTTTGATGGCTTTACCTTCTGTTGCAGCACCCCTCACTGACCTTTCTACCTCGGTCTTTTTCTCATGTAGTACCCTGTTTTGTAGGGAGAGGCTGGGATTTTCCAGCTGCTTATCAGTCCCCCGACTAGTTTAAAAACTTGCCAATGAAGCATTTAAACTGATTGCTCAAAAGACTTGTTCCCTTCCTGGACAGATGCAGACCATCCTGCCAGTATAGACTAGTGTCCTCCAGGTGGAACCCCAGTCCCAATGAAGCCAAACCCTGTGCTCCACACCATTTTTCAACCATTCATTAAACTGCATGGTGCAAAGTACCTCGCCTCACCCATGCCATTGACAGGCAGCACCTCTAGAAGGATACTGTGTGTGCTACTTGTCTTAGCCCCTCCTCAACTCTACAAAGTCCTCCTGCACTGCTCTACTCTCATGATGATCCAAGTCATTTGTCCCTAGATGGACAATGACGTCCCAGCTCGAACTCCCGTGCAGCTGTTCTTGTGATCCTGAGGATCGCTTCCTGTCCCTCAAGCCATGGCACCAGGCAGGCACCTTACTTCAGTTTCCCTGCTCCCCAGTTCTATCCCCTAATAATTGGGTCCCCACCAGGAGCTGCTTCCTTTCCCTGTGGTGTCCTCTATCTCCTTCCTGTGGGCCTCCCTTGTGACAGTTGTCCTCAGCCTCCTTAGTCTCCTCTGTGGGTGCATCCATAAGGGAGCTTTGCTCCCTCAGAGTTGTGTATGGATTGTGGAGTAGAACAACTGACTGGGTGTGCCTCTGTTCCACCATCCTCACCCTCCCTGAGCTCACTGTGGTCCAACTGCTGTGCTTTCTTCACAACCTCTGAGGTAGTGGTGGTGGCTCTGGTGCTCCCTGGATGGGTGAGGTTCCCTTCCTACTGTCCAGTGAGGCCTGGGGGAAGGTTCTCTCTACTACTGTCCAATGTGGCCTGAAGACGGGCAACTTCCTCTCTCAGGGCAGAGAGTTGTCTGCAAAATAGTCTCCTGAAATGTAAAAGGCTTTATGTCTCCTGCAAAAAGGGTGAAGATCTTACTGGCCCTTAAAAAATGCAGGGTTTCAGTGGCTATGTTGCAAGAGATGCACTTGTCAAATAGTGAGCACAAAAAACTTGTGCGAGGTTGGGTGGGGAAGTGTCACGCAGCAGCCTATAACTCACATAAGAGGGGGGCAGCAATTCTAATTCATAAATACCTGCCCTTTAAAACACCGAGGGTGGTGAGGGACACTATAGAAGGGAGGTATGTTTTTGTGGAGGGAGAGCTTGAGGGCAGAATGATCACGTTTGGAAATTTATATGCATTGGCTGATGGGGACGGAGCTTCTACCAGAAGGCGTTGGATGTTCTGGTTAAGGAACAATTTACAAATCTAATAATGGGGGGGGGATTTTAATTACGTGGCAGATCCCAAAATGGATTATTCAGGGAATAAGGACAGGACAGACGGAGAAATACAACAATGCCTGCTTGGACTAACAGAATTAAGCTTGATTGATGGATGGAGAACAGCCAACCTGGGGTAAAGGAATGTACATTTTTCTCTAACCCACATCATTCCTAGTCACGGCTGGACTATGTATATATTCATAGAAATTTATATCAATATACTAGAGCAATGGGACATAGCCCAATATTTCTGTCTGACCATGCCATGGTAGAAATGGAGATTGTCCTGGCCCAGAAAGACTTACAAAGGGGTCGATGGAAGTTTCCTATATATATGCTGGTGAGGGAGGAGTTTCGGGACTTTGTAAAAGAACAATGGAAATTTTACGAGGAGACAAGAGTACGGTGGAAACTGAGGGCATATACTGGGAAGCTGGTAAAGCATTCATGGGGGGTTATAATCGGATATACAGCTAAGCAAAAAAGAAAAAAGGCAGAAGCAAAGGGATATGGAAATCAAAATAAGGGATCTAGAGAAGGAAGTAACTAGGGGAGGAGGAGAAGAAACACAGAGAGAACTTAGGTTGGCAAGGGAACTGCTCAATATCACTCTGGGTAAGGACGGAAGGAAGTGGATACCAACATATTCTTTGCAAAACAGAAGATGTATGAGTGAGGCAATAAAGCAGGCCCCCTTTTGGTCCGGCTTATGAAGGGAGGGGAAAGTAGCCATAGGGTAGTACAAATTAAAAATAAGGAGGGGAAAATACTAAAGGAAGAAGGATAAATCTGCAAAAGATTTAAGGAGTTTTATGAGGAGTTATATAGGGCTGAATGTCAAGGGAAAGGTGGAGAAAGGGACGGCTTCCTTAAGGAGATAAAATACCTAGTCTAAATAAAGTACAAAAGGAAAGTTGGGGAAAAATAGCGGTGACAGAAATTAAAAAGCGATCAGTCAGCTGAAAATGGGAAGGCTGCAGGACCTGATAGACTGGGGCAGTTTACAAGCTGCTGAAAGAGGAAGTGTCAGGCTCACTGTGTAATACTTTACAAGAGGCCAGGAAGAGGAATCCTGACACGTGCTGCCAGGCTTTGATCACTGTTCTGCCCAAAGCAGGAAGGAATCTGGAGGAATGTTGATCCTTTAGACCGATCTCGCTCCTGAACCATGATTGCAAAATCATGACTAAAGTGTTAGCAAATCAATTGGAAGAGGTACTCCCCTTACTAATTAACCCGGATCAGACTGGGTCCGTTAAAGAAAGGCACTCCTACCACAACTTAAGGAGGCTATTGAATGTCATTTGGTGGGGGGAGAGGCACCCAGGTGAGGCATGTGTCCTTTCAATGGATGCTGAAAAAGCCTTCGATAGAATTGAGTGGGAATATATGCTGCATATCTTGCAGAGATTCAGGCTAGGGGAAAAATTTGTAAAGATGGTAGGAGCATTTTATGCATACCCGAGGGTACAGGTATTAGTTAATGGGATAACAACCCCAGAGCTTTGATTATATGGGGAACAAGGCAGGGCTGCCCCCATCACCCATACTGTTCGAACTGGCAATAGAGCCCTTGGCTATTAAAATTAGAGATGAGCATGACATAAAGGGTATCAGGGGAAGACAGGGGAGGAGGTATGTCATATCTGTCTATGCAGACGATGTTCTGCTGTTTCTGACAGAACCAGATGTGTCGGTCCCTAAAGTGTTATCAGTAATAGAACAATTTGCAGTTTTTTCTGGGTGTAAAATTAATGTACAGAAGTCTGAAATTATGTTCTTAGGAGGTTGCAACAGGAAGGAAGCCTGGGGGTTAAAAAGAGTACAACACACACTTGCATACTTGGGAATTGAGGTGGGAAAGTAAGTGGGAAGCCTTTTATGAGGTGAATTATAGACCACTGATAAGGGACATCTTACAAGACCTGAGTAGGTGGAGAGGTTGAGTATCTCCTGGATGGGATGGATCAACCTCCTAAAATGAACATTTGCCCAGAATCTTATACAAAATGCAGATGATCCTTTTGGCCTGAGTGCTCAGAATATAAAAAGCTGGAAGGTGCATTTACAACTTTTTGTCTGGAGGGCAAGCACTCCAGAATGAGTCTGAAATGGTTAAAAGCACCAGTAGCGCAAGGGGGGCTAAATTTCCCAGATATGATGGGATACTTTTTGGCAACACAATACAGGTACATACAAAATTGGGTACACAGACAGGAGGTTGCCGGGTGGGTCGAGCTTGAAGAAGACTGGGCACCAGGGAGAATTTCGAGCTATCTATGTGAAGAAGGACTCAGGTGGTATAAAGAGCTGGATGCGCCTAATCCGCTGGTGGCGGCGGGCCTGGGCGCATGGGGGAAAATTAAAAAGAGACAAGGCATTGAGTCATGTCAGACCTTATTGGTCCCGCTAGTGGGGAACCCGGACTTCCTGCCAGGTCTGGAGGACGAAGGATTTAAACTATGGCAGGACAGGGGGGTAAAATGTCTGGTGACCTTGACATCTGGGGGTATATGCACATTCCAGGAGGTAAGAGAGAGGGTGAATGTACCCACTTCACATATGTATAGATATTTCCAGGTAAGGGGCTATTATATACGGCTCAGTGAGCCCAAGGATATAAGGAGACTGATGGAGGATGTGGAAAGGGAGATAATGGAGGCCAATAGGCGTGAGAAGGGATTAATCGGGAGGGCTGTGAGACTAGACAGGAAAAGTTTTTTTCAGGCCCCTCCCCAGAAGGCAAAGGTATGGTGGGAGCAGGATACTGGGGAAGAAATCAGTGAGGCCAATTGGCAGCTAATGCTAGAATCCCACCAGGGACTGCTAGTGTGTAACAAGTATAAAGAAGCCCAATTCAAATATATTCAGAGGCTATACTACCCACCAGCTATGGTGCACAGCTTTTGTCCGGGGTTCTCTCCATTTTGCAATAAATGCAAAATAAATAGGGGCACTTACCAACATTATTATTGGAGTTGCCCAGTGATAAAGTCCTACTGGCAAGATGTATCTAAAGAAATCACATCTATGAGAGGAAAGCCTATTAAGATTTCCCAAAAATCATTGTTGTTGGGGGTAGAAGGAAAAGAAAATGGGGAATGGTTTCTCTACCCTAGATGGATAAGGGTGCTACTTACAGTGGCAAGAATAGGAATACAAAATGTTTGGACCACGGCTGTGGGGCCTACGGTGGACCAATGCAAAGAACTCACGATAAAAGTCCTAGCAGTGGACAAGCTGACATACAGTTTAAAAAGGAGGGAAGATAGATTTGAGAGAACTTATGCAGAATACTTGGGTGCTCTGAATATGGGGGAAAGAATGTTGTTGGAGGGTAGCGGATTATTTAACTGTGAGAGAGTGGACCTCTGGGTAAGGTAGGGATGAGATAGAAAGATGGGACACAGACCGAATTAATAGTTAATTGTTAGGGGGTAGTGGGTTGGGGGGGGAATTGTTGAAAATTAATAGAAAAAGAACAGAAATGTGGAATGAAGTCTGAAATATAATTGTCTAAGTGCTGTGGCAAATGTATATGACTGTATTATATGGATTTTTCATAGTTGTTGGCTATGAACTGTATATGGATAACTGTCCAATAATAAACATATGAAACAAAAAAAAAACTCTAGTTTGGAAGAGCTGTCTTTAAAATACCCAGAGCGTAAAAATTTTACACATGAATGTTACAAATTAATGAAGTAATTAGAGAGCACAACCAGAGATGAGGTAACATTCTTAAAAACTCTAGTTCTGTGTAGGTCAAATGTCACAGAAGGAATGTTATGTAGAAGACTGGGAAAGGCTGACTGAGTTGACATGTTAATAAATAGCTATAGGTGTAACCTATGGTATAGTTTGGGTAAAAGTAGTAGATGTGTTATATTATCATTAACAGGCAAGGCCAGTTATGGTCATGTGGCTCCTGACTCTGTTCCCTTTTACCTAGTGACTTCTCTGGGGTGATGTTAGCATATTTAAGCAATATAACATGACAGAGTGTGGGTTACGCTAGGATTTATAACATCTGGTGTGTTGTTTGGTCACGAGGCCACAGGCTGGTGTGGCCTCGTGACCAAAACACACGCAGGCGTTGTAAATCTAGCATTAACCATCCTGGCATGGTATATTATGATTATACATCTCCTATAGTTTTTGTGTGAAAAAATAAATAAAAATGTGGATATTTCCCCATTTTTAATAATTGTTATCACATTTATTATTACCCTAGGAAAAATAGTTTCCTGTTGCTAATTATGTATCCCCCCCCCAAATGTGTGGCAGGCTAAAGTTTTTATATTTTTTCAGGTATATGTTTCTTACTATATATTATTAGTTTTACCAGCCTCCAGCTCCTCAGTGTGTGTGCGAGGCTTAGGTTATTTTTATCAGTTTTGTAGTTCTTATAGTATGGCTTTGTGAAACAATAATGCCAGTATAGTGAGCGCTGGAGTTACTGCTTTCAGTTGTGTCTGTTTTGGTTTTCTGTGTGGTGTGGCATGAGAGGAAGTCAAGCACGTGTTTTTTTTCTGTTAGCACTAAAAGACCACCGTCAGGCTCTGGTTTCCGAGGTCACTGTGGTGTCGTGGTTGGGAGCTCATTTTATTTATTCTTTTTGTTGGAAGGATTCTAGAAATGGGATGTGACTGATGCAGTGAGACTGTACATTGAAGGAGCATGTTGTGTGGAGCTGTGGAGACTGCAGAGATCGAGGGTACAGTACAGGGTAAATAATTGGGCAACATTTTGCTGAGGAAAGGTGAAGTGGTGTTAATTGTAATTGTGCATTTTTTTTTAGTTGTTAGAAAAACAAATGCCGCTTATGTCGGAATCTGCTGTGGCTCCATTAGCTGGACGTTCAGACTACGATCTCACTTTGTGATCGTTGCTGTCTTTTTTGTTAGTGCGGGGTTTGTCGGAGTGATTTTTGGGAAGGTCTTGATGCGGCTCACTGGTGGTTGGCACCTCTTCCCACTGGTACTGAGGAGGATTTACAACGGGCAAGAGGCGCCAACTAACTAATCGGAGAGTGACATTCTTGTCCCGATTGTATAATTAAGCAATAAGCCACAAGGGGGTGTGGGTTATCAGGGGAATTACCACGGCTGGTGTAGTTTGTCCACAAGGCGCAGCTGAGTGGGTAAATCCTCTCCAGCCGTGGTAAATCCCCCGATAACCCACATTCCCTGAGTGGCTTATTGTGATTTTACCAAGTACTGTTTTTTTTTTTAAAGAAAGAAAACAGTGTTTTTGCAGTTTGAATACTTTTCTTAAACTTTATTGTAATGCACAAAATGTAATCCCTTCACCATCACACCGCCAGCAGCAAAGAGTCCCCCGCCCACCACTTCAAACAGTGACCAAGAGACAGAGAGAGCGCAAGAGAGAACAACCGCTAAAGGACTGCTTCAGGACACGGAGATGGGAACAGTGAGTGCTCTGTGTGTGAAAGGGAGAGCGAGAGAGAAGTAGGACAGAGAGCTAGTGTTTTTATTTTGCTTTGTTTTTGCAGTGTACGGAGCTGCTGTTTTATCGTGTCCACTTAACGGGAAAAGAACATGGTGGTCGCAGTTCCGTGATTTTGGCATCGGATTGTTTTGCTTTTTTAAGACACGGCTGGCTGGCACCTTTTGCGGTTATTATCAGTAGATTTACAATGGAGGTAAGGTGCCATCCTGCCTGTCTCATTGGTTGTTGTTCAGGGTACATGGCATAATAAAAAATATGGTATATATGCAGCAATGGGCTTTGTAACATGGTTAAAGTTGGCAACAAATATGAATCTGATATTTTAATTATTTGATTTTTAGTAACAACCAGTGTTCTGAAGATGTGGGGCTCGATTCTCAAAGGGGGCTTTGATCGGCTCAAGCCACAGCAAACTGCAGCTTTTACCAAAGCCCAGTGCACCAGGGACCCTTCACCAGATTCTGTTACAAGAGGGGTCCCTGCGCCTAAGTCCCCACACTTGTGGCAACCTCCTCCATGCAACAACACACAGCCACAGGAGGGGTTTGATGCAGGCTCCTGCAGCAAATGCAAGCAGTCACCCCACCCCCGATACCCGGGTCAAATAAAGAATAACCCTTCCCTGGTGGTCTAGTGGCCCCATCCCCAAACCCTGATGTCCCTGTTATTAAATTAATAAGTTAAGCCCGTTCCATCGGTGATCCAGTGTTCCCCCTCCCTGAATCCCGATGTCCCCGTTATTAAATCAGTATACTCAAGCCCCTTTCATTGGTAGTCCAGCGTGCCCCCCAAACCCTGATGTCCCCGTTATTAAATTAATATGTAAAGCCTGTTTCATTGGTGATCCAGTGTTACCCCCAACCCGAACCCTGATGTCCCCGTTATTAAATCAAACACCTCAAGCCCTTTCATTGGTGATCCAGTGTTCCCCCTTCCCAGTGTCCCTGTTATTAAATCACATATCTCAAGCACCATTCATTGGTGATCAAGTGGCCCTCCACCCCAGCAGGTAGTGCCCATCACTCCACCCCATCCCATAACAGAGTCAGCACCGGCACAGCCCTCCTTTCACATCCATGGCCGGTGCTGACTGAACTGTCATTCAGTGATTGCATACACTGTACAGTATAGCAGACCCCAGAGGGTTAATGTTTTCTTAGCTGGAGTCACAGTCCTTGCCAGGGGGACAAGGCTTACTGCAACAGCATAAGACACGCTTGACTTTTACAGCTGGTGAGAGGACACTGAGCTGCCAACTTCTCCTAGTACCTGCTGTCTGTCTCCAGTTTGGTGGGGAAAGGAGAATACCAGCATGAAGGGAATCATGGAGGTGCCATTCTCATAGCATTCTCTGAATGGGTACAGCCTGCCTAGAAAACAGTTAGAAGAAACTGTGTGTAAAATCCTGAGGGCTACTCTGAGAGGAACAATGGACTTTGTCACCATGTTGTCTTGTATTGAACTCTTCTGGTGCTCAGAACAGTATGCTGTAATGCACATGCTGACACCTCAAAGCATAGCTTGCCGAACTTCTCAGACCTCAGCCCACTGGGGGCCGATGAGGTGGGAGGTAATACTTCTGGTTCTGGTCCAGCTGTGGTGCCCCAGTCAGGAGTATTGTACCTTTCATTTAGCTTTTTTACCTGTGACAACTCCCCACCCCCAGCCAGCACCCCTATCATCCTTGGCTGCAACAGACCTTCACCCTGGTTAACAATGTAAGGCATCCTGTACTCCCATTCAAGTGTCTGTGAAGGTAGCATACCCAACACACCCCTGCCTTTGAGCTCAGCCACTAGTCCCCGTATCCAGCCAAGGCAAACTGTTCGATCCCCAGCTGTAGTGTGTATTTGTCATACGAAATGTACCTAAATTGCTTCTTGTATCATGAAGGACTCTGCTGCTCCAGTTACTTAAAATAGGACCGCATGTCACTTCAGAACGATACAAAATCACACATGCTCACACAATGCAAAGCATCATGGGCTGCATATGCACATCACCACAGAATGTTATGCTGGTCCAACTTTAAGCAGAATTGCATGGTGCCGAAAGGCCTCTCACTTCAGAATGATGACTCCCTCGGAGGTTCACAGATATACCTTCTTTAAAATGCACCACCCATCAGTCTTTTATGGTAAATAAAAGATTACTTTATTTAAACAGCATATTAAGTATTGGCAAGAATTTAAAAAAGTGCTTTCAAGAAAATACATGCAGAAGAAAAAGTTGATTATACAGAAATGCAAATCTTCATTTTTCTCATGCTACAGTAGATACTAAGCTTAGGTGAAAATAACAAATGATACCTTTCAGGACAGCAACAGAAATATCCTCTGCCTCTTGGGTTCCTAATTATACCAGTGTCTTCACCTTCTGTGTCATACATACAGTCAGTTTGTATGACTACAGACAGATTCCCCCTCACACTCTGCTCAGTCTCAGGCCATCTAAGCTCAGTCTGGTTGATTACGTATCTGTTTCCTCAATCATATAGACTGACTGGGTGTCACAAAAAAAATGGATTCTGCAGTTCATATGCAAACAGAGATAGTTGTCCATTTGTTTCTAAAACAGACCACATGCTGAGCAACTGTTGTATCTATAGCTTGCTGTCATAAAATGTGCAGGAACAAATGATATTGCTCTCTAAGCAGTGTGTAGACATGCTGGCAGTTAACTTCCTTGTATCTGTGGGGTGCCAGTTGGAAAAGCCTGCTTTTTCAAAATGCTACCATGGTGGCTACTGTCTGACTTGACAGGGCTTGCATGCATGTACTGTATAATCAGCTGTTCTACAGTACACATGTGCCTGCTCCCTGTCAGTCAGGTGGTAACCAGCCAAGGTAGTGTGTGAAAGGTCTTTGCCAGTCACTGTACTGAACCTGTCAGCAGCTATGGGTATTATGGATTGGTGAGCAGACTGCTCTGTAGGGATAGTCTCTCCGTTACTGTCTATTAACTATTGCATACTGAAGTAGATTTTGCACTCTGAAGGCAGCATTTCTGTGGATTTGGACTCGGCTGCAATTTCCTGCAGGATTGCAGAACTGCTGTGTGGAGAAAAAAGGCTGCAGTTCCTTCAGAGGCTACAGGACTGGAACCCCAGGAGCTGCAGTGCCTTGTAGGGCTGTTGTAGCCCACGCCTGCCTTGTGGTGTCTTTTAGGGTAGTATAGTGTAGTGGTTAAGAGCACTGAGCTGCAAATCTGAAAAACTGGGTTTGAATCCCACAGCCACCACTTGCATACTGCATGCCCATGAGCAAGTCATTTTACTTCTCTGTGGCCCTAGGATGCACTTGGAAACGAGCCTCGGCTTAGTGTTCTTTCTAACCAAAAACTGTAAAATAAAATAAAACCAAATAAAGTAAATTTAGAAAATGGGCAGCTGACTGCCCTCGCTGCTTACACAAGATAGGACCATGGTATTTAGACTTTAAATCTTTACTACCTGGAGTGCTTTTGAAATTTGAGCTTTCCATTACTTAACCTTGATACAAAATGGCCACCCAGGCAAAACTGAGTTAAGAGGTGTTCAAAGGGGTGGATTTAGTTTCACTAACTGACATATACCATTCAGGATTTGCATTCCTAGATATTTTATCTATATTTTATTCCACATAAATCTGAATTTGTAGTAATCCCTGATTTTTGACTTAAGTGACTATGTTTTTCCCCTATTAAGTTTATAGCCTGCTAAATTTCCATAGTATTCAAAACTTTTCCATAGAATAGGGCAGAAAGATGTGGGGTCTGTCAAATGTATTAGCTAACCCTCTACATAGAAAAATATTTTAAGAGTATCTATGCCTATGGGAATACCCAGAATTCTTGGGCTGCGAATCAGTTGAATCCACGGCTCTACATAAAGAATAAAGAGTAATGGGGATAAGCGCACATCAGTGTCTCCTACCACTAGGTAACAGTGACAGAGAGGAGAGATGGCTATTAGTCTTGACACAAGATGTTGAGTTCGTAGAGTGTGCCCTGACATATGTTTGACATTCAGAATTAAAACCAGACCTTGGTCAGTGTGTAATCGAGAGAGGGCTAGGCCACTCTACTGAATGGTTTTTCAGCTCTGATACTCAACAAGCAGTGTGTGCATGTATCCGCTAAAGTGGTATAGAGATGCAATCAATGCAGATGATGTCTAGGGCACAGTGATTCTGTTTCCATGTTAACTATAGTTATAAAGAGAAAAAGGAAAACTAAATACAGATGAAATATCAATCTAGACTGGGTTGCATCTACAAATTACTGCCTGTTTTGTCAGAGTCCCTTATGAGAAGTCAGAGGCTCTGTAAAGTGACAACACATGCATTACCAATCCCTTGTGCAGACTACTAGGAGGACAGTTGCACACAGAGGTAATCTGATTTTAGATACCTGATTATTTTTTACCTTACATAAGCCCATTTCTATATATCTAGGCATCATCTGCATACTGTATCTGCATAATGGAAGAAGTACTTTATATCCTCTTATTAAGTCATTTACAAATGTAGTAACACACCTCACATGGAGCTACGGAGTGCAACCTTAAAAGACTATGATACAGGGAACCAGTAAAGCTGACAATTGCTGATAACTGGGGGTGGCCATGTATTCATTCATTCATTCATTCCGTTTTGAACAAGAATGATTCTTGGAACAGAGTCTCCTTATTAAGAATAAATGCATACAAAAAAGACCAGAATTTATTCATAGCAGGTACAGCTGAGTGTAAGCAAGAGTTGACATCTCCAAGAAGAAATGAAAGTTGTTGAAAATTGGTACAGTTTCTCAGAGCATTCCAGTCCTAACGGTAGTATAAGGGACGCATGGCTTACCCAAAATAGATTTCATTTGGGGAAGGCAAAATGAAGGATAAGGACAAGGACATCACAGAATGTCTAATTATGAGTTAAGATTTGAAGAGCAGACCTGACCACCAGCAAAAAGTCGAATTTGGGATTAGCAGAGCTCAGTTACACAAACTTCACCTGAAAATTGAGTTTCAGGTCACCCTATTCATTACTCAAAAGGGCATTTGAATTAAAAGAGGAATTTTGAGCTGGCCCATCAGAACAGAGGTACAGCCAACACTTGCGACACCGATGATCAGGCTCAGGAACAAGCCTGAGGCATCGAGGACCAGCAGAGGAGGGAAGGATCAGCATCTCAATGGATACCCCCTGGGAAGAGAAATGGCATCGTTGGTGCAATACTGCCAGCTATGTAAGCACAGGTTGCAATGTAGCAAGGTGACATGAGGTATGGAGAGACAGGGAGGATGCTGGCTTGGGAATCGTATTATGCACACAGTGGCACCTATGCACTAATGAGGCGATGCAGCAAAGTGTGTGTACCCTGCCTGCATGGGTCCACACCGCGGACAGGTTTGCACTGGCGGTATGCATACCGACTGCCACCTGTCCACGGCCCTGCCCCCTGGCGTCAGGACTCTGCAGGAAGACCGAGGGCAGAGTCTCTGTCCCAGGCAGGCATCCAATGGGATGCTTGACCCAGGCCCAGAGTGGATCCCTCATGCCCCTAGGGCATCAGTGCTTATGCCGTGCATATGCGGCATGGCCTCATGGCACCATTGGCCAGACACACTTAGATGGCTGACTCCTTTCTTCAGCCCTGTAGGCAGGGGTGGTTCTTGGGGGTTGAGTCCTGATCCCGCCGCAACCAGCGAGGGACGTCCATGGGAGCACACACCTGGCTATGGCAGGGTCCCGTGTGCCGTATCATGTGCCTCTCACGCCTGCACCATGCACCATTGAATGGTGTTTACCGCAGTCACGCCCCTGCCCTGGTGTGTTGCTGTCTGCGTGACTGGGGGATTGGGCGTGTTACAGCAGCGCATCTCATCGTAATTCCACATGGGATTCATGGGACCCCCTCCACAGCATTCAGTCATAGCAATGCCAAGCGTGCCTAGTTTCTGCAGCGTTGGCGTCATGCATAAGGCCCACTTGTGTGCACATGCAGATTGGTGCTGCTCATGTGCCAATATCCTCTAGAGGGCAGGGACTAAGAACATGGAAAAGACCCTGGAGTAATGGCTAGATGAAGAGGGCACACTCAGGCTCAAGCCTGGCTGACCAGCCACTCCATGCCCTGGAGGTCCTGATTAGAGAACCAACACCACACCTTGAGAACTCCCCCTCCATCCAGATGAGCCCCACCACAGGAGGTAATTCAGGGATTGAAAAGGGAGTTAAGTGCTAGAGAAGGCTGGATACAGGGCTGGGTGTTAACCACTTGAAGGGAAGCTGCAGAGAGGAACATAAAGATTAAAAACAAAAAGCAGGTTTGCCCCTTAAAATTCATTGCTCCAGAAACTGATTTCTAACTGTGGTTATAATCTTTGGTATGTTGTGTCACAGCCATTTCAACAGCAACAAATTATGACATTTCAAGCAGGGGGTTATGATGTCAGCTAGAAACTGTGTCAGGGCAGACAAAGTCCAAGAGGGAAACAAAGTCCTGTTTTCATGGTAATTTACTGAATACAAATGAATGGAATGGTAAACTGGGTTTGTGCCCCAAGCCCCAGACATCAGGAATGGAGTCTGGCATGGAAGTGATGAAGCATCCATGTGGAGGGTTGTACAATACACTGCTCTCCTGCAGCCCCTGGTGGTGGAACAGTTGGTGGCATGGGTAACCACAAATCCCTCCTCAGGATAGCACAGCACCTGCATGCCACTGAAGGTGGTGGGCAGGATGCTGAGGGGGAAACATGTTATGCCAGCATATGGTACCAGATGCTGGGTGCCTATGTCAGTGGACCCAATGTCCAAACTGACCCCACCCTCCACTACCACCTCCTTGAGAATTTGGGTTCCCAGTCCTGCCGAGATTGGCCCTGCCATGGACATGGCTTATCCCAGATGCTAGAGGGCAGATGGCACTCAGAAATGCGTGGAAAACTGGCTGAGGGACAGAACCCAGAGGGTGGTTATAGGGGGAAGAGTTATCTGGCACCAGAGAGGTAACCAGTGGGATCCCACAGGGCTCGGTGCTGGGGCTGGTGTTGTTTAATGTCTTCATCAGTGACATTGAGGATGGCATTAGGGGCAAAATGTGCCTATCCACAGATGACACCAAGCTCTGTGGGAGAGTGGACACAGCTGAAGGGACACAGGACCTACAGGGAGATCTGGAAAAGCTGGGGAGGTGGTCCAGGATCTGGCAGTTTGGTTTCAATGACAAGAAATTTAAAGTTGTGCATATTGGAGCCAGGAGTACTACCTGGGTGGAGTCCAAGTATCTGCATCAGAGGAGGAGAAGGACCTGGGAGTGATGATCACTAGTGACCTGAAGCACTCCACGCAGTGCAAGAAATCAGCAGCAAAGGCAAACAAGATGCTTGGATGCCTAGGGGGGTCAGTAGTAGGAGAGAGGAGGTTATACTGCTCTTGTACAGATCACTGGTAAGGCTGCATCTAGAGTATGGAGTTCAGTACTGGTGCCCACACCTCAAAAAGGACATTAACCTGCTGGAGAAGGTCCAGAGGAGGGCTACAAAGATGATAGTCGATTAGCAGGGTAAGGCATATGAGAAGAGGTTGAGGACACTGAACATGTACTCCCTGGAAGACAGAAGAGAGAGAGGGGGGACATTTTATTTATTTATATATTAAGATTTTTTGACCTGGTAAGCCCACTGAGCCTATAAGTCCCTTTTTCAGGGGTGACGGGGGGGGGGAGATACAGATGCTAAGCAATTGAGATTGAACCAGATTAAACTGTTGATGGTATTTGTAGTTGTAACCCCCCTGCAAATGGGGGTTCCCAAAAGACTTCCAGGAGCTTGCTTGAATGCTCCAAGCCTGAATGGTGTTTGGCATTTAAGCCATTTATCAGTGAGTGTTTTTAGAGCCTCTGGTACTGTCTCTTTAAGAGCTGTCTGCTTGCAGACATAATTAGTTGTATGGGAGACTGTGTGCTTCTCTGTTTGAGTACCACTCGAGCTGCTGCCAATTCACTCCATTTTTGCAGTCACTAAGAGTGCAAAGGAACCTATCTGAAAGATGTAACTGTTTGCCAGAAATCATTTACAGTAATAATGAAATTACAGTTTGTCTAACCTGCTTTCTTTGCAGTCAGAACTGTGTCTGCCTAGTTCCCCATTCTGGTTTTGAACTGCTGAACTGGACCAATCAGTGTGGGGTAAGCTAGCTCTAAAATGGTGCCTTGGATGAATCAGAACTTGGACTCATAATCTGAGCCAGCCACAAGAGGATTGTATGGGCAGTGACTCTGGGAGATGTAGTTTAGACTTGGTGCCTTTTGGACCAACAGCAGCAGTCTATTGTGAGTGACAGCTAATCCAGTCAAGAACTGGGAGGAACTCAAAGGAAGTGCCCGTTTTGTCTGTTGGAGTTTCAGTTTAGATCTGGAAGTGAAGGGAAAGAAACCCTGTGTCCTTCACTGCACAGTTTCAGTCAAAAAACGTGTGCAAGGCCCAGAGTTCCGGTCTGCAGCTTGTGTAACTGCTTGTTAGGACTGAATCCATCCTGTGAAAAGAATCAAAGGATCTCTGAAGAGTAGAAACCAGGCTCACCCTGTAGAAGACTGAAGAAATTGTTGAATTGCACTCGGTCTGTCAGGAACTGAATCTGCTGTGTGTTCTCCCGGGTATTGTGCAGTAATCGAGATCGGGATAGAGAAGCAGCCTGCCTGGTATAGAAAGTAGCCCTGCTGACGTTGAAGGACCCTATCTTGTTTGGAGGTCATGAGTACAAATTCAGGGTTGCTCCCTGTTGAATTGACACATTAAATCCAAATGGAATTACTGTACTGCTGACTGTTTAATTTTCCTTTTCTCTGTGTGAAAGGGCCCCTACCAGCTGCAACGGTTTGGACTAGCCACTAGGGCTTGGGTACCCAGGGACAGTAACTGGTAGGGATAGGCCTGTGCACAGAGCCATAAGTAGATAGTAAAGTGATAAGCTAATTAACCGATTTCCCCTGTCCTTGCTATATCCCTAAATAAATCAGAGCTGCTTGTTTGCAAAGTTATGCCCTGAGGTATTTGTCTATATTAAAAGTACTACTGTGATTGTTGCACTGTATCTTATTCCACAGGAGGTCCCAGTGCGGAACTAGTCCTGGGGTAAGTGTATATGGTGAAGTAATTCTGATATATTGTGTAGGGCCACTAGTAGGAAGAAAGTGGGGTTGCAGTGTCCCAGAGGCTGTGACCAAGTAAGTTTAACTAATACAAACCCTGACCTCTGGGTGGAGGCACCCGCCATTGGATCAAGCCCCTCGACCTGTAGTAGCGCAAATCAAGCAGGGGCAGTAGCCCTGGGAAAGCGCCATCTAGGGGTTACATTTAGAGCTCACCGCTGGATTGTGTGTCCTCTAGTAGCCATATTACAAACCACTGTTAAAAAAAAAAAAATAATAATAAATGGGTACCCGACAGAAGTGGCTGTGCACCGGCTGGTGGAGTGGTGTACTAGGGAGAGATCAACCCCAAAATACTATACTTATCCTGGACATCCCCTAGGGTATCAATACAGGACACTGTGCAGGAACACTTTCAAGGTGGAAGGTTTACAAAACCCTGTGGTGGTGGGTCAGCATGCTAATCTGCTCACCCACACTTTTCCTAGCCCTAGTAGAGTTTAAGGATCCCATAGATAGCTCCAAAGTGCCACAGACCATTACCCCAGAGGAGCCTTCACTGCTTGAGTGAAAACTATGGACAGTAAGACCCAGGGGAAATGAGCCCCCACCACTATCTGAAACTTTTGAGGAGAAATTTGTTAAATGTTTGCTAGGAGAAGGAAAACTGGAGACTTGAAGAAACTATTCTAGCCACCTGGGGTTTACTCCCCAACACCCTCTCCCGCTCCAGTGCCCGTAATGGTGGCTGAACCAATACAGACTCCTATTTCTGCACCTGCCATTAGTCACGACTCTTACCAGAGGTTGAGGATCTTCTCCAGCACTCCCCACCCCCAAGGAGGATGACTGGGAGACCTGGATGAACTATATTTTGCCCCAAGTGCTAGAATAGCAATGCTCGGCTAGAAAGAGTGAAAGAGGGTTAGTGAGGCCTCCGAGGTCCTGCCCCAGCTACCATCCGTGCTAAGCGGGCCAGTAACCCTGAAGCGACTGCACAGGCCTATCTTGAGGCCTTGGAGATATGTATAGGAGCCCAGATTCTGATGAGGACCTATGGTGGAGAGTAAGAAATGCACAACAGTACCAAGGGAGTTGTTGTCTATGTATGTCTCGGCTGGAAAAATTGTTGCAAGAATGCCTCAGAAAGGGTAGTTTGCTCAGCGATTGAACTGGACCGAACCAGACTGGACTAGGATCATTAAGTCTGCCCCTTCTCAGAACTGCTGTTGCTTCAGTTCGCCTGCCAATCGACTGGAATCCCCACCTCCTATGATGAGTTAATGAGAGAAATTGCGAGAGTTGAGAAAAGGCGACCTCGGAGGGACCTGCACCAATAGCTGCGGCTATAACCCAGTGACTGAGGGTGACCCATCAAGTGAAGTTCAGGGGCAGAGGTTGACAGTCAATGAGTGCTCTGACAAGAAAAAGATATGCCACAATGGGCGAACTGTTGAGAGAGATCCGGGGAATTCAAAAACAGTCCCTTTATGAAGACACATGCAAAGTGCAGACTGACCTATATCGACTGCATCGCTATGGGGTGGGGTACCCACCATGTATCTCCTGCTGATAACAGCTCAAACTCAATTCCTTGACCATGGAAGTGGAGAAACTGACAAGATGTCTCCAAATGCTTATCACGCCAAAACAGAGATGGCACCAAGGTTTCCAGTTAGTAGTACCCCGCCCTGGCTCCCAGTGTGGCGCCTCGGCCTACTCAAACTCAAGAAAGTATGTTTTGCTATAATTGCGGGAAGGATGGGCACATGAAGAAGAATGCCGGTCCCCAAAGAGACACTGACAAAGTTGCATAGAGGCTACAAGGAGAGCTTCGGAGAACAAATCAGTGGTTAACAGGTGCACAAATGATCCTAGTGAGGGCACCAAAAATGCTAACTCACGTCCTTTTGTAGCAGGTCAGTTGCCCAGACCCCACTACCACCCTCACCAGACTGGTCCAGAATAGTAGGTCCCTCCATGGAGACCACTGTAAAGGTGAATGGAGTGTCTACAAGAGCTGTATTAGACAGTGGCTCCCAAGTGACAATTATGTTCCAAGATTGGTATCAGAGGCATTTGTCAGACGTACATTACAACCATTAGAAGGACTGCATATGGGGGTTAAGTGAGAAGGCCTACCCCTATTCCGGGTATATCCGAATTTGGCTGTCTTTCCCCACCTCCGTGGCTGGAGTGGCGAACAAGTAGAGACCCTAGCCTTAGTGTGTCCCCCACTGGACTGCATGATGGTGTCCCTTTGTTGATTGGAACAAATGCTCATATGTTTCGGAAGGCTGGCACAGTTGTGTTAGTGAAAACAGGGGTCAAAGACTAGTAGAGCTTAAAGAGTCCGGCTTTAATTAAGAAGGCCTATGAGGCACAGACAGATGCTGAAAAAAACAGAACCAGAAGGAACCCGGTCGAATTGTATGGAAGAAGGATCCTGAGTCTCTGATCCTGGCGCCAAATGCCAAGTGTACCTTACAGGGAGAGGTCCGTATCAGAAAGGATGTTAAGAATAAAATATTAATGTTGGATGCACCAGGCGATGGAAAATTGCCAGAGGGACTGCTGGTCATGCCTAGATATTTGCCGCTAGAGCCCATGCTTATGCCAGAAGAGTAATGGTCCAAGTTCATAATGTGTCTGAAAGAGACATTCGAGTAAATAAGGTTGCATCCTGGCTAATGTGCATTGTGCAGACACTGCAGTGCTACCCAGCAGCAAGAGTTCAAGGAAGAATGACAGAGTAACAGACAGACTTGTTTGATTTGGCGACTCCCGCGCCAGCTGAATGGAAAGGAGGATCAGTGAGAGCTTGCCCAGAGACCAGGTGTTTTCTTTAAAGGAAGGATGTAGGATGCGTGCAAGGAGCTGAGCACAATATCCGGCTGCCATGACGAAAAGACCATTTCGTGAGAGGTCTCGACTCCTGGCACCTGCTGACATAGATGATGTGAGACGGCATCTGCAAGAGATGTTAGCTGCTGGTGTAATACAAGAATCCAGAAGCCCTTATGCTTCCCCATTGTGGTAGTGAGGAAAAAGAATGGAACAGTAAGGATGTGTGTGGATTATCGCACCTGTAAACCGCGGACTATCCCTGATCAGTACACAATTGCCCCCATTCAGGATGCCTTTGGACTGCCTAAACAGGAGCAAGTGGTTCTCTGTGTTGGATCTCCCGCAGTGGGTACTACCAGATCCCGATGGCCCCAGAGGACGCCGCGAAGACAGCCTTTATCTGTCCGCTTAGCTTCTATGAATTCATGAGGATGCCTCAAGAGATTTCAGCTGCCCCAGCCACTTTTCAACGATTGATGGAGCGTGCAGTGGGGACATGAACTTACTAGAGTGCCTAGTATACCTAGATGATGTTATTGTGTTTGGCAGCTCACTGGAGGAACATGAGAACAGATTATTTAAGGTATTGGACCCGACTAGAGGACTTTGGCCTTAAACTGTCCATTGATAAGTGTCAATTCTTTCAAACATCAGTAAAGTATGTGGGACACATAGTATCCACGAGGGAATAGAGACCGACCCAAGTAAAGTTGAGGCCTTGACCACCTGGCCACAGCCCAAAAATCTAAAAGAACTGCAAAGATTCCTGGGATTCTGTGGTTATTATCGGCGTTTCATCAAGGACTATTCAAGAGTGATCCGCCCTTTACTTAACCTTACTCAAGGGTATCCCCCAACCCACAAAAAATACCAAAAGTCAGCGTCCCTCAAGACTGAAAGAGTGTATTTTCATCCGAGTGAAGTATTTGGGGCCCGCTGGACCCCTGATTGTGAGACTGCTTTTCATGAGATCATATATCGACTTACCCATGCTCCAGTGCTGGCCTATGCCGATCCAAGAAAACCTTACATCCTGCACACTGATGCTAGCTTGCAAGGGTTGGGGGCTGTGTTATACTAAAAGCACGAGAATGGCCTGAGACCAGTGGCCTTTGCCAGTAGAAGCCTGACCCCATCCGAAAAGAACTATCCTGTACATAAGTTAGAGTTCCTAGCTTTGAAGTGGGCTATTGTTGACCAATTCCATGAGTACTTGTATGGGGCTAAAATACTAGTAAAACTGAAATAATCCTTTGACCTATGTGCAGACCTCAGCTAGTTGGATGCCACTGGCCACAGGTGGCTTTCTGCATTATCTACATATGACTATGGTCTCGAATACCGAGCAGGTCTGAACCACATAGATGCTGATGCTCTCTCCGGAGGCCTGTTCCCAGAATGATTGGGTCAGATTGGCAGAACCTGACATTCGGGCACTCTGCCGGAAGTTTGACAGGGAGGAACAAATGTCCACGGACGAGTGGACTGCATGGTGGATTATTGGGACCTCTGAGAATTGCATACCTGCTGCTTATTGCCACTTTTCTGCAATAGACATTGGTGCACTGCCTCAGCTGGACAATGACAGTATTCGCGGGCTCAATCCCGCGATCCTATGATCAAATCAGCTTTAGAAGCCTTCTATGCAGGAAAAGATGTGTCCAAATTACGCTCCACTGATTTGAGAACTGCACTGTTATACAAAGAAGGTCCTAATTTGAAACTGATCAATAAACTGTTATACAGAGAAACAGTAGACAGAGGGGGACAAGTAGACAAACAACAACTGGTGCTGCCCACTGCCTTTCGAGACTCAGTATTGAGGTCCTTGCACAACCACATGGGGCACCTTGGTATAGACAGAACACTTGACTTGGTGAGATCCAGATTCTATTGGCCTAAGATGGGGGCTGATGTGGAGCAACACATTCGAACTTGTAGTCGCTGCTTACAGAGGAAAGCTTTGCCCCAGAGGGCTGCCCCCCTTGTTAACATAACCACCAGTGCACCCATGGAGCTGGTCTGTATTGATTTTCTGAGTTTGGAGTCAGATCAAAGAAGTATCAGTAATGTGCTGGTGGTCACTGACCATTTCACGAGATATGCCCAAGCTTTCCCCACCAAAGACCAGAAAGCATCCACTGTAGCCAAAGTACTTGTAGAAAACTTTTTTGTTCACTATGGGGCTCCACAAAGAATCCATTCTGATCAAGGGAGAGACTTTGAGAGTCGTCTGATCAAAGAGATGCTTTCTCTGTGGGGAGTGAGAAAGTCCAGAACCACTCCTTACCACCCCCAGGGGGACCCACAGCCTGAACGTTTCAACCGCACTTTGCTAGATATGCTAGGCACCCTGCACCCAAAGGACAAGACTAGATGGAGCCAACAAATTAGCACCCTGGTACATGCTTATAACTGCACCAAAAGTGATGCCACTGGGTTCTCCCCCTACCGCCTGATGTTTGGAAGAGAAGCTCGACTACCAGTAGATGTGTGTTTTGGGGTCTCTCCTGATGGGGTTCAAGCTGACAACTATTTACAGTATGTGCAAAAGTTAAAGGCCCAGCTAACTCATGCGTACCAACTGGCTCAAACCATGGCTGCCAAAAGAAATCTGGCACAAAAAGAACGGTATGATAAAAGGTGAAAGCACAGGAACTCCAGGAGGAGATCGGATTGCTAAGAAATCTGGGACTGCATGAGCAAACACAAGATTGCTGACAGATGGCACCATCTCCCTCACATTGTAGTGGGCAAACTAGATGATCTGCCAGTGTACAAAGTAAGGCCTGAGAACAATTCAAAGATGTAAAAACAATGCATAGAAATCATTTACTGCCCATTGACAAATCCTGATTGAGTCTGAGCCCCAGAAGATGCCCTCTGGACCAGTGACTAGAGCTGCTGCTAAGAAAAGATCAAGGAAGTCTGCACCTACAGAAGCAGAGCTAAAGTGTTCCCTGCACAAGTCCCAGTTGAGCATGACTGTCAGTCCATATCAGAAGAAAGTGAGAGTGACTTTGAATACTATCCTTCTTAAGAACTGAGTCAATTGTTTCGGGGCAATCCCCTAGTCAATACTGGAGACAAAGCTGGGCCTTCCGGACTGTCTAAGCCCCCAGCTTCATCCCTGGAGCCAATGCTCCCAGAAAGTGAAGTGCAAAGCATCAGATCAGATGAAATGGAATCATTGTGCATGGTTGAACTGTTTGAGCTTTCAGGAGGAAAATGCTAGATTGGGGCAGACTGGTGATACACCCGAACAAGAAGAGTATTTTGAGTGCCCTGACAGTCCACTGCCAGTGTCCAAAGCTCTCCATGTGAGCCAAATGTTGTGGACTCAGAAACTGTAACTCCTGGAGCTGAAAGTGCCCCTAAGTTCTAGCCTCTCTACCCCATGAGACTCCCTGACAAGTGAGGACAATGCTGAAAATGAGGCTCAGAGTGCAGAGACTGTAACAGTTCCCCCTAGAAAGACTGGTCAAGCTGTAAAGCCTGTGGTGCACCTCAGTTATGATTCCCTGGGCCGGCCAGTGGATCTGCCTCTCAATGTTGTCCATAAAGGAGTGTATGTGTCCCTGAGCTCATTGCCCAAACTGAGCGTTAGTGCTAACTCCAAGTTACTTGTGTTGCCCTCTAAGTATGGTGCCCTTGCCCCGTCCAGCCCAAGGTAACTGATAGGAAGGGTCCCTCTCTTCAGATTTCATGTACAAGAGGTAATAACTTGAGTTATGGTACAATGTGTGTTATACTATAAAAAGTGACGTACTGCAATGTTTCAGAAATGTGTTCTTGGTAAAATGATATACTGACTGACGATTACATGTGTGAGCCTAATGCAAATGCATATGGTTGCAGTTAAAACTTATGGGTACTTGTTTGACGTGGACGTCAAGCTTTTCCAGGCCAGGAAGGTGTAACCCCCTGCAAATGGGTTCCCAAAAAGACTTCCAGGAGCTTGCTTGAATGCTCCAAGCCTGAATGGTGTTTAGCGTTTAAGACATTTATCAGTGAGTGTTTTAGAGCCTCTGGTACTGTCTCTTTAAGAGCTGTCTGCTTGCAGACATAATTAGTTTGTATGGGGGACTGTGTGCTTCTCTGTTTGAGTACCAATCGAGCTGCTGCCAATTCACTCCATTTTGCAGTCACTAGGAGTGCAAAGGAACCTATCTGAAAGATGTAACTGTTTGCCAGAAATCATTTACAGTAATAATGAAATTACAGTTTGTCTAACCTGCTTTCTTTGCAGTCAGAACTGTGTCTGCCTAGTTCCCCATTCTGGTTTTGAACTGCTGAACTGGACCAATCAGTGTGGGGTAAGCTAGCTCTAAAATGGTGCCTTGACGAATCAGAACTTGGACTCATAATCTGAGCCAGCCACAAGAGGATTGTATGGGCAGTGACTCTGGGAGATGTAGTTTAGACTTGTGCCTTTTGGACCAACAGCAGCAGTCTATTGTGTGACAGCCAATCCAGTCAAGAACTGGGAGGAACTCAAAGGAAGTGCTCGGTTTTGTCTGTTGGAGTTTCAGTTTAGATCTGGAAGTGAAGGGGAAAGAAACCCTGTGCTCCTTCAGTGCACAGTTTCAGTCAAAAAACGTGTGCAAGGCCCAGAGTTCCGGTCTGCAGCTTGTGTAACTGCTTGTTAGGACTGAATCCGTCCTGTGAAAAGAATCAAAGGATCTCTGAAGAGTAGAAACCAGGCTCACCCTGTAGAAGACTGAAGAAATTGTTGAATTGCACTCGGTCTGTCAGGAACTGAATCTGCTGTGTGTTCTCCCGGGTATTGTGCAGTAATCGCGATCGGGATAGAGAAGCAGCCTGCCTGGTATAGTACTTTCTTTTTACCATATAAATGTGTGAAGAGTCTCCGTGGAGCTGAAAAGTAGCCCTGCTGACGTTGAAGGACCCTATCTTGTTTGGAGGTCATGAGTACTAATTCAGGGTTGCTCCTGTTGAATTGCCACATTAAATCCAAATGGAATTACTGTACTGCTCACTGTTTAATTTTCCTTTTCTCAGTGTGAAAGGGCCCCTACCAGCTGCCATGGTTTGGACTAGCCACTAGGGCTTGGGTACCAGGGACAGTAACTGGTAGGGATAGGCCTGCACAGAGCCATAGGTAGATAGTAAAGTGATAAGCTAATTAACCTGATTTCCCCTGTCCTTGTTATATCCTCCTAAATAAATCAGAGCTGCTTGTTTTGGCAAAGTTGCTGCCTGAGGTATTTGTCTATGTTAAAGTACTGTACTGTGATTGTTGCACTGTATCTTATTCCACAGGAAGTCCCAGTGCGGAACTAGTCCTGGGGTAAGAATGTATATAGTGAAGGTAATTCTGATATATTGTGTGGGCCACTAGTGGGAAGAAAGGGGTTGCAGTGTCCCAGAGGGCTGTGACCAAGTAAGTTTAACTATTGCAAACCCTGACCTCTGGGTGAGGCACCGCCATTGGATCCAGGCCCCTCAACCTGTTAGTGGCAAATCAGGCAGGGTAGTAGCCCCTGGGATAGCGCCATCTAGGGGTTACATAGTGAATGAGGAAATTTGGCCAGGACACGGAAATTCTCACCTGACGGCGTCGTCAGTTGGAAGATAGCCACTTGGAATGAGACTCCAGATAGAATGGACATTGTGGAGGTAGAGGAGCTGGTCTCTTCTCACTGCCTTCTGTACTAAGAGACTGACAGTATTTCCAATGGATGTGCCTGAAATAATTGAAACTGAGGGAGAAATTAGTGATATCTTTGTATCTACAGGATTTGATCATGGAGGCCCGTTTGCTTGCTGCCACAGAAGACACATCAGCAATCGACTGAGTAATGCTACAACTTCATGAAGAAGAAGAAAGGCATTTGAAAATGCAAGCGAGCTCAGTGCAAACTCTCTGCTTCTGCTACTGGGTTCAGAGCTCCTGCTCCGCCCTGTCAAACTAAGAGACTGACACAGTCGCTCAAAGGCCCTGTCTGGGCTCAGAGTGGAGTCACCCTGTCGGAATGCTTTCTTTTCAGATACTACTGCTACCTCGGCTGCTTTGCAGGCTGGCATTTTGAGCGCTGCTGAAAGCGTGTGCCAACAGCCTGAATTATTTCCAGAAATAAATCATGTAACTGATGTGCTTAAAACTGATAGTGTTGCCCGGGTTGGCAGTTTAAACGCCACAACGGGCATGTGCCTTGAGCCTGACATTTCTAATTCGGACTTTCCTTGTCATGCACCTATCACTGCTGATGTATTGCCTGACTCCCCCATTGAATTACAGTCAGGATGGGAGCTCTTACCTTGCAACATGGATTGGAGGTTCAAAGTACAGACCATATGATGAGTGCAACTGGCTTTGTTTTCAAGCAGCCCTCAGGCTTAGTGGGGGTAAGGAACCCCATATCCACTGCTCAGATGATTCTGTATCAAACAAAGAAGGAGTCTCAGGAGGAGGTTACTACTTTTTCCTTTTGTGCTAACACTCCTTCAGTTAAAAAGGTTAAATCTGAAGATTTGAAGGGGAAACGTGCTGCCATCACCCTGGCTTACAGAAATATTGGGACTGATTCTGACATTAGGCAAGTTTTTCACACAGCTGAAGATCCACAGGGTGTAGCAGTACAGTCTGCAGTAAATTACCCTCTACCTATTTTATCTGATGTTACTTGGTCCCCTCAGAAAGCTGTACAAAATGCAGGCTGACTGCAGATGCCCAAAGGGAACTGGTTACCCAATCCGGTAGGGACCCCACATTGAATTTTCACAAACTTCTCCTGAGTGGAGGCCAGATCTCAGATCACAGCATCTCAGGATCTTCTGGGCCCAAGCCCCCTGCCATTTGTACCACCATGGGGGGAGTAGGACAGGTCGCACAAGAACTGCCTCTGGGCCCAAAAGAAGTAGGCCGGCAACATGCGAAAACACCTCAGCAGCCTGAACAGGTTACTACAGCTGAAGAACCTTTGTCTGCCTTACATGAGGCACCACCTGAGGAACTTCCTCCACTGAAGCCTTTTCTTTCTGAATTGTTTTCTAAATAAAAAAAAGAGGCAACTCCTAAGGCGGAATGCAGTTCGTATCCGTTATAAAGGAGGGCTAGCTGATAGACCTGATAGGCTGTTAGTGGGGGAAAACCTGTTAAAGGACTCTGCATTCTTCAGTGAGAGAGGTTTATGCTTTTATTAATGTATCAGGGGAGGACAACTATGATGTGAGTTTCAGAACCACTTATACCTTGGAATTATTTTGGGAGCATTATCCCAGGTAAAAGTTTCTCCCACATGGACCCCTTTTTGGTAATTCCTTTAACCAGACCTCTTATAAAATATGTTACCATAATGTTTCAGAATGAGGGTCCATGTGAAGACATCACGTATTGGTTGTCCCAAAGGTGTGATGTCTTAAGTGAGCCAGAAACCATATTGGATTCGAAATCTTTGGATGGGGATGGAAGTACAAAGTTAAGGTGCGGCAGACTGATGCGGCATGGAGCATATCCTTAATTCTTTTGTGCTTGGTAGGGATCGGGTGTGTGCTTTACGCTGGACAACCCAGAGCCTGTTATAAATGTGGCTCCAGGACCCATGTATCCAGGAGCTGTGACAAGGCTGCTGAGATAACTGGGGAATTAGGCCACATCACCATGCAGTGTACTAATCGCACCAGATGTGACCTCTGTGAGGAGTCTGAGCCATGTTTGGAGAATGTCCTTGAGCTGCGAGAAATAAAGCTTCTTGTATGTTAGTTCTGAGCTTTTGATTCAGCATGCCCAGGACACAGCTTCAGCTTCCTTACCTCGGCCTAGGCCTCCTTCTTCTGTCTTAGTATCATTCCACCCATCTCTCCTTCCTCTAGCCCCAGAAGTGACAGAAATTGTGGTTATTCCCGATGACCTGTCTCAAGCTCCCCTTCAGAAGGACCCTGTGCCTAGTGACTTGGCTAACTCTGCGTTGCTGGCCCTGTCTGTTTTAAAGATCCTGATAACGCAGAAGGAGGTCATTCGAACACCACTGTTTTATCGCCTTTACCTAGATGGTGGTGTGCCAGGAATTTAAAACCTAAATCACTCCCTCCCCCAGAATCTTTTGAGTCTGATAATACTTATGTAGCGTTGTTTTTAAATAAGGGTGACTCCAAGATGGAGCAGGGTGATTCTGACTCTCAATCCGTGGGGTTAGATCAACCCCCTAGGGGAGTAGAACAAGGAGACTATAAAGGGTAAAAAAAAAAAAAAACGAAAGAAGACTGTATAGTTTGTCCATTATTTTTTTATTACTGATGGTTTCCTTTTCCATTGGATCTTTAAATATCCATAGTTTGCTAAATGGTGCAAAGCAACAGGCTGTTTTCACTTATGTTCATGAACATAATTTTAATGTTTTTTTTTTCTTTAAGAAACCCGGATGTGTTCTAGGGAACAGGTGATGGTTGTAAGAGAATGGCTATGGGGACCTTCATATTGGTCCTTTGGCCCTGACTGTGCTGATGGGGTGGGAATTTTGTTTGGTTCTTATGATTTTTCTTTAAATAAGCTAGTGGACCTTATTCCTGGTAGGGTTCTCCTAATAGATGATATTTGGAAATCCATGGCTTGCCACTTTATTACTACACATTGTCCACAAATAAAAGCTGACTGAGTTGTACTTTTACAAACCATTCAGCCATATTTAGTTACCTCTTACAACATTTTCATTTGGAGGGGATTTAAATTGTGACATTCAGCGGGTGGACAGATCCCAGAGGGTGGTGGTGGGGGAGCTTTATCTGGCACCAGAGAGTTAATCAGTGGGGTCCCACGTGGCTGTGCTGGGGCCGGTGTTGTTCAGTGTCTTTATCAATGACATTGGGGATGGCATTAAAGGCAAAATGTGCCTATTTGCAGATGACACCAAGCTCTGTGGGAGAGAGGACACAGCTGAAGGGATATGGGACCTTCAAGAAGATCTGGAAAAGCTGGGAGGTGGTCCAGGATCTGGCAGCTTGGCTTCAATGCCAAGAAATGCAAAGTTATGCATATTGGAGCCAGTAATCCCAGGACAGAGTATTACCTGGGTGGAGTCAGAGTATCTGCATCAGAGGAGGAGAAAGACCTGGGAGTGATGATCACAAGTGACCTGAAGCACTCCACGCAGTGCAAGAAAGCAGCAGCAAAGGCAAACAAGATGCTGGGATACATAGCTAAGGGTAGAGAGAGGAGGTTATACTGCCCTTGTACAGGTCACTGATAAGGCCGCATCTAGAGTATGGTGTTCAGTACTGGTGCCCACACCTCAAAAAGGACATTAACCTGCTGGAGAAGGTACAGAGGAGAGCTACAAAGATGATAGCCGGTGAGCAGGGCAAGGCATATGAAGAGAGGTTGAAGGCACTGAACATGTACTCCCTGGAAGACAGGAGAGAAAGAGGGGACATGATTGGGACATTCAAGTACTTGAAAGGGATAAATAAGGTTGATAAGGAGAGTCTCTTTAAGCTAACGGGCAACCATATCACAGGAGGCACAGTCTTAAGCTGGAGGGTGGGAGGTTTAGGAGGGATGTCAAGCACTTCTTCACAGAGAGGGTAGTGGACACTTGGAATGCACTACCAGAAGAGGTCATCTCATTGAAGATAGTGGGCAGCTTTAAGAGAGGATGGGATAGGCATGGGGGGAAGGTAAGGATCATGGGTAGGGAGGATGGGAGGAGTGGGGGGGAAGGAGGGCAGGGACATTAGCTCAAGCTGTGGACTGTGCAACGCGAGCAGACTTGATAGACCAAATGGCCTTCTTCTGCCAGCTTCTTCATATGTTCGTATGTAAAAACCTAATGGGAAGAGGAAAAAAATCTATTGTGACTCCAACATGCTAACTAAGGTTATAAACACTGCAGGCTTGTTTGACTGCAGTGTATATAATGAGGGTCCTCAATTTACATACACCCAGAATAGATTTAAAATCAGGATATACCTGTAACCCCTAGATAGTGCTATCCCAGGGGCTACTACCCCTGCCTGATTTGCCACTAACAGGTTGAGGGGTCTGGATCCAATGGTGGGTGCCTCCACCCAGAGGTCAGGGTTTGCAATAGTTAAACTTACTTGGTCACAGCCCTCTGGGACACTGCAACCCCCTTTCTTCCCACAAGTGGCCCACACAGTATATCAGAATTACCTTCACAGTATACACTTCCCAGGACTGGTTCAGGCACTGGGACCCCTGTAAAATAAGATACAGTGCAACAATCACAGTACAATACTTTAACATAGACAAATACCTCAGGCAGTATAACTTTGCTGAAACAAGCAGCTCTGATTTATTTAGGGGATATAACAAGGACGAGGAAATCAGGTTAATTAGCTTATCACTTTACTCATCTACCTATGGCTCTGTGCACAGGCCTATCTCTACCAGTTACTGTCCCTGGGTACCCAAGCCCTAGTGGCTAGTCCAAACCATGGCAGCTGGTAGGAGCCCTTTCACACAGAGAAAAGAAAAATTAGATAAACAGTCAGCAGTACAGTAATTCCATTTGGATTCAATGTGGCAATTCAACAGGGAGCGACTCTGAATTAGTACTCACGACCTCCAAACAAGATAGGGTCCTTCAACGTCAGCAGGGCTACTCTTGAGCTCCACGAGACTCCTCACACATTTATATGGCAAACTGCAACAGGCAAAAGTCCTTTAATGGCAGCAGGATTCACTTGAGATACACAAGCCTCCTCACACATTTATATGGTGAACAGTAACAGGCAAAAGTCCTTTAATGGCAGCAGGATTCACTTGAGCTGTACAAGCCTCCTCACACATTTATATGGTAAAAAGAAAGTACTATACCAGGCAGGCTGCTTCTCTATCCCGATCGCAATTACTGCACAATACCCGGGAGAACACACAGCAGATTCAGTTCCTGACAGACCGAGTGCAATTCAGCAATTTCTCCAGTCTTCTACAGGGTGAGCCTGGTTTCTACTCTTCAGATATCCTTTGATTCTCTTCACAGGATGGATTCAGTCCTAACAAGCAGTTACACAAGCTGCAGACCGGAACTCTGGGCCTTACACACGTTTCCCGACTAAAACTGCACACTGAAAAAGCACAGGGCTCCTTCCCTCTACACTGCCAGAGCTCAACTGAAACTCCAGCAGACAAAACAGGGCACTTAACATAGAAACATAGAAGTTGATGGCAGATAAGGACCGCAAGGCCCATCCAGTCTGCCCATTTCTTTTTCTACCTTATAAATGTGCCATTGGCCTTTGCTCTGTCAGTGACCTATCTATTCATAGTCATTTGTATTGCTCCCTTATGCCTATCCCATGCCTGTTTGAAGCCCTGCACTGTATTCATAGCCACCACTTCTTGTGGTAAGCCATTCCATGCATCTAACACCCTTTCTGTGAAAAAGAATTTCCTCACATTCCCCCTTAATCGACCTCCCTCTAATCTCATGCTGTGTCCTCTTGTCCTGCTATTTTTCTTATATTTAAACATGTTAGACTCTTTCACCTTGTTTATTCCCTTAAGGTGTTTGAATGCCTCGATCATATCACCTCTCTCCCTCCTTTGCTCAAGGGTATACATATTGAGCTCCGTTAATCTGTCCTCATATGTCTTCTGATGCAGTCCCTGCACCATTTTGGTTGCCCTTCTCTGGACTGCCTCAATTTGGTTAATGTCCTTTTGAAGGTGTGGCCTCCAATACTGCATGCAGTACTCCAGATGGGGCCTAACCAATGTCTTGTACAGAGGGATTATTATCTCCCTCTTATGACTTGTGATACCCCTACTAATACACCCTAACACCCCTAGCCTTACCTACTGCTTTAGAGGTCTGCTTGGATGATTTCAGGTCATCAGTGATGATGATGCCCAAGTCTCTTTCTTGCTTTGTGACTGCTAGCAACTCCCCTCCCAGCCTATAAGTGGCTTCAGGGTTTCTCTTCCCTATGTGCATGATTTTGCACTTCTTTGCATTAAATCCCAGTTGCCACTCTTCTGACCATTCTGCTAGTTTATCCAGATCTCTTCTCATTCTGCCCACCCCATCTGGATCATCTACTCTGTTGCAGATCTTGGTGTCATCTGCAAACAGACAAACCTTACCCTCTAGTCCATCTGCGAGGTCACTAATGAAGATGTTGAATAGGACTGGCCCCAGGACTGATCCCTGAGTACCCCACTTGTGACTTGCATCTCTTCTGACTGTATACCATTTACCACCACGCTCTGTTTTCTGCCAGTCAACCAGTTTGCCACCCAGTTGACCAACTTCAGACCCGAGCCTACCTAGCTTATTTATCAATCTTCTATGTGGAACAGTGTCAAAGCTTTGCTGAAGTCAAGGTAGGCGACATCAACTGCTCCCCTTGGTCCACCACTCTGGTTACCCAGTCAAAGAAATCTATGAGATTAGTTTGACAGGACCTTCCTTTGTAAACCCATGCTGTCTCGGATCCTGTGCCCCTATGATTCCAGGTGTTGCACTATCCTTTCCTTAAGGAGTGTCTCCATAATCTTGCCCACTACTGAGGTAAGACTGACCGGTCTGTAGTTCCCTGCCTCCTCCCTGCTACCACTCTTGTGGGCGGGATCACATAAACCCTTCTCCAGTCTTCTGGGACCTCTCCTGTGCTCAGAGACTCACTAAACAATTCTGCTAATGGCTCTGCTAGTTCCTCTTTTAGCTCCTTAAGTACCCTGGGATGTATGCCATCAGGTACCATTGCCTTATCCACCCTGAGCTTAGCAAGCTCTTGTAGGACCTTTTCTTTTGTGAAGGGAGTAGTGCTCACCTCCCTCCCCCCTGTGTCCATGATGCTGATCTGTGGGCCCTGCCCTACCTTCTCTTCAGTAAATACTGAGCAAAAGTATCTATTTAGGATAGATGCCTTTACAGGGTCCTCCTCCTCACTTGCTCCCTTTTCTCCATTAAACTTAGCAATACCCCTCTGGACTTTCTCTTTTCACTAATGTATCTATAGAAAGTCTTGTCACCTTCTTTTACTGTTGTGCTAGTGTTTCCTCAGTTTGGGACTTTGCCTGCCTTACTGCCTTACCTGCTTCCCTTAGGGCAGTTTGGTATGCCTCCTATCTTCATCCGCTGTGTTCCCTTATATTTCCTGAAGGCCAGCCTTTTGGCTCTGACCTTTTCTGCTACTGTATTTGAGAACCAAAGTGGTTTCCTTCTTCTTTTGCACTTCCTTTTCTGTCTAACACAATGGGATGTTGCTTCAAGTATTGCATCCTTAATGCTTGCCCACTTTGCCTGTACCTCCTCACCTGTGTTTCTTTTTGCCAGGGCTAGCTTAACTCTGTTGGCCATCTTATCAAAGTCAGCTCCTCTGAAGTCCCATATTTTTGCCTTGGAATGGGATGATTTAGATGTAGTAGCCAAATTGAACCATACCATGTGATGGTCACTGGCCCCCAGGTGACCTTCTACCTGGAGATCTGTGATCCCTTCTTTGTTAGTCAGTACTAGATCTAGGATAGCCCTGTCTCTTGTGGGTTGCTGTACCAGTTGTTTGAGGCCCTCCCTGCAGGGAATCCACTATGAGTCTAGTTCTGGCAGATGTTCCTGCTGGTATTGACCAATCTGTATCTGGCATGTTGAAGTCTCCCATTATCAGAACCTCCCTTTAGCTGTCATGTTTTGTATATCTTCTAACAGTAATGTGTCTATGTCCTCCCCTGGTCAGGGGCCTGTAGACAACCCCAGTTCTTATGGCTGTCCCATTTCCTGTTTCAGGGTGACCCACAGTTCTTCTGGCTCCTTATGTGTATTCTGAATTTCTGTAGCTTTGATATTTTCATTAACATACAGGGCCACTCCTCCCCTTTGCACCTCGGTCTCTTCTGAACAATACATAGCCAGGTACTGAAGTCTCCCAAGTGTGGTTACTGGTAAACCATGTCTCACTAATTGCTACTATGTCCAGTTTAGCCTCTGACATTATTGCCTGCAGGTCTGGGATCTTATTACCCAGGCTGTGAGCATTTGTGTACATGATTTTCCATTGGCCAGATTTTGGTGTGTTAGTTGTTGGGTGAAGTTTGGCATTACCCCTGTGCATCGTATGGGGAGACAAACCTTTTTCTTACCTGGTGATGCAAATGAACAGCAAACACGCTGAATTCCTGTTTGACCACTAGCTGGGGGGTGTTCTTCCATTTGACCTATGGTGCTGCACCCTCTCCCCATTGCTAGTTTAAATATTCTGCAAAGACATCAAACTTCTGCCCCAATGCACTGACTCCTCTTTAGTCAGATGCAGTCCATCAAATTTAAAGAACTTTGCTCCCAGAACTGTTGCCAGTTCCTACAAATCTGTGTCCTTTTTCCTGGCACCAGTCCTTGAGCCACATGTTTAGCTTCCCTATCTCCCCTTCTCTGACCTTCCGTCCATCTGCTCCCTTCTCCCAGACTGGCAGGATCTCAGAGAAGGAGATGCCGGACGAAATAGATGATAGTTTGTCACTCAGCCTAGTCAGGTGTTCCTTGGTCTCCACAACTGACCGGCTGGCGAGATCATTAGTCCCTATATGTACTAGGACATCAATGTTTTCTCCTGCTTTGTGAACAATTTTAGCAATGCGGTCAGTGTCTCTCCATGCTGATGTACCTGGGAGACATCTGACCATCACCCCTGGCTGGAGATGGGTATCAACTCCCCGAATCATGGAGTCTCCTATGATCAGAAGTTTTTTGGATTTCCTTTGTGCTTGTTTAGTTTTGGTTCCTGATTTGGGTGAGTATTGTTGTGCTAGCTCCTGTGCCACAGTGTCCTGCTCTACAGTGTCGTCTGCCTCTTTATTTGATTTCAGAGATAGAGGCAGATACCTGTTTGTAGTGTTTATATGGTTTTTGGAGGCAATGTGTTGGAGAGCAGAGAGTGATGGGGCACCTGATTTGCTCCTCCTAACCACCTGCCAACCTCCTGGACCAACTACCCTCTGCAGTGCGGGTTTTTCTGTTGGATGCTGGGGAAATGGCGGGTGGTTCTTATAATGTATTTCCTCTTCAATATGAAATTTGGCGTGCAATCTCTGCCCATGCTGCCGGAGCTGAGACCTAAGATCTCTAAAGGCCCAGCATGTAGGACAGTGTCCTAAATCCTGTAAGACTGTCCTTCTGAAAATTGTTCCACAGTACCTGCAGTTAATGAAATCCATTCCAAATAAGTTGCTGGGTTTGTAACCTAGTCAGAGTAATTAGAAGGAAAAAAAAAGGAGAAAAATGCAAGTAATGGTTTAATTGTGCTTTGTTTAACTTGTTATATCAAGTTAAATTACTAGTGCCCCTGTAAATGAGATCACCTTGTGGATGCCCCACTGATCAGCCCCTTCCTGCTCTGCCACAGGAAATGTCACAACTGTGGTACCCTATAAAAGGAGTGTAGCATGGGGTGGTTGGGGATGGGGCTGGGTGGCTGGGCCCTTCCACTGCCTAAAAAGAAGAACCACGGACGAAAGAACAAGGAGGTAAGAGCAGAAACAATCAGTCAACAACAAATGCAGTAACCCTGAAAGCTTATCCTAATGTTAGATAAACCTGTAAAGCACCACCTGTAATAATTTCAGAGAAGATATACCCTGTAAGAAACACTTTGCTCCAGAGAAAAATAAAGCAATAACAGAAGATATACCTTGCAAAAGACAATTTGAATCAGAAGATTACAGCAGTAATCTGTTAGCACACACCTGTAGGCACACCTTGTAATAATGCAGAAGAAGTTATACCAGCAACAATTTGAATCAGAGAAAAAATAAAGCAACAAACAGTAGCAATCCCTGTGAGTAAAAATATAAAAACACCACCACACAGTAAATCTGCTTAGCCAAACTAAGTCTTAATCCTTCTCCCTTGCTCTGGTAAGTTTCTCTACTCTACTCTGCCTTTCAAGCAGTCTTAGAAGGAAAGAGCTCAGGTGAAGCTAGGTGCCTTGGCCAGCAAACCAAGTCTTCTACTTCCTTTGAGTTCCTCCCAGTTCTTGGCTGGATTGGCTATCACTCACAGTAGACTGCCCCTGTTGGTCCAAAATGGCGCCGAAGTCCAAGCTACATCTCCCAGAGTCACTGCCCATACAATCCTCTTGTGGCTGGCTCAGATTACGAGTCCAAGTTCTGATTCATCCAAGGCACCATTTTAGAGCTACCTTATCCCACACTGATTGGTCCAGTTCAGCACTTCAAAACTAGAATGGGGAACTAGGCAAACACAGTTCTGACTGCAAAGAAAGCAGGTTAGACAAACTGTATTTTCATTATTACTCTAAATGATTTCTGGCAAACAGTTACATCTTTCAGATAGGTTCCCTTTGCACTCCTAGTGACTGCAAAAATGGAGTGAATTGGTAGCAGTTCGAGTGGTACTCAAGCAGAGAAACACACAGTCCTCCCATATAAACTAATTATGTCTGCTAGCATACAGCTCTTAAAGAGACAGTACCAGAGGCTCTAAAACACTCACAGATAAATGGCTTAAACGCCAAACACCATTCAGGCTTGGAGCATTCAAGCAAGCTCCTGGAAGTCTTTTGGAACCCCCATTTGCAGGGGGTTACACCTTCCTGCCTGGGAAAGCTTGACATCTCGTCAAGCAAGTACCCATAAGTTTCAACTGCAACCATATACAATTGCATTAGGCTCACACATGTAATCATTAGTCAATATATCATTTTACCAAGAACACATTTCTGAAACATTGCAGTCGTCACTCTTTACACAGTATTACACACATTGTACCATAACTCAAGTTATTACCTCTTGTACATGAAACCTGAAGAGATGGGCCCTTCCCTATCAGTTACCTTGGGGCTGGATGGGGCAAGGGCACCATACTTAGAGGGCAACAGAAGTAACTTGGAGTTAGCACTGATGCTCAGTTTGGGCAATGAGCTCGGGGACACATACACTCCTTCATGGACAACATTGAGAGGCAAGTCCACAGGCCTCCCAAGGGAATCATAACTGAGGTGCACCACAGGCTTTACAGCTCGACCAGTCTTTCTAGGGGGAACTGTTACAGTCTCTGCACTCTGAGCCTCATTTTCAGCATTGTCCTCACTTGTCAGGGGAGTCTCCATGGGGGTAGAGAGGCTAGAACTTGGGGTACTTTCAGCTCCAGGAGTTACAGTTTCTGAGTCCACAACATTTGGCTCACATGCAGAGCTTTCGGACACTGGCAGTGGACTGTCAGGGTACTCAAAATACTCTTCTTGTTCTGGTGTATCACCAGTCTGCCCCAATCCATCATTTTCCTCCCCTGAAAGCTCAAACAGTTCAACCATGCACAATGATTCCATTTCATCTGATCTGATGCTTTGCACTTCACTTTCTGGGAGCATTGGCTCCATGGACGAAGCTGGGGGCTTAGACAGTCCAGAAGGCCCAGCTTCATCTCCAGTATTGACTAGGGGATTGCCCCGAAACAACTGACTCAGTTCGTAAGAAGGATAGTATTCAAAGTCACTCTCACTTTCTTCTGATATGGACTGACAGTCATGCTCAACTGGGACTTGTGGAGGGGAACACGTTAACTCTGCTTCTGTAGGTGCAGACTTTCTTGATCTTTTCTTAGCAGCAGCTCTAGTCACTGGTCCAGAGGGGGCATCTTCTGGGGCTCAGACTCAATCAAGATTTGTCCAATGGGCAGTAAATGATTTCTATGCATTGTTTTACATCTTTTGAATTATTCTCAGGCCTTAATTTGTACACTGGTAGATCATCTAGTTTGCCCACTACAATGTGAGGGAGATGGTGCCATCTGTCAGCAATCTTGTGTTTGCCATGCAGTCCCAGATTTCTTAGCAATACCGATCTCCCTCCTGGAGTTCCTGTGCTTCATCTTTTATCATACCTTTCTTTGTTGGCCAGATTTCTTTTGGCAGCCATGGTTTGAGCCAGTTGGTAGCATGAGTTAGCTGGGCCTTTAACTTTTGCACATACTGTAAATAGTTGTCAGCTTGAACCCCATCAGAGAGACCCCAAAACACACATCTACCGGTAGTCGAGCTTCTCTTCCAAACATCAGGCAGTAGGGGGAGAACCCAGTGGCATCACTTTTGGTGCAGTTATAAGCATGTACCAGGGTGCTAATTTGTTGGCTCCATCTAGGTTTGTCCTTTGGGTGCAGGGTGCCTAGCATATCTAGCAAAGTGCGGTTGAAACGTTCAGGCCGTGGGTCCCTCTGGGGGTGGTAAGGAGTGGTTCTGGACTTTCGCACTCCCCACAGAGAAAGCATCTCTTTGATCAGATGACTCTCAAAGTCTCTCCCTTGATCAGAATGGATTCTTTGTGGAGCCCCATAGTGAACAAAAAAGTTTTCTACAAGTACTTTGGCCACAGTGGATGCTTTCTGGTCTTTGGTGGGGAAAGCTTGGGCATATCTCGTGAAATGGTCAGTGACCACCAGCACATTACTGATATTTCTTTGATCTGACTCCAAACTCAGAAAATCAATACAGACCAGCTCCATGGGTGCACTGGTGGTGATGTTAACAAGGGGCAGACCTCTGGGGCAAAGCTTTCCTCTGTAAGCAGCGACTACAAGTTTGAATGTTTGCTCACATCAGCCCCATCTTAGGCCAATAGAATCTGGATCTCACCAAGTCAAGTGTTCTGTCTATACCAAGGTGCCCCATGTGGTTGTGCAAGGACCTCAATACTGAGTCTTTAAAGGCAGTGGGCAGCACTAGTTGTTGTTTGTCTACTTGTCCCCCTCTGTCTACTGTTTCTCCGTATAACAGTTTATTGATCAGTTTCAACTTAAGACCTTCTTTGTATAACAATGCAGTTCTCAAATCAGTGTAGCGTAATTTGGACATATCTTTTCCTGCACAGAGGGCTTCTAAAGCTGATTTGATCATGGGATCGCGGGACTGAGCCCAACGAATACTGTCATTGTCCAGCTGAGGCAGTGCACCAATGTCTATTGCAGAAAAGTGGCAATAAGCAGCAGGTATGCAATTCTCAGAGGGTCCCAAGCAATCCACCATGCAGTCCACTGCGTCCGTGGATATTTGTTCCTCCCTGTCAAACTTCTGGCAGAGTGCCCGAATGTCAGGTTCTGCCAATCGGACCCAATCATCCTGGGGAACAGGCCTCCAGGAGAGAGCATCAGCATCTATGTGGTTCAGACCTGCTCGGTATTCTAGAGCATAGTCGTATGTAGATAATGCAGAAAGCCACCTATGGCCAGTGGCATCCAACTTAGCTGAGGTCTGCACATAGGTCAAAGGATTATTGTCAGTTTTACTAGTATTTTAGCCCCATACAAGTACTCATGGAATTGGTCAACAATAGCCCACTTCAAAGCTAGGAACTCTAACTTATGTACAGGATAGTTCTTTTCGGATGGGGTCAGGCTTCTACTGACAAAGGCCACTGGTCTCAGGCCATTCTCGTACTCTTGGTACAACACAGCCCCCAACCCTTGCAAGCTAGCATCAGTGTGCAGGATGTAAGGTTTTCTTGGATTGGCATAGGCCAGCACTGGAGCATGGGTAAGTTGATATATGATCACATGAAAAGTAGTCTCACAATCAGGAGTCCAGCAGGCCCCAAATACTTCACTCAGAAGAAAATACACTCTTTCAGTCTTGAGGGGACGCTGACTTTTGGTATTTTTTGTGGGTTGGGGGATACCCTTGAGTAAGGTTAAGTAAAGGGCGGATCACTCTTGAATAGTCCTTGATGAAACGCCGATAATAACCACAGAATCCCAGGAATCTTTGCAGTTCTTTTAGATTTTTGGGCTGTGGCCAGGTAGTCAAGGCCTCAACTTTTCTTGGGTCGGTCTCTATTCCCTCGCTGGATACTATGTGTCCCACATACTTTACTGATGTTTGAAAGAATTGACACTTATCAATGGACAGTTTAAGGCCAAAGTCCTCCAGTCAGTCCCAATACCTTAAATAATCTGCTCTCATGTTCCTCCAGTGAGCTGCCAAACACAATTGTAACCCCTAGATGGCACTATCCCAGGGGCTACTACCCCTGCCTGATTTGCCACTAACAGGTTGAGGGGCCTGGATCTAATGGCGGGTGCCTCCACCCAGAGGTCAGGGTTTGCAATAGTTAAACTAACTTGGTCACAGCCCTCTGGGACACTGCAACCCCCCTTTCTTCCCACTAGTGGCCCACACAATATATCAGAATTACCTTCACAGTATACACTTACCCCCAGGACTGCTTCAGGCACTGGGACCTCCTGTAAAATAAGATACAGTGCAACAATTACAGTACAATACTTTAACATAGACAAATACCTCAGGCAGTATAACTTTGCTGAAACAAGCAGCTCTGATTTATTGGGGATATAACAAGGACAGGGGGAATCAGGTTAATTAGCTTATCACTTTACTCATCTACCTATGGCTCTGTGCACAGGCCTATCCCTACCAGTTACTGTCTCTTGGTACCCAAGCCCTAGTGGCTAGTCCAAACCATGGCAGCTGGTGGGGCCCTTTCACACAGAGAAAAGAAAAATTAGTTAAACAGTCAGCAGTACAGTAATTCCATTTGGATTCAATGTGGCAATTCAACAGGAGCGACCCTGAATTAGTACTCACGACCTCCAAACAAGATAGGGTCCTTCAATGTCAGCAGGGCTACTCTTGAGCTCACGAGACTCCTCACACATTTATATGGCAAACTGCAACAGGCAAATACTTTAATGGCAGCAGGTTCATGAGCTACACAAACTCCTCACACATTTATATGGTAAAAGAAAATGCTATACCAGAAGCTGTTCTCTATCCGTCATTACCGCAATCCAGGAGAACACAGCAATTCAGTCCACAACAGACCGAGTGCAATTCAGAATTTCTCCAGTCTTCTACAGGTGAGCCTAGTTTCTACTCTTCAGATATCCTTTGATTCTCTCACAGGATGGATTCAGTCTAACAAGCAGTTACACAGCTGGACCGGAACTCTGGGCACACATCGCCCACCAAAACTGTACAAAAAGCACAGGGCTCCTTCCTCTTCTGCAGGCTCAACTGAAACTGCAGACAAACCGGACTTCCTTTGAGTTCCTCAGTTCTTAGCTGGATCAGCTGTCCTCTGTGGCTATGTTGTCCCAAAAGGCGAAGTCAAACTACATCTCCAGAGTCACTGCCCACCAATCTTCCTGTGGCTGGCTCAATTCAGATCAAAGTTCTGATTAGTCAAAAACATTTTAGACTACGCAACCCACACTGATTGGTCAGTTCAACAGTTCAAAATAGAATAGGGAACAGGCAAACACAATTCTGACTGCAAAGCAGGTTAGACAAACTGTATTTTATTATTCTCAAATGATTTCCAGCAAAAATACATCTTTCAGATAGGCCCCTTGCACTCTAGTGACTGCAAAATGAGTGCTTAGCAGCTCGAGTGGTACTCAAGCAGAGAACAACAGTCCCCATAAAACTAATTATGTCTGCAAGCAGACAGCTCTTAAAGAGACAGTACCAGGGCTCAAAACACTCACTGATAAATGGCTTAAGCATGAAAACCATTAGGCTTGGAGCATTAAGCAAACTCCTGGAGTCTTTGGGAACCCCCATTTGCAGGGGTTAGACATATATTATTTCTGTAATTTGCCTAAAGAGACTTTCAGTATAGTCCTATTGAATTCTCACGGACCACTTGATGTTAGTGTGCTCTGACAACCAGTATGGTTTCCTAAATCAAAATAGATGGAGTTGAACACTTGATGTTAACAGATTTCCATGTTAAAAGCATATTCTGTCCCTTTAAGGCAGACTATCTGTTCAGTTTTTGCCTACGATGCGGAGAATGGTGGACAGATATTAAGCAGTTTAAGGCCTGGTTTATAGTGAGGAGAAAACTGGAAATGATATGTTCCTTAAATATTAATCTTTAGCAGACAATTGCAACATCTTTATACAATAACTATTTTTACACAGGACTATATGACCAGATTCACAATTAAGCAGGACAAGCAAATCAATATGATAGAGCAAAATTGATTCAGGCAATGCTGTGGAGAAACCAGAAATACCAGTAGGGAACTGAGCATACAAATAAACTGCATGATACCATGACCATAAATGTGATAATTCTGATGGAGAAAAGATTGAGGCTGGTAGTGGAAGAAAATATTGAAGGAACATTATCAGTCTTTGGTTCCATCTATCCCCCTACGGACCACAGCATTCAGGATTATTTACAGGGCATACACGCCAGACCCAAGGAGGCACTTCACCCACAAATAAAATATAGTTGAGGAAACAGAAAGACAATTAAGCATTACAGGCTAATACACTTCGGCCTGGATAGTCTCCCAAGTCACTTTACAGGCCTTTGTCTCTAATTAGCAATTTATTTAGAACAGGTCATCTTTTTGTTTTCACTCTGATAATATTCCTCTTTGGGTATGTACCTTTGAGAAAATGCTGGTTAGTGCAGAACAAGTTAAAATCCTAGTGTGATGGGGACTGTTTGCGTATGCACTATGTCTATTATCTGACAAGTTAGACTAAGCCATTTTCACTGCTTTACTAGTACAGATTTTACTACTGAAGGATGATACAAAAAGGTAAATCCTGTTTTTGACTGCACAGCAGAGCTATGCTGATGTAATAATTCGCTGGTAGAGAAAGGGCTCTGCATACCCAGAATGATTCCTAATGCAGTACAACTGCTTCCAAAAGGGTGGAGTTGAATAACATCTATGTCCTCTCCATTCAATACAGTGCTGCTACCTTCAACATCATTATTTTCTTCATGAGATCCTGAAGTTTGGAAACCTTAAGAGATCAGTATAGACCTGCCATATCTCGCCCTCACAATTAGTTCATTGTTTAAAGGCAGTGAACAGCTCCCAATAGCAAAACACAAACATTTAGATTTGTCAACAACTCACAAACCTGTAGTATATTTTATCTGGCGTTTCTGCCCCCCAATCTGGCCAATATCACAACTATCAGTCCTAATCTCATGACCAGCCCTCTGATAACATACACGATAAATAAGCTGTAGGCGCCATTTCAATTTCATAGAGGCAACAACGCTGGTCAAAAGGCTGTGACTGGAGAGGCCATGGACTGAGTGGGGCGGCCCAGGACTAACAGGACGGGGACAGTTGCTGAATGGGAGGTCAGGGCATATAGGCTGTGGTGCTTGTATAAGGGACAGCTGTATAAACACTGTCATATCTTTATACTGACCTGAGGGGGGCTCAGAGACTGATGCTAAGCTATCAGAATTCATTCAGTACTAAAGAATAAGGTCCCATTCTTCAGAGGAGGTCCTAGAGATAGCCACAAGGCAGTGGAAATCATGTATCCCCCATCTGGGGGACCCAGAATGGTAATAAGCCAGTGGTGGAATTAATGTCCTCATAGTCTGAGGGCACCCATAGTCCACCAAGCTGTCAAATTGTTTTCAGTGTTCCCTCTCCTGAGTAAAACCAGGAGATACCATCCCAGAATCAGCGATATCCCCACCCTCAAAGCTAGCACAACACATGTTCTGTTCCTGTTCCTCCTAACAGGAGGGACCGAGTGGGACTGGCCATACCTGCTACCCATACCAAGACAGCCAGCATTTACATTTCTGCACCCTCACCTTCTCTTAGGGTGAGCTCTGTGCACTATGGACATGATTATCAATCTGTCAAGCAATAACTCAGGGCAATACCTTGTTTATGATAGCCAGGAGGAAGAAGACAACAACAGGCATACCTTATTCAGACAGTACATTAAGTACTTACGAAGAGACCAACAGTTGTATTTATAATCGTAGCACCCTTTGCACAGCCACTCAGAACAAGTTAAACTAATGTGAATGTTTGCACTTACCTACCACCCATACACACAATAAATACAAAAAATACAGAAATCAGTTAAAACATAAGCTGGCCATTTTGTTATCTCTGTTTTACCGTTAAAGGGTACTTAACTAGGATGGTCTCAGAACCAGCATTACTGGACTAGGTTTAGCTTGGTCCTGCTGCTCTGCTGATAGGGCAGTTACTTGCTTAACTTTTTGGGAGTGGGGAGGACCAATCATTTCATTAGCTCTATGAGCATTCAACCACACACTTTTTCATATTAATTGTTGGAAAAAAAAACCCTACACCCACTGATCCACATCCCAAATGCCATCATCAACAAGCAAATTCATGCATACCTGCACTTTTAAATAATATTTTCCTGGTGTGACGCTGGTGCTGGTCCTCCCACTAAGGGATCAATCTCCTAGTAGCTCTCTGAATCTGTCCAGTGCCCCTGCCTGGCTGCCTTGATTACCAAACCTGACCCATGTGATGATTTATCATGTGGTATGACCCTGCATCCTGCGGCTGCCTGTTGCAGACAGGCACTCTCTCAGAGCTAGCTGACTCCAAAACCACCTCCCCCCTCCAACTTTGGCTTGAGTGTCATCGTGACACTTGATGGGGAGGACGTGGGACAATGCTCACCCCTAGACTTCTGACCATTTCCCACCTCAAGGACTAATACAGGCACTGGCAGCTAGTAAATGCAGTGGTCGTCTGCTCTCACTTACTACAGGCTTCTTCCGCTTACAAGTGACATCAGGTCAATGTTGTGACTGAGCCCCTGGCCTCCCTAGCCAGTTGCTAGCCAAGTCCTGCCTCCACATGGCACCTAGAGGCAGCAGTACTATACACACTGGGACTTGGAGTTTTGATCTAGGTGCAGAACTCAGGAAGAACCATTGGAGGATTGGATGGTTGATTGATGCAATCAGGTATTTGCTGCCTATTGGGGGTGATGATAGTGCGAGTGGGCACATTTATTTAAAAAAAAGACCAAATGGAGACACTGGCTGGCTGCAGTGCAGCAGGGAAGCAGAAAAACACACCAGCCAGCACAGTGGGGGGTAACTGCCCACCCAAATTGTAGGCATATAGAAGTCACAGCTTAGCCCATCATGCATGTCATCAGAGTTGGCTGCAGGGACAGGACTTATTTTGATTTTGGGGCCTCAGCAAACTCAGGCAGGGCCCCACAGACAATGGGCCAGTAATCTTTTTATACATAGCCCATATTTTACCATTAGCGTCTTGACCTGCTCCTCCAGCTGCTCAGGCCAGCCACTGCACAATGTCTCACTGAATTGACCTGAAAAGCACACACTAGAAACCAGCAATTATATATACCCCTGCAAATGGGGTTCCCAAAAGACTTCCAGGAGCTTGGGATGCTCAAAGCCTGGAATAATGTTTGGCATTTAAGCCATTTATCTGAAATGTTTTAGGCCTCTGTTTCTCTTTAAGGCTGTCTGCAGACGCATAATTAGCTATATGGGGGACTGTGTGTTTCTCTGTGAGTACCAGCAGCTGCTGCCAATTCCTCCATTTTGCAGTCACTAAGGTGCAAAGAGACTATCTGAAAGATGTAACTGTTACAAGAAATCATTTAGGTAATAACCAAAAACAGGTTTGTCTAACCTGCCTTTCTGCAGTCAGAACTGTGTTTGCCTAGTTCCCCATTCTGATTTTGGACTAACTGAACACGAATCAGAACTTGGACTAGTAATCAAGGCCACACAAGGTTATGGGCACAGTGACTTGGGAGATGTAGTTTGACTTCGCGCCTTTTGGACCAACAGGGCAGTCTAATGTGAGTGACAGCCAATCAGTTAAGAACTACGGAACTCAAGGAAACCCGGTTTTGCCTGCTAGATTTCAGTTGGGCTCTAGCAGTGAAGAGGAGCCTTGTGCTTTTTCGGTGCAGTTTAGTCGAAATGCGTGTAGGCGAGTTGGTCTGCAGCTTGTGTAACTACTTGTGGGACAGATCCATCCTGTGAAAATCAAGATATCTGAAGTAGAAACCAGGCTCACCCTGTAGAAGACTGGAGAAATTGCTAGATGCGCGCCGTCTATCAGGAACTGAATCACATGTGTTCTCCGATATTGTGCAGTAATTGCGATCGGGATGAAGCAGCCTGCCTGGTATAGCACTTTCTTTTCCCATATACATGTGTGAGGAGGCTTGTGTGGCTCAAGTGAATCCTGCTGCCAATAAAGGACTTTCATTACTGTTTACCATATAAATGTGGGAGGAGGCTGTGTAGCTCAAGTGATCCTGCTGCCATAGGACTTTGCCTGTGCAGTTTGTCATATAAATGAACAAGGGAGTCGTGGAGCTCAGGTAGCCCTACTGACGTTGAGGACCCCATTTGTTTGGGTCATGGTACTAAATCGGTCGAACACATTAGTTACCATGAATCCAAATGGAATTACTGTACTGCTGAATGTTTAATAATTTTCTTTTCTCTGTGAAGGGCCCTACCAGCTACCAGTTTGGACTAGCCACTGGGCGGGTACCAAGGACAGTAACTGGTAGGATAGGCCTATACACAAACCATAAATGATGAGTAAAGTATCTAATTAACCAATTTCCCCCTGTCCTTGTATATCCACTAAATAAATCAAACTACTTATTTCAGCAAAGTTATACTACCTAGGTATTTGTATATTTAAATATTCTAAATTGCACTATATCTTCTTATTTTAGGGGTCCCAGTGCCTAACCAGTCCTGGTAAGTGTATACTGAGGTAATTCTTATACTGTGTGGGCCACTAGTGGGAGAAAAGGAAGTTGCAGTGTCCCAAGGCTGTGACAAAGTTAGTTAACAGCAAACCCTGACCTCTGGGTGGAGGCACCCATCGGATCAGGCCCTCAATAGTAGTAGCAAATCAGGCAGGGTAAGTAGCCCTAGGATAGCACCATCTAGGGGTTACATATAAATATAAAAATATTTATAATAAATTGAACAATTTGCAAAAAAAATCATCTTAACTGCTGCTCCTGTAACAGACGTTACCTGAAGCTCTTGCAAATTATAAAGTAGTGCATTTCTAGTGTGGCTACTCAGAGGGCCTCTAGGAATGCTGTAAAATCATGTAATAATTACAAAACACTGCTCAGCTGCTGTAATTTTCTAGCTATGCTGTTCTCTACCCAGAGCTGCTCATAGTCTCTCACACTACTATTTATGCATACTGTCCAGTGTCACCATCTGTTGTCAGAAGCCACAGACTAGCTAAACACATAATAACATTTAAAATTATTTTAGCACAACTCATGATCTAGACCATCTTATGCTCTCCATCTGTATTACCTAAAAAGCGAGAAGTCAGACAAGGCACGGGTCTTCAGGGCCATATTAAACACCCTAACCCAGCAGCTGAGGCCCCAAATATAGTGAGTGGTGGTGGCAGGTGATGGCACAATCAGACTTGAAATGAGTGAGCTCAACTCAATGAGAGAAAACCAACCAGTCCAAATATAATGTTCCCAAACAAATCCCCAGCACTCTCAGTCAACATGATATATAGACCAATCATTAGCAACAAACAGGCTCAACATTGCCTTCTAAAACTCATGCTGCCCTGGTCCCACAGAGCCCCCACCACCCGATTTCCCTGAGCAGCGGGCCAACCACCATGTCTGTATCTGTTCACAGTCTAACCACCAACTCATACATATATACTAGAACCCGTGATTTTTGGCTGGCTGTTGCTTGCTATTCAGATTACTAAAAAATCCTGTTGGCCACCGCCTGCCATTACCAAATGCCAGAAAACCAAGATGGCCTCAACAAGTCCGTACCATCTACTCACACCATCACTCTGAGCTTTATTAGCTGTTTCCCATTCCTATTGTACTGCATGCTGATGTGTGAGATCTGTGGAGCCAATCACAGGGCTCACGCGGTCCCTCACTAATATTACCTTCTCACTCAGACCCGACAATTTCTATCTCCCCCCAAGTCTACAGCCGGGCATCCCTCCAACTATACAGCTGAGGACCAGTCCCAGAGGTTGGAGAATTTAGTTGAAGTTGGTGGAGAAGATCATCACCCACCGCAGCTAAAGCCAGCGGACCTTACAGAATTGGACCTGATCTGACTGCCATTGCAACCTGCTGTAGCCTGCTATGCTACTTGCTGCCTGTAAACAAGGTTGCAATCATTTATTATTTTTAAAGCTTAGTCAGTAGTCAGTCATGCCTCAGTCTCCAAATAGCCATGAAAACTACTAGCATACAGGTTAAGGAGAACCAGAGGAAGAGGACCACACAGAAACAAACCAGTCTTGCTGTGCTTCTTTTTTTAAGGTATGTGCATAAAATACTGCTGTCTGTCAGTAATCTTATTGATATAACTAAGAGATGGGCTAGAAGATGAGATGGTCTGAACAAACAACAATTTGAACTGAAAATATGTTTCTTTGAATAGCCTTTAGTCTCCTCTCTAACTCTGACAGCATACATGATGAACCCAGTGACAGATGACTGTATCATCATGTATCTATTATCAGAGCCTATTGAACATTTATTTTAGTTCAAATTATTGTCAGTTAAGTTACATATATAGTGCATACTTATGGGACTTAGAGGTAGACTACATAGACAGAGCAGAGCTAGAAAAATTAGTGACAGCTGGGTTATTTTTAAGTATATAACTTAAAATATTTCTAGATTAGTGTTGTATTCTTCATTCAGGGTCTTGCTGTGCTTCTTTTAAGTAGATACTAATTAGAAGATGAACTAGGAAAAAATGTCTGACTGGACTGGACCATAATTTTGAACATATAATGTTTAATTATTTAGAATAGCCTTTAGTCTCTGTCTCGACAACAACATACACATGATAACAATAACTGAGTGACTCTCGTGATCATCTGTCTTCTGAGTCTAGTCTAAACTGTTATTTCAGTCAAATTATCCAATTACATATAGTATATTAGTGCACCTAGTAAGTCAAGGAGTTGCATAGCTGAGAACATAGAGCAAGAAAATTAGTGACAACTAGGACATATTTTAAAGTCTGTATTGGTTTTTAATTTGAAGGACAGTGTAATTCTAAATGCTGTCGGTCCCTAGCTAGTGCTGGCACAAAAGTGAGATTTTGGTGGTGGTGGTGGTGGGGGGCCAGCTATAGTTTATCATATTATTTACTTTTATTTGGTTTCTAGTTGGTCAGAATACAATTGGTTATTTTTATAAACCTAGGGTCTTGTCTAGGCTTCCAAATGCAATTTAGCTCCTAGTAAACATTAGTATTTAATCTCATAAAATATAGGCTATGTAGAAGATTACTGGGGGGGGTCAGGTGGCCCTATCTGTGGGCCCCAGTCATTGCCAGGTTTAATGGGCCCCAAAAGTCTGAAAGGACTACTGGTCTCTCGAGATCTAGTCCTTGTCCTGTCTCTCCTCATCTGCTCTAAGCACTGACAGACTGCAATGCTCAGACTGAATCGCTGCTGCTAGCTGCTTAGCTCTTTAAATTAAATGAATTACAGTGCTAGCATCAGCAGTAGTTAGCAGACCAACAGTATTGGTGGTGGATCTGGAAGGTCCAGCTTGCTTCTGGGCTTCTGGCTGCGGCGATGGTGGTACTCTCTTAAGCTGTCTTCTCTCTCTGCCTCAATCAGGACAGCAGTTGCAGTAAATTTTTCCAGCACTCTGGAACTGGTTGATTATCATAGAAACAAAGACATAGAAACATAGATTTGGCAGAGAAGGACCACTTGACACCTAGTCTGCCCATTACCCTACCCGTGGATAAGCTACATATTCTAGTTACCAACAGCCTTCCTGCATACACTATAATTGCCTCATGTCTGTCCCATGCATGTTTGAATTCTCACTGTTTAGACCACAAACTCTCAGGAAGCGGTTCCATACCACCCTCTCTCCGAAAATAATTTCCACATTACCCTGAGCAATCCCTCAACTTTAAATTGCACTTGCCTTCCATCTCTTTTTCTGAAGATGCCCTCCTGGACATTGATTCCCTTGGGGTGTAAAAGTTTCTATCACCCCCCATCCCTCCTTTCATCAAGGGTATACATATCAAGCTCTCAGTCTCTTCATGGTTTCTGATGAACCCTGCACCATTTGGTTACTCCTCTGGACTGCTTCCATCCTGTCTATGTCCTTGTGTGATAGGATCTCAAAACTGCACACAGTACTCAGATGAGGTCTCCAACTGTCTGTACAGAGGATAACCACTTCCCTTTCTACTTGTCCCCTCCCTGCCATCCCAGTATTCCTCTCTCCTTACAACCTCACGCACCACCTTTAGCTCATCTGATACCTCCCCCAGGTCCTTTCCATTATTGTTGTTAGTACCTCCCCTGCTGTGTGTACTCTTCTGGTTTTATTTCCCAGGTACATTACTGCACTTCTGCATTGATCTAAGTTACATATGTCAGCATTCCTCTAACACCCAGAGTCCTTCTCATCTTCTACCCCCTTGTATCAACTCTGCCACAGATCTTGTGTCATCTGCAAGGCATACTTTCCTTCAGACCCTCTGCAGTATCACAAGGCTGAAGGACTGGACCCAGTACTAGCTCTGGGGTACTCACTGTACTCCTTTCTTAGAATGTATTCCATTCACTAGAACATTCTCTGTCATGAGCCAGTTTGCTACCTGAAACACCTGGGACCCCTCCCAGGCTGGCCAACAGATTAATCTTTATCGGGACTGTCAAATCCATGCTAAAGTCTAGGTGGCCATATCACAGCCCTCCCTGGTCTATTACTGGTCCAGTCAAGAAATCCAGTTGGTTGTCTGACGACCTTCTGCTGTGAATCCATGCTGCTTTGGGTCTGTGCCCGCTGTCTCTAGGACAGAACAATTCTTTCTTTCAAGTGATTCATCATTTTCCACCACTGAGAGTCAAACTAACAGGTCTGTAGTTTCCTACTTCTCCTTGCTCCACTTTTGTGAAGGGCAATCATGCCCACTTCGTACTCAAGTACCACCATCCTCCCATGATTTGTTAAAAGTGTGGTCAGTAGTGTCACTAGGTCCTCCTTAGTTCATGTAGGATTCTGAGGGTGAATCCCGCCCATCACCCATCACAGCAGGTTTTAGGAGTTCTTTCAGGACTTTCTTCTATAAATGGACAGCATCAACCCCAGAGTGCTTCTGTTTGGTTGGTACTCCTCTATTCTTCTTTTGTGATACTGAGCAAAGTATTCATTCAATATCTCTCCTTTCACTGTCTCCTCTGCCCCCCCTCTCCTTTAACAATCTTCCTCCTCCTTAACCTTTCTATATCTAATATACTATAAGGGGTTTTATTCCTTCTTAACTCAGTTGCTTATCTTTTCCTGGTTTGGGCCTTTGCTTTTCACCTTCCCCACTTCCGTCTGCTTTAATTACGCAGTTCCTGTTGTGCTCCTCTGTGATTACTTATACTTTTGAATGCAACCTTTTCCTTAACCTTCCCTGACACCTTTTGAGAACCAAGTGTTTTGTTCCACTTTGTTTTGTCTGGTTCCACACAAGGCTATTGATCCATGATGGCAATTTTGATTTTCTCCATTGTTCTTACCCCTCCTTTCTGACCATTGCAAATGCATTCCTCAGTATTCCATTCATAAGTCAATTCTAAATCAGTATCCTTGTCTTTGTGGCATCTCCATGGTTGTGTTGTTAGAAACACACTGTGCAGTAGTCACTTGTTCCCAGATGTCTGCTGACTTTAAATTGTGATCCTCTCAGCTGAAATTACAGGTCATATTGTCCTCCCAGTGGGTTTCCACCACTAGCTGTCAAAGACATGTACCTGCAGGGCATCGAGAATGGCCCTGCTCTTGGATGTGCAGTCCATGTCGTCAGTTAACATCTGCTTCAGGTCAGCCTCAACAGTATCACGCAGCATTTGAGGTCCTCTATCTTTTAATGTCATTTCCTCCTTGAGATGGGGGTCTGTAACACCTGTGTAGATGTGATGTCCCTGTCTCCACAAGGTGACCCAAGTGCCTCTTGTCTCCCCTTACTTTTTTTAGTTCTTGGCTGATCCTTCCCTTGTGAAGCTACTCCTCCTCACTACCCTCCTGTCCTTCTGTAGTTGGCACCCTGGTATGTTGCATCATTCATGGTTCTCATGTACCATGTTTCTCTGTCCACAGTATCATGTTCCTCTTCCATCAGAGCTACTAGCTCTGGGCTTGTTTCAAACTATAGGCATTGGTACTCATTGCCCTCCATTTAATATTTATCATTTTACCCCCTCCTCTTATTGCCCTTGTCTCTTTTCCAGTGACCCCTATCCTCTGTCAAACTCTGCACCTCAGTGTTTACCCTACTACCTGCCATGTTTTTGGGGAACCTGTCACCTAGGAGCTTGACTCCACTCCTGGACAGATACAGACATAATGCAGTATAGACCTTCATCTTTCAGGTGGACCCCAGTCCCAGTGAAGCCAAGCCTGTGCTCTACCAGTTTTGCAACCATTCATTAAACTGCATGGTGTACAGTACCCTAGCCTCACCCTGCCATAGACGGCAGCACCTCCCAGAAGGTTACGTGTTGCTACCTGTCTGGGGCCCCTCCCCAACTCACAAATTCATCCTGCACTGTACTGATCATGCTAGCTGGTCATTTGTCCCAAAGTGGACAGTATCTAGTTCCCTCACCATGATGCTGCCTGCAATCCTGGATTCTTCCTGTCCTCAAGCCATGGCACGGCAGCACCTTTCTTCCCTCTTCTCCTTCCCAGAGTCTATCCTTAACAACTGAGTCCCTGTCAGAGCTGTTCTTTCCCCTGTGGGCCTTGCCACTCTTTTGTGATTCTCCTTGTGGATGTCCCGCATTCTTCTTGGTCTCCACTGGGGTGTCTTCATAGAGGAACCTTGATTTGCCAGATTGACATATGAGTTTGTGTAGGGGTATAACTAGGGCTCACTTCTGTTCACCAACCTCACCTTCCCAGAACCCTGTGGTCCATTTGCTCTTCACCTTGACAACACCAGGGCAGTGGTTGTGGAACAGTGCTCTTTGGGTGGGAGGCCTCATGATCCTTGCCAGTTCAGCCTGGGTGGGCAGCCTCCCTCAGGCTGACAGTTACTCAAAGAGGCAGCAACACAGGTTCAAGAATGTCTCCCAGAAAACTGCTGTAGCCAGTGCATTTGCCTCCCCATGTCCCTCTTCCTTATAATATACAATGAGTAATATACAATATCTTTTTTTTTTTTTTGGTGTGTACCCTTTATACTAATAGGTTATGGAATATGACAGTTCTGCCCAAGACATGTCAGGAGTAATGGCAGAACCTTGGCTATAAAGGAAATGCCACGCTGTGGTGGGCAGGTGAAGGGAAAGGTGGGCAGGCCACAACCACTGGTGACTGTTAGAAACAATCAAATACACCACTGCTCCACACCCACAGTCTGCCCTTTATAGTAAGTCATAACACCAGTTTACTAGACCACTGCTCCTACACAAACCATCTACTGAGTCAGGGACAAAAAGAGACTCCTCTTTAGCCCAGAACACTTCTAAGATGTGCACAAATATCTTACAAATCCAAGGTCTCAAGCACAGGAATCAAGCAACTTCAGTTGTTCACCTCTGGTTATAAAATGACTACACTTCAATGGAATCCTGCAATTCTCTTCTTAATGCCAATAAGAAAAATGAAACTTTCTGTAGAAAGCGTAGCTTACCTTCCTAACAAGTCCCCAACAATATTATGTCTTACCAGGTTCCCAATTCCTCAAATGCGTTCTAGTTTGTTCTCTGCAGTATAGCAAGTTTCTTAGCTTCCAACAGAAGCAAGCAAGTCTTTTCTCAATGTATAGTTCCTGGAGTGCTGGGGGGCTTTGGAGGTAAGGGTACAAATAAAGCCAAAATTGAACAGATTTCAAGCAAATACAATCTGAGAAATTTAAAACACAGATTTTTGATTATTTCATTTGAGAATAATGTATACAGTAAAATGCAAAGAAAGTATAGGCAATAGGAAAGGAGGCAGTATAGCGCAGTGGTCTAAGACTCTGAGCTGCAAATTTGGTGACATCCGGCAGACCAGACCTGGGTTTGAATCCCACAGCTTCCACTTGCATACTGTGTGACCCTGAGCAAGTCACTTAACCTCCTTGTGCTCCCAGGTCGCTCCTGTAAAGAAGCTTTCAGCTTAGTGTGCTATACCTGGTTAAACAACTAAAAAAAAATTAAAGTATTATCTTTCAAAGACCTGGATTGAGATAGATCCTGAAATTTGCAATGCAAGTAATATAGGACAGTTTAAAGCAGCATAAATACAATGTGGAAAGATAAATGCATCTGCCTAGTATAGTATAAAAAGATTTCTTTGTAATCTTTGGGAAGACCATAATAAACTGCTCCTCCTCTGCAAATTAACTTTGAACACATATCTGCATCCTTAAAGGGACACTGTCAACAACTTTAGGCCTCCAAGTGTCCCTTGTTTAAACAAGCATTTGTCAATGCCGAATGTTGCTTGCTTCTATGTGCTGTTTAGGTATTTGGAAGTCATTGGAGTGCAAATATTGAAAATTTGCAGAACTTACGGTGTCGCGTGGAACTGCTCAACGCATGCGCTAATGAAACAAGTCATTTTGGAATTTTTCACCAAATTTTCAACATTGCCATTTTAAGACCTCTGCTCATGATCAGTGTCACTGTGATTTTCTTAATGTGTCCCATACACTGAGTTCGCAACCGACTGCGCCATTGTGCGCTACATGGGCGAAACATGTTTTGGGCAGGATGTGAAAAATGACAGCTGTACTGCTCATGAGGAGGTGTGATAAAATGCCAATGTTGAAAATCTGGAGTGAAAAATATTGACAGTCAGCAAACTTACGGTGTGCATGCACAGTTCCTACATGCGCTAAGTAAGTTTGCGAATGTTCTGCTTCTATGTGCTGTTTAGGTATTTGGAAGTCATTGGAGTGCAAATATTGAAAATTTGCGAACTTACAAGCGTCGCGTAGGAACTGCATAGCCTGCGCTCGTAAAACAGTCATTTTAGAATTTTTTCACCAAATTTTCAACACAGCCATTTTAAGACCTCTGCTCATGAACAGTGTCACTGTGATTTTTTAATGTGTCCCATACATTGATTTCACACCGACTACGCCATTGTACTACATGGGCGGAAACACGTTTTGGGTGAGATGTGAAAATGGCAGCTGTACTACTCATAAGAAGGTGTGGTAAAATGGCAATGTTGAAAAATGCTAGTATGGCTGTGACTGATAGCAAAAGGCACTGTACTAGTAATGCTGTTTTCCATGTAATTTTAGCTGCAAAAAGCTCAGCGATGTTTGAAATGTACCAACGATGGTAAAAACATTCTGAATTAGTGCTGGTCAGGCTGTGGAACTCTGGAGTTTAGTGAACTGCAGGGTTCACGATAATCGTCTACAGTGCAAATAAATGCAGATTACAGTCTTGGAAGAAATACATTTTATTTTCATTCCGGAAAGTTATACTGGAGGTAGAATGTATTTATAGCAACTTTTGTCTCCAGACAGAACTCCAGATAAAGGAGTACCGATCTTTACTCACTTATTTTAGAATCTCTTCGAAATTTCTTTATGGTAGCAATACAACAACATTCTATCTCCACACTTCAAGATTAGTACTTCATAATATAGCCGTTCATTCAAAAGAGCAGTTTTCCAGATTTACAGCACTCCTCGCATCAGTTTGTTTTTTTTTTTACTCACTATAAATTTTAAAACTGGTTAAATCATTCTCCTGCTTGCCAACATTATCTGGAGCATTGCTGGCACATAATCAGTTCGATATCTAGAAAAACATTGTTTCAAAATTACTCCTCCTCCACTCTGTCAGAATTTGTACCCTGAAACTGGTTTTACTCACCTCACTTTCAAAATGATACAGTAATCATCCCAAAAATCTTATCAGAGCCTACTCCAGCTATTATTAAGCAGAACTAAAGCATCTTAACCTACTCCCAATTAAAGTGCTAGTGTATGCCTAGAATTAGCAGTTCAAGAAGTATCAGGATAATTTTTTAAATCAGTACTTTCCTTTTTCTTAATTTTTCTATCGACAGTACTGATGTGATATGTGAAACAGTCTACCTGGAAGCTGACATTATTCTATACCTCCTCTACATCAAAAGCATTGTAACCTCACTGACTATAACACACTAGTAACCAATTCAATATTCTGCTGCTTCACTGGTAAGTTGTGACACATATTACAGTTAGGCAGATACATGATAGACAATGAGTGAGACACCATCACGAAATAGTGAAAGGAACACAACTATGGCTGGCAGCAGGTAAGCAATGGCACTAAATCACCCAATACTATTAGTTGAAACCATCTATTGGGCACACAGAAAAAGAAAAACACTGCAGAAATAAAAAGTAATAAGGGACTTTATAATTACTTAAATGTTCTGTCTGCTACTTTAAGGTACTACTAACTCTTTATGTCAGTGCTGCAGTACCACCACCACCATCCCTGCTGCCGCCAGTGTTTGCCCAGTAGCTGATACCCGCTAACCTTTAGTTATAATAAAGTTAGAGAGCAACCAAAAACAGAGACTCAAATGATATTATTATATTAGTATTATTACTGAGCAAAATCACTGGAAAGACAGTACCATTTGCTGGAGCAATCAGCAGAAAACACGGATTTCAGCCTCCAAACTGCAATGCTTCAGTACAAAGAAAGTACATTATAAAGCTAAATAACTCCCTATCAACAATGCAAAACATCATGGTAACCCAAAGTGGCACTATCCAAACGCTACACCTGCTGCTTGGCTAATAACAGGCTAAAGGACCCACGTTCTGCGGTGCCACCCAGGGTCAGGGTTGGTAGTGGTCAAACTAATCTAGGGCACAGCCCTCGGGACACTAAGCCCCTCTTTCCTTTCCTGATGGCCTGAGCAATATACGATATCCTTTCACAGTACCCTTATACCATAAGTACCACTGTTGCACTTACCATCAGGCTGGTTCCTCTGAAAAAGCCACAGGACCCCCTGTAAAACAAATTATGCACAGCAAATAGCAACAGTACTGTATAACAACAACTGGAATCACAGTCAGGTTAAATCCAGAAAAGTCGATCTGGTTTATTCAGGGGACTTGAGCGAGGAAGGGAAAATCAGACTGATTGGCTTAAAAACTATAGTGATCAAACGAATGTGCATACTGGAAGTCCCACACAGTCATACCACTGGGTACCCAAGTAGGAGGCGATGGGCTGACGAACATGCAGCTGTTGGGCCCTGATGGAAAAACACACACTACACACCCATAATCCGGTCAGAGGCTCAGTTGGTGAAAAAAAGCAACCAGACAATCAGATGACAACAATTTAGATTTGGTTGTTGTTACGGGGATCTCCTGCTGTTACTCACGATACTCAATACTGGACAGACAGGATGATCAGGACTGCAGGACGTTGACTGGCGTGCCGGAGAAGCAGGGCCACAGAATCACTGGGCGTCATTCCTGTTCAAGGGGCTGATCCCCAGGCAGGTCTCTCATCGATGCTTTCTCTGTGCAGTCGGTGGTTGGGCTGAGCCAGTGTGGCAAAGCCCAGGCCCAATGGAGATGATTTTGGATTTGAGTCTGTGGGGCTGGATGCAGCTTCAGCAAGCAGAATACAGTTCAAACCACAGTGGGAACCAAATCGCAACCCACTAGCAGCACACAGCACATTTACATAAGGAAATTCTAATGCAGCTTCCAGCAAGCAGAACATACTTCAAACAATAGTGGGGAACCAAATCACGACACACTATAAGCACACAACACATTCACATGTAAGAAAATTCCACTGTACCAGGCAAAAGGCTCTCCGGTCGCAATTACACAGTCTCTGCACAATCCAGGAGTTCAGAGGCAGCTGGAAGTCCAGACAAGCTGATCACATTCAGCAAATCTTCAGTCTTCTTTAGGTAGGAGCCTGGTCACAATTCAGTGGCTTACTTCGTCTCCAAGTTCAGATTCAGTCCGAAAAAGGCACAAGTTCCCTCTCAGGGATAGCAGGCAGGCATGCAGGCCAAAACTCAGGCCTTTCCACAGTTCTCCTGCCTGAATCTATGCTGGGGCTGCTGCTTGAATCATTCAAGCTGTTATCTCTCACACTCCCAACCCAGAACTAACTGAAACTGCAAGCAGTGTGGGACTTCCCCAAGATCTAAAGGTTTGGTTGACTGATCTGTTTGTCAGTCACAACAAGGCCCCCTCCAGGTTGTTTTAGGCGCCAAAATGCAAAACTGCAATTCCTACAAGTTTGATTCACCAAGCCCCTGTAGGAAGGATTCATTTAGAGTCCCAAATGTACTGATTAGGCCCATTTCAGCAGTCCAGGACCAAGATGATGAAACAAACAGAATTGTCCATGCTGCAAGGAAGGCAGGTTAGAACAAACTGCAATAATATTACTACTCTAACAAATGATCAGCAAACAAGTCTATCTTCTAACAGAGCTCCCTTTTAGATTAATTATGACTGCAATCCAGGCAGCTCTTAAAGAGACAGTACACAGAGGCTATATAGGCATTCTGTAGCAGTGACATTTAAACTGCAAAACGCAGGGACACCAGCCTGGCAGTGAGTATTTAGACAAGCTCAGGAAGACTTTTGGGAACCCCCATTTGTAGTGGGGTTACACCTTTCCCTGCCTAGAGAAAACTTGGCATCTGCATCAAGTCTGTAAACATCACAATATCAAAAATGCAATACAAACAAGACATATATGTATGTATGTATATATATATATATATATATATATATATATATATCTCATTAGCTTGTTACATTACTATAACTTTCAATATACTTTGCATTACTACATCCATACTGACAATACTTATGCATATTTTCATACACGTAATGCTGATTCCACTACGATTAACACATTAGTAACATTACAATACTGCTTCAGGTAATAACTTCGCACATCAAACAATATAAGAGGGCCCATCCTATCAGCTAACTTGGGGCCAAATAAGGCAGGGGCACCATGGTGAGAGGAAAAACAAATGAACCTGAATTGGCCATCAAGCTCCATTTGGGCAGTGAGCTTGGCGAGGCATGAACCCCTTGTGAACCACATTGAGAGGTAAATCCACTGGCCTCCCAGGGGAATCATAACTAAAGCACAGTACTGGCTTGACAGCTCAGCCAGTCTTTCTGGGGGTGGGCAGCCTCAGTCTCTGTACTTTCAGCATTAACTATGGAGCTTTTATCACTTGTGAAGGGTACCTCTGCATGGATGGGAATGTCCAAACTTGGAGCACTGTCGGCTCCTTGCTCTGTAGGCTCTGTTTCCACAACACTTTGCTCATTAACTTCTGACGGAGGCCCAGGTTGCTCATTTTGAGGAGGCTCTGGCACTATTAGGCTTTTCGGCACTGAAGGGGGGCTGTCAACACTCTCACATTGTTCAAGTTCTGGAGTGTCACCAGAGAGACTCAGATCATCAGTCCCTTCTTCGGGCAATTCACACAGTTCCACAAAACACAGAGAGTCTGCAACCTCAGACATAATACTTTGCACTTCACTTTCAGGGAGCACTGGCTCCAAAGACGAAGCTGTGGGGTTAGACAGTCCAGAAGGCCCAGCTTCATCCCCACAATTTGCCATAGGGTTACCCTGAAACAGCTGACTCAATTCATAGGAGGGGAAATAAGCATTGTCACACTCACTTTCGTCAGAGGTGGACTGACAAGTCACTATCATTCTGGGCCTGCTGCGGGGGAAATGTTAAGAATGGGATGTGGGGTGTGTCCAGGACTCAAGTGGGGATCTCGGTAAAATTTTTGGCACAAGGCTCGGATGTCAGGTTCAGACAGCCTGACCCAATCACTCCTGGAAACTGGCCTTCGTGACAAGGCATCAGCATCAATAGGGTTCAGTCCTGGCCCGTATTCAACAGCATAATCAAAGGTTGATAAGGCGGAAAGCCACCAGTGCCCAGTGGCGTCTAACTTAGCCGAAGTCTGTACATAGGTGAACGATTATTGTCGATCTTCACCAATATCTTTGCCCCACAGAGTATTCCTGAAACTTGTTGACGATGGCCCATTTTAGCACAAGGAACCCAGCTTGTGCACAGGGCAGTTTTGCTCTGAGTGTCAAGCTCCTACGGCGAAGGCCACTGGTCTCAAACCATCCTCATGGGCTTGATATAGCATAGGTCCTAGACCCTGCAGACTGCGCCCATATGCAGTACATAGGGCTTGGTAGGGTCCATAGGCAAGATGGGGTGTGGGTGAGCTGGTACATGACTTTTGTGGCAGGCTGCTTCAATTAGTTATCCAGCAGGGCCCAAAAAGTTCACCTGTGCAGTACACTTTCTCTAGTTCTTTGACGGACCCTTTTATGTTTATGATTGGGGAGGGTAACCCTGGGTAAGATTCAGGAGCGCGAAATCACCTTTGAATAGTCTTTTACTGAACCTGAAGTAGTAGACAAAAACCCCAGGAGACATTGTATTTCTTTCAAAGTATGGGGCTGGGGCAAGTAATCAGTGATTCAACCTTACAGGGATCAGTCTCTATCCCTTCTGCAGGTAATTATGTGCCCCACATCTTCACGGAGGTTTGAAAAACTGGCACTTGTCAATGGACAGCTTAAGGCCGAAGTCTTCCAATCGGTCTAGGACTTTAAACAGTCGGGTCTCATGCTCCTCTAATGTGTGCCCAAACACAATGACGTTGTCTAGGTACACTAGACATTGCAGCAAATTCATATCTCCCATTGCACGTTCCATCAGTCACTGAAAGGTTGCAGGGAACCTGAAATCCTGTGGCATTCTCAGGAATCTGAGAACCCCAAAGGACAGATGAAGGCTGTTTCTCACAGTCCTCTGGGGCCATCAGGCTCTGGTACTATCCGCCGTGAAGATCACAACGAAAACTATTTGCTCCTATTCAAACAATCCAGGCATCTTGTATACGGGCATGGTGTATTGATTGCGGATGGTCTCGCCGTTCAGGGTTCGATAATCAACACACATCCTTACCGACCATTCTTCTTACGCACAACCACAATGGGAGAGGCATATGGGCTCCTTGATTCTTGTATCACACCAGCATCGAGCATTCCCTGCAGAAGTGTCTCCTCACATCATCTATGTCTTCTGGGTCGAGACGTCGGGATCTCTCTCGAAATGGCCGGTCATCATACAGGCGTATGTGATGCTCTGCACCCTGGACACACCCCACATCCCATTCTTTTAATGAAAACACTTTGTCCGTCTGAGCGAGTTTCTTGCTAATTCTAGCCTTCCATTCAATTGGCAACAGGGAGTCACCAAAGTCAAATAAGTCTGGGGTCACTCTCTCCTTCTCGAAAGAGCACTTGTTGCTGGGCAATATGGCAGTGGCGGCGCAGTGTACTGTAGCTAGGTTGCACCCTCTGTTCAACTGAATCTCCCGATCTGACACATTCTGAATCTGGACCATCACTCATCATGCACAGGCGTGGGCACGAGTAGGCAAGATGCTGGATTTGACCAGTAATCCCTCTGGCAGCTTTCCATCTCCTGGTGCATCCAACATTAATATTTTGTTCTTTATGTTTCTCTTGGTGGACTTCTCCATGGATTGTGCACTGGGCGCTGGGGGCCAATACCAAGGAGTCAGGTCCTTTTCCACACTATCCCCACTGGCTCATATGTGTCCACTTCTTCGGGTCTCTGTTGTCAGTCATAAGCCTTTTTACTAAGGCTGGAATTCTTAGGCCCATCCAGTCAGCTGCCTTGTTTCTCATGGCAGAGTTGTGCTAGTCTCCCAAACATGGGGCGTTTGTTCCAATAACAGGGGAACCCCATCATACAGTCCGGGTGGGGAGACACTAGGGCCAGTGTCTCTACTTGCTCCTCTATGCCAGTGACAGTTGCAGGAAAAGACAACCAGAGGGGGCATATATCCTAGATATGGATAAGACTTGGCGCTCAGCCCCACACATGTAGGCCTTCCCAGGATTGTGAGGACATCAGATAAGTGTTTGTCATACCAGTCCTGAAACAAAATGGTCACTTGCGACCCACCATCAAGCACAGCCTGAGCAGGAATACCATTCACAGCCACATTAGTCTTCATTGAAGGGCCCACTATCTTGGACCAGTCTGGAGGGACAACAGCAGTGGCCTGGACAGACAATTTAGCCACAGAGGGGTTTGAGTTAGGATGGCTGAAGCCTTTACTGTGGTCATTTTGTGCACCCCTTGACCACTGACTCATTTTCCGAAACTCTCCTTGAAGCTGGTTGACCACTTTCTCTAAGTCCTTCTGAGACTGGCATTCCCTCTTCAAATGGCCATCCTTTCTGCAGCTGTGACAAATGACATGCTCTCGGGGCATCCTATGGGAAAACATAGCAGGGGATGCTGGAGCATCAATGGGAGATTGTGATCTGACTTCTCCGGGTAGTGTACCATGTCTCAAAAGTTCCTATAGGATGGTAGTCAATTCCTTGAGCTCAGCCGAGAAGCCACCCTCAGTAGAGGATGCCTGAGGGTGCACCCCACCCCATAACAGTCATGTCCTGACAGGGCCAGGTCTCTTTCAGCAGGGGATACTTCAGTGAATGCACCCGTTGTACTTTTCCACTTCCTTCAGCAACTCCTCCACCCACCATTTAGCCCACGCGGACACTCTTAGTGGTCTCCATTTCGAAGGGCCTTCCGTGCCATGATCACTTGGCCGCACTCACCCATAATTACAATCTCCTCTTCACCTTCTACCTCCCGGAGTTCTTTTTATCAAGTCACAGTAGTCAGGTGGGTTACTCTCCTATCCTGGAGCCTTAACTGGATGATCTGCAGTTTAGAATGCTTGGCATGTTGCAGTATGCACTCCAGTCTCACACGGTTCAAATCACTGGTGGCTACCCCACCTTTCCGGTGAGCTTTCTGCAGAGCTCTTTCTAGGCGAGTAACATATGCAGATGAATCTTCCCCCTTCCATTGTTTGGTACCTTGGAATTTCCACATCATCGTCTCCCCTGACTCAATGCTCCCAAAAGTGCCTTCAAGTACAGATATGTACTTCTGAGCAGATGCGTCAGGGGTCGTGGACCTCAAAAATGTAATGGCTTCAAGGGCGGGGCCCCTCAAACTTTCTATGATTCTTTTCCACTTCTCAGCCTCTGCACACTGCCATTAGGGTACCAAGGCAACATAGTCGATCCAGGTCTCCCACCCATCCTTTCCTGGGGCTGGGAGGTGCCCAAGAAAATTCTCAGCCTCGAGTAGGAGTTGTGACTAATGGCAGGTACAGGTATAGGGCCAGCATTGGCACTGCACAGAAGGCGGGGCAGTAACAGGTGCTGGAGTGGAGGGGTGTTGGGAAAAGAAACCCAGGTGGCAGGAACAGTTTCTAAAGTCCTTACGGTTTTCCTTCCCGAGCAATAGCTTAGCAAATTTCTCCTCAAAAGTCTCGGATAATGTTGTGAGCTCATCCTCCCCAGGGCCTTTACTTTCTTTGTTATCATCTCCAGGCGGCTGGGACCCCTTCTGAGGCAATAGTCTGTGGCACTTACAGCTGTCCATGAGGTCACTACACTCTACCCAGGCTATGAAAGTTTGGGCGATCAAATTAGCCTGTCAACCACCACCACAGGTTTTTTAAACATTCAACTTGGAGAGTGCTCCTCTTCAGTGCCCTTACTGGTACCCAGGAGAATATCCAGTATAAGCAGAGCATATTGGGGTTCATCTCCTGCCTAGTACACTACCCCATCAACTGGTGTACAGCCATTTCTACTCAACGGCAGCCATTAATGTTTAACAATAACTCATCATTTTGGCCGCTAGAAGGCACAAAATCCCAGCAGTGAGCCTCCAAGATGTAACCCTAGGGTAGCGCTATCCCACAGGCTACTACCTCTGCCTAGCTTTGGCTAGTAGCAGGTTAAGGGCCTAAGTTTTGCAACGGTGCCCACCTGGAGATCAGGGTTGGTGGTCAAACTAACCTGGGCACAGCCTCCAGGACACTGTAACCACTCTCTTCCCTTCTAGTGGCCTGAGCAATATACAATAATCACTTTCACAGTACCTCCATACACCATACAAGTACCCACATTGTTTGCACTCACCACCAGGGCTGGTTCCTCTGACTCAACCTTGGAGACCCTGTAAAAGAAGGTTATGCACAGCAAATAGCTACAGTACAGTACTCTTGGCACAGACCGGAACCACAGTCCAGGTTAAATGAAAATTCAGATCTGATTTATTCAGGGACTTGAACAAGGAAGGGGCGTAATCAGGTTGACTGGCTTAAAGGCTATATTAATCAAACAGTTATCATAGAGCTAAGTCCCCACACAGCTACACCTCTGGGCACCCAGGTAGGAAGACGACGAGCTAGCCAGGAACGTTGCAGCTGGATTGGGCCCTGTGATGGAAGAAAGCAACATGCACAGCACACACTATCTGTAATCTGGAGCTGGAGGGCTCAGTTCGTGAAAGAAAAAGCAACCAAACAATCAGATGACAACACTTTAGATTTAGCTGTGGTTGCAGGGAGCTACCCTGACGTTTACTCACAATACCCAATACTGGACACAGGCAGGATGAAATCAAGACTGCAGGTTTTTGAGCTGGAGTGCACAGAGAAGCAGGGCCCACACAAATCACTGAGGCGTCGTTCCTGTTCAAGTGTTGAGCAGGGGGCCAATCCCCAGGCAGGTCACTCGTTGATGGCTTTCTCTGTGCAGTGGGTAGTTGGGCTGGGCCAGTGTGGCAAGGCCCAGGCCCAATGGAGATGATTTTGGATTCAGTCCATGGGGCTGGATGCGGCTTCCAGCAAGCAGAATACAGTTCAAACCACAGTGGGGAACCAAATCGCGATCCACTAGCAGCACACAGCACATTTACTCATAAGGAAATGCTAATGCAGCTTCCAGCAAGCAGAACACAATTCAAACCACAGTGGGGAACCAAATCACGACCCACTATAAACACACAATACATTCACATGTAAGGAAATTCCACTGTACTAGGCAAAAGGCTCTCCGGTCGTAATTACAGAGTCTCTGCACAATCCGGGAGTTCAGAGTTGGCTGGAGGTCCAGACAGGCCGATTGCATTCAGCAAATCTTCGATCTTCTTCAGGTAGGAGCCTGGTCACAATTCAGTGGCTTACTTTGCTCTCCAAGTTTGGATTCAGTCCGAAAAATGCACAGGTTCCCTCTCAGGGACAGCAGGCAGGCATGCAGGCCAAAACTCAGGCCTTTCCACAGTTCTCCCGCCGAATCTTAGCCAGGGCTGCTGCTTGAATCATTCGAGCTGTTATCTCTTCACTTCCCAACTCAGAACTAACTGAAACTGCAAGCAGTGTGGGACTTCCCCAAGATCCAAATGGTTTGGTTAGTTGATCTGTCTGTCAGTAACAATAAGGGCTCCCTTTCAGGTTATTTTAGGCGCACAAATGCAAAACTACAATTCTACAAATTTTGACCCACCAAGCCCCTGTAGGCAGGCTTCAATTTAGAGTCTCAAATGTACTGATTGGCCCATTTCAGCAGTCCAGGACCATGATGATGGAAACAAACAGAACTGTCCATGCTGCAAAGAAGGCAGATTATAACAAACTGCAATATTATTACTATTCTAACAAATAATCAGCAAACAAGCATATCTTCTAACAGAGCTCCCTTTTAGATTAATTATGACTGCAATCCAGGCAGCTCTTAAAGAGACAGTACACAGAGGCTATATAGGCACTCTGTGGCAGTCACATTTAAACTGCAAAAACGCAGGACACCAGCCTGGCAGCGAGTATTTAGACCAGCTCAAGGAAGACTTTTTGGGAACCCCATTTTTAGGTGGTTACACCCTTCCCTGCCTAGAGAAAAGTTGGCGTCCGCATCAAGTCTGTACCATCACAATATCAAAAATGCAATACAAACAAAATATATATATATATCATTAGCTTGTTACATTACTATATCTTTCAATATATTTCGCATTACTACATCCATACTGACAATACTTATGCATGTTTCATATACGTAATGCTGATTCCACTATGATTAACACATTAGTAACATTACAGTACTGCTTCAGGTAATAACTTCTTGCACATCAAACAATATAAGAGGGGGCCCTTCCCTATCAGCTAACTTGGGGCCGGATGGGGCAGGGGCACCATGGTGAGAGGGAAAAACAATTAACCTGGAATTGGCATCAAGCTCCATTTGGGCAGTGAGCTTGTCGAGACGTAAACCCCTTTGTGAACCATATTGAGAGGTAAATCCACTGGCCTCCCAGGGGAATCATAACTAAAGCATAGTAGTGGCTTGACAGCTCGGCCAGTCTTTCTGGGGGTGAACAGCCACAGTCTCTGTACTTTCAGCATTAACTATGGAGCTTTTGTCACTTGTGAAGGGTACCTCTGCATGGATGGGAATGTCCAAACTTGGAGCACTGTCGGCTCCTTGCTCTGTAGGCTCTGTTTCCACAACACTTTGCTCAATAACTTGTGACGGAGGCCCAGGTTGCTCATTTTGAGAAGGCTCTGGCACTATTAGGCTTTGTGCACTGAAGGGGGCCATCAACACTCTCACATTGTTCTTCAAGTTCTGGTGTGTCACCAGAGAGACTCAGACTGTCAGTCCCTTCTACAGGCAATTCACACAGTTCCAACAAACACAGAGAGCTGCAACCTCAGACATAATACTTTGCACTTCGCTTTCAGGGAGCACTGGCTCCAAAGATGAAGCTGTGGGGTTAGGCAGTCCAGAAGGCCCAGCTTCATCCCCACAATTTGCCACAGGGTTACCCTGAAACAGCTGACTCAATTCATAGGAGGGGAAATAAGCATTGTCACACTCACTTTCGTCAGAGGTGGACTGACAAGTCACTATCATTCTGGGCCTGCTGCGGGGGAAATGTTACATCTGTAACTACTACAGTAGGCTGACTCTGTCTCTTTTTTGCAGCAGCATGAGTCACTGGCCCAGGTGAATCAATCTCTGATGGTTCAGCCTCAATTATGACTTGGCCGATAGGTAGCAAGTGGTTACGGTGCATGGTCTCGACAGCTTTGGAGTTATTCTCTGGGTGCACCTTGTACACTGGTAAATCATTCAACTTTCCAACTACTACATGGGGAAGATGGTGCCACCTATCTGCAATTTTTGCTTGCCATGCAGTCCCAAATTACGTGACAACACACGGACTCCAGGCTGAAGTTCTTGAGCCTTTACTTTTTTATCATGCCTCTCTTTGTTGGCGAGCTTTCTTTTGGCGGCCATTGTCTGGGCCAGTTAATAGGCATGGTTCAATTGAGCTCTCAGCTTCTGTACATACTGCAGGTAATTTTGGCTCGGGCCCCGCCTGGAGAGAGACCCCAAAGCAGACATCAACGGGCAGTCGGCCTCCTCCCAACATGAGGTGGTAGGGGAGAACCCAGTAGCATCATTTTGTGTGCAACTGTATGTGTGGGACCAAGGTGCTAATCTCCTGGCACCACTTAGGCTTGTCTTTGTGATGGAGGGTGCCCAGCATGTCTAGAAGGGTGCGGTTAAACGTTTCTGGTTGATGGTCCCCCTGTGGGTGATAAGGGGTGGTTCTAGACTTCTGTACCCCCCACAGAGACAGCATTTATTTGATTAGCCAACTTTCAAAATCTCTGCCTTGGTTAGAGTTGATCCGCTGAGGGGCACCATAGTGGATGAAGACATTTTCCACTAGCACCTTGGCCATGGAAGAGGCCTTTTGATCTTTAGTTGGAAAAGCTTGCGCACACCATGTGAAATGATCCGTAACCACTAACACATTGCCAATATTCTGCTGATCATGTTCTAAACACAAAAAGTCTATGCAGACCAGTTTCATGGGGGTGCTGGTAGTAATATTGACAAGGGGGGCAGCTCTCTGAGGCAGGGCTTTCCTTTGCAGGCAACGACTGCAGGTCTTTACATGGTGCTCAACATCGGCTCCCATTTTTGGCCAGTAGAATCGAGATCGTACCAAGTCGAGAGTTCTGTCAATACCAAGGTGCTCCATGTGATTGTGGAGGGACCTCAGTACCAAATCTTTAAAGGCCGTGGGGCAGGACCAATTGCTGCCTATCTACTTGACTGCCATGATCCACTGTCTCTCTGTATAACAACTGACTGAGTAGCTTCAACCTGGGGCCTTCTTTAAACAATAGAGCAGTTCGCAAGACAGTGTAACACAACTTGGACACATTTTTCCCCACACGCAGGGCATGGAGTACAGGCTGAATCATATGATCTTGGAATTGAGCCCACTGAATGCTGTCATTGTCAAATTGAGGTAGTGCACTAATACCTAGAGCAGAAAAGTGGCAATAGGCAGCCGGTATACAGGTATCAGGAGGGACCAAGCAATCTACTAAACAGTCCACTGTGTCCGCAGACATCTGTTCATCTCGGTAAAATCTTTGGCACAAGGCTCAGATGTCAGGTTCAGACAGCCTGACCCAATCACTCCTGGAAACTGGCCTTCGTGACAAGGCATCAGCATCAATAGGGTTCAGTCCTGGCCCGTATTCAACAGCATAATCAAAGGTTGATACATGAGCCACCTGTGCCCAGTGGCTGCCTAACTTAGCTGAAGTCTGTACATAGGTTAACGGGTTATTGTCGGGTCTTCACCAATATCTTTGCCCCACAGAGGTATTCCTGAAACTTGTTGACGATGGCCCATTTTAGCACAAGGAACTCCAGCTTGTGCACAGGGTAGTTTCACTCTGACAGTGTCAAGCTCCTACTGGTGAAGGCCACTGGTCTCAAACCATCCTCATGGGCTTGATACAACATAGCTCCTAGACCCTGCAAACTGGCTTCCATATGCAGTACATGGGGCTGGTGGGGCCAGCATAGGCAAGGATGGGGGTGTGGGTGAGCTGGTACATGACTTTGTGGCAGGCTGCTTCACATTCGGAATCCAGCAGGCCCAAAAGTTCACCTGTGCAGAAGTACACTTTCTAGTTCTTTGACGGACCCTTTTTTATGTTTATGATTGGTAGGAGGGTAACCCTGGGTAAGATTCAAGAGCGGGCGAATCACCTTTGAATAATCTTTTATGAACCTGAGGTAGTAGCCACAGAACCCCAGGAAACGTTGTATTTCTTTCAAAGTATAGGGCTGGGGCCAAGTAATCAGTGATTCAACCTTACAAGGATCTGTCTCTATCCCTTCTGCAGGTACTATGTGCCCCACATTCTTCACGGAGGTTTGAAAAACTGGCACTTGTCAATGGACAGCTTAAGGCCAAAGTCTTCCAATCAGTCTAGGGCTTTAAACAGTTGGGTCTCATGCTCCTCTAATGTGCGCTAAACACAATGACATTGTCTAGGTATACTAGACATTGCAGCAAGTTCATATCTCCCATTGCACGTTCCATCAGTCGCTGAAAGGTTGCAGGGGCACCTGAAATCCCCTGTGGGATTCTCAGGAATTTGTAGAACCCCAAAGGACAGATGAAGGCTGTTCTCTCACAGTCTTCCAGGGCCATCAGGCTCTGGTACTGTCCACTGCGAAGATCCAATACCGAAAACCATTTGCTCCCATTCAAACAATCCAGGGCATCTTGTATACGGGTCATGGTGTATTGATTGGGGATGGTTTGCCGGTTCAGGGTTCGATAATAAACACACATCCTTACCGGCCCATTCTTCTACGCACAACCACAATGGGAGAGGCATATGGGCTCCTTAATTTTGTATCACACCAGCAGCGAAGCATTTCCTGCAAGTGTCTCCTCACATCATCTATGTCTGCTGGGTCGAGACATCGGATCTCTCTCGAAAATGGCCAGTCATCATGCAGGCGTATGTGATGCTCTGCACCCTGGACGCACCCCACATCCCATTCTTTTAATGAAAACACTTTGTCCGTCTGAGTGAGTTTCTTGCTAATTCTAGCCTTCCATTCAGTTGGCAACAGGGAGTCACCAAAGTCAAATAAGTGTGGGGTCACTCTCTCTTTCTCGAAAGAGCACTTGTTGCTGGGCAATATGGCAGTGTCGGCGCAGTGTACTGTAGCTAGGGTGCACCTTCTGTTCACCTGAATCTCCCGATCTGACACATTCTGAATCTGGACCATCACTCGTCGTGCACAGGCATGGGCACAAGCAGGCAAGATGCTGGGTTTGACCAGTAATCCCTCTGGCAGCTTTCCATCTCTTGGTGCATCTAACACTAATATTTTGTTCTTTACGTTTCTCTTTAGGCGGACTTCTCCATTGATTGTGCACTGGGCGTTGGGGGGCCAATACCAAGGAGTCAGGTTCCTTTTTCCACACTATCCCCACTGGCTCATATGTGTCCACTTCTTCGGGTCTCTTTTGTCAGTCATAAGCCCTTTTTACTAAGGCTGGAATTCTTAGGGCCCATCCAGTCGGCTGCCCTTGTTTCTCATGGCAGAGTTAGGCGTTTGTTCCAATTAACAGGGGAACCCCATCATACAGTCCGGTGGGGGGAGACACACTAGGGCCAGTGTCTCTACTTGCCCGTCTATGCCAGTGACAGTTGCAGGACAAGACAACCAGAGGTGGGCATGTCCTAGATATGGATAAGACTTGTCACTCAGCCCCACACATGTAGGCCTTCAGGGATTGTAAGGGCACGTCACATAAGTGTTTGTCATACCAGTCCTGAAACAAAATGGTCACTTGCGACCCACCATCAAGCACAGCCCAAGTAGGAATACCATTCACAGCCACATTAGTCTTCATTGAAGGGCCCACTATCTTGGACCAGTCTGTGGGACAACAGCAGGGGCCTGGACAGACAATTTAGCCATAGAGGGGTTTGAGTTAGGATGTCTGAAGCCTTTACTGCGGTCATTTTGTGCACCCCTTGACCACTGACTCATTTTCCGAAGCTCTCCTTGAAGCTGGTTGACCACTTTCTCTAAGTCCTTCTGAGACTGGCATTCCCTCTTCAAATGGCCATCCTTGCCGCAGCTGTGACAAATGACATGCTCTCAGGGCATCCTTGGGAAAACATAGCAGGGAATGCTGGAGCATCAACGGGAGACTATGATCTGACTTCTGTGGGTAGTGTACCATGTCTCAAAAGTTCCTTTAGGGTGGTAGTCAATTCCTTGAGCTCAGCCGAGAAGACACCCTCAGTAGAGGATGCCTGAGGGTGCACCCCCACCCCCATAACAGTCATGTCCTGACAGGGGCAAGTTCTCTGTCAGCAGGGGATACCTCAGCGAACGCACCCAGTTGTACTTTTCCAACTTCCTTCAGCAACTCCTCCACCCACCATTTAGCCCACGGCGGGACACTCTTAGTGGTCACCATTTTGGAAGGGCCTTCCGGTGCCATGATCACTTGGGCTGCACTCACTCCATAGTTACAATCTCCCTCTTCACCTTCTACCTCCCGGAGTTCTTTTATCAAGTCACAGCAGTCAGGTAGGTTACCTGTCGTATCCTGGAGCCTTAACTGGATGATCTTCAGTTTAGAATGCTTGGCATGTTGCAGTACGTACCCCAATCTCACACGGTTCAAATCACTAGCAGTTACCCCACCTTTCCGGTGAGATTTCTGCAGAGCTCTTTCTATGCGAGTAACATATGCAGACAAATTTTTCCCCTTCCATTGTTTGGTACCTTAGAATTTCCACATCAATGTCTCCTCTGACTCAATGCTCCCAAAAGTGCCTTCAAGTATAGATTGGTACTTCTGAGCAGATGCATCAGAGTTCGTGGACCTCAAAATTTAATGGCTTCAAGCGGGGCCCCTCAAACTTTCTATGATTCTTTTCTGCTTCTCAGCCTCTGCACACTGCCACTAGGGTACTAAGGGGGGGCAACATACTCGATCCAGGTCTTCCACTCATCCTCCCCTTGGGGGGTTGGGAGGGTGCCCGAGAAGATTCTCAGCCTTTAGTAGGAGTTGTGACTAATGGCAGGTACAGGTATAGGGGCCAGCATTGGCACAGGCACAGAAGGCGGGGCAGTAACAGGTGCTGGAGTGGAAGGGGGTGTTGGGGAAAGAAACCCCCCAGTTGGCAGGAACAGTTTCTTAAAGTCCTCTACGGTTTTCCCTTCCTCCAGCAACAACTTAGCAAATTTCTCCTCAAAAGTCTCAGATAAAGGTGGGAGCTCATCCTCCCCAGGGTCTTTACTGTCTTTTGTTATCACTCTCCAGGCAGCTGGGATTCCTTCTGGGGCACTAGTCTGGGGTACTTTAGAGCTGTCCACAAGGTCACTACACTCTACCAAGGCTATGAAAGTTTGGGTGATCAAATTAGCCTGTCGACCCACCACCACAGGGTTTTCTAAACATTCAACTTTGGAGAGTGCTCCCTCTACAGTGTCCTTACTGGTACCCAAGGGAATAGCCTGTACAAGAAGAGCATTTTGGTGGTCGATCTCCTGCCTAGTACACCACCCCATCAACTGGTGTTCAGCCATTTCTACTGGGGCAGCCATTAGTGTTTAACAATAACTCATCATTTTTGGCCACTAGAAGGCACAAAATCCCAGCAGTGAGCCTCCAAGATGTAACCCCTAGGTGGCACTATCCCACGGGCTACTACCCCTGCCTGCTTGGCTAGTAGCAGGTTAAGGGGCCTAAGTTCTGCAACAGGTGCCTCCACCTGGAGGTCAGGGTTGGTAGTGGTCAAACTAACCTGGGCACAGCCCTCCAGGACACTGTAACCCCCCCTCTTTCCCTTCTAGTGGCCTGAGCAATATACGATAATCACGTTCACAGTAACCCTTATACACCATACAAGTACCCACACTGTTTGCACTTACCACCAGGGCTGGTTCCTCTGGCTTGACTCTGGGGACCACCTGTAAAACAAGGTTATGCACAGCAAATAGCTGCAGTACAGTACTCTTGGCACAAACTGGAGCCACAGTCAGGTTAAATGCAGAAAAAATCAGATCTGATTTATTCAGGGGACTTGAACAAGGAAGGGGCGTAATCAGGTTGACTGGCTTAAAGGCTATATTGATCAAACAGTTATGCATGTGCTTTAAGTCCCCACACAGTCACACCTCTGGGTACCCAGGTAGGAAGACGATGGGCTAACCAGGAACGTTGGAGCTGGTTTGGGCACTGTGATGGAAGAAAGCAACATGCACAACACACACTATTTGTAATCTGGAGCCGGAGGGCTCAGTTCGTGAAAGAAAAAGCAACCAAACAATCAGATGACAACACTTTAGATTTAGCTGTTGTTGCAGGGAGCTACCCTGATGTTTACTCACAATACCCAATACTGGACACAGGCAGGATGAAATCAAGACTGCAGGTTTTTGAGCTGGAGTGCACAGAGAAGCGGGGCCCACACAAATCACTGAGGCGTCATTCCTGTTCAAGTGTTGAGCAGGAGGCTGATCCCCAGTCAGGCCCCTCGTCGATGGCTTTCTCTGTGCAGTGGGTAGTCGGGCTGGGCCAGTGTGGCAAGGCCCAGGCCCAATGGAGATGATTTTGCGTTCAGTCCATGGGGCTGGATGCGGCTTCCAGCAAGCAGAATACAGTTCAAAGCACAGTGGGGAACCAAATCACAACCCACTAGCAGCACACAGCACATTTACAAGTAAGGAAATGCTAATGAAGCTTCCAGCAAGCAGAACACAATTCAAACCACAGTGGAGAACCAAATCACGACCCACTATAAGCACACAATACATTCACATGTAAGGAAATTCCACTGTACCAAGCAAAAGGCTCTCCGGTCGTAATTACAGAGTCTCTGCACAATCCAGGAGTTCAGAGTTGGCTGGAGGTCCAGACAGGCTGATTGCATTCAGCAAATCTTCGGTCTTCTTCAGGTAGGAGTCTGGTCACAATTCAGTGGCTTACTTTGCTCTCCAAGTTTGGATTCAGTCCGAAAAAGGCACAAGTTCACTCTCAGGTACAGCAGGCAGGCATGCACGACAAAACTCAGGCCTTTCCACAGTTCTCCCACCCGAATCTATGCCGGGGCTGCTGCTTGAATCATTCATGCTGTTATCTCTTCACTTCCCAACTCAGAACTAACTGAAACTGCAAGCAGTGTGGGACTTCCCAAAGATCCAAAAGGTTCGGTTGGTTGATCTGTCTGTCATTCACAATAAGGGCTCCCCTTCCAGGTTATTTTAGGCGCCAAAATGCAAAAACTACAATTCCTACAAATTTTGACCCCACCAAGCCCCTGTAGGCAGGATTCATTTTAGAGTCCCAAATGTACTGATTGGCCCATTTCAGCAGTCGAGGACCAAGATGATGGAAACAACCAGAACTGTCCATGCTGCAAAGAAGGCAGGTTAGAACAAACTGCAATATTATTACTACTCTAACAAATGATCAGCAAACAAGTACATCTTCTAACAGAGCTCCCTCTCAGATTAATTATGACTGCAATCCAGGCAGCTCTTAGACGGTACACAGAGGCTATAATGGCACTTTGGCAGTCACATTTAAACTGCAAAAACGCAGGACACCAGCCTGGCAGTGAGCATTTAGACAAGCTCAAGGAAGACTTTTCGGGAACCCCCATTTGTACGGGGGTTACACCAGGAAGAATATGCAAATCACCAGGAACTAATTTAGACAGGTTCTGCTTTATGCAGCAGTGTATGGTGCCAAATGGCCTCTCACATACTCTTCCATGATTATCACATTATTACACAAATGTATTTACCTAGTACACAGGCATCTCATACTAACAGCTACAGCTGTGTTTGCTTAGCAGATCACAGTTCTGTTCCTTTTTGTAGAAAGACCGACTGTTGATACAATTCAGGCTATTTCCACCTCACTCAGAGATGCACTGCTTACACATAGGGCTCCATTCTGAGTTCCAGTTTTATGGGTCACAAAACAGAGCAGTTGTGCTCACCTAAAAAATTGCTATGCTGAGAGCATTAGATTTGCACTGGATGGCAAAGCAACCCCCTCCCCTGGCATTAATCTTGAAATGCAAATCAGGCATTCCAACTGTTAAAGGGGAAGTCTCCCATAGTTTCACACCCATATTTTCCCAACTCCTTATGTGTAACTGTTGTGTTCCTCCTCTAGTTGCCAGCAGTACTATTGGTGTCCAAATCTAGATTATAAATAAAAATATACAGCCCCAAGAAGTTGTCAATGTGTTTGTCCTCCATTTTACCATCAATGCTGCTGGAGGATGATGTCATCAGAGCAACAGACAATGGTGCTGCACTAAATGCTGTTCCACCAGTAAACAGAACCCACGATGTTTGGTCCCCCACTTGAGTAATGGGGGAACTCTTTAAGTGTTGTGCACATCCTGAAGTGCAGGTCTAATAGGGACTAGGACCATATGAGTGTGATTCAGCACTGATTTGACATGTATATGCAGTATGCCTATAAGGAAGTGCCTGTATGTGTTGTGTTAATGTTTCTGTTAGCAAAAACAGTTTACCCAATAATGACTCTGGGTACAACAAGAGTCTTAAGAAGTATTATACTGTATAGATCCTATTCCACTCGAGAACTCATATGCCACACTGGCAAATGAGGACAACCAAATAGAGGTACCCAGAGAAGTGGAAGGAAAGGATGTGGAGGTTAGCCAAGGAGGTGACCTCAGCGGGGAAAGCAGTGGACCCCAGAGGAGGAGGAGGAAGCGAATCCTGGTGGGGGACTCCATCATAAGAGGGATCCAGCTAGGAACACAGGAGGGGGGAGGACAGGGAGGTGAGGTGCCTACCAGGTGCCATGGCATGGAGGGATGGAAGGAAGATCCTGGGGATCACTGGGAAGGCAAGACAGGAGGGTGAGCTGGATGTCATTATCCACCTAGGTACTAATGACCTGGCAAATGGGGAGCCAAAGGAAGTTCAGGAAGAGTTTAGGAAACTGGGGAGGGGTCTCAAGCAAGTAGCTACTTCTTTCACTTTCTCAGAAGTACTTCCTGTGAGAGGCAAGGGAGAGCATAGGAGTGCATGCACCAGGAACTTTAACTCATGGTTGAAGAACTGGTGCTGTGAGGAAGGGTTTGGATTCATTGGTGACTGGGGACTCACCTGGAGGGATGGAGGTTTGTTCAAGCCTGACGGCCTGCATCCATCCTGAGGGAATCAAGCACTCAATGATAAGTTTAAATGCTACATTGACAAGCATTTAAACTAGCAAAGGGGTGGCAGGCCAGCAAGGAGGGTACCTACTTGCTCACCCCCCACAGCTAGCAGTGGAACCAGTGAACCAGAGGAGTGGCTATCTCTGCAAAGCAGTGTGCAAAAGATGAAGATTAGTGCCCAAGAGGTGGATAAGCAGAAAAGGGGTAAAATTCAGCAGAAGAGCAGACAGCAAGTAGAACCAGGGATAAATGACAACCAAGGAAGGGGCTGGAGTAGAACAGTGAAACAGTCTAGGGAGGTCAAATCATGGAAAGCCATGTGTGCAAATGCCAGGAGCCTTAGCAACAAGATGGAAGATCTGGAGGCTGTCATGGTACAGTCAGACCTGGACATTGTGGCCATCACTGAAACCTGGTGTAATGATAACCACAACTGGGAGATGGCCATACCTGGCTACAACATATTCAGAAGAGACAGAGCAGGCAGGAAGGAGGAGAAGTGGCACTGTATGTGAAAAATGACATAAGGGCCACAGAGATCCAGGAGGAACAAAATGGGGGAGAGATACTGTGGGTTAAGCTGGAAAGGAAAATGGGACAGCCATCCGCACAGGTGTGGTCTATAGACCACCAGCCCAGGAGGAAGAAACAGATAGGGAGTTGATGCTAGCCATCCAAAGGATGGCAGACAAGGGTGAGGTAGTACTGGTTGGAGACTTCAATATTCCAGACGTGGACTGGAGCATCCCAGCAGCAGCATCAACTGGAGCAGATTTATCCTGGACTCCTTCAGGGTGCCTTCCTCAAGCAACTGGTCATGGAACCAACTCGGCAGAAGGCAATACTGGACCTTGTGCTCACAAACAGGGACAGTGTGATGGGGGTAACAGTGGGGAGCACCTGGGAAACAGTGACCACCAGTCATTGTGGTTTGAAATCACAGAAAGAGCAGAACCAAACCACAAAAAACACGATCCTGGATTTTAGGGGCAGACTTTGAGAAAATGGGAGATACTTGAAAGAGGCATTAAGGGAATGGGACTGGAATCAGGGTTGAGGAACAGTGGGCAGTATTTAAAATGGGGATTACAAGAGCAACAGAATTATGCATTAAGCAGGTTAGCAAGAGGAAGAGGAGACCATTATGGTTTTCCAAAGAGGTAGCAAAGAAAGTGAAAGCCAAAAAGATTGCATTCAGGCAATACAAAAAGACACAGGCAGAAGGGGATAGGGAGAAGTACCAGGAGAAGCAAACAGAGGCAGGGAGGTCAGTAAGGGAAGCCAAAGCTCAGACAGAAGAACACATTGCAAAATCAGTGGGTAGAGGGGACAAAACCTTTTACAGGTACAAAAGTGAAAAAAGAAAGACAAAGGGAGGGATAGTGAGACTGAAGGGGGAGGATGGGGGCCGCGTGGAGGATGACAACAGTAAAGCTGACATATTGAACAGGTATTTCTGCTCAGTCTTTACTGAGGAAGAGGAGGGTAATGGGTCTGAAGGGAGTACAAGGGGTGAGAATGGTGCAGAAATGGACACAAGTCCCTTTACGAGAAAGGTCCTGAAGGAACTGGAAGTAATAAGAGTTGATAAAGCAATGGGGCCAGATGGGTGCACCCCAGGGTCCTTAAAGAACTAAGAGAGGTGGTGGCTGAACCTCTGGCTATCCTGTTTAGCTGATCACTGGAAACAGGGAGGTACCCAAAGACTGGAGGACAGCAGATGTAGTCCCCTTATACAAAAGTGGGAACAAAGAGGAAGCAGGGGAACTACAGACCAGTCAGCCTCACCTCGGTAGTGGGGAAGATCATGGAAGCACTACTGAAGGAGAGATTGGTGGAACATCTGGTTGTCAATGGACTACAGGACCCAAGGCAGCATGGTTTCACCAGGGGGAGGTCATGTCAGACCAACCTCGTTGAATTTTTTGACTGGGTGACTAGGGAGGTGGATCAGGGGAGGGCAGTGGACATGGCCTATCTGGACTTCAGCAAGGCCTTTGACACTGTGCCACATAGAAGACTATTACACAAACTGGGGAATATGGGTGTGGGCAGGACAGTAGTGTGGTGGGTAGGTAACTGGCTGGGTGGCAGGACACAGAAGGTGGTGGTAAATGGCTGTCACTCCACAGAGGGAAGAGTGACCAGTGGGGTACCACAGGGATCAGTGCTGGGACCGTCCTATTCAACATCTTCATCAGTGACACTTGCAGGACCTAGAAGGCAGAATTTCACTGTTCACTGATGACACAAAGCTCTGTAACAGAGTAGACACACCAGAGGGTGTAGACAGAATGAGAAGCGACCTGCAGAAACTTGAAGAATGGTCAGGGTTTGGCAGTTGAAATTCAATGCAAAGAAGTGCAAGATAATGCATATGGGGCACAAAACCCTGGCACAATATATCAGTTGGGGGTGAGGATATAGCATGCACCAAGCAGGAAAGGGATCTTGGGGTTGTCATCTCTGATGACCTCAAGGTAGGAAACAGTGTGACAAGGCATCAGGTAAAGCAAATAGGATGCTGGGATGTATAGGCAGGGGCATCACCAGCAGGAAAAGGGAGGTCATAATCCGCTATACAGGACACTAGTGAGGCCCCACCTGGAGTACAGTGTACAGTTCTGGAGACCATACCTACGTAAGGACATAGACAGGGTAGAGAAGGTTCAGAGGAGGGTAACAAAGATGGTGCATGGATTGCTTCACAAGTCCTATGAAGACAGGTTGAAGGAACTGAACATGTACTCCCTGGAGGAGAGGAGGGAGAGAGGGGATATGATAGAGACATACAAGTATCTTACAGGGAGGAACAGGGTGCAGGAAAACACTATTTTTAAGCGAAAAAGATGTTCCAGGACAAGAGGGCATGGGATGAAGTTGGAGGGAGGGACGATTCAGAGGAAACATGAGAAAGAATTTCTTCACAGAACGGGTGGTGGACAAGTGGAACACCCTGCCAGAGGAAGTGGTGGGGCTGAAACAATCACGGGATTTAAGAATGCATGGGATAGACATAAAGGAATTCTGGAGGTCAGGGGTAAGGGGAAACAGGCTTCTAGGAAAACAAACTGAACTTACAAGCTCAAATGGGCAGACTGGGTGGACCATAGGCCCTTATCTGCTGACACTGTCTATGTATCTATGTATAGCTGTTGTATTATGTTCTGTGTGTGTTAGCATTCTCTGTTTTGACTGACACCAGCAGTGAGACACAATCTTGCAAAAATGCCCTTCCCTTTGTAACTAAGCAGTCAGTGATTGGATGGCTGATGTAAGGCAATAAAGAGTTCAGCTATAACAAGGAACAGGTTACCAGAACATCAGCTGCACCATATGGAGGAAGAATAATCTAGTGGTTAAAGCACATACACAAGAACTGGGAAACTCTGGTTCAAATCCTACTAAAGTCCCTTACTCTCTAACCCTTAACAAGTTCCCCTAACCTCCTTGGGAACTGTAATGGCTCCTCAGGTCCATGACTTTAACAGTGCCCCCATTCCCAGTATAAATCATTAGCAGTGATGTGAGAGCAGCAGCACTTCACTTTGAAGGTACTGAAAACAAGCTGTGGCAGCCCCCCCTTGGTAATGCCAGCATTTGAAGTAGGATGTCCCTCACAAATCAGATGCTGCACTTCAGCTGTTGTAGGTAAAGAAACTAATCAGTCTCAGTGTTTGTAGTACTCTGTATTTGCTTAGCTCATTCCTCCCATGTCATATGCATTCTGTGTCTGGGTATTTCCAGTCAGAACCCAGATGTAAGGAGCATTACACTTTATAAAGTAAGTGATCTAGCTCTCCAGGCTGCTGAAAGGGGAGTGTATAATTTGTGCAAAGGAGGAATTCAGTCTTGTGCATACCTCTCAACTGTCCCTGATTTTGCCTCAAAATGTTACTGTGTCCCTCCTAAAAATCGTGTTCCCATGACCAAACAGTGGAAGTTGTAAGCACAAACTAATGTCAAACATTAAAATTACAGACTTGTTCTTCCTTAGAAAATGCATTTTACACAAAACCCCTTATTCTACCAGCTTCCTGAGTGGATACTACCAATTTTGAAGATGTGTCCCTGATTTTTAAGCCTTGTCCCTGATTTTTGAGGCAGGAGGTTGAGAGGTATGGTCTTGTGTGATTCTTTGGGAAACTGCTCAAGCCTACCTTGTAAATGAATCCTCTCAAGGGTGTTCACCTGGTTCACTACAGAGTGTCTGATTGACTGCTCGATTGATTAATTGGTTGGTTGATTGGTTGATTAATTGGTTGGTTGATTGGTTGATTAACTGATTCAGTCTACTGCTTTCCACAACATGTTACAACTGTCTCACAGAGAGAAATGAGCAGTACACAGGAACAGCTTTTGTTTTCTGTGAATGAAATACTATTAGATGTATTATTTGCTCTACATGCAGTATTAATGCTACAAGTACCACTCCCTGTGTGAGTTGCATAAAGGGGCACTGTCAGCTTTGCCCCTTTGTTTTGATCGAACTGTGAAAAGTATGCCTCCTGGCACACACCTATCAAGCATGTAATACAAAATGCCCCTACATGTTTAAAAGTGAAGGCTTTTTACCTTTAAAAGATAGTTTTCATAAAATAGAGATTCCCTTGGTCCGGTTGTAAGGCACCCATGTCCCGGAAGCACATCCAGGTCGGGAACGCAGATCTGCCACGAGCACAGTCCCAAAGTGCGAGTTTACCCATGCCACGAATACCAGAATGTTTATCTTGTCCGGGGCTGTATGAAAAAACGCTGCTGCTATGTCCAAAAAGTAACATTTTCATATTCAAAGCAGAGCTGAAATCCCAGGCATGCGCTCCTGTGTCATGAATGAAGATCCCGCGCATGCGCAGGAGCGTGGCATTGGTGTGCACGTGCGAGATTTCAGTGCTGCTTTAAAAATGAAAATATTACTTTTTGCTGTGCTTGGTTTACTTTTGGACATATCAGCAGCATTTTTTCATACAGCCCCGGACAAGATAAACATTCTGGTATTCGGCATGTGTAAAACTCGCACTTTAGGACCATGCTCGTGGCAGATCCGCGTTCCCGACCTGGATGTGCTTCCAGGACGTGGGTGCCTTACAACCGGACCAAGGGAATCTCTATTTTACAAAAAATATCTGATAAAGGTAAAAAGCCTTCACTTTTAAACATGTAGGGGCATTTTGTATTACATGCTTGATTGGTGTGTGCCAGGAGGCATACTTTTCACAGTTCGATCAAAACGATGGGGCAAAACTGACAGTGCCCCTTTAAGCCATTGCAAACTTAAACTACAATCAGCACAGACAGCATTGATACCCTTATGTTTTGTTCTGCACTGTTGCTGCAGTGACATCAAGGAATGGGAGGGGCTGTATTACAAGTGACGCATTTGCATGTAAATGGAGGCTTGCTTGACATTTTACTACCTTGTGTCAGAGCCTCAGACTCTAGATATGTGTTGCAACAGAAGAAATGGCTGATCTCTTATTGACATATGTACAGTACTTGATGTAATGTATAATAAATACATCAGAAATATCCAAATCATAAATAGACAGGCGTCTTCTCCTTTAAGGCACTCAGATTTGTATTTACTAAAGTGACAGTGCACATTACTGGGTTATGCATGTCCATGTACCCGCATGATGCTGCGCACGAGATACATGAGCCAGTGTGGCAGTCTTACATGCTCCCCTCCTTGCTGCACCTGTGCTTTTGGCCCTTGTGTGGGTCAACAGCCATTTTTGTCCATCCATCCCTTATCTTCCCTGGTAGTCCAGGTGAGGCCCAAACCAAACTGTTCTCATTAAAAGTCACTGGTATGGGCCAGCAGGCATCCCAGGTCTGGGAGTGAACACAAGTCACCATGCTGGGAGGCAGACTGCTTGGCAGTGCACTGTGGTTTAGAGGGAAGGTGTTGGGCACCTGGTGCTGCAGCAACTCCTGAAGTGGGCCATGTGAGCTTGCTCCTCCCACAGGCATCACTGCAAGCATCTGAGATCATCAGAAGGTTCTGTACATGCCAGGGGAAGGGGAGGACAAGAGAGAAAACAGGATAAAATCCACAGACTGACTACATGATGGCTGAGATCTCTGGCTCCCCTAGGTCCTAGCACCCACAAGACTGGATCCTGTCCACCTGGTGCGCTGCCTCGAGAAGGGAGAGGACAGCACTCCCCTCAGAGGCCCCAGCCACGGAGCGGGAGTCATCGGCTGGAAGGTGGGCCATGGGGATGGGGAATTCCAAGGCCTATACAGAGTACATCCATGGGACCAGGGTATGTCCCTGAAAGATGACATGATTGAGGGAGAAAAAGCACATGAAAAAAAAAGTCCCTGGTAGTCCAGTGGACCCCCCCACACTATTTCTCAATGCATATCTTCCAGTGGTACAGCTTCCTCACTGAACCTGGTTCCCTGACATCCCTGCACAGTGTGCACATAGTTCTGACACACCTGTCATCTGGTAAAAAAGTTCCTTAGGCAGAGGGTGTCACAAAAGTGCTGATCCTCAGCCGTCTCAGTGGCGCTAAGGGTTGAGGCGCTGGATGCCACACCTCGCACTATGCCAGTGACCCGGGTTCAAGAACGAGCCCAAGTCATCAGGGTTCATGGGAGGGAAGCACAAGATGGATCGAGCGGCCATATGGTGACTCTCCACTTCTGGGTGGGGATTCAGCCACTCCCACTGCAAGGCTGAACCCCGGGTGGAGGTCTGGTGGTAGTTCAGATGGGAGTGACTAGGCAAGGGAGAGTGCCAGGGCTGCTGCACACACGTGCCTCCACATGCGCGTGAGCACCATGGCTAGGGGAGGGGAGAAAGCAAGATGGAAAAATGGAGATGGCAGGTTCCATGATGACCCCACAGCACCTATCGAGGTCCTCCGGAATTTGGATGTTAGTCACTGGGGAGGGGGGTCGACACCTTCCACCTCGGCCCTATCATGGGGGGGGTAACCCATGGGAGATCACTGGATGGGTCAGTGCGGGGATGTTGGGACCAGAGACTGAGTCCCCTTGAAGGGAGGGTCTGGAGCCGGAGCTGCCTGCCAGGCTCCCAGAGGAGGATAAATGCAAATTATATGGCCGGCCCGGTGGCGCTGAGGGTTGAGGCGCTGGACGCCACACCTCGCGCTACACCGGTGACCCAGATTCGGGAACGGACTCGGGAGGCCGGGGGTCGGCAGGGGAGAGGGAGGATTGAGCGTCCCAATGGATGCTCTCCTCCCTCAGGGGTGGGATCCAAGAACGCTCACGTTCTGCATCCCCTTCATAGCCGGTGGAAGCACTTGCAATTGAAGGGGATGGAGGTGGCTCCGTTTGTCAGAGCCGGGAAGGGGGGACGTCGATGGTGCATGAGAGGTTGGGCGTGCGTCAGCACGCCACCACTCGGGACGTTCGTCCTAGCGCTCGACATCCCAGAGGGTGAGGGGGGAAACCAGGGAGAAAAATGAAAAATACCTCCCGGCGGCCTAGATGATAGCCTCTCCGTACCATCCGGACCACCAAGAGGACAGACCCCAATGTGCAGGAGGAGGTAAGGAGGCACTCTAGGGGCAGATCCCCGAAGGTGGAATGGGGGGTTGAGAGGAAGGAAGGAGGGGTCTCCGGGAGCAGGCAAGGAGTGATAAAGAATAAAAAAGTTAAAAATGCAAATTATAAAAAAAGTGGTGCTCCTCCTGCACCAGCATTTAACTGGTATTGAGAATATCACAGTATGACATTAGCATACCAGCAACCACCCCAACCCCTTCTGCACACCAATGCACTTTGATGCGCTGGTGCAGAAAGGTTGTCAAACACACTCTGGGCACAACTCCTGGGGTTGCAGGCAAGGGACTGGTACTAAATCATGCCAAGAATTGGGCCTAGAGACCAGAGCTGACTCAGAGGCTCAGACGCTCGGATCACTCACGCCAAGTGTAACTGCACCCATCCTGTTCTTGTGGTTCTGTTCCCAGTTTTGCACTGGCTATTGTAGTCAAGATGACTGCCAGGCAGGAGTTGCCAGATGCTTACAGGAACACAAACATTGCTTTCATGTTCGGATTCCAAGTTACAGAACCGGATTCATCCACATCCATCTGCTTTTAAGTAATCAGGATTGTCAGAACTGCTGGCCAATACTCAACAATTCAGAAAAAAAAGGGTTGGAATCAGAATTCAGGTTCCAGTTCTGCATCCAATTATGAATATGATCCCCCAAATCTCCATTCTGGAAAACCTGACCCTGGCATCATACTTCTCCAGTACCATCCCTCCACCTCTCCCACAATAAAATTCAACATTCTCCTTCCTCCCACCCTTGGACAACCTGTTAGACAAAATCCTCAAAGTCTGCTTAGCGCTTACTGGTATGGTGGTACTACAGACAGGTAGTTGGTGATTACAAATAAATGAAACAAAACAAAACCAAGTAGGACATCAGGACCCTATGACTGCCTCCCTCATGGGCTTTACATTAGGGTCAAAGGAACAGGCTTGACATCAAGGCCCCAACACTGCCATGTTACAGGTCTTAGACTAGGGCCAAAAGACGAGGCTGTATGTCAGAGTCCTATGACTGCCACTTGTGGATCTCATACTAGCATCAAAGAACCAGGCTGGACATAAAGACCCTATGACTGCATCTCTCGGGCAGGGGTGGCTCCAGTGGTAGCATGGAGAGGAGGGTGAACCGTTCTAAAAACATTTTCATCGAGTTATCCCAATGTTCTGGGCCAATAAAGACATTTTATATGAACTGAACTCCCCTGCACTTTACATCTAGAGCATCCCCTACTCTTGTGCCTCACACTAGAAGTCACTTCGTCTAGAGCTGCGGGCATGGGACAGCAGGAATATGATCAAAAGAAAAGAAAAGTAAACAGCCTAAGATGTTATATAAAGCTACTAAATATGGAACTTAAACCTAGAGTGTTGCCACGACAAAGGCTGGATTAAAAAATATTTACTTTCAGTAATCTCCTCATAAACACCCTAAAGCAATTAACCACCTTTTTATAGCAGTATTTCATGAGTGACAAAGCTAGAACTAACCATCTACAGTATTTGCAACAGGTGAATGAGGAAAACAGGTAAACAAAAGCTTGTCCTGCTTTAACTCTTGTTCCAAGAATGGCAGCTTTGGAATTTAGAACAAGACACACACAATGAGGCTTCTCACAGTGCACTGGGGAAATGGAGTTCCAAAATAAACATTACACCAATCAAAGAATTAGCATGAGACTGCATGCTTTCATTCAATGGCCAAGTGCTTCTCTGAGTGATTCACTGCTATCAAAGTAAACTATTTAAAAATGTAATAATCTGACACAGTTCAAATCATATGAGCTCTTAAGCTTCTCAACTGCAAACAGACTGTGCTTTTGCAGAGAATTCTAACTTCAGCAGGGTGCAGATGCAGGAGGATACGATAAAGCCTAAGACAGAATGGACCCTGACCTGTTTTCATGCACATGCCCTCCGTGAAGAAGGAAAGGACATGGAGGGCACCCCGATGACAGCGGCAGCAGATCTCACTTTGAGGCAGGTGTCCTGGGTTTGGAAGAAAACCAGAATCACCATGTCGGGAGGTATGTCTGACCACAGTAGCTGCCGGCTGGCAACATGCTATGGTCAGCAAGGAAGGGGTCTGACATCCACTGCCCCCAGCAACTTCTGTTTGGGGGTGGGGCCAGAGTGTAATTCCCTATGTTAGGGTCCTAATGCTAAGGTTCCCTAGTTTCCCCAAGTAGTCCCCAGTCTCCCCAGGTCCCAGGTGCCCCAGCAGGCTAGGTGGCAAGTGTGGGGGGGGGGCAACTTTAGTTCAGGAACTCATGTAAAAGTAAACTGCAGCTTGCAGTTTTAATTTTTTTTCCCCATTTCCTGCAGCCTGCCCAGCCCTTAGCGCAAGGTCGCCCATCCTCACACTGGGCAGGTGCTTGCCTCCCTGGTCACTAGGGACTTAGAGTCCTGAATGCCAGAGAGGGCTCCTGTGTGGCCAGTAATAGCCGATTTTAAATTTGGTGGTCTGCCAGCAGCAGTGATGGTCTGGAGAGTGCTCTGAGGCACCCCGACAATGAAAAAGGAGAGTCTGCGGCCAAGTCAGGGAGACAGGGGATGCAGAGAAGTAAAAAAAGAAAAGGTAGTGTACCTGCAGTTCTGCTCTCATCCATGCAGTCCTCCGGTGAATCCAGTGTTGTTCCGGTGGCTCCCTGAAGTTCCGGCAGGTCCCCAAGATTGGCAGCAGTTGGCTGCATCGTGGGATCAGTATAGCCCCATTTTTAGTTTAAAATTTAAAAAAGTTAAATTCCGTCCCTCGTCGGTGTCACCCACAAGCAGGGCTGCATCCACAGAGAGAAGCGCTGGGCCAGCGAGAAGCATCGGGCTGAGCAAGGTCCCCTTAGTCATCCTCCTACTGCCTGCCTGCTCCAGAGCTAGCACCAGTCGCAGCAGCAGCGTCTTCCTTCTCCACCTCCTTCTCCCTCCAGTAGTTTCTCCTCAGGTCGGGGTGGTGAGTCGGTGGCAGCACTATCTGGTAGGTGCTGACTGCCAGAACTTTTAAATAATTTAAATAAAAAGTTTAGTTCACTCCAAAGGGCGCTCAGAGGGACAGCAACGAGTGGGGCAGGACAGGCCCCTGAACTTCACTTGACGGGTCACCCTCAGTCACTCAGGTCGTAGCAGCAGCTATTGGTGCAAGTCCCTCCCGGGGTCGCCTTTTCTCAACCCCTCGAATTTCTCTCATTAGCTCATCATAGGAGGGTGGGGATTCCAGTCGATTGGCCAGGTGTAACTGAAGCAACAGCAGTTCTGAGAAGGGGGCAGTCTTAAGGATCCTGTCCAGCCTGGTTCGGTCCAATTCAATCGCTGGCAAACTACCCTTTCTGAGGCATTCTTGCAACAATTTTTCCAGCCGAGAAACATACACAGACAACTCCCCTTGGTACTGTTGTGCATTTCTTACTCTCCACCACAGGTCCTCATCGGAATCTGGGCTCCCATACACATTCTCCAAGGCCTCAAGGTAGTCCTGTGCAGTTGCTTCAGGGTTACTGGCCCATTTAGCACGGATGGTAGCCAAGGCAGGACCTCAGAGGCTCTCACTTAACTTCTTTCGCTTTTCTGCTTCCAAGCATTGCCATTCTAGCACTTGAGAGGCAACATAGTCTATCCAGGTCTCCCAGTTATCCTCTCTTTGTGGGGTGGGGAGGGTGCCAGAGAAAATTTTCAACCTGCGGTAAGTGTCGTGACTCTTGGCAGGTACAGACATAGGGGCTAGCACTGGCACAGAAGGAGGGGCAATAACGAGTGCTGGAGGGGGAGAGGGTGTTACATAGATACATAGACAGTGTCGGCAGATAAGGGCCTATGGCCCACCCAGTCTGCCCATTTGAGCTTGTAAGTTCAGTTTGTTTTCCTAGAAGTCTGTTGCACCTTACCCCTGACCTCCAGAATTCCTTTATGTCTATCCCATGCATTCTTAAATCCCATGATTGTTTCAGCCCCCACCACTTCCTCTGGCAGGGTGTTCCACTTGTCCACCACCCGTTCTGTGAAGAAATTCTCATGTTTCCTCTGAATCGTCCTCCCTCCAACTTCATCCCATGCCCTCTAGTCCTGGAACATCTTTTTCGCTTAAAAATAGTGTTTTCCTGCACCCTGTTCCTCCCTGTAAGATACTTGTATGTCTCTATCATATCCCCTCTCTCCTCCTCTCCTCCAGGAGTACATGTTCAGTTCCTTCAAGCTGTCTTCATAGGACTTGTGATGCAATCCATGCACCATCTTTGTTGCCTTCCTCTGAACCTTCTCTACCCTGTCTATGTCCTTACGTAGGTATGGTCTCCAGAACTGTACACTGTACTCCAGGTGGGGCCTCACTAGTGTCTTGTATAGCGGAATTATGACCTCCCTTTTCCTGCTGGTAATGCCCCTGCCTATACATCCCAGCATCCTATTTGCTTTACCTGCTGCCTTGTCACACTGTTGTGTTGGTGGAGGAACGTTCTCAGGTGGCAATAATAGTTTCTTTAAATCCTCCACAGTTTTCCCTTCCTCCAGTAAAAATTTAGCAAATTTCTCCTCAAAAGTTTCAGATAGTGTGGAGGGCTCATCCCCCGGTCTCTACTGTCCTTAGTTATCGCTCTCCAGGCAGTGAGGGCTCCCTCTGGGGTAATAGTCTGTGGCACTTTGGAGCTATCTCTGGGGTCCTTATACTCTACTAGGGCCATGAAAGTGAGGGTGAGCAGATCAGCATGTCGACCCACCACCACAGGGTTTTGTAAACCTTCCACTTTGGAAAGTACTCCCTGTACAGTGTCCGTATTGATACCCAGGGGGATGTCCAGGATAAGCATAGCATTTTGGGGGTCGATCTCCTCCCCAGTACACCACTCCACCAACCAGCGCACAGCCACTTCTGTCGGGGTACCCATTTATTTTTTTAATAGTGGTTCGTAAATGTGACCACTAGAGGACACAAAATCCCAGCGGTGGGCCTCCAAGATGTAACCCCCAGGTGGCGCTATCCCAAGGGCTACTACCCCTGCCTGCTTGACTACTAACAGGTTGAGGGGCCTAGGTTCTATGGCGGGTGCCTCCACCCAGAGGTCAGGGTTTGTAGTGGTTAGACTATCTTGGTCACAGCCCTCTGGGACACTGAGACCCCCTTTTATTCCCTCCAGTGGCTCACACATTGCACAGAAGTTACAGTCCCAATACCCCACATGTACACACTGTTCAATCATAAAGTACCACTTACCCTCGAGACTGATTCTGAGGTTCGTCGGAGGACCCCCTGTAAAATAAGGTTAATCAACATACACAAACCAATACAATGCTTGATATGGCGAGGTCTTCAACAGGTCACTTGAGACAGGGAGGGTACCTAGGGATTGGCGAGAGGCACATGTGGTGCCAATCCATAAAGGGGGGTCGAGGGAAGTACCAGGTAACTATAGACCCATCAGTTTGACCTCAGTGGTGGGAAAATTAATGGAGAGTATACTAAAGGAACGATTGGGGGTGTACTTGGAGGAGGTGGGAGGTCTGGATAGTCGGCAACATGGGTTTGTGCCAGGTAGATCATGTCAAACCAATCTTGTGGAGTTCTACGAATGGGTAACATCAGAACTGGACAGGGGAAAGCCTGTGGATGTATTATTCTTGGACTTCAGCAAGGCATTTGACTCTATCCCCCACAACGGTCTGGTGGAGAAACTGATGGGGTTAGGAGTAGGCCCTTTGATGGTCAGATGGATTGAAAACTGGCTAGCTGGACGCACCCAGAGAGTAGTGGTCTGTGGGGAGCTCTCGAACCCTAGAGAGGTTGGTAGTGGGGTACCACAGGGCTCGGTCTTGGGTCCAATCCTGTTTAATGCATACATATCGGACATCAGGGAGGGTATAGGGTGTGAAAAGAGTCTCTTCGCGGATAACTCCAAGATGGGAGGAGTAGTTGAGGGAGAAGAGGGGAGGTTGGCCATGCAAGGGGACCTGAACACCCTGGAAATCTGGGCACACACATGGAAATTAAATTTCAATATCACTAAGTGCAAGGTGTTGCATCTTGGTTGGGGAAACCCTAAACACAGGTACACCCTGGGAGGGGAGGTGCTGGAAGCCTCAACAGGGGAAAAAGACCTAGGAGTCATGGTGGATGCATGTATGAATAACTCTGAGCAGTGCAGAAGAGTGGCTAGCAAGGCAAACAGGATGTTGGGATGCATCATAAGAGGGATCACCTCTAGGAGCAAGGAAGTGATTCTGCCGCTGTACAATGGACTGGTTAGACCACACCTTGAGTACTGTGTACAGTACTGGAGACCACACTTGAAGAGGGACATACAGCACCTGGAGAAGGTACAGAGGAGGGCAACTAAGATGATACGAGGGCTAGGGGATTTTTCGTATGAGGACAGACTTGAGGAGCTCTGCCTGTTTTCATTGGAGAGGAGAGACGGGGCGGGACATGACTGAGGTCTTCAAGTACCTCAAGGGAATAAATAGGGTAAACATGGAGGGGATCTTTAGACTAAAGCAGGGAGGTATCACCAGAGGGCGTGGTTTGAAGTTGGAAGGTGGAAGGGTGAGGGGGGAAAAGAGGAGGAGGTTTTTCACTGAGAGGGTGGTGGACCCTTGGAATGCACTGCCTGGTGAGCTGGTTCAGAGATCCACAGTGGAGGGCTTCAAGAGAGGGTGGGACAGACACAGAAAGTGGATGTATCAGATGATGGCCTGTCCCAGGGGGGTGGGGATGGATGATAGGGGTTTCTGGAGCACAAGGGATGGGAGGGCTTCGGCACCCAACTAAGGATCTAAGGTTCGAGCAGACTCGATAGACCGTAAGGCCTAATCTGCTGGCAAATAGTATGTTAGTATATGTAGGTACTGACACTTCAGACGGTTTAAAGTTTAACAACATCAAATCTGGTTTATTTAGGGGGAATAAAATACGGGAGGGAGAGACCAGGTTAATTGGCAGAATTAAATCACAGTACTGTGTACACATACAGGTTCTGAAAAGTCACACTCTGGGTACCCAGGTTGGGGGACGAGGGCTAGCCAGGTCCGCTGCCCGGGTTGGCCAGCAGGTGAGATGGACAGGGCCCTGTAGAAGAAAATATATGCACAACACCCAATTGTAATCCAGAGCCGGATGGTTCAGTCCATGAAGAAGTGGAACAACAATAATTAGATGACACACTTGTAATTGAAAACAGGCTGCAGGGGGAATACCCTGATTTGCACTCACAATACCCAAGCTGAGAACCAGATGGTGGATGTTCTTCTGGAATGGCCAGAAACAACAGGGCATGGAGACAAGGTCCTTGTGACTGGATCCCACTGCAGTTGATAGCAAACGGATTTAGTCCGAGACAACTGGGGTTTGCTTCCAGCTTCAACACACAGCGCACAGTACAGGGGATTGGAAACAGCAATTCCCCACAAGCACTACGCACATTCATATGTAAAAGGAAAGTACTATACCAGGCAGGCTGCTTCTCTATCCCGATTGCACTAACTGCAAAATACCCAGTAGCACACATAGCAGCTTCAGTTCCTGACAGACCGAGCGCGATTCAGCAATTTCTCCAGTCTTCTACAGGGTGAGCCTGGTTTCTTACTCTTCAGACTTCCTTCTTTCTCCTCACAAGTCGGATTCAGTCCAAACTAGCGCTTGTAACGGCTGCAGGCCGAACCTCAGGGCCTCACACGCGCTTCCAACACAAAACTATACACCGCAGAAGCACAGTGCTCCTTCTCTCTTCACTGTCACAACTGATCTGATCTTTCCAGTCACAGAGCAGGGCATTTCCTTTAGCTCCACACCATTCTGTTGGCTGGTTCGGCTGTCACTCACAATAAAACTCCCTCTGTTGGTGGAAAAATGCGCCATGGTTAAAACTACATTTCCCAGAGTTACTGCCCATGCAATCCCCTTGTGGCAGGCTCAAAATTGAGAGTCCAAGTTCCGATTCATCCACAGGCTCCATTTAGGGTTTCCCTATCATCCTGATTGGTCCAAGTCAGCTATTCAGGACCAAAATGAAAGAGCTACACTGAAACAGTTCGTGCTGGAATGAAGACAGGTTAGATAAACTACATTTTCTCAGTCACTCTAAATGATTTCTGACAAACAGTTATATCTTTCAACAAGGCTCCCTCTGCACATGTAGCGACAGCAGAGACGGAGCGAATTGACAGCAGCTCAGGCGGGATTCGAGCATTAAATACACAGTTCCCCATACAAACTAATTAAGTCTGCAAGCAGACAGCTCTTAAAGAGATAGTATGTGGAGGCTCCAATAGCACTCACTTGGAACCACATTTAAAACAGCTCAGACACGAACACCGCCCAGACTTGGAGCATTCAGGCAAGCTCCTGGAAGACTTTTTGGAACCCTCATTTGCAGGGGGGTTACACTGGTATGGGCCAGCAGGCATAGCAGGTCTGGGAGTGAACAGAAGTCACCCATGCTGGGAGACAGGCTGCTTGGCAGTGCGCTGTGGTTTAGAGGGAAGATGTCGGGCACCTGGTGCTGCAGCAATTCCTGAAGTGGGCGATGTGAACTTGCTCCTCCCACAGGCATCACTGCAAGCATCTGAGATCATCAGAAGGTTCTGTCCATGCCAGGGAAAGGGTAGGACAAGGGAGAAAACAGGATAAATTCCCTAGACTGTCTACATGATGGCTGAAATCTCTGGTTCCCCTGGGTCCTTGCACCCACAAGACTGGATCCTGTCCACCTGGTGCGCTGCCTCGAGAAGGGAGAGGACAGCACTCCCCTCAGAGGCCCCAGCCACAGAGCGGGAGTCATCGGCTGGAAGGTGGGCCATGGGGATGGGGAATTCCAAGGCCTATACAGAGTACATCCATGGGACCAGGGTATGTCCCTGAAAGATGACATGATTGAGGAAGAAAAAGCACATTAAAAAAAAAAAGTCCCTGGTAGTCCAGTGGACCCCCCCCATACTATTTCTCAATGCATATCTTCCAGTGGTACAGCTTCCTCACTGAACCTGGTTCCCTGACATCCCTGCACAGTGTGCACATAGTTCTGACTCACCTGCCATCTGGTAAAAAAGTTCCTTAGGCAGAGAGTGTCACAAAAGTGCTGATCCTCAGCCGTCTCAGTGGCGCTAAGGTTTGAGGTGCTGGATGCCACACCTCGCACTATGCCGGCGACCTGGGTTCAAGAACGAGCCCGGTCATCGGGGGTCATGGGGGGGAGGCACAAGATGGATCGAGCGGCCATAGGGTGACTCCACCCTGGGTGGGATTCAGCCGCCCCGCTGCAAGGCTGCCCCCGGGTGGAGGCCTGGTGGTAGTTCAGATGGGAGTGACTAGGCAAGGGAGAGTGCCGAGGGTTGCTGCACACACGTGCCTCCACATGCGCATGAGCACCGTGGCTACGGGAGGGGAGAAAGCAAGATGGAAAAATGGAGATGGCAGGTTCCATGATGACCCCACAGCACCTATATGAAGCCCTCCGGAATTTGGATGTTAGTCACCGGGAAGGGGGGTCGACACCTTACACCTCGGCCCTATCACGGGAAGGGGGAGGTGTAACCCATGGGAGATCATGGGAGATCACCGGATGGGTCAGTGCGGGGATGTTGGGACCAGAGACCGAGTCCCCTTCAAGGGAGGGGCTGGAGCCGGAGCTGGCTGCCAGGGTCCCAGAGGAGGATAAAATGCAAATTAAAAAAAAAAGTGGTGCTCCTCCTGCACCAGCATTTAACAGATATTGAGAATATCACAGTATGACATTAGCATACCAGCAACCACCCCAACCCCTTCTGCAGACCAGTGCACTCTGATGTGCACTGGTGCAGAAAGGTTGTCAAACACACTCTGGGCACAACTCCTGGGGTTGCAGGCAAGGGACTGGTACTAAATCATGCCAAGAATTGGGCCTAGAGACCAGAGCTGACTCAGAGGCTCAGACGCTCGGATCACTCATGCCAAGTGTAACTGCACCCATCCTGTTCTTGTGGTTCTGTTCCCAGTTTTGCACTGGCTATTGTAGTCAAGATGACTGCCAGGCAGGAGTTGCCAGATGCTAACAGGAACACAAACATTGCTTTCACGTTCGGATTCCAAGTTACAGAACCGGATTCATCCAAATCCAACTGCTTTTAAGTAATCAGGATTGTCAGAACTGCTGGCCAATACTCAACAATTCAGAAAAAAAAGGGTTGGAATCAGAATTTAGGTTCCAGTTCTGCATCCAGTTATGAATATAATTCCCCCCCCCCCCCCACAAATCTCCATTCTGGAAAACCTGACCCTGGCATCATACTTCTCCAGTACCATCCCTCCACCTCTCCCACAATAAAATTCAACATTCTCCTTCCTCCCATCCTTGGACAACCTGTTAGACAAAAACCTCAAAGTCTGCTTAGTGCTACTTGGTATGGTGGTACTAGAGACAGGTGGTTGGTGATTACAAATAAATGAAACAAAACAAAACCAAGTTGGACATCAGGGCCCTATGACTGCCTCCCTCATGGGCTTTACATTAGGGTCAAAGGAACAGGCTTGAAATCAAGGCCCCAACACTGCCATGTTACAGGTCTCAGACTAGGGCCAAAAGACGAGGCTGTATATCAAAGTCCTATGACTGCCACTTGTGGATCTCATACTAGCATCAAAGAACCAGGCTGGACATAAAGACCCTATGACCGCATCTCTCGGGCAGGGGTGGCTCCAGTGGTAGCATGGAGAGGAGGGTGAACCGTTCTAAAAACATTTTCATCGAGTTATCCCAATGTTCTGGGCCAATAAAGACATTTTATCTGAACTGAACTCCCCTGCACTTTACGTCTGCAGCATCCCCTACTCTTGTGCCTCACACTAGAAGTCACTTCTTCTACAGCTGCAGACATGGAACAGCAGGAATATGATCAAAAGAAAAGAAAAGTAAACAGCCTAAGATGTTATATGAAGATACTATATGGAACTTTAACCTAGCGTGTTGCCATGTGTAACCCCCCTGCAAATGGGGGTTCCCAAAAGACTTCCAGGAGCTTGCTTGAATGCTCCAAGCCTGAATGGTGTTTGGCATTTAAGCCATTTATCAGTGAGTGTTTTTAGAGCCTCTGGTACTGTCTCTTTAAGAGCTGTCTGCTTGCAGACATAATTAGTTTGTATGGGGGGACTGTGTGCTTCTCTGAGTACCACTTGAGCTGCTGCCAATTCACTTCATTTTTGCAGTCACTAGGAGTGCAAAGGAACCTATCTGAAAGATGTAACTGTTTGCCAGAAATTATTTAGAGTAATAATGAAATTACAGTTTGTCTAACCTGCTTTTTGCAGTCAGAACTGTGTCTGCTAGTTCCCATTCTAGTTTTGAACTGCTGAACTGGACCAATCAGTGTGGGTAAGCTAGCTCTAAAATGGTGCCTTGAGTGAATCAGAACTTGGACTCATAATCTGAGCCAGCCACAAGAGGATTGTATGGGCAGTGACTCTGGGAGATGTAGTTTAGACTTCAGTGCCTTTTGGACCAACAGCAGCAGTCTATTGTGAGTGACAGCTAATCCAGTCAAGAACTGGGAGGAACTCAAAGGAAGTGCCCAGTTTTGTCGGTTGGAGTTTCAGTTGAGCTTTGGCAGTGAAGAAGGAAGGAGCCCTGTGCTTTTTCAGTGTGCAGTTTTAGTCAAAAACGTTGTAAGGCCCAGAGTTCGGTCTGCAGCTTGTGTAACAGCTTGTTAGGACTGAATCCGTCCTGTGAAAAGAATCAAAGGATCTCTGAAGAGTAGAAACCAGGCTCACCCTGTAGAAGACTGGAAGAATTGCTGAAAATTGCACTGGTCTGTCAGGAACTGAATCTGCTGTGTTCTCCGGTATTGTGCAGTAATTGCGATCGGGATACAGATGCAGCCTGCCTGGTATAGTACTTTCTTTTATATGGATGTGTGAAGAGGTTTGTGTACCTCAAGTGAGCCCTGCTGACATTGAAGGACCCTATCTTATTTGGAGGTCGTGAGTACTAATTCAGGGTTGCTCCTGTTGAATTGCCACGTTAAATCCAAATGGAATTACTGTACTGCTGACTGTTTAATTCTCCTTTTCTCTGTGTGAAAGGGCCCTACCAGCTGCCACGGTTTGGACTAGCCACTAGGGCTTGGGTACCCAGGGACAGTAACTGATAAGGATAGGCCTGTGCACAGAGCCATAGGTAGATTATTAGAGTGATAAGCTAATTAACCTGATTTCCCTGTCCTTGTTATATCCCCCTAAATAAATCAGAGCTGCTTGTTTCAGCAAAGTTATACTGCCTGAGGTATTTGTCTATGTTAAAGTACTGTACTGTGATTGTTGCACTGTATCTCATTTCACAGGAGGTCCCAGTGCCGGAACCAGACCTGGGGTAAGTGTATACTGTGAAGGTAATTCTGATATATTGTGTGGGCCACTAGTGGGAAGAAAGGGGGGTTGCAGTGTCCCAGAGGGCTGTGACCAAGTTAGTTTAACTATTGCAAACCCTGACCTCTGGGTGGAGGCACCCGCCATTGGATCCAGGCCCCTCATCCTGTTAGTGGCAAATCAGGCAGGGGTAGTAGCCCCTGGGATAGCGCCATCTAGGGGTTACACATGACAAAGGCTGGATTAAAAAATATTTACTTTCAGTAATTTCCTCATAAACACCCTAAAGCAATTAACCACCTTTTTTATAGCATTATTTCATGAGTGACAAAGCTAGAACTAACCATCTACAGTATTTGCAACAGGTTAATGCGGAAAACAGGTAAACAAAAGCTTGTTCTGCTTTAACCTTTGTTCCAAGGATGGCAGCTTTGGAATTTAGAACAAGACACACAGAATGAGGCTTCTCGCAGTGCACTGGGGAAATGGAGTGCCAAAATAAACATTACACCAATCAAAGAATTAGCATGCTTTCGTTGAGTGACTAAGGGCTTCTCTGAGTCCACTTTAAAGTGATTTACTGCTATCAAAGCAAACTGTTTAAAAATGTAATAATCTGACACAGTTCAAATCATATGAGATCATAAGCTTCTCAACTGCAAACAGACTGTGCTTTTGCAGAGAATTCTAACTTCAGCAGGGTGCAGATGCAGGAGGACATGATAAAGCCTAAGACAGAATGGACCCTGACCTGTTTTCATGCACATGCCCTCTGTGAAGAAGGAAAGGACATGGAGGGCATCCCGATGACAGTGGCAGCAGATCTCACTTTGAGGCAGGTGTCCTGGGTTTGGAAGAAAACCAGAATCACCATGTCAGGAGGTATGTCTGACCACAGTAGCTTCCAGCTGGCAGCACGCTGCGGGCAGCAAGGAAGGCGTCTGACATCCACTGCCCCAGCAACTTCTGTTGGGGGGGGGCAGAGTGTAATGTCCCTATGTTAGGGCCCTAATGTTAAGGTTCCCCAGTTTCCCCAGGTAGTCCCCAGTCTCTCCAGGTCCCAGATGCCACAGCAGGCTAGGTGGCAAGTGGGGAGGGGGGGCAACTTTAGTGCAGGAACTCATATAAAAGTAGACTGCAGCTTGCAGTTTTACATTTTTTCCCCCCCGCTTCCCTGCAGCCTACCCAGCCCTTAGCGCAAGGTCGTGCCATCCTCGCTACTAAGTAGAGTGCTGCCTCCCTGGTCACTAGGGACTTGGGAGTCCTGAATGCCAGGAGGGCTCCTGTGTGGCAAGTAATAGCCGATTTTAAATTTGGTGGTCTGTCAGCAGCCGTGATGGTCTGAGAGTCCTCTCAGGCACCCCGACAACGAGAAAGGAGAGTCTGCAGCCAAGTCAGGCAGAGAGGGGATACAGGGAAGTAAAAAAAGGAAAAGGTAGTGTACCTGCAGTTCTGCTGTCATCTATGCAGTCCTCCGGTGAATCCAGTGTTGTTCCGGTGGCTCCCTGAATTTCCGGCAAGTCCCCAAGATCAGCAGCAGTTGGCTGCATTGTGGGATCTGTATAGCCCCATTTTTAGTTTAAAATTTAAAAAGTTCAATTCCTTCCCTCATCGGCAGCACCCACAAGTGGGGCTACATCCACAGAGAGAAGCGTTGGGCCAGCGAGAAGCATCGGGCTGAGCAAGGTCCCCTTAGTCATCCTCCTACTGCCTGCCTGCTCCAGAGCTAGCACCAGTCGCAGCAGCAGCGTCTTCCTTCTCCACCTCCTTCTCCCTCCAGTAGTTTCTCCTCAGGTCGGGGTGGTGAGTCGGTGGCAGCACTATCTGGAGGTGCTGACTGCCAGAACTTTTAAATAATTTAAATAAAAGTTTAGTTCACCCCAAAGGGTGCTCAGAGGGACAGCAATGAGTGGGCAGGACAGCCCCATAGGGAAGGGACCTGAGTGAGGCAGCATATTTAAATTCAGTAATTTATTTCAAATTACCTTCAGCAAGAGGAGCATTAGAGAGTGCCAGGGATTTATTTAAATCAAGCTCCCTAAGTGGAGCTAGGACAAGACAGCCCTGACTACATTAAATGAATAAAGCCAATGAGGAAGCTGCAGCCAGGGGCAGGGCAATGCCCCAGTACTGTCGGCCAGTTAGCCAGGTGGGCTACCAGACAGGGCTAGTTAGCCCAAAAGCTACAGTTTATTTAATTCATTAAATAGAAGGGTGAGTCACGGCAAGGAGGCCCCTGCAGTTTCCCGGTGGGAAACAAATAAGAAATTCTTAACAAGCAATCCTTACTGTAACTTTTCTGTGAGTTATTTGGCAATATAAGTACTTTGGACCAACTAATATTTACTAACATACAACAGCCTCTCTGCATCTACTAGGCCTACAATCATGGCTGAAACAGTTTTGCACTCTTCTTTCTTACTTAAAGTTGAAGCTATGTTTTCCAAACTTGTTTGTAACATGGCAAAAATAATAGGAATGTAGGGAAGAAAGCTGATAGGTCTAAGAGCGTCAGGTGTTACAAGAGCAAAACGGCATTATGAGATGATAATGCCGTGTTGAGCTTGTGACCGCACAGAAATGGGTTGAGAAATGTGGCCAGGAGTCGGTACATCTCTAGGTGGACCAAGAGGTGGCGCGATCAGCAGAGGAGAGAGTGAGTAATGCCACAGGAGTGCGAATGAGGTTGCCACCTATTGGTGGAAAATGGAGTATGTGTGTGGAGGAGACTCCCGACTTACGTGTAAGTAGCGGAGAGACAGGTAGCACAGAAAATGCATGTGGGAGTTGAAAGTGTGCAGCTTGGAGCAGAGGACGGGAACTGAGGTAAAGAGCGATACTTGCAGCAGAATCAGACAGTGGAAGTGCAGGATCGTTAAGTACGGGGTTGAAAAAAAGAGGAGAAGTGGCCTGGTGTTGGACTAGTGCCACCTGTTGGTCAGTAAGAGCAGTGGAATTGTAAACACTCTGGGCACAAAAGCGTTGTTAGTGTTTTGGAACAGCAAAGTATGCAGCCAACAGATAGTTTCCAGAACGCACCAGGGTAGCAATATGAGTGGGAAACGAAGTATACGAGGAGAACAGCCAATCGGAACTGCGAGGTTTGTAATTGACAAAAAGATTTTTAAATGTGCCTTGCAAAGTTAATGAAAGGCATAATGTGTCAGAAGTTCATACACACTATGAAAGTGAATGTCGTCAGTGCAGCATGTACGTGCATTGTAGCACTTACAGACAAGAGTTACAAAGAACAAGTTATAAAGCATAAATGAGTAAGTGAAATGATTAGTAGCAGTGATGACTGTGTTGGAACAAGGAAAACAATAGCCAGAGAACAGTAGCGTAGCACAAGCCATTTATAAGGTATATAAGACATCAGATGATGGTATCTAATGGGAGTTAAAGCATGGTTGCACCGTTGTACGCCCTCAGCCTCCGGCCTCGTGCCACAACGGTCCCAACCATGCATTAACTCCCCATTAGATGCCACCTTCATCGGTGATTAATGCTTACTTGTGATATGAATGACCTTAAACTAGCAACTCAACAGAACACTGTCACTCTAGTCTAAACCAACTGATTCTCATCTAGCAACATCTGAAAACAAAATTAAAATTAATGAAACCTCAGTACACGAACTGCAGACCACTGTTAGAGAACAAGATCGCACTATTAAACTTTTACAATCTAAACTAGACGACATTGAAAACCACAGTTGCAGAAATAATCTGCGATTTTTTTTGGTTTCCCAGAAGGTGCAGAACTCAAAGATACTACGGCCTTTCTCTTGCATGTACTGCCAGGTTTGCTGCACTTACCATCGTACCTCAATTTAACTACAGAGCGGTTGCATCAGTCCTTAGGCCCCAAGCTTGCTGCTGATCAAAGACCCAGACTGATCCTAGCAAAATTCTTAAACTTTGTGTAACTCCTAGATGGCGCTATCCCAGGGGCTACTACCCCTGCCTGATTTGCCACTAACAGGCTGAGGGGCCTGGATCCGACGGGTGCCTCCACCCAGAGGTCAGGGTTTGCAATAGTTAAACTAACTTGGTCACAGCCCTCTGGGACACTGCAATCCCCCTTTCTTCCCACTAGTGGCCCACACAGTATATCAGAATTACCTTCACAGTATACACTTACCCCCAGGACTGGTTCAGGCTTTGGGACCCCTGTAAAATAAGCAGACACAGTGCAACAATCACAGTACAATACTTTAACATAGACAAATACCTCAGGCAGTATAACTTTGCTGAAACAAACAGCTCTGATTTATTTAGGGGGATATAACAAGGACAGGGGGAATTCAGGTTAATTAGCTTATCACTTTACTCATCTACCTGTGGCTCTATGCACAGGCCTATCCCTACCAGTTACTGTCCCTGGGTACCCAAGCCCTAGTGGCTAGTCCAAACCATGGCAGCTGGTAGGGGCCCTTTCACACAGAGAAAAGAAAAATTAGTTAAACAGTCAGCAGTACAGTAATTCCATTTGGATTCAATGTGGCAATTCAACAGGGAGCGACCCTGAATTAGTACTCACGACCTCCAAACAAGAAAGGGTCCTTCAACGTCAGCAGGGCTACTCTTGAGCTCCACGAGACTCCTCACACATTTATATGGTGAACAGTAACAGGCAAAAGTCCTTTAATGGCAGCAGGGTTCACTTGAGCTACACAAGCCTCCTCACACATTTGTATGGTAAACAGTAACAGGCAAAAGTCCTTTAATGGCAGCAGGATTCACTTGAGCTACACAAGCCTCCTCACACATTTATATGGTAAGCAGTCACAGGCAAAAGTCCTTTAGTGGCAGCAGGATTCACTTGAGCTACACAAGCCTCCTCACACATTTATATGGTAAAAAGAAAGTACTATACCAGGCAGGCTGCTTCTCTATCCCGATCGCAATTACTGCACAATACCCGGGAGAACACACAGCAGATTCAGTTCCTGACAGACCGAGTGCAATTCAGCAATTTCTCCAGTCTTCTACAGGGTGAGCCTGGTTTCTACTCTTCAGATATCCTTTGATTCTCTTCACAGGACGGATTCAGTCCTAACAAGCAGTTACACAAGCTGCAGACCGGAACTCTGGGCCTTACACACGTTTCCCGACTAAAACTGCACACCGAAAAAAGCACAGGGCTCCTTCCCTCTTCACTGCCAGAGCTCAACTGAAACTCCAGCAGACAAAACCGGGCACTTCCTTTGAGTTCCTCCCAGTTCTTGGCTGGATTGGCTGTCACTCACAATAGACTGCCCCTGTTGGTCCAAAAAGGCACCGAAGTCCAAACTACATCTCCCAGAGTCACTGCCCATACAATCCTCTTGTGGCTGGCTCAGATTACGAGTCCAAGTTCTGATTCGTCCAAGGCACCATTTTAGAGCTACCTTAACCCACACTGATTGGTCCAGTTCAGCAGTTCAAAACTAGAATGGGGAACTAGGCAAACACAGTTCTGACTGCAAAGAAAGCAGGTTAGACAAACTGTATTTTCATTATTACTCTAAATGATTTCTGGCAAACAGTTACATCTTTCAGATGGGTTCCCTTGCACTCCTAGTGACTGCAAAATGGAGTGAATTAGCAGCAGCTTGAGTGGTACTCAAGCAGAGAAACACACAGTCCCCCATAAAACTAATTATGTCTGCAAGCAGACAGCTCTTAAAGAGACAGTACCAGAGGCTCTAAAAACACTCATAGATAAACGGCTTAAACGCCAAACACCATTCAGGCTTGGAGCATTCAAGCAAGCTCCTGGAAGTCTTTTGGGAACCCCCAATTGCAGGGGGGTTACACCCTTCCTGGCCTGGGAAAGCTTGACGTCCGCGTCAAGCAAGTACCCCCGTAAGTTTCAACTGCAACCATATACATTTGCATTAGGCTCACACATGTAATCATCAGTCAATATATCATTTTACCAAGAACACATTTCTAAAACATTGCAGTACGTCACTCTTTACACAGTATTACACACATTGTACCATAACTCAAGTTATTACCTCTTGTACATGAAACCTGAAGAGAGGGGGCCCTTCCCTATCAGTTACCTTGGGGCTGGACGGGACAAGGGTACCATACTTAGAGGGCAACACAAGTAACTTGGAGTTAGCACTGACGCTCAGTTTGGGCAATGAGCTCGGGGACACATACACTCCTTTATGGACAACATTGAGAGGCAGGTCCACTGGCTGGCCCAGGGAATCATAACTGAGGTGCACCACAGGCTTTACAGCTTGACCAGTCTTTCTAGGGGGAACTGTTACAGTCTCTGCACTCTGAGCCTCATTTTCAGCATTGTCCTCACTTGCCAAAGGAGTCTCCATGGGGGTAGAGAGGCTAGAACTTGGGGCACTTTCAGCTCCAGGAGTTACAGTTTCTGAGTCCACAACATTTGGCTCGCATGGAGAGCTTTTGGACACTGGCAGTGGACTGTCAGGGCACTCAAAATACTCTTCTTGTTCTGGTGCATCACCAGTCTGCCCCAATCCATCATTTTCCTCCCCTGAAAGCTCAAACAGTTCAACCATGCACAATGATTCCATTTCATCTGATCTGATGCTTTGCACTTCACTTTCTGGGAGCATTGGCTCCAGGGACGAAGCTGGGGGCTTAGACAGTCCAGAAGGCCCAGCTTCGTCTCCAGTATTGACTAGGGGATTGCCCCGAAACAACTGACTCAGTTCGTAAGAAGGATAGTATTCAAAGTCACTCTCACTTTCTTCTGATATGGACTGACAGTCATGCTCAACTGGGACTTGTGGAGGGGAACACTTTAACTCTGCTTCTGTAGGTGCAGACTTTCTTGATCTTTTCTTAGCAGCAGCTCTAGTCACTGGTACAGAGGGGGAATCTTCTGGGGGCTCAGACTCAATCAAGATTTGTCCAATGGGCAGTAAATGATTTCTATGCATTGTTTTTACATCTTTTGAATTATTCTCAGGCCTTACTTTGTACACTGGTAGATCATCTAGTTTGCCACTACAATGTGAGGAAGATGGTGCCATCTGTCAGCAATCTTGTGTTTGCCATGCAGTCCCAGATTTCTTAGCAATACCCGATCTCCCTCCTGGAGTTCCTGTGCTTTCACCTTTTATCATACCTTTCTTTGTTGGCCAGATTTCTTTTTGGCAGCCATGGTTTGAGCCAGTTGGTACGCATGAGTTAGCTGGGCCTTTAACTTTTGCACATACTGTAAATAGTTGTCAGCTTGAACCCCATCAGGAGAGACCCCAAAACACACATCTACGGTAGTCGAGCTTCTCTTCCAAACATCAGGCGGTAGGGGGAGAACCCAGTGGCATCACTTTTGGTGCAGTTATAAGCATGTACCAAGGTGCTAATTTGTTGGCTCCATCTAGGCTTGTCCTTTGGGAGCAGTGTGCCTAGCATATCTAGCAAAGTGCGGTTGAAACGTTCAGGCTGTGGGTCCCCTTGGGGGTGGTAAGGAGTGGTTCTGACTTTCGCACTCCCCACAGAGAAAGCATCTCTTTGATCAGACGACTCTCAAAGTCTCTCCCTTGATCAGAATGGATTCTTTGTGGAGCTCCATAGTGAACAAAAAAGTTTTCTACAAGTACTTTGGCCAAAGTGGATGCTTTCTGGTCTTTGGTGGGGAAAGCTTGGGCATATCTCGTGAAATGGTCAGTGACCACCAGCACATTACTGATATTTCTTTGACCTGACTCCAAACTCAGAAAATCAATACAGACCAGCTCCATGGGTGCACTGGTGGTGATGTTAACAAGGGGCAGCCCTCTGGGCAAAAGCTTTCCTCTGTAGGCAGCGACTACAAGTTCGAATGTGTTGCTCCACATCAGCCTCATCTTAGGCCAATAGAATCTGGATCTCACCAAGTCAAGTGTTCTGTCTATACCAAGGTGCCCCATGTGGTTGTGCAAGGACCTCAGTACTGAGTCTCGAAGGCAGTGGGCAGCACTAGTTGTTGTTTGTCTACTTGTTCCCCTCTGTCTACTGTTTCTCTGTATAACAGTTTATTGATCAGTTTCAACTTAGGACCTTCTTTGTATAACAGTGCAGTTCTCAAATCAGTGGAGCGTAATTTGGACACATCTTTTCCTGCATAGAGGCTTCTAAAGCTGATTTGATCATGGGATCGCGGATTGAGCCCCGAATACTGTCATTGTCCAGCTGAGGCAGTGCACCAATGTCTATTGCAGAAAAGTGGCACAAGCAGCAGGTATGCAATTCTCAGAGGGTCCCAAGCAATCCACCATGCAGTCCACTGCGTCCGTGGACATTTGTTCCTCCCTGTCAAACTTCCGGCAGAGTGCCCGAATGTCAGGTTCTGCTAATCGGACCCAATCATTCTGGGAACAGGCCTCCAGGAGAGAGCATCAGCATCTATGTGGTTCAGACCTGCTCGGTATTCGAGAGCATAGTCGTATGTAGATAATGAGAAAGCCACCTATGGCCAGTGGAATCCAACTTAGCTGAGGTCTGCACATAGGTCAAAGGATTATTGTCAGTTTTACTAGTATTTTAGCCCCATACAAGTACTCATGGAATTGGTAACAATAGCCCACTTCAAAGCTAGGAACTCTAACTTATGTACAGGATAGTTCTTTCGGATGGGGTCAGGCTTCTACTGGCAAAGGCCACTGGTCTCAGGCCATTCTCGTGCTCTTGGTACAACACAGCCCCAACCCTTGCAAGCTAGCATCAGTGTGCAGGATGTAAGGTTTTCTTGGATCGGCATAGGCCAGCACTGGAGCATGGGTAAGTTGATATATGATCTCATGAAAAGCAGTCTCACAATCAGGAGTCCAGCGGGCCCCAAATATTTCACTCGGACGAAATACACTCTTTCAGTCTTGAGGGATGCTGACTTTAGTATTTTTGTGGGTTGGGGATACCTTGAGTAAGGTTAAGTAAAGGCGGATCACTCTTGAATAGTCCTTGATGAAGCTCGATAATAACCACAGAATCCAGGAATCTTTGCAGTTCTTTTAGAGTTTTGGGCTGTGGCCAGGTGGTCAAGGCCTCAACTTTACTTGGTCGGTCTCTATTCCTCGGTGGATACTATGTGTCCCACATACTTTACTGATGTTTGAAAGAATTGACACTTATCAATGGACAGTTTAAGGCCAAAGTCCTCCAGTCGGTCCAATACCTTAAATAATCTGCTCTCATGTTCCTCCAGTGAGCTGCCAAACACAATAACATCATCTAGGTATACCAGGCACTCTAGTAAGTTCATGTCCCACACTGCACGCTCCATCAATCATTGAAAAGTGGCTGGGGCACCTGAAATCCCTTGAGGCATCCTCATGAATTCATAGGAGCCAAGTGGACAGATAAAGGCTGTCTTCTCACAGTCCTCTGGGGCCATCGGGATCTGGTAGTACCCACTGCGGAGATCCAACACAGAGAACCACTTGCTCCCGTTTAGGCACTCCAAAGCATCCTGAATGCGGGGCATTGTGTACTGATCAGGGATAGTCCGCCGGTTTAAGGTGCGATAATCCACGCACATCCTTACTGTCCCATTCTTTTTCCTCACTACCACAATGGGGGAAGCATAAGGGCTTCTGGATTCTTGTATTACACCAGCAGCTAACATCTCTTGCAGATGCCATCTCACATCATCTATGTCAGCAGGTGCCAGGCGTCCGAGACCTCTCACGAAATGGTCTTCCCGTCATGCAGCGGATATTGTGCTCCAGCTCCTTGCGCGCATCCTACATCCCATTCCTTTAAAGAAAACACCTGGTCTCTCTGGGCAAGCTTCTCACTGATTCTCACTTTTCATTCAGCTGGCAAGGAGTCGCGAAATCAAACAAGTCAGGCGTTACTCTGTCATTCTTCCTCGAACTCTTGCTGCTGGGTAGCACTGCAGTGTCTGCACAATGCACATTAGCCAGGATGCAACCTCTATTTACTCGAATGTCTCTTTCAGACACATTATGAACTTGGACCATTACCCTTCTGGCATAAGCATGGGCTCTAGCGGCAAAATACTAGGCTTGACCAGCAGTCCCTCTGGCAATTTTCCATCGCCGTGCATCCAACATTAATATTTTATTCTTAACATCCTTTCTGATCACGGACCTCTCACTGTAAGGTACACTGGGCATTTGGCGCCAGGATCAGAGACTCAGGATCCCTCTTCCATACAATTCCGACCGGTTCCTCTGGTTCTATTTTTCAGCATCTCTGTGCCTCATAGGCCTTCTTAATTAAAGCCGGAACTCTTAAAGCTCTACTAGTCTTTGACCCCTGTTTTTCATAACACAACTGTGCCAGCCTTCCGAACATATGAGCATTTGTTCCAATCAACAAAGGGACACCATCATACAGTCCAGTGGGGGGACACACTAAGGCTAGGGTCTCTATTTGTTCGGCCACTCCAGCCACGGAGGTGGGGAAAGACAGCCAAATTCGGATATACCCGGAATAGGGGTAGGCCTTCTCACTTAACCCCTATACATGCAGTCCTTCTAATGGTTGTAAGGGTACATCTGACAAATGCTTCTGATACCAATCCTGGAACATATTGTCACTTGGGAGCCACTGTCTAATACAGCTCTTGTAGACACTCCATTCACCTTTACAGTGGTCTCCATGGAGGGACCCACTATTCTGGACCAGTCTGGAGAGGCGGTAGCGGGGGCCTGGGCAACTGACCTTGCCACAAAAGGACGTGAGTTAGCATTTTGGTGCCCTCACTGGGATCATTTTGTGCACCTCTTAACCACTGATTTGTTCTCCAAGCTCTCCTTGTAGCCTATATGCAACTTTGTCAGTGTCTTTTGGGACCAGCATTCCCTCTTCATGTGCCCATCCTTCCACAATTGTAGCAAAACATACTTTCTGGAGTTTGAGCTGGCCGAGGCGCCACACTGGGAGCCAGGGCGGGTACTACTAACTGAAACCTGGGTGCCATCTCTGTCTGGGCGTGATAAGCATTTGGAGACATCTCGTCAGTTTTCCACTTCCATGGTCAAGGAATTGAGTTTGGAGCTGTCATCAGCAGGAGATACATGGTGGGTACCCCACCCCATAGCAGATGCAGTCGGATATAGGTCGGGGCCCGTACTTGCAGGCGTGGCCTTCATAAAGGACTGTTTTTGAATTCCGGATCTCTCTCAACAGTTTGCCCCATTGTGGCATATCTTTTTCCTTGTCAGAGCACTCATTGACTGCCAACCTCTGCCCCTGAACTTCACTTGATGGGTCACCCTCAGTCACTCGGGTCGTAGCCACAGCTATTGGTTCAGGTCCCTCCCGAGGTCGCCTTTTCTCAACTCCTAGAATTTCTCTCATTAACTCATCATAGGAGGGTGGGGATTCCAGTCGATTTGCCAGGCGTAACTGAAGCAACAGAAGTTCTGAGAAGGGGCAGACTTAAGGATCCTGTCCAGCCTGGTTCGTCCAGTTCAATCGCTGGCAAACTACCCTTTCTGAGGCATTCTTGCAACAATTTTTCCAGCCGAGATACATACACAGACAACAACTCCCTTGGTACTGTTGTGCATTTCTTACTCTCCACCATAGGTCCTCATCAGAATCTGGGCTCCATACACATTCTCCAAGGCCTCAAGATGATAGCCTGTGCAGTCACTTCAGGGTTACTGGCCCGTTTAGCACGGATGGTAGCCAGGGCAGGACCTCGGAGGCTCTCACTAACCCTCTTTATTCTCTGGCTTCCGAGCATTGCCATTCTAGCACTTGGGCGCAACATAGTCTATCCAGGTCTCCCAGTCATCCTCCCTTGGGGGTGGGAGGGTGCCAGAGAGATCCTCAACCTTCGTAAGAGTCGTGACTAATGGCAGGTGCAGAAATAGGAGTCTGCATTGGTTCAGCCACCATTACAGGTACTGGAGGCGGGAGAGGGTGTTGGGGAGGAACACCCCAGGTGGCAAGAATAGTTTCTTCAAGTCCTCCACAGTTTTCCTTCCCCAGCAACCATTTAGCAAATTTCTCCTCAAAAGTTTCAGACAGTGGTGGGGCTCATTCCCCCGGGTCTTTACTGTCCTAGTTATCACTCTCCAGGCAGTGAGGGCTCCTCTGGGGTAATGGTCTGTGGCACTTTGGAGCTATCTATGGGATCCTTAAACTCTACTAGGGCCAGGAAAGTGTGGGTGAGCAGATTAGCATGCCGACCCACCACCACAGGGTTTGTAAACCTTCCACCTTGGAAAGTACTCCTGTACAGTGTCCGTATTGATACCCAGGGGATGTCCAGGATAAGCATAGCATTTTGAGGGTCGATCTCCTCCCCAGTACACCACTCCACCAGCCGGTGCACAGCCACTTCTGTCGGGGTACCCATTTTTTCTTAACAGTGGTTCATAAATATGGCCACTAGAGGACACACAATCCCAGCGGTGAGCCCAAGATGTAACCCCTAGATGGCACTATCCCAGGGGCTACTACCCCTGCCTGATTTGCCACTAACAGGCTGAGGGGCCTGGATCCGACAGCGGGTGCCTCCACCCAGAGGTCAGGGTTTGCAATAGTTAAACTAAGTTGGTCACAGCCCTCTGGGACACTGCAACCCCCCTTTCTTCCCACTAGTGGCCCACAAAGTATATCAGAATTACCTTCACAGTATACACTTACCCCCAGGACTGGTTCAGGCTTTGGGACCCCTGTAAAATAAGCAGACACAGTGCAACAATCACAGTACAATACTTTAACATAGACAAATACCTCAGGCAGTATAACTTTGCTGAAACAAGCAGCTCTGATTTATTTAGGGGGATATAACAAGGACAGGGGGAAATCAGGTTAATTAGCTTATCACTTTACTCCTCTACCTATGGCTCTGTGCACAGGCTTATCCCTACCAGTTACTGTCCCTGGGTACCCAAGCCCTAGTGGCTAGTCCAAACCGTGGCAGCTGGTAGGGGCCCTTTCACACAGAGAAAAGAAAAATTAGTTAAACAGTCAGCAGTACAGTAATTCCATTTGGATTCAATGTGGCAATTCAACAGGGAGCGGCCCTGAATTAGTACTCACGACCTCCAAACAAGAAAGGGTCCTTCAACGTCAGCAGGGCTACTCTTGAGCTCCACGAGACTCCTCACACATTTATATGGTAAACAGTAACAGGCAAAAGTCCTTTAATGGCAGCAGGGTTCACTTGAGCTACCAAGCCTCCTCACACATTTATATGGTAAACAGTAACAGGCAAAGTCCTTTAATGGCAGCAGGATTCACTTGAGCTACACAAGCCTCCTCACACATTATATGGTAAACAGTCACAGGCAAAGTCCTTTAATGGCAGCAGGATTCACTTGAGCTACACAAGCCTCCTCACACATTTATATGGTAAAAGGAAAAGTACTATACCAGGCAGGCTGCTTCTCTATCCCGATCGCAATTGCTGCACAATACCTGGGAGAACACACAGCAGATTCAGTTCCTGACAGACCGAGTGCAATTCAGCAATTTCTCCAGTCTTTACAGGGTGAGCCTGGTTTCTACTCTTCAGATATCCTTTGATTCTCTTCACAGGATGGATTCAGTCCTAACAAGCAGTTACACAAGCTGCAGACCGAACTCTGGGCCTTACACACGTTTCCGACTAAAACTGCACACCAAAAGCACAGGGCTCCTTCCTCTTCACTGCCAGAGCTCAACTGAAACTCCAGCAGACAAAACCGGCACTTCCTTTGAGTTCCTCCCAGTTCTTGGCTGGATTGGCTGTCACTCACAATAGACTGCCCTGTTGGTCCAAAAGGCACAAGTCCAAACTACATCTCCCAGAGTCACTGCCCATACAATCCTCTTTGTGGCTGGCTCAGATTACGAGTCCAAGTTCTGATTCGTCCAAGGCACCATTTTAGAGCTACCTTAACCCACACTGATTGGTCCAGTTCAGCAGTTCAAAACTAGAATGGGAACTAGGCAAACACAGTTCTGACTGCAAAGAAAGCAGGTTAGACAAACTGTATTTTCATTATTACTCTAAATGATTTCTGGCAAACAGTTACATCTTTCAGATGGGTTCCCTTTGCACTCCTAGTGACTGCAAAAATGGAGTGAATTGGCAGCAGCTTGAGTGGTACTCAAGCAGAGAAACACACAGTCCCCCCCATACAAACTAATTATATCTGCAAGCAGACAGCTCTTAAAGAGACAGTACCAGAGGCTCTAAAAACACTCATAGATAAATGGCTTAAACGCCAAACACCATTCATGCTTGGAGCATTCAAGCAAGCTCCTGGAAGTCTTTTGGGAACCCCCATTTGCAGGGGGGTTACATTTGCTCATACTGACCTCATTCTAAGGAATGCAAGGGAAACCAATACACTTGTTTGGCAAGACCATCGAATCTACATCTACAGAGATTTTTCTAAAGAGGTCTCCATGAAACGATGGGTATTTACTCCTGCTAAATGCATTTTACATCAAATGGGCATCAAATTTGCATTGTGTTACCCTGCGATCATGAGACTTCTTGAATAATACGACAAAGGACTTTAACTTTCCCGAAGCTCTGTCATCATACCTGGAAGCCATATAGTACAGCACTCCTCATAGCTTACAAGATAACCCAACTGTAGTTAGAACTGCGACTGACCCCACAACAAGCTGTAGTTCCCTAGTCCTTTTACCCTCAAAAATGCTCCTGAGCTTTCTACAGCATCCAATGTAGTCCCCGAGGACTAACCTCCTAGACAATCCATTCGTATTCAAGAAAAAATTGCCTCTTGGTCTGTATCTTAAAGAAATACATGCTGCACTCCAGAAAATGTGCACAATCAGCATACTGTATGCCGACAGCTCATGCAGCCAACTTCATTTCCACCATTCCCCTGCAGAACAAATACATGCCTCTAAGAGGTGTTAGTCACTCTTCCCAAGAAGGCTTAGCTGATCCTAACACAGCGCATCTTGTATCTGGAAATATTTCAGCAGACTCCTCCTGGCTGAAGTGGTTGCCAGCTCCCCTATGAAAGGCATGGAGCCTCCAAAAAACAAACGCAGAAGCAAGCCCAAAAAAAATGAAGCTTCACTGGTGCCTTTCTGTAACTCACAGAAACAGTATTTTATTAACATCAACCCACGATTTGCTATGCTATAGTAACTCTTAATATTGGTTTATTTAGCCCTTGGGGAGCATGATTTTGCACACCTCCTTTTCCGCCCATATGCAGACCTTTTATTGTGACACTTTTGCTCCCAGCAGGTACTGAATTTTAAAACAGTACATCAGTTATGGAACCAACATTCATTTTTTTGCTGCTTTAGCTATTTCTGTTGTGATTAGGGGTGAACAGATCTGGCAATACCCCCCCTTATGCTTTGCCTGCCATGGCTTATATACATTTCTGACCATATAAATGGCAAACTGTGGCTACCAACAGCAGCGTCATCTATAAATGAGTCAGCTATGCTAATAATGTTGCTGTCTTGCAAATATTACTTCTTCTGGCAGTATTGCCTCTCTATGATGATGTCTCAGCTAGTTTTCTAACCAACCCCCTATACACACCAACTCGATGTCTGGGCCCTTTATAGCAACCTTATCCTCTCTCATTCACCAACTTATGCATGCTGTTTTAGAACAGTTTTGGTACACCCTATTATACATAATTCTACCTGAAGTAATTCTGTATACCTTCCCCATACAGAGTGACTGCTCGAAGCCTAAATAATAAATAATATAATAAGGAATATATACTCTTGTTGTTCTTTTTCATGCAACCTGGACTTCCTGGGCTTATCTCTATAAATCCAGTAATTCCGGTCTCTCTTTCTAATCAGGCTATATTCAAGCAACCGTTCTCCATAAACAGTTCCCTTATCATATACCTGACCTGCACCATATCAGTTCAAAGTATGACTTTATTATCTTTCCAATATGTACTATTTTAATAAACTATATGAATCCAGATGTATATAATATATATATATATATTTATACAATGGGGTAAATTCAATCAGCCAAATCCTGTAACCTGGTTGGTTGGCTGGTACCTTTCCCAGCACTGTAAATCCTCCAGTGTACCCACTGGAAAAGGCACCTTCTGAATACCTATCTTTCAATCTCACCCTGATGTGAGGTGAGAGGGTCGTGGTATTTGTTTACTGACCCATATCTCCCAACACGTCCAAGATGATATTATATTATAAGATTACTGGCTTAACTAGCAGAATATACAAAGACATCAGAGACAATATAGCTAACCAAACCCATGCAGCCTAAATTAACTGGAGTACAGCTCTAAAATACAGTATAACCAACTCCCAATGGAATAATTGTTGGACTTTTTGCCATAATACCTTCAAGGATGCATGTAACTTGCTCATCCAACTCAAAATTCTTCATCTCTGGTATAGAATGCCAACAGTATTACACCGTTTTGGCCTAGTAGATAATGATCATTGCTGACATTGTAACTCTCCAGGTGGTGATTTGTTTCATATTTTATGGCAATGTAACCTTTCTATAAATTATGGCAATCAGTTTATCAAATTGCATCTAATATCGTTGGCCACAAATTCCCTTTTGACCCTAAATACTTCTTACTTGGTATTATTAATCCCACCAATCAAACATTAACTAAATTTCAACATAGATGGTTAAATATATTTTTCCTTCAAGTTAAACTACTTATTATAATGAATTGGAAGTCTCCAATCATTCCTAATATGGCGGACATCCTTAAAAGTTTAACCCAACATGTATCTTAGAAGTGTCTCTAATGCTTTGCTGCTGACCGCCTGCATGAACACAATTTGTGTTGGCAGGACTACTTAAACTATTTGTATTCAGGACAACCTTAGAACACATGTGTTGCATACTTATTCAGTTTCACTTTATTAGGTACCTACCTTTGAATATTTTGTAAGGATGATGTCTCTCTCGCATTAACTGTTTATATACTAACTGTTATTGCTACCTTCTTAAGTTTCTTCTATGTGTTTCTATACTTTACAGCAATGAATGCAGATACAACTTTTGTATTAGAAGTTTGATATACCTTTCTTCCACTCCTTCACCTCTATTTTGTATACTACCTAAGGTATTCAATTATAGCTTTTGGAAATCCTCATTGAACTTCTAGCTATTACAATCACGTAATGTATTGGTCCTTAATATTGTTGTATCACTCTCTATGCTCTTACATTGTGTAACTGTTTCTTGCTATTAATGTGCGATTAAAATGAATAAAAAAGATTAACTGCAAAAAAAAAGGGGGTCATCAGTAATTATATGAAAATAAAAGACTGGGAAAGGCACACTGACCCAAGGCTTGTTTCTACAGTACATGTTTATATGCAAATGAGTGACAGGAAAAGGCACACAGAGCCATTTGTTTCTATAGTAACCGTTTGTTTATATGTATAAATTAGTGACTGCGAAAGACACACAGAGCCAGGGTGGCTTTCAGGTGTGACCTGAGGTGAGGGTACAGGAAGTTGCTTAACAGGGTAAGAGAGGGGGAGAGATGAAGTGGCTAGGTTAGCTGTTCCAGATACAGAGGAAACAATAACAAGGGCCCACAACTCAGAAAAGTAGAGTGATAAGGATAACCTGGGGTGTGGGGTTCTGGGTGGAGAACAATAAGTTGAATAAAAAGAGAATATATTTTATTAGTCTCACTGTATTCCTGGTGTACTGTGCAAAACATGATTTTTTTTTCCTCTATGGGGAAGCCCAAGTTTTTTTCCAGATTTGAGAGACGCTCAAAATCTTTTCCATGGCTCGGGGAGGCTCACTATCACAAAGTGTGAGAACTAACGTTCTAGTGCACTGCATGCAGCGCTAATCAGTATACCATCAAAAAGCAACTAAGATTGAGCGACTCAATCTCAGTGCCTCTGTTGTGGGCTACCCTACAAGGGTAGCGACAGAAAAGGGCAGGGCGAGAGGACAGTGACAGTATACCGGAAGGGTATCTGTGAGTTACGTGAGGGGTGGCAAGAAGGGCAGCTGCCAAGCCAGCCTAGTGACATGGTGGATAGGGACACTGGCTTCATTGAGGAGGGTGCAGGATTCGGGCCGAGCACAATATTTTAGTGCTGTGTCATGCCATTTATTTTTTTCCCCTCTGCCTCCTGGTTCTGCCACTTCCCCAACATGCACGCCCCGGCAGTTAGTTATTTTAGTTATGGGGGTGTGGGGGCAAAGCCCCCCACATAAAAAAAAACAAAGTTATTTCTGGTGCTGGGAATGTACATCGCTGTTCTTGTTTTCGGCAATGTACATTCACCATAACGGCGATCGTCCTTTCACGATCGCCATCATCACATAGAATCATGCTCATCAGATGCTTGTCCTCACAAACACACACACACACACTTGAGCACACACACATATACTGTACATGCTTTATTTTACTAAATAATTTCATCAGCTTTAGTTAGTATTTATTGTAAGACTAAATAATGATGAACTGAAAGACATGCAAAAAGTAAAAATACAGCTAGCGCTCATTCAACCAACAGCATTGAGGAGGCTTATAGTGTCTGTTTTATGTGTAGTTAATCTGTGAAGCCGGAACAACAAAGCAATGCGAGTTTCACAGGCAACCTGCTTACGTTTTGCTTTATGATGTTAGTGTGAGCATAATAAAGTGAGATGCCTGTTAAATGTAAAACGAAGTTCCTTGACAAGTGCTTAACTGTTAGACCTGCCATTGCTAACATCAGCACAGCTTTCCTCTCACTGCATCTGTTTCAGTCGCAGTAAAGCCTCCACATGCTCCCTTACTGAAAACGGAGTCTGGCAAACGGAGTGGTATATCAAATTTAAAAACCACACACTACAAGAAAATTACATTTTGACACAGTAAAAACAGTGAGGCCCAGCACAAATACATTACTCCAGTTCTACACATAACAAAAACAGAGACCTCAATACACTGTTTTTTTAATGCTGGTACTGTACATCCCCATGGAAACCATTTGTTGTGTGAGGGAGGGTGTAATTACCTGATGCTATCCCTAGTCTTACTTTCAGCTGTGTGTGGATGGTGTAACTACCTGATCCCCCCCTCCAACCATCAGCTGTATGTGGGAGGGTGTAATTATCTGATAGTTCCCATTCACCATCTAACATTAGTGTATTGTTGGAGGGTGTAATTACCTAATGAGTTCAGTTCCAGAGGGTTAGTGCTGTAATCAGTGTTTTCCTAGGGTTGGTACAGCGCTAAAGGCGGCCAGCCCGACTACAAGATCAATGCTTGACATTGATTGCGACTGACTAGGATTCGCATGCAGTCAGAAATGACTAAAGACAGTATTGTTTTTCAAAAAGACTGCATTAGTCACACAAAAACACTACCAGCTGGTAGTGTTTTTGTGTGACCAGTGTCAAGTCTTTATTTTGAAAAATAAATACCTTTTTTTCCAATCATTCCTGACTGCATGTGTGAGTTACTGGTCTAAGTGCAGTAGCAACTTGTGCTTGTGTAATCACTGATGCCCCACCGCTAACCATCAGCAGTGTGTGGATGTGACTGGTCCACATCCTCCTGAGTGAGGACCGAGAAAATGGGGTCTGAGATCAACTCCTCTATATCGTCCGACAGCCGGTCGACAGGCTTGAGGAAGATCTCCATGGCCTGCTAGGCCAGAGTTGAGGTTGACAAGCCCAAAGATAGTACTGAGGAGCTCTCGACCTTCCCCTTGACTGAAGGGGTGTCTACTAGAGTCGAGCAGTCAGGGAAGTCGAGGGATCAGGAGTACCTCGATCTCTCCTGGTCCTACGTCAGGAGTCGGTGGTGCTTATGCTTCTTGCAGTGGTGGACAGGGCTCTCCCAAGATCTGGAGGGTCATGCACATTTCACATTTCATGGAACTCCTTCTATGAATGACTCTCAATGCTGGCCTCAGCCAGGAACAGTGTCAAGACTGCAGCAGCTGCCTCTTCCTCCTCAAGGGCCACAAGCTGAAGGGCAGACCCAGCAGTCGCCGAGGCTTTCTTGTGGTCATTTGAGCAGTCTTTCAGATCCCACTGTGAAGACTATCTGAGGGTATGCCGATGCTTCCTATTATTAAGAGATGTTGGGAGCATTGATAAACAGAGGCCCCATCCGACTCTGTTGTGCTGCTTGTTCATGTAGTACAGGCATGTCATGTGGATCGGCGGCCAACATTTTCTGCTAGCACCGAACACAAAATCTGAACCCAAGCTTCTGATGCTCCACCTTCACCAATGTTACAGAGTTGAAGGGACTATGGAAAAATGGCTACAAACTTCAAAAAGTTTCAAATAAAGGATTTGCCTATGGCGGACTAATTCCTTAGTGAGAGCGCGAAGGAGATGACCTGTTCTTCCTGCTGAAAGAAAAATCTGATGTCACGGAAAGGAGTTGAGCAATATACTGCCCGGGAGGTGGGAGAAGCTTAGCTTCAAGACATCCAATGAATAAGCACTTCTGGTGGAACTGCCAGCGTGTGGATAGTGAACAGTATCAATGCCAGTAGAAACAAGTTTCTTTTTTTTTTTTTTTTTTTTTAACTTTTTTTCTTCGCTGAGATCCCAGGAACTCTCACAGGCAGGCCCTTTTCACTCCTACAACACTACCACCCACCTGGTACTCGCTCTTCTGGGAAATCAGGAACAGACACTCCCCACCTCGCCTAGCCCAACAGACCCCCGGCTTTGAACCCCCGGGGCAGGGCCATCAACCAACCCTGGTGCTCTATCTGTAAATCTAATGTGCTGGACCAGGGCAAGGTGAGGGATTGGGAGAGCCGGAGAGATGAGTCCAGCATTGGGTGTGTGGTTGCGGGGCCCTGGAGGCTGCTATCGCCAATCTTGGGACTCAGGGTTTTCTGCTTGGCGATTGCCCCTGAGGTGGCATGCGTGCAGTGACATCAGTGCAGTGAAGGAGTGGACCATCCCCTTCCACAAATGTCCAAGGCCTCCCCCAGTGTTATGTCCCCTCATGGTGCAGTCCCCCCCCAGCTCCACTGGGGGCCACTGCAGATGGGGAAACCCCCTGTATCCCACCCCAGGAGAGAAGCAGTCCTCCAGACACTTGATTCTCTCCTCCCCTGCTGACTCCCAACAGCCCGAGTCCGCTTCTGAACCCAGGTCGGCAGCGTGGCACGAGGTGTGGCGTCCAGTGCTTCAACCCTCAGCACCACTGGGCCGGCAGAAGCAACAGTTTCTAGTGGTCAGATCCAATTTAAAGTTGGTGAAGTGAAAGTCTGATCCAGTTTAAACTTGATGAAGTGGGAGACTATTTGGTTTGGTTCACCCATGCTGTAACGAAATTCATTTTGCTGATGGCAATTACGATGTAGACAAAATGCCACCTGACATTTCAGTGTCAGGCATTTCGTATCCCATGAGTTACAGTGCCAACGCACCCTCCCAGGAAATGATCACTTTTGCAGGGGGGGCTTTTCCCGCAGCATTCCCCCTCAAACTACATATAACCCCTCCTGGGTGGGCATGCCTCAGAGGGGTTAGAAACTGTGTGGATGCAAAGGGTGACATGAGGGAGGGGTGATCTAAAATCAAAATCACCCCTTTCACTGTTGCCCTTGTTCCGGCGACATAATTGCCGCTACTGAAATGAGTTGGCAACTTGACATACTATGATTTGGTTTCCTACTGTTTGTGCAAGGCTTGGAAAAATCTGAAGATGGCAAAGTTGAAATATATGTCGAGTAACTCCCAAGACTTTTTCAAACTGAAAGCTCCAGCTAAAAATGCAGGAAAGATCGTTGAGGCCTCCTCTGGTGCGGAAACAGAAGTGACTTTAATTTCCCTCAATGCTGCAATGGAAAAGCCACACAAATCTATTGAACTGTTAAACTCTAAATTTGGCTCATTTTCACAGAGAGACTCCAGGCAGTTGAGCAGTAGGTGGAGACCCACAGCATGGGGGTCACAGAGGTGGCAAGTGCTGCAGGCAAGGCACTAACTGTTTCTGCTGACCTGCTAAATGAGAACCAACTACTGCACTCCCATTTAGAGCATTCTGAAAATGTATTGCAGGAAAGAAATGTCAGCATCAGTGGTCTTTCTGAAGGTTTTCAAGGAGAGGACCCCATACCAACCATCATCGCATGGCTTCAGGAGGCTTTAGCATTGGGCCTGAATGCCATGTGGCTGGAGAGTTGGAGAAATGCTACTGGGTGACCCCTCACAGGGCTGTGGATCCCGCCATCCCTAGAATTGCATTGCTTGAATTTACTTCTGTTCTGCGACGGGATGCAGTACTGTCGGCAGCAAGACAGACAAAAGATTTTAAGGTTGAGAGAAGAAAATTCAAATGTATCCAGACCTCAGTTTTAGTACAAGACAATGGCAGAAGAGTTCTGATGGAGGAAAATTGAAGTTATGGGAGTTTAATGTTCTATTTAGCGCAGTCTACCCTGCCAAACTTTGGGTGCAGTACAAGAGTCAGACACATGTTTACAATGACCCAAAGGAGTTGTCCAAACTTGTTAAAAACAGATCAAGACCTGCTGAGAGTTCAAACAGAACTCTGAGCTGGTTACTTGAGGGACTTTACTAACTGGATCTGGCTTCGTCACTGTAAGTACGAGACAACAGAGAATGATGGACTTTCAGCCTGTACTGGATGTAATTTATTGCTGCTTTGAACTGGTATAAATTTGTCATATAAACTGTTGGGTTACTCTGCTTGGGCACTTTCTAGACTCCCTTGGAAATAACTATTTTGCCAGCTGCGTCATTCCCCAGGTTCAAGAGGGCATTGATGTGACAGGCACTTCATAGAGACTGCTAATTTTTATTTCTGCTTCGCATAGACTATAATAGTTAATTACATTTTGAGTTCTGAAAAGCGTTTTTTATATATTTGTTAGAAATCCGAGCTGCCAGATATTTTTGACTGCCCACATCCAATCACTGATCTGATCCGGAATTCAACAATCCTATAACATTTCTCAGCTGCTTGTTTAAATAAGACTTACTCTATAGTCTTATAAGTAAGCTGCATCATGGTAACATTACCTTTTTGATGCATATCATTTGTGGGCCATGGGATGTTTTGAGGTGGAATGATGTGTGTCAGGGGGATGATTAAGTAAATGCCTAACATTTCCTTCTGTATAGGGGGACTATGCACTAAAAAGGGAACTGCCTATGTGATTCGCATCTGCAGCACACAGGCAACCCTAAGTTGGAATGCCAGGCACAAGGGGTCCCATGGATCCCTGGGGATATCTGCAGAAGGGGCTTGTACCCTTCCGCCTCAAACCCTTGGCCTTTGTGCAGGTACACAAGCGGATGGTCCCGGGAGTGCGGGAGTGCCCATACTTCACGCCATTCATGAAGGTGCAGCGTCCGGTGAGTGTGGTACAAGATATCTGTTGCGCGCCCCACAGCCATACATGCTGGCTGTGGCAGAATGAAACACACCTACCATCCTGCCCCAGTCCTCTGGTCAGGCAGGCAGGGCCAGGGCAGCCATTTGGGCACTCATCCAACTATTTTAAATTTAGGGACCCACTCCATCCCACAATCTCCTGCTCCACCCAGAGCAGGGACCCTGTTGAACCAGGACAAGCATCAGACTGGATGCCAGCCTGTGTCCTCCAATCCACTAGCGAGCACCAGCTCACTAGCGGGACTGGTCCACAGACAGGCACCCTGTGGTGGCCAGTGATCGTGAATGACAGACACCACGCATCTGTCCGCTAGTGCGAGCTGTGCAGGCTAGGCGCACCTGTCACGCATACCAGGCCTGCAACACTGCAAGCTCCCTATATAAGTTAACTCGGACCAAAGATGCATGGCTATTAATTTTGCTATGTTCTTGTTCAGCTTCCATGCTGGAGTAGAATTTGTTGTTTTATACGGCTTTATTTTAAACTGCTGCACCTCTGGGTGAGAGATGAGCAGGCCTGCATTGTATTTGTAATCCCAGAATGTGATGGCTCTTTGTCAAGTTGTTTTTCAGTGCTAGGTCCTAGACCATTGGCTGCAATTAGTTACTTGTTGAATATTTGTTTTATTAAAGTGGGATCACATGTTGTTTTTGATCTCGGGCTCCCCTGAGGATGTGTTAAAAAGTCAGTGACCATCTATTCTACTACGATCATGGTTCTTATTCAGTGTATTCTGTGCTGTTTTGCTTTCCTGAATTATGAAATGTGCTGTAATGTGCAAATTCATAAACACAAAGTTGTTTTTTTTTTAAAAAGGAAAGTGCTTTGACTTAACAAGGTCCGCTGGACCCCAAAGGAAGAAAAGTAATGGAAAATTTGAGACAAAATGACAAAGGAAGGTAGCAAATAAAGTGAACAGAGTGCAAAAGTCTTGCTGGTAGCAGAAGCACCAAAGAAGTGTATAAAATAGGCTAGAGTCACGAGCAGGTTTAAACCTATAATCTGAAGTGTGCATATTTTTTAAACACTGCAACTAATTTAAGGAGAAAATATAAGTATGAATAATTTCTTATATAAAATATAAATTGTTGAGTGCTTGTATGTTTGTACTCTGTTGTAACTGTTATTTATAGCTTTTTAACTGCTTTCTGAAATGGTGTATAGCCAATCAATAAAATAAATTACTACATGATCAGCAGTCGTCGGAGGACTCTCCCTGTCCTCAGACACATGGCACCATGACTTGAGGCTTCTCTGTTCCAAGGGGAAAGAAAATCATATCCTAGAGGGATGGGAGCCTTAGTATGCCTCAGTTATTCCATTAGTCTTGGCCAACCTACAGCAGGTTTTGAGGCCAAGCAGAAGCATAGCTCTCATACCTACTGGCTCAGATTGCAGCACTTAATAGGCAGCCACGCCTCAGTCGGCAGAGTCCTGATTTTTAAAGGCCGTTTGACGAAGTCTAGTATTATGATAGCATATCTTTTCTTGCCAACAGCAGTAAATGATGCATACAGGGTAAAATCCGGAACATGGTGTGCTGATTTTACTCAAAGGCATATCACTACAGCAGGCCTGCGGCTCTAGGGGCCATGCCACAGGAGCATATAAGAACAGGGTAGAGCCAGCTATGTCTACAGTATACATGGTTAGTACTTGTTATGCATGACAAATCGGTCCCTTCAGAAATGCTGCTGTGCACGTTCTTAAAAAGTTTCGCACATTCCAAATCAATTTCATCTGTGTTCCTGCTTGCACTGTCTCCCGCTGCACTGTAACGCTTTCCCTAACAAATGAAAAATAAAGTAAAAGTCACAGCATGCCATTCCTGGGATTTAAAGAGCAAAACAAAAAAAACATAAAAAATTCATTGATTCAAAACCACAAACTGTGGAAATAAACTATGGGCGATCAAAGTGAGGAGGAATGCAAGAGGGGTTACATTATATGTGAGGAAGGGTATGAAGGCCACAGAGGTACAGGGGAAAAAAGACAAAAACAAGGGTCTGGAATTACTATGAGTCAACCTGGAGGCAGACTCTGGGTTCACTATCCATACAAGGACAAGGGTCCTGGACTTTAAGAGTGTACTCCTCTGCCTGGTGGTGCTGAAGGTTGAGGCACTGGATGCCTAACCTCACGCTATGCCCGTGACACATGTTCGAAAACAATCACAGGCCACCAGGGGTCAGCAGGAGCAGAGAAGGATTGAACATCCAACAGACTGCTCTCCTTCTCCGGGGAAGGGGGTTCTCAATGGTCGTCACCTGCCTGCTCCCTAGCAAAGGCTGGGAGACAGGGCGCCATGCTGCAGTAGGGGGAGGAGCTGGGGCAGATGCTTGGAGGGAGAGCATGCAGACGCGTGTGCGCTCCTTTCCGCAGGTGTTATTGCACGTCTTAACTCCTGGGAATAGAAAACCAGGAAACAAGATGCCGCAGCAGAATGGTGGACGTGCCATGCAGGCACCGTTATCAGCCAGCCACAGCGCTGGTCTCACTGAATCCGGTCTCCGGTGAGGGTTGGGGACCCCAAAAACCCCACCGGGGGGGCAAGCCTTGGGAGTTCGGGCCAGCACCAGATGGTGGACTCGGGGGATGGGTCTGAGGGCTCCTTCCGGAGGATAGCCAGCAAAGTAGAAAAAAAAAAAACAACAAAAAAAAAAAGAGTGTACTACTGGATTTCAAAGAAATGCATGACTGCCTCAGGAACGGCCTAAGGAGGGGGTGGAGGCATGCCAGGGAGGAGCAGAGACACCATGGGGAGAATAAGCGAGGGCATAACTAATGCAACCAAATCCATGTAAGAGGGAAGGAAGCAAAATCAGAAGGAAAAGGAGACCATTATGGTTCTCCAAGGAAGTGGCAAGGGGTTTAAAATAAAAAAGGGTTGCATTCAAGAGGTGTATGGGGATGCAGAGAAAGGAGGATATAGAGGTATATCTAGAAAAGCAAAGGGAAGCAGGCAAGGCAGTGAGAGGAATAAAGGACTAGACACAGAAAAGGATTGCCAAAGGGGTCGCTACAGAGGATATGACTTTCTTCAGGTATGTACTTAAGTGAGAAAAGGAAAACAAGGGTAGGGATAGTAAGAATTAAAAGGGTGGGGGCGGACTAAGCAGAAGGAGGCCAAGAAAACTGACATTTTAAACAATTATTTCTGCTTAGTCTTCACAGTGGAGGATAGAGGGCATGGCCCACCAGACAGAAGCAGGGATAGGGTGCAGAGCGAGGCGGACACAGGTCCATTTTCAGAGAAAAGGGTACCAAACGGACTTGCAGCCCTAAAGGTGAACAAGGCTATGGGACTGGATAGGATTCACTCCAGGACACTAAATAAAGTTAGGGAAATTCTGACTGCCTCACTGACAGCCTTGTTCAACAACTCACTAGAAACAGGAGTGGTTCCAGAGAACTGGGAAGTGCTCATGCTGCCCCTCTACATAAGAGCAGCAGTAGGGAGAAGGCTGGCAACTACAGGGTGATCGGTCTCGCTTCACTGGTGGGAAAACTGATGGGACGCACTACTGAAAGACAGGATGATATAGTATCTTGAATCCAATGGGCTGCAAGTCCACATGCAACATGGATTAATTGGCAGGGGTCATGGCAAACTAATCAAATAGATTTCTTTGACTGGGTGACCAAGGAAATCAATCAGAGGATATGAACATACAAAATCTGGCAGCAGAAAAAGGCCATTTGGTCTATCGAGTCTGCTCAATTATGCAGCTAGCAGCCCTATTCCGCAGCGTCCCCTACTTCCTCGCCCCCCTTTTATCTTCCCTCTTGCCTTGTCCCAGCCCCTTTTGAAGCAGCCCACCGTTTTACAGGCTACTACCTCTGCTAGTAATGCATTCCACCCTGCCACCACCCTCTCCATAAAAAAAAGTGTCTCCTCATTTCCCTCCTGAACCTTCCCCCCTCCAGTCTTGTGTAATGCTCTTGAATGTCCCTCCCCACTCTTGCCTAGAACAGCCCCTCTGTACCAGTCTTGTTTATCCCTCTCATGCACTTGAATGTCTTGATCATATCCCCTCTGTCCCTACTCTTCTGCAGCGTGTACATGTCCACCTCCTTTAGCCTACTCTCATACGGTAAGTCCCCCAGCCCCTGGATCATCGTAGTTACTCTGTGCTGCACCCCTTTAAGTAATTTAATGTCCCTTTTCAGGTATGGATGCCAGAATTGCATGCAGTATTCAAGATGAGGTCTAACCAGTGATCTATACAGTGGCAGAATCATCTCCCCCCTCCTCAACATTATTCCCCTTGCTATGCAATCCAGTATTTTGTTGGCCATTGCTGCTGCCTTCCTACACTGTGCCTAGTTGTTCACTGATCTAATGATGACCACCCCAAGATCCTTCTCCTCCTCAGTCTCCATCAGCTGCACCCTTCCCTCCCCCAAGCTGGTAGCTTCTTCTTGGATTTTTTGCTCCAAAATGCAGTACCTTACATTTTGTGGCATTGAACCCCAGCTGCCAAGTGCTTGCCCAAGTCATCAGCTTATTCAGATCTTCCTGCAGACCCCGCCACCCCTCTATGTCACCCACCAACACACCCATTTTGGTGTCATTGGCAAACAGGCTGATCCTGCTCTTGATGCCCATGGAAATGTCTACAATAAACACACCAAATAACACCGGTCCCAGCACCGAGCCCAGTGGAATCCCGCTCGTTACTGCCCTTGGGATGACAGTACCTTCCACCACCACCTCTGCTGCCTTCCCTATAGCCAGTTTGTCACCCATCCCACCATTTTAGGTCCCATCCCTGTGCCTTCAAGTTTTATGCCAAGTCTCCCATGTGGCACTGAATCAAGGCCACCCTTTTCTCCTCACCTTTTCCACAACATCCTGCAAATCCAGTTTGGCTTTTTCCCTGGCCTTTTCTACCTGAGTCCTGCTACAGGAATTGGTAGCCTCCAGTATCCCTTCTTTATGAGCTCCCATCTCTGGTTCGTGCCCATGCCAGGTACCCACTCACTACCTCCCCCACCTTTGCAAAATCCGCCTGCCTGAAATTCAGCACCTTTGTGTTGGCTGCCACCCCTCTTGCCCATAATCAACCTGAATCATACTGAGTGATGGTCACTCCCATTAGTGGTTCATCCACCTTGATATCCTCACAACTTCCCCATCTGTGAGCACTTGGTCTGGGTGTCCCCAGTCAGTCTCTGACCATCTGTGTCAGGAAGTTTTCCTGAAAGGCGTCCAGCAGTACCTGCTCCCTTTACTGCTGGTGGTAGTATTCCCCAGTCTACCCCTGCAGGCTGAAGTCTCCCACAACCACCACACTCCCTTCCTGCATGCCTTTTAATCTGCCTCCCAAGTTCCTTGTCCAACTCCTCTGACTGGGAGGGTGGCCTGTACACCACTCCCATCCACAGAGTCCTATTAATGGAATCCTGGATTAGCAGCCATAATGACTCTGTTTCACCCACCTCCCCTCTTCCTAATGCACTTCAACCCTCCATAACGATAATGCCCCCCGTTTTCCTATCACTGCAGAATATTCTGTACCCTGGGACTGCCAGGTCCCAGTCATGGTACTCAGTGGCCCATGTTTCTGTGACTGCTGCCATGTCCATCTCCCTTTCCACCATGAGGGTCTGTAGATCATTCATTTTATCCTCCAGGCTCCTAGCATTCATGGTGACCACCTTCCATCCCTTTACCGTTCCTTCCCCAACCCTCTGCCCTCCTCTTCCAGCATCTCCTCTATCGCGTCTACCTGGTACATCGCCCTTGTTCTGGGGGGTAAGCCTGCTCTGCTTCCCGTCTTGTGGCAACTGTATGCCCTCCCTCCACCTGCCACCCCCCTCTCCTAGTTTAAATGGACCTACTGCCTTGATATACTCACCAAGCTTCTGTTTTAGCACCTTCTTGTTCTCTTCATTTAGGTGAAGTCTATCTTTAGTGTATAGACTACTGTCCTCCCAGGTCTGTCCCCACCCTTCTACTAACCCATAACCTTGGTGTGACACCATTTGCCTAACCATTCATGAAATTCCCTGATCCCTTGTTTTCTAGCCGTGCTCACCTTGGGCACTGGTAATACCTCAGAAAAAGTTACTGATCTACCCTTTAACTCGCATAAAGTTTCCAGCTCCTCAAACCTCCTTTGGACTACCTCTAATATGTTATCAGCCAGGTCGTTTGTCCCCAAATATAGAATTAAATGAGTTCTCTCCCTTCCCCTTCTAGCATATTTCGGGACCGACTGACCCACTCTTTCAGGTGTCATCTCTGGCATGGTCTCCACCCATATATGACTATGCTTTCGCCCTTGCTACCCCGCCTTACCCCCCTAAGTACTGAATCCCCAGTGCTAGTATTCCCCCTATATTGCCATCTGCCTGCGTCCCCTCCCTTGTTCCTCTCCTGCCTGACTCTTCTTCCACCAGCACATAATTCCCCTCATTTCTCCATTGCAGTTTTCCTCCTGCCTGCCTCCTTCTCCTCCAGCACATATTTCCCCCTCCTCCTGTCCCTGACATCAGACATCTCCTCCCTGTCTCCTCCTCCTGCACATGATTCCCTCCATCTGTCCCTGTTCCTCTCCTGCCCGATTCCTCCTTCTGCATACAATTCCCCCATCTGTTCCTGTTGCCTTTCCCCTGCCACCACTGCTATGCTGCTGAGATCTTTTCTAACCACCCTGCTCCGCTCCCTTGCATCCCTTCTCCATTCAACCGTCCCTCCTGCTGTGCTCCTCTCCCGTCACCCCTACCACCCCTTAGTCCAGCTACTGTCCCTTGTGCACTACCTCCTTGCCCCTCCTGGGTATCCCACACCTCCTCCTCCTCCACCAATGGTGCTAGCACTGTAAACCTGTTCCCTGCCCCTCTGTAATGCTGTGCCTTGGCCTCCCTCTTGACTTGAGCCTTCCTCCAGTGCTAGGCCCTTGTTTATTATGCTCACTCCTCCTCCGATCCAATATACCTCCCATGTTGTGTCATCATGATTCTCCTGGGAGAGGCCCTCCTGTCCTAGGCCCTTCCCCCCCCCCCATCCACTCCAACACCCTCCCAAGCCACAACACTTTTTCCTCAAGACTCCTCAGCCTGTGACAGATTGGACACCCTCCTAGCTTCCACAAAATATTCATCCAAACCGCCGCCCAACATCCATTGCAGCCCACTATTCTACCCATGCTTAAACAGTACTATCTAGAAAATACAGTTCTAACTAGCAACCCAGGCTGAGAAAGTACAGTCATAACTTAGGTTACCTACCTGGTTACCTACTAGCCCAGGCCTTACTAAAATGCAATATCAACTGTACTTTCAACAAAGATACCATACCACTGTACACCACAAGAAGCCTAATGCAGTACCATCTATATATTTTTTACCCACTAGAGATTGAGATGATGTACCCCTTTTACTCACCCCCCACAACAGTACTGCCAAAGAACAGTCTTACCATCAGCTTGTAGTCCAAGTAGTGATTGGCTCCTTCCTAGCCTTCCTGCAGTTTGTCCCTGATGAGATTTCTGTCAGTGACCAGCTTCTTTCTTTTTTTTTTTTTAATTTAGTTATTTAACCAGGTATAGCACACTAAGCTGAAAGCTTTTTTACAGGAGCGACCTGGGAGCACAAGGAGGTTAAGTGACTTGCTCAGGGTCACACAGTATGCAAGTGGAAGCTGTGGGATTCAAACCCAGGTCTGGTCTGCTGGATGTCACCAGATCTGCAGCTCAGAGCCTTAGACCACTGCGCTATACTGCCTCCTGCTTTCTGGCTCGTTTACTGTCCTGTGCACAGAGCCTTAGCCCCTAGATGGTGGCACCCACCTCGATCCTACTTGGCCTGGTTTGCTCTCCTCATTCAATTGCTCCTCCCACCACCCAGGAGCATTTAACAGAGGTTGGGGCCATGGCGGGCAGGACAAAAAAGCACTGTCCTTCTGCTGCTCCTCTAGGCAACCTCCTGCTCCCGGTTCCCACTGGCAGCGACAGGCGCGGTTTCCTCCCTGGCTCCACAGATTCCCTCCCAACCCTTCTTTCACTCCTGTAGTGAGAGCAGCGGTCGGCCAGTCTTTTTAAGGCTGCCTGCTTTCTCAGAAATCTGCTCCCTTTTTCCTGATTGGCTCCTCTAAGAACCTAGGTCAACCCCTTGCTCCACGCTGGATTGGTGCTGGGTCCCCTTGATCTATTGAACCCTTCTGGGACCCAGCTTCACACAGCTCTTTTGCACCAAAAAAGCATGCTTCTTCTGCTGCTCCTCTGGGTGACCTCCCACTCCTGGTTCCTGTTGGTGGCGACGGCCATGACTTACTCCTTGGCTCCATGGATTCCCTCACGACTTTATTTTCACTCCTGTGGATAGCAGTGGACGTGGCCTATTTTGACATTAGAAAGCCTTTGACATGGTGCCACACTGAAGGCTAATTAGGAAACTGAACAACCCAGGAGAAGGTAAGACACAGACGCCACTTGCTCCATGCTGGATTGATGCTGGGTCCCCTTGCCCAACTGGCCCTTTCGGGACCCAGCCCCGCACAGCTCTTTTGCACCAAAAAAGCATGCTTTCTCTGCTGTTCATCTGGGTGACCTCCCGCTCCCGGTTCCCGCTGTCGGCGACAGCCGCGGCTTCCTCCTTACCCGAGCCCAGGTGCCAAGAGCGGAGACTGGTAGGGAGAGGATCCAAAGCATCCACTGGATGCTTCCATCCTGGCGGGGGTGGCTAGGGCCTTGGCACTTGACGGCGGATTGGAGATGTGCTAGGGATTGTGAAGCCTTGACCCCCTGACACATCCCCACCTCTGGCTGCTGTCCCCACACAGGCCCAATCAGGGTAGAGAGGATGGGTCAAGAAACAGAAAAGTCCCTGACTGACCAAATGATGGCCACGGTCATCGGCACCACAGCAGCCCGGATAGCCCGTACTGACCCTTGTCAGCCCCCAGGGCTAAGTAGTTGTGCCTATGGGCACTTTTTCCTGGGGACTCATCTGATGAAAGGTTACATCGGGTCACCCAGGAGAGCAACCGCAGTAGCTAGTGGGGCAGCAGATGGCGACTGGAGGAGTAGGGTGGCTGAGGGTCCTAGGTGGTCCAAAGGAGTAGACAGTCAGGGGGAGAAAAAAAAAAAACAGTGAGAGCTGAGAGGCAAGCAGAGCTCATCTTATCCAGGAGGAGTGCTTGGGACACCGAGCTGAAGGCTTTGGCCAGATCGATGAAAATGGCAGCGGTGATGTGCTCCTGATTCATCCCGGGCAGGAAGGAAATCAGTGACATGCAGCTGGGAGGAGACAGCAGAATTGTGCTTCTGAAAGCCAGACTGGATGGGAGAAAGGAAGTTGGAGGATGACAGGAAGTTGGATCATCAGGAATAGACAAGTTTCTCTTGTAGCTTTGAGAAGGAGGAGAGGAGAGGAGGGAAATAGTGTAAAAGTTGCCAGGGAGGAGGAGGAGTCATCTCCTTTGTGAAGTGGAATAACCTTGGCAGTCTTCCAAGTCTGGGGAACAGTGCAGAGGGAAATGATAGTCTGAGCAGGTGAGTGAGTGAGTGGAAGTGCTGTGGCAGGAGCTGAGAGGTGGAGGAGCTTAGGACGAAACCCATCAGGGCTAGACTTTGCAGTCCTTAGCACTCCGAACCACAAGTGCTTGGAACTGCTAACAGTGCATCAAATTTTGGGCTTGCAAGGCCATGTCCACAGTGTCCAATAGCCACTCCAATAGGCTGTGGAGCAGCAAGAAGGAGGGTCCATCATTGGGAGTGGAGCTGGGGGCCCAAGGTAGAATGCAGCCGGTTGCTGGCTTGAGGAGGGCTCAAAGATGGCAGAAGAACCCTCATGACCCTCTGGTGGGTCCTGGATGCAGTCAGGAAGTAGAAAATGCTTCTATCTTTTATACATAACTCATCCTGTGTTTCTATTTTGGAGTTGATATAACAGCATGGACTTCTCAAGCTTAGCTCACCAGATCCATTTACTGTTATCTCAACTTCTCAACAGAAACACAGGATTATTGTATGTTTCCCCATAGGGAGGGACAAAGCTGGGGTGGACTGGGATTTACTTTTGATTTGCCAATCCAAGACAAGTTTGGATCTGGTTTGGCAAAGGATTTGGATTTGCCTGGTTCAGGCATATATTGATAAGTGGTGGAAAAAACAAATTTTTTCTGGAGACAAATATCACAAAATGTAAAGGGACAGTGGCAAAACAATATAGTTTGTCAAACATTCCACATTTTCAAGCAACACACAGTTGCAGACATCCGAAGCAACACTACTAGTGATGCTGAAAATTCTCTCAGAATATGCACTGGATGGAAAGCGATTTAAGTATAAAATGGCAACTGTGCACAGAGGAGGCTAAATTTGTCTCTTTCTTTGCCTATATTTCAAAAAATCATCCCGTGTGCTGAGTTTCCTAGGCTGTTTTAGATAGTCCTCAACCATGGTGGCAGCAGTATGACCTTGGCCAACACTGGAAGAATGGGTGTCTTTATCAATGTCATGTAGCCCTGACCAAATGTCCCCATCTTCATCTTTTTCACTGGATGCTTCTCTTGCCAGCAGTGAAGTTTGGGAGGGTGCATGCTCAACCGGTTGGGAAAGTGAAACAGTATCCATTATTTCATCTGACAGTAAGGAGGTCTTCGAACCGCCTGATGTCTTGGAGGTCAGAGGGGAGAAAGGATGCCAGGCCAGTCTTAAATTGAGGGTCTAGTGTTGTCAGAATATAGTGTTCTGAATTTAACATCACTGATATTCTAGGGTCCACTTCCGGGGATATAGATAGCTTTTTGACAGGAGAAACAACACCACCTTCCTCAAGAAGAGTTGTCTTCTGCTTTTCAAGTTTGTTTCTAAGGAGGAACATTAGGGGCAGGGGTTGAAACTGGCACTGACTCATTAGCTAAATGCTGGTAGATTTTGTATTGGGCTAGTAAGAGTTTCCTTTAAGTAGCCCTGTGGGCTTGTGCTGGAGAAGGTAACATTTCAGTAGATATAGTACACCAGCTGGGCCAGTGGAAAATTCTGTGGGGCTAATATATTTTCCCAGCCACTAGGCCAGCTAGCTATTGGCTGTAAAAATTAATTTTTATCCTTACAGGTGTCGACTTAAACTGGCATTAACTGTATTCATTTCCCAAGTGCTTCCTCAAATGACTTACAACATGGCACAATTGTGCCATCAGGGTCCGGTGGCTTGAACTGAGTGACACATCCCCTTCCTTTGAGTGATCCATTTTGTATTGGTGCACTGTTTCAAGGCTTAATATTTAGGGGGAATTGTGTGTTTTGTGCTATATTTTGCCACCTCCTATTTCTGAGGCCCCTGCGTGGGACAATCCCATGCAGACTTTTCTCCAGTGGGGGCACTAATGTTCAGCCAGGAGGTCGGGCTCATGTGCTGTGGGTCACGGGATGTTTTCCCACACTTCCTAGGACAGGTGGTGTGGGATTCTTCTGCTTCCAGTGCCCCAATAGTGAGGCGGTAGGGGTCACGTGACATTGGTCGGTGCAGCCAGTCAGAAGAGTACACGTGTCTTTAACTGTAAGCATCCAGACTTTTTATGTAGAACACAGCTGGCAGAAACAACTTTTGAGAAAGATCTTGGGAGTTTTCATAATTAATTATTTAGTTAGCACAAGGCAAGTATATGAAGTAATCAGTTGAGCTAACAAAATCCCGTGGACGATACCAAGAAACACAAGGTCTAGGTTCTAGCTCTTCTGTACAGATCATATGTGCATCCCCATCTTGATTACTGTTCTCATTGATACTGTAACAGAAATGACATTTGCCATACTGAAAATGTGCAAACGACTGGCAAAGCATGTAAGATTATATAAACTGAATCTCATGTTTCTTGAGATGAGACTGCTAAGGGGTGATCTACACCTTATGTGAGATATCACTGAAGAGCCCTGTTGGTTTAATGAAATGGGGTTTGAATTTAAGCAGCATACAGCCAGTACTAGAGGACACCCATTTCAGCTGTGTTGTAAAAAATTTAGAAGTGCGAGAAGGAAATTTTATTTCTCGCAAAGGGTACTAAATCCTTGGAATCCACTTCGAAATAATGATCAGCAAAGGCAAGGCTATTTTTAAAAACAAACTAGATAACTGGATTCTGGAAAATGACAGTAAACACTATTATGGGTTTTGACATAGGAGCTTTATATGGGCATTCTGCCTTCTGCTCCTGTTTTCACCTCAGTATGAATCTCAATGGCGGAGATTCTCCATGAGGTGGGAATAACGTGCCAGAGGCACGTATCCCACCCACACAGTCCCACACCTGTGGAACGATGCACAGTGGCTACATTCACAGCCACTAGCCACATGTCCCCAATTCTGTGACCCTACATGGGCGGGCATCTAATGGGATGCCTGACTCCATCCATCACTAGATCCCTTGTGCCCACGGGCACCATGGTAGACAGGGGCTACTGTGTGGCGCTGCATCGGGGCAGGCAGGTGCCCAGTCAGCCGCCCCCAGCCGTGGATCCCGAGGGGTAGGGTAGCGTATCGGGGCAGCTATCCATGTCTCTACCTCCCTGCTGTGGCCAACGGCAGCATTTTGGGGGGGGGGTGCTGGCTACATCTGCCCTCGGGATGTGTAGGCTGCACCCCTCTTGCACGGCGCTCTGCGCTTTCGAAAACAGCTCAGACCGTGGGCATACCCCTCGAACTGCCCCCTTGCAGATTTCACTGGCCAGGTGGGGGATCGGGTGTGCCAGCCCCACAACCCCTTGGAGAATCGGGCACAGGGGATGCAGTGGCCATGTAGGATCTACGTGCCCCAGATACATGGTGCACAGACCCTCCATACCTAGGAGAATAGGCCCCAATATGAATGTCACAGGCATGGATAGCAGGAGTGGCAGATTACAGCTAGTGGTGACAGGGAGGGCAGGCTAGCCAAGGGTCCAGAGTGTGTGGATGGTTCACTGTGGGTCAGGGAGTGAAATGGCAGCAGATTGAGAAAGGAAACATTTTATACCATAAAACAGTTTGATGGCGCAGTTCTTGGTGCAGCAGACTCTTCTCATTGGCAGCACAGTTCCTGAAATGAAGAGGTTGTAGTTACTTGGCAAAGATGGAAAAAGACAAGGAACATGGGTGAAAGCTGTGCCTTTGTTTGTCATGACCATCCGAAGGAACATAGTAATTTGAGGGGTGAAGAACATTTTTTTTAAGGCTCCCCCAGGAGTTGGAGATCCCCCTCATTTGCAGGACCCTGGGTGTGAATTCCCTCAGGACACAAGGATCAATTTCAAGCCCTATATTTTACACTGCTCAAGAAACTATCGTACCATGTGGAAGGTGTAATTCCACATGGCGACCACCTCCTGCTTTAGCTCATTTTGTGGAAGATGACTGTCCTTTCGCAGCTGCCACAATATTTTACTTGTTTTAGCCGAATTACAAAAATGTGCATAAAGTTTGCATGCAACACTCAATGTAATCTGAACACTTCTGCCATCTTTAAGAACACCATGTACTACAAGACTGAAGGAATGAGCAAAGCAAGGTACCTGCGCATACCCTCCATCCTTCATAGCACGTACGATGTTTGCCCCATTACTGAATGCCAAAAACCCTGAAGACAAGCCATGAGGAGTAACCCAAGAAGTGGCCTTCTTAGTTTTACCTTCTGATGTAGGTACCTGTTGGCTAGTAGTAACAGTGCTTTCATTCGTTATGCCATTCTCATCAGAGACCTCATCTTTCTTATGTAAAAAAACAGTGTCAGCAGGGGAGACAGAGTCTTCCTTGCCACCTCCATTTATGTTGGTCTACACTGATGGCCCATCTTCAGGGGTTTCTGTCAGGACTTTAGCGTGCACATCACTGCACAGTCATCAGTATCAGAAGAACAATCAGATGACTTACACTCAAGTTCACTGGGCATACAACTGCTACCACTGTTGTTATTGTCTGTATTGCAGTCTGAGTCATGAGATGATTAGAACAGTAGAACACTGAACGCACATGTAGACCTCCTTTCAGTGCCTCCGTGGGTGACGCCTCAACGACCTTTGTTTTTTTTAATAACAGTGTCTCCACTACTTTGTTCCTTACTCCTCCTACAAGGCACACCTGAGCCTCTGTTTCTTTTGCTTGATGGTGCCAGGGAGCAGATCACTTGTAGGGAAAGGGGATGTGCTTCTTGTGTCACTCACAGACTGACAATTATTTTTTTGTCTGTCAGACACAATTTAGCAGTGGCACTAGTAGTGTGAGAGCATACGTGCCATTCTTTTCTGCCTTTTGTTAGCAAACTGTCTTGCAACACACCACTATTCTTCTTAATCCCACTGTCCAAATTTTTTTCCTAATGGTGAATGACCAAGAAAATTTATTTCAGGATGGTCAGGTCGAGAACAAAATTGTTTATTTTGTTTTTTTGTTTGTTTGTTTTTTAAACAGCAGTATGGATTTGGAAAATATACATGAAGAATATTTTTGTAAATGAGATTTTTTTTGACTACACAGACCAGCTAGCCCAGTATGTCATGCTAGCCAGGGGGCTCTGCTATGCAGGATGATGAGGGCCAGGTTGAGCACAACATTTGTATTATTTTTCTTAAACAGTAGGTTGATTTGGAAAACACACAAGAAGAATTTTTTTTTCTAATGCAATTTTTGACTAAAGTGGTCAGCTAGCCCAGTAGGCTTATCGCACACTAGCCAAGGGATTTCAGCTTTGCAGGAGGATCAGGTAGAGAATAAACTGTTTTTTTAACAATGGGATGACTAGAAAACACAAAAGAAAATATTTTGTTATATACAATATTTTTAGTAAAGTGGGCGGCTAGTCCAGTAGGCTTATGGGATGTTAGCCAAAGGACTTCTGTTTTGCAGGATAGTCACGGTCAGGTTGAGAATTTTTTTAAAACAGCAGGATGATTTGGAATATTTTTTCAAAATGAGATTTTTTTTGACATTTTTTTACTAAAGTGGCCACTGGCTACCAACACAGTAGGCTTATGGCATGCTATCCAAGGAGCTTCTGCTTTGCAGAATGGCAAAGAATATCCTTTCTTGTTCTTTCTTCCCCAGCAGTAGTAGAACAGGCTGCGAGAACTCAAACTGTCTGTCTCTTTCTCCCATGCTAGTCTTTTTAAATCTTTATTTTTTTTTATATTTTCTGTTGTAAAAATAAAATTGTATTTTTTTAAACTTCTTGACTTGCAGCTGTGAATTCTTACTTTGCCCTTTTAGTTTCTGCCCACACTGCCATACCCACAATCCTTTGTCACCTCTCTCCTTCATTTTGCCTTTTTTATTCAGTTTTTCTGTTCTGAAATATAACATCTTGTTTTCTTTTTCGAGTTCTTCTCAGTCTAAATTTGTCATCCTTCGCACACCTCACCACCACGATTTTAGTCACCCTTCCTCCTTCAGACCCCTCCCAATCCCCAAATTCAGCCTCTTTCCTTCTGTCTTTTGATCTTCTTATATTCTTTTCCTTTTTCTGTTGTAAAATGTAACTTATTGTCTTTCTTTTTCTTGACTTCTGCTTTTCTTAGTTTGTCCTCCTTCAGCACACACCCCAACCCCATTGTCTTTTTTGCCATCTTCCCTCCTTTCAGCCCACCTCCTCATCCTCGGTTTCATGTTCTTTCCCTTCTCTTTCTTTTGATTTTTTATTATAATCTTTTCTTTTTCTGTTGTAATGCATAGCTGCTTGTCTGTCTTTTTTTTCTAATTCTTTATTTGCCCTCCTTCAGCACACATCCACACCCCCTGATCTTTTTGATATCCCTTCCCTCCTTTCAATCCACCTCTCCAATTTCAGTTTCTTTTCTTTATTCTTTTTTCTATCAGTTCATACTCCCACAGCTGTTGGAATTGTCATCCGTCACCCTCCCTCTACGTCCCACCGCCGCAACCCCAACTTTCACTTCCCCTTCATGAGAACATGTTCCATCTGCTTTTTTTGTCAGCTTTTGTTTTTGTTTTGTTACAGTACCTTGATTTTGTTTTATCTTGTTTCCTTTTGTTTTTGTGTTTCGGCGTCCCCTCTTCCACCCAACAAGCACATTAGGGATTAGACCTGCAGCATGCCTCCCACCTGATCAGACCAACTGAGCAATACTCCTCCTCCTCCTCCGCTGGTCTCCTGGGAATGGTGCCCGAACTACAGCACCATTTAGCACTTTTATATCCCAGTTTGCACATGTCAAGTCGGGGTATGTCTGGGACCATAGCTGTGCAGGTGCCCTTTCACCACTCCCCTCAGCCTCCAAAAGCCAGTTACATGACTGGCATATTAGCAAGCCTGGAAACAGGCTAGAAGGAGGAAGTAAATAAAAAAAAATCTTAGCCAAACAGGAAGTGTATGGCTCGAAGCTCGCCAAAACTGAGCCGCACGTGTCTGGAGTGCCTCAGTATCATCTTGGGGATTTGGCCTTCCCCAATCTCCCATACATTATTCCTTATATTGTAGAAATGTTGTATTTTACCTACCTAACTTCAGATTCAAAATGGGAAAGAGGGTATCATACAAGTAAGGAGATAAGGGCAATCTAAAATAGAATAAAAAGTGTAGGTCCACATTTCCTTCTACCATGCACTGCTTTAAACTGTGGCTTGTATTGCACTTCAAGATTGCATTTGTTTTGTTTTTTCATTTACATTTTCCTCCTTCCTGGGCCCCCCCGCCTTATCCATCTGCCGGTCATGGGTATTAAACTTCTGCTTCAAATCGACGCTGCCCTGATACCCCGTGGCTTACCCCCCACGGTGGGGCCTGCGACACCGGCCCCTATATATGCTGCGGGCACTGTAATTAGGTCAGGGACCCGGCCTGGAAGCACATTGAAGCCGCGGCGAGCTTCATCCTTGACGGCGGGCGGCTCCTCCTCATTTTCTGGTTTTCTCCCCTGGGGAGGCGGGGTCGTGCAATGACGCCAGCATCCGCCCCGCCTCCAATCACACAGGTGTCGGCTGCGTGGAACTCCTGGTCTCCACGAGGGTCACAGCATGAACCTCACCACACTCCCGGGTAGGAGAGCTGCCATGGGCGCTCAATCCTACTCCCCAGCCGACCCTCCGATGACCGGGTCCGTTTCCGAACCCGGGTCGCCGGCGTCGCAAGCGTAAATCCAACCGCTGCGCCGACGGGCCAAGATTGCATTTGTATGAATGAACGGTATCGCATAAATCCTAAACTCATCCCCTTCCTTCTCATAACTACTGATGGCAGGTCATATGTAGTCTCTCATCAGATCAGCAGAGACTCGTCAGACAAACTGCTTACAACAGCGTACTATTTTCCACAAGTCCGTGATGCATGCTGAACAGCTGCAGTACTATCAAGGAAAACTGCACACTGCATGCCAGAACGTCTGCATAGGCAGGATGCTTGTACCCAAAGCGGAATAACAGATGATATGTGTCAGATCTCTTAAAATAATTATGATTTTGCTCTATTATGTAATGTGGCCAATAGCTGTGAGCTCTCTAAGTACTGCTGACACAGGCAGAGAGATAAGTTTTATTCTAAAATGCCTGAGTAACTATTGCAGCAATGCAAAACATTATCTGAGTAATGGCTCAGACCATGGCTGGTCTAATGGTACTTAGAAATTTGCCCTCTGAGAGGGTTTTGAGAATCCCGCATTAGGGGACACGGGCAGCCTGTGTCTGCCGCGAGTCCCCTAGCATCATGCTGCAGCCCATTTTGTGGTGCATGGGCAGTGCAAGCCCTGTTTGGGCCAGGCAGCCTGCAGTTGATGCAGGCTGGCATTGAGAATCGCTCCCAGTGCATCTTTTGGTGCAAGGGGTAATTTGCACCACTCTTTGTGGTGCAAGCCCCTTGCACCATGCCCAAGGCTTTCAGAATTGAGCTTCCTGTCTTTGGGAAATATCAAATAAGGCTCCTTAAACATCAGGGCCTGAAGCTCGAAAATCATGCAAAAAGAAGTAATGGCAACTAAAAATAATATTTTCCATGACAGAAAGCACAACTTGCAAGACAAGGCTGGTTCAAAGAGAGGCAGCATAAGCTTTTGCAACACAAAACGGAGGTCCCAAGCTAGAACAGGATCATGGATGGCAGGCTTCAAATGCAGAATGCCCCTTAAGAATGTGCGAGACACATAGAGTTGAGCTACTGAACAACCCTCTATAGGTATATGGTATGCAGAAATGGCACAAAGATGTAGCTTAATTGAGGAGTACCGCAGACCAGAGTCTGAAAGGGACAGCAGGTACTCCAGTACCTATTCCACTGGACATGTGAAGGGATTCAAATGGTGTGATGCAGTCCAAAGAGCAAAGAGCTTCCATTTCATAGGGTAAGTGGCCCTGGTGGAGCACTTCCTGGCCGCCAACAAGACATCCGAAACTCCTGCAGACACCCCAAACCCGGCAATGGCTACATCCTCAGGAGCCATGCATGGAGATGGAGAGATCTGAGGTTTGGATGGACCAGGATGCCCTGCTCCTATGACAACAAACCTGCACGTAAGGGCAGTGAGACCAGACGGTTCATGGCCAGATGTTGAAGCAAGGGGAACCAGATCTTACGAGGCCAGAAGGTGGCAGTCAGGATCATAGTGGCCCCTTCCATCTGAAGCTTGAGCAAGACCCTCTGAAGGAGTGGGAAGGGAGGGAAGGCACAGGGGAACCTCCCTTTCCAAGAGAGGGACAACATGTCTCACTGGAAAACTCCAGGCCCTGGCTTTATCGAGCAGAATAGTGGCAGCTTTGAATTGTGTGGGGTCACAAAAAGGTCCAACTCAGGACAACCCATCTGATGAATGGATCAGAAGCTCCCACTCATGGGCTCTGTACAGACACTGGCTTAAGCTGTCCACCAGGGCATTTTGGTCACCAGAAACATGGACAGTTCAATCAGTAATTAGCCATTTTTTTAGAAGCAGCTTGTGAATAACAGAACCCATTTCCTATAAGCAGAGTCAGTGGCTCAGTAGGTAGCACACTCGCCTCTGAGACCGGGAGATCAGAGGGCTGTGGGTTCATTTCCCACATCTGGCACTTGGGTTAATATCCCAGTACTGACACTGTAATGCAGCATGAGAGGGGTGCTGCATTTCTGAGGTGCCGTCTTTTGGATGAGACGTTAAACTGAGGTCCTATCTGCCTGGATTGGTGGTAGTTCAGGTGGATGTTAAAGATCCCATGGCACTTATCGAAAAGAGTAGGGGAATTTCCCCGGTGTCCTGGCCAAATTTCCCTCATTCACTAAAAAAAATACCACCACCAGCTTAATCTGGTTCAAGGTCAGTTGGCATTCATCTATATCCCCCTCCCCCGGGTCGTGCCTGAAAATAGGCAGGATTTGTCTAGTGCACTTACCCGGTCAACAAAAGCTAAATAAATAAATATTAACATTTTATCTGTAAGTGATTGGACAGTTCAGCAAAATAAACTATTGGATGCCCCATGAATATTTATGCGTTCGTGTTTGATTTGCACGTGTACTTGAACTTGGTTTCTATCGTGTGTCAATTTAATTTATTAATTGGTGGTGTATAAATTTTGTCTGGGTGCCATTACTCACTCCCCGTGATGAAGCCCTGTATGTAGAGTGCTGTGTAAGGTGTTTTTTCAGCGTCTGTTAGGTTTGGCTGCTGAATAAATTTCATTCACTGCATGACAGCGTGTGCTACGTTTTCTTATTTTTTGGAAGTAAAAGAACCCAAGGCATGTTTCACAAAGGTAGATGACTTTCCCCGGTGTCCTGGCCAATATTCCCCTTCTCATAAACCGGTTCATGAAACTGTCCAAGGCCATGTGTGGGGTTGATGTGCAATATGGCAGCCACTACACAGTCAGTCACTTCACTACCAGTCTAGCACTGCTTGTACAGAGCTTCGGGATACAATGTGCATGAACACTATATAAATGCTGATTTTCTTCCCACCTGTCAGAGCTGAAGATGGAGGAAAGAAAATAGTTTTAAAACTTCTAAGAGTGACTGAAGGTCATCTGACAGGAACTCGTTCAATTTCTATGTCTTTTGCCACTATCATTCTGTTCCTAACAGCACCACAGGGAAAGCACCTACCAATCTGGGGCTGACAGTATAACCTAGAGTAATGAACTGTGAATGGGCTAGGTGCAGTTAGCAGGCCTAGGTCTGATTACCACAATATCCACTTGCACACTGCATGACCCTAAGCAAGTCACTTAAGCACTCTGTGCTCCCAGGACACAATTGAAAATGATCCATTGGAAACCACTGTAAATGAGACCCTGCCTCAGGGTCAATGGTATATATGCTTCTTGTGAATAAAAATAAATTATTATTAACCTGATGTTCAGTCAACTTAAAGGGAATACATAACATGCACCATTCCCTATGTGATTACTGCTAAGGTTACTGTAAGGATCCAGTAAGTAGACTGCTGCAGTAGATTTAGCAAATGCCTTCAGTAAAACAAAATAGCATTTTTTTTTTAATTGTGATCTGGAGGCATCCATTTTGTAAAAAGAAAGGGACTGTGAATATGTCAGTGCCTCACCAACCTTAACAGTGTACACTGAAGCAGGTTAAAACAAACTGTTCCTACAGACAGGGATACTGTCAAATTGTGAGGAACATGCACTGGATTCTCTTGTTACACTCTGCCAAACATGAAATTCAGGATTTTATTCACAATATAATAGGATCCTTGTCAGTGCAGTTCAAATGTTCTTACCCAGTGCACTGTATATTCAACACTGGTGCAGCAGTGACATCATCACAACACCTGCCTTTCCACAAAACGGATGCTTCCACAACCTGTCTATAAAAAAAAAAGTATTTTAAATGTTTTACTAAAGTCCATTTTGGCTCAATATACCCGAACAACACAATTGCTAGATAATAACAGTAACTCTTTAAATAATCATACAAGGAACTGTACACATCCACTTTAAAGCCGGAGAGCAGTCAGCAGCAAAAAAAAAAAAAAAATCATAGCTGGCATCAATTGAACTCAATTGCCCTGCATGTTGGAAAAAAACTGAACTTTAACTCATTTAACTTTTCATTTCTCAGGGTATTAAAATGAAAATAATTGAGTGTCTTGTCCCTTACAGATCATCTATGGCTAAGACTTATTCAACAGATGAAATCACAATGCGTTGCTTGTGATATTACAGTCATTTCCACAGTGACAGACTGCAAAGTCACAAGAATGGGATTAGTACTTTGGCTCCTGAAACTGGAATGGAAAAGATCCAGTTTTATGCAGAGGTCCTCAGTAATAAAGATACATTTTACTATTAACCAGTGTTTTTTTTTTAATTCCAATAAAACGTTATACCTCAAAAGAAGGGGGTAGCTCAAAACTTAGGGGCACCATTTTCAAAGGGCATGGCCTGTCCCAGGAGATAGTTTGCATGTACAACTGACCAGTGCTGGGAAAACACCAGCAAACATTTTATTCTCAGCTGTCCATAAGCAGAGGTGGCAATTTCCTATGGGCACAGGAAAGATGGAATGCTATGCCTGGCAATACCAGGGATAGCAGTTTGGTGCAGAGTGCGCACACAAGACATGCACAAGCTGCCATAAACAGCAGAAATGGTCACAACCAGGCACTCTCTTTGAAAATGTCATGTATGCTGCAGAACTTGTCGCTGAGCAAGCATACCCACCTGCGGGCACCTTTTTCCGTTACAACTGCTCATTATCGTAGCCTTTGAAAACCAGGGTTTTGGAACGTTTGTTGTGTAACAGAGTTCAGCAGGTGCTAGCTGTGATCTTTGTACTGGTGATGCGAGTTCATCTATTAATAGTACCTTCATCTCAAGGGGACACTTTGAGATGCTGATGCATGTGTTAGGTGCCAATTAGCACGTCGGTAGGCTTTAGAAGTCTAGCATTATTACGAGCTGAAACAAGCCAGTCCACAGGACTTCTATTAGTGTGTGGTAGCAATCTTGCTTTAATGATGCAATCACATGTCACGGTGATGCCATCTTATGGCAGGATTGTGGCGTCAGCTTTCAATGTCAGGGAATGTTTGTTTACAATATTCGTACATGATGAAAATGGGGTAAGTCAGTAAATGAAAGATAAGAAGCACTATATTCTAAAATGTTACCACCTATTTTAGCTCACTGGTTTAATAATTACGTATCACGTAGAACACAAACTGTAAAATACTGGTGAGTGCTGCTGGATGACAGTGATGTTTCTGTTGCAGTTCCCCAATGGCCTATACTTAGGTCTCTGCTGTTTATTCTTTTTCTTAATCAACTTTCATCCGTTAAACATCTGTCAAACATCTGTTAGAAAATGGGCATGTAAAATCTTCCCTTCCGATTGGCCAGTTCCCTACCCAGAGCCCTGGTCTATGTGACAATATAGCCCGGATCAGGAAAAGTGCCAAATGCAACTGGACTAATTACTGAAATGATGGGGCCACTTAGAATTTTCGAAGCTGACGTGCCGCCATTGTTTTCTCTTGCTTAGTGGGCGAGTTGGCAGCCTGTCATCCCCCCATTCAGACTTATTTTCATTTAAATAAATGACTACAACAGCAGCCACACATTTTTAAAATGAAAGATACAAGAAGTTGCCAGTCCGATTTACTTTACCTAACCGGCGGTTTTAAAAGGCAAGACGCCTCTCAGTAGCAGCTGAACTCACAAATGCTATGCTGCCTCGCGCTGCTTGCCGTTCAACTGCTATCTCCCAAAAACAAATTAAAATCTGCCAAGAAAGCCTTGTTACACCCCACTGCCTCCACAAAAACTGAACAAACTTACCAGCAATCAGCCACTGTAACATTAAACAGCATGAAATGTTTTGCGATCGTTCACGCCATAGTTCATTTTTCTGCAGTACACAGTAGTGCTTCTTAAGAAACTGCTCTGCCTCTCAACTCATTTCCCCATTTTGCCCTTTTGCAGATAACCCCCATACTTTACCAAGCCAGCAACTTTAAGCCTTGTGTGTGAGTGTTGGGGGGACCATGACAGGCAGCTCAATAGAACAAAGTCCTAAACAGCACAGCATTTTAATGCAGGCAGAGGAACTTTTTCTTACAAATGAAATCAAACACTAAGAGTTTCTAAGAGTTTCAACATAATTTTTTGCAAACATATAGTACAGTTGCCCATTTTCTAAGCGCAATAATACCCTCCAAGGTGGGCAGTATTGTGTTATACCAGACCTTCCTGGGGCTATAAGGCCCTCCGCCTGTGGCACTGGGCCTCATTAAACCCCTGGGCGGTCCGGTATAGCACAATACCGCCCACCCTGTAGGGTATTTTTGCTTACATATTATACAAATCACAGAAGACGCTGTAATCTCTGCAAGTGACAAAAACCCTGATCACCTGCGACTGAGACTACAGTATGATTTTAACTGTTCAGACCTGGTTCTCTCAAAATCTGCTAGATATAAATATGAAGAATATTATGAGTATGCTCTTTGGTATGTGTAGTAAGCCTGAATCCTCCCCTGCACTAACAATTAATACCACCACTGGTACTTTCCAAGAACAGGTGAATAAATAACGCTGAACACATTGACCACTTGTCTCAGGTTGCTAATACTAGAATTGACTTATTTTACCATATCAACCATAAGATTATTCCTGAAATGAAAAAGAAAAACTCCTGGTTCAGTGTTTTATCCTTAGCACTATCAATTATGGCACTGTTGTCTATGGTTCAGCGAATGGATAATGTGCTGTCCAAAATCACACACCTGCTAAAATTTGGCCTGCTGATTTACGTGTGTGTGTGTGTATGTATATATATATATATATATATATATATATATTCATTGCAAAAAAAAAAAAAACTCTGTTAATGCATCAGTTAGGGTTCCTATTACAGTGCCAAAAGTATGGAAATTTGATGTTAGAGTTCCCAACCCTTCCACCCCATCCCACCCCCAACCCCCACACTAACAGGCATTGCAGTGTACCTTGGTGTCATTGGGCCTAACTCTCACCCCATTCCATGTGTAAGGAAGCTGAGATGGTACAGTATAGTACAATGGAATGAAGTTAGTTAACATGCCAAGGCACACCCCTAAGCCTGTTGGTGTGTGGAGGGTAGGGTGAGGTGGTGTGGTTGGGAATCAACATCAAATTTCCACACTTTTGTCGCTGTAATAGGAACCCAAACTGATGCATTAATGGAGTATTTTGCAATGAATTTCCTTACTTTTTGAGACAGTATAATAGTATCCTTATTTTACTGTGGGAGCACAGGGTCTGAACGCAGATGTGTGTAGACACTTCCATGTGTCGAACACCAGTTACCAAATTGTCAGCATAGCCATCTTATTTCCCCATCTCCAGGGCCAGATTAATGCAACCTGGGGCCCTAGGCCCAGGAGAAATCTGAGGCCCTCCTCAGCGCACCAGTGCCCCTTCACTGTGACCTCACTCCTTGGTCACTGCATATCAGTTACTGAAATTTTTAAAACATATTTTTTACTGTCCCTAAAAAGTGGCATAAAACCTAAATAACCTAACAAATGCTTCAAAATGAATTAAACTAATAATATCACTATGAAAAAACATCGGTCCTAGTTTTGATAATTTAGAAATAATAATTTTTTGGGCCAACCCGTCAGCGCAGCGGTTGGAATTCTGCTTGCGGCGCTGGCAACCGGGTTCGGGAATGGACCTAGGTTACTAGAGGGCTGGCAAGGGGGAGATGGATGGAGCGTCCGCTGGACTGCTCTCCTTCTCTGGGGGGAGGGGGAACGAATGTCCGGTGCACTACGAACCCCTGGCGGAGGCCAGTGGCTCCACTGCAGCCGGCGTCTTGATGTAAGGAGGAGGCAGGGGGCGGGGGGGATGTGGAACGTCATTGCACATCCCTGCCCCCAAGGAAAAATAACGTCCTTTTTGGGACAGGAAAATTCCCCAGCCAAGCGCCTCCGTGACGCCCTCCTTGCCGCCTTCGATGTGCTCCCAGGCTGGCTCCCCCAACCCGAACTGATGTTCGTGACACCGGTAAGTGCTGCGACCCCACCCTGGGGGTTAAGCCAGGGGGCATGGGAGGAGCACAGCTCATGTGGGTGCAGGAGGAGGCGGGGGTCGTGACCAGGGCTGAGTTCGGCGCTAGGCTGGCAAAAAAAGAAAAAATGATTGGTACTGGTACAAATATTGTTTGGGGTATGAAGTGTCTTGATTTGCACTTCGACCCCCTCCCCAAAACCTGCATACACAATTATGTGCACTTGCAGCATGGGTGTTACCATTTTGTCCTGTCAGGTAATATGAACCAGGATTTGGGAGTTTGATCGGGTAGGGTAGGATTCCAACAGCCATACATTAATCCATGTTGCACTGTCAAGTACAGCCTAATCACCATGGCACATGGATTCTTCCTGTCAGCATTTCATCTTCTAGCACTGCTCTAGCCAAACATGGCGGCCACGCTGGGCTGTGCATGATCCACGAGAATACAATCGGAGTAATATTGCTTTAGATTTTGGTTTTTGAGCATTTTGTCTGTAGAGTACTTGAGCACTCTATTTGTAGAGCGTTGCTTTTAAAATCATTTTTTATTTATTTGGGAATTGTGTCTCTGGGTTTTTTTTCAAGACAAAACAGGAATAATGACTGAATTTACCTTTCGGGAGACATTCTGTATGTTTTGCCCACTGGGGAGTGCTGGTTGCTGTTTCTCTGCATTTGGAGCCAGAATGGAGGTCCTTAAGTTGGGCTGAACTGTTATTGGGCCACAGTTATGATGGACTGTGGGTATCCCAGTGAAGAGGCCCAAAACAGCCAGTATTGCTTTGAGGAGGAACACTTTTGGACCAGGACAAGGAGGAAGAAAGGAAGGAAGGAGGTGAGACAGTCTGTGCTGCTGGAGTCCCTGGGACAGATGAGGGACTGAGTAGTTTGTGTAGTGGAAAGAGACTGCAGCAGTAAAGTTTGTGGAGAGCAGAGACCCATGGCTGAACTGTCGGGGAGTCTGAAGGGGGTATCTGGAGGGTCGGACACTGGAGGATGTTCGACCAGAAACAGTGAGAACCAGCGGGGCAGCCACTGAAGGGTGACTGCTGCTGTGAGAGAGTCCCTGAACCACCCTGAGGTTTTAGTTGGGTCAGGAAGAACCGGAAAAACTATGGCTGCAGTATATGGGTAAAAGAAGATTGTCTGGTTTTGATGTTTCCTCCTCTTTCCCTGATATGCAGAGAACTCAGTGAGCAGGGCTACAATGTTATGAAATTATGGAACTATTTCTTTAATAGACTGAGTATCGGACAGTTAAAAAGTTCAATGAGAGCTAAGAGGGTGAGAGCCTCTTAGGTTCCTAAATTGCTTGGACTGTGGTGAGAGCTCCCAGTATATACTGTGACATTTTGGACATTTTTCTTTTGGACTTTAAAAAATTTCGGGACTCAAATGTAATAATTCTTGCTTTTGTCTGTGAAATCCCTGGAGACACTGAAATTATTAAATACTTAATTGTGGGTTGTGTGAAAGTAGTTTTAGTGAAAGGTGTGTGGAAGAAGTGTGGATGAGTAATATAGAGCGGGTATTGGTGTGAATGGTACGGGTGTGGTATTTGAGGAGTTTGAATTATTGAGTGTGTTTGTTTTTGTGTGTAAGAAGTGTGGTTGTGTAATATAGAGGGTGTATTGTTGTGGGCAGTATTTGAGAAGTTTGATGCAGCTACTCGGGGGATGACCTCTGGGGCCTCTGTCACTTCGAGTTTCTAGTATTGTCGTGGGAAGCCTACTCAAAATGTAGGGCTTTAGGGATAGCCCGGAGGGGGAGGGCCCCACGGGTTGTCTCCTGGGTGGCTGTCAGGGAGTCTGGGATTCAGGTGGTGAAGTCAAGGAGATGCCCTGGGGCAAAATAGGGCCTTTATTTATTTATTTATTTAGTTTTTGTTGACCGGGTAAGTGCACTAGACAAATCCTGCCTATTTTCAGGCACGACCCGGGGGAGGGGGATACAGATGAATGCCAACTGACCTTGAACCAGATTAAGCTGTTGGTGGTATTTTTAGTGAATGAGGGAAATTTGGCCAGGACACCGGGAAATTCCCTACTCTTTGATAAGTGCCATGGGATCTTTAACATCCACCTGAACTACCACCATTCCAGGCAGATGGGACCTCGGTTTAACGTCTCATCCGAAAGACGGCACCTCAGAAGTGCAGCACCCCTCTCATGCTGCACTACAGTGTCAGTATTGGGATAGTAACCCAAGTGCCAGATGTGGGAACTGAACCCACAGCCCTCTGATCTCCCGGCCTCAGAGGCGAGTGTGCTACCTACTGAGCCACTGACACTGGCATGAATGGGGTTCGCCTTGTCTAGTCCCCATACCCAAGGGCTCCACCTTAGAGTGTGGGCAGATGACTGGTCCAGCTGCTTCACCTCATCTTACTCAGGTTGTGATGTGCAATGCCAGATCAATAAGGAACAAGACGGCTATAAAGGCGGACTTGATATCCTCTGTTGATCTGGCTTGCATCACAGAGACCTGGCTGGATGAAAATGCCGCCCCAATTTTAGAGGCAGCAGTGCTAGCCGGATACTCCATGATACACAGCCCGAGGAAGGATCGTAGGGGCGGGGGGGGGCCATTTGTTTTAAATCTAGCCTGAACCTCATGGTGCTGCCTTTGGGCCCTATAAAGTCCTTTGAATGTGTGGCTACCCAAGGAGGCATGGGTGAGGGCTTTAGTGTCCTCTTGCTCTATCACCCCCTCCCAGTAGTGATGGGTATTTTTTGCGAGAGGTCGAGGAGCTCGTCATAAGTCTGGTATTGGAGTTCCCCAGGTGGTTGATCATGGAGGATTTCAATGCCTGGGTTGACGAGGGGCTTTCAAGATTTGGGATAGAACTCTCGGGAGCATGACAGCGGCCTTTTCGTGACCACCCACTGGATCTGGTTTCCTCTTCTGAGTTAGATAATATGGACCTTAGTGTAGATGTGGTGGTTTGGTCAGATCATAGCACCGTGGGGTTCACGTTTAGGGCCACCCCAGATGGTCCTGCCCCTATGGAGATGGTCCAGTACAGGTCGTTATGGGGTGTATCCCCAGAGGACCTTTTGGCAATGCTGGATCTATCGGGTGTTGGGGCAGCTTGTGCGATTGGGGCAAAGGAGGCAGTAGTGGCCTATAATGGGGCGGTTGGTGTGGCCTTTGAGTCAACTGCACCCTTGCATGTCCGACCCCTGTTTACTTGTCGGAGATCTCCCTGGTATGATGAGAATCTCCGAGGTTTAAAAACTAGGGGCTGGAGGTTAGAGAGGCATTGGAGGAGATGGCCTGGTGGTGGACAAATTGGCACTGAGGTCACATTATGTGGACTATCAAGGGGCAATCTCCCATAAAAAGACAGAGTTTCTGTCTAGGGAGATTGCTACAGTGAGAAACCGACCAGCTTAGCTCTTCCGCACAGTGGACAGGCTTTTACACCCTGCCTGTCTGGGTGTTGGAGGGGTAGGTTCGAGCACAAGGTCCGAGGAGCTGGTTCTGTTTTTCGCTGACAAGGTGTCCGCCATCAGGGCTGAGGTCTCGTCGAATGTCTCTCGAAAGGGCTGCAGGGTCCAGCCTGAGTTGAGGTGGAGAACTTCTCCTGTGTGGGATGAGTTTGAGCTGATTGGGGTTGGGGAGGTGGTAGAGATAATCTCTAGGCTGCGGCCGACCTACTGTGATTTAGATCCAGGCCCAACTCACCTTTTGGTGGAATGTTTGGACCTGATTGGTCCTGCGATTTCTGGGGTAGTCTGGGGTTCATTAAAGAGTGGGATCTTTCCTTTAGCCTTGAAAGAAGCTCTGGTCAGACCTCGTCTGAAAAAAACATCTTTGGACCTGGACTGCCTCAGCAATTACAGACCTGTTTCAAACCTCCCATTTTTAGGGAAGGTTGTAGAAAAGGTGCTGGCTGTTCAGCTGGAGAGACATCTTGCTGCTTCCTCCACCTATGGGCCTTTCCAGCCTGGGTTCCGAGTGGGGCATAGTACAGAGATGGCCCTGGTGAGGGTTCTTAATGACCTGCTGATGGCGAGGAACAGAAGGGACTGTACCATCTTGGTCCTTCTAGACCTTTCTGCAGCATTTGACACAGTGGACCATGAGGTGTTACTTGACCGACTGCGGTTTTGGTGTGGCCTGTCCGGATATGTCATCAACTGGTTCAGGTCATATCTGACAGACAGAGTACAGAGGGTGACCATGAGAATTTTCTCATCAAATCCAAAGCCTCTGTGCTGTGGTGTTCCGCAGGGGTTGGTCTTGTCACCTCTGTTGTTCACTGTGTATAAGTTGCCACTGGGGGACATTATCAGATGGTACAGTCTGGGTTTTCACTGCTATGCGGATGATACCCAGCTGTACTTGTCTTGTGCTCCCAATAGCCAGGTGTCAGACTCTGTATTTAACAGCTGCCTTGAGGAAATCAGACATGGATGACTCACAATTAATAAACTAAACCCAGACAAGACTGAGGTACTGGTAGTGGAGCCGAGTCGTCATGGTGGGGGGTTGTCGATACCCCTAACCTTGTGCTGGGTGTGTGCCATTAGCCCCTAGGCAGGTGAAGAATTTGGGAGTAATCCTGGACAGTGGTTTGACATTTGATGCACAGGTATCGGTGGTGAGAAGTGGGTTTTACCATCTCAGGAATATTGCCCGAATTCGAGCCCTGATCCTGCCTGATGACCTGCCCACACTGGTGCATGCTATCGTCACTTCCAGGTTAGACTACTGCAATGCCCTGTCATAGGGATATCTGGAGGCAACCTCCGCAGACTGCAGCTGGTGCAGAACGTGGCAGCGAGATTATTGATGGGAGTGAAAAGATGTGAACATATCACCCCGGCACACCGTGAACTGCACTGGCTGCCAGTCCAGTGGAGGGTTGTCTTCAGGATAGGGCTGTTAACCTATAAATCCCTGCACAAGAGAGCCCAGTCTATCTGCAAGAGCTCCTTGTGCCTTACTGCCAACCCAGGCTCTCTGTTCTGCCGGGGTGGCCTCCTTGGAGTTCCCAGGGTTAGGCTGTGGCATTCGGGTGAGAGAGCATTTGTGGCAGCTGCACCTACCCTGTGGAACTCCTGCCTGATTATCTTAGGGAGCCCCTCGGTGAAAGCCTTTAAGAAGGACTTTAAGACTTATTTACTCAGTAAGCCTTCAACTAAGGGTGTTTTAAAAATAGCAGTATTTGCTTAATTGTTAGTTAAGCTGTTGCTCCCAGTTGTATTTTATGTTGTTGTTATTGTTGTTTTAAATTTGTTCTATTCTATTTTTAAAGATGCTTTATATGTTAGTTGTATTATATTATACAGCACCCAGAGTCTCCGGAGATGGGTGCTTGATAAATAAAATATCTATCTATCAATCTATCTAGGGTAGGGCTCATCTCTGAAAAAAAGCATAGATCCTGGGTGGTGTAGGAGTTAAATTGATGGTTTACTGATGGAGTCATGATGAATTACAGAGATTATGTTGCAAAGTGAGTGATTTCTGGAAGAAATAATTTCAGGGATCAAACATTTATGTTACTGATAATAAGCCAGGATCAAATAAAGGCCAGATTTATTCATGGGATGTTGGAAATACATTCAATGGTTCACCCTGAAAACATAACTATATCAGCGCCAAAATGTCAAAATGAGTGGGATGAGGGAATAAAATTTAAAAAAAAATTACGTTTTTTAACAGTACAATTAAAACACATTGTAGATTTCTTGATTTTAAGAGTGAGATTAAAGAGTTCCTGAGATAGCTGAGACAACGTTGAAAAAACTTAACATTTGGGCGTAGATATAGCTTATAGTTTGTATTTTATTAGCAAGGATATTTGTAAGAATACAGTATCTCTGCCCTTTTTAGTTCTGGCTGCCTATCTACACTTGACATATAATTGTGACATTAAAATATGTTACTGTGAAGCTATCTGTGGTATCATAAACAGGGGATTGTGATGCAACATGTAGAGAAGCAGCCAGAGTAGATAAAATTCCCTAGTCTGATAGTTTCTATATTCTGCAACATAGTCTCAAGATTTTGCTCTGTAAATACTGTATTCCTCATATATTAATTGAACACTATTTACCCCATTTTATTTATGTGCTAGTACTGTATGCATTTTATCTGCCTTTTATATGCATGTGTTCCTGATATGTGTGCTCGGGATGTCCTAATGATTAAGCTTGCTCAGTCGAGCTATTCCTGCAATAAACTTGAAACTTGAACTAGTCTATTGAATAAGGATCTTGTTTTCATACACCTGTTTCAGTCATAAAGAAAACTGAGAATTAATTACTTAAATATATGAAGTAATAAAATGGAATGTAGCAGATTATAAATCTTTTTTAAGTTTTCCTAATGCTCACAGAGGCTCTTTAAATAGAAAGCATACATATTAAATTGCACTGTTAATCTTTTATAGTGTATGGTGGAACGTTATTCCCGCTAAGAATCGCACCATACTGAAACACTGTTCACCACAGTCAGCAAAATGAATGGAACGCTGTACTGACCATACGTGCAGAACAGCGTTCCATTCATTCAGATTTGAAAACTCGAGCCGGGGGTTGAAACCATGAACAGAAAACCGCCATGTGTCAACATTATTTACAACTGAATGAAAAAGTAACGCAGCAGTTTTCTGAAACGGGCACTGTTTATTTTAATGCAGGATCAACCAGATATGATATTTTACTTACAATTTTCGAGGTCTGTCTATTTCTTCTCTCACTAAGCAAGATATTCGGACGCCATCTTTTTTGTTTTAGAAAATCAATCCCACACAAAAGAATCAACCAATGGCAGCGTACGCTGCTAAGTTAGGGACACCCATTCCCTAGTAACCACACAAATCGCTTTCCTAGCGTTCACAGACAATTTATTTCAGGAAGAATAAAATGAATTAAAAAAGCCTAAAAAAGGACACCATACACTATAAAGAATACCAAATGGGTAACCCCAAGCAGACCCGTGTGTTCTGCCACCTCGGGGTCTGATTCCCAAGGACCTCTTGAGCTTCACTCTCAAGGTCAAAGGGAATCAGACCCTTCTGTGGCAGAACACACTGGTTCTGCATGGTTACCCATTTGGTATTCTCTATATAGAGTATAGTGGAGTGTTGTTCTGTATAGAATTACATCCCTTTCAAAATGCTGTTCTACAGCTCCAGGTTATGGAATGCTATTCTACCCTACTGTGGTAGAACAGTGTTCTAGAACCTCTAGAGACTGCACGAGTCAGTTTCATTTTGAAAGCAAAGAACTCACAAAACACATTTTTCACACAGTACTATACACTATAAAAAATACAATGTGAGCAACTTTATGCACAACCAGTGTGTTTTGCCACCTCGAGTTCTGATTCCCATGGACCTCTCAGCTTTGCCCTGAACAATCAGCTACATTAACACCTAACCAAGTTAGGTGAGAATCATCATTACAGTTCAGTCCCTGCCTTGCTCACGTTACCTAGCAGTTGAGTCATTTACAAAAATGCATCTCGGGTGAAGACAATGATAGATAATAAATACAGTATATGTTGAAAATTGCTGTAGGCCCCCTGACAGGCAGGGCCCCAAGGCACATGCCCTCACTGTCCCCCCTGCAGTTACTGAAGTATGTACTCTATTCTCTTTGTTTCACTGGTGATCATGCCTGCATTTTCTTGTGGGGGTGGGCTGCTTGAGTGCCCCTGTTCCTGCTTTCCCAGCGCCCTAGCTAGTTTAAATGCCCAGCAATGTAGCATTTAAACCTTTCATTCAGGACTGTCTTCCCCTTACTGGACAGATGCAGCCATTGCCAATTCATGGTTCCAGATGGAACGCTAGTCCCCAGTGAAGCCTACAATTTCTCACTGCACCAGCCTGCAACCACTGATTAAAGCAACCAATGCGGAGATTCCTATCCTCCACCTTGCTGTAGTACCTCTAAAAATGTGACAATTTGCTACCTTCCCCAGCTGCCCTCCCAACTCCCTGAAGTCCTCCTGAATTTGCTCCATGCTAGCACTTCCCTGGGATATGTCATTTGTACCCAAGTGTACAATAACCTCCACCTGCCCCCCTCTTTGCCACAGCTGTAGTAATCTTTCGGCTCTTCTCCCCCTCCCTACGAGCTGTGCCTCCTGGGAGGCACTTAACCTCCCTTTCCTCCCTGCTGTCCTTCCAGAGGTCCATTCCCTGAACTATCAAGTCACCCAACAGGAGTACTTTCTTCTTCCCCTGGGATCATCTTCTACCTTCCACTGGGTCTCCCCTCTGTAGGACTCTCACCTCCTCATTCGTCGCAGCCTCGGATTCCTTATCACGAATTTCCCTCTCCTTCAAGACTTGATTGGAATTCTCTAGCTTGACTGGGTGTGGGATGTGCCTCTGCTCCCTCCCTTGAATCTCCCGAGTCCACCTTGGACCATCCAGCCTTCTGCCGGGCAGCCACTGCAGCTGTGACTGGTGCCTTGGTGGCCCCATGGTGGGCACAAAAGTGTGCAGTAATCCTGACAACTGTGCGGAGACTGGCCACATCCTCCCTCAGACCAGAGAGGCACCTGCATATGGGGCAGCACTGCAGTAGCCAGAATGTTCTCCTAAATACCACCGCTCCACACCAGTACACTGCACCACTATGTCTAGCTAGAGATCTAATTGGGAGACAGTGAGGAAATCAGCTCCAATCGTTAGAGCTGCTGACATCTTACATGACGCTTTACAGTATGTACATGTCTGTCTGTCTTGGGTAACTTTATTTCTTTTATACTGCATTAAAGACTTTGCCAATATGCATGTACTTTTGTATTCAGTCAACAAAATAAAGAACTCTGTGCTCCACAAGTCAGAGGATCACCACCCAGGGACATAAAATGCAAAAACAACACACCAAAGAGTGCTGCCCTACAGTGAACAAGGTACAAAGCAGGCTCACACAGCTGCTGCAAGAAAATCCTTTAATTTAATTGGAACAGCTTAAAATTGGCTTGGTTTATTATAAAAACAGCAACAGCAGCTAAACACTTCCCTTACCCAGATCACCTTGAGTGTTTCTCCGGTGCATCAAGTAGATGTCCATTTCAGGTCAGGTCTAGCATTTGGATTGTGAGGAAGGAAAAAGGTTTAGATTCCTGCTTCCATTTATTGTAAAATGTTATAATATCTCTTTGTTGCTGAAAACTTAGGCCATTTTATACATTTCTTTTCCATACAGTTCTTTCCCCGGATGTGCGGGCAGGCTCCTATGCTCCATCCCTGTTTCCCCAAGTTGGCGACCATCTCCCTGGACTTATCTGGGCGACAATCCCCACCGATTTCCCCACAGGACCAGGTGGGGAGGCCTGTCCTCCCCACCCAGCGACTCTCCGAGGCAGGCCCCAGGCATTCAGGACGTGTCATGGGCTGGGGAAAGTGCACAGGCTTCATATGGCCACACATCCATTTTCTGTTTTCTGGCCCCTAGCAATATGTGGAGAAAACACACACTATGAAAATGGCAGCTCCTCCCATTAATGCATCTCGAGCTTGTGCTGCCACCCAGCCTTCACCCGGTGGCAACCAAGAGCCAAGAAGACATACCTCCCCACCGTCGGTGAGGACAGCAGTCCAGAGGACGTGCAATATTCTCCTCCGTGAGCAACCCCCAGCAACCCGGGCTTGTTCCCGAACCCAGGTCTCCAGCATGGCATGCCACTGGGCCGACCCTCCATTTTATAAATCTAAAGGTCGTTTTCAATTAATATTCATAGGACCCAATCTGCGGGTTCCTCTTCCTCCTTGCAGCCATGTCAGAGTCACACATTTCACCGAAGTGGCTTCCTCAAAACTCTTTTCTTTTACGATAAATGGCAGCAGGAATCAAGAAATTTACTTTGACCTTCCTCATGATGCAAACCGTAGACCTGCACTGGAGAAACCCTCATGGTGATCTGGGTAAGGGAATTTTTAGCTGCTGTTGCGGTGTTTGTACTGTGTCAAGTAGGTTTTAAGCTGTTCTGTAATGATTAATGGATTTTCTTGCAGCTATTGTGTGAGCTCGTTTTGAACCTTGCTCACTGCAGGGTGGCACATTGTGGTGTGTTGTTTTTACAGGTACTTCTGCATTGTTTGAATGGCTTTCTGACATGTTATTTAGATTTATATTTTTAATTATGTTCTCCCTTAGTTGGCCAGCTCCCAAACCATATTCTGCATCTATCAAAAAGCTTTTATGAAACTGACATTTACATAGTGGAATGCATGAACACATACAAAAACTGCCCACGGTTCATTCAGGAAGGGTGTTGTAGTATTGGTAACGTTCACCTTTTTTTTACATTTGTGGAAAAAAATGGTACGCTTACCTGACAGCGACATCAATACAGTGACATACCACACTGTTGGCAAAATCGACACTTTACTGACAGGTCACTGTGTTGGTGCATCCAAGACAGGGGTACACTGTCTTCTGGTCCTGCACCCCCTTCCTGAATCAACTCCGACTGGACTGTAGAAAAACAGGACCAGGAGACATATGGGATTTATGGCGACCGCAACTTGCAGTCAACATAAATCCCATCACTGAGATGCCGGTCAACAAATGTGCTGTCGAACCGACATCATAGAAATGAAAAAACAGCGCAAGCATCATGACAAATACTGTGTCCTTATTTCAGTTTTTCATTTACACTCAAGTTGACACCTAAACTAATATATTGCACAGCTATTACAAATAATTTGACCCCTTATTGATACTTTTTTTCAGCAAGGGGTGTCCCTGAATTAAACAGAACTCAGTGCACAGTGAGCCATTAAAGCGCCTCTTAGGTGTGAGGGGGTTGTCCCGCCATGTATTGTACATCGAAAATGAGCAACAAAATCCATGGTTTATTTTGTGGATTTAAAATGTTCAGATAAGCAGCACGTATGTGCTGGGTAACACATTAAAGGGAAACTCTCAGCTTCCAAGGAATAATCTGTGGAATCTAGCAAACTGCAGGTAAATTACATTTTCAAGTGACTTAAAAGTTTGTTTGTTTGTTTGTTTGTTTATTCGCTTAACGGGTAAGCACACTGGAAACAAGTTCCTTTTACAGGTGCGACCCACATATATTGCATACAGACAATACATAATCAAACATACATATACAATGCAGCAAATTGCAGACAAAAATGTCTTTGTTACGTATAAAATTCATAAAAAAAATTCATAAAAAACAGTTACAATTAAATTGAAGTTGAAATACATCCCAATGCATCGCAAACTTTTGACAGAACACAACCACCTAATATCTTGAGGAATTTCATTCCAAATGAATGGAAGCAATATAAGCAAAGGATCTTTGTCCACTTTTAGATTTCATAAAAGGAATCTCGAGAAACCTACCTAAAAGTACCATACATAGTTGCCTATAAGTAGGGTATCATGGTTAACTGGTATTAAGGTATACTGTGGTATGCATTGAGCTTGGTTTTGTAATCATGACTGTTTTGTAACTGTAGTAACCATCACTTACGGTATGCTGTGGTACACATGGTATTCCAAACTGCACTGCCAGCATTCACTCAGACATTTCACATCTAGTTTTCCACACAGCAATCATCTAACAGCAGGTCATGTGGCACCTAATCAGACAGGCATTTTATCTGTCCAATCGGATTCTTTACTGCTTTTACTAATGTCCAATGACTTGTGTTTTAGGTAGTTCTAAACCTCCTTTTGTCATGGAACACAAGAAGCCTCGTTCTTTTGGCGCTGAGACAGCATCATGGAGAGTCACACTAGAGTTGTAGCTGCTGTCGTTTGTGAGTTCAGATCTCAGTCTCTGCTAATGTGTGGTCAGTGTGTGCTCCCTGAAAATAATTGTAGGTAATCACACTGGTGGAAGAACAGAAGTGTTTACATTTTGGTTATTTGGTAATCAAAATAAGTTTGCAGTCCTATCCCACATCGAGCACTGTGCTGACCACGTCTGTAAACTGCACTGCGCCAGATGGGCCAAGAATTCAAACGATCGGTCCCTTATCATTATACTTGTTGGCTCAGGTAAGGATTAGATATGCATTTGAAATGAAACCTTGTCGACTGCACTAAAAATGTAACTTGTCTTCATCAGTTTTGCATATCCATCCTCAGTCTGAATTTCTATCTCCCTTCCTGGTAAAATGTTTTTATTTTTTTTCTCTCCCGGTCCCTTGTCATGAGTCCCAAGTCTCCCAAACCCAACTGACCCATCCCTCTTCCTCCCATCTAAATAAATACTGAAATGTGAAGATAAACTGACTGCTTTCTGCCCGCTATCGCTAATTTGTTGTGTGACAGCCTTAGCAGGATGGGAGCACTGCAGAAGAGTGAAGAATTATGGGCCCCCAAAACTGATGCTGCTAACTTCATGGAAGTGTTGCTAGAAAACTAAAAATAAGTGATACCTGAGGAGAGGAGAGGAGAGGAGAGGAGAGGTGAGGTGAGGTGAGGTGAGGTAGCTGTGCAGTCGGGGTAGGAATGGGAGGGGGAAATTGCAGTTTTCTGTTTCAATTCCTGCTGTGCTCGACATTGATTCCCTGTGGTGACTGTGAGGGGTGGACAAATCGTGCTTTATTTTAAAATCCTGGTTCAGGAGGAACTCTAGTCAGTAACTGAACAGCAATTGATCCTTGTCCCTCTCCGACACTGACTGTAAAATGGTAGATGCTTAGACTTCAGAACAATGAGGCTGTCATTTGAGTTGTGGGGGGAAGGGAGCCTGTCTAGTCAGTGCGTGGCATGGTGGCCTGTCGGCCACGATGCAGCGTGGCCAGTGACTGAGTGCGATGCAACCTGAATCATCAATGTATACCATGCCAGTACACCCACTGACTGAGGTTGTACTAGTGTGATCATTGTGGATGGGTTCAAGGGGCTAATGTTCTCTAACTGACTCCTCTTTTTTACTTTTCCAGTGGTAATGGTGAGGTGTGACTCAGGTCCGTAAATTTTATTTATTTTTTTATTCTGGTGTGAGACTATGATGGGAGAGACTGTGATAACCATAGACTATCACTAAACACTGTCATACAATGTGGGGGGGGGGCGCTAGATGATGGTGGTGGGCTGGCAGCCATGTCGCGTGCCGAAGAGTAAGGGTGATTATCACGTTAGCAATCGACTTCGCTACTTATTGAGGTTTGTTATCTGTTGCTCAGTAATGATGACATGGCAGGTGAAGTTCTTGTTTATCATTTACTTTTTTTTTTCTGTTGGTGCCTGGAGTCAGAGGTCGGATTGTTGTAAACTGGAGGTCAAACAGAAGAATGTATGAATTATGAAAACATGTAGTAACACGGTGGTGGTTGGATGGTTGCATGCCACGTGGTGCTGAGCAGTGCATTAGTAGTCTGTCATTGGTGCAATCATTGAGTATGTCTAGTTCGGTCAATTCAGTGCGCCACAGGAATGATGAGGTATGTTGTTGGCCACTGGCGTTACTATGGCCTGTTCCATCTCCTCTGAATCACCAAACAACATGATGAATGTCGATGTGCACTGCAGGGGAGGCAGAGGGTGGGGTAATGATGACTTGTGGGCAATGCCGTGTGAAGTGTAGGGTTCTGGATTTTGGCTTTAATAACCCTGCAGCTCAGTATATCTTAAATAATAAAGTTAGTGCCAGTACAACTAATGAAAAGATCTAGAGTTCTAATAACAAATAATCTGAACTTTGAACTGCACATTAGGGAGAGAGTCAAGAAAGCGAACAGATTAGTGAGAAATATTGTGCGGACTATAAAGAGAAGAGACAGTGAGGTGTTGATACCACTGCGTCGACTCTTGTGTGACCAGTTTTGGAATATGGTTCCCGATTTTCTGCCCCTCAGAGCAAGGGCTGTATCAAACTTGAGGAGAATGTTCAAAGACAGTTCACAAAAAAGATGAACTCCATTAAAAACAAGAATTATAAAGGGGGATTGGACAGCCTGGGTTTATTCCCTATGGAATACAGAAAGGCAAGGGGTGATCTCTGTTTTATCTATAAGGCATATCAGGATGGACTACTCTGGGAATCAGCAGGTTTGATTAAAAAAACAGTCATGTGGGAGAGAAACTAGAACTCATAGTCTCCGCTGAAAGGAGAAATGTACAAAACAACAAAAGGGATCTTGGTTTAGCCAGAGAGTGGTAGATTCATGGAATGCACTCTCAGCAGCAGTGCTGAATGCACCTAGCCTGATCTCCTTTAAAAACAGACTGGACAACAATATGGGCACCAAATCAAGACAGTTCATCCACTAAATGTGGCAAGTCTGATATGGCTTATGACGCTGGACTTGTAAACAACCTATGAACCTATAAGACAACAGCTGAAGTTTGGGGTGCTGGTGTCGGCTGGGGGAGGGGACTGGGAGGAGGAGAGAGGCTCAGGTGTGCGTGACATGTACAGTGGGCTCACTCCAATGGGTAGTGGTCAGACAGACAGGTTAAGGGTTTGGGGTACAGCGTGACTTACAGGGTCAACAGAACAATTAGTTATTCAGTATTCAAGCACTCCTTAAAGTTCAAAATTATAACCAGTGCAATGCTTGGCATGCTTTGATGATGATGCTTACCTATGATGTGCTCCTCTTCCTCCACCAACCACAAGTAAACCATGCACCTCTGGTTGGTGTGTCAATGATGTTGATGACTCAGTCTGTCTACTGTACTCTGACGGTCTGCAGCACAGTAACAGTCATGCTTAGACAGGGTGGTGGAGAATGCCCGGGATGCTGTGTCTTTTTCATGCACTATATCCCATCCTCTTCCTCACTAGGCAGCATGCACCCACCCATCTACCCAGATAAACTGTCTGAGTCTGCTCTGCAGAAGTGTGTTATGAGCTTTAATTACAGCAGATTATGTTACATAAGTTTTAAAAGATACAAACAACAGTACAAAGTTAACTATACCCCACCACCACCAGCACCGAAACCCTTTTGTGTGCTTACCGCATTTTCGGTTGGATCCCTGCCATTTACAATCTCAGTATAGATTTTTCTTTCAGATATCTATCCAGTTTTCATTTGGAGTTTACTTTGGACTACTTTACTTTAATTATTAACTGGACTGCATGCGTGCCTGGTCATACTCACCATGGTGGATGGACACATTTTTAATGTATTTCGTTAATGAATTATTGGCAGTGGCAGTGGTAATGACCTGCTGCTGCTGCTGCTCTGACTGTTGAGTCCTCCTGCCCAGGGGTTAATGATGATAAAATGAAGAAATGTGTAGAAAGCATCACCAAATGGAAAGTAAACTTAAAATACATACATTTATCCCATCTGCATTATTGGGTCTTTTCTAATTAATAAATGTACACCTTGTAGCCTAGAAGTACTGTTTGATATACAAAAACATTGTTTTCAAATATTCAGAAAAGTATTGCAATAACTGTACTATCGCAATAATGTGGAAGCAATTATAGTAATAAAAAAAAATCAATACCATGACGCCCCTACCTATAAGTCAGTCTCACCTATAAGTCAACCCCCTATTGCCTTGTCAATTTTAACAAAATTGCAGACATTATTTTGTTGTTAAATTGGATACAAAAATCTGTTTTGTGACCTGCATCAGGTACAGCATCTGTCTTTCTGGCCACAAGTGGACACAAAATCAGGTTATACAGTTTTGCATAAATGGTGGAACATTGTATAGCACGCAGACAGGTCGACCTCATAGGTAAGTCAAGGCCCCTTCTTGGAGTCCTGTCTTTAGCGTCATAAATTAGACTTATATGTGAGTATATACAGTACCTGCATGTACTAATACTTTGTATCTGGTTGATCCTGCGATCCCCTGCCTGCCATGCCAGTAGCCAGTATACTAGTATTTCTCAGTGTCCCCACAGCCAGCCCTCTAATAAGGCCTTTGTGCCTGACTGTTCTGTGTAACATTAACAGTGTGATTCAGTGCATTATTGTGCCTGTGCCACCCGGTATAGCTCAGCTGCAGAAAGCATGATCTTCAGCTTATCAGTACTGGCAACATGAGCACGATAACGCTGTAACCTGTTGTGCACATTATCAGAAGGCTAGTCATGGGAGCTCCTGGTGAGACAAGAGTTCCCCCTTTAAACATTTCACGAGGTACACAAACACCAGGGAAGCTCTTTAATGGAAGAGCAGGAGCCCAGTCTTGCACTGGGCTCTGTAGAGGATGGAGGCCAGGAGGCTACTGAGATAGCCATAGGAGGAAGTACAGGCTTTCAAACTGGAGAAATGGAAGAATCAACGGCAAAAGAACAGAAAGTGCAACTTTTACAGAAGGAAGATGGAAACCCAGATGAAGTAACATCGAAGAATACCTAAAACAACAGATGGAAAGAAAACATCAGTTGGAAACACAAATGGAGAATCTCGATCAGGAATACAACGAGGCAAAGCAGCGTTTAGATGATGAAAGAAACGGAAGCGGATACCTGGCACACTATCATCGCTGGCGGAAAGTTTTTTTTCAAGCATAGAAAAATCAGGCAGAGAAACCGCCAGGCTCTAGGTTTCTGGAAGAAGGCCAGAAATACAAACCAAGGCTTGGTCACCAGAAACGGCTCTGCAAGCAGAAGGATGGCTGCAGAAAGGAACAGGCTGGATTCCAGATCTTGCGGTGCCTATATCAGGCACGGATGCATGCATAACCACTGTGAGTAAGAAAACAATGTAGATCAAATGCAAGACAGGGTTGGGCCTAGTGTCTCGACACAGAATCCGTTTTTGGGAGATGACTTGGGAATAACATCCCCTAGCTACTCACCACAAATTAACACAGTGGATGAGTTTTTTGATGCATCCTTGGGACCTGTGCTAGAAAATGACAAACATATGGAGAAGAGGGGGGAAAGGCTAAAACCTGAAATAAATAATAGGGTCCTAAATGTGGAAATGGGGACCCATAACACAGATAATGATACAGATGAAAGAGCAGAACAGGAAGGAAGGGCTGCAGAGGAAGTGCATATAGAGCCTGCTCCCATAGAGAAGAATCAGGAAAATCATAGACTGAATCAAGCTCCTACATATGCAAGCTTATTTCATAAGCCAATAGAGTTTTCTAAAAGCCACAATGCAGTATGCGTGAGGTACTTAAGCAGTCTTGAACATGTCCTTGACAGAGTATATGTTGGAAGGAGTTGATCAAAAGGTCTATGGATTTACCCCAGCAGAAGTATATGTGTTTATACATGCTCTGGAGAGCACTTCCGACATTAGCTTTAGTTTCCCTGAGTTATTGGAAAGATTCTGGGGTAAATATGCTGTTCTCAAAACAACCCCTCGTGGGGGCCTTTCCAGGTCATAGCCCTCACAAAAAGTTCCACAAAGATAATCAGAATTTTGTTCCGTAATGAGATGATGAACATTTCAGAGATTTTATATTGGCTGGAATAAAGATGTGAACTGCATGACATTCGGAATCCATCTTTGATAGAGGGTTTCTGAAACGGGGGTGGCATATAAAAGTCACTCAGCAACAAACACCTGCTAGAATGACACATCTGCCAAATTGTTTCTTCCTAGGCAGAGACAAAGTTTTTTTTATTCCACCCAGGTCAGCCAAGACACTACTATAGATGTGGGTCTGTTAGGCATCTGTGATGTCATTGAGCAGTCAATGTGATGTCACCAAGTGTACGCAGCGTGGAGAGATAGGCCACACAAGCCATTTCTGCAAAGCAGGTTTAAAGTGTAACCTATGCGATAGCAAGGGACATAACTTTACAGACTGTCCCTGGGCCCCGCACAACATCGATGATGCTGACTATGGGGTACAAGACTATTACCTCCATAAAACTGGAAGGAAAGAGAAATTGACAGGCCCACCCCCACCCTCACAACTACGTACTCCTCCACCTACGACAACTGCGAAAGGGAACGCAGAAAGTCATAAAGACACAATGGAGAATGAGACACAACAAAAGCTAATTTCATCATTAAATCAGCAAAATCTACCCATGGAAATGGGTGAGGGAGATGGGGAATGCTACCACCCCACGACCATTACAGGGGAAGAGGCTGTCTTTCAAGCTGTTAAAAAGGGCAATCCTCGAGGAAAGGAAGAACAACAGCTCAGGACAGTGAAATCACCCTAACTAATCCCTTTAAACCATACAGTGGGAGACACAGAGATGGGAGAGGAGGACGCAACATCAATAACATCATCACAGAAATAAGGTGAATCAGGTATGGAGAATCCTGTCACGGATACCAGAGAGAAAGAGACAGGGAGAAAGGAAAACCAAAAAGAAGAAGGATGGGATCTAGGGTGTGTAAAAAGTAGTGTGAAAATATTACTTTTCTCTTTTCCCTAAAACTTGACGAATGGATACATCTTTCTACAACCTGACTTTAGCATTGCTAAATACTAATAGTATACTGTCCAACAGGAAAAGATTGTCAACCTTTTTACATTTTTTCTGAATTATTATGTGATATTGTATACTTTCAGGGTACAAGACTTGGAAACTTACAAGATGTGCAGGAAGTCAAGAATGCATGGCAGTGGGGAGAATCTTGTTGGCCTACTGGAGATACAGCATATAGTGGGGTAGGAATAGCATTTAAGACCCTAAATCCTAAAATTCAGCATGTGGCAGATCTGATGCCATTAAGGGTTTTCATAATGGATATTCAGATTGAAAAACTAGACTTTAGATGGGTTATTGTACACACACCCCAGACCAAAGCATTGAGAGTGGACCTGCCTAAGGTGGTGCAACCATGTCTATACACATCAAGACGTGCTCCTGGGAGGGGATTTTAATATCAGTAGGTATAAAAGTGACAGGGGTTCACTCACAGAAAAAACATTTTGTGATGCCATTTTTTTTGAATAATTTAATACAACATACCAGTTTATGTGATACGTTTCATGGCAATGGTATAAAGAGTCAGCACACCTTTTTAAAGGACCCATATCAACAAGTACAGATTATTGGTTTGTATCCCCCTCACTCCCAGTACAGGAATAATCCCAGTAGCTTCATCAGATCACAGGCTATTGAGTGTTCAAATATCCAATTATAAAAAGGCACCAAAAGTTTGGGGTGTTTGGAAACTCAATGTTAGTCTGATAGGAGCCCCCCCCCCATAAAAGAAGGTTTCAATTACTTAGTGCAGGCCAGGCAGTCAGTATACTCCTGTATGGCTCAGTGGTAGAATGCTGGGAGGACACAAACTGAACAGAACTGGTTATTTTACAATGATGGGAGAATAAAGGAAAGGAAAGGGACAAAGGACAAATATAGTAATATCAGGGAAGGATTGTATGGTCTTATTTCTCAGCAGAATTCAGGTATAAACGTAGATCAACAGTATCTGAGTAAACTCAAGGAAGACATGACTCAATTACAATATGATCTGACGAAATCTCTGGAGAATGAACAGAGATTTGGAACACAAAGATCGCTAGAGGTTAATAACTCCCTTGATAATTGTAAAGAAAGATGACAGGATAAGTTGATACAATTATTAAAAACACAAGAAGGAAAGATTCTGATAAACAGAGTCATTTTAGCGGAAATGGAACAATATATTACTACTTTCTTTGAGATTTCTACCACTAAGGAGCATGGTATAAATAATTGGCTAAAGAATAGCACTGTACCAATATTAGAAATGTATCAAACAGTGGAATTAGTAAAACCAATTACAGAACAAGAGCTAGACTTAACAATATTTTCTTTAAATAAAAATAAAACACCGGGAGTAGATGTATTACCAAATGAAATTTATGGCAAAATATTTAATCAATGCAAAAAGCAAATGATAGCACTACAGATTGAAATTTTAAGTAAAGGGGCATTACCACGTAGTATGATGGAAGGCTTAATTATTTTCATCTATAAGAATGAAGATAAACACGATATAGGAATTTGGAGGCCAATAACCCTTTTAAATTGTGATGTTAAAATTTTGACAAAGTTATTAAGTAAAAGAATGGCTAACACATTACATGATGTAATACACTTATCCCAGATGTGTAGTATTCCAGGAAGGAAAATGAAGGATAATTTAATTTTATTAAAAGAGATCTTTGAAAAAGGACAAAACAAAAGAATTATCAGGGTGGGTCTATAAGATTGATCGGGCCAAAGCCTTTGACAGGATTCCACATGTACTGTACATTTATGGGCGGTGTTAGACAAGTATGGGTTTTCCTAAAAAATGTATCCGATGGGTAAAATTATTGTATCGGAATGTGACAAGTGTGCCCTATGTCAATGGGTGGGTAGGAAAACAATGCAGAATATCAAAAGGAGTGAGACAGGGATGTCCACTAAGTTCTGTTTTGTATATAATCACAATTGATCCTTTAAAGAGCTAGTGTACTGCTTGGGATTAATAGTAATTTTCAGATGCAGTCAGCTATCACTTCTTATATCATAAGTATTTTTCTTTTCTGTTTGTTAATTTGAAGACTTTCCACCTGACAGTATGGGGTGATGTGTGGACCAGCACTCTGCTAGAGGAAAAAAAAAGTCAGTCCTGTTCCTCCCAGTGCATCCTCAGAAATGAGACCAAACACCTTGAGGCACCACAATCCTTGCAGCCTGAGCAGTGACTCTCACAAGCTACCAATCAAAATGCAGGAAATTGTGACATCACTAGTAACCAGGTAAAGCCAGTCCCTGTTGCTTCATGTGAAAGTGAAACCTGGCAGTGAGAAATGGTTCTCACTAGTTACTAGTGATGTTGTAGTCGGTGTGGTCTCAGTGTTGATGTAGTGGGAGGAACAGAACTGACTTTTTTTTTCCTCCAGACACAGTACTGCTCCACACATCACCCTAGTACTGCCAGGTGGAAAATCTTCAAATTAGCAAACAGAAAAGAAAAAATACTTGAGACATAAGAAGTGATTGCTGACTACATCTGAAAGTTACAATTAATTGCAGGCGGTTTCTAAGCAGTACACTAGCTCTTTAATACAAAGACTGACTAGAGATGAAAATATTCTAGGACTATCAATAAATAGTACGGACAGGGAGATTAAGACAACTGTATATGCTGATGACTTGTGCATAACTGTGGCAGACAGAGCCTCAAGTGGTGCAGCACAAAACATTTTAGTAGAATCTGCACGGGGCGGGTACACAAATAAATGAGAAAATAGTTTTGTGTCCCAACAGGTGATGCAGGCAGATATGTTCCAGGGATCATGAATTTATCTTTGGCACCAACCCATAGTAAAATATTGGGCATATGCTTTGGTCCTGAAGATTTAGGTATATATATAATTGGCAAACTGTGCTAAAGAAAGCAATGGATCAAGTGAAACAATGGAACAGATGGCACCTTTCCAAACTCAAAAGGTGTACATGATCAAAACAGTGTCAATTCCCATGTTCTTTTACATCAGTGAAGTATACCCCCCAAGAGGCCTGGAAACAACAATATTGAGCTGTTTTTTTCTCAGGGTTATGGGGGAGCAGACTGAATCTGGTGAAAAGGGGGATAACCTATTTGGCAAAACATAACGGAGGGGTTAATATGATTAACCCAATCCTTTTTTTCATAGTATCTTTTTATATACTAATCTTGAGCCGCTTTTAATTTCATCAGAAAAAAATATGGTTAACATGGGTAGGAGACCAGGTGCAACAATGGCTTGATGCATGGCCACAAAATGCAGCACTAGCTAGGCAGAAATCCCTAGCAGGATTGTCTATGTATTTCCAGGCATGTTTTGGAAAATTAAATTATGGAAAATAATAAAGCAACAGGTAATAAACAGAAAAACATTTTAGACAGAAAAACATTTTATTACACATTACAGGAAAAAGAAATTCACAAATTACCTAATTTTGGAAACAGGTCTTGTGCTGAACAGAAATTCATAGGGCAAATGCTAATTAATAAAAGAATACCGGAGCAAACGCGGGATGTGCAATGGTTGTGTGCCCTGATGAAATTGAATGTAAAAAATAACAGGAAGCATAAGGTAAAAGGAAAGATACTGCCTGAGGATTTCATGTAATGGAACTCTGGAAACAATGGAACACCTATATTTCACATGTTCATTCATCGTAAGTTTCTGTAAATTAGTGCAACAAAAATGGAAAGGGGCCCCTTTTCCACCATTAGTACTGGATAACTTATTATTAGGAATTTTACCTAAAAATTGGGGACGTTTCAATATGTCAACACTACAGATTATTTTATTATGTATTAAGTATTACGTGCGGATAACTCTGTGTAAGTTGTCCCTTCAACAAATATTATTAACCCCAGAACAGTTGCTTAATATACCAAACTCGTCTATTAATGGAATCAGGCAAAAGGAGCAGAAAACTATGTCGCACCAACAATACTTAGATTGGTGCAGTCACATAAATTGCTGCCACCATAAGTGTCATGAGTAAGATCTAGTTAATAATTTATAAGTTTTCTTTTATGTTTCTTTTTAAACTTATATATGCATGTAAATAGAACACGTACATATGTAATACTTATTTGATTTCTTTATAAATTTCATTTTATTATTATTGTGTGAAGATAACACTGTTTTGTAAATTTGGAATATTGAAGTTTTAATAAATAATACCCCACACACTCTTGTGGTGGGAGGAGGAAAGGGGTTTCTGTTAGCATTATGATTTAATTGAGGTCATAAATATCTATTTGAAAGTAAATTAGAAACATTATGTCTATAATACTTATTTGTGTTCCCTTATGATTTGTATAATTTTCATGTAAACAAACACTGTTTGTAATTTGATTTTAAAGTTACAATACAATTTCCCCCTTAATTGAGTTTATCCTAATAAAAGAAATACGCGCAAATACAAAAGTGAAAAATGTCCACCACACCCTATTTCATAAGCAGGTAAGAATAAGTATTCTGTGCAAACATGCACTTATTTGTAAGGATTCCCTAAGCACACAACTACCCACGATAACCAGTGATTTTCTTAGTAAGCAGAAATGTTTCAAGGCTTACCTTTAAGGTCTGTACTGTCTTTCTGTCTGCTGTCTCTGCTGGTAGACTATTCCATAGGTTTACCACCTTCTAAAGATGTAGACTTTTTGGCATGTTACTGGAGATCAATTCATATCCACTGCCCCAAAATGAAAAAAAAATGTTCCAATATTTTCCTTTCATCACTGAACTGCCATTTCAGCACCCCCCCAACCAAAATGGAACTGTCACTTCAATCTTGGGAGGCAGTATAGCGTAGTTGTTAAGAGCACTGAGATGCAAACCTGGAGAACTGGGATTGAATCCCACAGTCACCATCTGCATACTATGTGACCATCAGCAGGTCACTAAACTTCCCTGTACTCCCAGGACGGACCTGGAAGCAAGCCTTGGCTTAGTGTGCCTTTCTTGACCAAAAATTGTAACATAAAATAAAATCTTGAAGCTGTCTCTGCAGCAGACACTCTTTAATGACATTGGGATTCTTCCTGTCTGTTCTTTGTTACAAATGTGAACTGGATTTGTGATGCATTGATGTTTAAGCTACCTATGCCATGTCTCATTTGAATCCACATCCAGTCTCTCTGACATCTTTTTTTTTACCGCCTCCCATGCTCCCCGACCGGCCACTCCTTCGGGTCACCTAGGGCCCCTCCGGCACTCCATCCCCACTGCCAACCTCTACCCCACATTACTGCCCCCCAGGTAATCCAATGTATCCCTTTGTCAGACAGGGTCCCCCGAGGGAGAAGGTGCCGGTGGGCCAGCCAGTGCTACTACTTGACCCAGGGGCTGCTGATATGGTTTGGGCAGTCCAGGGCTTTGTGGCAGTGGGGGGGCCAGCAACCGTCATCTGGCCAACCAGGGAGCCATTTTTTACTCCTTCCTTCAGGGAATGCGACATCCAGAATGTTTAGGCAAGAGCCGACGTCCACTGCACTCCTGACACAATCTGACCCGACGTGCTGTCATGCCTCAAGCCTCCACCAGAGGTCACACACACTGGGCCATGGACACTCCCTCCCCAGGAGATGGTAAGCCACTAAGGAACACTTGAGCCACCCCCAAGCTGGCCCTCTGACACCCAGGTCCAGTACTGAACCGGGTCATCAGCATCTGAAGTGGAAATCCAACCACTGCACTTGTGGCCAGACTCTCTGACATCTTATTCGGCTCTGCTTTCACTGACCTGAAGGAGAGAGTACATCTTTTGAAAGTTTGTCTGAAATTTAATTTTGTTAGTCAATAAAGGTATCACCTGCAACATATTTTTAATTTTTCCATCTATACCCCTAATGGTATGCAGACCACATAGCGAACACACGGTGAAATCCCACAGCAACAATCTGGACAGGTTCTGAGATTGTCGCTGTGGGGACTCGTAATGAAATTTTACCCTTTCGCCCCCAAGATAACTCCAACTTGGAGTTAGGAATCTTTAGTGGGGCACAGGGGCACAGCCCCTGCATGGGAGGTTGGGGGCATTCCCTGACAGAAAATACACCAATGTCAGACAGGCGAAATTTCACCTGTCGACATCGAGGATCTCGCTATAGCTAAACCTCGACAACAGTGTTGTCGATTCAGCATAGGTAAACCACCTCTAACTTACACAATTAAACAAACACAATAATGTGCACAAAAAAGACAGAGTCAGAAGCCCATTCTTATGAGGAAAGCTGTTTTCGGTCCTTGAAAATAGAAGGGTTGACCACCTAGGCAAAGAGAGTGAAATGAAGTGGTAACAGACTCTTAGGCCATAAGTGGTGGGGTGCTTACCTGTACTTCCAAACTGCCAAGTTTGTATCATCATGGATTTAGCTTTGAATTAAAACATTCCCCATGAGGATAAGCCTCTGATTCCCTGTCACTGGAGTACACCATTGTAACTGAACATGATTGTGACCACTTTGTTAACGGCTGCATAGCACAGCTTTGCAATGCATAATCAATGAAAAGAGAAAATGAGAAGGTGGAAGCAAACTGATACATACTGCGTTTGGCATCCACAATTCCACTGGAGCGGAATTGTATCACCCACTTACTATGCAGATAATCGTTGCATTTTCCTCTCTCCCCGTCCCCATCTCTCTCTCTCTCTCTCTCTCTCTCTCTATCTCTTCCCTTCCCCAAACGAATCAAGCTGGAACTTGTATTTGCTTTTCTTGTTAAAAGGTTTCCATTTGCATTCGCTGGTTCCAGCTTCTACCAGAGAGAAGGCGAGAGGAGCACTCACTCTGACTCCCATGTGGCTCCTGCCAGCGAAGGATGGATTTACTTGGGCTGCCTAACCAGTGGTCCAACTAATTCATCTGACTAAACCTACCCCAACGTAAGAGTGTCTGAAACCTCTAAGTCTGTTGGTCCCTATATAATGCCTGAAACCACTAAATCTGTCAGTCCTGATGCAGTGCTAAAACCTCTAAATATTGATACTAGTGCAGTGCCTGGAACTTCTAAATCAGTTTGTGCAGATGCAGTGACTGAAACCCTTATATCTGTTAGTCCACATTCAGTGCCACTGACCTCTAAATATGTTAATTCAAAAGCTGTGCCTCAAACCGCTAAATCTGTTGGCCCAGATGCTGTGCCTGAAACCTCAAAATCTATAGGTCCAGATGCTGTTCCCGAAACCTCCAAATCTGTCAGTCCAGATGCAGTGCCTGAAAACTCTACATCTATCAGTTCAGATGCAGTGCCTGAAACATCTAAATCTGTCAGTCCAGATGCAGTATCTGAAAACTCTAAATCTGTTGATCCCAATGCAGAGCCTGAAACCTCTAAATCTGTCAGTCCAGATGCAGTGCCTGAAACGTCTAAATCTGCTAGTCAAGATGCAGTATATGAAAACTCTAAATCTGTTGATCCCAATGCAGTGCCTGAAACATCTAAATCTGTCAGTCCAGATGCAGTATCTGAAAACTCTAAATCTGTTGATCCCAATGCAGAGCCTGAAACCTCTAAATCTGTCAGTCCAGATGCAGTGCCTGAAACGTCTAAATCTGCTAGTCAAGATGCAGTATATGAAAACTCTAAATCTGTTGATCCCAATGCAGAGCCTGAAACCTCTAAATCTGTCAGCCCAGAATCAGTGCCTGCAACCCCTAAATCTGTAAATCCAGATGCAGTGCCTGAAACCTCTTAATCTGTCAGTTGAGATGTAGTACCTGAAACCTCTTAATCTGTTGGTCCAGATGCAGTGCCTCAATTCTTGAGATCTGTCAGTCCAGATGTACTAACTGAAACCTTTAAATTTATTAGTCCAGAGGCAGTTACAGTAAATGGTACTACCTTAGAGCAGGTATTTGGTTTATTACACCAGAAGTGCCCTGTCACCCGTTGTCCTTGTTTGTTTGTGGTTTACTGTCACTATTGATATACTGTACCTAACAACTGTGGTCATGTCGTCACTAACCTCTAAATCAGATACAGACCTCTAAATCAGTGTTATACGTAAAGCCTCATTCCTATCCCAGTCATTCGACTACTTCACTTCATGTTCGTGGACTGTATCGCAGTACTGGTGTTCTCACTGAAGGGGTGTTTCTCACCTATAAGTCACCATCTAAGTGACAAGACAAATAAGCAGAAGCACAACTTGTGTATGAACCACAGAAACTAGCTGGCCTGTTGTCACTGCTACTGACTTCAGGTAATGGGTTCCCTTAACTTTTTTACCCTTGAATAATTACAATTTTCATTGGTAACCCTCTCGTGGAGGGGTTGATTCACAGAAGTCCCATTCTTGTAAATGGTAGAAGACTTGCATTAAAACCCATTCTCAGTTTGTCCAATTTTTCAAAGCTGTATGACTTGTTTCAAAGCTCCATTAAGAAGCCCTACTGGCCTGGCAACAGCTAAATGTGAACTCTAACTTGACTTAGTATTGTGCATCAAGAACCAGTAAAGTAAAATGAAGGCCCACCTCTAACAACAAACAAAACACAAACACACACACACCTCATGATCACTGAACTTGTAATATAATATTTTATACCTGAAATGAGATGGGCATCTGAGTGTTAGCTCTGTATGCCAAATATAATTAGCCATTTGGCAAAACCCTTGTTTGTTTTAGCCACTGCCACTTTTGTTTTAGCTACTGAGCCATGAGTATAGCTACATAGCATAGCTATCCATAACATAATGCAATAAGCTGAACTGCATCAACAAACTTAGTATGCAGCGGATCATGCACTTCCCCATCTGAGACTTTGTCTTTGCTTGTTTTCTTTAAAACAAAGTTTCTGGAAAACTTTTGACAGCAGTACGACTGAATACCACATGCTTTAACAACAGCCACTAGTACAAAATGTAAAGAATGAGTAGGCAATGTATATATTTCTGAGGACAAAGAAGCCATCATTAGCTCGGTCTCCCTTCTGCCCGTGAGCCATCCCATCCCTCATACACCCGATGCATACACTAAGGCAGGAATCCCTATCATGGTACATAACACAATAATGGACCTGTAAAAGCATAATCAACTTTTAAAGATGTAGTGCAAGAGAAGAAAGAAATCCAGTTGCATGCAGATTCTGAAGTGAAATATTCATTTTCTAAAATGTTATTTTTTCTCTAGTCTTGTGACTTTGCATAAAGGACAAAAGAGACAAAATTGGAGGATGATGCAAGGATGAAAAAAGAGTCATTGGAACAGACATGAGCTAGGTGTTTAGTTGGAGACCAAGGGGCAATTGTTCTCGGTTTATAGAGTAAAGGAGAAAATGAAACTATGTCAAATATTGGGGGGGGGGGGGACACACGTATGGTTCCAGAAAACACTAGCTCTTTAGTTACTTTGGGGACTCAAGACTTATATTGTTTTAAGTTTTGGAAGCTAGAGAGACTACAAGGACACTGTCTTTAAATTGAGCTCCCCTTCCTATTATAAGTCAATGGCAGTGATGCATGAGATATTGGGGCTCACTTCAGAGCTAGGGGGGCCTAGCCCTGGCAAGCCCCCATGTAATGCCAACATTCACTGTGGTTCCTCCATGGAGACTTATTATAGTCAGGGTAGTTACAGTCAGTACTGCTATAACTGCTAGCTAAGTTTTCTTGAGATGGCTGTGCAAGTCTCTTCTTGATGAAATGGGAGTACTAACAATTTATACTTGTGCTAGAGGTATACTATACACAACAATTTTACCAAAGAGTCTGGTTTGTAACTGGTCAGAGCCACAACAGCTGCCAATCAGTATCACCAAACTTAAAGCAGCAGATCACAGTGCTTCCATCTTCCTCTCCCTCCCTACCCTCCCAGCTCAAGCTGAGACTTTGCTGGCCTCCTGTGAAGCCCCTGATATGAGGTGAATCATCGGGTGTTTGGTCAGGCTGTCTGTTCTCTTCTGCTGCAGAGGTGTAAGTACTTCTTTGTTTCTAACCTTATACACTTTATATTAAATAAATAAAATATTTTTTCACCTCTACATTTTGGATCTTTGGTCTTGAGTGCCTTGGGCATACTGTTGTTTAGGTTGGGACTTCCTCTTTGCTTGTTTTCATTAAAAAACAAGTTTGTGTTTCCTCTCACTTACTGGTCCTGGTGCTTGTGACTAAGGACAGGAGGACTCACTCTGGCTCCCTGTGGCTGGCTCCTCCTGGTGAGGGAAGGAGTCACTTCGGCTTCATGCCAGCCTTAACTAGGTACTATTTTTAAACAGGTATCCGGATTATTACACCAGAATTGCTCTATCACCTCTTGTCATCGTTTGTGTTTTACTGTCAGTACTAACACACATAACAGCGGTAGTCATGTACAGTAGTCAGCAACCAGATACAGACCTCTAATCCACAGTGTCGTACCTAAAGCCTCACTCCCATCCCAGCCAATCAACTGCTTTGCTTCACATTTATGGACTGTAACACAGCACTGGCGTTCTCAGTGAAGGGGTACTTCTTATCTAAAATCCACAATCTAAGTGACAAGGCAAGTAAGCAGACGCACAACCTGTGTGTGAACCACAGACACTAACCAACATGATGTCACTGCTACTGACACCAGGTAATGCATGCCCTTAACTTTTTTAAGCCTGAATAATTAAAACTGTCACTAGTAAATCTCTTATGGAGTTTTGGTTCATAAAACCCCATTCTCGTAGATGACTGAGGACTGACATGGAAAACCATTCTGTTTGCTCCATTTTCATAGCAGTACAAAGAGAATGCCTCCAAACATGTGGAACAGGCAGCAGCCTCTTTGTATGCTCTCCAGACAGTGGTCAATGCATTCATGAATTCTGTCCAAAAAACTGATAAAAAAACAGATGTCTTTATCCAAAGGATGACAAATGCAGAGTCCAAACTTGAGGCACTTGCAGAGTTGTAGCAGTGGAATTTTTAAATACAGTCTTCTCAGTGGCCAACAGGGAAAACTGCGGTCCCACTACGTCAGGACCAACAGGAAGCAGTAGCTATTCACACTACAGACAGCTGCATTTTCCTACAGCTAAATGCCGAGCATCATCAGCACCATCCTGCAAGGGCCCCAAAGGGGGCTGAAAGCTCTCAGGAAGCGTCCCAGCTTGTTTGAAGAGAACTTGGGTGAGGGCTCTGAATCCCCAGCATCCTTTCTAGCAGTGCCACCAAAAATGTTGTGCAAGGAGCAGTGCAGGTGTTCTTCTTCAAGATTTAGGTCAAGATCTCAGGGCTCAATGAAGGGCTCACCCTCATCATCGGAAGAAGTGTCCTGACCCAGGAGAGAGTGCTAAGGGCATCTGATTTACCCAGTCCAAGTAAGCACATGCCCTTCATCTGGGCATTAATTCATCAGGCCCAGTAGCAGAGTCTAGGGGTCATTTATTCTCCTCTGAAGACCCCCGGAAAGACAGCCATAGTACACAAACACCTGTTGCAGTGTTTCCACCAAAGTCAGACAATTTGGACAGAACTTCGTCTATTTCTCAGCCTCTGGTGCGGCAAAATAGGTTTGACCAGCACCACATGGGTGAATTCTTCTAGGTACCACCCCCAAATCCAGTCCTGGGGACCCTGGTTCAGGAAGCATCCTTGCCCCTTCAGGAAGAGCTAGTCCCTAGGACTCCTTCGACAAGTGCCTGGATGCTGTGCTCTGCTGCTCCCATGATTTGGTCACTATGTCCTTGCATGTGGTAGTGTACTCAGCCTACATTTCTTGGTTGGTTGAAAAATGACAGAACCAGCTAGTGCCTGCCTGGACCAGGCAAAGCATAGAGAAAGCCAATTTTCAACTCCAGCAGAATCTGAGCAAATGGTGACTTTTATTCTGAATGTCACCTTAGATCCAACTACCTAGCTTGCTGGGAGATTTTTAAGGTATAATGACATGCAGAATTATCTGGCTATGCTCCTTATCCATCAGACAGGTGACCAAAGGACAGGTAGTCCACCTACCCTTCAAAGGATTTAACATGTTGGACGACCCACCCTTGGACCAATCTATTAAGGACCTATCTATTAATGACCTTTCAGATATCAATCAATTGTACGCCCTCTACCCTTCAGGGATTGCAGTGAGGGCTCGCATTCCTTTCCAGGTAAGGACCATAGAGTCCCAGCCTTTCACCACCATTATAGCTTTGAGTCCAAAGGAGGCTTTAATCAGAAATGTGAGTTTTGTGGAGGCAAACCAGCCAGGCACTCTGATGGAGGCAGCCACCACAAAGTCCATCCTATGAGGTTTTACCAGTTCATCCTGAAAACAAACCACTGGGAGGTGCCTTAGCTGGTTCACGTTGGTGTGGACTGCTTCCATGTTGGATCTGTGGGTGAGGGAGATGGTCAATCTTCTGTAGATTTCTTTCTAGCCCCATGGAGAAACTTCTTCCTGAAGTATCCAATGTCCAGGAGCCCCCACACACACATAGGCTGTGATGCAGAAAGTGGTAAGGAATTTGTTGGAGCTGGGGGACACTTCCCAGCTCCCAGTGTAGAAGAGAGGCATAGACATCTACTGTGCTCCTTCTTTCAGGTCCTGAAGATGACCAGAGGATTTTACCCTGCTCTAAACCTGGCCATGATGAACCATCATATCCTGAATTTGAGGTTGAAGATAGAAACTAGGTGCTCCATAATCCAGGCAGTCCAGCCGGGAGAGCTATTAATGTCCATAGATCTAAAAGAGGCTTGCCTCCCCCATGCCCTATTGCCCCTCACCACCAACAATTCCTGAGGTTCACATTAGAGGGTACCCATTTCCAGTAAGCAGCTCTCCCATTCAGCTTGGCTTTGGCACCAAGGGTGTTCAACCTTGGCTTGGCACCTGCAACCCTCACTGTCATACCTCAGCAATGCTCGCTATCCTGTCACAGGGTTTACTCGGCACCAGTAATGCTCACTATCCTGTCACAGGGTTTACTCGGCACCATTGGTTGGGGGGAGACATTAGCATATAGATTGTTTTCACTGAGCAGTGTCACTGGCCAGACCAAATGTTTGGGAGCGAACTCCCCATGGGATCTCAATTTGGTTCTATGAAAATTAATGTGAGCCTTTGAACCTTGTTTTGTAGCTTAGTGTGTTGACCCTGACACTGAAAGTGGTGGTCTAGGTCATAATCACCTCGGTATGGAGGGTGGAGGAGATAAGCACCCTGGAACGCAGAAAGCCTTCATTTATGTCCGTGCCTGGTAGGAAAGTGCTTCTACCAAGCCTGGCCTTTGTCTCAAAGCTGACTTTGCCTTTCCACCTGAATCAGGATGTAGTTTTGCTCTCGTTTTTTCCAAAGTCACAGAATGACAAGGAGCAGCAATTTCACTACCAAGACATCTGTAGGACACTGAAACACTACCTGCACTGGACCCATTAGCTCTGCAAATCCTCCACCCTTTTTATCCTACTTGGAGGATGAACAAGGCAAGAAGCCTCCTTATCTATGCTTTTCCATTGGATCAAGCAGGGAAATCAGGGAGGCTTATAGGTTAGCAGGAAAAACCATGGGCCTCAGAGGTCGTTCTACCGGAGTGTTAGTCACCTCCTGGATGGAATGGATGTTGGCTTTACCAGTCAATATTTGCAGAGTTCTGACCTGCTTTTCAGTGCATACTTTTACAAGGCTTACGAGGCACCACCACCTAAACTTGCTAGCCTTGGCCGATGCAGGGGCAAAAGTTCCTGTCAGAGTATTGCTGTTTTCACTGTCCATGGACCCTCCATAAAATAGCCGCAGTGGGCTAGTCTGCTTGGTAAATTACCACACATTACTGCTACCATGATGGAAAGCTTTTGGAGATGACAGGGAATGGAAAATATTGTGCCTGAAATTAGGTTACTCTGCTTAGGCAACAGGTGCTCTGACAGGAAAGCGGGCCTTTATGTCATTCCATTATCAGTCAATCTTTTGAAAGAGTAGAGTGTGCCTCCAGTTTCTTTAGATGTGCATTTAAACTACCAAAGGAGAGGCAAAAAGAGGGAGGCAGTGAATGCCCCACCCCAGAAAATGGTGAAGCAGTGAGGAAAAGTTCATGGGAAATAAATTCCTCAGCGGTAGAGGGGTTTAGGGACAAGGCGGGAAGGGACAGGAGGGTCGGGAGGTGGTTCTAAGACTGAGACAAAAATTAGAGAGGGTGGTCAAAGTGAGGATAAAAAGGGGATGACAGTACCAAGAACAAGGAAAGGGTGAAGGATGGACTTGGAAAGGGAGGGCAAAGTACAGACAGGGAGAGACATAAGGAGCAGAGGGCCATATGATCCAATGAAGGAGCCTAGGAAATAAAATTCCAGACCTTCAGGCTACCATTGAGAAGGTGAACCTCGATCTGGTGGCCATAAGGGAATCATGTTGGACTGACAACCACAACTGGGATGTGGCCATACCAGTTTACACCATGTTTCGAAGAAATGGGCAGTGGAAAGAGGGGAGGGGTTGTTTTATATGAGAGGGAATTCATAAAGGCAATGGAGACACAAGGACACAGTAGGGGTAAGGAAAGCTAGAGGTTCTTTGGGTTCACTTAGAGGCAGGGTCTGAGGCCTTTATCCACACAGTGGGTGGTGTACAAACCACCAACACAGGGGGAGGCAGTAGACAGAGTTTTGGAGGAGGCCACTGGCACAATGGCAAGCAAAGGGGCTTTAGTGATTATGGGGGATTTTAATTTTCCAGATGTAGACTGGAGCACTCTGGCAGCAGATACAACTAGAAGCAGGAGCATCCCAGACTCCCTGCAAGGGGCATTTCTTAGGCAGCTGGTTATAGAACCCACTACAGATGGGGCAGTGCTCAATCTGGTACTTAAAAAAAAAACACACTAGGATGAGGGTCCTGGACTTCAGGAAAGTAGATGTGTAGTAAAGCAATAGGAGACTGCCTTAGTAAATACTTTGAAGGAGGGGGAGTTGCCGGAGGAAGTGAAAGCACAAAAGGAAAGGCTAAAGTAGGGAATAACTAAGGCAAAAAACAGCTTTTATGAAGAACAAAGAGACCCAAATGGAGGGGGACAGGGAGGTGTATCTAGATAAACAAAGGGAGGCAGGAAGGAGGGTACGGTCAGCAAAGGCTCAAACAAAAAAGAGGATAACCCAGGAGGTCAAAAAGGAGTCAAGACTTTCTTCAGGTAAGTGAGCAAACAGAGAAAGGCAAGGAGTAGTATACTGAGGATCAGGAGACCAGGGTGGGGAGGGACTGTGCAGAGGAAGACCAAGAAAAAGCTAATATTTTAAATGAGTACTTCTACATGGTCTTCATAGTATAAGGGAGAGGGGACACAAGTCCATTTTCAGAAAAGATAGTCTTCTGGGGATTGTAAGCTCTAAAGGAAAACAAGGCAATGGGGCCAGCTACGGTTCCCCCAAAAGTACTAGAAGAACTGAGCACGGTGCTAGCCACCTCTCTGGCAACACTATTTAGTGCCTCACTGGAGAAAGGCGTAGTTCCAGAGGAATGAAGAGTGGCAGCAGGGAGGAGGAATTAATGGAGACCCTGCTGAAGGAGAGACTGAAGGAGTACCTGAAAGCCAATGGGCTGCAGGACCACCAACAGCATGGCTTCACAGTGGGGAGGCAATGTCAAACAAATCTCATAGACTTCTTTGACGGGGTAACTATAGAGGGCAGGATCAGGGAAGGGCAGTTGATGTGGCCGGTCTGGACTTCAGTAAGGCCTTTGACATTGTACCACACAGGAGACTGATTAAGAAACTTAGCAGCCTGGGGTGGGGGGCAAAGTAGTATGCTGGTTATCTAACTAGTTGAAAGACAGGAGGCAGAGGGTGGTGGTAAACTGCAGTCACTCGGGGGCTGAGAAAGTGTCCAGTAGAGTACCACAGGGATTGGTACTGGGTCTTGTCCCCTTCAGTGTCTTCATAAGTGACATTACTGAGGAACTGGAGGGGAAGGTGTGTCTCTTTGCAGATGACACAAAACTCTACAACAGGGTGGACACCCAGGAGGGGGTGGAGAGAATGCAAAGGAATCTTGGGAAACGGTGGAAGTCTTTAAGAGGGATCTGAAGGCTCACCTTTTTAAAGAAGCCTTTTTTTAACTTGCTGCACAATGATTTTATTTTGTATTCATCATTGGTGTAACTGTTGTTTATGTTGTTGACCCTGTGTATATTTTGTCTCTGTAGTCCTGCTATGTTCTACACCTCCTGTAAAGTGCCCAGAGCCTCTAAGACAGGGTGCTGAATAAATAAAGGTGTATTTGCTTACTTACTAGAGGAGTGGTCTAGGGTGTGGCAGCTGGGTTTCGATGCCAAAAAGTGCAAAGTCATGCTCCTGGGGCAGGGGAACTTGGGGGCTGTGTATAAGATGGGGGCTTACAGTCACCAAGCAAGACAAGGACCATGGGGAAATCATATCTGGTGACCTTGAGGTGGCAGGGCAGTGCAACAAGGCAGTTGGCATGGCTAGCTGGATGCTGGGGTGCACAGGAGGAGTATTTCTAGCAGGAGAAGGGGTGGTATTGCCACTGCATTGCTCATTAGTGAGTCCCCACCTGGAATACTGTGCCCAGTTCTGGAGGCTGCATCTCTGCAAAGACATCGACAGGCGAATGCGGTCCAGAGGAGGGCTACCAAAGTTGTACTGAGGTTGCATGAGAAACCATACAAGAAGTGGCTGGAGGAAATCAACATGTACTCCCAAGAGGAGAGGAGAGAGAGCAAGAGGAACATGACTGAGACTTATAAGTACCTCATTGGGGTGAACAAGGTAAAGGAGGGGTGCCTCTTTCACAGGAGGAGGAGCATAACAACACGGGAGAATGCTATGAAGCCTGAAGAAAGGGAAGTTTAAGAGGGATGTGAGGAAATAGTTCTTCACAGAAAGGTCGGTGGATGCATGCAAATAGCCTGCCAGAAGAGGTGGTAGGAGTGAAAACAGTGGGGAGCTTCAAGCATGTGTGGGATGAGCACATGGTTTAATAAGCAGAGATAAGGGAGGAGGAAAGGACACCTGTGACTAAAGAGGGGTCCCCGTTGTAGTAATAGGCACAGAAATTAGGGCACACTAGAAGAGTCTACCCTTCCTTGTCTGCTGACACATTCTAGTTTCCATTAAGGGACTGGTTCCTCACTAATTACTGCTGCCAGGATGGAAGGATGTGTAGGACTCCAAGAAACTCAGTTTCCAGGTATTATATTTTCCATTTCTGAAGCCTTCCCTGAGCTGATGGTAAAAATGTACTTGTTTTTTCTAGTAGATGTCTTTTTCCTCAGCCTTGTTCGTGGTTTCAGAGATAAACCCTGATCCTGAAGATACACACTCTTCAGGCCTGTGTCCACTGAGCCTCTGGCCCCTAGTAACCTACAGGTCCCCATGGCTTTCCTTCTGTGGCAGGGGCTCTGGAGGAAGGGTGGGCCATCCTCCCTTATGAGGCAGTCCACAGTCTACTAAGATCGAGCACCAGAAGGCACTAGGATCAGGGAGATCCCAAAGTCACAAGCCGTAATTTAGACAAACTTTTTCTCCCTCATAGGTTCCTTCCGTCTCCCCGATGTATGCACAGCTGTGTTTGTGGTCCGCATACACAGCACGTACCTAATGGGAGGAGCAAGCTTTATGACCCTGCTGCAGGTGTTGCTGAGGCGCTGGAGCTTGCCACCCACCCTCCTTGGCCAAGGCATGTTGCCATGTGCCAGCTACCTCCTGACCTGCCTCCCACATGTTGATTCAAGTTGACTCCCAAACCCGGGCCACCTCTATGGCAGCGTGGTGAGCCACCGCTGGGCCACTGGTGGCCACAAAAACTTACTTTGATGCATTTAGTTACTCTCGGGGAATTACACATATTTAAACACAGTGGGCTAGAGTTTCAGATGCACACCCTGGGTGCGCCCAACATATGGCACATGGGGCTTGCAGGATTCTGCCAGCCGGCGATCAGGATGTTCTATCACCTGTGCCAACTGTTGCAAGTTAGACCAACTTTTTCTGGTCTAGCTTGCAGCAACCACGGGTACCCTTTTTATGGGGCTTGCGCCAAATATTTGGCGCCAGCTGCTGTAAATCAGGTAAAGTGTCACATCTGCGCCCGACCTACTAAAACTGGGCGCAGCTGTGACAACGGTGTTTGTTGCAGCTGTACCACAAAAAGGGGGTTTGATGAAGGGTTTGGTGCAAGCCCTGCATTGCCCTTTGAAAATCTGACCCATGTCTCCAGATTTCATCCAGGGGTTCTTGTCAGTGGAGTTACGGGCCAGGTGACCAGCCTGAGGTTCCTGTGGTCAGTTCCTTTTTCCCCTCTTGTGCTGCATCACAATAATAGATATCACAGTTTATTTAGTAGTGTGGTGATCGGTTTATCACTAGGCTAAGGAAATACTGTGCTTTGTTTTATAGAAATATAAAATAACTTGACAATTAAAAAATAAAAAAGGGAATCACATTCATTAGTCTGCATGACTTTCCTTTCAAGACCCAATATCCATTCCTTCTGCAGCAGTGCCTTCATTCTGTTGCTCTGCTAGAAGCACTGAAGCAGTACACGTACTGTACATAATATATTCAGAATGCAAATACAGATTAGAATAGCTAGGATTCTAACCCTGTATTTACAGTCCAGAACATGTCACCAGGTTGTTCCGATTTTCTGGTCATGTCATCTTCTTGTTTTGTCCTCCTGTGTGCATCAAACAGGTACACAAATTCGGAGGGAAGAGGTACAGTCAAGAATTTGTTTCTGCCTTCTTGGGTGGCAGCAGGCTAGGTGATGCTGACCACCTGGTTTTTAAATAAAAAAAAAAACATATTATACATGACAACCACTATCCAATCATGATGAGTGGGTGGTAGTAAAGATCCTCATTCTGTGTGTGACATATTGATAAGATCAAGGACATCATACAAAGAACTCGAACGATTACTGCCCCATTGGTTATGGTCAGGTAGCCATTATCGCCTACGATGGTGTGGCAGCCTCTGTAACAAGGCACTAACAATGCTGTCTAGAGTCGAGTATTAGGAACAGCATCCTGATTATACATGCTCAATTTTCTGTTTGTCCCTCCCATCTATGGGGGATGTGGCTCACTATACAAGCAGGCCAGGATTATGTTTTCCTGCTTGGCACTGAAAAATCTCAGAAAATACATATTTTCACTGGTGCACAATACATGAAATTAGTAACTGATAAGCTTTTGAGGGTGCTAAACAGCAAAAAAGAGGCAGGAAAGTCAAACAATGCAAGGACAAAACACAAATGCCATGCAGCAATGCACTGGAATGCTATTGTGTTTCTTGTAGCTACCACAGCACTGTTTTATGACATAGATTTTGTTGCCCTATAAATCTCAGACATAACAAAATAGCTGATGCTAAAAAAGGTAAAATCATGTTGTAAATACTGAAAAATAATGTTGCTGAATTTCAGAATATTTTGCACAAAATTTTAAAAAGAGTTATGGGAGAACCACAGAAGTTTCTAAGGTTCTAAAAGGTTCTGCCTTGAAAGGAACTATAGGTTCTGAAACGTGTCAAGGCGGTTGTTGCCTGCACCACTTGCCTTTATTTTACAATACATGTAGTCAGATTAAGAACATATACTGAGTCTGGAGTGATTACTGAATGAGGAGGAGACTGCTCAGCCTTCTGGTAAATGAGAAACCATAAAAGGTTCTCCTAGTTATCCTGACTTTATGAGAACATTCATAAACATTTTGTTTAATGTATAAAAACTATTTAAACCATCATTGTCCACCCTTAAGCTACTGTCAGTGAAGGAAAAGGAACCTACAAAGACTTGGAGTGGTACCATACTACTCCAGCTACATTTTGGGTCTTTCTACCACCACAACTGCTAAAGGAGTTTAAACAAGTCAGAATCTTATTACAAACAGACACAAAAGTTTGTTGAAAGAAAATGGCATAGGTTTTAGGTAGTTCTGAACTTGGAACTGGTTCTCCCATCCCTAAATAGAGTGCATAGAATTTTAAAAAATATGACAAAGAAAACTGACACGTGTAACTATATTTGCACTACCTCCAAGTGCGGCTGCCTTGCGTCACTTATTTTCCTAATTTTGTTTTCTAATCTTCCTATTGACCATGCATCATTTGCATGTTCCTGTCTTTATGCTGTAATCAAAAGAAAGCTAATGTAAGAAATACAGCGATGTATGACTGATCAGCATGAAACAATGTCACTTACGTGTGGGATGAGGGAGAGAAGGGTCACACCGTCTGGTTTTATCCGTCTCTGTTTTATCTGTAAGGTCAAAAGAAAATGCAATCACTTAAGCATCTGTCGTTCGTCGAGATTACATCACCACCCGCACACTGCTTCTTTCCTGTAATACTAGAAACTTCATCACAACAAATGGAAAACAATAAAAGAATTGTATCATTTTATAAGGCTATGCTACTGACAATGAATGGCAGGAAAGAGTTGTGCAATGCTGGCACCGTTCTACATAGCAAATGAATGGCAACTTGGACTGGCTTTTCGAGTCTCACTGCTTTCCTCTACAGTTTGAAAGTCCTTTAAGCAAGCTGTGTCCTCATATTTCCCATCCCTGGAAATGAACAAAGTAAAGAAGAGTTTTAAAAACTGCAGCACTGCGAATAGTGGAAAGAGCCCAGCATCTGCTGACTGCCCAAATTAGCTTTTGTCTTCCAACAGCTTGTTGAAATGGTTCATATTTTCATCAGCTTTTGCTTAATATGATTTTTTTCCTTTAATTTTTTTTGAGTTAGAAATAATTTGATCAAACTGGGAGTTGAACCTCGTACCTCTGAATTATGTTCAGATGCTTTAGCAGCTGAGCTATGAGGCCTAACAAGCCAACTACACACCTTGAGTTTCCCTAGATCAACTTTCTCTTCACACTACACTTCTTGGTGTACTGCATCAACCCAGCTAAAGATATCACCTGAATGGTTTCTAAAGGGCTATATCAACTTAAATGTCTCCAATACCTTGTTTAGGTACAATGATATACCCTTTATTGGGCGGCCCTGCCTGTGGGATACAGATACCTTGGCATTAGCTTCTCAGCTGGTCTCTGTCAAACATCACTCCTGTGGGGCTCTCTACTTACCATCCCTGGTACAATAACTGTAAATGATATAACCAGTTGCAACCCAATTGGCCCTGCAAACTTTGCATGGTCCCAGAAAAGTGTTTTCACACAATTCTGTGTCAACAAACAAATCATTATCCTACTATTATAATGCTCGGGCAACATAGAGTCAACCCTAGCCCATCCTCTTAAGTCATTACTCCACAGACCTCACCAAAATAAATGGTTTGAAACTTATAACAATCAATGTTTGCAGCACAATGAAAAAATGAACATAAAAATCTAAGTAGCCCATTCCAACCCCGACATACTGTCTCCAAGACCTGGCTTAGCAGCACTACCAATTCTCAAGTAATCTCCCTACATGACTTTGCACTGTAGCACCTCGACAGACCCACCAGAGGAGGAGGACTAGTCCCATATCAACAACACTCTCCTCTGCTCCAGTTAGCTCCCTCCCCAAACATCACAAATTCAAGTGTTTGATAACATCCATTACCCTTTCCAGCAACTAAACCATCTGAATTTATTTCCTACCTTAGTACCTTTGCCAAGCAACTGAAACAACAAGGCTATCTTTACTGGCGATCTAAATCTGGACTGGCTTTCTAATGTACTGGTGGATCTCAAATGGATCAGTGATGAGCTCAATGTAACCAAGCTGATAACTGAACCCACTAGACCTAATCCTAAAAGTCCTTCCAGCTCCTCAATTTGAGATCTCATACTAACAGGCCATAGAAAATCTCTCACTCAGCAGTCTTTTGACTGTGATATCAGTGACCACTATGCTGTAGCATGCCTGTCAGGTGCTTAAAAAATGTAGTCTCAGCTGACTTTACTGAAAGGATGTCTTACCCACTTTAACAGGTCCAGTATCCTGTATGGTTTGGCAACTGTTAATTGGCTAAATTTCTATCTTGCACAGACAGTACATACTGCCTGAGATTTTAATGTACTTTATCTGGGTATCATCAACAGACACACCCTGGTTAAGCATACAGTTGAAAAATACAATTGCCCCTAGTTCAATAGGGATCTCAAGTCTGCTCTTCGAGACAGTGGCAAAACAGTTAGCAAAGCACTCCAGCACTGCATAGGGAACTTTAAAAGAACAGAACATTTGTCCACAGACCACAGCACTGGTGAGAACACCTCCGAACAGGACAGTGAGCCAGAACAGGGCCTTTTTAGGGGTTGCCCTCCAGGGAAACCCCAGCCCCAGAAGGAGTGCCAAACGGACAAGATTCCAATTTCAGGGAGAACCACTATAAAGTGGAAAACATGGAGAAGTAAGAGGAAGGGGAAGAAGAACTGGCCAGCAGACTATCCACAGATATTGGCTGTTCTCAATATCTTGGATTTGACACTGACTGACACTGAGGTGCAGGTGTTGAGCAAGGGTCTTTCCTTTGTTCCATCTCACTCTGTTACTGAATTTGATGCTTTTATTGATGTACAGGAATTTGCTAGGAAATTTAATTTAAAAATGTTCTTTTCTAGCACAGATACCAACAGAGCTAACAGGGACATTACCGACACATAAGAAAGTGACATACATACACCCAGTAGTCAGCCCACTTTTAAACCACCCTCTATCTTTTGCCCTCCATTAAACACTGGAATTGCTAGCTTTCTAGACTGCTGCACTAGGGACATTGAAGAGTTGTATGACTAGACTCCCATTCTGTAACATCATTAATGAAGAAAAGAGAGCAATAACAGCGATGGCCAACAATGGACGGGGGGGGGCGTATTGCTGTGCAAAATACTGTTCAATATGTAGCTGACATCAATAGACAACTGTCAGACACCACTTTTGTAATAGTGTTTGACATCTGACCTCACACAACAGATGAAAAAAGCTGTGGAATTGTTCCTGCTTAATTTATTTCAGAATGAGCTTATACGCACCAATGAACTGTACGATTTGTCAGTCCAGTCCCTTAAAAAATGGCATTTCACACCCTACCAGAAATGCACAAACATCCCACAGCACCGACTGGACATCCCATTGTTTCTGGGATAGGGTGGATTACAGAGCCAATATCGAAATATGTGAACAGTTTTATACCCTATTGTTCCTTTGTCACGTAGTTACATTAGGGATACTACCAGTATATTATCCAGCTTGAGAGAAGTACAAACAGAACAGGAGTAGTGATTGGTTACTCTCGATGTGGACTCCATCTACATGAATATCCCCCACTGGGGTGGGGGTGGGGGCTCAAAGCAGTAGAAAAAATGTATTACCATAGTAATCTTTGTATGTATTGTCATTACATTGTTATATGTTTTTTAACGTATACAAGAGGTTGCCATTGTAAATGAGCATAATGCTCAATGGTTATTCCTAAATAAACAACAACAAACAACAATCTTCTTTATTCCAAGGGGTCCTTTAGCATCAGAAACTATTGAAGCGAGCTGACTAGTTAGTACTGCCCCAGAGGTGGAATGTATAGTAATGAGTTGTATGAATTAGCCAATCAGAGAGAAGCTTGAGGTGTGCTGAGCAGAGGCTGTTAGGAGGGCTTCAGAATTTTTGAAGTTAGAATGGGCACATGCCCAAGGTATGAACCAACAGGGTTCAGAAATATATAAGTACAAAACCAGAACAACAACATGAAACTACACTCTAAAATGATTCAATGTTTGGAATGATCAAATAGGATGAAGGCCAAGCAGAGCCCTCTTCTAAAAGGTTATCAGGGAGGAGGGTGGGAGCTTACTGATGCTAAGAACCCATTGGAAGAAAGAAGATTACTTGGTGAGTAATTTTTCTTCTTACCCCAGAATCCTTTAGTATCAGTAACTAATGCAGACTATAAAACAGTGCAGTTGGGAGGTGGGCAGAGAACCTATTTAGGGAAGAAGCTCTGCAAAACTGCCATGCCAAACTTTGCATTAGATCTACAGTACAAGTCACATTAAACTATTCCTCTAATGAGTTGCTTTAGCATTTCTGACTGAGTTGTGTAAGTGTTGCTGGATTCAGCACAAAGCACTGTACAAACAGTTCCTTAGGAGTTAAAATGCAGTTTTGCACTGCCCTGTGACCAGTCTGCACATACATTTCAAGTGAGTTGCAAAAATTTTTACAAGCATTGCTCTTGAGCTGGTTAAGTATAAAAATAATGCAATATGAGTTGCCAGTGCATTGCCAACTCTAAAAAACAATGTTAAACCAACTCATTGGTGGGTCAGTTTAATGTGACTTGTACTGTAGACTATACGTTCAGACAGCAGTGCTTTGTGAATGTGTACAGTCTTCCAAGTAGCTGCTTTAAACATCCAGTAAGGGAATGCCTTGCAGTTACCACAGAGCCAGCAGTGGCCCTAGTAAGTGGTTTGTTTGCCAGCCTTATCATAGCAGAACTGAATGAAGGAGACTATCCAATGAAAGATAGTCCTCATAGTGGCTGGTCTTCCTCTACCTACCTACCCATAGGTGAGAAACGTGTGGATGAGCCTCTGAACTGCTTGGTGTGTTCCAAGTAGTAAAGCAGGGACCTTCTGACATCCAGGCTATGGAGCTTCTGCTCCCTGGAGTGGTTTCTCGGTAGGCAGGTAGGTTTATTGTTTGACTTAAAAGTCATTACAGAAACAGACATTAAACATACATAACAATAAGTTAAAATTAAAAACACATAAGATTTCTTATGATTTGCAGAAGTTTCCTCAAATTATTGCACATTTATACACAGTCCATTTTTACACATCAAAACACCATTTCACAAATGTGTATCCTTTAAAAATCTATACAATGAGTATAAAACTCATGGCTGCCATGAGTTGAACAAATAAATGATCGATTTTTCGGAAGGAAGACCAAGGAGGGCCAATATCGGAGCCAGCCGTTTCTTTCTGCTGGCTTCATATTGTGGGCATTGCAAAACAACGTGCTTTAAATCATCTTCACACCCATACATACATTCACATTTTGGTTTCAAGGCCCTTTTTTGATCATATAAGATATAATTTGTCTTATAGATTTCTAGTCTAAACCTTGTTGTTATTCTTCTTCTCTGTTCTGTGTCTGACAGGAGTTTCAAATATGGTTCCATTTCAGAGTTTAGTTTAATTATTTTAAACCATCTGAAATGGCACAAACTTTTATTCTTTCTTCTTGTTGCAAGATTGCTATTGATCTTACCCTTTCTTTAACTTTCGTAGCTATATCTCTAATAGAATAAATATAAATTTCATATAATAAATCTCTTAACCCACTGAAAATATATTCTCTTTGATTAGCTTGACATAGCTTGATGTGAAATTTCTTTGATGATATTGGATTTGTTCTTCTAAACACATTCGTGGATATCTGTTATCTGGCAAAAGGAAATGATTCAAAACAAAATGATCCTTTTTCCAAAACCATAGTTGCTAATGATAACTGCCCAAGTTCTTTCCTCAGTATCTCTGCCAGTACTGACTACTGTACTCTCAATATGTAACGATAAAGCTTATTGATTTCTGTTTCTAAATTTTTTATATTTGAAGGGGACCATATTTCTACTCCATATAATATGCTTGTTTTTATTTTTGTGTTTATTACCTCAGTTAATCCCTTTATTGTGGATTGCCTCATTTTCCTATTAAACCTCTTAAATGCAATAAATGCTCCAATTAGTTTTTTATGCATCATTCTGGTATGTTGAATCCATATAGTACCTTTGGAGAATCTCAATCCCAAATAATCATAATGTGACGCATATTCAATCCTTTCCTTATCCAGATACAGTCTATCCACGGTTTTCCTTGTTTTACCATAAATAACCTGCTTGGTTTTCTCCAGGTTTATTTTCAGTTGATCTCTTTGCAAAGTTCCCCAAAGCATTTTAACTTCCTCTGCAAACTCAAAGAAGATGTGGAAATGAGTACAATGTCATCTGCATATGCAAGGCAGTTTTTTTGTGACAGAACATCTGAAGAATGGAAGTCTGGTTTGTTCAGTGCTTTTAAAATAGAATTTATATACAAGTTAAACAATAAAGGTGCTAATTGGATTTTCGTCCCACACTGGGATTGGGCTTGCACCTAAACAATTGCTGGCATCCAAGTGCAGTATTAGGGGGGTACTGTACTGCTGGGGTGTGCCATCCTTCAGATGAGATGTTAAACCAAGGTCCCGTCTACCCATCCTGGTGTTGTCCTGGTGGCTGTCCAGCTGGAAGCAAAATAACTCAGGGCACTCTTCACAAAGAGTAGGGGACATTCCTAGTGTCCTACATTCCCCTTCCCATAAACCAGTTCATGCAATTATCCAGGCTGTGTGTGGTGATGATGTGTGATATGGCCACCACTACACAGTCAGTCACTTCACTACCAGTCTAGCATTGCTTGTAAAGCACTTTGGGATACACTGTGTATGAAAAACGCTATATAAATGCTGATTCTTCTTCTTCTTCTAATAGGGAACCATGATGTTCTCCTAGGTTTCTTAGTATATCCTTTGTCAAGTTACCTCGCTGATCATATTTTATTTTAAGCCATGTTCCGGTATGTAGATCCATTAATATTTCCAAAATATAAGGATCCATTATAAGAGTATTTTCCTACTAATTGAATCAAAAGCTGTTTTAGATCTATAAAACAGCAATAATGCTTGATCTTTGACTGTGATATATTTCCATATAATATGCTGTAATACAAAACAATGTTATGTTGTTGACAGCTAGTTCTCAATCCATTTGATATTCCTCAAGTATATTATTCTGCTCTACCCATATTTGGAATCTTTAAGTAAAATTCTACAGAAAATGTTCTGGAAGGAGTCCAGTAAACTTACATAGTAGGATCCAGTGTATCACCTTTTTTAAAAATTAGACAGACCAGACTTCCCTTCCAAGTTTTGGGATATTTTTACCACCATATACAATAGTTACATGACTTATAAAGTAACAATGTCCACCAGTCAACCAAAGCCTTAAATATATCTGCCATAATTGCATCTGGACCTGGAGCTTTATTAGGTGATAAACTTTCTATAGCTATCCTAATATCTTCTTATGTAATAATCACTGGACTGGTAAATAATTTGTTTTGGACCATATCTGAAGATTCCTCATGGTCATATTCAATTTTGGAAAAATATAAATTTTCAAAATGTTGCTCCCATTGTAGAGGTGTTATTGCTGCTTCAATAATATTTGGATATTTATCAAATAATGTGCTTACTAAAGTCCAAAACTGTTTAACATCTTTCTCTAACATTGACACTCTTAATCTTTCTCACATTTCTTTCTGAAATTGCAATCCTTCTTTCTCTAATACTCTCCTGTATTCTTTCCTAGCTTGATTTAAATTCGTATTTGTTATTACTACACTATTATGTTTATGTTTCTGAATTGATGGTATTTCATGCTTTCCCCTCAGGAATAAAGTTATTTAGTCCATTAGAGATCTCCAGTGAGGTAGGGGTCTGCAATATCGAAATGGTGTATTCATCCCTTAATGATGCGCCTGAAGAGTTTTTTCAAAAAATGGACAAAAAGGTCCAGGACATCCATTTAGATAAAGATTTTTTGGTTCAGTGTCCGGATACTATATCAAAATATACCATTAAGGCTCTTGCACATCCAGTAATGTCTTATGTTGTTTTATTGGAGGCATATAATGGTATTAATACAGCTTTGGAAACTCTTTCTAGTTTTTGTGCTGTGAAGTTTGCATCTTTAGAATAACAAATTTCACAATTATTGGGGGAAAAGAAAGTTCACAGATCTAGGCATAATTTGTCATTTTCTCCCCTAAATGTTTAAGAGCCCTCAAAAGGCAAAAAGGGCAAAAAGAGGGGTGGAGTAAGAAAGAAAAAAGGGGGGAAGAAAAAGCTTGGGCCTGTGGGACTTACTCAGACTCCTAACTTAGGAAAACAGAAAGATGAATTAAACATTAAGGATGAAAAGATTAATAAAATTGAGGTTACAGGTACCATTAGGATAGGAGAGGTACAGAGATACAAGGAAGAATCCTGACCAAAAAAAAGCAAATCTATACTTATGGACGGGACACTTATAAAAGATCAAGAAAAGGGGGAGGGTGATTACATTTCGAAACAAAAAAATTCTAAGGAGAATTTAATTAAGGTAGATCAGTCTAATAAAGATCTTTGCCCAAATTTCAAGGTGGCCAAGGAGGATAGTAACCCCAAGGGGTATGACCTGGAAGCATATAATTTAATTTGTACAGGGAAAGAAGTAGTTTTTAAATTAGATAAGCTGTATTTTAAACATTATGAATCTACTGTAACCCTAACCAGCCTGATAGCCCATATGTTGAGAGCAGAATTAGGGTTACCAACAATCGCAGATGCTCTTATTATGGTGACTAGGGATACTTCAGACCCTACTAATTCAGTTTATTTTATGCTCCCTAACATGGAATTGGCAAAATTGGTCTGGGCTAAGCAAGGCCTGGTAGACTCTTTGGGATTACTGTTATCAACACCAGTGACCTGGTCAACAATTTGGAAAATGTTTATAATAGGGCAAAATAGGAAAAATGTTAACATATGATATATTCAAAACTACTCTTGTAACACTGAATTGGGGTTTGAGTTTCCGTGAAACCTCAATGATCTCTATTTTTGGGCTGGATATATTGGAGAGAAATTGCTACTAATTTACCATCATTATTGTGGATGATTTTAGCAACTATTATCAAAATCCATATACTTCAGAAGAATTTGTGGAAGTGAATGGACTTTGGAATGATAAAGAGGGTACTCAGATTAACTGTATTATTGGTTCTGTACAATTGTTAGTATTACTTTTGAAAATAGACATGTGTTGGATGAGGTGGGTATTTACATGGTGGAATTGAATGAGTGGGAGACATCAGGTCAATCTAGAGCCATGCAACCTTGACTAAGTTTTTGGGAAAATACAAAGTAATGAGTCCTCATTAGAGCAGGAAGGGGGTCAGAAAGTAACCCTGGCTATAATGTCCTTAACTGGAATATAGCAGGACTCCATAATAAGTTTGTGGATCTGCAGTGGGTTGCTTTTATTTCGCGACATGAAGTGATTATTTTCCAGGAGACATGGGTTTTAACATTTCCTTTCTTGAATGGATATGAAACTAGTTTTGTGCTAGCAATTAAAGGAAAAAAACATGGGAGGAACAAAGGAGGTCTGGTTACAATGATCAAAATTAGGGAAGGATTAAGGGTAATCAAAAGTTACTCTCCAACTCCCGAGATCCTTATGGTAGTGGTTAACTGTGACCTTTGTATGGTTCTGATTGTTAACATTTATATTCCACCATGTTTTCACACTTACTCTACATATGATTTCTGGTCCAAACTATTGATGGAAATAGATTTAATGATATGGTTAAATTGGATAGATACTGTCCTTTTAGCTGGGTATTTTAATGCTAGGATAGCCGAGTTCGATAATTTATCATTGTTACAAGAACTATTATATATGGCAGATTTGGAAAAAAGAAATACAACTGACATGATTGTAAATGAGGCAGGGAGACGTTTTAGTACTTTTATCAAAGAGAATAATTTCTTGATTCTTAATAGGAGATTAGAAGGGATCGTCGGGTGATAGCACTTTTCTCCCCAGTTGGTAAGGCGTAATTGATTTTATATTATGCTCTCCTTTTAGTTATCATTTCTGCAGGAGATTATATGTGGCTACGAGAACAGAAAGTGATCATGCAGCAATTTTGCTGGATTTTAGGACTTCTGATAGTGTTATTCCTCCCTCCCCAATAAGCCCTTGGCGGATATTGAGATTAGTGGGAAAAAAAGGTTAAGAATGAATAATGAGTCGATGCAAGGAGTTTGGAACCTTTTATACTCTTCTATTTTTGTTGAGTTATTTCAGCAGGTACATAATGGCTCCAAAGGTGAAAGGATCAGTGAATTATTAAATACAGGGTATCAACAGATTAAGACACTGATTTACTCAGTTAATAGTGTTAAGCCCCAGTTAGCATCCTGGTTTGATGAGTATTTTAGGAAGAAAAGAAATTTGATGAGGCACCAGGCAGACAAAAAAAATCCGAGTAAGATGGCGATTATAAATTTAAATAAAATGCAAAGAGTACAAGGAATTTCTCCTCAGAAAAAAGGAGAATTTACTGAAAACAATGGGTGTTATGCCAAGTTATTAAGGAGGGTGATATTAAGCTTGTTTGGGCTTTGGTGTCCAAGGGACAGCTGATCAGAATTCTAGACCTCCCATATATATATACCCAAGAAACTTGGATATCTTATTATAGTCTACTATTTAATAGACATTCTACCAACAATGATGATGTGATAGAAAATTTTAACATTGAGGGAATACATACCGTTAGTGTTTTCATTTGAGAGGTAGAAGAAGTCATTGTGAATTTATCAAATAATAAAGCACCTGGACCCGATTTGATACCGGAGAAATTTACAAGGGGCATTTGAATTATTGGGTAGTTTTTTTACTAATTTTTTCAATATCTGTTTAAAAGAGAGATTTATTCCATTATCTTGGACAAGAAATATAATAGTTCCAATCCACAAAAAGGGCCAACTTCATTTGCCATCTAATTATCGTCCAATCAGTCTTACTGACATTAGTGGAAAAATCTTTGCAAAAATAATATTACATAAATTACAAGATTGGATAACTGCAAACTCCCTTTATCAATGTTTCAAGCAGGTTTTCATAAGGATTGTTCTGACAGATAATATTTACATCCTAGCCCATCTGATAGAAAAATACAGATCATTTCTAAAATGAAGCTGTATGCTATGTTTATAGACTTTTCTGCAGCATTTGACTCGGTTAGTAGGGCCAAGTTATGGGAGATATTATTAAATAGACACGTACCATTAAATTTATTAGCCCCCATTATTAAGTTATATTCTTACACAACATCGGCTATTAGATATGATAATAAGGGCAACATTTCTGACTATTTCAGTACAACTTCGTGAGTTAAACAGGGATGTCTTTTGGCCCCCCTTCTTTTTAATTTGTATATTGATGCCCTTCTGACTTATAAAGATACAGATATTCTTGATTCCCAAAATTAAGAATATCCCAGTACACTGTCTGGCCTATGCAGAGCGATTTGATTATTTTGCTTTATCTGCTCAAGGTTTACAAAATAAAATAAATCAATTTTGCTCTAAATGTAAACATTTGGACTTATTAATAAATATGAAAAAACTAAGCTGCTGATTTTGCACCTTACAGGGACATCAAATTAAACCAAGGATTTACTTAAATAACGAACTTATTGAAGTGGTATCTTCTTATATATATTTGGGGTGAAGTTTGCTTCAAATGGAAATTGGATAGAGCATTGAGAGGACAAGTAGTAAAGGCAAAACTGATTGTTAGGGCTCTTTACGTTTGCTAGGAAATATGCAGGATATTTGGTCATCAGTGAGGCCAAAATTAATCCTATTCTTTATGCGGTGCAGAGGTCTGGAACAATAATGTCCCTTCATGGTTGGAGATCCCACTTTCTGTCTACTATAAATCTTTATTGCAGGTTCCACTTGCCACTTCTAATGTTATAGCTAGGGCTGAATTGGGTAGAGTACCTATTGTTACAATAACTGATATACGTCTCATGAGTTACTGGGTCAAATTATTAATCAACAGACTAATATTATGCCTCTACTATGCCTTAGAAAAATTATCTTGGCATAAACAGAATTTTAGGTCTCCTTGGGTCAAAAATATTCAACGTATTTTGGGCAGTGTTAATATGCTTCATCTTTGGACAGATTGGGAGAAATCAATATCAATATCTTATGTGTTTAAGGAATATGTCAAAAAGAAAATACTTAGGCTTGCCTATGATAAGCAAATGGAGCTCCTCAGAGCTCAACGTCAGGCCAGATGGTTAGTTCAAAATAAAATTGATGTATTTATAGAGAAATATCTTACTCTTGGGCTGACCCTGTTAGAAAGAAAAATGATTACTTAGGCAAGACTGGGAATCATCTGTTCTAAATATGCTTTTTTAATAAGACGACTCCACCCAATTTAGGTTTGGAGTTTTGCAGATGTAATAAGGGTTTTAAGAAGATCTTTATCATATTACGGTACAGTGCCTTTATATAAAATCCCACAGTTTAATCTGTTAAATGATTTCTTTATTAAATATGTGAATGGAAAATATGATATTTTATTCATACTTCTTCACCCTCAGACATTGGAGGAGGCTAAGATGGTTTCAAGTTTTTTTATCAGGTGTTGAAACACAAGAAAACGTCTCTCTGCCTATGACAATTAATTTGTTCATGGATTTTATGTGTCAAAATTTTAAATGTAATATTCGATTTAATATTTTTTTCTTTTTTTTTCTCTTTTTTGTACATAATTTTATGTGCTTAGTATGTTGTAAAGGCTTGATTGCTGAACAATAAAAACATTGAAACCTGAAACCTATGTTTCTGAATAAGCTTATTTCATTCCCTTTTGCCATTTTATATGTAATATTAAACCATGTTGGTACTGTTGCTTTCTTCGTTGATTTTTTTTTATATATAAATAAAGGTGTAATATAAAGGCAACTATTTTCCCAAGATATTACTGGGCCTACATTGAACTCCATTTTTATTATTTTATTCCTCAATCCATCTATGTGTCCTGCACTTAATATTTCTAGAATTTGGGGTATCACTGTATTTTGCCATCCAACTCTTTTGGAATTAATAATTTCTATATATTGCTGTTGTTCTGTTTCACCTCTCATCCTCAGGTCATCCAATCACCATTTTGTACAAACCGGCAAATGGGAAGACTCTGACCTTGATAATATCTCTAGATTTTGCACTCTATTTAAAGCTTCTAAATTTCTCCAAACCAGATCAATTACCCCAATGGTCCTAAATAAGTAAAATTCCCTTCCTCATCTCCCTTAATTCGACCGTTAATTAGGCAAAACCCTGCTCTTGACATTATTTCTTATAATCTTTTCCTATTTGCATTGTTAACGTTATCTCTTGATTTACATCGCACACTAGATAATTAATCCCTTATCAGATTCAGGAATCTGGCATTAAAATTACCCATTATAATTATCACTGATGATTCATGATTATCCAGAAGGTTATCCACTGATTTACTAAAACTATTCCAGTAATCTTCCTTTATTTTTTATTTAATGGTGTTAGACATATATTAACCAGGATTATGTTTAATTTGCTTTTTCCAATTTCAGGATTTGCCAATTACTTATTTCCATCTTCATTGAGTAATATTAAAATTTAATGATGTTTTAACAAATATTGCCAGTACTGCCATGGGTCTACCATTCTTTTTCTGTTTAATTACTGGTAATATTAAACTGGATATCCAGGAATAGTGGCGACATTTCATCTATTAACCAGGTTTCTGGAAACATATTATGTCCATCTCTTTATAAATGCATAGAAAACTCCATCTGCCAATTTTCTCAATAGACTTTCTATGTTCCATGAAACCATGGCTATTTCTAAGGTTCCCAACCCTCCTGTTTGAATCCTGTTCAGCTCCAGGCATCTATCACAGGTGGTGAGCTAAACGTTTTTTCCCCATTTGTCTGGGGTTCAGGTTCTGTTCCCCATTAATATGATTATTCTTACACTCCATCAGGGCTTCTGCATTAATCATATAGATTGATTGAGAGCCCAAAATGTAAGATTTTTCTTACACCATATCCACTATCTTACTTAACTGAAATGTTATATCAATTTGAGGTGATCTGGATATCGATTGATGAAGATGAATGTATCTAATCACATTCTTATTAATATGCATTCTAATTGCACATGAAAGAAAGATACCAATTTCTTGTTTAAACTTTCTTAGTGTAAAGGTCTTTGGTAACTCCCAGCCAAAAAGCGACAGTGTTCTACTTTACCATTCATTCTCCTCTGTGGCATTGTACTCATTAATTACTTTTGGCACCTCTTCTGTCCTAAGGTTTTGCCTCTCTGTCTCAGTGTTCTCAGCATCTCTGCTATTTGGCAATGGAACCAATTGAGGGGTAAACATATACTCCTTTACATACATTTCTTTCCTAGGTCCCAAATCCTCCAAACCCAGTCTGAATGTGCACTATATATCAGCACACAATCTCTAATTTCTAAATTTTGGAGGTCTTGTCATCTATATCTCTATAGTTGAATCTGGCATACAGAACAATTTTCTTATCCAATTATCTAATGTAATGGGCATCTCTCCACTTGATCTATACAGCCCATGATTTTCAATTAGAAATTCACTTCTCAGTGGTTCTGTATCTATTCATTGTTTATTTGTATGAAGACACCACTACTCTTTTGGATTTGATATTCCAGGCTCCAGAACTTGGGCCTTTGATAATCCTCCTTGGTCTCCCTCTGATCTGATCCCCTCTGGTATAAGTTTCTCATCTGCATTCATTTCAAATGACATCCAACCATCAACTACTTCATTTTCTATCCTATTCCTAACTTTCCTATTAATACCAGCATCTGCATATGTACTTTTACTCGGACTTGGTTCAGCTACAATCCTTACTTCTTGGGGTCCTGGGGTTCCCAGTCAAAAACACAGATAGGGTAATGGACTGATTGAGGTGAAACTCTTACAGACCACCTTAGGCAGGCATTTTCTATTCATTCTGAGCTCAGTCTTGTCCCTATGAGGGATTATGTAGCTGGGCTCTATACAGAATGACTGCAACTTTGAAATCCTTCTAGCTGAAGTAATGGCACTAGGAACACAGTTTTCCAAGTGACATACTTGAGGTGGGCCGAGCCATGGGTTGAAAGGGTGGCTATAAGCTTGGCAATACAAAGGTTCAAACTCCATGGAGATAGGTTTCCTGACTGGAGGCTGGGTATGTAGGAGACCTCTAAAAACTGCTTAAACACTGGTTGGGAGAAAACAGATTTACTCTTCCCAGCCAAGAGACAGGCTGAGATTGTAGCCAGATGAAGCTTCAGGGAGGAAGGCCTCAAGCCTGCAACCTGTAAATGCACCAAATAACTGAAGCTTTGAGGGGATCAATTTGCTTCTTTTTACACCAGATCAAAAACCTCTTCCATTTGGCTGCATAGGTCTTTCTTGTGCTGGGCTTTCTGGCCATGCTCAAGATCTTTAGGACTTGTTCAGAATACTGAGAAGCAGTGAACTCTAACTCCTCTAGAGCCAGGCCTTGAGGTGAAGAGACTTCAGGTCTGAATATGTTACTCCTATCTGAGGAGAGTCAGAAGGAGTGTCTGAGTGGAAGACGAATGGGTTTGCTGCAAGACAGAGTTAACAGGAGAGGTACCAGACTTGTCTTGGCCAATCCGGTGCCACTAGAATCACTGTTGCTGGCTGGGTCCTGAGCATTAGCAACATCCTGAAAATAGAGTAAAGGGTGAAAGTATGAAGGAACTCCCTGACCAGTCCAGGGTAAGGACATCTGATGGGAGAGTTGCCACTACTGGAGGCTGCAGCAATACAGAGAAATTGATGGTTATGGTGGGAGATAAAAAGATCTATTTCTGGAGTGCCCCACCATCTGAACACTGTGGCCAGCATTTGCTTGTTCAGACATCATTCGCTGTGCCATTGGTTAATATGGCTGAGGGCACCTGCGAATGTGCTGTCCTTTGCCTGGAAGGTGTATGGTCAAAAGGCTGACATTCAGGGAGTAGGTCAGCTGCCAAATCCTTATGGCTTCTAGACAAAGGATGCTGAACCTTGTGCCACCCTCTTTGTTTATGCAAAACATTGCAGTGGTGGTGTCTGTCCTAATCTGCACTGTGTGCCCTAAGAAGGTATTATTGTGATTGTAGTTACCTTTTGATGGTAAGGGTAAAGAGCTGAGATAGAAATGTATGTATTTTTGAATGTTATAGAAGCCAGAAGGGAAGAAGCATATTCAATTCAATGCTTTACAGTAACTGGCAATTGCTGTTTTTCTTTTAGACTTGGATTGTGGGCTTTTGGTGACACTGCACTTTCTTTGTTGTCTTTACTTAGAATTGTTTTTGGGCTGTTGAGGATTTAAAACATGGTGGTGGTGTATTCTTTGCTGTCTTTGGTTGCTGCAAATTTTCGTCCCCCCTTCCCCCAACTCTTGATTATATGCCTTGTTAAATCTGATTGACAGGAGCTAAACACTGGGTATAGTAGGGGTGTGGAGTAGGATTTGCATACCAGGAAAGGAACAGCAGCAAGTGAAGAGGTCACTGTTCTCTCAGTGGAAGGGAAGTAAATGCAAATCTAGGAGCTTTCATCATTACTTCTTCACATTGATATTGCATTGGGGAAAGGAGGAGTAGGAGTTTGAAGAAGGTTGTGCAATGGCTACTTAAAGTCTGTTTTTGAGTGTGGATAGGAAGGATAGGAATATAAAAGCAGTTGCTCAATATATCTAAACGTGTGCAACAAAGGAAGGAAATAAAGAAAATGTTTTGCACTGATAGAGGAGGGAGAGGGAGACTTGGGGGAGTGTTTGGTATCCTGCATCTGGAAGGGTGGGGGGTCGCTGGTGGGCAACGACAGCAATGGGTAGGGTGGTAGGCTGCAACAACTGCGGTGCACCAATCTTTCTAAAAATTGCCTGGAGTGTGGGAGGATGTTTAGTGTGCAACCACATAGAAAAACTTAGAAAGGAGATTGAGGGTCTGCAGGAGGAACTAAGACAGGCAAGGCAGATTGGGGTTGGTTTAGCCAATACTGAAGGGAGGAAGAAGGGAGATGAGGGAGGCAATTTAAGCCAACAGTGGTGAGGAGAAGGTCAGAAGAAGGAAGCAGATACAAAGGGCCCAGGCCAGGAAGAACAATTGCCGGGAAACCAGGTCAGGAGACAAAAGACAAATGGAAGGAGGAGATAGGGACTTGTGAGGGAGGCAAGAAGTGGCAAAAGTCATGGAGTGGAAAGGAGAGAACAGGTTACTATGAAGAGAGAGGAGCGGGCATTTGTGAAGGGCCTTCAGAAAATAGTTGTGCACTGCTAGAGAGGAAGAAGGTGGAGGAGGAAATGATGAAATTAGAGGAGTAATTGATAAATGCCTGGACCAAACTGGAGGGGAAGTTCTGCTGGGAGAATTGCAACAGGGGTAAAGGGGGGAAATAATGTGCAGGAGGAAGAAGAGGAGCTGGAAATAAGAGAGGGAGATGAATGGAAGCAAACAAGGAGTAAGAGGGGTGGAATCTTAGTGCTGGAGGACTCAATACTAAGAGGAGTTAGGCGGGTAGCAAGGGGGAGAGGCATAGTCGCATTTGGGTGGAGGCCATGCCAGGAATGACAGCAGAAAGGGTGGGACAGTCTGTTCTGAAATATGCTACATCTTGGGACAAATGACCTGGCTGACAAGACAGTAGATACAGTCCAGAGGAGGTTTGAGGAACTAGCACAATTATGTGAGGGGGCAGGAAGATCAGTAACTTTTTCAGAGATACTTCCTGTGCCAAAGGCAAGCACAACAAGAAAGCTGAGAATAGAGGAATTTAACTGATGGCTAAGAACCTGGTGTTGTGCCAAAGGGTATGGGCTGTTGAGGGGGTGGGGAGGGACCTGGGAGGACAGTAGTCTCTATGCCAAGGACAGACTACACTTGAGTGAGGAGGGAAATAAAGTGTTGAAACAGAGGATGGAGAAGTACATAGAGGAAGTTGGGAATTTAAACCAGGAGTGGGGGTGGCAGTTGGGAAGATATGCAGAGACCAGAGGCTGGAAATCATATGCTTACCCCCATAACAGTGACAAAGGACAAATGGCAAGTACTGTTGGTGATGCTAGGAAAGGAGGGCAGGATGGGGGAAGGGTGGAAGGTGGTTACCCTTAATGCTAGGAGCCTTGGGAGGAAAACTGCAGAGTTACAGGTTCTCATGGCAGAGGGAGAGGTAGACATTGCAGCCATCATGGAAACATGGGCCACCCAATACAATGACTGGGACCTGTCTGTACCAGGGTACAGGTTATTTCGTAGGGACAGGGTGATTGGGAAAGGGGGTGGCACTATATGTGAAGGAAGGACTGAAGTGTGTAAGGGAGGAAGGGGAGGAGGGTAGTATGGAGTCACTTTGGATGCAAATCCAGGATTCCAAGAATAGGATTCTTAGAATGGGAGTGGTGTACAGGCCACCATCTCAGACAGAGGAGTTAGACAGGGAACTAGCGGGACAGATCAGGAGGACCTGCAAGAAGGGTAGTGTGGTGATTGTGGGGGACTTCAACATGCCAGGAGTGGACTGGAGCACCCCAACAACCAGGAACAGAAGGGAGCAGGTACCGCTGGATGCCTTCCAGGACAGCTTCCTGCTGCAAATGGTCAGTGAACAAACCAGGTTAGGGAATACCCTTGACCTTGTGCTGGCAAATGGGGACTTTGTGAGAGAACTTACAGTGGAGGAACTGCTGTCAGGGAGTGACCACTACTCAGTATGGCTCACATTGGATATGGGCAAGGAAGGAGTGGAATCTGGCGCAATAGTGCTGGACTTCAGGAGGGCCGACTTTGGGAGGATGGGGGAAGTGGTAAAAGGGTACCTGGCCAGAATTCAATCTAGTATGGACACTAACCAGAGGTGGGAGCTCATAAAGCTGGGGATAGTGGAGGCAACCAAAACCTGCTACAAAGCCCAGAGCAAGAAGGCTGGGCAAAAAACCGATCTGGTTGAGCAAGGAGGTCATGGAAAGGTAAGGAGGAAAGAGCTGCCTTTAGGAAGTACAAGAAAACAGGAGGGGAGGACAGAAAGGAGTACTTGACAGAATCGAAGGAGGTGACAAGCGCAGTAAGGGGAGCCAAAGCATCTACGGAACTCAGGCTGGCACAAGGCATTAAGAAGGGAGAGAAGGACTTCTTTAAGTACATCAGGGAGAAAAGGAGCTGTAAGGACCACATAGTAAGGATTAGGAAGGAGGGGGGTTGGGTGGAAGGAGGGTGCGATAAGGCGGAAGCACTAAATGAGTACTTCTGCTCAGTATTTACTAAAGAGAAGCGGGGGTGACACCCAAGGTGGGAGAAATGGCAGAAGCAGGGTGGGAAGTGGTGACAGATGAGGAAATCATGGAGAGCAGAGTTCGAGAGGGTTTGAAGGCACTGAGGGTGGACAAGGCACCAGGCCCAGATGGCATCCACCCCAGAGTACTGAAGCAGCTGGCAGAGGTCCTTGCAGGACCTTTGGCAGACCTATTTAATGCCTCACTACATTCGGGGTGTGTACCTCAGGACTGGAGGATGGCTCATGTGGTGCCTCTCCACAAGAGTGGCCCAAGGATGAACTGGGAAACTACAGACCAGTGAGCCTCACATCCATCATGGGTAAGCTAATGGAGACTATCCTGAAGGAGAGGCTGGTGGCCTCCTAGAGGCCAAAGGACTACAGGACAGCAGACAGCATGGCTTCACACATGGCAGATCCTGCCAAACCAACCTGGTCGAGTTCCATGCTGGGTAACTAGCAACTGGACAGGGCCATGCAGTGGATGTCCTGTATCTGGACTTCAGTAAGGCATTCGACTCAGTGCCACATGGAAGGCTGGGAAGGAAGTTAGTAGGCACAGGGGCGGGTGCAAACTGGTGAGATGGGTAGGAAACTGGCTGCAGGGAAGGCAACAGAGTGGTGGTGGGTGGGGAGCTCTCACACCCAAGAGCAGTGACGAGCGTGTTCTACAGGGCTCGGTGTTGGAACCAGTGTTGTTTGGGATATACATTGCAGACATATCATGGGACATCAAGAGCAAGATCAGTCTTTTGCTGATGATACCAAGGTAGGCGCAGTGGTGGATGACCTAGGGGATGGCAGGGGTTGCAGGATGATCTGGCAAAGCTTGAAACCTGGTCAGACACCTGGCAACTGGCTTTAATGCCAAAAGTGCAAGGTGCTGCATTCTGGGATGAAGAACCCAAGGAGGAGTTACCAGCTAGGGAGGTGCAGCTGCCCAGACAGAGGAGGAAGGATCTGGTGTGCTCATTACAGGGTCAATGAACAACCTGGCACAATGTAGGAAGGCAGCTACAAAGGCCAACAAAATGCTGGGTTGTATTGCAAGGGTATATCCTCGAGGAGGAGGAGGTGATTCTGCCACTGTATAGGTCATTAGTTAGACCACACCTGGAGTACTGCATGCAGTACTGGCATCCGTATCTGAAGAGGAACATTAAGTTACTGGAGGGTGCAGCGCAGAGTGACAAAGATGATCAAGGGGCTGGGGGACTTATCATACGAGAGGAGGTTGAAGGAGTTAAATATGTACTCACTGGAGGAGAGGAGAGAGGGTGATATGATTGAAACCTTTAAATACATGAAAGGAATAAACAAGACAGGTACAGAGGGGCTGTTCAAAGTAAGGAAGGGGAGGGCAACCAGGGGCCATGATATGAGACTGAAGCGAGGAAGGTTCAGGTGGGAGATGAGGAGACACTTTTTACAGAGGGTGGTGGCTGGGTGGAATGCGTTACCTGCTGAGTGGTATGCAGTAGAACAGTGGACTGCTTCAAATGAGGATGGGACAGGACAAGGGGAGGGTTAATGAAGGGAAGGTTAGAAGGAGGGCAGCTGCAGAATAAGGGGTGCTAGCTGCACATTCGAGCAGACTTGATAGACCTCTAGGCCTTTATCTGCTGGCAAATTTCGTATGTTCGTATCTGTGGGGCAAAGGCCTTTAGTGCCAAGTAAATGGCCTTGAGTTCCAGCAGCCTGATCTGAGTCTGCTGACTCTTCTGTAGTCCAGGAGCCACTAACAGAAGTATTGTCCAAATGAGCTCCCCATCCCAGCAAGTATGCACCTGTAGAGATGACTTTTGTGGAAGGGGGTGCTTGGAAGGGAATCCCCACCAAAAGGTTGGTTGTTTCCTTCCACCAGAGTAAAGCCTGAAGGAATGTCTTTGTGACTGGAATCAGCCTGGATAGTAAATTGCTGCTTTGGGACCAGTGAGACCTGAGGTGATGCTGTATGTCTCTCATTCTGAACCTGACCCCTGGGACCACAGCTGTCACAGATGCCATATGTCCTATGAGCCTTAAGAAGTGTCTGGCTAACCTGGGTTGGCGCAGAACAAGAATTTGCTACTGACAGAAAGTTCTGTATTCTTTCTGGGGGACAAACGCTTTGCTTTACAACGTGTCCAACTGTGCCCTTATGAAAGTAAGGAGTTGGGTTGGTTCCTGGTGGGATTTCTTTAGATTTATGAGAAATCCCAGGGATTGCAATGTGTCTTTTGTCTGAGAGAATGCCTCTTCCTCTTGAAGAGGGGTTCTTCTCACAATGAGCCAGTCGATCCAGGTATGAATAGATTGAGATTCCCTTTTTTCTCAGATGTGCTGCCACCATGGTCAGGCATTTGGTAAATACTCTTGGTGCCAAAGTCAGGCTGAAGGGCATGGCTGCAAACTGGCAGTGACCTGATGGAAGTCCGAACCTCAGGAATTTTCTGTGGGATTGCCTTATTGATATGTGAAAATATGCATCCTTGAGGTCTAAGGAGGCTAGCCAGTCTCCTTGCTGCAGAGAATGTTACATTCTCAGAGTGATCATGTTGAACTGGGGCTTTGCAAATGCTTGTTCAAGTATCTGGGGTCTAAGACAGTGCCACTCCCAATTTTTCTTTTTGCCAGGAAGTATCTGAAGTACAGGCCTTTGCCCTGTTGATGGGCAGGTACTCTTTCTACCAACCGCCCTTGCTGCCAACAGGTGTTTCACTTCTACCTCCAACAGTGGCCTTTCTGTTGGAGTTAGGGACTTGGCTAGCTGGGTACACCTGAGGGCTGGCATATTTTTGAACTGAAGTAGCAGGCTCTTTTCCACTATCTCAAGGACCCACTTGTCTGAAGTGAACAGGGTCTAGGACTGGAGGTATTGGGAAAACCTTCCCCCCTACAGGCAGAGTGGAGGTGACCTGGACAAAGACATCAGGACTTTTGCTGAGCTGCAGGAGCAGGGATAGAGGCAGTTCTCCTCTGACCTCTCCTGCCTCTCCCTCTAAAGAAGCCTCTCATCTGAGAGTAATCGAACTGAGGAGGAATGGCAAAATAGGTTTGAGAAGCATGCCTGCCCTATTTCCTTTAGATTGAGGTTTCTGGGAAGCAGAAGACTTTGCCTTTAGGTGTATTACTCATGATAGGTTGTTTTATATTCATCAACCTTTTTCATGCATTCCTCAGTTCTGGAATCAAACAGGATGTTTTGATCACAGGGGGAGTCCATGGCCATCGACTGAGTGTCCTGTATCAGGTTAGTTGGCCTCAGCCATATGAACTGCCTAGGGAGTCATCATCCTATCGGCTGCATCACTATTATCATCTGCCATGTGGAACTAGTACTTCGTGGCCTCCAAGGCAGTTCTGGCAGTTTCAACCAGGTCCTTAGCCATAGAGTCAGAGCCCTGCTTAACTATGGCCAGAATCAAATTCCACAGAGCCTTCTGGTACTTGGCTGTGTACGCCATGTAAGAGGAAAGGCGGAGAAGGAGGGAGGCTGAGGTATACGTTTTCCCTGCCATGAAGTCCAATCTCCTGGAATCCTTCTCATGGGGCTGGGAGGATAGAGGGACTCCTGCTTTATCACATGCCACCTGCTGTACCACTCCTTCATGGCTAGGGTGTGCAGAGAGAAAACAGTGCCATTTTGGGACATCTGATATTTCTTGTCACTCTTTTCTCCACACACAGTAAGGATGTAGGGGTCTGGAGAAGCTTCATTGTGTTCTCCTGAAGGGTTTGTAAATAGGAAGCACCAGCTTTTAAGTTGAAGGAGACCTTTCACATCTCTGCAGTCCTGATCTTCCTCTTCTTCTTGAGTGGACACCTGAGAAGGAAGATCCAGGGTGTCCACCATGTGTTGGAGAAAAGTAAGCATCGAGTATCCTGCTGATCTGTGGGAGATGCACCAAAATTAGGGTCAGGAGGCAGCGTCAGGCTCTGGAGCCTTGCCCTCTGAAACTTCATCTGGAGCATCATAAAATCTTTATCATCATCCTCATAGGCTCCTGTATCAGAAGGAGCTGCAGAAGGGGTTGGCTTGGGGAAGGCAGGGATACTGAACAAAGGACCTATGTCCTGTAAGGTTTGAAAAATATGCCAGGCTTTAGCCATGTCCTCCTGCAACTCCCCTTGTGGGTCTTGGGGGTTACTATCCTGGGGTTCCGTGTGTTTGTATTTATCCTTGTGCTTTATACTCACTGTTGTCTCACCACTAGCACCGCTGGGAGGGGCAGTGGTTTGTTTTTCCTTGCAGGCTTCTTGGCAGCCATCTCATCAGTGGCTGGATCAGGTTTTTTTTTTAAACTGGGCACCTCATCAGCACCCTTAATATGTTTTGATTTAAGTGGAGCTTCATCAGCCTCTTTTGAAGCCTTATATTTGACAGTCACCTCATCAGCACCTGAAGTGGCATTTTTCCCTTTTACAGGCACTTTATCAGCACCTTTTACATGCTTAGATTTAACAGATGCCTCATCAGGTACCTAGATTGGACTTCTTATTTTTAGAAGGCCCCTCATCTGTAGCCTTGGGTCTTTGTTTGGGTACAAAGGAAGAGCCTCCTTTAGCCATCATTCTAAGCCTTTTAGCTCTTTCTCTTAAGGTCTCTGAACAAAATTTAGAGCAGAGAGGACAGTAGTGATTTGGACCTAAATACTCAACATATGTCATGATTATCAGCTTTAGCCACTATTCTGTGACACTTTAAATAATTTTTAAAACTGTGGGTCCAGTCCTCATTTTAGGGATTTCTGACATGCCAAACCTCAGAAAACCCTTCAGAAATTTGAATCTATAGGACTCTAAGGAAATGTGATCGGTTCCCTTGTGGTAGAAACCGCGGCAAATGAAGGAACCATCAGTTCCCATTTAAAAAGGAACTGTGGTAAAATGAACTAGGACCACTGAAACCACTAAACATGGTTACTAAAAGTTTTTAAAAATAAAGAAAAGGAACCGTGAGGAACTGCGGAACAGGCGAATTCGCAGTTGCCGGGAACCGAGAGAACTGTGAGAACACAAAAAAATCTACTCAGCACTAAATAAAAACTAAGTAAAACAAAGAACTACAGCATCCGGTCAATTAAGTACTTTTCTCTTGGGCAAAAGAGAGAGAGTACCTCAGAGGCAGTGTTGCTCAGTAAAGTGGAGAAAAAATTGTGAAAGCCCTTCTAACAGCCTCCGCCCAGCACACCCTCAAGCTTCTCTCTGATTGGCTAATTCATAAACTCATTACCATACATTCCACCGCTGGGGCAGTACTAGCTAGTCAACTCACTGCAATAGTTACTGATGCTAAAGGACTCCTGTGATAAGAAGAACATAGTTTGTTAATGCACTCATCTATTACAAGCAACTATTGATATGTTGGTAGACATGACAGAGATTGTACTGAAAAACAATATTTTTATGTTCCAAGACAAGATTTATAAACAGATTGGGGTACTGCAGTAGGGGCCACACTTGCAATGAGTTTAGGCAAACTTTACTTAGCCACATGGGAAGATGAGTTTGTGTACAATGCTGACATCAATCCTTTTTTCGACAAACTGGATTTATACAAGTGGTTTATCGATAATGTACTGTTGATTTGGAAGGGCACTAAAAGTGAGGCTAGATGAGTTTGTGAGTTTTCTTGAAAATTCCAATGTTAACTTAAAGTTTAAAGTTACTGCAGATCGGGCCAGAATACACTTCTTAAACCTTACCATTATCAAACAGCAAGATGGCTTTTGATGACTGATCTGTATAAAAGCCTACAGATCATAACAACCTGTTGCTAGCTACTAGTCAGCACACCGAGCCATGTTGTGACATATCTTTTAATGGTCAGTATATGAGACTGAGAAGAAACTGTGGAATAGAAGAGCTGTACAGTGAAGGGCAGACAAACTGTCAGACAGACTCAGGGACCCAGAATACGCTGAGACAGACATTTACACAGCCAGAATTTTGGTGGATGCCACACCATGTGATAACTTGTTACAACCTAAAACTAAGCAGCAAGAATCAGATGGTGTTATGACATTTGTCACTACTTATAGATGAGGTACTAAAGAGCTTATCAGTATTGTTAAAAACAATCTACAAATACTGTGGGCTCACCCCATTAGCACAGATGTTTGAAAAAAAAAACCTTAGGATTTCATATAGAAGAGGCCCCAATCTGCAAGATAAACTTGTTCGAAGTTACAGTACCAGGCTAAAACAAGAGATACTGCACTGAGACCTAAATAGGGATCAAAAGCCTGTGGTTTATGCAGTACCTGTCATGTTATGCAAAGAGCAGAAACACTTCTAAATCCAACAAGCATCTGTCAATGCCGAATGTTCATCGTGTGCACTGGTGTCGTGGGGGGAGGGAGGGGATGTTTGAAAATTGCTTCGGTGAAGATGTTTGTGAGGTGGGGTCCGAAAAAACATATGCTGAAAATCTGGGGCAAAGATATTTAAAAATGGCCAAGTTATGCCACTAAGTTGAAAACCCTACAGAAATAAATTGACGCCAAAAACCCCATTGAAATATATTGAAGCGCTTACCTCAGTTCCCAGTTGGGCTTTGAAGAGTGAAGACATGCCTGCAGTGCAAGGTAGATTATGGCGATGGACCTCTGGTGGGTAAGTATGGGGTATGGGGTATGGGGGGGTGTGGGTTGGTGGATCAGGAGTGGGAGGGTAGGGGTTAGGTAACGGCGGAACAGACAACGATGGACGGTTTTCTTTTTTACAGGGAGAAAAAAATGATGAGGGACAGTTTTCTTTTTTTCAGGGAGTTTGCTGAACAGATGAGGACACTGGGGGAATCTGGCACCTCCAGTGTCTGTATACTGTTTGGGGGGGTTACACAGCAGACAACGCATGGGCAGATGACACTGGGGGACTGGGCACCCCCAGTGTCAGCATACTGTTTAGAGGTGGGGTTACACAGTGCACATCAATGGATGGACTGATGTGGACACTGGGGGATTAGGCACCCCCAGTGTCTGAATACGGTTTAGGGAAGGGAGGTTACACAGCAGACAATGATGGACGTTTTTTTTTCTTTCTTTTTTTTTTACAGGATAAAAAACAAGCATTTGTCAATGCCGAACGTTTTATGTATCGAAAGATGTCCACCTCTGCACCTTATTTATGCCCTTGAGGTACTTGAATGTATCTATCACATTCCCCCACTCCCTCCTTTACTCCAATAAGTACATGTTGAGGTCCTTTTAATCTCTCCTGACATGTTCTGTATTGCAAACCATGTACCATCTTGGTTGCCTTTCTGTGGACTGCCTCCACCCTGTCAATGTCCTTGTGCATTTGCGGCCTCCAGAATTGCACAGTATTGTAAGTGAGGCCTCACTAATACATTATACAATGGCATCACCACCTTCTGCTAGTGATACCTCAGCTTATGTACCCCAGCATGCCACCGCCAGTCCCTGCAACATTTATGCTCTGCTTTGACACCTTTTGGTCATCAGAACCAATTACTCCTAGGTCCCCAATCTTCCTTGGTGATCATCAGCCCTCCACCCCATCCTGTAACTCTCCACAAGTTTTCCTCTTCTCAAGTGCATTATTTGGGCTTCTTTGCATTGAACCTCAGATGCCACTCCTCAGACCATTTTCAAGCCTCTCCATGTCCCTGCTCATTTCTCCACCCTTCTGGAGTATTCACTCTGTTACAGATGTTGGTGTCATCTACAAACAGGCAGACAGACCTTTCCTTCTAGCCCTTCTGCAATGTCTGTAATGAAGACATTGAACAGGACTGGTCCCAGGACATATCCCTGAGGTACCCTGCTGGTCACCCCCTCTCCCCAGACTGGATTCCATTACCACCACCCTCTGCCTCCTGCCCATCAGCCAGTTTCTAACCCAGTTTATCAGCTTGTGCTCCACTGCCAGACTACTCATCTTGTTAATCAGCCTTCTGCGTTGGATATTGTTGAAGGCTTTGCTGAAATCAAGGTAGGTGACATAAAACATCCCTCCCTGATTTACTTCCTTAATGAGGCATTAGGGTTTCCAACCCTAAAGCCCCACCCCCACCCTGCAGAGACTGAAAGGCACTGGGGTTGTCCCTTTGGGTTGTCAACCATACCACTCACACAATTCCACCCATCCTGCAGACACTGACACGCATTGCAGTGTGCCTTGAGGTCTTTGGCCCTAACACTCACCCCGTTCCATAATGAAACAAGCTGAGATGGGTGCAGTATAGGAGAATGGGGTGAATGTTCGGGCCAAAGACTCCAAGGCACACCCCAATGCCTGTCACTGACTGCAGGGTAGGGGTGGGGTGGAATGGTGTGAGCATTATGGCCGATGACCCCAAGGCACTCACCCGACACCTATCGGTCTCTACAGGGTGGGGAGGGTAGGGCATTACAGTTGGAAACCCTAGCACTCCAGATGTTTATTGGTATTTTCACTCGAAATTTTCAGGATTGTCTTTTTCAGACACCACCTCATGAACAGTGGCACTATCATTTTATTACTCAATCTCAAAAGGTGATTTTGTTCAGCGACTACACCATTCGGCGCCACAGGTGCTAACACACATTTGGGCAGGATATGAAAAATGACAGTGGTACTGTTCATGAGAGGTAAAAATAACAATTGGACTGAAAATATGAGAAACTGGAAAAATTCAGAGCATGCATAGAAACTGTGCAATGCATGCTAATGTATGATCATTTATGGAATTGTTTCACCAAATTTTCAACATGGGCTTTTTTGGACCTCCCCTCATGAACAGTGGCACTGACACTGAAAATAATTGGCCCATAGGACAACAAGTATATTTGCCTCTTTATTCAAATGATATCTATTTTCTACCAATAGAACAAATTTCCAGTACTCCTGTCAATTTATTTTCGTTTTAGCTTTCTGAAACTGTCCCCATAAATTATTATTAAAGTCCTTTTTTTAATTGATAAGTTGCCTATACTCTTTCCTTAAATGTACTAAAGCTTTATTACGATTACAATCAAAGTGTCTCCTACTTAAACATGTAAATCTATTTAACAATGCTTTATATTTTAAACACTCTAGCTGGGATATTCAAAGGGGTTGCACCTGGCACAACAGGGTTGCACCATGTGCAACCCCCCAGTGCACCCCAGCACGATATTCAAAGGGGCAGGATGCATGGCACAACCCCTGCTGTGCTGGAGCACATTGGTAATGTATGCAGGCGCAGATGCAGGGGCATGTCCATGCATAGCGGCACATCCGATATTCAGCCTGGGATGTGTGGTGCATATCTGGCTTAACCTGTACATATGCCGTACATGGTGCTCAAGATGAGCCGAAAGAAACAGGCTAAAATGCTGGCCACCCACAGGTGGGCAGCTGCATTCATAGGTGCAACACTATGGCCGCCAGCCACGGTGGCCACCCGCCCCTCAGGAACATCGTCCACAAGCACCCTGACCCCCCTGGTAGTCTAGTGCCCCCCACTCCCATACGCCCGATCGCGGGCATCTGTACAATTTAATGTAATACCTGGTAGTCTAGTGGTACCTCCCATATGCCCGATCTCAGGCATCTGTACAATTTAATGTAATACCTGCTGGTCTAGCGGTACACCCCTTATGCCCAATCGTGGGCATCTATACAATTTAATGTAATACCTGGTGGTCTGAGCGTACACCCCGTCGCCGATCGCAAGCCATTGTAAATGGAAAGAGTTACCTGGTGGTCAGTGGTACCTCCCCAACCACCCACAGAGGCCCTGCCACCCAGCACCTCCGTCATTGGCGAGCAGCAGCACCCACCGCATACTGCCCGACCGCCTGCTGAATGACAGTGTACGGTACAATCTAGTACGCCTATTGGTCCGCAGTATGGACCAATGGGCTTGAAGTCCATACTGTACTATACAGGACCAGATACGTGAATGAATGCAGTAACCTGCTAGACTACTAACTTTGAAACCCTGTGCTATAGCCCACCAGCATCTACTGTATCTGTACACCTTCTTATTCATTCATTTGCTGTCATGCAAGGCTTGACAGTTCTTCACCTATATTAAGTTTTTTAAATGGTAAGGATTTATTAATTCCAGCTTAGTTTAATATTTATTTTACGGTAATATGAAGCAGCAGTTACAACAAGATGAAAAATATTCTTAAGATGTACAGACTAGAGGAAAGGGGGATATGATGAAACTTTCAAATACCTCAAGGAATTAACAAAGTCCAAGAGGTAGCATCTTTCAGAAAAGAGATGTGCAAGAACAAAGGGAACAATCTGAAGATAGAGAAGGACGGCTCAGAGGTAATGTGAGGAGTATCTCTTCACAGAGAGGTTGTAGATGCATGGAACAGCCTTCCTGAGGAGGTTGTAGAGTCAAAAACAGAGGGGAATTCAAGAATGTATGGGATAGTCATAAGGCAATTCTAGTGGGGGTAGGAAGAAGTAGGCTGTTGGTTAACTAGGATCTGCAGTATCCATTAGGTAGGAAATGGGCAGACTAGGTGGGCCAGCGGTCCTTATCTGCCATCAGATTCTCTGTTTCTAAGCTCACACAGGATTAACATTGACAAAATTAAACAAAAACAGCACCCTAATTCTTCTGTTCGGTGTGAATGGGATACGGTATTTATTTCAGGGGTTTCTTATACAATCTGCAACAGATGCAGAGTTTATTTCCACTGAATGGGCATATTTATAAATTTATGTATTTATTCTTTTTGACTACTATTACAGAAGCAGGTATTGATTCAAAACACAATACAGATCCACTGCCAGCTACTTTCATTTCATACTTATAACACTTTTGCTCAAAACAATCTTACTACCTCTCCTACAGTACCCTTATGAATATGTCCAATGCCCTGACTCCAGTATTTCATCAAAATGTATCGGACTTGATGGGGAGCAGATCTTGTGGTGTGTGCATAAGTTGTTTTATTTAATTTATTCATTTAGATATTCAGAATACAACCTTTGAGTCAGATACTCTTTTATAGAGGCTCGGTTGTTTGAGAATTTTGTAAATGCCATAGACTAGAGCCAGCATAACTGCAAAGGGCCACAAACAGGCAAAGTCAAGTGTCGGCTGGGGGGTTGAGGAGAGACACAGAGAAGTGGGGCAGCCAAATTAACACACGTGAGATATGTGTAGCCCTCAACTGTGTAGAAACAATGTGAGCTTAATACCTTTGTGTTGTCATTCAAATCTGCTTAGCAGTTCTTGCTCACTCTTTGAAAGACACTTGACTTGTGTTGATTCTGTATTTCTGTGGCAGCCTGGTGGTCAGGAAGGAGTGATGTCAGTGGCTGCTGTAAATCTGGCTTCACTAGAGAGAGCAATGGTAGAGATCCCATCTGTGAACCAGTTTTCATCTGTGATTAACAGTACATTTCATCACTTCCCTGTTACTGTATTTTAAATGGATTTTTTAACATTGTTATGTGGGACTTTACACTGGGATTCAATAAAATCCTTTCTATCCACAGAGTCTGGCTTTTGGCTACTTCTGGTACTTTGTTATGGGTAAGATGACTACTTTTGGTAGCACTTTTTTATGGATTAAATGTCAAAACTCGTGCAGTGTTAAACAATTTCTCCTTTTCCTTTCATCTCTATCTCATCATCTGCCTCAAAGTGAATGTTTTCTCAAGTACTGTATGAGTGAAATTGACTCATTTGGAATGAACTGTATGATGCCTTGTGTCAATGACAATGAAATGTTCAACCATCTGTTTGTTTTTATTAATAATGGTTATTAATGAGGGCTGTTGAATAACCATATTCCATCTTTTACTTCATGCCACCTGTAAGTAGCTTTCGAAATATTTTTTACCATTCTACTCACATAACATACTTTGTGTACATGATTTATAATATATAATAACTATCAGAGGAATATATCAGATATTGGCAGACCACTTGCCATAAGCAGGAGAGCATGGGGACAGGGGAAGGAGAGGGTTGAACAATGACAATTGCCTGTGATGCCTCAGAGGCCGCTAAAAAGTGTCATTACATCTCAGCCATACAATTCCTGACAATTATAGTACTGCCCGTTGTTCAGTACTGGTTTGTTGTTGTGTACAGTCAGTTCTGTTTAACCTTGCAGGCACTCTGGTGGAGCTGCGGTTCCCTGATGCGGACTTATTAAATCACTCAGTACAGACCATCTTTTCTTTTGTAAATATAATCTTTACTAAAACAGTTGAATTTGTTTTGGTTATAATTAAGGTGCAGTTCAACACATTTCACTTGGAGATTTTGCTATTGGGGCCCTGGAGCAGGGACATAGAAAAATAGAACATAGAAACATAAAGCTGATGGCAGATAAGGACCGCAAGGCCCATCCAGTCTGCCCATTCTTTTCTACCTTATGAATGTGCCATTGGCCTTTGCTCTGTCAATGGCCTATCTATTCATACTCATCTGTATTTGCTCCCTTATGCCTATCCCATGCTTGTTTGAAGCCCTGCACTGTATTCATATCCACCACTTCCTGAGGTATGCCGTTCCATGCATCCACCACCCTTTCTGTGAAAAAGAAATTATTCACGTTACCCCTTAATCGGCCTTCCTCTAATCTCATGCTGTGTCCTCTTGTCCTGCTATTTTTCTTATATTGAAACATGTTAGACTCTTTCACCTTGTTAATGCCCCTAAGGTGTCTGAATGATTCAATCATATCACCTCTCTCCCTCTTTTGCTCTAGGGTATACATATTGAGCTCCGTTAATCTGTCCTCAAATGTTTTCTGATGCAGTCCCTGCACCATTTTGGTTGCCCTTCTCTGGACTGCCTCAATTTGGTTAATGTCCTTGTGAAGGTGTGGCTTCCAGTACTGCATGCAGTACTCAGATGAGAGCCTAACCAGTGTCTTGTAAAAGGATTATTACCTCCCTCTTATGACTTGTGATACCCCTACTAATATACCCCAACATCCCCTAGCCTTACCTACTGCTTTAGTGGTCTGCTTGGATGATTTCAGGTCATCAATGATGATGATGCCCAAGTCTCTTTCTTCCTTTGTGACTGCCAGCAACTCCCCTCCCAGGCTATAGGTGGCTTCAGGGTTTCTCTTCCCTATGTGCATGATCTTGCACTTCTTTGCGTTAAACCCCAGTTGCCACTCTTTCGACCATTTTGCTAGTTTATCTAGATCTCTTCTCATTCTGCACACCCCATCTGGATCATCTACTCTGTTGCAGATCTTGGTGTCATCTGCAAACAGACAAACCTTACCCTCCAGTCCATTTGCAATGCCACTGATGAAGATATTGAAGAGGACTGGCCCTAGGACTGATCACTGAGGTACCCCACTTGTGACCTGCATCTCTTCTGACTGTATACTATTTACCACCACACTCTGTTTTCAGCCCGTCAACCAGTTTGCCAGGCAGTTGACCAACTTCTGACCCACCCTGAGCCTACTCAGCTTATTAATCAATCTTCTATGTGGAACAGTATTGAAAGCTTTGCTGAAGTCAAGGTAGGTGACATCAACTGCTCCCCCTTGGTCCACCACTCTGGTTACCCAGTCAAAGAAATCTATGAGATTAGTTTGACAGGATCTTCCTTTTGTAAACCCATGCTGTCTTTGATCTTGTGCTCCTATGGATTCCAGGTGTTGCACTATCCTTTCCTTAAGGAGTGCCTCCATAATCTTGCCCACCACTGAGGTAAGACTGACTGGTCTGTAGTTCCCTGCCTCCTCCCTGCTACCACTATTGTGGAGTGGGATCATATGAGCCTTTCTTCAGTGTTCTGGGACCTCTCATGTGCTCAGAGACTCACTAAACACTTCTGATAATGGCTCTGTTAGTTCCGCCCTTAGCTCCTTTAGTACCCTGGGATGTATGCCATCAGGTCCCATTGCCTTGTTCACCCTGAGCTTATCGCACTCTTGCAGGACCCTTTCTTTTGTGAAGGGACTAATGCACACCTCCCTCCCCCCTTTGTCCATGGTGCTGAGCTGTGGGCCTGCCTCACCTTCTCTTCAGTAAATACTGAGCAAAAGTATCTATTTAGGATAGATGTTTTTACATGGTCCTCCTCCTCCTCAAACACCCCTTTATCCCCATTGATTTTAGCAATACTCCCTCTGAACTTTCTCTTTTCACTAATGTATCTAAAGAAAGTCTTGTCACCTTCTTTTACTGTTTGTGCTAGTGTTTCCTCGGTTTGGGCCTTTGCCTGCCTTACTGCCTTCCCTGCTTCCCTTAGGGAAGTTTGGCATGCATCCCTATCTTCATCCTGCTGCATTCCCTTATATTTCCTGAAGGCCAGCCTTTTGGCTCTGACCTTTTCTGCTACTGTATTTGAGAACCAAAGTGGTTTCCTTCTTCTTTTGCACTTTCTTTTCTCCCCAACACAATGGGATGTTGCTTCAAGCATTGCATCCTTAATGCTTGCCCATTTTTCCTGTACCCCCTCACCTGTACATCTTTTTGCCAGGGCTAGCTTAACTCTGTTGGCCATCTTATCAATGTCAGCTCCTCTGAAGTCCCATATTTTTGCCTTGGAAGGGGATGATTTAGTTCTAGTGGCCAAATTGAACCATATCATGTGATGGTCACTGGCCCCCAAGTGACCTTCTACCTGGAGATCTGTGATCCTTTCCCTGTTAGTCAATACTAACCCAAGTTACACCCAGCCCCTTTCTTACAGAGTAGAGAGGAGGAAACTGGTTATCTACTTCTTTATCCATCTGTGCAGTGCACCTATGCCACCCCCACCCCTAAATGCCTCTGATTCTGTGGTTCAGAGAGGAGACTTCCCCAAAAGGGTGTGTCTCTGAATCTCATCTCAATGCTATAGTTTGCATAATGTACCCCAGGTAAACATTCACTATCTTCTCGACCATCCCCGTGCTCACCAGCTTGTTGATCAGCCATCGGTTGTGACATGAAGTTAAAGGCCCTGATGAAATCTATGTAGTCCTTATCCAATACCCATCCCCGATGCACTTCACCAGTTGCTCAGTCAAAGAACTTAATTATGTAGTAAGGTGTGTGATGCTACCAGACAACAGGGGCGATTACATAAAAGTGAGTTTGATGTGGCAAACAGATGGAGGTAGTAGATATACTGTAGCTGAGCATCAGTTCAAATTGATGGAACTCAGAAAATTGCAAGCGTGGTTTGAGGCTGGTGGGGATGGGTTGTTATGCCACCAAAGGTGTCTTACGGAAGGAGCTTAATTATAGCACAGCAAAGCCAAAGGCCTTTTGATAAAGTACTGAACAGTCACGTGCAAAAAAAATTCTTAGGTGCAAAATATTGCTAAGTAAATATAAATAACGTCATGAAATGTCACCATAGTCTCCTAACCTACTGAGGTGATGTTTTTCTCATCCAAAGCATGAGGGAAACATAGACACAATAAGGAGGCAGCAGGTTTGGAGAATTTATTGACATCTCAGTATTTTGCACTGAAGGGTTTACTGCATTTGAGTGTTCAATGGATTTGCTGTGGTGTTATGCAGCTCCTTCTGTAAGATGCATTTAGTGACACAGCCACATTGTGATGTAGCTCCAGCAGGTTCTCAACACATAGGTAATTGAATAAAATAGCTTGGAGATGTGGAGTTAATGCGGCTCCTGAAAATATAAAAATGAGAGTCCCTGTTTGTAGTTTGAGTGCATGAGTGTGTTTATTTATTCAAATGTGCTGACAGTTTCTTATTTACTTAAATGAAACAGTGTTTACATTGCAGAGTAATACAGAATTAAATTTAACTCCTGGGCAGACAAACACAAGTCTCGCTCAAGGCAAGCATTAGAGTTAAACAGAATAGCGATCGTGTTTTTTAGTTGCAGAAATGTAGAAATTCAGGAGAACATGTTTTTAACAAGGGGGGCTCTTAAGGGTTACTGGAGAAAAGAAAAGTAACATCAGTGCTTAGTGTCTGAAAAGAGTTTCCGATATGAAGGACTAGTAAAAGGCAATTTTTTGAACCTGGGGAAGAGAAACTAATTGAACAATGAACTGGCAACAGTTAAACTGCACACCAAGAAACACAGTGCTTGATCAAAGGTTGAGCTGCATAATTGGTAGATTCCAGTTCATTTATTTTAATAATATACTTTATCATATTGGAAGCATGTGTCACTGTTGTATCCAAATTTCACAGTATGCCATCAGTCATGGCTTTTTCCAAAGGCAGATTTGGGGCTTGCAGGTGTTAGTGGGTCCATTAAACCACCAGGGAAAAATGATTAATTTTAAACAGGGGGATCTGGGTGTGCCAGTGGGGGTCCACTAAACTACTAGGGAAAAATGTTTAAATTGAAACAGGGGGATCAGGACTTGCAGGCAGGGTCTACAACACCACAAGGGAAAAATGTTTAAATTGAAACAGGGGAATTGGGGCTTGCAGGCTGGGTCTATAAAACCACAAGAGAAAAAAGTTTAATTTGAAACGGGGACTGAGGCTTGCGGGCAGGGATCCACTAAAACAACTGGGGAAGGGCCGGCCCATCAGTGCAGCGGTTGGAATTCCACTTGCGACGCCGGCAACCCGGGTTCAGGAATGGACTCGGGTCATTGGAGGGCTGGCCAGGGAGAGAAGGATTGAGCGTCCCCAGGAGTGCTCTCCTTCTCTGGAAGGAAGGGGGGTTGTTTGCTCGGCGCACAAACGGCACCCAGCGGAGGCCAGCAAGACTTCAGGGTGTGGCAGATGCTGGTCATCATTGCACGTCCCCGCCCTGCTTACAGAGGGGAAGAAAATGCTGCTAGGATCACCTCCATGGCACCCTTTCCTCTGAGTCCCAATTAGCCTCCGGTGCCAGTGCTCTCCCGACTAGACATTAGTAGGGTGGAGCTGATAGGGGAGCAGATCCGCAACCTGGCCCTCTGGGGGGGTAAGCCAGGGGTGACTGAGGAGAAGTCTGGTGATTGCCGAGGTGGGGGCATAAAGGGGGGCCGTGACCAAGGGCAGAGTTACCGGTGATCCTAAGAAGGTAAAAAGTATACTAAAAAAAAAAAAAAATGGGGAAAAATGCTGAATTTCAAGCAGGGGGATTGGGGCTTGTGAGTGCTACAGTATATGAAAAAAAACACAACTGCTAAAAAAGCAAGATCCTGGTGTGAAATGTAGACTGTAGGGACACCACAGGATAATTGACGCATTATTATAAATTTAACTACAAACAGCACCATCTGGCTCTTTTAAGCTGCAATTGAGCAGGAACTAAACTAACTGAACTAATTAAACACTTGCCCACCACTTACCAAATACTGAGCAGTAACAAGGTATTTCTCGGTGCCTGTCGGTACAATGAGTGGCATACCGCATCCACCGAGGTATTTCTCAGCACCGCCACTTTTATATAGCAACCACTGTACCTGCCATTTATCTTGTAATGGCCTGGGTCGGGCCTTAAAATAGTCGCTTCTGTGTCTACTGTCCCCCACCCAGTAAACAAAAATAAAGTAGAGGGGTTGTAAGAGAGAAGCGCCTTGCATTCAGTTGTGTTCTTTTTAACCCTTTTTTGAAACATGGAAAGTCTACACTACAATAAAATGATGCACTTTCAAACTGAGGCACAGGTATGCTCTCTTCCTTCTAGTACTTGTATCCCACTGCAGCTTTGATGCTGTGTGGACACTACGAGCTTTCAAAACTTACAGCATCTTTTAATTTTCAGCAGTGTGTAGGTACCAGCCATTTTGCTACCTTGTTAATGTACCTGATCTAGTGAGACACTGCACATCTGAGGTGCTATCTTTCTACTTCTGTTTGACTATCTGCTTCATACCTGTCTCCACCCAGGACTCATCATTATATCCTCTAATCTACAGTAGGATGGCCTTCCCTGACTACCAGGTGTTTGAAAGAACTCTATATCTGGACCCATAAGGCACTGCTAAATCATCTACTGACCTATATCGCAGTGTTATTCCACAGAGCCGACAACCCATATAACTTGCTATTAACAAGTACATATTATGGCATGCTATTAACAATGAGTACATGGTCGGGTTACATTGCTAACAAGGAGTACCTGGTGCATCTATGCTGTCAACAAGTACTTACTGTGGCTATGCTATTAAGAATGAACACATGGTGTGGTTACTCTGTAAACAAGGAGTACATGGTGCATCAATGCGGTTAACAACAAGTACGTACTACAGCTATGCTATTACCAATGAGTACATGGTACATCTATGTTGTTACCAATTAGTACATGGTTTGTCCAAGTTGTGAACAATGTGCACTGTACACGTTGCAGCAGTGCTGTTAACAATGAGTGTATGGAGTCTACCTTGTTAACAATAAATGTACTAAAATACAAAATCACACATATCCCATAATGCAAAGCACCATGGGATGTGTATGCAAATCTCCCTGACATTTTAGGCTGGTTCAGCTGTAAGCATGAATGCATGATGCCAGAGGGCCTCTCACATAATCCGCAAAGGGTACAAATAAAAAACACAGACATGTGATTCGTCCTACCCAAGACTCATCAGTGTGCCTCATCTGTATGACACCCCAGGGAAATTAATCAGCCCCTAAGCTGGTCTTATGGGTTTTGGTCATGGCAAACCCCCAAAAATAAACAACCTAAAGATAAAGAACCTCAGTGCAAAAGCACTGAGGAAAGGATTACCCAAAATGCAATGGCCATAAAGTCAAGTTTTAAAGAAACATAGAATTTGACAGCAGATAAGGACCGCTTGGCCCACCTAGTCTGCCCATTTTCCTACCTAACAGATAAGCTGCAGATCCTAGTTAACCAACAGCTTACTTCCTCCTACCCCCACTAGGACTGCCTTATGTCTGTCCCATGCATTCTTGAATTCCTCCACTGTTCTTGACTCCACAACCTCCTCAGGGAGGCTGTTCCATGCATCCACAACCCTCTCTGTGAAAAAATACTTCCTCACATTACCGCTGAGCCGTCTCCCCTCTATCTTCAAATTATGAACCCTTGTTCTTGCACATCTCTTTTTCTGAAAGATGCTACCCTCTTGAACTTTGTTGATTCCCTTGAGGTACTTGAAAGTTTCTATCATGTCCCCTCTCTCCCTTCTTTCCTCAAGGGTATACATATTAAGCTCCTTTAGTCTTTCTTCGTATGTCTTCTGGTGCAGACAATGCACCATTTTGGTTGCCTCCTCTGGACAGCCTCCACTCTGTCTATGTCTTTGTGGAGATGGGGTCTCCAGAACTGCACACAGTACTCCAGATGGGGTCTCACCAACTGTCTGTACAGAGGGATAACAGCTTCCTGTTTTCTACTATTGATGCCTCTTCCTATGCATCCTAGTATCCTCCCAGCCTTCCTTACTGCCTTCTCACATTGCTTGCCCACCTTTAGGTCATCTGATATAATTACCCCCAGGTCCCTTTCCATTTTTACTGTTGTCAGTATCTCACCCCCCATTGTGTATGCTTCCCCTGGATTTTTGTTTCCCATGTGCATTACCTTGTACTTCTTTGCATTGAATCTGAGCTGCCATACATTTGACCATTCCTCCAACCTTACCAAGTCCCTTCTCATCCTTTCCACTCCATCTTGTGTATCAGCCCTGTTGCAGATCTTTGTGTCATCTGCAAAGAGACATACTTTTCCTTCCAGTTCCTCTGCAATGTCACTTATAAAGACATTAAAAAGGACCGGTCCCAGTACTGAACCCTGCAGTACCCCGCTAGTAACCCTCCTTTCTTCACTGTGTACTCCATTTACTACTACCCTTTGCGTTCTGTTGTCTAGCCAATTTTTTATCCAGGCTACCACCTTGGGACCCACTCCAAGGCTGGCTAACTTGTGTATTAATCTTTTGTGTGGGGCTGTATCAAATGCCTTGCTAAAATCTAGGTAGGCCATGTCCACAGCCCCTCCCTGGTCTACTACTTTGGTCACCCAGTCAAAGAAATCTATTAGATTCATCTGACATGACCTTCCCATCGTGAATCCATGCTGCCTTGGGTCCTGTGCCCCACTGGCCTCTAGGTACTCAACAATTCTTTCCTTCAGAAGTGATTCCATCATTTTCCCTACCACTGAGGTCAAACTAACTGGTCTGTAGTTTCCCACCTCTGTCCTGCTCCCACTTTTGTGAAGAGGAATCACATCTGCCCTCCTCCAGTCCTCGGGTACAACCCCATCCTCCCATGATTTGTTAAAGAGAGTAGTCAGCGGTGTCACTAGTTCTACCCTTAGTTCTTATAGAATTCTTGGGTGAATCCCATCAGGCCCCATTGCTTTGTCCACCTTCAATTTTATTAGTTCTTCCAGAACCCTTTCTTCTGTAAATGGACTGATATCGACCCCCATCTTCAGAGTGTTTCTCTTGTTTGGTTTAGGTACCTCCCCCTCCTCTTCCTTTGTAAATACTGAGCAGAAATATTCATTCAATATCCCTGCTTTTTCACTGTTACCCTCTACCCACATTCCCTCCCCTTTATTAAGCCTCAGTATCCCTCCTTTGGTCTTTCTTCGCTCCCTAATGTACTTATAAAAGGTCTTATCCCCCTTCTTAACAGAACTGCATTTCCTTTCCTCGGTTTGGGCCTTTGCTATTCTGACTGCCTTCCCAGCCTGCTTTAACTGATAAAGTTCTCTGTCCTGCTCCTTCTGTGTTTTCTTATATTTCCTGAATGCTATCCTTTTCTCCTTAACCTTCCCTGCCACCTCTTTCGAGAACCATAGCGTTTTTTTCCTTCGTTGTGTTTTATTGATTTGCTTTACACAAAGGCTTGTTGCCTCTGTGATGGCTGTTTTGATTACTCCCCATTGTTCCTCCACCCCTCCTTCTTGCCTGTTTGCTAGTGCTTTTCTCAGGCACTCTCTCATTTTCCCAAGTCAGCCCTCCTAAAGTCCAATACTCTTGCTTTTGTGTGGCTTGATTGTATGGCTGTGTTTATCGTGAACCAAACTGTTTGGTGGTCACTTGTTCCAAGATGGCTACCTGCTTCTAAATCTGAGATTCTTTCTCCGTCCCCATTTGAGAGTACCAGGTCTAAGATTGCTCCCTCCCAAGTGGGTTCCAATACTAGCTGTCTGAGGCATGCCCCCTGTAGGGCATCAAGAATAACCCTGCTCTTGGATGTGCCTGCAGCAAAGGTGCTCAAGTTAACATCTGGCATATTCAGGTCCCCCATCAACGATATCTCCCTGTTTTCTGCCATTCTAAGGAAGCCTTCTATCATTTCCTTGTCCATTCCTTCCCCCTGAGATGGGGGTCTGTATACAACCCCATGCGGATTGTGGTGCCATTTCCTGTCTCCAGGGTGACCCAGAGTGCCTCATCTGCTCCCTGTTTGCTCTTTAGTTCTGTTGCTTTGATCCCTTCCTTTACATAGAGAGCTACTCCTCCTCTTTTACCCTCCCTGTCCCTCCTGTAGACTGTGTATCCTGGTATGTTGACATCCCAGTCATGGTTCTCTGTGTACCATGTTTCTGTGACTGCCACAATATCCAGGCAACCCTCTTCCATCAAGGCCACTAGTTCAGGAAGCTTGTTACACCGACTACAGGCATTAGTACTCATCACCCTCCACTTTTTGATAGCCTTACCCCTTTTAGCCCCATTCCTGTCCTTACTACCTTTGCCTTTTTTTACATTTACCTCTATTCTGTTCCCTAATAACTTCTCTACCTTGGTGTTTACCTCACTAATTACCATGTTTTGTGGGTGGAGGCTGGGATTTCCCTGCTCATTTTCAGTGCCTCCCCCCTTAGTTAGTTTAAATGCTTGCCAATGAAGCATTTAAACCTCTCACCTAGGATCCTGGTTCCCCCGGACAGATGCAGACCATCACACCAGTATAGGTCTGCATCCCTCCAGGTGGCTCCCCAGTCCCCAATGAGGCCAAAACCCTGAGCTCCACACCAGTATTTCAACCAGTCATTGAATTCCCTGGTGAGGAGTGCCCTAGCATCTCCCTTGCCATAGACAAGCAGCACCTCCGAGAAGGTTACCGTATGTGCTACTTGTCTAAGGCCCCTCCCCAACTCTACAAACTCCTCTTGCACTGCTCTGATCCCATTCCTAGCCAGGTCATTTGTCCCTAGGTGGACAATGACATCCAGCTCCTTCCCTTGTGCAGCTCCTCCCATGATCCTGAGGATTTGCTTCCTGTCCCTCCAAGCCATGGCGCCAGGAAGGCACCTTACCTCCCTCCCCCCTCCTCCCCCGTTTCTACCCCCCTAATGATTGAGTCCCCCATCAGGAGTTGTTTCCTTCCCCTGTGGGGTGCCATGCTACCCTCCTGTGGGTCACCTTTGTGAACGTTCCCAGCATCCTCCTTGGTCTCCACTGCAGGTACCTCCATAGAGGAACCACTATCCAACAGAAGAGCCAATGAATTGTGGATAGGTACAGCTGGAGGGATGTAACTCTGTTCCACCACCCTCTCCCTCCCTGAGCCCACCCTGGTCCAGCCTCTCCTCTTTCTTGGCAACCTCTGAGGTAGTGACATTGGCCCTGGTGGTTCCTGGGTGGGGAGGAGGTTTCCTAATCCTAGCCAGGTCAGCCTGGAGAAGGCAACCTCCTCTCGGACCAGAGAGGTGCCTGCATATAGGGCAGCATCGCAGCCTCCAGAATGTCTCCTGGAACACTGCCGCCACACAGCCATTGCACTGCACCATTCCCATCAAGTCTTATTTTGTGTCCCCTCTACTGTTTCTCTGTATTCTTACTCTCTCCTCTCCTTACAACTCTCACCCTTCCTGTTCTGGGACAGAAACTTCCTATCTTCTTCAGTAGCCTCCTTCTTCCTTGCTCAATGTCAGACCACCAGCAGCTAGGGGGGGGAGAGTGATCTACTGTTTTCCTTTAGGGTTGACAAAACCAATGTTTCTCTATGATCCTTCCCTTCCTACTGCCAAACAGGAAGTTCCTGTTGACATCAAATCCAGTGGCTATAAAAGTAGAACTGGCTTAGGGTGGGATGGAGGGAAATTAGTAAGAAAAAGGCTAGCAACAGTAAGTTGTAATTTGAGTCACCTGCTTTTATAGTGTCTGAGCCACACCCCCAATTAAGCTCTCTGTCCTCCTACTGGTTTAGCAAAGTCAGCTGATACAGTACCCCTCCCAGCACAGAACACACACTAACTTTCTTTCGTTTCTTTTTTAACCTAAATAAGACCCCTTCTACTTCTAATAAAGTATCTGTCTACTAAATCTCAACAGACACTGACTCCTGCTGACATATACGTTTTAAATTAATAAGAAAATGTAGCTTCTTTTAGTTAGCTGCTTTCTGCTCTACAAGCAAGGCTAACAACAGGAAGTTGTAATTTGAGTCACCTGCTTTTATAATGTCTAAGCCACACAAGAAATACAGAATCACACATATCCTTATAATGCAAAGCATTATGGGATGTATATGCAAATCACCATGAAATTTTAGGCTGGCTTAGCTTTAATCAGGATTACATGGTGCTAGAGAGCCTCTCACGCAATCTGCAAAGGGTGCAAACAGAAGACATAGACGCATGTTCTATCCTACCCAGGACTCATCAGTGTGCCTTGTCTGTACGAAGCACCAGGGAAAATTAACCAGACCCTAAGTTTATCTTAAGGGTTTGGTTCATGGTGAGCCCAAGCACTGGGGTAAGGGTTTCCACAAAGGGCATTGGCCATACAACCAAGTTTCAAAGAAATACAAAACCACACATACCCCCATAATGCAAGTTACCATGACATTTTAGACTGGTTCAACTTTAATCTGGAATGTATGGTGCCAGAGGGCCTCTCACACAATCTGTAAAGTGTTCAAACAGAAGACACGGACATATGTTCTGTCCCACCAAGGAGTCACAGAAACACAGAAGATGACGGCAGATAAGGACTGCAAGGCCCATCCAGTCTGCCCATTTATTTTTCTACCTTATAAATGTGCCATTGGCCTTTGCTCTGTCAATGGCCTATTTATTCATACTCATCTGTATTGCTCCCTTATGCCTATCCCATGCCTGTTCGTAGCCCTGCACTATATTCATATCCACCACTTCCTGAGGTAGGCCATTCCATGCATCCACCACCCTTTCGGTGAAAAAGAACTTCCTCACATTACCCCTTAATCGGCCTCCCTCTAATCTTATGCTGTGTCCTCTTGTCCTGCTATTTTTCTTATATTGAAACATATTAGACTCTTTCACCTTGTTAATGCCCTTAAGGTGTTTGAATGTTCTGATCATATCACCTCTCTCCCTCCTTTGCTCTAGGGTATACATATTGAGCTCCATTAATCTGTCCTCATATGTTTTTATGATGCAGTCCCTGCACCATTTTGGTTGCCCTTCTCTGGACTGCCTCAATTTGGTTAATGTATTTGTGAAGGTGTGGCCTCCAGTACTGCACGTAGTACTCCAGCTGGGGCCTAACCTGTGTCTTGTAAAGAGGGATTATTACCTCCCTCTTCTGACTTGTGATACCCTTACTAATACACCCTAACATCCCACTAGCCTTACCTACTGCTTTAGTGGTCTGCTTGGATAATTTTGTCACAAACCCACTCAGCAGGTCAGCCCTCTACTCCTAAAGTGCCAACCTCTGAGCGTAGAATTGTGAACAGTTTAACAGAACAAGGTAACCCTCTTGTCTGTTTTGCGGGTTCTAGTCACCTTAGTCCCAAGTTCTGGAGGGATTCAAACTGATTACCTCTTGTTAGCATACCCAATTGTCAGGCTCAGATAAGTCTGTCTTCGGGGGGCCAGATATCTTTGCCTACAGGCACCTAATCAGGTATTTCAAATGAACCCTTAGAACTCTATTCAAGACCTTAGAGAACTCTTATCTGTTTCCCAGTTTGGTATCACAATAAGCACATGTACAGTGTCAACTATAACCATTCCAAGCTCCACTTATATAAAAAGAAGTTTCAAGGCACACCAGGCAGTTTCTGTTTTTAAAATATATATCTTTACTTTAAAATAGATAAAATAGGAAAATAATAAAATACAGAACAAAATATCCCAACACATACAGCCGTCAAAAACAAACAGGTTTAAAAGTGCAAATTCCTACACACACTAGACTAGTCTTGTCTAAGGTCTTACTTCTTAATTTTTCAGTGCCTCGTGGTCTCTCTTCTCTCAGTCAGAAAATGGAAAATGAATGTGAATGTCAATCTGTAAGGTCGGCTCAGTATATTTAAAGCAGTCTTGAGCCGGCCTTCTCTCTAAGGTCACCTAACTCCTCCTTTTGGTGAATTACAATTTATATTTTAAAACACAGGATGTCTATTAAGATATTTAAAAAAATAATAGATGACAAAATGAATCGTCTTTCTTCCTTGACTGGTCCAAACCGGTCTGTGCTCTGCTTACCCAGACATCAAATGTCTCTTTGATATAAGTCACTGTATATTCAAAGCAAATGTATATTGGACTCCTTAATTTAGTCTGGGACCTGGTATCCCCAGACATCGAAGGTCTCTTTGATGAAATGAGCTGGCTTCCTAGGTCGATGATCCAAACAACATGAATAACAGATCAAAGGATTTCCCTGAGGGCATTATAAAATGGATATCTTGGTTCCTGCCTTCAAAGCAAACTAACAAGATAATTGCACCTCAGATATCTGCAGATTAAGCTACCTCCTATCCTTTGAACTTATCCCTGGGAGGTTTCGATGTGTCAGTTTCAGCAAGCCAGCATTTCCTCCTGCCAGACAGTCCATCACACATTTTTTTATATTTACAAAAAAATGATACACGGATCAGAACCAGCTGTCCAAGTGTGACAGATTTCAGGTCATCAATGATGATGAAGCCCAAGTCTCCTTCTTCCCTTGTGACTGCCAGCAACTCCCCTCCCAGCCTATAGGTGGCTTTAGGGGTTCTCTTCCCTATGTGCATGATCTTGCACTTCCTTGCTTTAAACCCCAGTTGCTACTCTTTTGACCATTTTGCTAGTTTATTCAGATCTCTTCTCATTCTGCCCACTCCATCTGGATCATCTACTCTGTTGCAGATCTTGGTGTCATCTGCAAACAGACAAACCATACCCTCCAGTCCATCTGCAATGTCACTGATGAAGATATTGATGAGGACTGGCCCAGAACTGATCCCTGGTACCCACTTGTGACTTGCATCTCTTCTGACTGTATACCGTTTTACCACCACTCTCTGTTTCTGCCCATCAACCAGTTTGCCACCCAGTTGACCAACTTCTGACCCTCCGAGCCTACCAGCTTATTAATCAATCTTCTATGTGGAACAGTATCGAAAGCTTTGCTGAAGTCAAGGTGGCGACATCAACTGCTCCCCTTGGTGCACCACTCTGGTTACCCAGTCAAAGAAATCTATGAGATTAGTTTGACAGGATCTTCCTTTTGTAAACCCATGCTTTCTTGGATCCTGTGCTCCTATGGATTCCAGGTGTTGCACTATCCTTTCCTTAAGAAGTGCCTCCATAATCTTGCCCACTACTGAGGTAAGACTGACTGGTCTATAGTTCCCTGCCTTCTTCCTGCTACCACTGTTGTGGGCGGGATCACATAAAGCCTTTCTCCAGTCTTCTGGGACCTCTCATGTGCTCAGAGACTCACAAACAGTTCTGATAATGGCTCTGCTCAGTTCCATGCCTAGCTCCATTACCACAATGGATGTATGCCATCAGGTCCCATTACCTTGTCTACCCTGAGCTTATTGAGCTCTTGTACGACCTTTCTTTTGAGAAGGACTAGTGCACCTCCTCCCCTTGTCCATGGTGCTGAGCTGTGGGCCCTGCCCTACCTTCTCTTCAGTAAATTCTGAGCAGAAGTATCTATTTAGGATAGATGCCTTTACATGGTCCTCCTCCTCACACACACCCTTATCTCCTTTGATCTTAGCAATACCCCTGCTGGACTTTCTCCTTTCACTAATGCATCTATAGAAAGTCTTGTCACTTCTTTTACTGTTTGTACTAGTGTTTCCTCAGTTTGGGCCTTTGCCTGCCTTACTGCCTTCCCTGCTTCCCTTAGGGAAGTTTGGTATGCCTGCCTATCTTCATTCTGCTGTGTTCCCTTATATTTCCTAAAGGCCAGCCTTTTGGCTCTGACCTTTTCTGCTACTGTTTTTGAGAACCAAAGTGGTTTCCTTCTTCTTTTGCATTTCCTTTTCTCTATAATACAATAGGATGTTGATTCAATTGCATCCTATGGCTTGCCCACTTGCCTGTGACCCCTCACCTGAATTTCTTTTTGCCAGGGCTAGCTTAACTCTGTTGGCCATCTTATCAAAGTCAGCTCCTCTGAAGTCCCATATGTTTGCCTTGGAATGGGATGAATTTAGTTGTAGTGGCCAAATTGAACCATACCATCGATGCTCACTGTCCCCAGGTGATCTTCTACCTGGAGATCTGTGATCTTTTCCCTGTTAGTCAGTTCTAGATCTAGGATACCCCTGTCTCTTGTGGGTTGTTGTACCTGTTGTTTGAGGCCCTCCCCCTGCAGGGAATCCACAATGTGTCTAGTTCTGGCAGATGTTCCTGCTGGTATTGACCAATCTGTATCAGGCATATTGAAGTCTCCCATTATCAGAACCTCCCCTTCAGCTGTCATGTTTTGTATATCTTTTAACAGTAATGTGTCTATGTCCTCCCCCTGATCTGGTGACCTGTAGACAACCCCAGTTCTTATGGCTGTCCTATTTCCTGTTTCCAGGGTGACCCACAGTTCTTCTGGCTCCTTATGTGTATTCTGCATTTCTGTAGCTTTGATATTTTCATTGACAAACAGGGCCAATCCACCCCCACCTTTTGCACCTCAGCCTCTTCTGAAAAGCATATAGCCAGGTACTGAAGTCTCCCAAGTGTGGTTACTGGTAAACACGTCTTGCTAGTACTACTATATCCAGTTTCGCCTCTGTCATTATTGCCTGCAGGTCTGGGATCTTGTTTCCAGACCACGAGCATTATGTACATGATTTTCCATTGGCCAGTTTCAGTGTGTTTGTTGTTGAGTGAGGTCTGGCATTTCCCCTGTGCATCGTATGGGGAGCCGAACCTTTTTCCTTACCTGGTGATGCAAATGAACTGCAAACATGCTGAACTCCTGTTTGACCACTAGCTGAGGGGGGAGGGGTGTTCTTCTCATTCAACATGTGGGGTGCTGCACCTCTCTCCCCATTTGCTAGTTTAAATATTCTGCAAAGACGTCAAATTTCTGCCCCAATGCACCGACTCCCTCCTTAGTCAGATGCAGTCCATCAAATTTAAAGAACTTTTGCTCCAAAATTGTTGCCAGTTACCTACAAATTTGTGTCCTTTTCCGCACCAGCCCTTGAGCCACATGTTTAGCTCCCTATCTCCCCTCTCTGACCTTCCATCCATCTGCCCCTCTCCTAGATTGGTAGGATCTCAGAGGAAGGAGATGCCGGATGAAATGGATGATAGTTTGTCACCCAGCCTGTTCAGGCATTTCTTGGTCTCCACAACTGACCAGCTGGTGAGATCATTAGTCCCTATGTGTACCAAGATGTCAATGTTTTCTCCTGCTTCCTGAACAATTTTTGCAATGCAGGCAGTGTAATCTGTGTGCCTTATCTGTATAAGCTCCAGAAATTAACCAGCCTAAGTTGATCTTCACGGGTTTGGGTCATGTTGAGCCCAAGCAGTGAGGCAAGGTTACCACAAGGGCATTGGCCATAAAACCAAGTTTCAAGAAATACAAAACCACACATACCCCATAATGCAAATCACCATGAAATTTTAGGCTGGTTCAGCATTAATCAGGAATCTGTGGTGCCAGAGGGCCTCTTACATAATCTGCAAAGGGTTCAAACAGAAGACCCAAACAAGTGTTCTGTCCTACCCAGGAGTCATCAGTGTACCTAATCTGTATGAAGCTCCAGGGAAAATTAACCAGCCCCTAAGTTGATCTTATGGGTTTAGGTCATGGTCTGGTGAGCCCAAGCAGTAAGGCAAGGGTTACCTCAAAGGGCACTGGCTATAAAGCCAAGTTTAAAGAAATACAAAATCACACATACCCTCATAATGCAAAATATCATGGGATATATATGAAAATCACCATGAAATTTTAGGCTGGTTCAGATCTAAGCAGGAATGCATGGTGCCAGAGGGCCTCTCACACAATCTGCAAAGATTGCAAACAGAAGACACAGACATGTGTTTCATCCTACCCAGGGCTCATCAGTGTGCCTCATGTATATGACACCCTAGAAATTAACAACCTCTAAGTTGGTCTTACAGGTTGGAGTCATGATAACCCCCAAAAAAAGAAAAAACAAGCTAAAAGACAAAAAACCTCAGTGCAAAAGCACTCCCTGCTTAAAGCTGAACCAGCCTAAAATGTTGTGGCGATTTGCATACACATCCATTGATACTTTGCATTATGTGGGTATGTATGATGATGTATTTCTTTGAAACTTGGTTTCATAGCCAATGCCCTTTGGGGTAACCCTTGGCTCAGTGCTTTTGCAACTTGACCTGCACTGAACACGACACTGAAATGCCGTTAATTGTAGCAAAATGTTTCTTGTGCATGTGCAAGCAAACATAAAAATAGTTTTAGCACTTGAAAATCACTTTCAAACACTTTCACTAACGAATGATTTAACTTTCGTGAGAACTGTTTCATGATGCAGTAACGAAACATACAACAGTTAAAGAATGTTGTAGAGAAAAATACAAAAGAGAGAATACTGTTACTAAGAAGTATATTATTGGTGGGGGGAGTAGCCATGTAGTGAAAGGGATTCTTGCACCTTAATAACTCTGTCTCCATTCAACTCATTCACCAAAATCTGATCAGCATGGAGTCTGAGCCAGGGTCTCTGGATCCTAAAAATTTTGTGTCAGTGAGATTGGGCAGAGGGCAAAGTTACAGAGATGCAGGCATGCTTCACCCAAATTAAGACTTTTTTTTGCTCATCTGTAGCTAAAACAAGTTTTATTTTAAACCTGAAACTTGCAGGTGTGATAGATTCTTACCCAAGGTACATGCTTTCGTAAGTTTGAAGTTTTCAAATGATACAATTTTAAAATATCAGTTAATCACTGTCCCATTTCATAGAATGCTCATTTAAAAAATTAACGTTAAAGGATAGCTGATGTTTGTGTTAGAAACATAGAAATTAATGACAGATAGGGACCATCTGATCCATCTAGTCTGCCCTTATACCTACCCCTTCAACTATTCAATGTTATGCTGCCTTGTGCCTATCCCATGCATTTTGAAACAACCAACCATTTCCTCCATCACTTCCTGTGAAGGCGGCTCCATGCATCAACCACCCTCTCAGTAAAGAAGAACTTGTGTGTGTTGCTTGAATCTCCCTCCAGATTCAAGGGCAACACATGCAAGTTCTTAGTGTAAGGAAAACCAAGGAACAAAACTCACTTTTGTAACTTGAAAATCAGTTTCAAATGTTTTCACTAACATGAGAATAACTTTCTTGAGAATCCCCTACTTGATGCGATAATAGAAGCGTATGAAAGTGAAAAATTAGGTAATGAAAATACAAATGTGGAAACAACACTGTGCTGAAAAAACTATAGTAGTTTGAACTTCAAACTTATGAAGAGTGTGCCCTGGCTGCTAATGGGCCCTGCACTCCATGTGACTACAGAAGTGAGAACAGGCCCTCAGGACCCAACACTAAGGAGGAGTCCCTCTGGCTGTACTGCATGCTATGGATGCAGATGCACAGGATCCCAAGGACCCACAGGATACCAAAACAAGAATCCAATGGGCTGTCAGTGCAGTAGTCTGTGGAGCTGCAGAAAGCAGGGCCCTCTCTGTCCCCATGAATGCAACTATAGATGCAGACAAGCAGGGCCATCTGGGCCCTATGCTAGAGAAAGAGTCCTTCATGGCCTGATCTTCCATACAGCTATGGATGCAGATGCACAGGGCCCCAAGAAAATAATCATCTTCACTACATGGTTATTTTCTTTCCAGTAACATTTTTGGTAACATTATTTTCATTTTGTATTTTCACTATCATATTTTCACTTTTGAACATTTTCACTCGGCGTATATACTGCACTTTAATAAATATCAGTTTTGTGAGATTGCTTTTGTGATGCAGTACTGAAATATACAAAGTGAAAAATGTGGTAATAAATTATATGACAGTGAAAATACTGTCACTGAACAGTATGTTAGTGGAAAAAAACAAGTAACATATGGTGAAGCAGGACCCAGTGCATCTGCATCCATAGCTACATAGAAGTGCAGGGCCTACAGGGTCCTGCACATCTGCAGAAAGATGGACTCTTCCTTTGCTGCAGGGCCCAGATGTGCCTGCTTGCCTGCATCTGTAGTCACAAGGAAGCATTCTGCAGCCCATGAATAACCCCATGGACAGCCAACATATTCTTGTCTTGGGGCCTATGCCATCTGCATCATAACTGCACTGCAGCCAGACAGACTTTTCCTTGGTGCAGGATCAGTAGCACCACTCCCAGCCTGGAAGAGATGTTGCAGTGCTGGCCACTACAGGAAAAAAATAATCATATAGTGAGAGAACTCTTCTCTTAGCATATGGCCAGAGGGCCCTAGCCTCTCAATCTGATGCTGCACAGAAACACAGAACTAAAGGTCCTGCAATCCTGCAACCAGATGGACTTTGACATACACATCTGCATCTGTAGTCACATAGATTTGCAGGACCAGACTGTCCTGTGTTTCTCACCTTAGACAGCAAGGAAGCCTCTACATCCACATGGAGGTGGACTCTTCCCTTGACACCTGTACAGCTGGATCTGTTCATACAGGTCCCAAGGGATACTGTAACAACTTTTGTATAAGCTTTTTCATGTTTCTGTGTTTGAATTTTTACTCTTAGCTACACCTCTTGTTAGTATTCAGTTTACATAAAACTGCTTGCTAAAAGTAGCTGCAAAACCATGCTGAATTGCTCTGGAGAATGATTAAATTTCTTTGGCCTGTATTATAGGACCCACTGGCCAGTTAATGGGACAGCTGAAAGCAAAAACAACCCTTTCATGTTTCAAGAAGGGCCCTAGCTAATGAGCAAAGCAGTCACTACTGCTGTGCGAGACAGGAGGAAACTAAAAGGAATGGAGTTTAGAACACCACTAAATCTTAGATTCCAGTTTGTTGATCTTTCCAGGTGGGAGGTTTGCCAGGACACAAAAAAAGGTTGAATCTATGATGTCAGAGTGACATAATGGATGATGTGTCATGGGGAGGCTGAAGGGTCATGAGGCCTGCCAGAGCCTGAAAAAGTTAGGCTGGAATTCTGAATAGTTAACATTTATTTATTGAAATGTTTCACCAGGAAGGCACACTGGGCAGCAAGTTGCTTGTCTCCCGGTGCGACCTGGGGGGTAGGGAACAATGGGATAGAATACAGAGAAATGTTACAATGTTGGAATACAATTTGCTTACTTGATTACATGTGGCTCACATTGGCTAACAATGCAACAGTTAAGTGTAGTAGATATGAAGACATATATAGCAAATTGGCAACAGTTGGTGACAGTTGGTAACACTGGAACACATGCAGTAACTTTTCAACATTGATGTAGCACTAGATGGTAGGTGACACAATAGTAATTGGAAGACATTAAGCGTAACATAGATATTCAAGATTTACAGTGATTGGAGTAAAGACAGGAAGCATGGAAGGAGGGAAAGAAAAATTGAAAACAGAATGGAAGAGAAATGAAATTTACAGAGAGATGAGATAGAACACAATTTTAGCAAAAAGACAACAAGGGTGGACATAATGTGCATATAAGAGAGTATAGAGTGAGTTATAAGTAGCTTAATTGAGTGTAAGGGTAGGCAAATGTTAGCTATGTTAACCAGAAGGATAGGAGGAAGAGAAGAGGAGAAGTAGAGTGGCAGAGGGGTGATGAGAGAGGTATTGTGGGTGAGGGGGTATCAAAGAGGAAGAGCTGAAATTCAACAGTGTGTTATTATCCCTATCTAGGCAGGCAGTAGACAGCCCTACTGGTAGGACCTGGATTATAGGCGATGAGTAAGTTCATTTATATAGTGATGCAAGAGAGGTGTTGGGAGAAAGATGTTGTGGAGGGGGTAGCAGGGTCAACTATGGTGGGGGTAGTACCCCACCCAGTGTGCTGGTGACCCTGCCTGCACAAAAACAGTGATCCAGCAGTGACTGAGGTGCAGTAAAAAAGAAATAGGGGAAAGGGGTGAACTGTCGCCCACCATCGCTATGGATCCTGACTGCACAAGGGCAGTGATAGAACTCACAGGAGGAGATGAATAAGGGTAGAGAAAGAAGGAGAGCACTTTTGGGAGGAGGAAAATAGGGGACTAGGAGGAGCACAATCAGAGAAACAGGGTGGTGGGAAGTAGGCATATGGTAATATGGGCTTAAGGGAGATGGCAGAGAGAATTAGTGAGGGTCATGGCAGGCTACAGGAAAGAGGCAAGAAGTTCTTGAGGCAGAATTAATGGAGCAGCAAGAGGATGAGTGGCGACTTTGAGGAAGTGAATTCCAGATTTTTGGGAGGCGATAAGAATAACCCAATTGTCAATAAGGGTGGATCGGCTTGGGACCACCAGGGTTTGTGAGTTAGGTAGATCTTAAGAGAGTGGGAAAGGGAATGGTTATAAAGCGCTTTATAACCATTCCCTTTCCCACTCTCTTAAGATCTACCTAACTCACAAACCCTGGTGGTCCCAAGCCGATCCACCCTTATTGACAATTGGGTTATTCTTATCGCCTCCCAAAAATCTGGAATTCACTTCCTCAAAGTCGCCACTCATCCTCTTGCTGCTCCATTAATTCTGCCTCAAGAACTTCTTGCCTCTTTCCTGTAGCCTGCCATGACCCTCACTAATTCTCTCTGCCATCTCCCTTAAGCCCATATTACCATATGCCTACTTCCCACCACCCTGTTTCTCTGATTGTGCTCCTCCTAGTCCCCTATTTTCCTCCTCCCAAAAGTGCTCTCCTTCTTTCTCTACCCTTATTCATCTCCTCCTGTGAGTTCTATCACTGCCCTTGTGCAGTCAGGATCCATAGCGATGGTGGGCGACAGTTCACCCCTTTCCCCTATTTCTTTTTTACTGCACCTCAGTCACTGCTGGATCACTGTTTTTGTGCAGGCAGGGTCACCAGCACACTGGGTGGGGTACTACCCCCACCATAGTTGACCCTGCTACCCCCTCCACAACATCTTTCTCCCAACACCTCTCTTGCATCACTATATAAATGAACTTACTCATCGCCTATAATCCAGGTCCTACCAGTAGGGCTGTCTACTGCCTGCCTAGATAGGGATAATAACACACTGTTGAATTTCAGCTCTTCCTCTTTGATACCCCCTCACCCACAATACCTCTCTCATCACCCCTCTGCCACTCTACTTCTCCTCTTCTCTTCCTCCTATCCTTCTGGTTAACATAGCTAACATTTGCCTACCCTTACACTCAATTAAGCTACTTATAACTCACTCTATACTCTCTTATATGCACATTATGTCCACCCTTGTTGTCTTTTTGCTAAAATTGTGTTCTATCTCATCTCTCTGTAAATTTCATTTCTCTTCCATTCTGTTTTCAATTTTTCTTTCCCTCCTTCCATGCTTCCTGTCTTTACTCCAATCACTGTAAATCTTGAATATCTATGTTACGCTTAATGTCTTCCAATTACTATTGTGTCACCTACCATCTAGTGCTACATCAATGTTGAAAAGTTACTGCATGTGTTCCAGTGTTACCAACTGTCACCAACTGTTGCCAATTTGCTATATATGTCTTCATATCTACTACACTTAACTGTTGCATTGTTAGCCAATGTGAGCCACATGTAATCAAGTAAGCAAATTGTATTCCAACATTGTAACATTTCTCTGTATTCTATCCCATTGTTCCCTACCCCCCAGGTCGCACCGGGAGACAAGCAACTTGCTGCCCAGTGTGCCTTCCTGGTGAAACATTTCAATAAATAAATGTTAACTATTCAGAATTCCAGCCTAACTTTTTCAGGCTCTGGCAGGCCTCATGACCCTTCAGCCTCCCCATGACACATCATCCATTATGTCACTCTGACATCATAGATTCAACCTTTTTGTGTCCTGGCAAACCTCCCACCTGGAAAGATCAACAAACTGGAATCTAAGATTTAGTGGTGTTCTAAACTCCATTCCTTTTAGTTTCCTCCTGTCTCGCACAGCAGTAGTGACTGCTTTTGCTCATTAGCTAGGGCCCTTCTTGAAACATGAAAGGGTTGTTTTTGCTTTCAGCTGTCCCATTAACTGGCCAGTGGGTCCTATAATACAGGCCAAAGAAATTTAATCATTCTCCAGAGCAATTCAGCATGGTTTTGCAGCTACTTTTAGCAAGCAGTTTTATGTAAACTGAATACTAACAAGAGGTGTAGCTAAGAGTAAAAATTCAAACACAGAAACATGAAAAAGCTTATACAAAAGTTGTTACAGTATCCCTTGGGACCTGTATGAACAGATCCAGCTGTACAGGTGTCAAGGGAAGAGTCCACCTCCATGTGGATGTAGAGGCTTCCTTGCTGTCTAAGGTGAGAAACACAGGACAGTCTGGTCCTGCAAATCTATGTGACTACAGATGCAGATGTGTATGTCAAAGTCCATCTGGTTGCAGGATTGCAGGACCTTTAGTTCTGTGTTTCTGTGCAGCATCAGATTGAGAGGCTAGGGCCCTCTGGCCATATGCTAAGAGAAGAGTTCTCTCACTATATGATTATTTTTTTCCTGTAGTGGCCAGCACTGCAACATCTCTTCCAGGCTGGGAGTGGTGCTACTGATCCTGCACCAAGGAAAAGTCTGTCTGGCTGCAGTGCAGTTATGATGCAGATGGCATAGGCCCCAAGACAAGAATATGTTGGCTGTCCATGGGGTTATTCATGGGCTGCAGAATGTGCTTCCTTGTGACTACAGATGCAGGCAAGCAGGCACATCTGGGCCCTGCAGCAAAGGAAGAGTCCATCTTTCTGCAGATGTGCAGGACCCTGTAGGCCCTGCACTTCTATGTAGCTATGGATGCAGATGCACTGGGTCTGCTTCACTATATGTTACTTGTTTTTTTCCACTAACATACTGTTCAGTGACAGTATTTTCACTGTCATATAATTTATTACCACATTTTTCACTTTGTATATTTCAGTACTGCATCACAAAAGCAATCTCACAAAACTGATATTTATTAAAGTGCAGTATATACGCCGAGTGAAAATGTTCAAAAGTGAAAATATGATAGTGAAAATACAAAATGAAAATAATGTTACCAAAAATGTTACTGGAAAGAAAATAACCATGTAGTGAAGATGATTATTTTCTTGGGGCCCTGTGCATCTGCATCCATAGCTGTATGGAAGATCAGGCCATGAAGGACTCTTTCTCTAGCATAGGGCCCAGATGGCCCTGCTTGTCTGCATCTATAGTTGCATTCATGGGGACAGAGAGGGCCCTGCTTTCTGCAGCTCCACAGACTACTGCACTGACAGCCCATTGGATTCTTGTTTTGGTATCCTGTGGGTCCTTGGGATCCTGTGCATCTGCATCCATAGCATGCAGTACAGCCAGAGGGACTCCTCCTTAGTGTTGGGTCCTGAGGGCCTGTTCTCACTTCTGTAGTCACATGGAGTGCAGGGCCCATTAGCAGCCAGGGCACACTCTTCATAAGTTTGAAGTTCAAACTACTATAGTTTTTTCAGCACAGTGTTGTTTCCACATTTGTATTTTCATTACCTAATTTTTCACTTTCATACGCTTCTATTATCGCATCAAGTAGGGGATTCTCAAGAAAGTTATTCTCATGTTAGTGAAAACATTTGAAACTGATTTTCAAGTTACAAAAGTGAGTTTTGTTCCTTGGTTTTCACTTACACTAAGAACTTGCATGTGTTGCCCTTGAATCTGGAGGGGGCAGATTCAAGGGCAACACACACAAGTTCTTCTTTACTGAGAGGGTGGTTGATGCATGGAGCCGCCTTCCACAGGAAGTGATGGAGGTGAAAATGGTTGGAAGTTTCAAAAATGCATGGGATAGGCACAAGGGCAGCATAACATTGAATAGTTGAAGGGGTAGGTATAAGGGCAGACTAGATGGATCAGATGGTCCCTATCTGTCATTAATTTCTATGTTTCTAACACAAACATCAGCTATCCTTTAACGTTAATTTTTTAAATGAGCATTCTATGAAATGGGACAGTGATTAACTGATATTTTAAAAATTGTATCATTTGAAAACTTCAAACTTACGAAAGCATGTACCTTGGGTAAGAATCTATCACACCTGCAAGTTTCAGGTTTAAAATAAAACTTGTTTTAGCTACAGATGAGCAAAAAAAAGTCTTAATTTGGGTGAAGCATGCCTGCATCTCTGTAACTTTGCCCTCTGCCCAATCTCACTGACACAAAATTTTTAGGATCCAGAGACCCTGGCTCAGACTCCATGCTGATCAGATTTTGGTGAATGAGTTGAATGGAGACAGAGTTATTAAGGTGCAAGAATCCCTTTCACTACATGGCTACTCCCCCCACCAATAATATACTTCTTAGTAACAGTATTCTCTCTTTTGTATTTTTCTCTACAACATTCTTTAACTGTTGTATGTTTCGTTACTGCATCATGAAACAGTTCTCACGAAAGTTAAATCATTCGTTAGTGAAAGTGTTTGAAAGTGATTTTCAAGTGCTAAAACTATTTTTATGTTTGCTTGCACATGCACAAGAAACATTTTGCTACAATTAACGGCATTTCAGTGTCGTGTTCAGTGCAGGTCAAGTTGCAAAAGCACTGAGCCAAGGGTTACCCCAAAGGGCATTGGCTATGAAACCAAGTTTCAAAGAAATACATCATCATACATACCCACATAATGCAAAGTATCAATGGATGTGTATGCAAATCGCCACAACATTTTAGGCTGGTTCAGCTTTAAGCAGGGAGTGCTTTTGCACTGAGGTTTTTTGTCTTTTAGCTTGTTTTTTCTTTTTTTGGGGGGGGTTATCATGACTCCAACCTGTAAGACCAACTTAGAGGTTGTTAATTTCTAGGGTGTCATATACATGAGGCACACTGATGAGCCCTGGGTAGGATGAAACACATGTCTGTGTCTTCTGTTTGCAATCTTTGCAGATTGTGTGAGAGGCCCTCTGGCACCATGCATTCCTGCTTAGATCTGAACCAGCCTAAAATTTCATGGTGATTTTCATATATATCCCATGATATTTTGCATTATGAGGGTATGTGTGATTTTGTATTTCTTTAAACTTGGCTTTATAGCCAGTGCCCTTTGAGGTAACCCTTGCCTTACTGCTTGGGCTCACCAGACCATGACCTAAACCCATAAGATCAACTTAGGGGCTGGTTAATTTTCCCTGGAGCTTCATACAGATTAGGTACACTGATGACTCCTGGGTAGGACAGAACACTTGTTTGGGTCTTCTGTTTGAACCCTTTGCAGATTATGTAAGAGGCCCTCTGGCACCACAGATTCCTGATTAATGCTGAACCAGCCTAAAATTTCATGGTGATTTGCATTATGGGGTATGTGTGGTTTTGTATTTCTTGAAACTTGGTTTTATGGCCAATGCCCTTGTGGTAACCTTGCCTCACTGCTTGGGCTCAACATGACCCAAACCCGTGAAGATCAACTTAGGCTGGTTAATTTCTGGAGCTTATACAGATAAGGCACACAGATTACACTGCCTGCATTGCAAAAATTGTTCAGGAAGCAGGAGAAAACATTGACATCTTGGTACACATAGGGACTAATGATCTCACCAGCTGGTCAGTTGTGGAGACCAAGAAATGCCTGAACAGGCTGGGTGACAAACTATCATCCATTTCATCCGGCATCTCCTTCCTCTGAGATCCTACCAATCTAGGAGAGGGGCAGATGGATGGAAGGTCAGAGAGGGGAGATAGGGAGCTAAACATGTGGCTCAAGGGCTGGTGCGGAAAAGGACACAAATTTGTAGGTAACTGGCAACAATTTTGGAGCAAAAGTTCTTTAAATTTGATGGACTGCATCTGACTAAGGAGGGAGTCGGTGCATTGGGGCAGAAATTTGACGTCTTTGCAGAATATTTAAACTAGCAAATGGGGAGAGAGGTGCAGCACCCCACATGTTGAATGAGAAGAACACCCCTCCCCCCTCAGCTAGTGGTCAAACAGGAGTTCAGCATGTTTGCAGTTCATTTGCATCACCAGGTAAGGAAAAAGGTTCGGCTCCCCATACGATGCACAGGGGAAATGCCAGACCTCACTCAACAACAAACACACTGAAACTGGCCAATGGAAAATCATGTACATAATGCTCGTGGTCTGGAAACAAGATCCCAGACCTGCAGGCAATAATGACAGAGGCGAAACTGGATATAGTAGTACTAGCAAGACGTGTTTACCAGTAACCACACTTGGGAGACTTCAGTACCTGGCTATATGCTTTTCAGAAGAGGCTGAGGTGCAAAAGGTGGGGGTGGATTGGCCCTGTTTGTCAATGAAAATATCAAAGCTACAGAAATGCAGAATACACATAAGGAGCCAGAAGAACTGTGGGTCACCCTGGAAACAGGAAATAGGACAGCCATAAGAACTGGGGTTGTCTACAGGTCACCAGATCAGGGGGAGGACATAGACACATTACTGTTAAAAGATATACAAAACATGACAGCTGAAGGGGAGGTTCTGATAATGGGAGACTTCAATATGCCTGATACAGATTGGTCAATACCAGCAGGAACATCTGCCAGAACTAGACACATTGTGGATTCCCTGCAGGGGGAGGGCCTCAAACAACAGGTACAACAACCCACAAGAGACAGGGGTATCCTAGATCTAGAACTGACTAACAGGGAAAAGATCACAGATCTCCAGGTAGAAGATCACCTGGGGACAGTGAGCATCGATGGTATGGTTCAATTTGGCCACTACAACTAAATTCATCCCATTCCAAGGCAAACATATGGGACTTCAGAGGAGCTGACTTTGATAAGATGGCCAACAGAGTTAAGCTAGCCCTGGCAAAAAGAAATTCAGGTGAGGGGTCACAGGCAAGTGGGCAAGCCATAGGATGCAATTGAATCAACATCCTATTGTATTATAGAGAAAAGGAAATGCAAAAGAAGAAGGAAACCACTTTGGTTCTCAAAAACAGTAGCAGAAAAGGTCAGAGCCAAAAGGCTGGCCTTTAGGAAATATAAGGGAACACAGCAGAATGAAGATAGGCAGGCATACCAAACTTCCCTAAGGGAAGCAGGGAAGGCAGTAAGGCAGGCAAAGGCCCAAACTGAGGAAACACTAGTACAAACAGTAAAAGAAGTGACAAGACTTTCTATAGATGCATTAGTGAAAGGAGAAAGTCCAGCAGGGGTATTGCTAAGATCAAAGGAGATAAGGGTGTGTGTGAGGAGGAGGACCATGTAAAGGCATCTATCCTAAATAGATACTTCTGCTCAGAATTTACTGAAGAGAAGGTAGGGCAGGGCCCACAGCTCAGCACCATGGACAAGGGGAGGAGGTGCACTAGTCCTTCTCAAAAGAAAGGTCGTACAAGAGCTCAATAAGCTCAGGGTAGACAAGGTAATGGGACCTGATGGCATACATCCATTGTGGTAATGGAGCTAGGCATGGAACTGAGCAGAGCCATTATCAGAACTGTTTGTGAGTCTCTGAGCACATGAGAGGTCCCAGAAGACTGGAGAAAGGCTTTATGTGATCCCGCCCACAACAGTGGTAGCAGGAAGAAGGCAGGGAACTATAGACCAGTCAGTCTTACCTCAGTAGTGGGCAAGATTATGGAGGCACTTCTTAAGGAAAGGATAGTGCAACACCTGGAATCCATAGGAGCACAGGATCCAAGAAAGCATGGGTTTACAAAAGGAAGATCCTGTCAAACTAATCTCATAGATTTCTTTGACTGGGTAACCAGAGTGGTGCACCAAGGGGGAGCAGTTGATGTCGCCTACCTTGACTTCAGCAAAGCTTTCGATACTGTTCCACATAGAAGATTGATTAATAAGCTGGTAGGCTCGGAGGGTCAGAAGTTGGTCAACTGGGTGGCAAACTGGTTGATGGGCAGAAACAGAGAGTGGTGGTAAAACGGTATACAGTCAGAAGAGATGCAAGTCACAAGTGGGTACCAGGGATCAGTTCTGGGCCAGTCCTCATCAATATCTTCATCAGTGACATTGCAGATGGACTGGAGGTATGGTTTGTCTGTTTGCAGATGACACCAAGATCTGCAACAGAGTAGATGATCCAGATGGAGTGGGCAGAATGAGAAGAGATCTGAATAAACTAGCAAAATGGTCAAAAGAGTAGCAACTGGGGTTTAAAGCAAGGAAGTGCAAGATCATGCACATAGGGAAGAGAACCCCTAAAGCCACCTATAGGCTGGGAGGGGAGTTGCTGGCAGTCACAAGGGAAGAAGGAGACTTGGGCTTCATCATCATTGATGACCTGAAATCTGTCACACTTGGACAGCTGGTTCTGATCCGTGTATCATTTTTTTGTAAATATAAAAAAATGTGTGATGGACTGTCTGGCAGGAGGAAATGCTGGCTTGCTGAAACTGACACATCGAAACCTCCCAGGGATAAGTTCAAAGGATAGGAGGTAGCTTAATCTGCAGATATCTGAGGTGCAATTATCTTGTTAGTTTGCTTTGAAGGCAGGAACCAAGATATCCATTTTATAATGCCCTCAGGGAAATCCTTTGATCTGTTATTCATGTTGTTTGGATCATCGACCTAGGAAGCCAGCTCATTTCATCAAAGAGACCTTCGATGTCTGGGGATACCAGGTCCCAGACTAAATTAAGGAGTCCAATATACATTTGCTTTGAATATACAGTGACTTATATCAAAGAGACATTTGATGTCTGGGTAAGCAGAGCACAGACCGGTTTGGACCAGTCACAGGAAGAAAGACGATTCATTTTGTCATCTATTATTTTTTTAAATATCTTAATAGGACATCCTGTGTTTTAAAATATAAATTGTAATTCACCAAAAGGAGGAGTTAGGTGACCTTAGAGAGAAGGCCGGCTCAAGACTGCTTTAAATATACTGAGCCGACCTTACAGATTGACATTCACATTCATTTTCCATTTTCTGACTGAGAGAAGAGAGACCACGAGGCACTGAAAAATTAAGAAGTAAGACCTTAGACAAGACTAGTCTAGTGTGTGTAGGAATTTGCACTTTAAACCTGTTTGTTTTTGACGGCTGTATGTGTTGGGATATTTTGTTCTGTATTTTATTATTTTCCTATTTTATCTATTTTAAAGTAAAGATATATATTTTAAAAACAGAAACTGCCTGTGTGCCTTGAAACTTCTTTTATATAAGTGGAGCTTGAATGGTTATAGTTGACACTGTACATGTGCTTATTGTGATACCAAACTGGGAAACAGATAAGAGTTCTCTAAGGTCTTGAATAGAGTTCTAAGGGTTCATTTGAAATACCTGATTAGGTGCCTGTAGGCAAAGATATCTGGCCTCCAAGACAGACTTATCTGAGCCTGACAATTGGGTATGCTAACAAGAGGTAATCAGTTTGAATCCCTCCAGAACTTGGGACTAAGGTGACTAGAACCCGCAAAACAGACAAGAGGGTTACCTTGTTCTGTTAAACTGTTCACAATTCTACGCTCAGAGGTTGGCACTTTAGGAGTAGAGGGCTGACCTGCTGAGTGGGTTTGTGACAAAATTATCCAAGCAGACCACTAAAGCAGTAGGTAAGGCTAGTGGGATGTTAGGGTGTATTAGTAAGGGTATCACAAGTCAGAAGAGGGAGGTAATAATCCCTCTTTACAAGACACAGGTTAGGCCCCAGCTGGAGTACTACGTGCAGTACTGGAGGCCACACCTTCACAAATACATTAACCAAATTGAGGCAGTCCAGAGAAGGGCAACCAAAATGGTGCAGGGACTGCATCATAAAAACATATGAGGACAGATTAATGGAGCTCAATATGTATACCCTAGAGCAAAGGAGGGAGAGAGGTGATATGATCAGAACATTCAAACACCTTAAGGGCATTAACAAGGTGAAAGAGTCTAATATGTTTCAATATAAGAAAAATAGCAGGACAAGAGGACACAGCATAAGATTAGAGGGAGGCCGATTAAGGGGTAATGTGAGGAAGTTCTTTTTCACCGAAAGGGTGGTGGATGCATGGAATGGCCTACCTCAGGAAGTGGTGGATATGAATATAGTGCAGGGCTACGAACAGGCATGGGATAGGCATAAGGGAGCAATACAGATGAGTATGAATAAATAGGCCATTGACAGAGCAAAGGCCAATGGCACATTTATAAGGTAGAAAAATAAATGGGCAGACTGGATGGGCCTTGCAGTCCTTATCTGCCGTCATCTTCTGTGTTTCTGTGACTCCTTGGTGGGACAGAACATATGTCCGTGTCTTCTGTTTGAACACTTTACAGATTGTGTGAGAGGCCCTCTGGCACCATACATTCCAGATTAAAGTTGAACCAGTCTAAAATGTCATGGTAACTTGCATTATGGGGGTATGTGTGGTTTTGTATTTCTTTGAAACTTGGTTGTATGGCCAATGCCCTTTGTGGAAACCCTTACCCCAGTGCTTGGGCTCACCATGAACCAAACCCTTAAGATAAACTTAGGGTCTGGTTAATTTTCCCTGGTGCTTCGTACAGACAAGGCACACTGATGAGTCCTGGGTAGGATAGAACATGCGTCTATGTCTTCTGTTTGCACCCTTTGCAGATTGCGTGAGAGGCTCTCTAGCACCATGTAATCCTGATTAAAGCTAAGCCAGCCTAAAATTTCATGGTGATTTGCATATACATCCCATAATGCTTTGCATTATAAGGATATGTGTGATTCTGTATTTCTTGTGTGGCTTAGACATTATAAAAGCAGGTGACTCAAATTACAACTTCCTGTTGTTAGCCTTGCTTGTAGAGCAGAAAGCAGCTAACTAAAAGAAGCTACATTTTCTTATTAATTTAAAACGTATATGTCAGCAGGAGTCAGTGTCTGTTGAGATTTAGTAGACAGATACTTTATTAGAAGTAGAAGGGGTCTTATTTAGGGTTAAAAAAAGAAACGAAAGAAAGTTAGTGTGTGTTCTGTGCTGGGAGGGTACTGTATCAGCTGACTTTGCTAAACCAGTAGGAGGACAGAGAGCTTAATTGGGGGTGTGGCTCAGACACTATAAAAGCAGGTGACTCAAATTACAACTTACTGTTGCTAGCCTTTTTCTTACTAATTTCCCTCCATCCCACCCTAAGCCAGTTCTACTTTTATAGCCACTGGATTTGATGTCAACAGGAACTTCCTGTTTGGCAGTAGGAAGGGAAGGATCATAGAGAAACATTGGTTTTGTCAACCCTAAAGGAAAACAGTAGATCACTCTCCCCCCCCTAGCTGCTGGTGGTCTGACATTGAGCAAGGAAGAAGGAGGCTACTGAAGAAGATAGGAAGTTTCTGTCCCAGAACAGGAAGGGTGAGAGTTGTAAGGAGAGGAGAGAGTAAGAATACAGAGAAACAGTAGAGGGGACACAAAATAAGACTTGATGGGAATGGTGCAGTGCAATGGCTGTGTGGCGGCAGTGTTCCAGGAGACATTCTGGAGGCTGCGATGCTGCCCTATATGCAGGCACCTCTCTGGTCCGAGAGGAGGTTGCCTTCTCCAGGCTGACCTGGCTAGGATTCGTGAAACCTCCTCCCCCACCCAGGAACCACCAGGGCCAATGTCACTACCTCAGAGGTTGCCAAGAAAGAGGAGAGGCTGGACCAGGGTGGGCTCAGGGAGGGAGAGGGTGGTGGAACAGAGTTACATCCCTCCAGCTGTACCTATCCACAATTCATTGGCTCTTCTGTTGGATAGTGGTTCCTCTATGGAGGTACCTGCAGTGGAGACCAAGGAGGATGCTGGGAACGTTCACAAAGGTGACCCACAGGAGGGTAGCATGGCACCCCACAGGGGAAGGAAACAACTCCTGATGGGGGACTCAATCATTAGGGGGGTAGAAACGGGGGAGGAGGGGGGAGGGAGGTAAGGTGCCTTCCTGGCGCCATGGCTTGGAGGGACAGGAAGCAAATCCTCAGGATCATGGGAGGAGCTGCACAAGGGAAGGAGCTGGATGTCATTGTCCACCTAGGGACAAATGACCTGGCTAGGAATGGGATCAGAGCAGTGCAAGAGGAGTTTGTAGAGTTGGGGAGGGGCCTTAGACAAGTAGCACATACGGTAACCTTCTCGGAGGTGCTGCTTGTCTATGGCAAGGGAGATGCTAGGGCACTCCTCACCAGGGAATTCAATGACTGGTTGAAATACTGGTGTGGAGCTCAGGGTTTTGGCCTCATTGGGGACTGGGGAGCCACCTGGAGGGATGCAGACCTATACTGGTGTGATGGTCTGCATCTGTCCGGGGGAACCAGGATCCTAGGTGAGAGGTTTAAATGCTTCATTGGCAAGCATTTAAACTAACTAAGGGGGGAGGCACTGAAAATGAGCAGGGAAATCCCAGCCTCCACCCACAAAACATGGTAATTAGTGAGGTAAACACCAAGGTAGAGAAGTTATTAGGGAACAGAATAGAGGTAAATGTAAAAAAAGGCAAAGGTAGTAAGGACAGGAATGGGGCTAAAAGGGGTAAGGCTATCAAAAAGTGGAGGGTGATGAGTACTAATGCCTGTAGTCGGTGTAACAAGCTTCCTGAACTAGTGGCCTTGATGGAAGAGGGTTGCCTGGATATTGTGGCAGTCACAGAAACATGGTACACAGAGAACCATGACTGGGATGTCAACATACCAGGATACACAGTCTACAGGAGGGACAGGGAGGGTAAAAGAGGAGGAGTAGCTCTCTATGTAAAGGAAGGGATCAAAGCAACAGAACTAAAGAGCAAACAGGGAGCAGATGAGGCACTCTGGGTCACCCTGGAGACAGGAAATGGCACCACAATCCGCATGGGGTTGTATACAGACCCCCATCTCAGGGGGAAGGAATGGACAAGGAAATGATAGAAGGCTTCCTTAGAATGGCAGAAAACAGGGAGATATCGTTGATGGGGGACCTGAATATGCCAGATGTTAACTTGAGCACCTTTGCTGCAGGCACATCCAAGAGCAGGGTTATTCTTGATGCCCTACAGGGGGCATGCCTCAGACAGCTAGTATTGGAACCCACTTGGGAGGGAGCAATCTTAGACCTGGTACTCTCAAATGGGGACGGAGAAAGAATCTCAGATTTAGAAGCAGGTAGCCATCTTGGAACAAGTGACCACCAAACAGTTTGGTTCACGATAAACACAGCCATACAATCAAGCCACACAAAAGCAAGAGTATTGGACTTTAGGAGGGCTGACTTGGGAAAATGAGAGAGTGCCTGAGAAAAGCACTAGCAAACAGGCAAGAAGGAGGGGTGGAGGAACAATGGGGAGTAATCAAAACAGCCATCACAGAGGCAACAAGCCTTTGTGTAAAGCAAATCAATAAAACACAACGAAGGAAAAAAACGCTATGGTTCTCGAAAGAGGTGGCAGGGAAGGTTAAGGAGAAAAGGATAGCATTCAGGAAATATAAGAAAACACAGAAGGAGCAGGACAGAGAACTTTATCAGTTAAAGCAGGCTGGGAAGGCAGTCAGAATAGCAAAGGCCCAAACCGAGGAAAGGAAATGCAGTTCTGTTAAGAAGGGGGATAAGACCTTTTATAAGTACATTAGGGAGCGAAGAAAGACCAAAGGAGGGATACTGAGGCTTAATAAAGGGGAGGGAATGTGGGTAGAGGGTAACAGTGAAAAAGCAGGGATATTGAATGAATATTTCTGCTCAGTATTTACAAAGGAAGAGGAGGGGGAGGTACCTAAACCAAACAAGAGAAACACTCTGAAGATGGGGGTCGATATCAGTCCATTTACAGAAGAAAGGGTTCTGGAAGAACTAATAAAATTGAAGGTGGACAAAGCAATGGGGCCTGATGGGATTCACCCAAGAATTCTATAAGAACTAAGGGTAGAACTAGTGACACCGCTGACTACTCTCTTTAACAAATCATGGGAGGATGGGGTTGTACCCCGAGGACTGGAGGAGGGTAGATGTGATTCCTCTTCACAAAAGTGGGAGCAGGACAGAGGTGGGAAACTACAGACCAGTTAGTTTGACCTCAGTGGTAGGGAAAATGATGGAATCGCTTCTGAGGGAAAGAATTGTTGAGTACCTAGAGGCCAGTGGGGCACAGGACCCAAGGCAGCATGGATTCACGATGGGAAGGTCATGTCAGATGAATCTAATAGATTTCTTTGACTGGGTGACCAAAGTAGTAGACCAGGGAGGGGCTGTGGACATGGCCTACCTAGATTTTAGCAAGGCATTTGATACAGTCCCACACAAAAAGATTAATACACAAGTTAGCCAGCCTTGGAGTGGGTCCCAAGGTGGTAGCCTGGATAAAAAATTGGCTAGACAACAGAACGCAAAGGGTAGTAGTAAATGGAGTACACAGTGAAGAAAGGAGGGTTACTAGCGGGGTACTGCAGGGTTCAGTACTGGGACCGGTCCTTTTTAATGTCTTTATAAGTGACATTGCAGAGGAACTGGAAGGAAAAGTATGTCTCTTTGCAGATGACACAAAGATCTGCAACAGGGCTGATACACAAGATGGAGTGGAAAGGATGAGAAGGGACCTGGTAAGGTTGGAGGAATGGTCAAATGTATGGCAGCTCAGATTCAATGCAAAGAAGTACAAGGTAATGCACATGGGAAACAAAAATCCAGGGGAAGCATACACAATGGGGGGTGAGATACTGACAACAGTAAAAATGGAAAGGGACCTGGGGGTAATTATATCAGATGACCTAAAGGTGGGCAAGCAATGTGAGAAGGCAGTAAGGAAGGCTGGGAGGATACTAGGATGCATAGGAAGAGGCATCAATAGTAGAAAACAGGAAGCTGTTATCCCTCTGTACAGACAGTTGGTGAGACCCCATCTGGAGTACTGTGTGCAGTTCTGGAGACCCCATCTCCACAAAGACATAGACAGAGTGGAGGCTGTCCAGAGGAGGCAACCAAAATGGTGCATTGTCTGCACCAGAAGACATACGAAGAAAGACTAAAGGAGCTTAATATGTATACCCTTGAGGAAAGAAGGGAGAGAGGGGACATGATAGAAACTTTCAAGTACCTCAAGGGAATCAACAAAGTTCAAGAGGGTAGCATCTTTCAGAAAAAGAGATGTGCAAGAACAAGGGTTCATAATTTGAAGATAGAGGGGAGACGGCTCAGCGGTAATGTGAGGAAGTATTTTTTCACAGAGAGGGTTGTGGATGCATGGAACAGCCTCCCTGAGGAGGTTGTGGAGTCAAGAACAGTGGAGGAATTCAAGAATGCATGGGACAGACATAAGGCAGTCCTAGTGGGGGTAGGAGGAAGTAAGCTGTTGGTTAACTAGGATCTGCAGCTTATCTGTTAGGTAGGAAAATGGGCAGACTAGGTGGGCCAAGCGGTCCTTATCTGCTGTCAAATTCTATGTTTCTTTAAAACTTGACTTTATGGCCATTGCATTTTGGGTAATCCTTTCCTCAGTGCTTTTGCACTGAGGTTCTTTATCTTTAGGTTGTTTATTTTTGGGGGTTTGCCATGACCAAAACCCATAAGACCAGCTTAGGGGCTGATTAATTTCCCTGGGGTGTCATACAGATGAGGCACACTGATGAGTCTTGGGTAGGACGAATCACATGTCTGTGTTTTTTATTTGTACCCTTTGCGGATTATGTGAGAGGCCCTCTGGCATCATGCATTCATGCTTACAGCTGAACCAGCCTAAAATGTCAGGGAGATTTGCATACACATCCCATGGTGCTTTGCATTATGGGATATGTGTGATTTTGTATTTTAGTACATTTATTGTTAACAAGGTAGACTCCATACACTCATTGTTAACAGCACTGCTGCAACGTGTACAGTGCACATTGTTCACAACTTGGACAAACCATGTACTAATTGGTAACAACATAGATGTACCATGTACTCATTGGTAATAGCATAGCTGTAGTACGTACTTGTTGTTAACCGCATTGATGCACCATGTACTCCTTGTTTACAGAGTAACCACACCATGTGTTCATTCTTAATAGCATAGCCACAGTAAGTACTTGTTGACAGCATAGATGCACCAGGTACTCCTTGTTAGCAATGTAACCCGACCATGTACTCATTGTTAATAGCATGCCATAATATGTACTTGTTAATAGCAAGTTATATGGGTTGTCGGCTCTGTGGAATAACACTGCGATATAGGTCAGTAGATGATTTAGCAGTGCCTTATGGGTCCAGATATAGAGTTCTTTCAAACACCTGGTAGTCAGGGAAGGCCATCCTACTGTAGATTAGAGGATATAATGATGAGTCCTGGGTGGAGACAGGTATGAAGCAGATAGTCAAACAGAAGTAGAAAGATAGCACCTCAGATGTGCAGTGTCTCACTAGATCAGGTACATTAACAAGGTAGCAAAATGGCTGGTACCTACACACTGCTGAAAATTAAAAGATGCTGTAAGTTTTGAAAGCTCGTAGTGTCCACACAGCATCAAAGCTGCAGTGGGATACAAGTACTAGAAGGAAGAGAGCATACCTGTGCCTCAGTTTGAAAGTGCATCATTTTATTGTAGTGTAGACTTTCCATGTTTCAAAAAAGGGTTAAAAAGAACACAACTGAATGCAAGGCGCTTCTCTCTTACAACCCCTCTACTTTATTTTTGTTTACTGGGTGGGGGACAGTAGACACAGAAGCGACTATTTTAAGGCCCGACCCAGGCCATTACAAGATAAATGGCAGGTACAGTGGTTGCTATATAAAAGTGGCGGTGCTGAGAAATACCTCGGTGGATGCGGTATGCCACTCATTGTACCGACAGGCACCGAGAAATACCTTGTTACTGCTCAGTATTTGGTAAGTGGTGGGCAAGTGTTTAATTAGTTCAGTTAGTTTAGTTCCTGCTCAATTGCAGCTTAAAAGAGCCAGATGGTGCTGTTTGTAGTTAAATTTATAATAATGCGTCAATTATCCTGTGGTGTCCCTACAGTCTACATTTCACACCAGGATCTTGCTTTTTTTAGCAGTTGTGTTTTTTTTCATATACTGTAGCACTCACAAGCCCCAATCCCCCTGCTTGAAATTCAGCATTTTTCCCCAGTTTTTTTTTTTTTTTAGTATACTTTTTACCTTCTTAGGATCACCGGTAACTCTGCCCTTGGTCACGGCCCCCCTTTATGCCCCCACCTCGGCAATCACCAGACTTCTCCTCAGTCACCCCTGGCTTACCCCCCCAGAGGGCCAGGTTGCAGATCTGCTCCCCTATCAGCTCCACCCTACTAATGTCTAGTCGGGAGAGCACTGGCACCGGAGGCTAATTGGGACTCAGAGGAAAGGGTGCCATGGAGGTGATCCTAGCAGCATTTTCTTCCCCTCTGTAAGCAGGGCGGGGACGTGCAATGATGACCAGCATCTGCCACACCCTGAAGTCTTGCTGGCCTCCGCTGGGTGCCGTTTGTGCGCCGAGCAAACAACCCCCCTTCCTTCCAGAGAAGGAGAGCACTCCTGGGGACGCTCAATCCTTCTCTCCCTGGCCAGCCCTCCAATGACCCGAGTCCATTCCTGAACCCGGGTTGCCAGGCGTCGCAAGTGGAATTCCAACCGCTGCACTGATGGGCCGGCCCTTCCCCAGTTGTTTTAGTGGATCCCTGCCCGCAAGCCTCAGTCCCCGTTTCAAATTAAACTTTTTTCTCTTGTGGTTTTATAGACCCAGCCTGCAAGCCCCAATTCCCCTGTTTCAATTTAAACATTTTTCCCTTGTGGTGTTGTAGACCCTGCCTGCAAGTCCTGATCCCCCTGTTTCAATTTAAACATTTTTCCCTAGTAGTTTAGTGGACCCCCACTGGCACACCCAGATCCCCCTGTTTAAAATTAATCATTTTTCCCTGGTGGTTTAATGGACCCACTAACACCTGCAAGCCCCAAATCTGCCTTTGGAAAAAGCCATGACTGATGGCATACTGTGAAATTTGGATACAACAGTGACACATGCTTCCAATATGATAAAGTATATTATTAAAATAAATGAACTGGAATCTACCAATTATGCAGCTCAACCTTTGATCAAGCACTGTGTTTCTTGGTGTGCAGTTTAACTGTTGCCAGTTCATTGTTCAATTAGTTTCTCTTCCCCAGGTTCAAAAAATTGCCTTTTACTAGTCCTTCATATCGGAAACTCTTTTCAGACACTAAGCACTGATGTTACTTTTCTTTTCTCCAGTAACCCTTAAGAGCCCCCCTTGTTAAAAACATGTTCTCCTGAATTTCTACATTTCTGCAACTAAAAAACACGATCGCTATTCTGTTTAACTCTAATGCTTGCCTTGAGCGAGACTTGTGTTTGTCTGCCCAGGAGTTAAATTTAATTCTGTATTACTCTGCAATGTAAACACTGTTTCATTTAAGTAAATAAGAAACTGTCAGCACATTTGAATAAATAAACACACTCATGCACTCAAACTACAAACAGGGACTCTCATTTTTATATTTTCAGGAGCCGCATTAACTCCACATCTCCAAGCTATTTTATTCAATTACCTATGTGTTGAGAACCTGCTGGAGCTACATCACAATGTGGCTGTGTCACTAAATGCATCTTACAGAAGGAGCTGCATAACACCACAGCAAATCCATTGAACACTCAAATGCAGTAAACCCTTCAGTGCAAAATATTGAGATGTCAATAAATTCTCCAAACCTGCTGCCTCCTTATTGTGTCTATGTTTCCCTCATGCTTTGGATGAGAAAAACATCACCTCAGTAGGTTAGGAGACTATGGTGACATTTCATGACGTTATTTATATTTACTTAGCAATATTTTGCACCTAAGAATTTTTTTTGCACGTGACTGTTCAGTACTTTATCAAAAGGCCTTTGGCTTTGCTGTGCTATAATTAAGCTCCTTCCGTAAGACACCTTTGGTGGCATAACAACCCATCCCCACCAGCCTCAAACCACGCTTGCAATTTTCTGAGTTCCATCAATTTGAACTGATGCTCAGCTACAGTATATCTACTACCTCCATCTGTTTGCCACATCAAACTCACTTTTATGTAATCGCCCCTGTTGTCTGGTAGCATCACACACCTTACTACATAATTAAGTTCTTTGACTGAGCAACTGGTGAAGTGCATCGGGGATGGGTATTGGATAAGGACTACATAGATTTCATCAGGGCCTTTAACTTCATGTCACAACCGATGGCTGATCAACAAGCTGGTGAGCACGGGGATGGTCGAGAAGATAGTGAATGTTTACCTGGGGTACATTATGCAAACTATAGCATTGAGATGAGATTCAGAGACACACCCTTTTGGGGAAGTCTCCTCTCTGAACCACAGAATCAGAGGCATTTAGGGGTGGGGGTGGCATAGGTGCACTGCACAGATGGATAAAGAAGTAGATAACCAGTTTCCTCCTCTCTACTCTGTAAGAAAGGGGCTGGGTGTAACTTGGGTTAGTATTGACTAACAGGGAAAGGATCACAGATCTCCAGGTAGAAGGTCACTTGGGGGCCAGTGACCATCACATGATATGGTTCAATTTGGCCACTAGAACTAAATCATCCCCTTCCAAGGCAAAAATATGGGACTTCAGAGGAGCTGACATTGATAAGATGGCCAACAGAGTTAAGCTAGCCCTGGCAAAAAGATGTACAGGTGAGGGGGTACAGGAAAAATGGGCAAGCATTAAGGATGCAATGCTTGAAGCAACATCCCATTGTGTTGGGGAGAAAAGAAAGTGCAAAAGAAGAAGGAAACCACTTTGGTTCTCAAATACAGTAGCAGAAAAGGTCAGAGCCAAAAGGCTGGCCTTCAGGAAATATAAGGGAATGCAGCAGGATGAAGATAGGGATGCATGCCAAACTTCCCTAAGGGAAGCAGGGAAGGCAGTAAGGCAGGCAAAGGCCCAAACCGAGGAAACACTAGCACAAACAGTAAAAGAAGGTGACAAGACTTTCTTTAGATACATTAGTGAAAAGAGAAAGTTCAGAGGGAGTATTGCTAAAATCAATGGGGATAAAGGGGTGTTTGAGGAGGAGGAGGACCATGTAAAAAGCATCTATCCTAAATAGATACTTTTGCTCAGTATTTACTGAAGAGAAGGTGAGGCAGGGCCCACAGCTCAGCACCATGGACAAAGGGGGGAGGGAGGTGTGCATTAGTCCCTTCACAAAAGAAAGGGTCCTGCAAGAGTGCGATAAGCTCAGGGTGAACAAGGCAATGGGACCTGATGGCATACATCCCAGGGTACTAAAGGAGCTAAGGGCGGAACTAACAGAGCCATTATCAGAAGTGTTTAGTGAGTCTCTGAGCACATGAGAGGTCCCAGAACACTGAAGAAAGGCTCATATGATCCCACTCCACAATAGTGGTAGCAGGGAGGAGGCAGGGAACTACAGACCAGTCAGTCTTACCTCAGTGGTGGGCAAGATTATGGAGGCACTCCTTAAGGAAAGGATAGTGCAACACCTGGAATCCATAGGAGCACAAGATCAAAGACAGCATGGGTTTACAAAAGGAAGATCCTGTCAAACTAATCTCATAGATTTCTTTGACTGGGTAACCAGAGTGGTGGACCAAGGGGGAGCAGTTGATGTCACCTACCTTGACTTCAGCAAAGCTTTCAATACTGTTCCACATAGAAGATTGATTAATAAGCTGAGTAGGCTCAGGGTGGGTCAGAAGTTGGTCAACTGCCTGGCAAACTGGTTGACGGGCTGAAAACAGAGTGTGGTGGTAAATAGTATACAGTCAGAAGAGATGCAGGTCACAAGTGGGGTACCTCAGTGATCAGTTCTAGGGCCAGTCCTCTTCAATATCTTCATCAGTGGCATTGCAAATGGACTGGAGGGTAAGGTTTGTCTGTTTGCAGATGACACCAAGATCTGCAACAGAGTAGATGATCCAGATGGGGTGTGCAGAATGAGAAGAGATCTAGATAAACTAGCAAAATGGTCGAAAGAGTGGCAACTGGGGTTTAACGCAAAGAAGTGCAAGATCATGCACATAGGGAAGAGAAACCCAGCCACCTATAGCCTGGGAGGGAGTTGCTGGCAGTCACAAAGGAAGAAAGAGACTTGGGCATCATCATCATTGATGACCTGAAATCATCCAAGCAGACCACTAAAGCAGTAGGTAAGGCTAGGGGATGTTGGGGTATATTAGTAGGGGTATCACAAGTCATAAGAGGGAGGTAATAATCCTTTTACAAGACACTGGTTAGGCTCTCATCTGAGTACTGCATGCAGTACTGAAGCCACACCTTCACAAGGACATTAACCAAATTGAGGCAGTCCAGAGAAGGGCAACCAAAATGGTGCAGGGACTGCATCAGAAAACATTTGAGGACAGATTAACGGAGCTCAATATGTATACCCTAGAGCAAAAGAGGGAGAGAGGTGATATGATTGAATCATTCAGACACCTTAGGGGCATTAACAAGGTGAAAGAGTCTAACATGTTTCAATATAAGAAAAATAGCAGGACAAGAGGACACAGCATGAGATTAGAGGAAGGCCGATTAAGGGGTAACGTGAATAATTTCTTTTTCACAGAAAGGGTGGTGGATGCATGGAACGGCATACCTCAGGAAGTGGTGGATATGAATACAGTGCAGGGCTTCAAACAAGCATGGGATAGGCATAAGGGAGCAAATACAGATGAGTATGAATAGATAGGCCATTGACAGAGCAAAGGCCAATGGCACATTCATAAGGTAGAAAAGAATGGGCAGACTGGATGGGCCTTGCGGTCCTTATCTGCCATCAGCTTTATGTTTCTATGTTCTATTTTTCTATGTCCCTGCTCCAGGGCCCCAATAGCAAAATCTCCAAGTGAAATGTGTTGAACTGCACCTTAATTATAACCAAAACAAATTCAACTGTTTTAGTAAAGATTATATTTACAAAAGAAAAGATGGTCTGTACTGAGTGATTTAATAAGTCCGCATCAGGGAACCGCAGCTCCACCAGAGTGCCTGCAAGGTTAAACAGAACTGACTGTACACAACAACAAACCAGTACTGAACAACGGGCAGTACTATAATTGTCAGGAATTGTATGGCTGAGATGTAATGACACTTTTTAGCGGCCTCTGAGGCATCACAGGCAATTGTCATTGTTCAACCCTCTCCTTCCCCTGTCCCCATGCTCTCCTGCTTATGGCAAGTGGTCTGCCAATATCTGATATATTCCTCTGATAGTTATTATATATTATAAATCATGTACACAAAGTATGTTATGTGAGTAGAATGGTAAAAAATATTTCGAAAGCTACTTACAGGTGGCATGAAGTAAAAGATGGAATATGGTTATTCAACAGCCCTCATTAATAACCATTATTAATAAAAACAAACAGATGGTTGAACATTTCATTGTCATTGACACAAGGCATCATACAGTTCATTCCAAATGAGTCAATTTCACTCATACAGTACTTGAGAAAACATTCACTTTGAGGCAGATGATGAGATAGAGATGAAAGGAAAAGGAGAAATTGTTTAACACTGCACGAGTTTTGACATTTAATCCATAAAAAAGTGCTACCAAAAGTAGTCATCTTACCCATAACAAAGTACCAGAAGTAGCCAAAAGCCAGACTCTGTGGATAGAAAGGATTTTATTGAATCCCAGTGTAAAGTCCCACATAACAATGTTAAAAAATCCATTTAAAATACAGTAACAGGGAAGTGATGAAATGTACTGTTAATCACAGATGAAAACTGGTTCACAGATGGGATCTCTACCATTGCTCTCTCTAGTGAAGCCAGATTTACAGCAGCCACTGACATCACTCCTTCCTGACCACCAGGCTGCCACAGAAATACAGAATCAACACAAGTCAAGTGTCTTTCAAAGAGTGAGCAAGAACTGCTAAGCAGATTTGAATGACAACACAAAGGTATTAAGCTCACATTGTTTCTACACAGTTGAGGGCTACACATATCTCACGTGTGTTAATTTGGCTGCCCCACTTCTCTGTGTCTCTCCTCAACCCCCCAGCCGACACTTGACTTTGCCTGTTTGTGGCCCTTTGCAGTTATGCTGGCTCTAGTCTATGGCATTTACAAAATTCTCAAACAACCGAGCCTCTATAAAAGAGTATCTGACTCAAAGGTTGTATTCTGAATATCTAAATGAATAAATTAAATAAAACAACTTATGCACACACCACAAGATCTGCTCCCCATCAAGTCCGATACATTTTGATGAAATACTGGAGTCAGGGCATTGGACATATTCATAAGGGTACTGTAGGAGAGGTAGTAAGATTGTTTTGAGCAAAAGTGTTATAAGTATGAAATGAAAGTAGCTGGCAGTGGATCTGTATTGTGTTTTGAATCAATACCTGCTTCTGTAATAGTAGTCAAAAAGAATAAATACATAAATTTATAAATATGCCCATTCAGTGGAAATAAACTCTGCATCTGTTGCAGATTGTATAAGAAACCCCTGAAATAAATACCGTATCCCATTCACACCGAACAGAAGAATTAGGGTGCTGTTTTTGTTTAATTTTGTCAATGTTAATCCTGTGTGAGCTTAGAAACAGAGAATCTGATGGCAGATAAGGACCGCTGGCCCACCTAGTCTGCCCATTTCCTACCTAATGGATACTGCAGATCCTAGTTAACCAACAGCCTACTTCTTCCTACCCCCACTAGAATTGCCTTATGACTATCCCATACATTCTTGAATTCCCCTCTGTTTTTGACTCTACAACCTCCTCAGGAAGGCTGTTCCATGCATCTACAACCTCTCTGTGAAGAGATACTCCTCACATTACCTCTGAGCCGTCCTTCTCTATCTTCAGATTGTTCCCTTTGTTCTTGCACATCTCTTTTCTGAAAGATGCTACCTCTTGGACTTTGTTAATTCCTTGAGGTATTTGAAAGTTTCATCATATCCCCCTTTCCTCTAGTCTGTACATCTTAAGAATATTTTTCATCTTGTTGTAACTGCTGCTTCATATTACCGTAAAATAAATATTAAACTAAGCTGGAATTAATAAATCCTTACCATTTAAAAAACTTAATATAGGTGAAGAACTGTCAAGCCTTGCATGACAGCAAATGAATGAATAAGAAGGTGTACAGATACAGTAGATGCTGGTGGGCTATAGCACAGGGTTTCAAAGTTAGTAGTCTAGCAGGTTACTGCATTCATTCACGTATCTGGTCCTGTATAGTACAGTATGGACTTCAAGCCCATTGGTCCATACTGCGGACCAATAGGCGTACTAGATTGTACCGTACACTGTCATTCAGCAGGCGGTCGGGCAGTATGCGGTGGGTGCTGCTGCTCGCCAATGACGGAGGTGCTGGGTGGCAGGGCCTCTGTGGGTGGTTGGGGAGGTACCACTGACCACCAGGTAACTCTTTCCATTTACAATGGCTTGCGATCGGCGACGGGGTGTACGCTCAGACCACCAGGTATTACATTAAATTGTATAGATGCCCACGATTGGGCGTAAGGGGTGTACCGCTAGACCAGCAGGTATTACATTAAATTGTACAGATGCCTGAGATCGGGCATATGGGAGGTACCACTAGACTACCAGGTATTACATTAAATTGTACAGATGCCCGTGATCGGGCGTATGGGAGTGGGGGGCACTAGACTACCAGGGGGGTCAGGGTGCTTGTGGACGATGTTCCTGAGGGGCGGGTGGCCACCGTGGCTGGCGGCCATAGTGTTGCACCTATGAATGCAGCTGCCCACCTGTGGGTGGCCAGCATTTTAGCCTGTTTCTTTCGGCTCATCTTGAGCACCATGTACGGCATATGTACAGGTTAAGCCAGATATGCACCACACATCCCAGGCTGAATATCGGATGTGCCGCTATGCATGGACATGCCCCTGCATCTGCGCCTGCATACATTACCAATGTGCTCCAGCACAGCAGGGGTTGTGCCATGCATCCTGCCCCTTTGAATATCGTGCTGGGGTGCACTGGGGGGTTGCACATGGTGCAACCCTGTTGTGCCAGGTGCAACCCCTTTGAATATCCCAGCTAGAGTGTTTAAAATATAAAGCATTGTTAAATAGATTTACATGTTTAAGTAGGAGACACTTTGATTGTAATCGTAATAAAGCTTTAGTACATTTAAGGAAAGAGTATAGGCAACTTATCAATTAAAAAAAGGACTTTAATAATAATTTATGGGGACAGTTTCAGAAAGCTAAAATGAAAATAAATTGACAGGAGTACTGGAAATTTGTTCTATTGGTAGAAAATAGATATCATTTGAATAAAGAGGCAAATATACTTGTTGTCCTATGGGCCAATTATTTTCAGTGTCAGTGCCACTGTTCATGAGGGGAGGTCCAAAAAAGCCCATGTTGAAAATTTGGTGAAACAATTCCATAAATGATCATACATTAGCATGCATTGCACAGTTTCTATGCATGCTCTGAATTTTTCCAGTTTCTCATATTTTCAGTCCAATTGTTATTTTTACCTCTCATGAACAGTACCACTGTCATTTTTCATATCCTGCCCAAATGTGTGTTAGCACCTGTGGCGCCGAATGGTGTAGTCGCTGAACAAAATCACCTTTTGAGATTGAGTAATAAAATGATAGTGCCACTGTTCATGAGGTGGTGTCTGAAAAGACAATCCTGAAAATTTCGAGTGAAAATACCAATAAACATCTGGGGTGCTAGGGTTTCCAACTGTAATGCCCTACCCTCCCCACCCTGTAGAGACCGATAGGTGTCGGGTGAGTGCCTTGGGGTCATCGGCCATAATGCTTCACACCATTCCACCCCACCCCTACCCTGCAGTCAGTGACAGGCATTGGGGTGTGCCTTGGAGTCTTTGGCCCGAACAGTCACCCCATTCTCCTATACTGCACCCATCTCAGCTTGTTTCATTATGGAACGGGGTGAGTGTTAGGGCCAAAGACCTCAAGGCACACCGCAATGCGTGTCAGTGTCTGCAGGATGGGTGTGGAATTGTGTGAGTGGTATGGTTGACAACCCAAAGGGACAACCCCAGTGCCTTTCAGTCTCTGCAGGGTGGGGGTGGGGCTTTAGGGTTGGAAACCCTAATGCCTCATTAAGGAAGTAAATCAGGGAGGGATGTTTTATGTCACCTACCTTGATTTCAGCAAAGCCTTCAACAATATCCAACGCAGAAGGCTGATTAACAAGATGAGTAGTCTGGCAGTGGAGCACAAGCTGATAAACTGGGTTAGAAACTGGCTGATGGGCAGGAGGCAGAGGGTGGTGGTAATGGAATCCAGTCTGGGGAGAGGGGGTGACCAGCAGGGTACCTCAGGGATATGTCCTGGGACCAGTCCTGTTCAATGTCTTCATTACAGACATTGCAGAAGGGCTAGAAGGAAAGGTCTGTCTGCCTGTTTGTAGATGACACCAACATCTGTAACAGAGTGAATACTCCAGAAGGGTGGAGAAATGAGCAGGGACATGGAGAGGCTTGAAAATGGTCTGAGGAGTGGCATCTGAGGTTCAATGCAAAGAAGCCCAAATAATGCACTTGAGAAGAGGAAAACTTGTGGAGAGTTACAGGATGGGGTGGAGGGCTGATGATCACCAAGGAAGATTGGGGACCTAGGAGTAATTGGTTCTGATGACCAAAAGGTGTCAAAGCAGAGCATAAATGTTGCAGGGACTGGCGGTGGCATGCTGGGGTACATAAGCTGAGGTATCACTAGCAGAAGGTGGTGATGCCATTGTATAATGTATTAGTGAGGCCTCACTTACAATACTGTGCAATTCTGGAGGCCGCAAATGCACAAGGACATTGACAGGGTGGAGGCAGTCCACAGAAAGGCAACCAAGATGGTACATGGTTTGCAATACAGAACATGTCAGGAGAGATTAAAAGGACCTCAACATGTACTTATTGGAGTAAAGGAGGGAGTGGGGGAATGTGATAGATACATTCAAGTACCTCAAGGGCATAAATAAGGTGCAGAGGTGGACATCTTTCGATACATAAAACGTTCGGCATTGACAAATGCTTGTTTTTTATCCTGTAAAAAAAAAAGAAAGAAAAAAAAACGTCCATCATTGTCTGCTGTGTAACCTCCCTTCCCTAAACCGTATTCAGACACTGGGGGTGCCTAATCCCCCAGTGTCCACATCAGTCCATCCATTGATGTGCACTGTGTAACCCCACCTCTAAACAGTATGCTGACACTGGGGGTGCCCAGTCCCCCAGTGTCATCTGCCCATGCGTTGTCTGCTGTGTAACCCCCCCAAACAGTATACAGACACTGGAGGTGCCAGATTCCCCCAGTGTCCTCATCTGTTCAGCAAACTCCCTGAAAAAAAGAAAACTGTCCCTCATCATTTTTTTCTCCCTGTAAAAGAGAAAACCGTCCATCGTTGTCTGTTCCGCCGTTACCTAACCCCCTACCCTCCCACTCCTGATCCACCAACCCACACCCCCCCATACCCCATACCCCATACTTACCCACCAGAGGTCCATCGCCATAATCTACCTTGCACTGCAGGCATGTCTTCACTCTTCAAAGCCCAACTGGGAACTGAGGTAAGCGCTTCAATATATTTCAATGGGGTTTTTGGCGTCAATTTATTTCTGTAGGGTTTTCAACTTAGTGGCATAACTTGGCCATTTTTAAATATCTTTGCCCCAGATTTTCAGCATATGTTTTTTCGGACCCCACCTCACAAACATCTTCACCGAAGCAATTTTCAAACATCCCCTCCCTCCCCCCACGACACCAGTGCACACGATGAACATTCGGCATTGACAGATGCTTGTTGGATTTAGAAGTGTTTCTGCTCTTTGCATAACATGACAGGTACTGCATAAACCACAGGCTTTTGATCCCTATTTAGGTCTCAGTGCAGTATCTCTTGTTTTAGCCTGGTACTGTAACTTCGAACAAGTTTATCTTGCAGATTGGGGCCTCTTCTATATGAAATCCTAAGGTTTTTTTTTTCAAACATCTGTGCTAATGGGGTGAGCCCACAGTATTTGTAGATTGTTTTTAACAATACTGATAAGCTCTTTAGTACCTCATCTATAAGTAGTGACAAATGTCATAACACCATCTGATTCTTGCTGCTTAGTTTTAGGTTGTAACAAGTTATCACATGGTGTGGCATCCACCAAAATTCTGGCTGTGTAAATGTCTGTCTCAGCGTATTCTGGGTCCCTGAGTCTGTCTGACAGTTTGTCTGCCCTTCACTGTACAGCTCTTCTATTCCACAGTTTCTTCTCAGTCTCATATACTGACCATTAAAAGATATGTCACAACATGGCTCGGTGTGCTGACTAGTAGCTAGCAACAGGTTGTTATGATCTGTAGGCTTTTATACAGATCAGTCATCAAAAGCCATCTTGCTGTTTGATAATGGTAAGGTTTAAGAAGTGTATTCTGGCCCGATCTGCAGTAACTTTAAACTTTAAGTTAACACTGGAATTTTCAAGAAAACTCACAAACTCATCTAGCCTCACTTTTAGTGCCCTTCCAAATCAACAGTACATTATCGATAAACCACTTGTATAAATCCAGTTTGTCGAAAAAAGGATTGATGTCAGCATTGTACACAAACTCATCTTCCCATGTGGCTAAGTAAAGTTTGCCTAAACTCATTGCAAGTGTGGCCCCTACTGCAGTACCCCAATCTGTTTATAAATCTTGTCTTGGAACATAAAAATATTGTTTTTCAGTACAATCTCTGTCATGTCTACCAACATATCAATAGTTGCTTGTAATAGATGAGTGCATTAACAAACTATGTTCTTCTTATCACAGGAGTCCTTTAGCATCAGTAACTATTGCAGTGAGTTGACTAGCTAGTACTGCCCCAGCGGTGGAATGTATGGTAATGAGTTTATGAATTAGCCAATCAGAGAGAAGCTTGAGGGTGTGCTGGGCGGAGGCTGTTAGAAGGGCTTTCACAATTTTTTCTCCACTTTACTGAGCAACACTGCCTCTGAGGTACTCTCTCTCTTTTGCCCAAGAGAAAAGTACTTAATTGACCGGATGCTGTAGTTCTTTGTTTTACTTAGTTTTTATTTAGTGCTGAGTAGATTTTTTTGTGTTCTCACAGTTCTCTCGGTTCCCGGCAACTGCGAATTCGCCTGTTCCGCAGTTCCTCACGGTTCCTTTTCTTTATTTTTAAAACTTTTAGTAACCATGTTTAGTGGTTTCAGTGGTCCTAGTTCATTTTACCACAGTTCCTTTTTAAATGGGAACTGATGGTTCCTTCATTTGCCGCGGTTTCTACCACAAGGGAACCGATCACATTTCCTTAGAGTCCTATAGATTCAAATTTCTGAAGGGTTTTCTGAGGTTTGGCATGTCAGAAATCCCTAAAATGAGGACTGGACCCACAGTTTTAAAAATTATTTAAAGTGTCACAGAATAGTGGCTAAAGCTGATGATCATGACATATGTTGAGTATTTAGGTCCAAATCACTACTGTCCTCTCTGCTCTAAATTTTGTTCAGAGACCTTAAGAGAAAGAGCTAAAAGGCTTAGAATGATGGCTAAAGGAGGCTCTTCCTTTGTACCCAAACAAAGACCCAAGGCTACAGATGAGGGGCCTTCTAAAAATAAGAAGTCCAATCTAGGTACCTGATGAGGCATCTGTTAAATCTAAGCATGTAAAAGGTGCTGATAAAGTGCCTGTAAAAGGGAAAAATGCCACTTCAGGTGCTGATGAGGTGACTGTCAAATATAAGGCTTCAAAAGAGGCTGATGAAGCTCCACTTAAATCAAAACATATTAAGGGTGCTGATGAGGTGCCCAGTTTAAAAAAACCTGATCCAGCCACTGATGAGATGGCTGCCAAGAAGCCTGCAAGGAAAAACAAACCACTGCCCCTCCCAGCGGTGCTAGTGGTGAGACAACAGTGAGTATAAAGCACAAGGATAAATACAAACACACGGAACCCCAGGATAGTAACCCCCAAGACCCACAAGGGGAGTTGCAGGAGGACATGGCTAAAGCCTGGCATATTTTTCAAACCTTACAGGACATAGGTCCTTTGTTCAGTATCCCTGCCTTCCCCAAGCCAACCCCTTCTGCAGCTCCTTCTGATACAGGAGCCTATGAGGATGATGATAAAGATTTTATGATGCTCCAGATGAAGTTTCAGAGGGCAAGGCTCCAGAGCCTGACGCTGCCTCCTGACCCTAATTTTGGTGCATCTCCCACAGATCAGCAGGATACTCGATGCTTACTTTTCTCCAACACATGGTGGACACCCTGGATCTTCCTTCTCAGGTGTCCACTCAAGAAGAAGAGGAAGATCAGGACTGCAGAGATGTGAAAGGTCTCCTTCAACTTAAAAGCTGGTGCTTCCTATTTACAAACCCTTCAGGAGAACACAATGAAGCTTCTCCAGACCCCTACATCCTTACTGTGTGTGGAGAAAAGAGTGACAAGAAATATCAGATGTCCCAAAATGGCACTGTTTTCTCTCTGCACACCCTAGCCATGAAGGAGTGGTACAGCAGGTGGCATGTGATAAAGCAGGAGTCCCTCTATCCTCCCAGCCCCATGAGAAGGATTCCAGGAGATTGGACTTCATGGCAGGGAAAACGTATACCTCAGCCTCCCTCCTTCTCCGCCTTTCCTCTTACATGGCGTACACAGCCAAGTACCAGAAGGCTCTGTGGAATTTGATTCTGGCCATAGTTAAGCAGGGCTCTGACTCTATGGCTAAGGACCTGGTTGAAACTGCCAGAACTGCCTTGGAGGCCACGAAGTACTAGTTCCACATGGCAGATGATAATAGTGATGCAGCCGATAGGATGATGACTCCCTAGGCAGTTCATATGGCTGAGGCCAACTAACCTGATACAGGACACTCAGTCGATGGCCATGGACTCCCCCTGTGATCAAAACATCCTGTTTGATTCCAGAACTGAGGAATGCATGAAAAAGGTTGATGAATATAAAACAACCTATCATGAGTAATACACCTAAAGGCAAAGTCTTCTGCTTCCCAGAAACCTCAATCTAAAGGAAATAGGGCAGGCATGCTTCTCAAACCTATTTTGCCATTCCTCCTCAGTTCGATTACTCTCAGATGAGAGGCTTCTTTAGAGGGAGAGGCAGGAGAGGTCAGAGGAGAACTGCCTCTATCCCTGCTCCTGCAGCTCAGCAAAAGTCCTGATGTCTTTGTCCAGGTCACCTCCACTCTGCCTGTAGGGGGGAAGGTTTTCCCAATACCTCCAGTCCTAGACCCTGTTCACTTCAGACAAGTGGGTCCTTGAGATAGTGGAAAAGAGCCTGCTACTTCAGTTCAAAAATATGCCAGCCCTCAGGTGTACCCAGCTAGCCAAGTCCCTAACTCCAACAGAAAGGCCACTGTTGGAGGTAGAAGTGAAACACCTGTTGGCAGCAAGGGCGGTTGGTAGAAAGAGTACCTGCCCATCAACAGGGCAAAGGCCTGTACTTCAGATACTTCCTGGCAAAAAGAAAATGGGAGTGGCACTGTCTTAGACCCCAGATACTTGAACAAGCATTTGCAAAGCCCCAGTTCAACATGATCACTCTGAGAATGTAACATTCTCTGCAGCAAGGAGACTGGCTAGCCTCCTTAGACCTCAAGGATGCATATTTTCACATATCAATAAGGCAATCCCACAGAAAATTCCTGAGGTTCGGACTTCCATCAGGTCACTGCCAGTTTGCAGCCATGCCCTTCAGCCTGACTTTGGCACCAAGAGTATTTACCAAATGCCTGACCATGGTGGCAGCACATCTGAGAAAAAAGGGAATCTCAATCTATTCATACCTGGATCGACTGGCTCATTGTGAGAAGAACCCCTCTTCAAGAGGAAGAGGCATTCTCTCAGACAAAAGACACATTGCAATCCCTGGGATTTCTCATAAATCTAAAGAAATCCCACCAGGAACCAACCCAACTCCTTACTTTCATAAGGGCACAGTTGGACACGTTGTAAAGCAAAGCGTTTGTCCCCCAGAAAGAATACAGAACTTTCTGTCAGTAGCAAATTCTTGTTCTGCGCCAACCCAGGTTAGCCAGACACTTCTTAAGGCTCATAGGACATATGGCATCTGTGACAGCTGTGGTCCCAGGGGTCAGGTTCAGAATGAGAGACATACAGCATCACCTCAGGTCTCACTGGTCCCAAAGCAGCAATTTACTATCCAGGCTGATTCCAGTCACAAAGACATTCCTTCAGGCTTTACTCTGGTGGAAGGAAACAACCAACCTTTTGGTGGGGATTCCCTTCCAAGCACCCCCTTCCACAAAAGTCATCTCTACAGGTGCATACTTGCTGGGATGGGGAGCTCATTTGGACAATACTTCTGTTAGTGGCTCCTGGACTACAGAAGAGTCAGCAGACTCAGATCAGGCTGCTGGAACTCAAGGCCATTTACTTGGCACTAAAGGCCTTTGCCCCACAGATACGAACATACGAAATTTGCCAGCAGATAAAGGCCTAGAGGTCTATCAAGTCTGCTCGAATGTGCAGCTAGCCCCTTATTCTGCAGCTGCCCTCCTTCTAACCTTCCCTTCATTAACCCTCCCCTTGTCCTGTCCCATCCTCATTTGAAGCAGTCCACTGTTCTACTGCATACCACTCAGCAGGTAACGCATTCCACCCAGCCACCACCCTCTGTAAAAAGTGTCTCCTCATCTCCCACCTGAACCTTCCTCGCTCCAGTCTCATATCATGGCCCCTGGTTGCCCTCCCTCCTTACTTTGAACAGCCCTCTGTACCTGTCTTGTTTATTCCTTTCATGTATTTAAAGGTTTCAATCATATCACCCTGTCTCCTCTCCTCCAGTGAGTACATATTTAACTCCTTCAACCTCCTCTCGTATGATAAGTCCCCCAGCCCCTTGATCATCTTTGTCACTCTGCGCTGCACCCTCCAGTAACTTAATGTTCCTCTTCAGATACGGATGCCAGTACTGCATGCAGTACTCCAGGTGTGGTCTAACTAATGACCTATACAGTGGCAGAATCACCTCCTCCTCCTCGAGGATATACCCTTGCAATACAACCCAGCATTTTGTTGGCCTTTGTAGCTGCCTTCCTACATTGTGCCAGGTTGTTCATTGACCCTGTAATGAGCACACCAGATCCTTCCTCCTCTGTCTGGGCAGCTGCACCTCCCTAGCTGGTAACTCCTCCTTGGGTTCTTCATCCCAGAATGCAGCACCTTGCACTTTTGGCATTAAAGCCAGTTGCCAGGTGTCTGACCAGGTTTCAAGCTTTGCCAGATCATCCTGCAACCCCTGCCATCCCCTAGGTCATCCACCACTGCGCCTACCTTGGTATCATCAGCAAAAAGACTGATCTTGCTCTTGATGTCCCATGATATGTCTGCAATGTATATCCCAAACAACACTGGTTCCAACACCGAGCCCTGTAGAACACCGCTCGTCACTGCCCTTGGGTGTGAGAGCTCCCCACCCACCACCACCCTCTGTTGCCTTCCCTGCAGCCAGTTTCCTACCCATCTCACCAGTTTGCACCCGCCCCTGTGCCTACTAACTTCCTTCCCAGCCTTCCATGTGGCACTGAGTCGAATGCCTTACTGAAGTCCAGATACAGGACATCCACTGCATGGCCCTGTCCAGTTGCTAGTTACCCAGCATGGAACTCGACCAGGTTGGTTTGGCAGGATCTGCCATGTGTGAAGCCATGCTGTCTGCTGTCCTGTAGTCCTTTGGCCTCTAGGAGGCCACCAGCCTCTCCTTCAGGATAGTCTCCATTAGCTTACCCATGATGGATGTGAGGCTCACTGGTCTGTAGTTTCCCAGTTCATCCTTGGGCCACTCTTGTGGAGAGGCACCACATGAGCCATCCTCCAGTCCTGAGGTACACACCCCGAATGTAGTGAGGCATTAAATAGGTCTGCCAAAGGTCCTGCAAGGACCTCTGCCAGCTGCTTCAGTACTCTGGGGTGGATGCCATCTGGGCCTGGTGCCTTGTCCACCCTCAGTGCCTTCAAACCCTCTCGAACTCTGCTCTCCATGATTTCCTCATCTGTCACCACTTCCCACCCTGCTTCTGCCATTTCTCCCACCTTGGGTGTCACCCCCGCTTCTCTTTAGTAAATACTGAGCAGAAGTACTCATTTAGTGCTTCCGCCTTATCGCACCCTCCTTCCACCCAACCCCCCTCCTTCCTAATCCTTACTATGTGGTCCTTACAGCTCCTTTTCTCCCTGATGTACTTAAAGAAGTCCTTCTCTCCCTTCTTAATGCCTTGTGCCAGCCTGAGTTCCGTAGATGCTTTGGCTCCCCTTACTGCGCTTGTCACCTCCTTCGATTCTGTCAAGTACTCCTTTCTGTCCTCCCCCCTTCCTGTTTTCTTGTACTTCCTAAAGGCAGCTCTTTCCTCCTTACCTTTCCATGACCTCCTTGCTCAACCAGATCGGTTTTTTTGCCCTAGCCTTCTTGCTCTGGGCTTTGTAGCAGGTTTTGGTTGCCTCCACTATCCCCAGCTTTATGAGCTCCCACCTCTGGTTAGTGTCCATACTAGATTGAATTCTGGCCAGGTACCCTTTTACCACTTCCCCCATCCTCCCAAAGTCGGCCCTCCTGAAGTCCAGCACTATTGCGCCAGATTCCACTCCTTCCTTGCCCATATCCAATGTGAGCCATACTGAGTAGTGGTCACTCCCTGACAGCAGTTCCTCCACTGTAAGTTCTCTCACAAAGTCCCCATTTGCCAGCACAAGGTCAAGGGTATTCCCTAACCTGGTTTGTTCACTGACCATTTGCAGCAGGAAGCTGTCCTGGAAGGCATCCAGCGGTACCTGCTCCCTTCTGTTCCTGGTTGTTGGGGTGCTCCAGTCCACTCCTGGCATGTTGAAGTCCCCCACAATCACCACACTACCCTTCTTGCAGGTCCTCCTGATCTGTCCCGCTAGTTCCCTGTCTAACTCCTCTGTCTGAGATGGTGGCCTGTACACCACTCCCATTCTAAGAATCCTATTCTTGGAATCCTGGATTTGCATCCAAAGTGACTCCATACTACCCTCCTCCCCTTCCTCCCTTACACACTTCAGTCCTTCCTTCACATATAGTGCCACCCCCTTTCCCAATCACCCTGTCCCTACGAAATAACCTGTACCCTGGTACAGACAGGTCCCAGTCATTGTATTGGGTGGCCCATGTTTCCATGATGGCTGCAATGTCTACCTCTCCCTCTGCCATGAGAACCTGTAACTCTGCAGTTTTCCTCCCAAGGCTCCTAGCATTAAGGGTAACCACCTTCCACCCTTCCCCCATCCTGCCCTCCTTTCCTAGCATCACCAACAGTACTTGCCATTTGTCCTTTGTCACTGTTATGGGGGGTAAGCATATGATTTCCAGCCTCTGGTCTCTGCATATCTTCCCAACTGCCACCCCCACTCCTGGTTTAAATTCCCAACTTCCTCTATGTACTTCTCCATCCTCTGTTTCAACACTTTATTTCCCTCCTCACTCAAGTGTAGTCTGTCCTTGGCATAGAGACTACTGTCCTCCCAGGTCCCTCCCCACCCCCTCAACAGCCCATACCCTTTGGCACAACACCAGGTTCTTAGCCATCCGTTAAATTCCTCTATTCTCAGCTTTCTTGTTGTGCTTGCCTTTGGCACAGGAAGTATCTCTGAAAAAGTTACTGATCTTCCTGCCCCCTCACATAATTGTGCTAGTTCCTCAAACCTCCTCTGGACTGTATCTACTGTCTTGTCAGCCAGGTCATTTGTCCCAAGATGTAGCATATTTCAGAACAGACTGTCCCACCCTTTCTGCTGTCATTCCTGGCATGGCCTCCACCCAAATGCGACTATGCCTCTCCCTTGCTACCCCGCCTAACTCCTCTTAGTATTGAGTCCTCCAGCACTAAGATTCCACCCCTCTTACTCCTTGTTTGCTTCCATTCATCTCCCTCTCTTATTTCCAGCTCCTCTTCTTCCTCCTGCACATTATTTCCCCCCTTTACCCCTGTTGCAATTCTCCCAGCAGAACTTCCCCCGCTCCAGTTTGGTCCAGGCATTTATCAATTACTCCTCTAATTTCATCATTTCCTCCTCCACCTTCTTCCTCTCTAGCAGTGCACAACTATTTTCTGAAGGCCCTTCACAAATGCCCGCTCCTCTCTCTTCATAGTAACCTGTTCTCTCCTTTCCACTCCATGACTTTTGCCACTTCTTGCCTCCCTCACAAGTCCCTATCTCCTCCTTCCATTTGTCTTTTGTCTCCTGACCTGGTTTCCCGGCAATTGTTCTTCCTGGCCTGGGCCCTTTGTATCTGCTTCCTTCTTCTGACCTTCTCCTCACCACTGTTGGCTTAAATTGCCTCCCTCATCTCCCTTCTTCCTCCCTTCAGTATTGGCTAAACCAACCCCAATCTGCCTTGCCTGTCTTAGTTCCTCCTGCAGACCCTCAATCTCCTTTCTAAGTTTTTCTATGTGGTTGCACACTAAACATCCTCCCACACTCCAGGCAATTTTTAGAAAGATTGGTGCACCGCAGTTGTTGCAGCCTACCACCCTACCCATTGCTGTCGTTGCCCACCAGCGACCCCCACCCTTCCAGATGCAGGATACCAAACACTCCCCCAAGTCTCCCTCTCCTCCTCTATCAGTGCAAAACATTTTCTTTATTTCCTTCCTTTGTTGCACACGTTTAGATATATTGAGCAACTGCTTTTATATTCCTATCCTTCCTATCCACACTCAAAAACAGACTTTAAGTAGCCATTGCACAACCTTCTTCAAACTCCTACTCCTCCTTTCCCCAATGCAATATCAATGTGAAGAAGTAATGATGAAAGCTCCTAGATTTGCATTTACTTCCCTTCCACTGAGAGAACAGTCACCTCTTCACTTGCTGCTGTTCCTTTCCTGGTATGCAAATCCTACTCCACACCCCTACTATACCCAGTGTTTAGCTCCTGTCAATCAGATTTAACAAGGCATATAATCAAGAGTTGGGGGAAGGGGGGACGAAAATTTGCAGCAACCAAAGACAGCAAAGAATACACCACCACCATGTTTTAAATCCTCAACAGCCCAAAAACAATTCTAAGTAAAGACAATAAAGAAAGTGCAGTGTCACCAAAAGCCCACAATCCAAGTCTAAAAGAAAAACAGCAATTGCCAGTTACTGTAAAGCATTGAATTGAATATGCTTCTTCCCTTCTGGCTTCTATAACATTCAAAAATACATACATTTCTATCTCAGCTCTTTACCCTTACCATCAAAAGGTAACTACAATCACAATAATACCTTCTTAGGGCACACAGTGCAGATTAGGACAGACACCACCACTGCAATGTTTTGCATAAACAAAGAGGGTGGCACAAGGTTCAGCATCCTTTGTCTAGAAGCCATAAGGATTTGGCAGCTGACCTACTCCCTGAATGTCAGCCTTTTGACCATACACCTTCCAGGCAAAGGACAGCACATTCGCAGGTGCCCTCAGCCACATTAACCAATGGCACAGCGAATGATGTCTGAACAAGCAAATGCTGGCCACAGTGTTCAGATGGTGGGGCACTCCAGAAATAGATCTTTTTATCTCCCACCATAACCATCAATTTCCTCTGTATTGCTGCAGCCTCCAGTAGTGGCAACTCTCCCATCAGATGTCCTTACCCTGGACTGGTCAGGGGAGTTCCTTCATACTTTCACTCCCTTTACTCTATTTTCAGGATGTTGCTAATGCTCAGGACCCAGCCAGCAACAGTGATTCTAGTGGCACCGGATTGGCCAAGACAAGTCTGGTACCCTCTCCTGTTAACTCTGTCTTGCAGCAAACCCATTCGTCTTCCACTCAGACACTCCCTTCTGACTCTCCCTCAGATAGGAGTAACATATTCAGACCTGAAGTCTCTTCACCTCAAGGCCTGGCTCTAGAGGAGTTAGAGTTCACTGCTTCTCAGTATTCTGAACAAGTCCTAAAGATCTTGAGCATGGCCAGAAAGCCCAGCACAAGAAAGACCTATGCAGCCAAATGGAAGAGGTTTTTGATCTGGTGTAAAAGAAGCAAATTGATCCTCAAAGCTTCAGTTATTTGGTGCATTTACAGGTTGCAGGCTTGAGGCCTTCCTCCTGAAGCTTCATCTGGCTACAATCTCAGCCTGTCTCTTGGCTGGGAAGAGTAAATCTGTTTTCTCCCAACCAGTGTTTAAGCAGTTTTAGAGGTCTCTCATACCCAGCCTCCAGTCAGGAAACCTATCTCTCCATGGAGTTTGAACCTTTGTATTGCCAAGCTTATAGCCACCCTTTCAACCCATGGCTCCGGCCCACCTCAAGTATGTCACTTGGAAAACTGTGTTCCTAGTGGCCATTACTTCAGCTAGAAGGATTTCAAAGTTGCAGTCATTCTGTATAGAGCCCAGCTACATAATCCCTCATAGGGACAAGACTGAGCTCAGAATGAATAGAAAATGCCTGCCTAAGGTGGTCTGTAAGAGTTTCACTCAATCAGTCCATTACCCTATCTGTGTTTTGACTGGGAACCCCAGGACCCCAAGAAGTAAGGATTGTAGCTGAACCAAGTCCAAGTAAAAGTACATATGCAGATGCTGGTATTAATAGGAAAGTTAGGAATAGGATAGAAAATGAAGTAGTTGATGGTTGGATGTCATTTGAAATGAATGCAGATGAGAAACTTATACCAGAGGGGGATCAGATCAGAGGGAGACCAAGGAGGATTATCAAAGGGCCCAAGTTCTGGAGCCTGGAATATCAAATCCAAAAGAGTAGTGGTGTCTTCATACAAATAAACAATGAATAGATACAGAACCACTGAGAAGTGAATTTCTAATTGAAAATCATGGGCTGTATAGATCAAGTGGAGAGATGCCCATTACATTAGATAATTGGATAAGAAAATTGTTCTGTATGCCAGATTCAACTATAGAGATATAGATGACAAGACCTCCAAAATTTAGAAATTAGAGATTGTGTGCTGATATATAGTGCACATTCAGACTGGGTTTGGAGGATTTGGGACCTAGGAAAGAAATGTATGTAAAGGGTATATGTTTACCCCTCAATTGGTTCCATTGCCAAATAGCAGAGATGCTGAGAACACTGAGACAGAGAGGCAAAACCTTAGGACAGAAGAGGTGCCAAAAGTAATTAATGAGTACAATGCCACAGAGGAGAATGAATGGTAAAGTAGAACACTGTCGCTTTTGGCTGGGAGTTACCAAAGACCTTTACACTAAGAAAGTTTAAACAAGAAATTGGTATCTTTCTTTCATGTGCAATTAGAATGCATATTAATAAGAATGTGATTAGATACATTCATCTTCATCAATCGATATCCAGATCACCTCAAATTGATATAACATTTCAGTTAAGTAAGATAGTGGATATGGTGTAAGAAAAATCTTACATTTTGGGCTCTCAATCAATCTATATGATTAATGCAGAAGCCCTGATGGAGTGTAAGAATAATCATATTAATGGGGAACAGAACCTGAACCCCAGACAAATGGGGAAAAAACGTTTAGCTCACCACCTGTGATAGATGCCTGGAGCTGAACAGGATTCAAACAGGAGGGTTGGGAACCTTAGAAATAGCCATGGTTTCATGGAACATAGAAAGTCTATTGAGAAAATTGGCAGATGGAGTTTTCTATGCATTTATAAAAGAGATGGACATAATATGTTTCCAGGAAACCTGGTTAATAGATGAAATGTCGCCACTATTCCCTGGATATCCAGTTTAATATTACCAGTAATTAAACAGAAAAAGAATGGTAGACCCATGGCAGTACTGGCAATATTTGTTAAAACATCATTAAATTTTAATATTACTCCAATGAAGATGGAAATAAGTAATTGGCAAATCCTGAAATTGGAAAAAGGCAAATTAAACATAATCCTGGTTAATATATGTCTAACACCATTAAATAAAAAAATAAAGGAAGATTACTGGAATAGTGTTAGTAAATCAGTGGATAACCTTCTGGATAATCATGAATCATCAGTGATAATTATAATGGGTAATTTTAATGCCAGATTCCTGAATCTGATAAGTGGGATTAATTATCTAGTGTGCCGATGTAAATCAAGAGATAACGTTAACAATGCAAATAGGAAAAGATTATAAGAAATAATGTCAAGAGCAGGGTTTTGCCTAATTAACGGTCGAATTAAGGGAGATGAGGAAGGGAATTTTACTTATTTAGGACCATTGGGGTAATTGATCTGGTTTGGAGAAATTTAGAAGCTTTAAATAGAGTGCAAAATCTAGAGATATTATCAAGGTCAGAGTCTTCCCATTTGCGGTTTGTACAAAATGGTGATTGGATGACCTGAGGATGAGAGGTGAAACAGAACAACAGCAATATATAGAAATTATTAATTCCAAAAGAGTTGGATGGCAAAATACAGTGATACCCAAATTCTAGAAATATTAAGTGCAGGACACATAGATGGATTGAGGAATAAAATAATAAAAATGGAGTTCAATGTAGGCCCAGTAATATCTTGGGAAAATAGTTGCCTTTATATTACACCTTTATTTATATAAAAAAAAAAATCAACGAAGAAAGCAACAGTACCAACATGGTTTAATATTACATATAAAATGGCAAAAGGGGAATGAAATAAGCTTATTCAGAAACATAGGTTTCAGGTTTCAATGTTTTTATTGTTCAGCAATCAAGCCTTTACAACATACTAAGCACATAAAATTATGTACAAAAAAGAGAAAAAAAAAGAAAAAAAATATTAAATCGAATATTACATTTAAAATTTTGACACATAAAAATCCATGAACAAATTAATTGTCATAGGCAGAGAGACGTTTTTCTTTGTGTTTCAACACCTGATAAAAAAAAACTTGAAACCATCTTAGCCTCCTCCAATGTCTGAGGGTGAAGAAGTATGAATAAAATATCATATTTTCCATTCACATATTTAATAAAGAAATCATTTAACAGATTAAACTGTGGGATTTTATATAAAGGGCACTGTACCGTAATATGATAAAGATCTTCTTAAAAACCCTTATTACATCTGCAAAACTCCAAACCTAAATTGGGTGGAGTCGTCTTATTGAAAAAAGCATATTTAGAACAGATGATTCCCAGTCTTGCCCAAGTAATCATTTTTCTTTCTAACAGGGTCAGCCCAAGAGTAAGATATTTCTCTATAAATACATCAATTTTATTTTGAACTAACCATCTGGCCTGACGTTGAGCTCTGAGGAGCTCCATTTGCTTATCATAGGCAAGCCTAAGTATTTTCTTTTGACATATTCCTTAAACACATAAGATATTGATATTGATTTCTCCCAATCTGTCCAAAGATGAAGCATATTAACACTGCCCAAAATACGTTGAATATTTTTGACCCAAGGAGACCTAAAATTCTGTTTATGCCAAGATAATTTTTCTAAGGCATAGTAGAGGCATAATATTAGTCTGTTGATTAATAATTTTGATCCAGTAACTCATGAGACGTATATCAGTTATTGTAACAATAGGTACTCTACCCAATTCAGCCCTAGCTATAACATTAGAAGTGGCAAGTGGAACCTGCAATAAAGATTTATAGTAGACAGAAAGTGGGATCTCCAACCATGAAGGGACATTATTGTTCCAGACCTCTGCACCGTACAAAAGAATAGGATTAATTTTGGCCTCGGCGGCGAGACCAAATATCCTGCATATTTCCTAGCAAAACGTAAGAGAGCCCTAACAATCAGTTTTGCCTTTACTACTTGTCCTCTCCAATGCTCTATCCAATTTCCATTTGAAGCAAACTTCACCCCCAAATATATATAAGAAGATACCACTTCAATAAGTTTGTTATTTAAGTAAATCCTTGGTTTAATTTGATGTCCCTGTAAGGGTGCAAAAATCAGCAGCTTAGTTTTTTTCATATTTATTAATAAGTCCAAATGTTTACATTTAGAGCAAAATTGATTTATTTTATTTTGTAAACCTTGAGCAGATAAAGCAAAAATAATCAAATCGTCTGCATAGGCCAGACAGTGTACTGGGATATTCTTAATTTTTGGGGAATCAAGAATATCTGTATCTTTATAAGTCAGAAGGGCATCAATATACAAATTAAAAAGAAGGGGGGCCAAAAGACATCCCTGTTTAACTCCCGAAGTTGTACTGAAATAGTCAGAAATGTTGCCCTTATTATCATATCTAATAGCCGATGTTGTGTAAGAATATAACTTAATAATGGGGGCTAATAAATTTAATGGTACGTGTCTATTTAATAATATCTCCCATAACTTGGCCCTACTAACCGAGTCAAATGCTGCAGAAAAGTCTACAAACATAGCATACAGCTTCATTTTACGAAATGATCTGTATTTTTCTATCAGATGGGCTAGGATGTAAATATTATCTGTCGTAGAACAATCCTTATGAAAACCTGCTTGAAACATTGATAAAGGGGAGTTTGCAGTTATCCAATCTTGTAATTTATGTAATATTATTTTTGCAAAGATTTTTCCACTAATGTCAGTAAGACTGATTGGACGATAATTAGATGGCAAATGAAGTTGGCCCTTTTTGTGGATTGGAACTATTATATTTCTTGTCCAAGATAATGGAATAAATCTCTCTTTTAAACAGATATTGAAAAAATTAGTAAAAAAAACTACCCAATAATTCAAATGCCCCTTGTAAATTTCTCCTGGCATCAAATCGGGTCCAGGTGCTTTATTATTTGATAAATTCACAATGACTTCTTCCACCTCTCCAAATGAAAACACTAACGGTATGTATTCCCCCTCAATGTTAAAATTTTCTATCACATCATCATTGTTGGTAGAATGTCTATTAAATAGTAGACTATAATAAGATATCCAAGTTTCCTTGGGTATATATATATGGGAGGTCTAGAATTCTGATCAGCTGTCCCCTTGGACACCAAAGCCCAAACAAGCTTAATATCACCCTCCTTAATAACTTGGTACATAACACCCCATTGTTTTTCAGTAAATTCTCCTTTTTTTCTGATGGAGAAATTCCTTGTACTCCTTTGCATTTTATTTAAATTTATAATCGCCATCTTACTCGGATTTTTTTTTGTCTGCCTGGTGGCCCTCATCAAATTTCTTTTCTCTGTCCTAAAATACTCATCAAACCAGGATGCTAACTGGGGCTTAACACTATTAACTGAGTAAATCAGTGTCTTAATCTGTTGATACCCTGTATTTAATAATTCACTGATCCTTTCACCTTTGGAGCCATTATGTACCTGCTGAAATAACTCAACAAAAATAGAAGAGTATAAAAGGTTCCAAACTCCTTGCATCGACTCATTATTCATTCTTAACCTTTTTCCCACTAATCTCAATATCCGCCAAGGGCTTATTGGGGAGGAATAACACTATCGAAGTCCAAAAATCCAGAAAATTGCTGCATGATCACTTTCTGTTCTCGTAGCCACATAATCTCCTGCAGAAATGATAACTAAAAGGAGAGCATAATATAAAATCAATTACGCTCTTACCAACTGGGAGAAAAAGTGCTATCACTTGACGATCCTTCTAATCTCCTATTAAGAATCAAGAAATTATTCTCTTTGATAAAAGTACTAAAATGTCTCCCTGCCTCATTTACAATCATGTCAGTTGTATTTCTTTTTTCCAAATCTGCCATATATAATAGTTCTTGTAACAATGATAAATTATCGAACTCGGCTATCCTAGTGTTAAAATACCCAGCTAAAAGGACAGTATCTATCCAATTTAACCATATCATTAAATCTATTTCCATCAATAGTTTGGACCAGAAATCATATGTAGAGTAAGTGTGAAAACATGGTGGAATATAAATGTTAACAATCAGAACCATACAAGGTCACAGTTAACCACTACCATAAGGATCTCGGAGTTGGAGAGTAACTTTTGATTACCCTTAATCCTTCCCTAATTTTGGTCATTGTAACCAGATCTCCTTTGTTCCTCCCATGTTTTTTTCCTTTAATTGATGGCACAAAACTAGTTTCATATCCATTCAAGAAAGGAAATGTTAAAACCATGTCTCCTGGAAAATAATCACTTCATGTCGAAATAAAGCAACCCACTGCAGATCCACAAACTTATTATGGAGTCCTGCTATATTCCAGTTAAGGACATTATAGCCAGGGTTACTTTCTGACCCCTTCCTGCTCTAATGAGGACTCATTACTTTGTATTTTCAAAAACTTAGTCAAGGTTGCATGGCTCTAGATTGACCTGATGTCTCCCACTCATTCAATTCCACCATGTAAATACCCACCTCATCCAACACATGTCTATTTTCAAAAAGTAATACTAACAATTGTACAGAACCAATAATACAGTTAATCTGAGTACCCTCTTTATCATTCCAAAGTCTATTCACCTCCACAAATTCTTCTGGAAGTATATGGGTTTTGATAATAGTTGCTAAAATCATCCACAATAATGATGGTAAATTAGTAGCAATTTCTCCCTCCAATATATCCAGCCCAAAAATAGAGATCATTGAGGTTTCACGGGAAACTCCAAACTCCCAATTCAGTGTTACAAGAGTAGTTTTGAATATATCATATGTTAACATTTTTCCTATTTTTGCCCTATTATAAACATTTTTCCAAATTGTTGACCAGGTCACTGGTGTTGATAACAGTAATCCCAAAGAGTCTACCAGGCCTTGCTTAGCCCAGACCAATTTTGCCATATCCATGTTAGGGAGCATAAAATAAACTGAATTAGTAGGGTTTGAAGTATCCCTAGTCACCATAATAAGAGCATCTGCGATTGTTGGTAACCCTAATTCTGCTCTCAACATATGGGCTATCAGGCTGGTTAGGGTTACAGTAGATTCATAATGTTTAAAATACAGCTTATCTAATTTAAAAACTACTTCTTTCCCTGTACAAATTAAATTATATGCTTCCAGGTCATACCCCTTGGGGTTACTATCCTCCTTGGCCAACATGAAATTTGGGCAAAGATCTTTATTAGACTGATCTACCTTAATTAAATTCTCCTTAGAATTTTTGTTTATAATGTAATCACCCTCCCTTTCTTGATCTTTTATAAGTGTCCCGTCCATAAGTATAGATTTGCTTTTTTTGGTCAGGATTCTTCCTTGTATCTCTCTGTACCTCTCCTATCCTAATGGTACCTGTAACTCCAATTTTATTAATCTTTTCATCCTTAATGTTTAATTCATCTTTCTGTTTTCCTAGTTAGAGTCTGAGTAAGTCCCACAGGCCCAAGCTTTTCTTCCCCTTTTTCTTTCTTACTCCACCCCTCTTTTTGCCCTTTTTGCCTTTTGAGGGCTCTTGAACATTTAGGGGAGAAAATGACAAATTATGCCTAGATCTGTGAACTTTCTTTTCCCCCAATAATTGTGAAATTTGTTATTCTAAAGATACAAACTTCACAGCACAAAAACTAGAAAGAGTTTGAAAGGCAGAGTAGAGAAACTTACCAGAGCAAGGGAGGAGGATTAAGACTTAGTTTGGCTAAGCAGATTTACTGAATGGTGGTGTTTTATTTTTTACTCACAGGGATTACTACTGTTTGTTGCTAACATTTCATTGCTTATTTTTTCTCTGATTCAAATTGTTGTTGCTGGTATACCTTCTGCTGCATTATTACAAGGTGTGCCTACAGGTGTGTGCTAACAGATTACTGTTGTAATCTTCTGATTCAAGTGTCTTTTTTACCAGGTATATCTTCTGTTACTGCTTTATTTTCTCTGGAGCAAAGTGTTTCTTACAGAGTATATCTTCTCTGAAATTACTGTATTACAGGTGGAGCTTACATTTTTGTGACTTTTTTATCATTGGCTAAGCAAAATTATTGTTTGACACTGTGTTTTATTTTATTCTTGTTTGTTGAAAAGATTTGTTGTCTCAGAGGTGTTTCAGTCTCCTTCTCACATTGAAGGAGCTAATTGCTTTTCCTCCCACAGCTCTTCCAAAGGATTAGGTGTGTATGTGGGGGGTGGAGCTGGCAAACTGTCAGTAATTTCCAACAGAAAGAAGGGTTAAAAGTCAGGTTAGTTGATATCTTGGAGGTAGAAGACTTGGTTTGCTGGCCAGGCACCTAGCTTCACCTGACTCTTTCCTTCTAAGACTGCTTGAAAGGCAGAGTAGAAACTACCAGAGCAGGAGAAGGATTAAGACTTAGTTTAGCTAAGCAGATTTTACTGTGTGGTGGTGTTTTTATTTTTACTCACAGGATTGCTACTGTTTGTTGCTAACATTTCATTGCTTTATTTTCTCTGATTCAAATTGTTGTTGCTGGTATACCTTCTTCTACATTATTACAAGTGTGCCTACGGTGTGCTAACAGATTACTGCTGTAATCTTCTGATTCAAATTGTCTTTTGCAAAGGTATATCTTCTGTTACTGCTTTATCTTTCTGGAGCAAAGTGTTTCTTACAGGGTATATCTTCTCTGAAATTATTACAGGTGGTGCTTACAGGTTTTACAGTTTTATCTAACATTAGGATAAGCTTTCAAGGTTACTGCATTTGTTGTTGACTGATTGTTTCTGCTTACCTCCTTGTTCTTTAGTCCATGGTTCTTCTTTTTAGGCAGGAAGGGCCCAGCCACCCACCCATCCCCAACCACCCCACGCCACACTCCTTTTATAGGGTACCACAGTTGTGACATTTCCTGTGGCAGAGCAGGAAGGGGTGGATCAGTGGGGCCTCCACAAGGTGATCTCATTTACAGGGCATTAGTAATTTAACTTGTTATAACAAGTTAAACAAAGCCTAATTAAACCATTACTTGCATTTTTTTCCTTTTTTCCTTCTAATTACTCTGACTAGGTTACAAACCCAGCAACTTATTTGGAATGGATTTCATTAACTGCAGGTACTGTGGAACAATTTTCAGAAGGACAGTCTTACAGGATTTAGGACACTGTCCTACATGCTGGAGCCTTTGGAGATCTTAGGTCTCAGCTCCGGGCAGCATGGGCAGAGATTGCACGCCTCAAATTTCATATTGAAATACAGTAATAAGAACCACCGCCATTTCCCCAGCATCCAACAGAAAACCTCTACCGCAGAGGGTAGTTGGTCAGGAGGTTGGCAGGTGGTTAGGAGGAGCAAATCAGGTGCCCCATCACTCTCTGCTCTCCAACATTACCTCAAAAACCATATAAACACTACAAACAGGTATCTGCCTCTATCTCTGAAATCAAATAAAGAAGAAAGACACTGAGAACAGGACACTGCGGCACAAGAGCTAACACAACAATACTCACCCAAATCAAGAACCAAAACTAAACAAGCACAAAGGAATCAAAAACTTCTGATCATAGGAGACTCCATGATTCAGGAGTTGATACCCATCTCCAGCCAGGGGTGATGGTCAGATGTCTCCAGGTACATCAGCATGGAGACACTGACCGCATTGCTAAAATTGTTCACAAAGCAGGAGAAAACATTGATGTCCTAGTACACAGGGACTAATGATCTCCAGCCGGTCAGTTGTGGAGACCAAGGAACACCTGACTAAGCTGGGTGACAAACTATCATCTATTTCGTCCGGCATCTCCTTCTCTGAGATCCTGCCAGTCTGGGAGAAGGAGCAGATGGACGGAAAGGTCAGAAAAGGGGAGATAGGGAGCTAAACACGTGGCTCAAGGACTGGTGCCAGGAAAGGACACAGATTTGAGAGAACTGGCAACAGTTCTGGGGCGAAGTTCTTTAAATTTGATGGACTGCATCTGACTAAAGAGGAGTCAGTGCATTGGGACAGAAGTTTGACGTCTTTGCAGAATATTTAAACTAGCAAATGGGAGGGTGCAGCACCCATACGTCGAATGGAAGAACACCTCCCCTCAGCTAGTGTCAAACAGGAATTCAGCGTGTTTGCCGTTCATTTGCATCACCAGGTAAGAAAAAGGTTTGTCTCCCCATACGATGCACAGGGGTAATGCCAAACTTCACCCAACAACTAACACACCAAATCTGGCCAATGGAAAATCATGTACAAAATGCTCACAGCCTGGGAAATAAGATCCCAGACCTGCAGACAATAATGTCAGAGGCTAAACTGGACATAGTAGCAATTAGTGAGACGTGGTTTACCAGTAACCACACTGGGAGACTTCAGTACCTGGCTATGTATTGTTCAGAAGAGACACGAGGTGCAAAGGGTGGAGGGTGGCCCTGTATGTTAATGAAAATATCAAAGCTACAGAAATTCAGAATACACATAAGGAGCCAGAAGAACTGTGGGTCACCCTGGAAACAGGAAATGGGACAGCCATAAGAACTGGGTTGTCTACAGGCCCCAGACCAGAGGGAGACATAGACACATTACTGTTAGAATATATACAAAACATGACAGCTAAAGGGAGGTCTCGATAATGGGAGACTTCAACATGCCAGATACAGATTGGTCAATACCAGCAGGAACATCTTCCAGAACTAGACTCATAGTGGATTCCTGCAGGAGGGCCTCAAACAACTGGTACAGCAACCCACAAGAGACAGGGCTATCCTAGATCTAGTACTGACTTAACGAAGGGATCACAGATCTCCAGGTAGAAGGTCACCTGGGGGCCAGTGACCATCACATGGTATGGTTCAGTTTGGCTACTACATCTAAATCATCCCATTCCAAGGCAAAATATGGGACTTCAGAGGAGCTGACTTTGATAAGATGGCCAACAGAGTTAAGCTAGCCCTGGCAAAGAAACACAAAGGTGAGGAGGTACAGGCAAAGTGGGCAGGTTAAGGATACAATACTTGAAGCAACATCCCATTGTGTTAGACAGAAAAGGAAGTACAAAGAAGGAAACCACTTTGGTTCTCAAATACAGTAGCAGAAAGGTCAGAGCCAAAGGCTGTCCTTCAGGAAATATAAAGGAACACAGCGGGAGGAAGATAGGAGGCATGCAAACTGCCTAAGGGAAGCAGGTAAGGCAGTAAGGCAGGCAAAGTCCCAAACTGAGAAACACTAGCACAAACAGTAAAAGAAAGGTGAAAGACTTTCTATAGATACATTAGTGAAAGGAGAAAGTCAGAGGGATTACTAAGATTAATGGAGAAAAGGGAGCATGTGAGAAGGAGGACCCTGTAAAGGCATCTATCCTAAATAGATACTTTTGCTCAGCATTTACTGAAGAGAAGGTAGGGCAGGGCCCACAGCTCAGCATCATGGACACAGGGGAGGAGGTGAGCACTACTCCCTTCACAAAAGAAAGGGTCCTACAAGAGCTTGCTAAGCTCAGGGTGGATAAGGCAATGGGACCTGATGGCATACATCCCAGGGTACTAGGAGCTAAAGGGAGGAACTAGCAGAGCCATTGCAGAATTGTTTAGGGAGTCTCTGAGCACAGGAGAGGTCCCAGAAGACTGGAGAAGGGCTCATGTGATCCGCTCCACAGAGTGGTAGCAGGGAGGAGGCGGGAACTACAGACCAGTCAGTCTTACCTCAGTAGTGGGCAAGATTATGAGGCACTTTAAGGAAAGGATAGTGCAACACCTGGAATCCATAGGGGCACAGGATCCAAGACAGCATGGGTTTACAAATGAAGGTCCTGTCAAACTAATCTCATAGATTTCTTTGACTGGGTAACCAGAGTGGTGGACAAGGAGAGCAGTTGATGTCGCCTACCTTGACTTCAGCAAAGCTTTTGACACTGTTCCACATAGAAGATTGATAAATAAGCTAGGTAGGCTCAGGGTGGGTCAGAAGTTGGTCAACTGGGTGGCAAACTGGTTGACTGGCAGAAACAGAGAGTGGTGGTAAATGGTATACAGTCAGAAGAGATGCAAGTCACAGTGGGGTACCTCAGGGATCAGTCCTGGGGCCAGTCCTATTCAACATCTTTATTAGTGACCTCGCAGATGGACTAGAGGTAAGGCTTGTCTGTTTGCAGATGACATCAAGATCTGCAACAGAGTAGATGATCCAGATGGGGTGGGCAGAATGAGAAGAGATCTGGATAAACTAGCAAAATGGTCAGAAGAGTGGCAACTGGGATTTAATGCAAAAGTGCAAAATCATGCACATAGGGAAGAGAAACCCTGAAGCCACTTATAGGCTGGGAGGGTTGCTAGCAGTCACAAAGGAAGAAAGAGACTTGGGCATCATCATCACTGATGACCTAAAATCATCAAACAGACCTCTAAAGCAGTAGGTAAGGCTGGGGGGTGTTAGGGTGTATTGATCGAGTATCACAAGTCGTAAGAGGGAGGAATCCTCTGTACAAGACATTGGTTAGGCCCCATCTGGAGTACTGCGTGCAGTATGGAAGCCACACCTTCTCACAGGACATTAACCAAATTGAGGCAGTCAGAGAAGGGCAGCAAAATGGTGCAGGGACTGCATCAGAAGACATATGAGGACAGATTAGCGGACTCAATATGTATACCCTTGAGCAAGGAGGAGAGAGGTGATATGATCGAGACATTTAAACACCTTAAGGGCATAAACAAGGTGAAAGAGTCTAACATGTTTAAATATAAGAAAATAGCAGCACAAGAGGACACAGCATGAGATTAGAGGAGGCCGATTAAGGGGAATGTGAGGAAATTCTTTTTCACAGAAAGTGGTAGATGCATGGAATAGCTTACCACAGAAGTGGTGGCTATGAATACAGTGCAGGGCTTCAAACAGGCATGGGATAGGCATAAGGGAGCAATACAAATGACTATGAATAGATAGGTCACTGACAGAGCAAAGGCCGATGGCACATTTATAGGTGAAAAAGAAATAGGCAGACTGGATGGGCCTTGCGGTCCTTATCTGCCGTCAACTTCTATGTTTCTATGCTTCTATGTTTCCAAAGCTGTATTAATACCATTATATGCCTCCAATAAAACAACATAAGACATTACTGGATGTGCAAGAGCCTTAATGGTATATTTTGATATAGTATCCGGACACTGAACCAAAAAATCTTTATCTAAATGGATGTCCTGGACCTTTTTGTCCATTTTTTGAAAAAACTCTTCAGGCGCATCATTAAGGGATGAATACACCATTTCTTTAGAGTCAATATTGCAGACCCCTACCTCACTGGAGATCTCTAATGGACTAAATAACTTTATTCCTGAGGGAAAGCATGAAATACCATCAATTCAGAAACATAAACATAATAGTGTAGTAATAACAAATACGAATTTAAATCAAGCTAGGAAAGAATACAGGAGAGTATTAGAGAAAGAAGGATTGCAATTTCAGAAAGAAATGTGAGAAAGATTAAGAGTGTCAATGTTAGAGAAGATGTTAAACAGTTTTGGACTTTAGTAAGCACATTATTTGATAAATATCCAAATATTATTGAAGCAGCAATAACACCTCTACAATGGGAGCAACATTTTGAAAATTTATATTTTTCAAAATTGAATATGACCATGAGGAATCTTCAGATATGGTCCAAAACAAATTATTTACCAGTCCAGTGATTATTACATAAGAAGATATTAAGATAGCTATAGAAAGTTTATCACCTAATAAAGCTCCAGGTCCAGATGCAATTATGGCAGATATATTTAAGGCTTTGGTTGACTGGTGGACATTGTTACTTTATAAGTCATGTAACTATTGTATATGGTGGTAAAAATATCCCAAAACTTGGAAGGGAAGTCTGGTCTGTCTAATTTTTAAAAAAGGTGATACACTGGATCCTACTATGTAAGTTTACTGGACTCCTTCCAGAACATTTTCTGTAGAATTTTACTTAACAGATTCCAAATATGGGTAGAGCAGAATAATATACTTGAGGAATATCAAAATGGATTGAGAACTAGCCGTTCAACAACATAACATTGTTTTGTATTACAGCATATTATATGGAAATATATCACAGTCAAAGATCAAAGCATTATTGCTGTTTTATAGATCTAAAAACAGCTTTTGATTCAATTAGTAGGAAAATACTCTTATAATGGATCCTTATATTTTGGAAATATTAATGGATCTACATACCGGAACATGGCTTAAAATAAAATATGATCAGCGAGGTAACTTGACAAAGGATATACTAAGAAACCTAGGAGAACATCATGGTTCCTATTAGAAGAAGAAGAAGAATCAGCATTTATATAGCGTTTTTCATACACAGTGTATCCCAAAGTGCTTTACAAGCAATGCTAGACTGGTAGTGAAGTGACTGACTGTGTAGTGGTGGCCATATCACACATCATCACCCACACACAGCCTGGATAATTGCATGAACTGGTTTATGGGAAGGGGAATGTTGGCCAGGACACTGGGAATGTCCCCTACTCTTTGTGAAGAGTGCCCTGAGTTATTTTGCTTCCAGCTGGACAGCCACCAGGACAACACCAGGATGGGTAGACGGGACCTTGGTTTAACATCTCATCTGAAGGATGGACACCCCAGCAGTACAGTACCCCTTAATACTGCACTTGGATGCCAGCAATTGTTTAGGTGCAAGCCCAATCCCAGTGTGGACGAAAATCCAATTAGCACCTTTATTGTTTAACTTGTATATAAATTCTATTTTAAAAGCACTGAACAAACCAGACTTCCATTCTTCAGATGTTCTGTCACAAAAAACTGCCTTGCATATGCAGATGACATTGTACTCATTTCCACATCTTCTTTGAGTTTGCAGAGGAAGTTAAATGCTTTGGGGAACTTTGCAAAGAGATCAACTGAAAATAAACCTGAGAAAACCAAGCAGGTTATTTATGGTAAAACAAGGAAAACCGTGGATAGACTGTATCTGGATAAGGAAAGGATTGAATATCGTCCACATTATGATTATTTGGGATTGAGATTCTCCAAAGGTACTATATGGATTCAACATACCAGAATGATGCATAAAAACTAATTGGAGCATTTATTGCATTTAAGAGGTTTAATAGGAAAATGAGGCAATCCACAATAAAGGGATTAACTGAGGTAATAAACAAAAATAAAAACAAGCATATTATATGGAGTAGAAATATGGTCCCCTTCAAATATAAAAAATTTAGAAACAGAAATCAATAAGCTTTATCGTTACATATTGAGAGTACAGTAGTCAGTACTGGCAGAGATACTGAGGAAAGAACTTGGGCAGTTATCATTAGCAACTATGGTTTTGGAAAAAAGGATCATTTTTGTTTTGAATCATTTCCTTTTGCCAGATAACAGATATCCACGAATGTGTTTAGAAGAACAAATCCAATATCATCAAAGAAATTTCACATCAAGCTATGTCAAGCTAATCAAAGAGAATATATTTTCAGTGGGGTTAAGAGATTTATTATATGAAATTTATATTTATTCTATTAGAGATATAGCTACGAAAGTTAAAGAAAGGGTAAGATCAATAGCAATCTTGCAACAAGAAGAAAGAATAAAAAAGTTTGTGCCATTTCAGATGGTTTAAAATAATTAAACTAAACTCTGAAATGGAACCATATTGAAACTCCTGTCAGACACAGAACAAAGATGAAGAATAACAACAAGGTTTAGACTAGAAATCTATAAGACAAATTATATCTTATATGATCAAAAAGGGCCTTGAAACCAAAATGTGAATGTAGGTATGGGTGTGAAGATGATTTAAAACACGTTGTTTTGCAATGCCCACAATATGAAGCCAGCAGAAAGAACGGCTGGCTCCGATATTGGCCCTCCTTGGTCTTCCTTCCGAAAAATCGATCATTTATTTGTTCAACTCATGGCAGCCATGAGTTTTATACTCATTGTATAGATTTTTAAAGGATACACATTTGTGAAATGGTGTTTTGATGTGTAAAAATGGACTGTGTATAAATGTGCAATAATTTGAGGAAACTTCTGCAAATCATAAGAAATCTTATGTGTTTTTTAATTTTAACTTATTGTTATGTATGTTTAATGTCTGTTTCTGTAATGACTTTTTAAGTCAAACAATAAACCTACCTGCCTACCGAGAAATCCACTCCAGGGGAGCAGAAGCTCCATAGCCTGGATGTCAGAAGGTCCCTGCTTTACTACTTGGAACACACCAAGCAGTTCAGAGGCTCATCCACACGTTTCTCACCTATGGGTAGGTAGGTAGAGGAAGACCAGCCACTATGAGGACTATCTTTCATTGGATAGTCTCCTTCATTCAGTTCTGCTATGATAAGGCTGGCAAACAAACCACTCTACTAGGGCCACTGCTGGCTCTGTGGTAACTGCAAGGGGCATTCCCTTACTGGATGTCTGTAAAGCAGCTACTTGGAAGACTGTACACACATTCACAAAGCACTGCAGTCTGAACGTATAGTCTACAGTACAAGTCACATTAAACTGACCCACCAATGAGTTGGTTTAACATTGTTTTTTAGAGTTGGCAATGCACTGGCAGCTCATATTGCATTATTTTTATACTTAACCAGCTCAAGAGCAATGCTTGTAAATATTTTTGCAACTCACTTGAAATGTATGTGCAGACTGGTCACAGGGCAGTGCAAAACTGCATTTAACTCCTAAGGAACTGTTTGTACAGTGCTTTGTGCTGAATCCAGCAACACTTACACAACTCAGTCAGAAATGCTAAAGCAACTCATTAGAGGAATAGTTTAATGTGACTTGTACTGTAGATCTAATGCAAAGTTTGGCATGGCAGTTTTGCAGAGCTTCTTCCTAAATAGGTTCTCTGCCCACCTCCCAACTGCACTGTTTTATAGTCTGCATTAGTTACTGATACTAAAGGATTCCTGGGGTAAGAAGAAAAATTACTCACCAAGTAATCTTCTTTCTTCCAATGGGTTCTTTAGCATCAGTAAGCTCCCACCCTCCCCTGATAACCTTTTAGAAGAGGGCTCTGCTTGGCCTTCATCCTATTTGATCATTCCAAACATTGAATCATTTTTAGAGTGTAGTTTTCATGTTGTTGTTCTGGTTTTGTACTTATATATTTCTGAACCCTGTTGGTTCATACCTGTTGGGGCATGTGCCCATTCTAACTTCAAAAAAATTCTGAAGCCCTCCTAACAGCCTCTGCTCAGCACACCCTCAAGCTTCTCTCTGATTGGCTAATTCATACAACTCATTACTATACATTCCACCTCTGGGGCAGTACTAACTAGTCAGCTCGCTTCAATAGTTTCTGATGCTAAAGGACCCCTTGGAATAAAGAAGATTGTTGTTTGTTGTTGTTTATTTAGGAATAACCATTGAGCATTATGCTCATTTACAATGGCAACCTCTTGTATACGTTAAAAACATATAACAATGTAATGACAATACATACAAAGATTACTATGGTAATACATTTTTCTACTGCTTTGAGCCCCACCCCACCCCAGTGGAGATATTCATGTAGATGGAGTCCACATCGAGAGTTACCAACCACTACTCCTGTTCTGTTTGTACTTCTCTCAAGCTGGATAATATACTGGTAGTATCCCTAATGTAACTACGTGACAAGGGAACAATAGGGTATAAAAAACTGTTCACATATTTCGATATTGGCTCTGTAATCCACCCTATCCCAGAAACAATGGGATGTCCAGTCGGTGCTGTGGGATGTTTGTGCATTTCTGGTAGGGTGTGAAATGCCATTTTTTAGGGGACTGGACTGACAAATCGTACAGTTCATTGGTGCGTATAAGCTCATTCTGAAATAAATTAAGCAGGAACAATTCCACAGCTTTTTTCATCTGTTGTGTGAGGTCAGATGTCAAACACTATTACAAAAGTGGTGTCTGACAGTTGTCTATTGATGTCAGCTACATATTGAACAGTATTTTGCACAGCAATCCCCCCGTCCATTGTTGCCCATCGCTGTTTTGCTCTCTTTCTTCATTAATGATGTTACAGAATGAGTTCTAGTCATACAACTCTTCAATGTCCCTAGTGCAGCAGTCTAGAAAGCTAGCAATTCCAGTGTTTAATGGAGGGCAAAAGATAGAGGGTGGTTTAAAAGTGGGCTGACTACTGGGTGTATGTATGTCACTTTCTTATGTGTCGGTAATGTCCCTGTTAGCTCTGTTGGTATCTGTGCTAGAAAAGAACATTTTTAAATTAAATTTCCTAGCAAATTCCTGTACATCAATAAAAGCATCAAATTCAGTAACAGAGTGAGATGGAACAAAGGAAAGACCCTTGCTCAACACCTGCACCTCAGTGTCAGTCAGTGTCAAATCCAAGATATTGAGAACAGCCAATATCTGTGGATAGTCTGCTGGCCAGTTCTTCTTCCCCTTCCTCTTACTTCTCCATGTTTTCCACTTTATAGTGGTTCTCCCTGAAATTGGAATCTTGTCCGTTTGGCACTCCTCTGGGGCTGGGGTTTCCTGGAGGGCAACCCCTAAAAAGGCCCTGTTCTGGCTCACTGTCCTGTTCGGAGGTGTTCTCACCAGTGCTGTGGTCTGTGGACAAATGTTCTGTTCTTTTTAAAGTTCCCTATGCAGTGCTGAGTGCTCTTTGCTAACTGTTTTGCCACTGTCTCGAAGAGCAGACTTGAGATCCCTATTGAACTAGGGGCAATTGTATTTTTCAACTGTATGCTTAACCAGGGGGTGTGTCTGTTGATGATACCCAGATAAAGTACATTAAAAATCTCAGGCAGTATGTACTGTCTGTGCAAGATAGAAATTTAGCCAATTAACAGTTGCCAAACCATACAGGATACTGGACCTGTTAAAGTGGGTAAGACATCCTTTCAGTAAAGTTTTCAGCTGAGACTACATTTTTTAAGCACCTGACAGGCATGCTACAGCATAGTGGTCACTGATATCACAGTCAAAAGACTGCTGAGTGAGAGATTTTCTATGGCCTGTTAGTATGAGATCTCAAATTGAGGAGCTGGAAGGACTTTTAGGATTAGGTCTAGTGGGTTCAGTTATCAGCTTGGTTACATTGAGCTCATCACTGATCCATTTGAGATCCACCAGTACATTAGAAAGCCAGTCCAGATTTAGATCGCCAGTAAAGATAGCCTTGTTGTTTCAGTTGCTTGGCAAAGGTACTAAGGTAGGAAATAAATTCAGATGGTTTAGTTGCTGGAAAGGGTAATGGATGTTATCAAACACTTGAATTTGTGATGTTTGGGGAGGGAGCTAACTGGAGCAGAGGAGAGTGTTGTTGATATGGGACTAGTCCTCCTCCTCTGGTGGGTCTGTCGAGGTGCTACAGTGCAAAGTCATGTAGGGAGATTACTTGAGAATTGGTAGTGCTGCTAAGCCAGGTCTTGGAGACAGTATGTCGGGGTTGGAATGGGCTACTTAGATTTTTATGTTCATTTTTTTCATTGTGCTGCAAACATTGATTGTTATAAGTTTCAAACCATTTATTTTGGTGAGGTCTGTGGGAGTAATGACTTAAGAGGATGGGCTAGGGTTGACCTCTATGTTGCCCGAGCATTATAATAGTAGGATAATGATTTGTTTGCTGACACAGAATTGTGTGAAAAACACTTTTTCTGGGACCATGCAAAGTTTGCAGGGCCAATTGGGTTGCAACTGGTTATATCATTTACAGTTATTGTACCAGGGATGGTAAGTAGAGAGCCCCACAGGAGTGATGTTTGACAGAGACCAGCTGAGAAGCTAATGCCAAGGTATCTGTATCCCACAGGCAGGGCCGCCCAATAAAGGGTATATCATTGTACCTAAACAAGGTATTGGAGACATTTAAGTTGATATAGCCCTTTTAGAAACCATTCAGGTGATATCTTTAGCTGGGGTTGATGCAGTACACCAAGAAGTGTAGTGTGAAGAGAAAGTTGATCTAGGGGAAACTCAAGGTGTGTAGTTGGCTGTTAGGCCTCATAGCTCAGCTGCTAAAGCATCTGAACATAATTCAGAGGTACGAGGTTCAACTCCCAGTTTGATCAAATTATTTCTAACTCAAAAAAAATTAAAGGAAAAAAATCATATTAAGCAAAAGCTGATGAAAATATGAACCATTTCAACAAGCTGTTGGAAGACAAAAGCTAATTTGGGCAGTCAGCAGATGCTGGGCTCTTTCCACTATTCGCAGTGCTGCAGTTTTTAAAACTCTTCTTTACTTTGTTCATTTCAGGGATGGGAAATATGAGGACACAGCTTGCTTAAAGGACTTTCAAACTGTAGAGGAAAGCAGTGAGACTCGAAAAGCCAGTCCAAGTTGCCATTCATTTGCTATGTAGAACGGTGCCAGCATTGCACAACTCTTTCCTGCCATTCATTGTCAGTAGCATAGCCTTATAAAATGATACAATTCTTTTATTGTTTTCCATTTGTTGTGATGAAGTTTCTAGTATTACAGGAAAGAAGCAGTGTGCAGGTGGTGATGTAATCTCGACGGACGACAGATGCTTAAGTGATTGCATTTTCTTTTGACCTTACAGATAGAAACATAGAAACATAGAAACATAGAATTTGACGGCAGATAAGGACCGCTTGGCCCACCCAGTCTGCTCATTTCCCTACCTACTGGATAAGCTGCAGATCCTAGTTAACCAGCAGCCTACTTCTTTCTACCCCCCACCCCCCAAAATTGCCTTATGACTATCCCATGCATGCTTGAATTCCACCACTGATTTTGACTCCACAACCTCCTCCGGAAGGCCATTCCATGCATCCACAACCCTCTCTGTGAAAAAATACTTCCTTAAATTACCTCTGAGCTGCCCCCTCTATCTTCAAATTGTGCCCTCTTGTTCTTGCACACTCTTTTTTGAAAGATGCTACCCTCTTGGACTTTGTTGATTCCTTGAGGTGCCAAAGTTTCTATCATGTCCCCCTCTCCCTCCTTTCCTCGAGGCTATACATATTAAGCTCCTTAAGTCTCTCTTCATATGTCCTCCGGTGCAGACCCTGCACCATTTTAGTGCCCTCCTCTGGACAGCTTCCATCCTGTCTATGTCTTTACGGAGATTGGGTCTCCAGAACTGCACACAGTACTCCAGATGGGTCTCACCAGCTGTCTGTACAGAGGATAATAACTTCCTGTTTTCTACTGGTGATGCCTCTCCCTATGCATCCCAGTATCCCCCAACCCTCCTTGCTGCCTTCTCACATTGCTTGCCCACCTTTAGGTCATCTGATATGACTACCCCAGGTCCCTTTCCATTTTGTTGTTGTTAGTATCTCACCCCCATTGTGTACTCTTCCCTGGGTTTTTGTTTCCTAGGTGCATTACCTTGCACTTCTTAGCATTGAATCTAAGCTGCCATACATTTGACCATTCCTCTAACCTTGCCAAGTCCCTTCTCATCCTTTCCACCCCACCCTGTGCATCAACTCTGTTGCAGATCTTAGTGTCATCTGCAAAGAGACATACTTTTCCTTCCAGTCCTTCTGCAATGATAAAACAGAGATGGATAAAACCAGATGGTGTGACCCTTCTCTCCCTCATCCCACACGTAAGTGACATTGTTTCATGCTGATCAGTCATAAATCGCTGTATTTCTTACATTAGCTTTCTTTTGATTACAGCATAAAGACAGGAACATGCAAATGATGCATGGTCAATAGGAAGATTAGAAAACAAAATTAGGAAAATAAGTGACGCAAGGCAGCCGCACTTGGAGGTAGTGCAAATATAGTTACACATGTCAGTTTTCTTTGTCATATTTTTTAAAATTCTATGCACTCTGTTTAGGGATGGGAGAACCAGTTCCAAGTTCAGAACTACCTAAAACCTATGCCATTTTCTTTCAACAAACTTTTGTGTCTGTTTGTAATAAGATTCTGACTTGTTTAAACTCCTTTAGCAGTTGTGGTGGTAGAAAGACCCAAAATGTAGTTGGAAGTAGTATGGTACCACTCCAAGTCTTTTGTAGGTTCCTTTTCCTTCACTGACAGTAGCTTAAGGGTGGACAATGATGGTTTAAATAGTTTTTATACATTAAACAAAATGTTTATGAATGTTCTCATAAAGTCAGGATAACTAGGAGAACCTTTTATGGTTTCTCATTTACCAGAAGGCTGAGCAGTCTCCTCCTCATTCAGTAATCACTCCAGACTCAGTATATGTTCTTAATCTCGACTACATGTATTGTAAAATAAAAAGGCAAGTGGTGCAGGCAACAACCGCCTGACACGTTTCAGAACCTATAGTTCCTTTCTCAAAGGCAGAACCTTTTAGAACCTTAGAAACTTCTGTGGTTCTCCCATAACTCTTTTTTAAAATTTTGTGCAAAATATTCTGAAATTCAGCAACATTATTTTTCAGTATTTACAACATGATTTTACCTTTTTTAGCATCAGCTATTTTGTTATGTCTGAGATTTATAGGGCAACAAAATCTATGTCATAAAACAGTGCTGTGGTAGCTACAAGAAACACAATAGCATTCCAGTGCATTGCTGCATGGCATTTGTGTTTTGTCCTTGCATTGTTTGACTTTCCTGCCTCTTTTTTGCTGTTTAGCACCCTCAAAAGCTTATCAGTTACGAATTCTGCGGTATTGTGCACCAGTGAAAAAATATGTATTTTCTGAGATTTTTCAGTGCCAAGCAGGAAAACATAATCCTGGCCTGCTTGTATAGTGAGCCACATCCCCCATAGATGGGAGGGACAAACAGAAAATTGAGCATGTATAATCAGGATGCTGTTCCTAATACTCGACTCTAGACAGCATTGTTAGTGCCTTTTTGTTACAGAGGCTGCCACACCATCGTAGGCGATAATGGCTACCTGACCATAACCAATGGGGCAGTAATCGTTCGAGTTCTTTGTATGATGTCCTTGATCTTATCAATATGTCACACACAGAATGAGGATGTTTACACACCGCTCATCATGATTGGGTAGTGGTTGTCATGTATAATATATTTTTTTTTTTATTTAAAAACCAGGTGGTCAGCATCACCTAGCCTGCTGCCACCCAAGAAGGCAGAAACAAATTCTTGACTGTACCTCTTCCCTCCAAATTTGTGTACCTGTTTGATGCACACAGGAGGGCAAAACAAGAAGATGACATGACCAGAAAATCGGAACAACCTGGTGACATGTTCTGGACTGTAAATACAGGGTTAGAATCCTAGCTATTCTAATCTGTATTTGCATTCTGAATATATTATGTACAGTACGTGTACTGCTTCAGTGCTTCTAGCAGAGCAACAGAATGAAGGCACTGCTGCAGAAGGAATGGATATTGGGTCTTGAAAGGAAAGTCATGCAGACTAATGAATGTGATTCCCTTTTTATTTTTTAATTGTCAAGTTATTTTATATTTCTATAAAACAAAGCACAGTATTTCCTTAGCCTAGTGATAAACCGATCACCACACTACTAAATAAACTGTGATATCTATTATTGTGATGCAGCACAAGAGGGGAAAAAGGAACTGACCACAGGAACCTCAGGCTGGTCACCTGGCCCGTAACTCCACTGACAAGAACCCCTGGATGAAATCTGGAGACATGGGTCAGATTTTCAAAGGGCAATGCAGGGCTTGCACCAAACCCTACATCAAACCCCCTTTTTGTGGTACAGCTGCAACAAACACCGTTGTCACAGCTGCGCCCAGTTTTAGTAGGTCGGGCGCAGATGTGACACTTTACCTGATTTACAGCAGCTGGCGCCAAATATTTGGTGCAAGCCCCATAAAAAGGGTACCCGTGGTTGCTGCAAGCTAGACCAGAAAAAGTTGGTCTAACTTGCAACAGTTGGCACAGGTGATAGAACATCCTGATCGCCGGCTGGCAGAATCCTGCAAGCCCCATGTGCCATATGTTGGGCGCACCCAGGGTGTGCATCTGAAACTCTAGCCCACTGTGTTTAAATATGTGTAATTCCCCGAGAGTAACTAAATGCATCAAAGTAAGTTTTTGTGGCCACCAGTGGCCCAGCGGTGGCTCATCACGCTGCCATAGAGGTGGCCCGGGTTTGGGAGTCAACTTGAATCAACATGTGGGGAGGCAGGTCAGGAGGTAGCTGGCACATGGCAACATGCCTTGGCCAAGGAGGGGGGTGGCAAGCTCCAGCGCCTCAGCAACACCTGCAGCAGGGTCATAAAGCTTGCTCCTCCCACAGGTACGTGCTGTGTATGTGCGGACCACAAACACAGCTGTGCATACATTCGGGGAGACGGAAGGAACCTATGAGGGAAAAAAAGTTTGTCTAAATTACGACTTGTGACTTTGGGATCTCCTGGATCCTAGTGCCTTCTGGTGCTCGATCTTAGTAGACTGTGGACTGCCTCATAAGGGAGGATGGCCCACCCTTCCTCCAGAGCCTGCCACAGAAGGAAAGCCATGGGGGACCTGTAGGTTACTAGGGGCCAGAGGGCTCAGTGGACACAGGCCTGAAGAGTGTGTATCTTCAGGATCAGGGTTTATCTCTGAAACCACGAACAAGGCTGAGGAAAAAGACATCTACTAGAAAAACAAGTACATTTTACCATCAGCTCAGGGAAGGCTTCAGAAATGGAAAATATAATACCTGGAAACTGAGTTTCTTGGAGTCCTACACATCCTTCCATCCTGGCAGCAGTAATTAGTGAGGAACCAGTCCCTTAATGGAAACTAGAATGTGTCAGCAGACAAGGAAGGGTAGACTCTTCTAGTGTGCCCTAATTTCTGTGCCTACTACTACAACGGGGACCCTCTTTAGTCACAGGTGTCCTTTCCTCCTCCCTTATCTCTGCTTATTAAACCATGTGCTCATCCCACACATGCTTGAAGCTCCCCACTGTTTTCACTCCTACCACCTCTTCTGGCAGGCTATTTGCATGCATCCACCACCCTTTCTGTGAAGAACTATTTCCTCACATCCCTCTTAAACTTCCCTTTCTTCAGGCTTCATAGCATTCTCCCGTGTTGTTATGCTCCTCCTCCTGTGAAAGAGGCACCCCTCCTTTACCTTGTTCACCCCAATGAGGTACTTATAAGTCTCAGTCATGTTCCCTCTTGCTCTCTTCTCCTCTCCTCTTGGGAGTACATGTTGATTTCCTCCAGCCACTTCTTGTATGGTTTCTCATGCAACCTCAGTACAACTTTGGTAGCCCTCCTCTGGACCGCATTCGCCCTGTCGATGTCTTTGCAGAGATGCAGCCTCCAGAACTGGGCACAGTATTCCAGGTGGGGACTCACTAATGAGCAATGCAGTGGCAATACCACCCCCCCTTCTCCTGCTAGAAATACTCCTCCCTGTGCACCCCAGCATCCAGCTAGCCATGCCAACTGCCTTGTTGCACTGCCCTGCCACCTCAAGGTCACCAGATATGATTTCCCATGGTCCTTGTCTTGCTTGGTGACTGTAAGCCCCCATCTTATACACAGCCCCCAAGTTCCCTGCCCCAGGAGCATGACTTTGCACTTTTGGCATGAAACCCAGCTGCCACACCCTAGACCACTCCTCTAGTAAGTAAGCAAATACACCTTTATTTATTCAGCACCCTGTCTTAGAGGCTCTGGGCACTTTACAGGAGGTGTAGAACATAGCAGGACTACACAGACAAAATATACACAGGGTCAACAACATAAACAACAGTTACACCAATGATGAATACAAAATAAAATCATTGTGCAGCTAATTAAAAAAAGGCTTCTTTAAAAAGGTGAGCCTTCAGATCCCTCTTAAAGACTTCCACCAATGGTTTCCCAAGATTCCTTTGCATTCTCTCCACCCCCTTCTGGGTGTCCACCCTGTTGTAGATTTTTGTGTCATCTGCAAAGAGACACACCTTCCCCTCCAGTTCCTCAGTAATGTCACTTATGAAGACACTGAAGGGGACAAGACCCAGTACCAATCCCTGTGGTACTCTACTGGACACTTTCTCAGCCCCCGAGTGACTGCAGTTTACCACCACCCTCTGCCTCCTGTCTTTCAACTAGTTAGATAACCAGCATACTACTTTGCCCCCCACCCCAGGCTGCTAAGTTTCTTAATCAGTCTCCTGTGTGGTACAATGTCAAAGGCCTTACTGAAGTCCAGACCGGCCACATCAACTGCCCTTCCCTGATCCTGCCCTCTATAGTTACCCCGTCAAAGAAGTCTATGAGATTTGTTTGACATTGCCTCCCCACTGTGAAGCCATGCTGTTGGTGGTCCTGCAGCCCATTGGCTTTCAGGTACTCCTTCAGTCTCTCCTTCAGCAGGGTCTCCATTAATTCCTCCTCCCTGCTGCCACTCTTCATTCCTCTGGAACTACGCCTTTCTCCAGTGAGGCACTAAATAGTGTTGCCAGAGAGGTGGCTAGCACCGTGCTCAGTTCTTCTAGTACTTTTGGGGGAACCGTAGCTGGCCCCATTGCCTTGTTTTCCTTTAGAGCTTACAATCCCCAGAAGACTATCTTTTCTGAAAATGGACTTGTGTCCTCTCCTTATACTATGAAGACCATGTAGAAGTACTCATTTAAAATATTAGCTTTTTCTTGGTCTTCCTCTGCACAGTCCCTCCCCCACCCTGGTCTCCTGATCCTCAGTATACTACTCCTTGCCTTTCTCTGTTTGCTCACTTACCTGAAGAAGTCTTGACTCCTTTTGACCTCCTGGGTTTATCCTCTTTTTTGTTTGAGCCTTTGCTGACCGTACCCTCCTTCCTGCCTCCCTTTGTTTATCTAGATACACCTCCCTGTCCCCCTCCATTTGGGTCTCTTTGTTCTTCATAAAAGCTGTTTTTTGCCTTAGTTATTCCCTACTTTAGCCTTTCCTTTTGTGCTTTCACTTCCTCCAGCAACCCCCCCTCCTTCAAAGTATTTACTAAGGCAGTCTCCTATTGCTTTACTACACATCTACTTTCCTGAAGTCCAGGACCCTCATCCTAGTGTGTTTTTTTTTCTCCTGTCCAATCCATATGCCAAATCACACTCTATGATGATCGCTTGTACCCAGAAGGCTACCCAGTGTGATGTCGGCAATGCTGTCTCTGGTTTTTAAGTACCAGATTGAGCACTGCCCCATCTGTAGTGGGTTCTATAACCAGCTGCCTAAGAAATGCCCCTTGCAGGGAGTCTGGGATGCTCCTGCTTCTAGTTGTATCTGCTGCCAGAGTGCTCCAGTCTACATCTGGAAAATTAAAATCCTCCATAATCACTAAAGCCCCTTTGCTTGCCATTGTGCCAGTGGCCTCCTCCAAAACTCTGTCTACTGCCTCCCCCTGTGTTGGTGGTTTGTACACCACCCACTGTGTGGATAAAGGCCTCAGACCCTGCCTCTAAGTGAACCCAAAGAACCTCTAGCTTTCCTTACCCCTACTGTGTCCTTGTGTCTCCATTGCCTTATGAATTCCCTCTCATATAAAACAACCCCTCCCCCTCTTTCACTGCCCATTTCTTCGAAACATGGTGTAAACTGGTATGGCCACATCCCAGTTGTGGTTGTCAGTCCAACATGATTCCCTTATGGCCACCAGATCGAGGTTCACCTTCTCAATGGTAGCCTGAAGGTCTGGAATTTTATTTCCTAGGCTCCTTCATTGGATCATATGGCCCTCCGCTCCTTATGTCTCTCCTGTCTGTACTTTGCCCTCCTTTCCAAGTCCATCCTTCACCCTTTCCTTGTTCTTGGTACTGTCATCCCTTTTTATCCTCACTTTGACCACCCTCTCTAATTTTGTCTCAGTCTTAGAACCACCTCCCGACCCTCCTGTCCCTTCCCGCCTTGTCCTAAACCCACCTACCACTGAGGAATTTATTTCCATGAACTTTTCCTCACTGCTTCACCATTTTCTGGGGTGGGGCATTCACTGCCTCCCTCACTTTTTTGCCTCCCTTTGGTAGTTTAAATGCACATCTAAAGGAAACTGGAGGCACACTCTACTCTTTCAAAGATTGACTGATAATGGAATGACATAAAGGCCGCTTTTCCTGTCAGAGCACCTGTTGCCTAAGCAGAGTAACCTAACTTCCAGGCACAATATTTTCCATTCCCTGTCATCTCCAAAAGCTTTCCATCATGGTAGCAGTAATGTGTGGTAATTTACCAAGCAGACTAGCCCACTGCAGCTATTTTATGGAGGTCCATGGACAGTGAAAACAGCAATACTCTGACTGGAACTTTTGCCCCTGCATCGGCCAAGGCTAGCAAGTTTAGGTGGTGGTGCCTCGTAAGCCTTGTAAAGTATGCACTGAAAAGCAGGTCAGAACTCTGCAAATATTGACTGTAAAGCCAACATCCATTCCATCCAGGAGGTGACTAACACTCTGGTAGAACGACCTCTGAGGCCCATGGTTTTCCTGCTAACCTATAAGCCTCCCTGATTTCCTGCTTGATCCAATGGAAAGCATAGATAAGGAGGCCTTCTTGCCCTTGTTCATCCTCCAAGTAGGATAAAAAGGGTGGAGGATTTGCAGAGCTAATGGGTCCAGTGCAGGTAGTGTTTCAGTGTCCTACAGATGTCTTGGTAGTGAAATTGCTGCTCCTTGTCATTCTGTGACTTTGGAAAAAACGAGAGCAAAACTACATCCTGATTCAGGTGGAAAGGCAAAGTCAGCTTTGAGACAAAGGCCAGGCTTGGTAGAAGCACTTTCCTACCAGGCACGGACATAAATGAAGGCTTTCTGCGTTCCAAGGTGCTTATCTCCTCCACCCTCCATACCAAGGTGATTATGACCTAGACCACCACTTTCAGTGTCAGGGTCAACACACTAAGCTACAAAACAAGGTTCAAAGGGGCTCACATTAATTTTCATAGAACCAAATTGAGATCCCATGGGGGAGTTCGCTCCCAAACATTTGGTCTGGCCAGTGACACTGCTCAGTGAAAACAATCTATATGCTAATGTCTCCCCCCAACCAATGGTGCCGAGTAAACCCTGTGACAGGATAGTGAGCATTACTGGTGCCGAGTAAACCCTGTGACAGGATAGCGAGCATTGCTGAGGTATGACAGTGAGGGTTGCAGGTGCCAAGTCCAAGGTTGAACACCCTTGGTGCCAAAGCCAAGCTGAATGGGAGAGCTGCTTACTGGAAATGGGTCCCTCTAATGTGAACCTCAGGAATTGTTGGTGGTGAGGGCAATAGGGCATGGGGAGGCAAGCCTCTTTAGATCTATGGACATTAATAGCTCTCCCGGCTGGACTGCCTGGATTATGGAGCACCTAGTTTCTATCTTCAACCTCAAATTCAGGATATGATGGTTCATCATGGCCAGGTTTAGAACAGGGCAAAATCCTCTGGTCATCTTCAGGACCTGAAAGAAGGAGCACAGTAGATGTCTATGCCTCTCTTCTACACTGGGAGCTGGGAAGTGTCCCCCAGCTCCAACAAATTCCTTACCACTTTCTCCATCACAGCCTATGTGTGTGTGGGGGGCTCCTGGACATTGGATACTTCAGGAAGAAGTTTCTCCATGGGGCTAGAAAGAAATCTACAGAAGATTGACCATCTCCCTCACCCACAGATCCAACATGGAAGCAGTCCACACCAACGTGAACCAGCTAAGGCACCCTCCCAGTGGTTTGTTTTCAGGATGAACTGGTAAAACCTCATAGGATGGACTTTGTGGTGGCTGCCTCCATCAGAGTGCCTGGCTGGTTTGCCTCCACAAAACTCACATTTCTGATTAAAGCCTCCTTTGGACTCAAAGCTATAATGGTGGTGAAAGGCTGGGACTCTATGGTCCTTACCTGGAAAGGAATGCGAGCCCTCACTGCAATCCCTGAAGGGTAGAGGGCGTACAATTGATTGATATCTGAAAGGTCATTAATAGATAGGTCCTTAATAGATTGGTCCAAGGGTGGGTCGTCCAACATGTTAAATCCTTTGAAGGGTAGGTGGACTACCTGTCCTTTGGTCACCTGTCTGATGGATAAGGAGCATAGCCAGATAATTCTGCATGTCATTATACCTTAAAAATCTCCCAGCAAGCTAGGTAGTTGGATCTAAGGTGACATTCAGAATAAAAGTCACCATTTGCTCAGATTCTGCTGGAGTTGAAAATTGGCTTTCTCTCTATGCTTTGCCTGGTCCAAGGCAGGCACTAGCTGGTTCTGTCATTTTTCAACCAACCAAGAAATGTAGGCTGAGTACACTACCACATGCAAGGACATAGTGACCAAATCATGGGAGCAGCAGAGCACAGCATCCAGGCACTTGTCGAAGGAGTCCTAGGGACTAGCTCTTCCTGAAGGGGCAAGGATGCTTCCTGAACCAGGGTCCCCAGGACTGGATTTGGGGGTGGTACCTAGAAGAATTCACCCATGTGGTGCTGGTCAAACCTATTTTGCCGCACAGAGGCTGAGAAATAGACAGATTCTGTCCAAATTGTCTGACTTTGGTGGAAACACTGCAACAGGTGTTTGTGTACTATGGGTGTCTTTCGGGGGTCTTCAGGAGAATAAATGACCCTAGACTCTGCTACTGGGCCTGATGAATTAATGCCCAGATGAAGGGCATGTGCTTACTTGGACTGGGTAAATCAGATGCCCTAACACTCTCTCCTGGGTCAGGACACTTCTTCCGATGATGAGGGTGAGCCCTTCATTGAGCCCTGAGATCTTGACCTAAATCTTGAAGAAGAACACCTGCACTGCTTCTTGCACAACATTTTTGGTGGCACTGCTAGAAAGGATGCTGGGGATTCAGAGCCCTCACCCAAGTTCTCTTCAAACAAGCTGGGACGCTTCCTGAGAGCTTTCAGCCCCCTTTGGGGCCCTTGCAGGATGGTGCTGATGATGCTCGGCATTTAGCTGTAGGAAAATGCAGCTGTCTGTAGTGTGAATAGCTACTGCTTCCTGTTGGTCCTGACGTAGTGGGACCGCAGTTTTCCCTGTTGGCCACTGAGAAGACTGTATTTAAAAATTCCACTGCTACAACTCTGCAAGTGCCTGAAGTTTGGACTCTGCATTTGTCATCCTTTGGATAAAGACATCTGTTTTTTTATCAGTTTTTTGGACAGAATTCATGAATGCATTGACCACTGTCTGGAGAGCATACAAAGAGGCTGCTGCCTGTTCCACATGTTTGGAGGCATTTCTCCTCTTTGTACTGCTATGAAAAATGGAGCAAACAGAATGGTTTTCCATGTCAGTCCTCAGTCATCTACGAGAATGGGGCTTTTATGAACCAAAACCTCCATAAGAGATTTACTAGTGACAGTTTTAATTATTCAGGCTTAAAAAGTTAAGGGCATGCATTACCTGGTGTCAGTAGCAGTGACATCATGTTGGTTAGTGTCTGTGGTTCACACAGGTTGTGCGTCTGCTTACTTGCCTTGTCACTTAGATTGTGGATTTTAGATAAGAAGTACCCTTCACTGAGAACGCCAGTGCTGTGTTACAGTCCATAAATGTGAAGCAAAGCAGTTGATTGGCTGGGATGGGAGTGAGGCTTTAGGTACGACACTGTGGATTAGAGGTCTGTATCTGGTTGCTGACTACTGTACATGACTACCGCTGTTATGTGTGTTAGTACTGACAGTAAAACACAAACGATGACAAGAGGTGATAGAGCAATTCTGGTGTAATAATCCGGATACCTGTTTAAAAATAGTACCTAGTTAAGGCTGGCATGAAGCCGAAGTGACTCCTTCCCTCACCAGGAGGAGCCAGCCAAAGGAGCCAGAGTGAGTCCTCCTGTCCTTAGTCACAAGCACCAGGACCAGTAAGTGAGAGGAAACACAAACTTGTTTTTTTAATGAAAACAAGCAAAGAGGAAGTCCCAACCTAAACAACAGTATGCCCAAGGCACTCAAGACCAAAGATCCAAATGTAGGGTGAAAAATATTTTATTTATTTAATATAAAGTGTATAAGGTTAGAAACAAAAGTACTTACACCTCTGCAGCAGAAGAGAACAGACAGCCTGACCAAACACCCGATGATTCACCTACATTCAGGGCTCTGACAGGAGGCCAGCAAAGTCTCAACAGGCTGGGGAGGGTAGGGAGGGAGAGGAAGATGGGAAGCACTGTGATCTGCTGCTTTAAGTTTGGTGATACTGATTGGCAGCTGTTGTGGCTCTGACCAGTTACAAACCAGACTCTTGGTAAAATTGTTGTGTATAGTATACCTCTAGCACAACTATAAATTATTAGTACTCCCATTTCACAAGAAGAGACTTGCACAGCCATCTCAAGAAAACTTAGCTAGCAGTTATAGCAGTACTGACTGTAACTACCCTGACTATAATAAGTCTCCATGGAGGAACCACAGTGAATGTTGGCATTACATGGGGCTTGCCAGGCTAGGCCCCCCTAGCTCTGAAGTGAGCCCCAATATCTCATGCATCACTGCCATTGACTTATAATAGGAAGGGGAGCTCAATTTAAAGACAGTGTCCTTGTAGTCTCTCTAGCTTCCAAAACTTAAAACAATATAAGTCTTGAGTCCCCAAAGTAACTAAAGGGCTAGTGTTTTCTGGAACCATACGTGTGTCCCCCAATATTTGACATAGTTTCATTTTCTCCTTTACTCTATAAACCGAGAAAAATTGCCCCTTGATCTCCAACTAAACACCTAGCTCATGTCTGTTCAATGACTCTTTTTCATCCGTACCATCCTCCAATTTTGTCTCTTTTGTCCTTTATGCAAAGTCACAAGACTAGAGAAAAAAATAACATTTTAGAAAATGAATATTTCACTTCAGAATCTGCATGCAACTGGATTTCTTTCTTCTCTTGCACTACATCTTTAAAGTTGATTATGCTTTTACAGGTCCATTATTGTGTTATGTACCATGATAGGGATTCCGTTCCTTAGTGTGTCATACGCGGTGTATGAGGGATGGGATGGCTCACGGGCAGAAGGGGAGACCGAGCGAAGGATGGCTTCTTTGTCCTCAGAAATATATACATTGCCTACTCATTCTTTACATTTTTGTACTAGTGGCTGTTGTTAAAGCATGTGGTATTCAGTCGTACTGCTATCAAAAAGTTTTCCAGAAACTTTTGTTTTTAAAGAAAACAAGCAAAGACAAAGTCTCAGATGGGGGAAGTGCATGATCCGCTGCATACTAAGTTTGTTGATGCAGTTCAGCTTACTGCATTATGTTATGGATAGCTATGCTATGTAGCTATACTCATGGCTCAGTAGCTAAAACAAAAGTGGCAGTGGCTAAAACAAACAAGGGTTTTTGCCAAATGGCTAATTATATTTGGCATACAGAGCTAACACTCAGATGCCCATCTCATTTTCAGGTATAAAATATTATATTACAAGTTCAGTGATCATGAGGTGTGTGTGTGTTTGTGTTTTGTTTGTTGTTAGAGGTGGGCCTTCATTTTACTTTACTGGTTCTTGATGCACAATACTAAGTCAAGTTAGAGTTCACATTTAGCTGTTGCCAGGCCAGTAGGGCTTTCTTAATGGAGCTTTGAAACAAGTCATACAGCTTTGAAAAATTGGACAAACTGAGAATGGGTTTTAATGCAAGTCTTCTACCATTTACAAGAATGGGACTTCTGTGAATCAACCCCTCCACGAGAGGGTTACCAATGAAAATTGTAATTATTCAAGGGTAAAAAAGTTAAGGGTACCCATTACCTGAAGTCAGTAGCAGTGACAACAGGCCAGCTAGTTTCTGTGGTTCATACACAAGTTGTGCTTCTGCTTATTTGTCTTGTCACATAGATGGTGACTTATGGGTGAGAAACACCTTCAGTGAGAACACCAGTACTGCGATACAGTCCACGAACATGAAGTGAAGTAGTCGAATGACTGGGATAGGAATGAGGCTTTCGTATAACACTGATTTAGAGGTCTGTATCTGATTTAGAGGTTAGTGACGACATGACCACAGTTGTTAGGTACAGTATATCAATAGTGACAGTAAACCACAAACAAACAAGGACAATGGGTGACAGGGCACTTCTGGTGTAATAAACCAAATACCTGCTCTAAGGTAGTACCATTTACTGTAACTGCCTCTGGACTAATAAATTTAAAGGTTTCAGTTAGTACATCTGGACTGACAGATCTCAAGAATTGAGGCACTGCATCTGGACCAACAGATTAAGAGGTTTCAGGTATTACATCTCAACTGACAGATTAAGAGGTTTCAGGCACTGCATCTGGATTTACAGATTTAGAGGTTGCAGGCACTGATTCTGGGCTGACAGATTTAGAGGTTTCAGGCTCTGCATTGGGATCAACAGATTTAGAGTTTTCATATACTGCATCTTGACTAGCAGATTTAGACGTTTCAGGCACTGCATCTGGACTGACAGATTTAGAGGTTTCAGGCTCTGCATTGGGATCAACAGATTTAGAGTTTTCAGATACTGCATCTGGACTGACAGATTTAGATGTTTCAGGCACTGCATCTGAACTGATAGATGTAGAGTTTTCAGGCACTGCATCTGGACTGACAGATTTGGAGGTTTCGGGAACAGCATCTGGACCTATAGATTTTGAGGTTTCAGGCACAGCATCTGGGCCAACAGATTTAGCGGTTTGAGGCACAGCTTTGAATTAACATATTTAGAGGTCAGTGGCACTGAATGTGGACTAACAGATATAAGGGTTTCAGTCACTGCATCTGCACAAACTGATTTAGAAGTTCCAGGCACTGCACTAGTATCAATATTTAGAGGTTTTAGCACTGCATCAGGACTGACAGATTTAGTGGTTTCAGGCATTATATAGGGACCAACAGACTTAGAGGGTTTCAGACACTCTTACGTTGGGGTAGGTTTAGTCAGATGATTAGTTAGTTGGACCACTGGTTAGGCAGCCCAAGTAAATCCATCCTTCGCTGGCAGGAGCCATGTGGAGTCAGAGTGAGTGCTCCTCTCGCCTTCTCTCTGGTAGAAGCTGGAACCAGCGAATGCAAATGGAAACCTTTTAACAAGAAAAGCAAATACAAGTTCCAGCTTGATTCGGTTGGGGAAGGGAAGAGAGAGAGAGAGAGAGATGGGGACGGGGAGAGAGGAAAATGCAACGATTATCTGCATAGTAAGTGGGTGATACAATTCCGCTCCAGTGGAATTGTGGATGCAAAATGCAGTATGTATCAGTTTGCTTCCACCTTCTCATTTTCTCTTTTCATTGATTATGCATTGCATAGCTGTGCTATGCAGCCGTAACAAAGTGGTCACAATCATGTTCAGTTACAATGGTGTACTCCAGTGACAGGGAATCAGAGGCTTATCCTCATGGGGAATGTTTTAATTCAAAGCTAAATCCATGATGATACAAACTTGGCAGTTTGGAAGTACAGGTAAGCACCCCACCACTTATGGCCTAAGAGTCTGTTACCACTTCATTTCACTCTCTTTGCCTAGGTGGTCAACCCTTCTATTTTCAAGGACCGAAAACAGCTTTCCTCATAAGAATGGGCTTCTGACTCTGTCTTTTTTGTGCACATTATTGTGTTTGTTTAATTGTGTAAGTTAGAGGTGGTTTACCTATGCTGAATCGACAACACTGTTGTCGAGGTTTGCTATAGCGAGATCCGATGTCGACAGGTGAAATTTCACCTGTCTGACATTGTGTATTTTCTGTCGGGGAATGTCCCCCAAACCCCCATGCAGGGGCTGCCCCCTGTGCCCTCAAAGGATTCCTAACTCCAAGTTGGAGTTATCTTGGGGGGCGAAAGGGGAAATTTGCACGAGTCCCCACAGCGACAATCTCAGAACCTGTCCAGATTGTTGCTGTGCGGATTTCACCGTGTGTTCGCTATGTGGTCTGCATACCATTAGGGGTATAGATGGAAAAATTAACAAATATGTTGCAGGTGATACCTTTTATTGGACTAACAAAATTAAATTTCAGACAAACTTTCAAAAGATGTACTCTCTCCTTCAGGTCAGTGAAAGCAGAGCCGAATAAGATGTCAGAGAAGTCTGGCCCACAAGTGCAGTGGTTGGATTTCCACTTGTGATGCTGATGACCCGGGTTCAGTACTGGACCTGGGTGTCAGAGGGCCAGCTTGGCGGGGTGGCTCAAGTGTTCCTTAGTGGCTTACCATCTCCTGGGGGGAGGGAGTGTCCATGGCCCAGTGTGTGTTGACCTCTGGTGGAGGCTTGAGGCATGACAGCACGTCGGGTCAGATTGTGTCAGGAGTGCAGTGGACGTCGGCTCTTGCCTAAACATTCTGGATGTCGCATTCCCTGAAGGAAGGAGTAAAAAATGGCTCCCTGGTTGGCCAGATGACGGTTGCTGGCCCCCCCACTGCCACAAAGCCCTGGACTGCCCAAACCATATCAGCAGCCCCTGGGTCAAGTAGTAGCACTGGCTGGCCCACCGGCACCTTCTCCCTCGGGGGGGGACCCTCTCTGACAAAGGATACATTGGATTACCTGGGGGCAGTAATGTGGGGTAGAGGTTGGCAGTGGGGATGGAGTGCAGGCGGGGCCCTAGGTGACCGAAAGAGTGGCGGTCGGGAGCATGGAGGCGGTAAAAAGATGTCAGAGAGACTGGATGTGGATTCAAATGAGACATGGCATAGGTAACTTAAACATCAATGCATCACAAATCCAGTTCACATTTGTAACAAAGAACAGACAGGAAGAATCCTAATGTCATTAAAGAGTGTCTGCTGCAGAGACAGCTTCAAGATTTTATTTTATGTTACAATTTTGGTCAAGAAAGGCACACTAAGCCAAGGCTTGCTTCCAGGTCCGTCCTGGGAGTACAGGGAAGTTTAGTGACCTGCTGATGGTCACATAGTATGCAGATGGTGACTGTGGGATTCAATCCCAGTTCTCCAGGTTTGCATCTCAGTGCTCTTAACAACTTCACTATACTGCCTCCCAAGATTGAGTGACAGTTCCATTTTGGTTGGGGTGCTGAAATGGCAGTTCAGTGATGAAAGGAAAAATATTTGGAACATTTTTTTTTTTCATTTTGGGGCAGTGGATATGAATTAATCTCCAGTAACATGCCAAAAAGTCTACATCTTTAGAAGGTGGTAAACCTATGGAATAGTCTACCAGCAGAGACAGCAGACAGAAAGACAGTACAGACCTTAAAGGTAAGCCTTGAAACATTTCTGCTTACTAAGAAAATCACTGGTTATCGTGGGTAGTTGTGTGCTTAGGGAATCCTTACAAATAAGTGCATGTTTGCACAGAATACTTATTCTTACCTGCTTATGAAATAGGGTGTGGTGGACATTTTTCACTTTTGTATTTGCGCGTATTTCTTTTATTAGGATAAACTCAATTAAGGGGGAAATTGTATTGTAACTTTAAAATCAAATTACAAACAGTGTTTGTTTACATGAAAATTATACAAATCATAAGGGAACACAAATAAGTATTATAGACATAATGTTTCTAATTTACTTTCAAATAGATATTTATGACCTCAATTAAATCATAATGCTAACAGGAAACCCCTCTCCCTCCTCCCACCACAAGAGTGTGTGGGGGGTATTATTTATTAAAACTTCAATATTCCAAATTTACAAAACAGTGTTATCTTCACACAATAATAATAAATGAAATTTATAAAGAAATCAAATAAGTATTACATATGTACGTGTTCTATTTACATGCATATATAAGTTTAAAAAAGAAACATAAAAGAAAACTTATAAATTATTAACTAGATCTTACTCGTACACTTATGGTGGCAGCCAATTTATGTGACTGCACCAATCTAAGTATTGTTGGTGCGACATAGTTTTCTGCTCCTTTTGCCTGATTCCATTAATAGAGCGAGTTTGGTATATTAAGCAACTGTTCTGGGGTTAATAATATTTGTTGAAGGACAACTTACACAGAGTTATCCACACGTAATACTTAATACATAATAAAATAATCTGTAGTGTTGACATATTGAAACGTCCCCAATTTTTAGGTAAAATTCCTAATAATAAGTTATCCAGTACTAATGGTGGAAAAGGGGCCCCTTTCCATTTTTGTTGCACTAATTTACAGAAACTTACGATGAATGAACATGTGAAATATAGGTGTTCCATTGTTTCCAGAGTTCCATTACATGAAATCCTCAGGCAGTATCTTTCCTTTTCCCTTATGCTTCCTGTTATTTTTACATTCAATTTCATCAGGGCACACAACCATTGCACATCCCGCGTTTGCTCCGGTATTCTTTTATTAATTAGCATTTGCCCTATGAATTTCTGTTCAGCACAAGACCTGTTTCAAAATTAGGTAATTTGTGAATTTCTTTTTCCTGTAATGTGTAATAAAATGTTTTCTGTCTAAAATGTTTTCTGTTTATTACCTGTTGCTTTATTATTTTCCATAATTTAATTTTCCAAAACATGCCTGGAAATACATAGACAATCCTCTAGGGATTTCTGCCTAACTAGTGCTGCATTTTGTGGCCATGCATCAAGCCATTGTTGCACCTGGTCTCCTACCCATGTTAACCATATTTTTCTGATGAAATTAAAAGCGGCTCAAGATTAGTATATAAAAGATACTATGAAAAAAGATTGGGTTAATCATATTAACCCCTCCGTTATGTTTTGCCAAATAGGTTATCCCTTTTCACCAGATTCAGTCTCTCCCCCATAACCCTGAGAAAAAACAGCTCAATATTGTTGTTTCCAGGCCTCTTGGGGGGGGTATACTTCACTGATGTAAAAGAACATGGGAATTGACACTGTTTTGATCATGTACACCCTTTTGAGTTTGGAAAGGTGCCATCTGTTCCATTGTTTCACTTGATCCATTGCTTTCTTTAGCACAGTTTGCCAATTATATATATACCTAAATCTTCAGGACCAAAGCATATGCCCAATATTTTACTATGGGTTGGTGCCAAAGATAAATTCATGATCCCTGGAACATATCTGCCTGCATCACCTGTTGGGACACAAAAACTATTTTTCTCATTTATTTGTGTACCCGTCCCTGTGAATTCTACTAAAATGTTTTGTGCTGCACCACTTGAGGCTCTGTCTGCCACAGTTATGCACAAGTCATCAGCATATACAGTTGTCTTAATCTCCCTGTCCATTACTATTTATTGATAGTCCTAGAATATTTTCATCTCTAGTCAGTCTTTGTATTAAAGAGCTAGTGTACTGCTTAGAAACCGCCTGCAATTAATTGTAACTTTCAGATGTAGTCAGCAATCACTTCTTATGTCTCAAGTATTTTTCTTTTCTGTTTGCTAATTTGAAGATTTTCCACCTGGCAGTACTAGGGTGATGTGTGGAGCAGTACTGTGTCTGGAGGAAAAAAAGTCAGTTCTGTTCCTCCACTACATCAACACTGAGACACACCGACTACAACATCACTAGTAACTAGTGAGAACCATTTCTCACTGCCAGGTTTCACTTTCACATGAAGCAACAGGGACTGGCTTTACCTGGTTACTAGTGATGTCACAATTTCCTGCATTTTGATTGGTAGCTTGTGAGAGTCACTGCTCAGGCTGCAAGGATTGTGGTGCCTCAAGGTGTTTGGTCTCATTTCTGAGGATGCACTGGGAGGAACAGGACTGACTTTTTCCTCTAGCAGAGTGCTGGTCCACACATCACCCCCATACTGTCAGGTGGAAAGTCTTCAAATTAACAAACAGAAAAGAAAAATACTTGCGATATAAGAAGTGATAGCTGACTGCATCTGAAAATTACTATTAATCCCAAGCAGTACACTAGCTCTTTAAAGGATCAATTGTGATTATATACAAAACAGAACTTAGTGGACATCCCTGTCTCACTCCTTTTGATATTCTGCATTGTTTTCCTACCCACCCATTGACATAGGGCACACTTGTCACATTCCGATACAATAATTTTACCCATCGGATACATTTTTTAGGAAAACCCATACTTGTCTAACACCGCCCATAAATGTACAGTACATGTGGAATCCTGTCAAAGGCTTTGGCCCGATCAATCTTATAGACCCACCCTGATAATTCTTTGTTTTGTCCTTTTTCAAAGATCTCTTTTAATAAAATTAAATTATCCTTCATTTTCCTTCCTGGAATACTACACATCTGGGATAAGTGTATTACATCATGTAATGTGTTAGCCATTCTTTTACTTAATAACTTTGTCAAAATTTTAACATCACAATTTAAAAGGGTTATTGGCCTCCAAATTCCTATATCGTGTTTATCTTCATTCTTATAGATGAAAATAATTAAGCCTTCCATCATACTACGTGGTAATGCCCCTTTACTTAAAATTTCAATCTGTAGTGCTATCATTTGCTTTTTGCATTGATTAAATATTTTGCCATAAATTTCATTTGGTAATACATCTACTCCCGGTGTTTTATTTTTATTTAAAGAAAATATTGTTAAGTCTAGCTCTTGTTCTGTAATTGGTTTTACTAATTCCACTGTTTGATACATTTCTAATATTGGTACAGTGCTATTCTTTAGCCAATTATTTATACCATGCTCCTTAGTGGTAGAAATCTCAAAGAAAGTAGTAATATATTGTTCCATTTCCTAAAATGACTCTGTTTATCAGAATCTTTCCTTCTTGTGTTTTTAATAATTGTATCAACTTATCCTGTCATCTTTCTTTACAATTATCAAGGGAGTTATTAACCTCTAGCGATCTTTGTTCCAAATCTCTGTTCATTCTCCAGAGATTTGTCAGATCATATTGTAATTGAGTCATGTCTTCCTTGAGTTTACTCAGATACTGTTGATCTACGTTTATACCTGAATTCTGCTGAGAAATAAGACCATACAATCCTTCCCTGATATTACTATATTTGTCCTTTGTCCCTTTCCTTTCCCTTTATTCTCCCATCATTGTAAAATAACCAGTTCTGTTCAGTTTGTGTCCTCCCAGCATTCTACCACTGAGCCATACAGGAGTATACTGACTGCCTGGCCTGCACTAAATAATTGAAACCTTCTTTTATGGGAGGCTCTATCAGACTAACATTGAGTTTCCAAACACCCCAAACTTTTGGGCCTTTTTATAATTGGATATTTGAACACTCAATAGCCTGTGATCTGATGAAGCTACTGGGATTATTCCTGTACTGGGAGTGAGGGGGATACAAACCAATAATCTGTACTTGTTGATATGGGTCCTTTAAAAAGGTGTGCTGACTCTTTATACCATTGCCATGAAACGTATCACATAAACTGGTATGTTGTATTAAATTATTCAAAAAAATGGCATCACAAAATGTTTTTTCTGTGAGTGAACCCCTGTCACTTTTATACCTACTGATATTAAAATCCCCTTCCAGGAGCACGTCTTGATGTGTATAGACATGGTTGCACCACCTTAGGCAGGTCCACTCTCAATGCTTTGGTCTGGGGTGTGTGTACAATAACCCATCTAAAGTCTAGTTTTTCAATCTGAATATCCATTATGAAAACCCTTAATGGCATCAGATCTGCCACATGCTGAATTTTAGGATTTAGGGTCTTAAATGCTATTCCTACCCCACTATATGCTGTATCTCCAGTAGGCCAACAAGATTCTCCCCACTGCCATGCATTCTTGACTTCCTGCACATCTTGTAAGTTTCCAAGTCTTGTACCCTGAAAGTATACAATATCACATAATAATTCAGAAAAAATGTAAAAGGTTGACAATCTTTTCCTGTTGGACAGTATACTATTAGTATTTAGCAATGCTAAAGTCAGGTTGTAGAAAGATGTATCCATTCGTCAAGTTTTAGGGAAAAGAAAAAAGTAATATTTTCACACTACTTTTTTACACACCCTAGATCCCATCCTTCTTCTTTTTGGTTTTCCTTTCTCCCTGTCTCTTTCTCTCTAGTATCCGTGACAGGATTCTCCATACCTGATTCACCTTATTTCTGTGATGATGTTATTGATGTTGCGTCCCACTCCTCTCCCATCTCTGTGTCTCCCCACTGTAATGGTTTAAAGGGATTAGTTAGGGTGATTTCACTGTCCTGAGCTGTTGTTCTTCCTTTCCTCGAGGATTGCCCTTTTTTTAACAGCTTGAAAGACAGCCTCTTCCCCTGTAATGGTCGTGGGGTGGTAGCATTCCCCATCTCCTCACCCATTTCCATGGGTAGATTTTGCAGATTTAATGATGAAATTAGCTTTTGTTGTGTCTCATTCTCCATTGTGTCTTTATGACTTTCTGCGTTCCCTTTCGCAGTTGTCGTAGGTGGAGGAGTACGTAGTTGTGAGGGTGGGGGTGGGCCTGTCAATTTCTCTTTCCTTACAGTTTTATGGAGGTAATAGTCTTGTACCCCATAGTCAGCATCATCGATGTTGTGCGGGGCCCAGGGACAGTCTGTAAAGTTATGTCCCTTGCTATCGCATAGGTTACACTTTAAACCTGCTTTGCAGAAATGGCTTGTGTGGCCTATCTCTCCACGCTACGTACACTTGGTGACATCACATTGACTGCTCAATGACATCACAGATGCCTAACAGACCCACATCTATAGTAGTGTCTTGGCTGACCTGGGTGGAATAAAAAAACTTTGTCTCTGCCTAGGAAGAAACAATTTGGCAGATGTGTCATTCTAGCAGGTGTTTGTTGCTGAGTGACTTTTATATGCCACCCTTTCAGAAACCCTCTATCAAGATGGATTCGAAATGTCATGCAGTTCACATCTTTATTCCAGCCAATATAAAATCTCTGAAATGTTCATCATCTCATTACGGAACAAAATTCTGATTATCTTTGTGGAACTTTTGTGAGGGCTATGACCTGGAAAGGCCCCACAGAGGTTGTTTTGAGAACAACATATTTACCCAGAATCTTTCCAATAACTCAGGGAAACTAAAGCTAATGTCGGAAGTGCTCTCCCCCAGAGCATGTATAAACACATATACTTCTGCTGGGGTAAATCCCATAGACCTTTTGATCAACTCCCCTTCCAACATATACTCTGTCAAGGACATGTTCAAGACTGCTTAAGTACCTCACGCATACTGCATTGTGGCTTTTAGAAAACTCTATTGGCTTATGAAATAAGCTTGCATATGTAGGAGCTTGATTCAGTCTATGATTTTCCTGATTCTTCTCTATGGGAGCAGGCTCTATATGCACTTCCTCTGCAGCCCTTCCTTCCTGTTCTGTTCTTTCATCTGTATCATTATCTGTGTTATGGGTCCCCATTTCCACATTTAGGACCCTATTATTTATTTCAGGTTTTAGCCTTTCCCCCCTCTTCTCCATATGTTTGTCATTTTCTAGCACAGGTCCCAAGGATGCATCAAAAAACTCATCCACTGTGTTAATTTGTGGTGAGTAGCTAGGGGATGTTATTCCCAAGTCATCTCCCAAAAAACGGATTCTGTGTCGAGACACTAGGCCCAACCCTGTCTTGCATTTGATCTACATTGTTTTCTTTACTCACAGTGGTTATGCATGCATCCGTGCCTGATATAGGCACCGCAAGATCTGGAATCCAGCCTGTTCCTTTCTGCAGCCATCCTTCTGCTTGCAGAGCCGTTTCTGGTGACCAAGCCTTGGTTTGTATTTCTGGCCTTCTTCCAGAAACCTGCGAGCCTGGCGGTTTCTCTGCCTGATTTTTCTATGCTTGAAAAAAAACTTTCCGCCAGCGATGATAGTGTGCCAGGTATCCGCTTCCGTTTCTTTTCATCATCTAAGCTGCTTTGCCTCGTTGTATTCCTGATCGAGATTCTCCATTTGTGTTTCCAACTGATGTTTTTTCTTTCCATCTGTTGTTTTAGGTATTCTTCCGATGTTACTTCATCTGGGTTTCCATCTTCCTTCTGTAAAAGTTGCACTTTCTGTTCTTTTGCCGTTGATTCTTCCATTTCTCCAGTTTGAAAGCCTGTACTTCCTCCTATGGCTATCTCAGTAGCCTCCTGGCCTCCATCCTCTACAGAGCCCAGTGAAGACTGGGCTCCTGCTCTTCCATTAAAGAGCTTCCCTGGTGTTTGTGTACCTCGTGAAATGTTTAAAGGGGAACTCTTGTCTCACCAGGAGCTCCCATGACTAGCCTTCTGATAATGTGCACAACAGGTTACAGCGTTATCGTGCTCATGTTGCCAGTACTGATAAGCTGAAGATCATGCTTTCTGCAGCTGAGCTATACCAGTGGCACAGGCAGAATAATGCACTGAATCACACTGTTAATGTTACACAGAACAGTCAGGCACAAAGGCCTTATTAGAGGGCTGGCTGTGGGGACACTGAGAAATACTAGTATACTGGCTACTGGCATGGCAGGCAGGGGATCGCAGGATCAACCAGATACAAAGTATCAGCACATGCAGGTACTGTATATACTCACATATAAGTCTAATTTATGACGCTAAAGACAGGACTCCAAGAAGGGGCCTTGACTTACCTATGAGGTCGACCTGTCTGCGTGCTATACAATGTTCCACCATTTATGCAAAACTGTATAACCTGATTTTGTGTCCACTTGTGGCCAGAAAGACAGATGCTGTACCTGATGCAGGTCACAAAACAGATTTTTGTATCCAATTTAACAACAAAATAATGTCTGCAATTTTGTTAAAATTGACAAGGCAATAGGGGGTTGACTTATAGGTGAGACTGACTTATAGGTAGAGGCGTCATGGTATTGATTTTTTATTACTATAATTGCTTCCACATTATTGCGATAGTACAGTTATTGCAATACTTTTCTGAATATTTGAAAACAATGTTTTTGTATATCAAACAGTACTTCTAGGCTACAAGGTGTACATTTATTAATTAGAAAAGACCCAATAATGCAGATGGGATAAATGTATGTATTTTAAGTTTACTTTCCATTTGGTGATGCTTTCTACACATTTCTTCATTTTATCATCATTAACCCCTGGGCAGGAGGACTCAACAGTCAGAGCAGCAGCAGCAGAGTCATTACCACTGCCACTGCCAATAATTCATTAACGAACAATACATTAAAAAATGTGTCCATCCACCATGGTGAGTATGACCAGGCACGCATGCAGTCCAGTTAATAATTAAAGTAAAGTAGTCCAAAGTAAACTCCAAATGAAAACTGGATAGATATCTGAAAAGAAAAATCTATACTGAGATTGTAAATGGCAGGGATCCAACCGAAAATGCGGTAAGCACACAAAAGGGTTTCGGTGCTGGTGGTGGTGGGGTATAGTTAACTTTGTACTGTTGTTTGTATCTTTTAAAACTTATGTAACATAATCTGCTGTAATTAAAGCTCATAACACACTTCTGCAGAGCAGACTCAGACAGTTTATCTGGGTAGATGGGTGGGTGCATGCTGCCTAGTGAGGAAGAGGATGGGATATAGTGCATGAAAAGACACAGCATCCGGGCATTCTCCACCACCCTGTCTAAGCATGACTGTTACTGTGCTGCAGACCGTCAGAGTACAGTAGACAGACTGAGTCATCAACATCATTGACACACCAACCAGAGGTGCATGGTTTACTTGTGGTTGGTGGAAGAGAGCACATCATAGGTAAGCATCATCATCAAAGCATGCCAAGCATTGCACTGGTTATAATTTTGAATTTAAGGAGTGCTTGAATACTGAATAACTAATTGTTCTGTTGACCCTGTAAGTCACACTGTACCCCAAACCCTTAACCTGTCTGTCTGACCACTACCCATTGGAGTGAGCCCACTGTACATGTCACGCACACCTGAGCCTCTCTCCTCCTCCCAGTCCCCTTCCCCAGCCGACACCAGCACCCCAAACTTCAGCTGTTGTCTTATAGGTTCATAGGTTGTTTACAAGTCCAGCGCGCCATAAGCCATATCAGACTTGCCACATTTAGTGGATGAACTGTCTTGATTTGGTGCCCATATTGTTGTCCAGTCTGTTTTTAAAGGAGATCAGGCTAGGTGCATTCAGCACTGCTGCTGAGAGTGCATTCCATGAATCTACCACTCTCTGGCTAAACCAAGATCCCCTTTTTGTTGTTTTGTACATTTCTCCTTTCAGCGGGAGACTATGAGTTCTAGTTTCTCTCCAACATGACTGTTTTTTTAATCAAACCTGCTGATTCCCAGAGTAGTCCATCCTGATATGCCTTATAGATAAAACAGAGATCACCCCTTGCCTTTCTGTATTCCATAGGGAATAAACCCAGGCTGTCCAATCCCCCTTTATAATTCTTGTTTTTAATGGAGTTCATCTTTTTTGTGAACTGTCTTTGAACATTCTCCTCAAGTTTGATACAGCCCTTGCTCTGAGGGGCAGAAAATCGGGAACCATATTCCAAAACTGGTCACACAAGAGTCGTACGCAGTGGTATCAACACCTCACTGTCTCTACTCTTTATAGTCCGCACAATATTTCTCACTAATCTGTTCGCTTTCTTGACTCTCTCCCTAATGTGCAGTTCAAAGTTCAGATTATTTGTTATTAGAACTCTAGATCTTTTTCATTAGTTGTACTGGCACTAACTTTATTATTTAAGATATACTGAGCTGCAGGGTTATTAAAGCCAAAATCCAGAACCCTACACTTCACACGGCATTGCCCACAAGTCATCATTACCCCACCCTCTGCCTCCCCTACAGTGCACATCGACATTCATCATGTTGTTTGGTGATTCAGAGGAGATGGAACAGAGCCATAATGGCCAGGTAATAACAACATACCTCATCATTCCTGTGGCGCACTGAATTGACCGAACTAGACATACTCAATGATTGCACCAATGACAGACTACTAATACACTGCTCAGCACCACATGGCATGCAACCATCCAACCACCACCGTGTTACTACATGTTTTCATAATTCATACATTCTTCTGTTTGACCTCCAGTTTACAACAATCCGACCTCTGACTCCAGGCACCAACAGAAAAAAAAAAGTAAATGATAAACAAGAACTTCACCTGCCATGTCATCATTACTGAGCAACAGATAACAAACCTCAATAAGTAGCGAAGTCGATTGCTAACGTGATAATCACCCTTACTCTTGACCGCGACATGGCTGCCAGCCCACCACCATCATCTAAGCGCCCCCACATTGTATGACAGTGTTTAGTGATAGTCTATGATTATCACAGTCTCTCCCATCATAGTCTCACACCAGAATAAAAAATAAATAAAATTTACGGACCTGAGTCACACCTCACCATTACCACTGGAAAAGTAAAAAGGAGTCAGTTAGAACATTAGCCCTTGAACCCATCCACAATGATGCACTAGTACAACCTCAGTCAGTGGGTGTACTGGCATGGTATACATTGATGATTCAGGTTGCATCGCACTCAGTCACTGGCCACGCTCGTGTTTACAGGCCACCATGCCACGCACTGACTAGACAGGCCCCTTCCCCCACAACTCAAAATGACAGCCTCATTGTTCTGAAGTCTAAGCATCTACCATTTACAGTCAGTGTCGGAGAGGGACAAGGATCAATTGCTGTTCAGTTACTGACTAGAGTTCCTCCTGAACCAGGATTTTAAAATAAAGCACGATTTGTCCACCCTCACAGTCACCACAGGAATCAATGTCGAGCACAGCAAGGTGAAACAGAAAACTGCAATTTCCCCTCCATTCCTACCCGACTGCACAGCTACCTTACCTCACCTCACCTCCCCTCACCTCCGTCCCTCCCTCTCTCCTCTCCTCTCCTCTCCTCTCCTCTCCTCACCTCCTCCTCTCCTCTCCTCTCCTCCTCTCCTCTCCTCCTCTCCTCTCCTCTCCTCCCCTCACCTCTCCTCCTCCTCTCCTCTCTCTCCTCCTCCTCACCTCTCCTCTCCTCTCCTCTCCTCTCCTCTCCTCACCTCCCTCTCCTCTCCTCCTCTCCTCCTCTCCTCTCCTCTCCCTCTCCTCTCCTCTCCTCTCCTCTCCTCACCTCTCCTCCTCCTCCTCTCCTCTCCTCTCCTCTCTCTCCTCTCCTCACCTCTCCCTCTCCTCTCCTCTCCTCCCTCCTCCTCTCCTCTCCTCTCCTCTCCTCCTCTCCTCTCCTCTCCTCTCCTCTCCCTCTCCTCTCCTCTCCTCCCTCTCCTCTCCTCACCTCTCCTCTCCTCTCCTCTCCTCTCCTCTCCTCCTCTCCTCCTCCTCTCCTCTCCCCTCCTCTCCTCTCCTCTCCTCTCCTCAGGTATCACTTATTTTTAGTTTTCTAGCAACACTTCCATGAAGTTAGCAGCATCAGTTTTGGGGGCCCATAATTCTTCACTCTTCTGCAGTGCTCCCATCCTGCTAAGGCTGTCACACAACAAATTAGCGATAGCGGGCAGAAAGCAGTCAGTTTATCTTCACATTTCAGTATTTATTTAGATGGGAGGAAGAGGGATGGGTCAGTTGGGATTGGGAGATTTGGGACTCATGATGAGGGACCGGGAGAGAAAAAAAATAAAAACATTTTACCAGGAAGGGAGATAGAAATTCAGACTGAGGATGGATATGCAAAACTGATGAAGACAAGTTACATTTTTAGTGCAGTCGACAAGGTTTCATTTCAAATGCATATCTAATCCTTACCTGAGCCAACAAGTATAATGATAAGGGACCGATCGTTTGAATTCTTGGCCCATCTGGCACAGTGCAGTTTACAGGCGTGGTCAGCACAGTGCTCGATGTGGGATAGGACTGCAAACTTATTTTGATTACCAAATAACCAAAATGTAAACACTTCTGTTCTTCACCAGTGTGATTACCTACAATTATTTTCAGGAGCACACACTGACCACACATTAGCAGAGACTGAGATCTGAACTCTGAGCGACAGCAGCTACAACTCTAGTGTGACTCTCCATGATGCTGTCTCAGCGCCAAAAGAACGAGGCTTCTTGTGTTCCATGACAAAAGGAGGTTTAGAACTACCTAAAACACAAGTCATTGGACATTAGTAAAAGCAGTAAAGAATCCGATTGGACAGATAAAATGCCTGTCTGATTAGGTGCCACATGACCTGCTGTTAGATGATTGCTGTGTGGAAAACTAGATGTGAAATGTCTCAGTGAATGCTGGCAGTGCAGTTTGGAATACCATGTGTACCACAGCATACCGTAAGTGATGGTTACTACAGTTACAAAAACAGTCATGATTACAAAACCAAGCTCAATGCATACCACAGTATACCTTAATACCAGTTAACCATGATACCCCTACTTATAGGCAACTATATATGGTACTTTTAGGTAGGTTTCTCGAGATTCCTTTTATGAAATCTAAAAGTGGACAAAGATCCTTTGCTTATATTGCTCCATTCATTTGGAATGAAATTCCTCAAGATATTAGGTGGTTGTGTTCTGTCAAAAAGTTTGCCGATGCATTAAGGATGTATTTCAAATCTCAATTTAATTGTAACTGTTTTTTATGAATTTTTTATGAATTTTATACGTAACAAAGACATTTTTGTCTGCAATTTGCTGCATTGTATATGTATGTTTGATTATGTATTGTCTGTATGCAATATATGTGGGTCGCACCTGTAAAAGGAACTTGTTTCCAGTGTGCTTACCCGTTAAGAGAATAAACAAACAAACAAACAAACAAACTTTTAAGTCACTTGAAAATGTAATTTACCTGCAGTTTGCTAGATTCCACAGATTATTCCTTGGAAGCTGAGTTTCCTTTAAGTGTTACCCAGCACATACGTGCTGTTTATCTGAACATTTTAAATCCACAAAATAAACCATGGATTTTGTTGCTCATTTTCGATGTACAATACATGGCGGGACAACCCCCTCACACCTAAGAGGCGCTTTAATGGCTCACTGTGCACTGAGTTCTGTTTAATTCAGGGACACCCCTTGCTGAAAAAAAGTATCAATAAGGGGTCAAATTATTTGTAATAGCTGTGCAATATATTAGTTTAGGTGTCAACTTGAGTGTAAATGAAAAACTGAAATAAGGACACAGTATTTGTCATGATGCTTGCGCTGTTTTTTCATTTCTATGATGTCGGTTCGACAGCACATTTGTTGACCGGCATCTCAGTGATGGGATTTATGTTGACTGCAAGTTGCGATGCGCCATAAATCCCATATCTCTCCTGGTCCTGTTTTCTACAGTCCAGTCGAGTTGATTCAGGAAGGGGTGCAGGACCAGAAGACAGTGTACCCCTGTCTTGGATGCACCAACACAGTGACCTGTCAGTAAAGTGTCGATTTTGCCAACAGTGTGGTATGTCACTGTATTGATGTCGCTGTCAGGTAAGCGTACCATTTTTCCACAAATGTAAAAAAGGTGAGCGTTACCAATACTACAACACCCTTCCTGAATGAACCGTGGGCAGTTTTGTATGTGTTCATGCATTCCACTATGTAAATGTCAGTTTCATAAAAGCTTTTGATAGATGCAGAATGGTTTGGGAGCTGGCCAACTAAGGAGAACATAATTAAAAATATAAATCTAAATAACATGTCAGAAAGCCATTCAAACAATGCAGAAGTACCTGTAAAACAACACACCACAATGTGCCACCCTGCAGTGAGCAAGGTTCAAACGAGCTCACACAATAGCTGCAAGAAAATCCATTAATCATTACAGAACAGCTTAAAACCTACTTGACACAGTACAAACACCGCAACAGCAGCTAAAATTCCCTTACCCAGATCACCATGAGGGTTTCTCAGTGCAGGTCTACGGTTTGCATCATGAGGAAGGTCAAAGTAAATTTCTTGATTCCTGCTGCCATTTATCGTAAAAGAAAAGAGTTTTGAGGAAGCCACTTCGGTGAAATGTGTGACTCTGACATGGCTGCAAGGAGGAAGAGGAACCCGCAGATTGGGTCCTATGAATATTAATTGAAAAGCGACCTTTAGATTTATAAAATGGAGGGTCAGCCCAGTGGCATGCCATGCTGGAGACCTGGGTTGGGAACGAGCCGGGTTGCTGGGGGTTGCTCACGGAGGAGAATATTGCACGTCCTCTGGACTGCTGTCCTCACCGACGGTGGGGAGGTATGTCTTCTTGGCTCTTGGTTGCCACCGGGTGAAGGCTGGGTGGCAGCACAAGCTCGAGATGCATTAATGGGAGGAGCTGCCATTTTCATAGTGTGTGTTTTTCTCCACATATTGCTAGGGGGCCAGAAAACAGAAAATGGATGTGTGGGCCATATGAAGCCCTGTGCACTTTCCCCAGCCCATGACACGTCCTGAATGCCTGGGGCCTGCCTCGATGAGAGTCGCTGGGTGGGGGAAGACAGGCCTCCCCCACCTGGTCCTGCTGTGGGGGAAATCGGTGGGGGATTGTCGCTCCAGATAAGTCCAGGGAGATGGTCGCCAACTTGGAGGAAACAGGGATGGAGCATAGGAGCCTGCCCGCACATCCGGGGAAAGAACTGTATGGAAAAGAAATGTATAAAATGGCCTAAGTTTTCAGCAACAAAGAGATATTATAACATTTTACAATAAATGGAAGCAGGAATCTAAACCTTTTTCCTTCCTCACAAGCCAAATGCTAGACCTGACCTGAAATGGACATCTACTTGATGCACCGGAGAAACACTCAAGGTGATCTGGGTAAGGGAAGTGTTTAGCTGCTGTTGCTGTTTTTATAATAAACCAAGCCAATTTTAAGCTGTTCCAATTAAATTAAAGGATTTTCTTGCAGCAGCTGTGAGCCTGCTTTGTACCTTGTTCACTGTAGGGCAGCACTCTTTGGTGTGTTGTTTTTGCATTTTATGTCCCTGGGTGGTGATCCTCTGACTTGTGGAGCACAGAGTTCTTTATTTTGTTGACTGAATACAAAAGTACATGCATATTGGCAAAGTCTTTAATGCAGTATAAAAGAAATAAAGTTACCCAAGACAGACAGACATGTACATACTGTAAAGCGTCATGTAAGATGTCAGCAGCTCTAACGACTGGAGCTGATTTCCTCACTGTCTTCCCAATTAGATCTCTAGCTAGACATAGTGGTGCAGTGTACTGGGTGTGGAGCGGTGGTATTTAGGAGAACATTCTGGCTACTGCAGTGCTGCCCCATATGCAGGTGCCTCTCTGGTCTGAGGGAGGATGTGGCCAGTCTCCGTGCACAGTTGTCAGGATTACTGCACACTTTTGTGCCCACCATGGGGCCACCAAGGCACCAGTCACAGCTGCAGTGGCTGCCCGGGCAGAAGGCTGGATGGTCCAAGGTGGACTCGGGGAGATTCAAGGGAGGGAGCAGAGGCACATCCCACACCCAGTCAAGCTAGAGAATTCCAATCAAGTCTTGAAGGAGAGGGAAATTCGTGATAAGGAATCCGAGGCTGCGACGAATGAGGAGGTGAGAGTCCTACAGAGGGGAGACCCAGTGGAAGGTAGAAGATGATCCCAGGGGAAGAAGAAAGTACTCCTGTTGGGTGACTTGATAGTTCAGGGAATGGACCTCTGGAAGGACAGCAGGGAGGAAAGGGAGGTTAAGTGCCTCCCAGGAGGCACAGCTCGTAGGGAGGGGGAGCAGAGCCGAAAGATTACTACAGCTGTGGCAAAGAGGGGGGCAGGTGGAGGTTATTGTACACTTGGGTACAAATGACATATCCCAGGGAAGTGCTAGCATGGAGCAAATTCAGGAGGACTTCAGGGAGTTGGGAGGGCAGCTGGGGAAGGTAGCAAATTGTCACATTTTTAGAGGTACTACAGCAAGGTGGAGGATAGGAATCTCCGCATTGGTTGCTTTAATCAGTGGTTGCAGGGCTGGTGCAGTGAGAAACTGTACGGCTTCACTGGGGACTAGCATTCCATCTGGAACCATGAATTCTGGCAATGGGCTGCATCTGTCCAGTAAGGGGGAAGACAGTCCTGAATGAAAGGTTTAAATGCTACATTGCTGGGCATTTAAACTAGCTAGGGCGCTGGGAAAGCAGGAACAGGGGCACTCAAGCAGCCCACCCCCACAAGAAAATGCAGGCATGATCACCAGTGAAACAAAGAGAATAGAGTACATACTTCAGTAACTGCAGGGGGGACAGTGAGGGCATGTGCCTTGGGGCCCTGCCTGTCAGGGGGCCTACAGCAATTTTCAACATATACTGTATTTATTATCTATCATTGTCTTCTACCCGAGATGCATTTTTTTGTAAATGACTCAACTGCTAGGTAACGTGAGCAAGGCAGGGACTGAACTGTAACATGATTCTCACCTAACTTGGTTAGGTGTTAAGTGTAGCTGATTGTTTCAGGGGCAAAGCTGGAGAGGTCCATGGGAATCAGAACCCCGAGGTGGCAAAACACACTGGTTGTGCATAAAGTTGCTCACATTGTATTTTTTATAGTGTATAGTACTGTGTGAAAAATGTGTTTTGTGAGTTCTTTTGCTTTCAAAATGAAACTGACTCGTGCAGTCTCTAGAGGTTCTAGAACACTGTTCTACCACAGTAGGGTAGAATAGCATTCCATAACCTGGAGCTGTGGTAGAACAGCATTTTGAAAGGGATGTAATTCTATACAGAACAACACTCCACTGTACTCTATATAGAGAATACCAAATGGGTAACCATGCAGAACCAGTGTGTTCTGCCACAGAAGGGTCTGATTCCCTTTGACCTTGAGAGTGAAGCTCAAGAGGTCCTTGGGAATCAGACCCCGGGGTGGCAGAACACACGGGTCTGCTTGGGGTTACCCATTTGGTATTCTTTATAGTGCATGGTGTCCTTTTTAGGCTTTTTAATTCATTTTATTCTTCCTGAAAAAATTGTCTGTGAACGCTAGAAGCGATTTGTGTGTTACTAGGAATGGGTGTCCCTAACTTGCAGCGTCACGCTGCCATTGGTTGATTCTTTTTGTGGGATTGATTTTCTAAAACAAAAAGATGGCGGCCGAATATCTTGTGAGAGAGAAGAAATAGACAGACCCTCGAAAATTGTAAGTAAAATATCATATCTGGTTGATCCTGCATTAAAATAAACAGTGCCGTTTCAGAAAACTGCTGCGTTACTTTTCATTCAGTTGTAAATAATGTTGACACATGGCGGTTTTCTGTTCATGGTTTCAACCCCGGCTCGAGTTTTCAGATCTGAATGAATGGGCAGCTGTTCTGCCGTATGGTCAGTACAGCGTTCCATTCATTTTGCTGACTGTGGTGAACAGTGTTTCAGTATGGTGCGATTCTTAGCGGGAATAACGTTCCACCATACACTATAAAAGATTAACAGTGCAATTTAATATGTATGCTTTCTATTTAAAGAGCCTCTGTGAGCATTAGGAAAACTTAAAAAAGATTTATAATCTGCTACATTCCATTTTATTACTTCATATATTTAAGTAATTAATTCTCAGTTTTCTTTATGACTGAAACAGGTGTATGAAAACAAGATCCTTATTCAATAGACTAGTTCAAGTTTCAAGTTTATTGCAGGAATAGCTCGACTGAGCAAGCTTAATCATTAGGACGTCCCGAGCACACATATCAGGAACACATGCATATAAAAGGCAGATAAAATGCATACAGTACTAGCACATAAATAAAATGGGGTAAATAGTGTTCAATTAATATATGAGGAATACAGTATTTACAGAGCAAAATCTTGAGACTATGTTGCAGAATATAGAAACTATCAGACTAGGGAATTTTATCTACTCTGGCTGCTTCTCTACATGTTGCATCACAATCCCCTGTTTATGATACCACAGATAGCTTCACAGTAACATATTTTAATGTCACAATTATATGTCAAGTGTAGATAGGCAGCCAGAACTAAAAGGGCAGAGATACTGTATTCTTACAAATATCCTTGCTAATAAAATACAAACTATAAGCTATATCACGCCCAAATGTTAAGTTTTTTCAACGTTGTCTCAGCTATCTCAGGAACTCTTTAATCTCACTCTTAAAATCAAGAAATCTACAATGTGTTTTAATTGTACTGTTAAAAAACGTAATTTTTTTAAATTTTATTCCCTCATCCCACTCATTTTGACGTTTTGGCGCTGATATAGTTATGTTTTCAGGGTGAACCATTGAATGTATTTCCAACATCCCATGAATAAATCTGGCCTTTATTTGATCCTGGCTTGTTATCAGTAACATAAATGTTTGATCCCTGAAATTATTTCTTCCAGAAATCACTCACTTTGCAACATAATCTCTGTAATTCATCATGACTCCATCAGTAAACCACCAATTTAACTCCTACACCACCCAGGAACTATGCTTTTTTCAGAGATGAGCCCTACCCTAGATAGATTGATAGATAGATATTTTATTTATCAAGCACCCATCTCCGGAGACTCTGGGTGCTGTATAATACAATACAACTAACATATAAAGCATCTTTAAAAATAGAATAGAACAAATTTAAAACAACAATAACAACAACATAAAATACAACTGGGAGCAACAGCTTAACTAACAATTAAGCAAATACTGCTATTTTTAAAACACCCTTAGTTGAAGGCTTACTGAGTAAATAAGTCTTAAAGTCCTTCTTAAAGGCTTTCACCGAGGGGGCCTCCCTAAGATAACCAGGCAGGGAGTTCCACAGGGTAGGTGCAGCTGCCACAAATGCTCTCTCACCCGAATGCCACAGCCTAACCCTGGGAACTCCAAGGAGGCCACCCCCGGCAGAACAGAGAGCCTGGGTTGGGCAGTAAGGCACAAGGAGCTCTTGCAGATAGACTGGGCCTCTCTTGTGCAGGGATTTATAGGTTAACAGCCCTATCCTGAAGACAACCCTCCACTGGACTGGCAGCCAGTGCAGTTCACGGTGTGCCGGGGTGATATGTTCACATCTTTTCACTCCCATCAATAATCTCGCTGCCACGTTCTGCACCAGCTGCAGTCTGCGGAGGTTGCCTCCAGATATCCCTATGACAGGGCATTGCAGTAGTCTAACCTGGAAGTGACGATAGCATGCACCAGTGTGGGCAGGTCATCAGGCAGGATCAGGGCTCGAATTCGGGCAATATTCCTGAGATGGTAAAACCCACTTCTCACCACCGCCGATACCTGTGCATCAAATGTCAAACCACTGTCCAGGATTACTCCCAAATTCTTCACCTGCCTAGAGGGGGCTAATGGCACACACCCCAGCACAAGGTTAGGGGGTATCGACAACCCCCCCCCCACCACCATGACGACTCGGCTCCACTACCAGTACCTCAGTCTTGTCTGGGTTTAGTTTAAGCCAATTGTGAGTCATCCATGTCTGGATTTCCTCAAGGCAGCTGTTAAATACAGAGTCTGACACCTGGCTATTGGGAGCACAAGACAAGTACAGCTGGGTATCATCTGCATAGCAGTGAAAACCCAGACTGTACCATCTGATAATGTCCCCCAGTGGCAACTTATACACAGTGAACAACAGAGGTGACAAGACCAACCCCTGTGGAACACCACAGCACAGAGGCTTTGGATTTGATGAGAAAATTCTCATGGTCACCCTCTGTACTCTGTCTGTCAGATATGACCTGAACCAGTTGATGACATATCAGGACAGGCCACACAAAAACCGCAGTCGGTCAAGTAACACCTCATGGTCCACTGTGTCAAATGCTGCAGAAAGGTCTAGAAGGACCAAGATGGTACAGTCCCTTCTGTTCCTCGCCATCAGGAGGTCATTAAGAACCCTCACCAGCGCCGTCTCTGTACTATGCCCCACTCGGAACCCAGGCTGGAAAGGCCCATAGGTGGAGGAAGCAGCAAGATGTCTCTCCAGCTGAACAGCCAGCACCTTTTCTACAACCTTCCCTAAAAATGGGAGGTTTGAAACAGGTCTGTAATTGCTGAGGCAGTCCAGGTCCAAAGATGTTTTTTTCAGACGAGGTCTGACCAGAGCTTCTTTCAAGGCTAAAGGAAAGATCCCACTCTTTAATGAACCCCAGACTACCCCAGAAATCGCAGGACCAATCAGGTCCAAACATTCCACCAAAAGGTGAGTTGGGCCTGGATCTAAATCACAGTAGGTCGGCCGCAGCCTAGAGATTATCTCTACCACCTCCCCAACCCCAATCAGCTCAAACTCATCCCACACAGGAGGAGTTCTCCACCTCAACTCAGGCTGGACCCTGCAGCCCTTTCGAGAGACATTCGACGAGACCTCAGCCCTGATGGCGGACACCTTGTCAGCGAAAAACAGAACCAGCTCCTCGCACCTTGTGCTCGAACCTACCCCTCCAACACCCAGACAGGCAGGGTGTAAAAGCCTGTCCACTGTGCGGAAGAGCTGAGCTGGTCGGTTTCTCACTGTAGCAATCTCCCTAGACAGAAACTCTGTCTTTTTACGGGAGATTGCCCCTTGATAGTCCACATAATGTGACCTCAGTGCCAATTTGTCCACCACCAGGCCATCTCCTCCAATGCCTCTCTAATCTCCGGCCCCTAGTTTTTAAACCTCGGAGATTCTCATCATACCAGGGAGATCTCCGACAAGTAAACAGGGGTTGGACATGCAAGGGTGCAGTTGACTCAAAGGCTACACCAACCGCCCCATTATAGGTCACTACTGCCTCCTTTGCCCCAATTGCACAAGCTGCCCCAACACCCGATAGATCCAGCATTGCCAAAAGGTCCTCTGGGGATACACCTCATAACGACCTGTACTGGACCATCTCCATAGGGGCAGGACCATCTGGGGTGGCCCTAAACGTGAACCCCACGGTGCTATGATCTGACCAAACCACCACATCTATATTAAGGTCCATATTATCTAACTCAGAAGAGGAAACCAGATCCAGTGGGTGGCCGCTCGAGTGCGTCGCTGTCATGCTCCCGAGAAGTTCTATCCCAAATCTTGAAAGCCCCCCCGTCAACCCAGGCATTGAAATCCTCCATGATCAACCACCTGGGGAACTCCAATACCAGACTTATGATGAGCTCCTCGACCTCTCGCAAAAAATACCCATCACTACTGGGGGGGGGTGATAGAGCAAGAGGACACTAAAGCCCTCACCCATGCCTCCTTGGGTAGCCACACATTCAAAGGACTTTATAGGGCCCAAAGGCAGCACCATGAGGTTCAGGCTAGATTTAAAACAAATGGCCCCCCCCCGCCCCTACGATCCTTCCTCGGGCTGTGTATCATGGAGTATCCGGCTAGCACTGCTGCCTCTAAAATTGGGGCGACATTTTCATCCAGCCAGGTCTCTGTGATGCAAGCCAGATCAACAGAGGATATCAAGTCCGCCTTTATAGCCGTCTTGTTCCTTATTGATCTGGCATTGCACATCACAACCTGAGTAAGATGAGGTGAAGCAGCTGGACCAGTCATCTGCCCACACTCTAAGGTGGAGCCCTTGAGTATGGGGACTAGACAAGGCGAACCCCATTCATGCCAGTGTCAGTGGCTCAGTAGGTAGCACACTCGCCTCTGAGGCCGGGAGATCAGAGGGCTGTGGGTTTAGTTCCCACATCTGGCACTTGGGTTACTATCCCAGTACTGACACTGTAGTGCAGCATGAGAGGGGTGCTGCACTTCTGAGGTGCCGTCTTTCGGATGAGACGTTAAACCGAGGTCCCATCTGCCTGGAATGGTGGTAGTTCAGGTGGATGTTAAAGATCCCATGGCACTTATCAAAAAGAGTAGGGGAATTTCCCCGGTGTCCTGGCCAAATTTCCCTCATTCACTAAAAATACCACCAACAGCTTAATCTGGTTCAAGGTCAGTTGGCATTCATCTGTATCCCCCTCCCCCGGGTCGTGCCTGAAAATAGGCAGGATTTGTCTAGTGCACTTACCCGGTCAACAAAAACTAAATAAATAAATAAATAAAGGCCCTATTTTGCCCCAGGGCATCTCCTTGACTTCACCACCTGAATCCCAGACTCCCTGACAGCCACCCAGGAGACAACCCGTGGGGCCCTCCACCTCCGGGCTATCCCTAAAGCCCTACATTTTGAGTAGGCTTCCCACGACAATACTAGAAACTCGAAGTGACAGAGGCCCCAGAGGTCATCCCCCGAGTAGCTGCATCAAACTTCTCAAATAGTGCCCACAACAATACACCCTCTATATTACACAACCACACTTCTTACACACAAAAACAAACACACTCAATAATTCAAACTCCTCAAATACCACACCCGTACCATTCACACCAATACCCGCTCTATATTACTCATCCACACTTCTTCCACACACCTTTCACTAAAACTACTTTCACACAACCCACAATTAAGTATTTAATAATTTCAGTGTCTCCAGGGATTTCACAGACAAAAGCAAGAATTATTACATTTGAGTCCCGAAATTTTTTTTAAAGTCCAAAAGAAAAAATGTCCAAAAATGTCACAGTATATACTGGGGAGCTCTCACCTCCACAGTCCAAGCAATTTAGGAACCTAAGAGGCTCTCACCCTCTTAGCTCTCATTGAACTTTTTAACTGTCCGATACTCAGTCTATTAAAGAAATAGTTCCATAACTTCATAACATTGTAGCCCTGCTCACTGAGTTCTCTGCATATCAGGGAAAGAGGAGGAAACATCAAAACCAGACAATCTTCTTTTACCCATATACTGCAGCCATAGTTTTTCCGGTTCTTCCTGACCCAACTAAAACCTCAGGGTGGTTCAGGGACTCTCTCACAGCAGCAGTCACCCTTCAGTGGCTGCCCCGCTGGTTCTCACTGTTTCTGGTCGAACACCCTCCAGTGTCCGACCCTCCAGATACCCCCTTCAGACTCCCCGACAGTTCAGCCATGGGTCTCTGCTCTCCACAAACTTTACTGCTGCAGTCTCTTTCCACTGCACAAACTACTCAGTCCCTCATTCGTCCAGGGACTCCAGCAGCACAGACTGTCTCACCTCCTTCCTTCCTTTCTTCCTCCTTGTCCTGGTCCAAAAGTGTTCCTCCTCAAAGCAATACTGGCTGTTTTGGGCCTCTTCACTGGGGATACCCACAGTCCATCATAACTGTGGCCCAATAACAGTTCAGCCCAACTTAAGGACCTCCATTCTGGCTCCAAATGCAGAGAAACAGCAACCAGCACTCCCCAGTGGGCAAAACATACAGAATGTCTCCCGGAAAGGTAAATTCAGTCATTATTCCTGTTTTGTCTTGAAAAAAAAAAAAACCCCAGAGACACAATTCCCAAATAAATAAAAAATTATTTTAAAAGCAACGCTCTACAAATAGAGTGCTCAAGTACTCTACAGACAAAACGCTCAAAAACCAAAATCTAAAGCAATATTACTCCCGATTGTATTCTCGTGGATCATGCACAGCCCAGCGTGGCCGCCATGTTTGGCTAGAGCAGTGCTAGAAGATGAAATGCTGACAGGAAGAATCCATGTGCCATGGTGATTAGGCATGCTTGACAGTGCAACATGGATTAATGTATGGCTGTTGGAATCCTACCCTACCGATCAAACTCCCAAATCCTGGTTCATATTACCTGACAGGACAAAATGGTAACACCCATGCTGCAAGTGCACATAATTGTGTATGCAGGTTTTGGGGAGGGGGGTCGAAGTGCAAATCAAGACACTTCATACCCCAAACAATATTTGTACCAGTACCAATCATTTTTTCCTTTTTTGCCAGCCTAGCGCCGAACTCAGCCCTGGTCACGACCCCCGCCTCCTCCTGCAGCCACATGAGCTGTGCTCCTCCCATGCCCCCTGGCTTAACCCCCAGGGTGGGGTCGCAGCACTTACCGGTGTCACGAACGTCGGTTCGGGTTGGGGGAGCCAGCCTGGGAGCACATCGAAGGCGGCAAGGAGGGCGTCACGGAGGCGCTTGGCTGGGGATTTTTCCTGTCCCAAAAAGGACGTTATTTTTCCATGGGGGCAGGGATGTGCAATGACGTTCCACATCCCCCCCGGCCCCCGCCTCCTCCTTACATCCAGACGCCGGCTGCAGTGGAGCCACTGGCCTCCGCCAGGGGTTCGTAGTGCACCGGACATTCGTTCCCCCTCCCCCCAGAGAAGGAGAGCAGTCCAGCGGATGCTCCATCCATCTCCCCCTGGCCAGCCCTCTAGTAACCTAGGTCCATTCCCGAACCCGGGTTGCCAGCGTCGCAAGCAGAATTCCAACCGCTGCGCTGACGGGTTGGCCCAAAAAATTATTATTTCTAAATTATCAAAACTAGGACTGATGTTTTTTCATAGTGATATTATTAGTTTAATTCATTTTGAAGCATTTGTTAGGTTATTTAGGTTTTATGCCACTTTTTAGGGACAGTAAAAAAATATGTTTTAAAAATTTCAGTAACTGATATGCAGTGACCAAGGAGTGTGGTCACAGTGAAGGGGCACTGGTGCGGTTAGGAGGGTCTCCAATTTCTCCTGGGCTTAGGGCCCCAGGTTGCATTAATCTGGCCCTGGAGATGGGGCAATAAGATGGCTATGCTGACAATTTGGTAACTGGTGTTCGACACATGGAAGTGTCTACACACATCTGCATTCAGACCCTGTGCTCCCACAGTAAAATAAGGATACTATTATACTGTCTCAAAAAGTAAGGAAATTCATTGCAAAATACTCCATTAATGCATCAGTTTGGGTTCCTATTACAGCGACAAAAGTATGGAAATTTGATGTTAGGATTCCCAACCACACCACCTCACCCCTACCCTCCACACACCAACAGGCTTAGGGGTGTGCCTTGGGGTCGTTGGGCCTAACTCTCATTACATTGTACTATACTGTACCATCTCAGCTTCCTTACACATGGAATGGGGTGAGAGTTAGGCCCAATGACACCAAGGTACACTGCAATGCCTGTTAGTGTGGGGGGTTGGGGGGTTGGATGGGGTGGAAGGGTTGGGAACTCTAACATCAAATTTCCATACTTTTGGCACTGTAATAGGAACCCTAACTGATGCATTAACAGAGGTTTTTTTTTTTTAATGAATATATATATATATATATATATATATACACACACACACACACACGTAAATCAGCAGGCCAAATTTTAGCAGGTGTGTGATTTTGGACAGCACATTATCCATTAGCTGAACCATAGACAACAGTGCCATAATTGATAGTGCTAAGGATAAAACACTGAACCAGGAGTTTTTCTTTTTCATTTCAGGAATAATCTTATGGTTGATATGGTAAAATAAGTCAATTCTAGTATTAGCAACCTGAGACAAGTGGTCAATGTGTTCAGCGTTATTTATTCACCTGTTCTTGGAAAGTACCAGTGGTGGTATTAATTGTTAGTGCAGGGGAGGATTCAGGCTTACTACACATACCAAAGAGCATACTCATAATATTCTTCATATTTATATCTAGCAGATTTTGAGAGAACCAGGTCTGAACAGTTAAAATCATACTGTAGTCTCAGTCATGAGGTGATCAGGGTTTTTGTCACTTGCAGAGATTACAGCGTCTTCTGTGATTTGTATAATATGTAAGCAAAAATACCCTACAGGGTGGGCGGTATTGTGCTATACCGGACCGCCCAGGGGTTTAATGAGGCCCAGTGCTGCAGGCGGAGGGCCTTATAGCCCCAGGAAGGTCTGGTATAACACAATACTGCCCACCTTGGAGGGTATTATTGCGCTTAGAAAATGGGCAACTGTATTATATGTTTGCAAAAAAAAATTATGTTGAAACTCTTAGAAACTCTTAGTGTTTGATTTCATTTGTAAGAAAATAGTTCCTCTGCCTGCATTAAAATGCTGTGCTGTTTAGGACTTTGTTCTATTAGAGCTGCCTGTCATGGTCCCCCCCAACACTCACACACAAGGCTTAAAGTTGCTGGCTTGGTAAAGTATGGGGGTTATCTGCAAAAGGGCAAAATGGGGAAATGAGTTGAGAGGCAGAGCAGTTTCTTAAGAAGCACTACTGTGTACTGCAGAAAAATGAACTATGGCGCGAACGATCGCAAAACATTTCATGCTGTTTAATGTTACAGTGGCTGATTGCTGGTAAGTTTGTTCAGTTTTTGTGGAGGCAGTGGGGTGTAACAAGGCTTTCTTGGCAGATTTTAATTTGTTTTTGGGAGATAGCAGTTGAACGGCAAGCAGCGCAGGCACATAGCATTTGTGAGTTCAGCTGCTACTGAGAGGCGCGCGCTGCCCTTTTAAAAACCGCCGGTTAGGTAAAGTAAATCGGACTGGCAACTTCTTGTATCTTTTATTTTAAAAATGTGTGGCTGCTGTTGTAGTCATTTATTTAAATGAAAATAAGTCTGAATGGGGATGACAGGCTGTCAACTCGCCCACTAAGCAAGAGAAAACAATGGCGGCACGTCAGCTTCGAAAATTCTAAGTGGCCCCATCATTTCAGTAATTAGTCCAGTTGCATTTGGCACTTTTCCTGATCCGGGCTATATTGTCACATAGACCAGGGCTCTGGGTAGGAACTGGCCAATCGGAAGGAAGATTTTACATGCCCATTTTCTAACAGATGTTTGACAGATGTTTAACGGATGAAAGTTGATTAAGAAAAGAATAAACAGCAGAGACCTAAGTATAGGCCATTGGGGAACTGCAACAGAAACATCACTGTCATCCAGCAGCACTCACCAGTATTTTACAGTTTGTGTTCTACGTGATACGTAATTATTAAACCAGTGAGCTAAAATAGGTGGTAACATTTTAGAATATAGTGCTTCTTATCTTTCATTTACTGACTTACCCCATTTTCATCATGTACGAATATTGTAAACAAACATTCCCTGACATTGAAAGCTGACGCCACAATCCTGCCATAAGATGGCATCACCGTGACATGTGATTGCATCATTAAAGCAAGATTGCTACCACACACTAATAGAAGCCCTGTGGACTGGCTTGTTTCAGCTCGTAATAATGCCAGACTTCTAAAGCCTACCGACGTGCTAATTGGCACCTAACACATGCATCAGCATCTCAAAGTGTCCCTTGAGATGAAGGGACTATTAATAGATGAACTCGCATCACCAGTACAAAGATCACAGCTAGCACCTGCTGAACTCTGTTACACAACAAACGTTCCAAAACCCTGGTTTTCAAAGGCTACGATAATGAGCAGTTGTAACGGAAAAAGGTGCCCGCAGGTGGGTATGCTTGCTCAGCGACAAGTTCTGCAGCATACATGACATTTTCAAAGAGAGTGCCTGGTTGTGACCATTTCTGCTGTTTATGGCAGCTTGTGCATGTCTTGTGCGCCTCTGCGCAAACTGCTATCCCTGGTATTGCCAGGCATAGCATTCCGTCTTTCCTGTGCCCATAGGAAATTGCCACCTCTGCTTATGGACAGCTGAGAATAAAATGTTTGCTGGTGTTTTCCCAGCACTGGTCAGTTGTACATTCAAACTGTCTCCTGGGACAGGCCATGCCCTTTGAAAATGGTGCCCCTAAATTTTGAGCTACCCCCTTCTTTTGAGGTATAACGTTTTATTGGAATTAAAAAAAAAAAACACTGGTTAATAGTAAAATGTATCTTTATTACTGAGGACCTCTGCATAAAAACTGGATCTTTTTCCATTCCAGTTTCAGGAGCCAAAGTACTAATCCCATTCTTGTGACTTTGCAGTCTGTCACTGTGGAAATGACTGTAATATCACAAGCAACGCATTGTGATTTCATCTGTTGAATAAGTCTTAGCCATAGATGATCTGTAAGGGACAAGACACTCAATTATTTTCATTTTAATACCCTGAGAAATGAAAAGTTAAATGAGTTAAAGTTCAGTTTTTTTCCAACATGCAGGGCAATTGAGTTCAATTGATGCCAGCTATGATTTTTTTTTTTTTGCTGCTGACTGCTCTCCGGCTTTAAAGTGGATGTGTACAGTTCCTTGTATGATTATTTAAAGAGTTACTGTTATTATCTAGCAATTGTGTTGTTCAGGTATATTGAGCCAAAATGGACTTTAGTAAAACATTTAAAATACTTTTTTTTTTTTTATAGACAGGGTTGTGGAAGCATCCGTTTTGTGGAAAGGCAGGGTGTTGTGATGATGTCACTGCTGCACCAGTGTTGAATATACAGTGCACTGGGTAAGAACATTTGAACTGCACTGACAAGGATCCTATTATATTGTGAATAAAATCCTGAATTTCATGTTTGGCAGAGTGTAATAAGAGAATCCCGGTGCATGTTCCTCACCATTTGACAGTATCCCTGTCTGTAGGAACAGTTTGTTTTAACCTGCTTCAGTGTACACTGTTAAGGTTGGTGAGGCACTGACATATTCACAGCCCCTTTCTTTTTACAAAATGGATGCCTCCAGATCACAATTAAAAAAAAATGCTATTTTGTTTTACAGAAGGCATTTGCTAAATCTAATGCAGCAGTCTACTTACTGGATCCTTACAGTAACCTTAGCAGTAATCACATAGGGAATGGTGCATGTTATGTATTCCCTTTAAGTTGACTGAACATCAGGTTAATAATAATTTATTTTTATTCACAAGAAGCATATACACCATTGACCCTGAGGCAGGGTCTCATTTACAGTGGTTTCCAATGGATCATTTTCAGTTGTGTCCTGGGAGCACAGAGTGCTTAAGTGACTTGCTTAGGGTCACGCAGTGTGCAAGTGGATATTGTGGTAATCAAACCTAGGCCTGCTAACTGCACCTAGCCCATTCACAGTTCATTACTCTAGGTTATACTGTCAGCCCCAGATTGGTAGGTGCTTTCCCTGTGGTGCTGTTAGGCACAGAATGATAGTGGCAAAAGACATAGAAATTGAACGAGTTCCTGTCAGGATGACCTTCAGTCACTCTTAGAAGTTTTAAAACTATTTTCTTTCCTCCATCTTCAGCTCTGACAGGTGGGAAGAAAAATCAGCATTTATATAGTGCTTTCATGCACATTGTATCCCGAAGCTCTGTACAAGCAGTGCTAGACTGGTAGTGAAGTGACTGACTGTGTAGTGGCTGCCATATTGCACATCAACCCCCACACATGGCCTTGGACAGTTTCATGAACCGGGTTTATGAGAAGGGGAATATTGGCCAGGACACCGGGGGAAAGTCATCTACTCTTTGTGAAACATGCCTTGGGTTCTTTTACTTCCAAAAAAATAAGAAAACGCAGCACACGCTGTCATGCAGTGAATGAAATTTATTCAGCAGCCAAAACCTAACAGACGCTGAAAAAACACCTTACACAGCACTCTACATACAGGGCTTCATCACGGGGAGTGAGCAATGGCACCCAGACAAAATTTATACACCACCAATTAATAAATTAAATTGACACACGATAGAAACCAAGTTCAAGTACACGTGCAAATCAAACACGAACGCATAAATATTCATGGGGCATCCAATAGTTTATTTTGCTGAACTGTCCAATCACTTACAGATAAAATGATAATATTTATTTATTTAGCTTTTGTTGACCGGGTAAGTGCACTAGACAAATCCTGCCTATTTTCAGGCACGACCGGGAGGGATACAGATGAATGCCAACTGACCTTGACCAGATTAAGCTGGTGGTGGTATTTTTAGTGAATGAGGAAATTTGGCCAGGACACGGGAAATTCCCTACTCTTTTCGATAAGTGCCATGGGATCTTTAACAACCACCTGAACTACCACCAATCCAGGCAGATAGGACCTCAGTTTAACGTCTCATCCGAAAGACGGCACCTCAGAAATGCAGCACCCCTCTCATGCTGCATTACAGTGTCAGTACTGGGATATTAACCCAAGTGCCAGATGTGGGAAATGAACCCAGCCTCTGATCTCCGGTCTCAGAGGCGAGTGTGCTACCTACTGAGCCACTGACACTGCTTATAGGAAATGGGTTCTGTTATTCACAAGCTGCTTCTAAAAAAATGGCTAATTACTGATTGAACTGTCCATGTTTCTGGTGACCAAAATGCCCTGGTGGACAGCTTAAGCCAGTGTCTGTACAGAGCCCATGAGTGGGAGCTTCTGATCCATTCATCAGATGGAGTTGTCCTGAGTTGGACCTTTTTGTGACCCCACACAATTCAAAGCTGCCACTATTCTGCTCGATAAAGCCAGGGCCTGGAGTTTTCCAGTGAGGCATGTTGTCCCTCTCTTGGAAAGGGAGGTTCCCCTGTGCCTTCCCTCCCTTCCCACTCCTTCAGAGGGTCTTGCTCAAGCTTCAGATGGAAGGGGCCACTATGATCCTGACTGCCACCTTCTGGCCTCGTAAGATCTGGTTCCCCTTGCTTCAACATCTGGCCATGAACTGGTCTGGTCTCACTGCCCTTACGGCAGGTTTATTGTCATAGGAGCAGGGCATCCTGGTCCATCAAACCTCAGATCTCTCCATCTCCATGCATGGCTCCTGAGGATGTAGCCATTGCCGGGTTTGGGGTGTCTGCAGGAGTTTCGGATGTCCTGTTGGCGGCCAGGAAGTGCTCCACCAGGGCCACTTACCCTATGAAATGGAAGCTCTTTGCTCTTTGGACTGCATCACACCATTTGAATCCCTTCACATGTCCAGTGGAATAGGTACTGGAGTACCTGCTGTCCCTTTCAGACTCTGGTCTGCGGTACTCCTCAATTAAGCTACATCTTTGTGCCATTTCTGCATACCATATACCTATAGAGGGTTGTTCAGTAGCTCAACTCTATGTGTCTCGCACATTCTTAAGGGGCATTCTGCATTTGAAGCCTGCCATCCATGATCCTGTTCTAGCTTGGGACCTCCGTTTTGTGTTGCAAAAGCTTATGCTGCCTCTCTTTGAACCAGCCTTGTCTTGCAAGCTGTGCTTTCTGTCATGGAAAATATTATTTTTAGTTGCCATTACTTCTTTTTGCATGATTTTCGAGCTTCAGGCCCTGATGTTTAAGGAGCCTTATTTGATATTTCCCAAAGACAGGGAGCTCAGTTCTGAAAGCCTTGGGCATGGTGCAAGGGGCTTGCACCACAAAGACCCCGCCTCCCCAGAGAAAACCAGAAAATGAGGAGGAGCCACCCGCCGTCATGGATGAAGCTCGCCGCGGCTTCAATGTGCTTCCAGGCCGGGTCCCTGACCTAATTACAGTGCCCGTAGCATATATAGGGGCCATGTCATGGGCCCCACCGTGAGGCAAGCCACGGGTATCAGGGCAGCGGCCGATTTGGAAGCAAGCGGCCCGTGACCGGGCAGATGGATAAGGCGGCGGGCGGCTCCAGGAAGGAGGAAAAAATGTAAATGAAAAAAAAAAAACAAAAAAACAAAACAAATGCAATCTTGAAGTGCAATACAAGCCACAGTTTAAAGCAGTGCATGGTAGAAGTGAAAATGTGGACCTACACTTTTTTATTCTATTTTAGATTGCCCCTTATCTCCTTACTTGTATGATACCCTTCTTTCCCCATTTTGAATCTGAAGTTAGGTAGGTAAAATACAACATTTCTACAATATAAGGAATAATGTATGGGAGATTGGGGAAGGGCCAAATCCCCCCAAGATGATACTGAGGCACTCCAGACACGTGCGGCTCAGTTTTGGCGAGCTTCGAGCCATACACTTCCTGTTTGGCTAAGATTTTTTTTTATTTACTTCCTCCTTCTAGCCTGTTTCCAGGCTTGCTAATATGCCAGTCATGTAACTGGCTTTTGGAGGCTGAGGGGAGTGGTGAAAGGGCACCTGCACAGCTATGGTCCCAGACATACCCCGACTTGACATGTGCAAACTGGGATATAAAAGTGCTAAATGGTGCTGTAGTTCGGGCACCATTCCCAGGAGACCAGCGGAGGAGGAGGAGGAGTATTGCTCAGTTGGTCTGATCAGGTGGGAGGCAGCATGCTGCAGGTCTAATCCCTAATGTGCTTGTTGGGTGGAAGAGGGGACGCCGAAACACAAAAACAAAAGGAAACAAGATAAAACAAAATCAAGGTACTGTAACAAAACAAAAACAAAAGCTGACAAAAAAAGCAGATGGAACATGTTCTCATGAAGGGGAAGTGAAAGTTGGGGTTGCGGCGGTGGGACATAGAGGGAAGGTGACGGATGACAATTCCAACAGCTGTAGGAGTATGAACTGATAGAAAAAAGAATAAAGAAAAGAAACTGAAATTGGAGAGGTGGATTGAAAGGAGGGAAGGGATATCAAAAAGATCAGGGGGTGTGGATGTGTGCTGAAGGAGGGCAAATAAAGAATTAGAAAAAAAAGACAGACAAGCAGTTATGCATTACAACAGAAAAAGAAAAGATTATAATAAAAAATCAAAAGAAAGAGAAGGGAAAGAACATGAAACCGAGGATGAGGAGGTGGGCTGAAAGGAGGGAAGATGGCAAAAAAGACAATGGGGTTGGGGTGTGTGCTGAAGGAGGACAAACTAAGAAAAGCAGAAGTCAAGAAAAAGAAAGACAATAAGTTACATTTTACAACAGAAAAAGGAAAAGAATATAAGAAGATCAAAAGACAGAAGGGAAAGAGGCTGAATTTGGGGATTGTGGAGGGGTCTGAAGGGAGGAAGGGTGACTAAAAATCGTGGTGGTGAGGTGTGCTGAAGGATGACAAATTTAGACTGAGAAGAACTCCAGAAAAAGAAAACAAGATGTTATATTTCAGAACAGAAAAAACTGAATAAAAAAGGCAAAATGAAGGAGAGAGGGTGACAAAGGATTGTGGGTATGGCAGTGTGGGCAGAAACTAAAAGGGCAAAGTAAGAATTCACAGCTGCAAGTCAAGAAGTTTAAAAAAATACAATTTTATTTTTACAACAGAAAATATAAAAAAAAATAAAGATTTAAAAAGACTAGCATGGGAGAAAGAGACAGACAGTTTGAGTTCTCGCAGCCTGTTCTACTACTGCTGGGGAAGAAAGAACAAGAAAGGATATTCTTGCCATTCTGCAAAGCAGAAGCTCCTTGGATAGCATGCCATAAGCCTACTGTGTTGGTAGCCAGTGGCCACTTTAGTAAAAAAATGTCAAAAAAAATCTCATTTTGAAAAAATATTCCAAATCATCCTGCTGTTTTAAAAAAAAATTCTCAACCTGACCGTGACTATCCTGCAAAACAGAAGTCCTTTGGCTAACATCCCATAAGCCTACTGGACTAGCCGCCCACTTTACTAAAAATATTGTACATAACAAAATATTTTTCTTTTGTGTTTTCTAGTCATCCCATTGTTAAAAAAACAGTTTATTCTCTACCTGATCCTCCTGCAAAGCTGAAATCCCTTGGCTAGTGTGCCATAAGCCTACTGGGCTAGCTGACCACTTTAGTCAAAAATTGCATTAGAAAAAAAAATTCTTCTTGTGTGTTTTCCAAATCAACCTACTGTTTAAGAAAAATAATACAAATGTTGTGCTCAACCTGGCCTCATCATCCTGCATAGCAGAGCCCCTAGCTAGCATGACATACTGGGCTAGCTGGTCTGTGTAGTCAAAAAAAATCTCATTTACAAAAATATTCTTCATGTATATTTTCCAAATCCATACTGCTGTTTAAAAACAAACAAACAAAAAACAAAATAAACAATTTTGTTCTCAACTGACCATCCTGAAATAAATTTTCTTGGTCATTCACCATTAGGAAAAAATTTGGACAGTGGGATTAAGAAGAATAGTGGTGTGTTGCAAGACAGTTTGCTAACAAAAGGCAGAAAAGAATGGCATATGCTCTCACTACTAGTGCCACTGCTAAATTGTGTCTCACAGACAAAAAAATAATTGTCAGTCTGTGAGTGACACAAGAAGCACATCCCCTTTCCCTACAAGTGATCTGCTCCCTGGCACCATCAAGCAAAAGAAACAGAGGCTCAGGTGTGCCTTGTAGGAGGAGTAAGGAACAAAGTAGTGGAGACACTGTTATTAAAAAAAACAAAGGTCGTTGAGGCGTCACCCACGGAGGCACTGAAAGGAGGTCTACATGTGCGTTCAGTGTTCTACTGTTCTAATCATCTCATGACTCAGACTGCAATACAGACAATAACAACAGTGGTAGCAGTTGTATGCCCAGTGAACTTGAGTGTAAGTCATCTGATTGTTCTTCTGATACTGATGACTGTGCAGTGATGTGCACGCTAAAGTCCTGACAGAAACCCCTGAAGATGGGCCATCAGTGTAGACCAACATAAATGGAGGTGGCAAGGAAGACTCTGTCTCCCCTGCTGAAACTTTTTTTTTACATAAGAAAGATGAGGTCTCTGATGAGAATGGCATAACGAATGAAAGCACTGTTACTACTAGCCAACAGGTATCTACGTCAGAAGGTAAAACTAAGAAGGCCACTTCTTGGGTTACTCCTCATGGCTTGTCTTCAGGGTTTTTGGCATTCAGTAATGGGGCAAACATCGTACGTGCTATGAAGGATGGAGGGTATGCGCAGGTACCTTGCTTTGCTCATTCCTTCAGTCTTGTAGTACATGGTGTTCTTAAAGATGGCAGAAGTGTTCAGATTATATTGAGTGTTGCATGCAAACTTTATGCACATTTTTGTAATTCGGCTAAAACAAGCAAAATATTGTGGCAGCTGCGAAAGGACAGTCATCTTCCACAAAATGAGCTAAAGCAGGAGGTGGTCACCATGTGGAATTACACCTTCCACATGGTACGAATGTTTCTTGAGCAGTGTAAAATATAGGGCTTGAAATTGATCCTTGTGTCCTGAGGGAATTCACACCCAGGGTCCTGCAAATGAGGGGGATCTCCAACTCCTGGGGGAGCCTTAAAAAAAATGTTCTTCACCCCTCAAATTACTATGTTCCTTCGGATGGTCATGACAAACAAAGGCACAGCTTTCACCCATGTTCCTTGTCTTTTTCCATCTTTGCCAAGTAACTACAACCTCTTCATTTCAGGGAACTGTGCTGCCAATGAGAAGAGTCCTGCCTGCACCAAGAACTGCACCATCCAAACTGTTTTATGGTATAAAATGTTTCCTTTCTCAATCTGTTGCCATTTCACTCCCTGACCCACAGTGAACCATCCACACCACTCTGGACCCTTGGCTAGCCTGCCCTCCCTGTCACCACTAGCTGTAATCTGCCACTCCTGCTATCCATGCCTGTGACATTCATATTGGGGCCTATTCTCCTAGGTATGGAGGGTCTGTGCACCATGTATCTGGGGCACGTAGATCCTACATGGCCACTGCATCCCCTGTGCCCGATTCTCCAAGGGGCTGTGGGGCTGGCATGCACCCGATCCCCCACCTGGCCAGTGAAATCTGCAAGGGGGCAGTTCGAGGGGTATGCCCACGGTCTGAGCTGTTTTCGAAAGCGCAGAGCGCCGTGCAAGAGGGGTGCAGCCTACACATCCCGAGGGCAGATGTAGCCAGCACCCCCCCCCCAAAATGCTGCCGTTGGCCACAGCAGGGAGGTAGAGACATGGATAGCTGCCCCGATACGCTACCCTACCCCTCGGGATCCACGGCTGGGGGCGGCTGACTGGGCACCTGCCTGCCCCGATGCAGCGGCCACATCGTAGCCACCTGTCTACCATGGTGCCCCGTGGGCACAAGGGATCTAGTGATGGATGGAGTCCAGGCATCCCATTAGATGCCCGCCCATGTAGGGTCACAGAATTGGGGACATGTGGCTAGTGGCTGTGAATGTAGCCACTGTGCATCGTTCCACAGGTGTGGGACTGTGTGGGTGGGATACGTGCCTCTGGCACTTTATTCCCACCTCATGGAGAATCTCCGCCATTGAGATTCATACTGAGGTGAAAACAGGAGCAGAAGGCAGAATGCCCATATAAAGCTCCTATGTCAAAACCCATAATAGTGTTTACTGTCATTTTCCAGAATCCAGTTATCTAGTTTGTTTTTAAAAATAGCCTTGCCTTTGCTGATCATTATTTCGAAGTGGATTCCAAGGATTTAGTACCCTTTGCGAGAAATAACATTTCCTTCTCGCACTTCTAAATTTTTTACAACACAGCTGAAATGGGTGTCCTCTAGTACTGGCTGTATGCTGCTTAAATTCAAACCCCATTTCATTAAACCAACAGGGCTCTTCAGTGATATCTCACATAAGGTGTAGATCACCCCTTAGCAGTCTCATCTCAAGAAACATGAGATTCAGTTTATATAATCTTACATGCTTTGCCAGTCTACGTTGCACATTTTCAGTATGGCAAATGTCATTTCTGTTACATTGGCATCAGAATTGAGAACAGTAATCAAGATGGGGATGCACATATGATCTGTACAGAAGAGCTAGAACCTAGACCTTGTGTTTCTTGGTATCGTCCACGGGATTTTGTTAGCTCAACTGATTACTTCATATACTTGCCTTGTGCTAACTAAATCATTAATTATGAAAACTCCCAAGATCTTTCTCAAAAGTTGTTTCTGCCAGCTGTGTTCTACATAAAAAGTCTGGATGCTTACAGTTAAAGACACGTGTACTCTTCTGACTGGCTGCACCGACCAACGTCACGTGACCCCTACCGCCTCACTATTGGGGCACTGGAAGCAGAAGAATCCCACACCACCTGTCCTAGGAAGTGTGGGAAAACATCCCGTGACCCACAGCACATGAGCCCGACCTCCTGGCTGAACATTAGTGCCCCCACTGGAGAAAAGTCTGCATGGGATTGTCCCACGCAAGGGCCTCAGAAATAGGAGGTGGCAAAATATAGCACAAAACACACAATTCCCCCTAAATATTAAGCCTTGAAACAGTGCACCAATACAATATGGATCACTCAAAGGGAAGGGGGATGTGTCACTCAGTTCAAGCCACCGGACCCTGATGGCACAATTGTGCCATGTTGTAAGTCATTTGAGGAAGCACTTGGGAAATGAATACAGTTAATGCCAGTTTAAGTCGACACCTGTAAGGATAAAAATTAATTTTTACAGCCAATAGCTAGCTGGCCTAGTGGCTGGGAAAATATATTAGCCCCACAGAATTTTCCACTGGCCCAGCTGGTGTACTATATCTACTGAAATGTTACCTTCTCAGCACAAGCCCACAGGGCTACTTAAAGGAAACTCTTACTAGCCAATACAAAATCTACCAGCATTTAGCTAATGAGTCAGTGCCAGTTTCAACCCCTGCCCCTAATGTTCCTCCTTAGAAACAAACTTGAAAAGCGAAGACAACTCTTCTTGAGGAAGGTGGTGTTGTTTCTCCTGTCAAAAGCTATCTATATCCCGGAAGTGGACCCTAGAATATCAGTGATGTTAAATTCAGAACACTATATTCTGACAACACTAGACCCTCAATTTAAGACTGGCCTGGCATCCTTTCTCCCCTCTGACCTCCAAGACATCAGGCGGTACGAAGACCTCCTTACTGTCAGATGAAATAATGGATACTGTTTCACTTTCCCAACCGGTTGAGCATGCACCCTCCAAACTTCACTGCCGGCAAGAGAAGCATCCAGTGAAAAAGATGAAGATGGGGACATTTGGTCAGGGCTACATGACATTGATAAAGACACCCATTCTTCCAGTGTTGGCCAAGGTCATACTGCTGCCACCATGGTTGAAGACTATCTAAAACAGCCTAGGAAACTCAGCACACGGGATGATTTTTTTGAAATATAGGCAAAGAAAGAGACAAATTTAGCCTCCGCTGTGCACAGTTGCCATTTTATACTTAAATCGCTTTCCGACCAGTGCATATTCTGAGAGAATTTTCAGCATCACTAGTAGTGTTGCTTCGGATGTCTGCAACTGTGTGTTGCTTGAAAATGTGGAACGTTTGACAAACTATATTGTTTTGCCACTGTCCCTTTACATTTTGTGATATTTGTCTCCAGAAAAAATTTGTTTTTTCCACCACTTATCAATATATGCCTGAACCAGGCAAATCCAAATCCTTTGCCAAACCAGATCCAAACTTGTCTTGGATTGGCAAATCCAAAAGTAAATCCCAGTCCACCCCAGCTTTGTCCCTCCCTATGGGGGAGAGCATACACAGTAATCCTGTGTTTCTGTTGAGAAGTTGAGATAACAGTAAATGGATCTGGTGAGCTAAGCTTGAGAAGTCCATGCTGTTATATCAACTCCAAAATAGAAACACAGGATGAGTTATGTATAAAAGATAGAAGCATTTTCTACTTCCTGACTGCATCCAGGACCCACCAGAGGGTCATGAGGGTTCTTCTGCCATCTTTGAGCCCTCCTCAAGCCAGCAACCGCCTGCATTCTACCTTGGGCCCCCAGCTCCACTCCCAATGATGGACCCTCCTTCTTGCTGCTCCACAGCCTATTGGAGTGGCTATTGGACACTGTGGACATGGCCTTGCAAGCCCAAAATTTGATGCACTGTTAGCAGTTCCAAGCACTTGTGGTTCGGAGTGCTAAGGACTGCAAAGTCTAGCCCTGATGGGTTTTGTCCTAAGCTCCTCCACCTCTCAGCTCCTGCCACAGCACTTCCACTCACTCACTCACCTGCTCAGACTATCATTTCCCTCTGCACTGTTCCCAGACTGGAAGACTGCCAAGGTTATTCCACTTCACAAAGGAGATGACGCCTCCTCCTCCTGGCAACTTTACACTATTTCCCTCCTCTCCTCCTCCTTCTCAAAGCTACAAGAGAAACTTGTCTATTCCTGATGATCCAACTTCCTGTCATCCTCCAACTTCCTTTCTCCATCAGTCTGGCTTCCAGAAGCACAATTCTGCTGTCTCCTCCAGCTGCATGTCACTGATTTCCTTCCTGCCGGGATGAATCAGGGCACATCACCGCTGCCATTTTCATCGATCTGGCCAAAGCCTTCAGCTCGGTGTCCCAAGCACTCCTCCTGGATAAGATGAGCTCTGCTTGCCTCTCAGCTCTCACTGTTTTTTTTTTTACTCCTCCCTGCTCACCCCTGACTGTCTACTCCTTTGGACCACCTAGGACCCTCAGCCACCCTACTCCTCCAGTCGCCATCTGCTGCCCCCACTAGCTACCGCTGGTTGTTCTCCCTGGGTGACCCGATGTAACCTTTCATCAGATGAGTCCCCCCCCGAGGAAAAGTGCCCATAGGCACAACTACTTAGCCCTGGGGGCTGACAAGGGGTCAGCATGGGCTATCCCGGGCTGCTGTGGTGCCGATGACTGCTGGCCATCATTTGGTCAGTCAGGGGACTTTTTCTGTTTTCTTGGCCCATCCTCTCTACCCTGATTGGGCCTGTGTGGGGACAGCAGCCAGAGGTGGGGATGTGTCAGGGGGTCAAGGCTTCACAACCCCTAGCACATCTCCAATCCGCCGTCAAGTGCCAAGGCCCTAGCCACCCCCGCCAGGATGGAAGCATCCAGTGGATGCTTTGGATCCTCTCCCTACCAGTCTCCGCTCTTGGCACCTGGGCTCGGGTAAGGAGGAAGCCGCGGCTGTCGCCAACAGCGGGAACCGGGAGCGGGAGGTCACCCAGATGAACAGCAGAGGGAGCATGCTTTTTTGGTGCAAAAGAGCTGTGCGGGGCTGGGTCCCGAAAGGGCCAGTTGGGCAAGGGGACCCAGCATCAATCCAGCATGGAGCAAGTGGCGTCTGTGTCTTACCTTCTCCTGGGTTGTTCAGTTTCCTAATTAGCCTTCAGTGTGGCACCATGTCAAAGGCTTTCTAATGTCAAAATAGGCCACGTCCACTGCTATCCACAGGAGTGAAAATAAAGTCGTGAGGGAATCCATGGAGCCAAGAAAGGAAGTCATGGCCGTCGCCACCAACAGGAACCAGGAGTGGGAGGTCACCCAAAGGAGAAGCAGAAGAAGCATGCTTTTTTGGTGCAAAAGAGCTGTGTGAAGCTGGGTCCCAGAAGGGTTCAATAGATCAAGGGGACCCAGCACCAATCCAGCGTGGAGCAAGGGGTTGACCTAGGTTCTTAGAGGAGCCAATCAGGAAAAAGGGAGCAGATTTCTGAGAAAGCAGGCAGCCTTAAAAAGACTGGCCGACCGCTGCTCTCACTACAGGAGTGAAAGAAGGGTTGGGAGGGAATCTGTGGAGCCAGGGAGGAAACCGCGCCTGTCGCTGCCAGTGGGAACCGGGAGCAGGAGGTTGCCTAGAGGAGCAGCAGAAGGACAGTGCTTTTTTTGTCCTGCCCGCCATGGCCCCAACCTCTGTTAAATGCTCCTGGGTGGTGGGAGGAGCAATTGAATAGAGGAGAGCAAACCAGGCCAAGTAGGATCGAGGTGGGTGCCACCATCTAGGGGCTAAGGCTCTGTGCACAGGACAGTAAACGAGCCAGAAAGCAGGAGGCAGTATAGCGCAGTGGTCTAAGGCTCTGAGCTGCAGATCTGGTGACATCCAGCAGACCAGACCTGGGTTTGAATCCCACAGCTTCCACTTGCATACTGTGTGACCCTGAGCAAGTCACTTAACCTCCTTGTGCTCCCAGGTCGCTCCTGTAAAAAAGCTTTCAGCTTAGTGTGCTATACCTGGTTAAATAACTAAATTAAAAAAAAAAAAAAGAAAGAGCTGGTCACTGACAGAAATCTCATCAGGGACAAACTGCAGGAAGGCTAGGAAGGAGCCAATCACTACTTGGACTACAAGCTGATGGTAAGACTGTTCTTTGGCAGTACTGTTGTGGGGGGTGAGTAAAAGGGGTACATCATCTCAATCTCTAGTGGGTAAAAAATATATAGATGGTACTGCATTAGGCTTCTTGTGGTGTACAGTGGTATGGTATCTTTGTTGAAAGTACAGTTGATATTGCATTTAGTAAGGCCTGGGCTAGTAGGTAACCAGGTAGGTAACCTAAGTTATGACTGTACTTTCTCAGCCTGGGTTGCTAGTTAGAACTGTATTTTCTAGATAGTACTGTTTAAGCATGGGTAGAATAGTGGGCTGCAATGGATGTTGGGCGGTTTGGATGAATATTTTGTGGAAGCTAGGAGGGTGTACAATCTGTCACAGGCTGAGGAGTCTTGAGAAAAAGTGTTGTGGCTTGGGAGGGAGTTGGAGTGGATGGGGTGGGGGAAGGGCCTAGGACAGGAGGGCCTCTCCCAGGGAGAATCATGATGACACAACATGGGAGGTATATTGGATCGGGGGGGGAGTGAGAGCATAATAAACAAGGGGCCTAGCACTGGAGGGAAGGCTCAAGTCAAGAGGGAGGAGCCAAGGCACAGCATTACAGAGGGGGCAGGGAACAGGTTTACAGTGCTAGCACCATTGGTGGAGGAGGAGGAGGAGGTGTGGGATACCCAGGAGGGGGCAAGGGAGGGTAGTACACAAGGGACAGTAGCTGGACTAAGGGGTGGTAGGGTGACGGGAGGAGCACAGCAGGAGGGACGGTTGAATGGAGAAGGGATGCAGGGAGGCGGAGCAGGGTGGTTAGAAAAGATCTCAGTGGCATAGCAGTGGTGGCAGGGGAAAGGCAACAGGAACAGATGGGGGAATTGTATGCAGAAGGAGGAATCGGGCAGGAGAGGAACAGGGACAGATGGAGGGAATCATGTGCAGGAGGAGGAGACAGGGAGGAGATGTCTGATGTCAGGGACAGGAGGAGGGGGAAATATGTGCTGGAGGAGAAGGAGGCAGGCAGGAGGAAAACTGCAATGGAGAAATGAGGGGAATTATGTGCTGGTGGAAGAAGAGTCAGGCAGGAGAGGAACAAGGGAGGGCCGAGGCAGATGGCAATATAGGGGAATACTAGCACTGGGGATTCAGTACTTAGGGGAGTGAGCGGGGTAGCAAGGGCGAAAGCATAGTCATATATGGGTGGAGACCATACCAGAGATGACACCTGAAAGAGTGGGTCAGTCGGTCCCGAAATATGCTAGAAGGGGAAGGGAGAGAACTCATTTAATTCTATATTTGGGGACAAACGACCTGGCTGATAACATATTAGAGGTAGTCCAAAGGAGGTTTGAGGAGCTGGGAACTTTATGCGAGTTAAAGGGTAGATCAGTAACTTTTTCTGAGGTATTACCAGTGCCCAAGGTGAGCACGGCTAGAAAACAAGGGATCAGGGAATTTCATGAATGGTTAGGCAAATGGTGTCACACCAAAGGTTATGGGTTAGTAGAAGGGTGGGGACAGACCTGGGAGGACAGTAGTCTATACACTAAGATAGACTTCACCTAAATGAAGAGAACAAGAAGGTGCTAAAACAAAGCTTGGTGAGTATATCAAGGCAGTAGGTCCATTTAAACTAGGAGAGGGGGGTGGCAGGTGGAGGGAGGGCATACAGTTGCCACAAGACGGGAAGCAGAGCAGGCTTACCCCCCAGAACAAGGGCGATGTACCAGGTAGGCGATAGAGGAGATGCTGGAAGAGGAGGGCAGAGGGTTGGGGAAGGAACGTAAGGGATGGAAGGTGGTCACCATGAATGCTAGGAGCCTGGAGGATAAAATGAATGATCTACAGACCCTCATGGTGGAAAGGGAGATGGACGTGGCAGCAGTCACAGAAACATGGGCCACTGAGTACCATGACTGGGACCTGGCAGTCCCAGGGTACAGAATATTCTGCAGTGATAGGGAAAACGGGGGGCATTATACGTTATGGAGGGGTTGAAGTGCATTAGGGAAGAGGGGGAGGTGGGTGAAACAGAGTCATTATGGCTGCTAATCCAGGATTCCATTAATAGGACTCTGTGGATGGGAGTGGTGTACAGGCCAACCTCCCAGTCAGAGGAGTTGGACAAGGAACTTGGGAGGCAGATTAAAAAGGCATGCAGGAAGGGGAGTGTGGTGGTTGTGGGAGACTTCAGCCTGCCAGGGGTAGACTGGGGAATACTACCCACCAGCAGTAAAAGGGAGCAGGTACTGCTGGACGCCTTTCAGGAAAACTTCCTGACACAGATGGTAAGTGAACTGACTGGGGGGACACCCTAGACCAAGTGCTCACAGATGGGGAAGTTGTGAGGGATATCAAGGTGGATGAACCACTAATGGGGAGTGACCATCACTCAGTATGATTCAGGTTGATTATGGGCAAAGAGGGGGTGGCAGCCAACACAAAGGTGCTGAATTTCAGGCAGGTGGATTTTGCAAAGGTGGGTGAGGTAGTGAGTGGGTACCTGGCATGGGCACGAACCAGAGATGGGAGCTCATAAAGAAGGGGATACTGGAGGCTACCAATTCCTGTAGCAGGACTCAGAGTAAAAAGGCCAGGGGAAAAAAGCCAAACTGGATTTGCGGGATGTTGTGGAAAAGGTGAGGAGAAAAAGGGTGGTCTTCGATTCAGTGCCACATGGGAGACTTGGCATAAAACTTGAAGGCACAGGGATGGGACCTAAAATGGTGGGATGGGTGACAGACTGGCTATAGGGAAGGCAGCAGAGGGTGGTGGTGGAAGGGGTACTGTCATCCCCAAGGGCAGTAATGAGCGGGATTCCACTGGGCTCGGTGCTGGGACCGGTGTTATTTGGTGTATTTATTACAGACATTTCCATGGGCATCAAGAGCAGGATCAGCCTGTTTGCCAACGACACCAAAATGGGGGTGTTGGTGGGTGACATAGAGGGGTGGCGGGGTCTGCAGGAAGATCTGAATAAGCTGGTGACTTGGGCAAGCACTTGGCAGCTGGGGTTCAATGCCACAAAATGTAAGGTACTGCATTTTGGAGCAAAAAATCCAAGAAGAAGCTACCAGCTTGGGGGAGGGAGGGGTGCAGCTGATGGAGACTGAGGAGGAGAAGGATCTGGGGGTGGTCATCATTAGATCAGTGAACAACTTGGCACAGTGTAGGAAGGCAGCAGCAATGGCCAACAAAATACTGGATTGCATAGCAAGGGGAATAATGTTGAGGAGGGGGGAGATGATTCTGCCACTGTATAGATCACTGGTTAGACCTCATCTTGAATACTGCATGCAATTCTGGCATCCATATCTGAAAAGGGACATTAAATTACTGGAAGGGGTGCAGTGCAGAACAACTACGATGATCCAGGGGCTGGGGGACTTACCGTATGAGAGTAGGCTAAAGGAGATGGACATGTACACGCTGCAGAAGAGTAGGGACAGAGGGGATATGATCAAGACATTCAAGTGCATGACAGGGATAAATAAGACTGGTACGGAGGGGCTGTTCTGGGCAAGAGTGGGGAGGGACACTCCAGAGCATTACACAAGACTGGAGGGGGGAAGGTTCAGAAGGGAAATGAGGAGACACTTTTTTTTTATGGAGAGGGTGGTGGCAGGGTGGAATGTATTACTAGCAGAGGTAGTAGCCTGTAAAACAGTGGGCTGCTTCAAAAAGGGGCTGGGACAAGGCAAGAGGGAAGATAAAAGGGGGGGCGAGGAAGTAGGGGACACTGCAGAATATGGCTGCTAGCTGCATAATTGAGCAGACTCGCTAGACCAAATGGCCTTTATCTGCTGCCAGATTTTGTATGTTCATATCCTCTGATTGATTTCCTTGGTCACCCAGTCAAAGAAATCTATTTGATTAGTTTGCCATGACTCCTGCCAATTAATCCATGTTGCATGTGGACTTGCAGCCCATTGGATTCAAGATACTATATCATCCTGTCTTTCAGTAGTGCGTCCCATCAGATTTCCCACCAGTGAAGCGAGACCGATCACCCTGTAGTTGCCAGCCTTCTCCCTACTGCTGCTCTTATGTAGAGGGGGCAGCATGAGCACTTCCCAGTTCTCTGGAACCACTCCTGTTTCTAGTGAGTTGTTGAACAAGGCTGTCAGTGAGGCAGTCAGAATTTCCCTAACTTTATTTAGTGTCCTGGAGTGAATCCTATCCAGTCCCATAGCCTTGTTCACCTTTAGGGCTGCAAGTCCTTTGGTACCCTTTTCTTTGAAAATGGACCTGTATCCGCCTCGCTCTGCACCCTATCCCTGCTTCTGTCTGGTGGGCCATGCCCTCTATCCTCCACTGTGAAGACTAAGCAGAAATAATTGTTTAAAATGTCAGTTTTCTTGGTCTCCTTCTGCTTAGCCCGGCCCCACCCTTTTAATTCTTACTATCCCTACCCTTGTTTTCCTCTTCTCACTTAAGTACATACCTGAAGAAAGTCATATCCTCTGTAGCGACCCCTTTAGCAATCCTTTTCTGTGTCTAGTCCTTTATTCCTCTCACTGCCTTGCCTGCTTCCCTTTGCTTTTCTAGATATACGTCTATATCCTCCTTTCTCTGCATCCCCATACAGCTCTTGAATGCAACCCTTTTTTCTTTTAACCACCCTTGCCACTTCCTTGGAGAACCATAATGGTCTCCTTTTCCTTCTGGTTTGCTTCCTTCCCTCTTACATGGATTGGGTTCGTTAGTTATGCCCTCGCTTATTCTCCCATGGTGTCTCTGCTCCTCCCTGGCACTCCACCCCTCCTTAGGCGTTCCTGAGGCAGTCACGCATTTCTTTGAAATCCAATAGTACACTCTTTTTTTTTTTGTTGTTTTTTTTTTTTTCTACTTTGCTGGCTATCCTCCGGTAGGAGCCCTCAGACCCATCCCCCGGGTCCACCATCTGGTGCTGGCCCGAACTCCCAAGGCTTGCCCCCCTGGTGGGGTTTTTGGGTTCCCCAACCCTCACCGGAGACTGGATTCAGTGAGGCCAGTGCTGTGGCTGGCTGATAGTGGTGCTTGCGTGGCACCCTCCACCATTCTGCTGCGCCATCTTGTTTCCTGGTTTTCTATTCCCAGGAGTCAAGACGTGCAATGACACCTGCGGAGAGGAGCGCACACGCGTCTGCATGCTCTCCCTCCAAGCATCTGCCCCAGTTCCTCACCCTACTGCAGCATGGTGCCCTGTCTCCCAGCCTTTGCTAGGGAGCAGGCAGGTGACAACCATTGAGAACCCCCTTCCCTGGAGGAGAGCAGTCCATTGGATGCTCAATCCTTCTCTGCCCCTGCTGACCCCTGGTGGCCCATGATTGTTCTCGAACATGTGTCACGGGCATAGCGTGAGGTTAGGCATCCAGTGCCTCAGCCTTCAGCACCACCAGGCAGAGGAGTACACTCTTAAAGCCCAGGACCCTTGTCCTTGTATGGATAGTGAACCCAGAGTCTGCCTCCAGGTTGACTCATAGTAATTCCAGACCCTTGTTTTTGTCTTTGTTCCCCTGTACCTCTGTGGCCTTCATACCCTTCCTCACATATAATGTAACCCCTCTTGCATTCCTCCTCACTTTGATCGCCCATAGTTTATTTCTACAGTTTGTGGTTTTCAATCAATGAATTTTTTATGTTTTTTTTGTTTTGCTCTTTAAATCCCAGGAATGGCATACGTTGATTTTTACTTTATTTTTCATTTGTTAGGGAAAGCGTTACAGTGCAGTGGGAGACAGTGCAAGCAGGAACACAGATAGTGATTTTTTTTTTTTTGCAGCATTCATATGGCCTCAAAATTATGCATTTTAATGTATTAAGCTTAACATCTAAATTTCATGAGATGGAGTCATGGATTAGTTTATATAATCCGGATGTTCTGGCACTGACTGAAACCTGGTTAACCTTACCTGTTCTTGATACTGAACTTTGTATACCTGCTTATAAACTTTTTAGAAAGGATCGTGTCACTGATAGAGGGTGGGGTTTTGTTTATGTTAAGGAATATTTAATGGTAAATGAGACCACTGTATTTAACAGTAATTTGGAATATTGTGAACATATTACTATTCAGTTATTGTTGGGATTTGTCAAAAATTAACTATTTGTTGTGTATATCTTCCACCTAATGGTAGCAAATCAGGCTTACAAGAACTTGTAAATGCTTTGAATACTGGGGTTTCTACAGAGTTAATACTACTGGGGATTTTAATTTAAATGGATGGGTTCAGATATAACAAAGTTAAATACGGTCTTGTCTCAGTCTGGTTTACAACAAATTATTACTTTGCCCTCGACACAATAATAGATCAGAAATCACACATTGCTGGACTGGATATTAACAAATAGACCTATTAATATGATAAAAATGTGGTTTGACCTCTGATTCATTAAGTGATCATCATCCAGTCTTCTGTATTTGGAAGCATGGGGACTGAAGAAGTCTAAGCCAATTATAAGATTTCGAGATCTTTTCTAAATTTGATGTACATTCTTTTTGTACAGAGTTGGGTAAAATAGATTGGTCTTTTATATTCTATCCTGATGTGGATTCTGCATTGCATTTTTTCATTACTGAGTTTACATGTTTTGGACCAGTTAGCTCCCTTGTTAAAAGAAGGGTCCGAGGAAAACTTATGGTGGTTTACCTCCCTTGATTAAACTTATGAGACAACGAGACAAGGCCTGAAACGTATAAAATGAACCACTCTGCTTCTGGTTATCATGCGTATAGGACTTTAAGGAACCAATGTAAGGCTAAGATAAGAGCTAAAACAGACTATAATACGTCATAAACAATGTGAAGGGTTATCTAACACTACTACTTTTTGGAAAACAATTAATAATTTATAAGCCCTAATGTTTGTCAACAGGTTCAATGAGGTTGAATGGTGACTTGTTGTCTTGTCCACTGAAGATAGCTAACGAGTTTAATTTGAAATTTACTGCATTGCCTGATTCCTTTAGTGACCAGTCCAAGGTGAACTACTTGGGATTGACTGAAGATTTTACAGTTAATCCTAAACTGTATAAGGACTACTACTCCGAAGGAGGTAGAGAATGTTGCGTTGTGTATTAAGAGGACAGCTCAGCTGGTTCTGATGGCTTATGTCCTAGTTTATTGGCGGATGCTGCCTCGGTTATAGCACTTCCAGTTAGTATTATTTTCAACTTGTCTTTGTTACAGGTACTATACCTAATATATGGAAACATACTTGGTCACTCCTATATTTAAATCTGGTTCACAACATGAGTTTTGTAACTACAGACCTATTTCTATCTTGTCTGCTTTAGCTAAAGTTCAGGAAAGAATAGTTTATAATCAGTTGATTGGGTATGTGGATCGCTTTGGATTATTGTCTCAGAACCAACATGGTTTTAGAAAGGGAAGGAGTACTGAGACTGCCTTGGTCGAGTTCACGAGCAGCGGTACTTAATGGCATGGATAAAGGGTGTCTGACGGTGCCGTGTTCGTGGACTTGACCAAGGCATTCGATTCATTGATCACCAATTGTTGATTTCTAGACTTGAGTCATTGGGAGTTGGTGAGTCTTTCTTGGACTGGACGAGGATTATTTAACAAATAGGTTTCAAAGGGTTAAATATAGAGGTGCTGTATCAGACTCTGTAATGGTTAAGTGTGGGGTTCCACAAGGTTCTATTTTGGGGCCACTTTTGTTTTCTTTGTTTTTGATCAACTAGTAAGTGTGATTAATAATGCTTCTCTAACACTTTACGCTGTGATGCAGTAATTTATACGCAGGGTTTGTCATTTGGAGATCTAGGTGTTTCTTTAACAGAGAAATGTAATTTTCAGTCTTCACTTATGGCCTGTAAATTACTCTTAAACAAATCTAAGACAAAGGTGATGGTTTTGGTACCCCACCTAGACTGAGATCTGAGGTTGGTACTTTGGAAGTTAAATCTCTTGATGGATTACTGTTTGACTATGTTGATACATTTCAATATCTTGGGGTATTACTAGATTCTCATCTAAGTTATGAATCTCATTTTTGAGGTTACCTCAAGAATACATTGTAGACTAGGTTCTTTGTACAGAATCCGTTCATTTCTTATTCCCGAGTCTAGGCTGGTTATTTCAAATTGCTGCTTACTTCCTATTGTGAACTATGCAGCTATGATTACTGACTGCTTCTGCGACAGTGATTTCAAAGAAATCCACTTTACTTCACTTGATAGCTAAGTTTGCTTTAAATTGTTCTAAGTCATCTCATCATTGTGTGATTTTGAAAGAAATGGGCTGGTTACCGGTTTCATTAAATTTCCAATACTGTGTGGCCAAGTTCATATATAAAGTCATGGACTCTGGAATTCCACATAGTATTTCAAGTTTTGAGACCATATATTGATGGTCATTATTCTAGACATAGATCAGACAGTAGGTTTCTCAAGATTCCTTTTATGAAATCTAAAAGTGGACAAAGATCCTTTGCTTATATTGCTCCATTCATTTGGAATGAAATTCCCCAAGATATTAGGTGGTTGTGTTCTGTCAAAAAGTTTACCGATGCATTAAGGATGTATTTCGAATCTCAATTTAATTGTAACTGTTTTTTATGAATTTTTTTAATGAATTTTATACGTAACAAAGACATTTTTGTCTGCAATTTGCTGCATTGTATATGTATGTTTGATTATGTATTGTCTGTATGCAATATATGTGGGTCGCACCTGTAAAAGGAACTTGTTTCCAGTGTGCTTACCCGTTAAGCGAATAAACAAACAAACAAACAAACAAATTAATTTGGAATGTGCAAAACTTTTCAAGAACGTGCACAACAGCATTTCTGAAGGGACTGATTTGTCATGCATAACAAGGACTAACCATGTATACTGTAGACACAGCTGGCTCTACCCTGTTCCTACATGCTCCGTGGCATGGCCGCTAGAGCCACAGGCCTGCTGTAGCGATATGCCTTTGAGTAAAATCAGCACACCATGTTCCGGATTTTACCCTGTATGCATCATTTACTGCTGTTGGCAAGAAAAGATATGCTATCATAATACTAGACTTGTCAAATGGCCTTTAAAAATCAGGACTCTGCCACGACTGAGCGTGGCTGCCTATCAAGTGCTGCAATCTGAGCCAGTAGGTATGAGAGCTATGCTTCTGCTTGGCCTCCAAAACCTGCTGTAGGTTGGCCAAGACTAATGGAATAACTGAGGCATACTAAGGCTCCCATCCCTCTAGGATATGATTTTTTTTCCCCTTGGAACAAGAAGCCTCAAGTCATGTGCCATGTGTCTGAGGACAGGAGAGTCCTCCGGCGACTGCTGATCATGTAGTAATTTATTTTATGATTGGCTATACACCATTTCAGAAAGCAGTTAAAAAGCTATAAATAACAGTTACAACAGAGTACAAACATACAAGCACTCAACAATTTATATTTATATAAGAAATTATTCATACTTATATTTTCTCCTTAAATTAGTTGCAGCGTTTAAAAAATATGCACACTTCAGATTATAGGTTTAAAGGTTTAAACCTGCTTGTGACTCTAGCCTATTTTATACACTTCTTTGGTGCTTCTGCTACCAGCAAGACTTTTGCACTCTGTTCACTTTATTTGCTACCTTCCTTTGTCATTTTGTCTCAAATTTTCCATTACTTTTCTTCCTTTGGGGTCCAGCGGACCTTGTTAAGTCAAAGCACTTTCCTTTTAAAAAAAAATACTTTTTGTTTATGAATTTGCACATTACAGCACATTTCATAATTCAGGAAAGCAAAACAGCACAGAATACACTGAATAAGAACCATGATAGTAGTAGAATAGATGGTCACTGACTTTTAACACATCCTCAGGGGCCGAGATCAAAAACAACATATGATCCCACTTTAATAAAACAAATATTCAACAAGTAACTAATTGCAGCCAATGGTCTAGGACCTAGCACTGAAAACAACTTGACAAGAGCCATCACATTCTGGGATTACAAATACAATGCAGGCCTGCTCATCTCTCACCCAGAGGTGCAGCAGTTTAAAATAAAGCCGTATAAAACAACAAATTCTACTCCAGCATGGAACTGAACAAGAACATAGCAAAATTAATAGCCATGCATCTTTGGTCCGAGTAACTTATATAGGGAGCTTTGCAGTGTTGCAGGCCTGGTATGCGTGCAGGTGCGTACCTAGCCTGCACAGCTTCGCACTAGCGGACAGGTACGTGGTGTCTGTCATTCACGATCACTGGCCACCACAGGGTGCCTGTCTGTGGACCAGTCCCGCTAGTGAACTGGTGCTCACTGGTGGATTGGAGGACACAGGCTGGCATCCAGTCTGATGCTTGTCCTGGTTCAACAGCGGGTCCCCTGCTCTGGGTGGAGCAGGAGATTGTGGGATGGAGTGGGTCCCTAAATTTAAAATAGTTGGATGAGTGTCCAAATGGCTGCCCCTGGCCCTGCCTGCCTGACCAGAGGACTGGGGCAGGATGGTAGGGTGTGTTTCATTCTGCCACAGCCAGCATGTGTAAGCTGTGGGGAGCGCGCAACAGATATCTTGTACCACACTCACCGGCACGCTGCACCTTCATGAATGGCGTGAAGTATGGGCACTCACTTCGCACTCCCCGGGACCATCCGCTTGTGTACCTGCACAAAAGGCCAAGGGTTTGAGAGCGGAAGGGGTACAAGCCCCCTTCTGCGAATGTCCCCAGGGATCCATGGGACCCCTTGTGCCTGGCATTCCAACTTAGGGTTGCCTGTGTGCTGCAGATGCGAATCACATAGGCAGTTCCCTTTTTAGTGCATAGTCCCCCTATACAGAAGGAAATGTTAGGCATTTACTAATCATCCCCTGACACATCATTCATACCTCAAAACATCCCATGGCCCACAAAACATATGCATCAAAAGGTAATGTTACCATGATGCAGCTTACTTATAAGACTATAGAGTAAGTCTTATTTAAACAAGCAGCTGAGAAATGTTATAGGATTGTTGAATTCGGATCAGATCAGTGATTGGATGTGGGCAGTCAAAAATATCTGGCAGCTCGGATTTCTAACAAATATATGAAAAACGCTTTTCAGAACTCAAAATGTAATTAACTATTATAGTCTTCATGAAGCAGAAATAAAGAATTAGCAGTCTCTATGAAGTGCCTGTCACATCAATGCCCTCTTGAACCTGGGGAATGACACAGCTCAAAATAGTTATTTCAAGGAGTCTAGAAAGTGCCCAAGCAGAGTAACCCAACAGTTTATATGACAAATTTATACCAGTTCAAAGCAGCAATCAATTACATCCAGTACAGGCTGAAAGTCCATCATTCTCTGTTGTCTCGTACTTACAGTGACGAAGCCAGATCCAGTTAGTAAAGTCCCTCAAGTAACCAGCTCAGAGTTCTGTTTGAACTCTCAGCAGGTCTTGATCTGTTTTTAACAAGTTTGGACAACTCCTTTGGGTCATTGTAAACATGTGTCTGACTCTTGTACTGCACCCAAAGTTTGGCTGGGTGGACTGAGCTAAATAGAACATTAAACTCCCATAACTTCCATTTTCCTCTGTCAGAACTCTTCTGCCATTGTCTTGTACTAAAACTGAGGTCTGGATACATTTGAATTTTCTTCCTGTCAACCTTAAAATCTTTTGTCCGTCTTGCTGCCGACAGTACTGCATCCCGTTGCAGAACAGAAGTAAATTCAAGCAATGCAATTCTAGGGATGGCGGGATCCACAGCCCAGTGAGGGGTCACCCAGTAGCATTTCTCCAACTCTCCAGCCACATGGCATTCAGGCCCAATGCTAAAGCCTCCTGAAGCCATGCGATGATGGTTGGTATTGGGTCCTCTCCTTGAAAACCTTCAGAAAGACCACTGATGCTGACATTTCTTTCCTGCAATACATTTTCAGAATGCTCTAAATGAGTGCAGTAGTTGGTTCTCATTTAGCAGGTCAGCAGAAACAGTTAGTGCCTTGCCTGCAGCACTTGCCACCTCTGTGACCCCCATGCTGTGGGTCTCCACCTACTGCTCAATTGCCTGGAGTCTCTCTGTGAAAATGAGCCAAATTTAGAGTTTAACAGTTCAATAGATTTGTGTGGCTTTTCCATTGCAGCATTGAGGGAAATTAAAGTCACTTCTGTTTCTGCACCAGAGGAGGCCTCAACGATCTTTCCTGCATTTTTAGCTGGAGCTTTCAGTTTGAAAAAGTCTTGGGAGTTACTTGACATATATTTCAACTTTGCCATCTTCAGATTTTTCCAAGCCTTGCACAAACAGTAGGAAACCAAATCATAGTATGTCAAATTGCCAACTCATTTCAGTAGCAGCAATTATGTCGCCGGAACAAGGGCAACAGTGAAAGGGGTGATTTTGATTTTAGATCACCCCTCCCTCGTGTCACCCTTTGCATCCACACAGTTTCTAACCCCTCTGAGGCATGCCCACCCAGGAGGAGGTTATATTTAGTTTGGGGGGGAATGCTGCGGGAAAAGCCCCCTGCAAAAGTGATCATTTCCTGGGAGGGTGCGTTGGCACTGTAACTCATGGGATACGAAATGCCTGACACTGAAATGCCAGGTGGCATTTTGTCTACGTCGTAATTGCCGTCAGCAAAATTAATTTCGTTACAGCATGGGTGAACCAAACCAAATAGTCTCCCACTTCATCAAGTTTAAACTGGATCAGACTTTCACTTCACCAACTTTAAATTGGATCTGACCACTAGAAACTGTTGCTTCTGCCAGCCCAGTGGTGCTGAGGGTTGAAGCACTGGACGCCACACCTCGTGCCACGCTGCTGACCTGGGTTCAGAAGCGGACTTGGGCTGTTGGGAGTCAGCAGGGGAGGTAAGGATCAAGTGTCTGGAGGACTGCTTCTCTCCTGGGGTGGGATCCAGGGGGTTTCCCCATCTGCAGTGGCCCCCAGTGGAGCTGGGGGGGGACTGCACCATGTGGGGACGTAACACTGGGGGATGGCTTGGACATCTGTGGAAGGGGATGGTCCACTCCTTCACTGCACTGATGTCACAGCACGCATGCCACCTCAGGGGCAATCACCAAGCAGAAAACCCTGAGTCCCAAGATTGGCGATAGCAGCCTCCAGGGCCCCGCAACCACACACCCAATGCTGGACTCATCTCTCTGGCTCTCCCAATCCCTCACCTTGCCCTGGTCCAGCACATTAGATTTACAGATAGAGCACCAGGGTTGGTTGATGGCCCTGCCCCGGGGTTCAAAGCCGGGGGTCTGTTGGGCTAGGCGAGGTGGGGAGTGTCTGTCCCTGATTTCCCAGAAGAGCGAGTACCAGGTGGGTGGTAGTGTTGTAGGAGTGAGAAGGGCCTGCCTGTGAGAGTTCCTGGGATCTCAGCGAAGAAAGAAAGTTAAAAAAAAAAAAAAGAAAAAAGAAACTTGTTTCTACTGGCATTGATACTGTTCACTATCCACACACTGGCAGTTCCACCAGAAGTGCTTATTCATTGGATGTCTTGAAGCTAAGCTTCTCCCACCTCCCGGGCAGTATATTGCTCAACTCCTTTCCGTGACATCAGATCTTTCTTTCAGCAGGAAGAACAGGTCATCTCCTTTGTGCTTTCACTAAGAAATTAGTCCGCCATAGGCAAATCCTTTATTTGAAACTTTTTGAAGTTTGTAGCCATTTTTTCGTGGTCCCCTCGACTCTGTAACATTGATGAAGGTGGAGCATCAGAAGCTTGGGTTCAGATTTTGTGTTCGGTGCTAGCAGAAAATGTTGGCCACCGATGCACATGACGTGCTTGTACTACATGAGCAAGCAGCACAACAGAGTCGGTTGGGGCCTCTGTTTATCAATGCTCCCAACATCTCTTAATAATAGGAAGCATCGGCATACCCTCAGATAGTCTTCACAGTGGGATCTGAAAGACTGCTCAAATGACCACAAGAAAGCCTCGGCGACTGCTGGGTCTGCCCTTCAGCTTGTGGCCCTTGAGGAGGAAGAGGCAGCTGCTGCAGTCTTGACACTGTTCCTGGCTGAGGCCAGCATTGAGAGTCATTCATAGAAGGAGTTCCATGAAATGTGAAATGTGCATGACCCTCCAGATCTTGGGGGAGAGCCCTGTCCACCACTGCAAGAAGCATAAGCACCACCGACTCCTGACGTGGGACCAGGAGAGATCGAGGTACTCCTGATCCCTCGACTTCCCTGACTGCTCGACTCTAGTAGACACCCCTTCAGTCAAGGGGAAGGTCGAGAGCTCCTCAGTACTATCATTGGGCTTGTCAACCTCAACTCTGGCCTAGCAGACCATGGAGATCTTCCTCAAGCCTGTCGACCGGCTGTCGGACGATATAGAGGAGTTAATCTCAGACCCCATTTTCTCGGTCCTCACTCAGGAGGATGTGGACCAGTCACATCCCACACACTGCTGATGGTTAGCGGGGTGGAGCATCAGGTAATTACACAAGCACAAGTTGCGACTGCACTTAGACCAGTAACTCACACATGCAGTCAGGAATGATTGGAAAAAAAAGGTATTTATTTTTCAAAATAAAGACTTGACACTGGTCACACAAAAAACACTACCAGCTGGTAGTGTTTTTTGTGTGACTAGTGTCAAGTCTTTATTTTGAAAAATAATTACTTCTTTAGTCATTCCTGACTGCGTATCTGATACCTGATGTCTGTCTATCTGTACTATGCTTGTAATGCTTGTATCGGGCTGGCCGCCTTTAGCTGCTATACCAACCCTAGGAAAACACTGATTACAGCACTAACCCTCTGGAACTGAACTCGTTAGGTAATTACACCCTCCCACAATACACTAATGTTAGATGGTGAATGGGAACTATCAGATAATTACACCCTTCCACACACAGCTGATGGTTTAGGGGGGTATCAGGTAGTTACACCATCCACACACAGCTGAAAGTAAGACTAGGGATAGCATCAGGTAATTACACCCTCCCTCTCACACAACAAATGGTTTCCATGGGGATGTACAGTACCAGCATTAAAAAAAACAGTGTATTGAGGTCTCTTTTTTTGTTATGTGTAGAACTGGAGTAATGTATTTGTGCTGGGCCTCACTGTTTTTACTGTGTCAAAATGTAATTTTCTTGTAGTGTGTGGTTTTTAAATTTGATATACCACTCCGTTTGCCAGAGCATGTGGAGGCTTTACTGCGACTGAAACAGATGCAGTGAGAGGAAAGCTGTGCTGATGTTAGCAATGGCAGGTCTGACAGTTAAGCACTTGTCAAGGAACTTCGTTTTACATTTAACAGGCATCTCACTTTATTATGCTCACACTAACATCATAAAGCAAAACGTAAGCAGGTTGCCTGTGAAACTCGCATTGCTTTGTTGTTCCGGCTTCACAGATTAACTACACATAAAACAGACACTATAAGCCTCCTCAATGCTGTTGGTTGAATGAGCGCTAGCTGTATTTTTACTTTTTGCATGTCTTTCAGTTCATCATTATTTAGTCTTACAATGAATACTAACTAAAGCTGATGAAATTATTCAGTAAAATAAAGCACATACAGTATATGTGTGTGTGCTCAAGTGTGTGTGTGTGTGTGTGTGTGTTTGTGAGGACAAGCATCTGATGAGCATGATTCTATGTGATGATGGCGATAGTGAAAGGACGATCGCCGTTATGGTGAATGTACATTGCGAAAACAAGAACAGCGATGTACATTCCCAGCACCAGAAATAACTTTGTTTTTTTTTTATGTGGGGGCTTTGCCCCCACACCCCCATAACTAAAATAACTAACTGCTGGGGGTGCATGTTGGGGAAGTGGCAGAACCAGGAGGCAGAGGGAAAAAAATAAATGGCACGACACAGCACTAAAATATTGTGCTCGGCCCGAATCCTGCACCCTCCTCAATGAAACCAGTGTCCCTATGCACCATGTCACTAGGCCGGCTTGGCAGCTGCCCTTCTTGCCACCCCTCACGTAACTCACAGATACCCTTCCAGTATACTGTCACTGTCCTCTTGCCCTGCCCTTTTCTGTTGCTACCCTTGTAGGGTAGCCCACAACAGAGGCACTGAGATTGAGTCGCTCAATCTTAGTTGCTTTGATAGTATACTGATTAGCGCTGCATGCAGTGCACTTGAACGTTAGTTCTCACACTTTGTGATAGTGAGCCTCCCCGAGCCATGGAAAAGATTTTGAGCATCTCTCAAATCTGGAAAAAAACTTTGGCTTCCCCATATAGGAAAAAAAAATCATGTTTTGCACAGTACACCAGGAATACAGTGAGACTAATAAAAAATATTCTCTTTTTATTCAGCTTATTGTTCTCCACCCAGAACCCCACGCCCCACACCCCAGGTTATACATATCACTCTACTTTTCTGACTTGTGGGCCATTGTTATTGTTTCCTCTGTATCTGGAACAGCTAACCTAACCACTTCATCTCTTCCTTCTCTTACCCTGTTAAGCAACTTCCTGTACCCTTACCTCAGGTCACACCTGAATGCCACGCTGGCTCTGTATGTCTTTCACAGTCACTAATTTATACATATAAACAAACGGCTACTATAGAAACAAACGGCTCTGTGTGCCTTTTTCCTGTCACTCATTTGCATATAAACATGTACTGTAGAAACAAGCCTTGGGTCAGTGTGCCTTTCCCAGTCTTTTATTTTCATATAATTACTGGACCCCCTTTTTTTTGCAGTTAATCTTTTATTCATTTTAATCGCACATTAATAGCAAAAACAGTTACACAATGTAAGAGCATAGGAGTGATACAACAATATTAAGGACCAATACATTACGTGATTGTAATAGCTAGAAGTTCAATGAGGATTTCCAAAAGCTATAATTGAATACCTTAGGTAGTATACAAAATAGAGGTGAAGGAGTGGAAGAAAGGTATATCAAACTTCTAATACAAAAGTTGTATCTGCATTCATTGCTGTAAAGTATAGAAACACATAGAAGAAACTTAAGAAGGTAGCAATAACAATTAGTATATAAACAGTTAATGCGAGAGAAAAGTTACATTGCCATAAAATATGAAACAGATCACCACCTGGAGAGTTACAATGCCAGCAATGATCATTATCTACTAGGCCAAAACGATTGTAATACTGTTGGCATTCTATACCAGAGATGAAGAATTTTGAGTTGGATGAGCAAATTCGTGCATCCTTGAAGGTATTATGGCAAAAGTCCAACAATTTTTCCATTGGGAGTCGGTTATACTGTATTTTAGAGCTGTACTCCAGTTAATTTAGGCTGCATGGGTTTGGTTAGCTATATTGTCTCTGGTGTCTTTGTATATTCTGCTAGTTAAGCCAGTAGTCTTATAATATAATATCATCTTGGACGTGTCGGGAGATATGGGTCAGTAAATGAATAACATGACCTCTCACCTCATCAGGTGAGACTGAAAGATAGGTATTCAGAAGGTGCCTTTTCCATTGGGTATACTGGAGGATTTACAGTGCTGGAAGGTACCAGCCAACCAACCAGGTTACAGAGTTTGGCTGATTGAATTTACCCCATTGTATAAATATATTATATACATCTGTATTCATATAGTTTATTAAAATAGTACATAATGGAAAGATAATAAAGTCTTACTTTGAACTGATATGGTGCAGGTCAGGTATATGATAAGGGAACTGTTTACGGAGAGCGGTTGCTTGAATATAGCCTGATTAGAAAGAGAGACCGGAATTACTGGATTTATAGAGATAAGGCCAGGAAGTCCAGGTTGCATGAAAAAGAACAACAAGAGTATATATTCCTTATTATATTATTTATTATTTAGGCTTCGAGCAGTCACTCCATATGGGGAAGGTACAGAATTACTTCAGGTAGAATTATGTATAATAAGGTGTACCAAAACTGTTCTAAAACAGCATGCATAAGTTGGTGAATGAGAGAGGATAAGGTTGCTATAAAGGGCCCAGACATCGAGTTGGTGTGTATAGGGGGATGGTTAGAAAACGAGAGAGACATCGTCATAGAGAGGCAATACTGCCAGAAGAAGTAGTATTTGCAAGACAGCAACATTATTAACATAGCTGACTCATTTATAGATGACGCTACTGTTGGTAGCCATAGTTTACCATTTATATGGTCAGAAATGTATATAAGCCATGGCAGGCAAAGCATAAGGGGGGTATTGACAGATCTGTTCACCCCTAATCACAACAGAAATAGCTAAAGCAGCAAAAAAATGCAGCAGCATTTTTTCATACAGACCCGGACAAGATAAACATTCTGGTATTCGTGGCATGGGTAAACTCGCACTTTGGGACTGTGCTTATGGCAGATCCACGTTCCCGACCTGGGTGTGCTTCTGGGACATGGGTGCCTTACAACCAGACCGAGGGAATCTCTATTTTATGAAAAAATATCTTTCAAAGGTAAAAAGCCTTCACTTTTAAACATGTAGGGGCATTTTGTATTACATGCTTGATAGGTGTGTGCCAGGAGGCATACTTTTCACAGTTCGATCAAAACAAGGGGCAAAGCTGACAGTGCCCCTTTATGCAACTCACACAGGGAGTGGTACTTGTAGCCTTAATACTGCATGTGTAGAGCAAATAATACATCTAATAGTATTTCATTCACAGGAAACAAAAGCTGTTCCTATGTACTGCTCATTTCTCTCTGTGAGACAGTTGTAACATGTTGTGGAAAGCAGTAGACTGAATCAGTTAATCAACCAATCAACCAACCAATTAATCAATCGAGCAGTCAATCAGTCACTCTGTAGTGAACCAGGTGAACACCCTTGAGAGGATTCATTTACAAGGTAGGCTTGAGCAGTTTCCCAAAGAATCACACAAGACCATACCTCTCAACCTCCTGCCTCAAAAAATCAGGGACAAGGCTTAAATAAATCAGGGACACATCTTCAAAATTGGTGGTATCCACTCAGGAAGCTGGTAGAATAATGGGTTTTGTGTAAAATGCATTTTCTAAGGAAGAACAAGTCTGTAATTTTAATGTTTGACATTAGTTTGTGCTTACAACTCCCCACTGTTTGGTCATGGGAACACGATTTTTAGGAGGGACACAGTAACATTTTGAGGCAAAATCAGGGACAGTTGAGAGGTATGCACAAGACTGAATTCCTCCTTTGCACAAATTATACACTCCCCTTTCAGCAGCTTGAAAGTGGAGAGCTAGATCACTTACTTTATAAAGTGTATTGTTTTACATTTCAAATGCTCCTTACATCTGGGTTCTGACTGGAAATACCCAGACACAGAATGCATATGACATGGGAGGAATGAGCTAAGCAAATACAGAGTACTACAAACACTGAGACTGATTAGTTTCTTTACCTACAACAGCTGAAGTGTAGCATCTGGTTTGTGAGGGACATCCTGGCTGCCACAGCTTGTTTTCAGTACCTTCAAAGTGAGGTGCTGCAGCTCTCACATCACTGCTAATGATTTATAATGGGAATGGGGGCACTTTTAAAGTCATGGATGTGAGGTGCCATCACAGTTCCCAAGGAGGTTAGGGAACTTGTTAGGGTTAGAGGTAAGGGACTTTAGTAGGATTTGAACCAGAGTTTCCCAGTTCTTGTGTATGTGCTTTAACCACTAGATTATTCTTCCTCCATATGGTGCAGCTGATGTTCTGGTAACCTGTTCCTTGTTATAGCTGAACTCTTTATTGCCTTACATCAGCCATCCAATCACTGACTGCTTAGTTACAAAGGGAAGGGCATTTTTGCAAGATTGTGTCTCACTGCTGGTGTCAGTCAAAACAGAGAATGCTAACACACACAGAACATAATACAACAGCTACACAGTATAATACTACTTAAGACTCTTGTTGTACCCAGAGTCATTATTGGGTAAACTGTTTTTGCTAACAGAAACATTAACACAACACATAGAGGCACTTCCTTATAGGCATACTGTATATACATGTCAAATCAGTGCTGAATCACACTCATATGGTCCTAGTCCCTATTAGACCTGCACTTCAGGATGTATCAACACTTAAAGAGTTCCCCCATTACTCAAGTGGGGGACCAAACATTGTGGGTTCTGTTTACTGGTGGAACAGCATTTAGTGCAGCACCATTGTCTGTTGCTCTGATGACATCATCCTCCAGCAGCATTGATAGTAAAATGGAGGACAAACACATTGACAACTTCTGGGGGCTGTATATTTTTATTTATAATCTAGATTTGGACACCAATAGTACTGCTGGCAACTAGAGGAGGAACACAACAGTTACACATAAGGAGTTGGGAAAATATGGGTGTGAAACTATGGGAGACTTCCCCTTTAACAGTTGGAATGCCTGATTTGCATTTCGAGATTAATGCCAGGGAGGGGTCCTTGCCATCCAGTGCAAGTCTAATGCTCTCAGCATAGCAATTTTTAGGTGAGCACAAGTGCTCTGTTTTGTGACCCATAAAACTGGAACTCAGAATGGAGGCCTATGTGTAAGCAGTGCATCTCTGAGTGAGGTGGAAATAGCCTGAATTGTATCCATGATCGGTCTTTCTACAAAAGGAACAGAACTGTGATCTGCTAAGCAAACACAGCTGTAGCTGTTGCGTATGAGATGCCTGTGCACTAGGTAAATACATTTTGTACTAATGTGATAATCATGGAAGAGTATGTCAGAGGCCATTTGGCGCCATGCACTGCTGCATAAAGCCAACCTGTCTAAATTAGTTCCTGGTGATTTGCATATTCTTCCTGGTGTAACCCCCGTACAAATGGGGGTTCCCGAAAAGTCTTCCTTGAGCTTGTCTAAATGCTCACTGCCAGGCTGGTGTCCTGCGTTTTTGCAGTTTAAATGTGATTGCCAGAGTGCCATTATAACCTCTGTGTACTGTCTAAGAGCTGCCTGGATTGCAGTCATAATTAATCTGAGAGGGAGCTCTGTTAGAAGATGTATTTGTTTGCTGATCATTTGTTAGAGTAGTAATAATATTGCAGTTTGTTCTAACCTGCCTTCTTTGCAGCATGGACAGTTCTGGTTGTTTCCATCATCTTGGTCCTGGACTGCTGAAATGGGGCAATCAGTACATTTGGGACTCTAAAATGAATCCTGCCTACAGGGGCTTGGTGGGGTCAAAATTTGTAGGAATTGTAGTTTTTGCATTTTGGCGCCTAAAATAACCTGGAAGGGGAGCCCTTATTGTGACTGACAAACAGATCAACCAGCCGAACCTTTTGGATCTTTGGGAAGTCCCACACTGCTTGCAGTTTCAGTTAGTTCTGAGTTGGGAAGTGAAGAGATAACAGCATGAATGATTCAAGCAGCAGCCCCGGCGTAGATTCGGGTGGGAGAACTGTGGAAGGCCTGAGTTTTGGCCTGCATGCCTGTCTGCTGTCCCTGAGAGGAACTTGTGCCTTTTTCGGACTGAATCCAAACTTGGAGAGCAAAGTAAGCCACTGAATTGTGACCAGACTCCTACCTGAAGAAGACCGAAGATTTGCTGAATGCAATCAGCCTGTCTGGACCTCCAGCCAACTCTGAACTCCCGGATTGTGCAGAGACTCTGTAATTATGACTGGAAAACCTTTTGCCTGGTACAGTGGAATTTCCTTACATGTGAATGTATTGTGTGCTCATAGTGGGTCATGATTTGGTTCCCCACTGTGGTTTGAATTGTGTTCTGCTTGCTGGAAGCTTCATTAGCATTTCCTTACATGTAAATGTGCTGTGTGCTGCTAGTGGGTTGTGATTTGGTTCCCCACTGTACTTAGAACTGTATTCTGCTTGCTGGAAGCCGTATCCAGCCCCATGGACTGAATGCAAAATCATCTCCATTGGGCCTGGGCCTTGCCACACTGGCCCAGCCCGACTACCCACTGCACAGAGAAAGCAATCAACGAGGGGCCTGCCTGGGGATCAGCCCCCTGCTCAACACTTGAACAGGAATGGCGCCTCAGTGATTTGTGTGGGCCCCGCTTCTCTGTGCACTCCAGCTCAAAAACCTGCAGTCTTGATTTCATCCTGCCTGTGTCCAGTATTGGGTATTGTGAGTAAACATCAGGGTAGCTCCCTGAAACAACAGCTAAATCTAAAGTGTTGTCATCTGATTGTTTGGTTGCTTTTTCTTTCACGAACTGAGCCCTCCGGCTCCAGATTACAAATAGTGTGTGTTGTGCATGTTGCTTTCTTCCATCACAGGGCCCAAACCAGCTCCAACGTTCCTGGCTAGCCTGTCTTCCTACCTGGGTACCCAGAGGTGTGACTGTGTGGGGACTTAAAGCGCATGCATAACTGTTTGATCAATATAGCCTTTAAGCCAGTCAACCTGATTACGCCCCTTCCTTGTTCGAGTCCCCTGAATAAATCAGATCTGATTTTTTCTGCATTTAACCTGACTGTGGCTCCAGTTTGTGCCAAGAGTACTGTACTGTAGCTATTTGCTGTGCATAACCATGTTTTACAGGTGGTCCCCAGAGTCAAGCCAGAGGAACCAGCCCTGGTGGTAAGTGCAAACAGTGTGGGTACTTGTATGGTGTATAAGGGTTACTGTGAAAGTGATTATCGTATATTGCTCAGGCCACTAGAAGGGAAAGAGGGGGGGTTACAGTGTCCTGGAGGGCTGTGCCCAGGTTAGTTTGACCACTACCAACCCTGACCTCCAGGTGGAGGCACCTGTTGCAGAACTTAGGCCCCTTAACCTGCTACTAGCCAAGCAGGCAGGGGTAGTAGCCTGTGGGATAGCGCCACCTAGGGGTTACTTCTTGGAGGCTCGCTGCTGGGATTTTGTGCCTTCTAGTGGCCAAAAATTACAAGTTATTGTTAAAGATTAATGGCTGCCCCAGTAGAAATGGCTGTACACCAGTTGATGGGGTGGTGTACTAGGCAAGAGATCGACCACCAAAATGCTCTTCTTGTACTGGCTATTCCCTTGGGTACTAGTAAGGACACTGTAGAGGGAGCACTCTCTAAAGTTGAATGTTTAAAAAACCCTGTGGTGGTGGGTCGACAGGCTAATTTGATCACCCAAACTTTCATAGCCTTGGTAGAGTGATAACAGAAGGGATCCCAGCCGCCTGGAGAGTGATAACAAAAGACAGTAAAGACCCTGGGGAGGATGAGCTCCCACCATTATCTGAGACTTTTGAGGAGAAATTTGCTAAGTTGTTGCTGGAGGAAGGGAAAACCGTAGAGGACTTTAAGAAACTGTTCCTGCCAACTGGGGGGTTTCTTTACCCTAACACCCCCTTCCACTCCAGCACCTGTTACTGCCCCACCTTCTGTGCCTCTGCCAATGCTGGCCCCTATACCTGTACGCGCCATTAGTCACAACTCCTACCAAAGGCTGAGAATCTTCTCGGGCACCCTCCCAACCCCCAGGGGGAGGATGAGTGGGAGATCTGGATCGACTATGTTGCCCCCCTTGGTACCCTAGTGGCAGTGTGCAGAGGCTGAGAAGCAGAAAAGAATCATAGAAAGTTTGAGGGGCCCCGCCCCTGAAGCCATTACATTTTTGAGGTCCACGAACCCTGATGCATCTGCTCAGAAGTACCAATCTATACTTGAAGGCACTTTTGGAAGCATTGAGTCAGAAGAGACGTTGATGTGGAAATTTCAAGGTACCAAACAATGGAAGGGAAAAATTTGTCTGCTTATGTTACTCATAGAAAGAGCTCTGCAGAAAGCTCACGCGAAAGGTGGGGTAACTGCTAATGATTTGAACAGTGTGAGATTGGGGTACGTACTGCAACATGCCAAGCATTCTAAACTGCAGATCATCCAGTTAAGGCTCCAGGATACAACAGGTAACCTACCTGACTGCTGTGACTTGATAAAAGAACTCCGGGAGGTAGAAGGTGAAGAGGGAGATTGTAATTATGGAGTGAGTGCAGCCCAAGTGATCATGGCACCAGAAGGCCCTTCTGAAATGGTGACCACTAAGAGTGTCCCGCCGTGGGCTAAATGGTGGGTGGAGGAGTTGCTGAAGGAAGTCAAAAAAGTACAACTGGGTGCGTTCGCTGAGGTATCCACTGCTGACAGAGAACTGGCCCCTGTCAGGACATGACTGTTATGGGGGTGGGGGTGCACCCTCAGGCATCCTCTACTGAGGGTGGCTTCTCGGCTGAGCTCAAGGAATTGACTACCACCCTAAAGGAACTTTTGAGACATGGTACACTACCCACAGAAGTTGGATCACAGTCTCCCGTTGATGCTCCAGCATTCCCTGCTATGTTTTCCCCAAGGATGCCCTGAGAGCGTGTCATTTGTCACAGCTGCGTCAAGGATGGCCATTTGAAGAGGGAATGCCAGTCTCAGAAGGACTTAGAGAAAGTGGTGAACCAGCTTCAAGGAGAGCTTCAGAAAATGAGTCAGTGGTCAAGGGTGCACAAAATGACCGCAGTAAAGGCTTCAGTCATCCTAACTCAAACCCTCTGTGGCTACATTATTTCAGGCCCCTGCTGTTGTCCCTCAGACTGGTCAAGATAGTGGGCCCTTCAATGAAGACTAATGTGGCTGTGAATGGTATTCCTACTTGGGCTGTGCTTGATGGTGGGTCGCAAGTGACCATTTTGTTTCAGGACTGGTATGACAAACACTTATGTGATGTGCCCTTCCAATCCCTGAAGGCCTACATGTGTGGGGCTGAGTGATAAATCTTATCCATATCTAGGACATACCCGCCTCTGGTTGTCTTGTCCTGCAACTGTCACTGGCATAGACGGGCAAGTAGAGACACTGGCCCTAGTGTGTCTCCCCCCACCTGACTGTATGATGGGGTTCCCCTGTTAATTGGAACAAACGCCCAACTCTGCCATGAGAAACAAGGGCAGCTGACTGGATGGGCCCTAGGAATTCCAGCCTTAGTAAAAAGGGCTTATGACTGACAACAGAGACCCGAAGAAGTGGACACATATGAGCCAGTGGGGATAGTGTGGAAAAAGGAACCTGACTCCTTGGTATTGGCCCCCCAACGCCCAGTGCACAATTAATGGAGAAGTCCGCCTAAAGAGAAACGTAAAGAACAAAATATTAATGTTAGATGCACCAGGAGATGGAAAGCTGCCAGAGGGATTACTGGTCAAACCCAGCATCTTGCCTGCTTGTGCCCACGCCTGTGCATGACGAGTGATGGTCCAGATTCAGAATGTGTCAGATCGGGAGATTCAGGTGAACAGAGGGTGCACCCTAGCTACAGTACACTGCACCGACACTGCCATATTGCCCAGCAACAAGTGCTCTTTCGAGAAAGAGAGAGTGACCCCAGACTTATTTGGCTTTGGTGACTCCCTGTTGCCAACTGAATGGAAGGCTAAATTACAAGAAACTTCGCTCAGACGGACAAAGTGTTTTCATTAAAAGAATGGGATATGGGTGCATCCAGGGTGCAGAGCATCACATATGCCTGCATGATGACTGGCCATTTAGAGAGATCCGACGACTCGACCCAGCAGACATAGATGATGTGAGGAGACACTTGCAGGAAATGCTCGCTGCTGGTGTGATACAAGAATTAAGGAGCCCATATGCCTCTCCCATTGTGGTTGTGCATAAGAAGAATGGGCCGGTAAGGATGTGTGTTGATTATCGAACTCTGAACCGGCGAACCATCCCCAATCAATACACCATGCCCCGTATACAAGATGCCCTGGATTGTTTGAATGGGAGCAAATGGTTTTCGGTATTAGATTTTTGCAGTGGACAGTACCAGAGCCTGATGGCCCCCGGAAGACTGTGAGAAAACAGCTTTCATATGCCCTTTGGGGTTCTACGAATTCCTGAGAATCCCACAGGATTTCAGGTGCCCTGCAACCTTTCAGCGACTGATGGAGCGTGCAATGGGAAATATGAACTTGCTGCAATGTCTAGTGTACCTAGGCGATGTCATTTTGTTTGGCGCACATGAGAGAGCATGAGACCCAACTGTTTAAAGCCCTAGACTGATTGGAAGACTTTGGCCTTAAGCTATCCATTGACAAGTGCCAGTTTTTCAAACCTCCGTGAAGAATGTGGGGCACATAGTACCTGCAGAAGGATAGAGACAGATCCCTGTAAGGTTGAATCACTGATTACTTGGCCCCAGCCCCATACTTTGAAAGAAATACAATGTTTCCTGGGGTTCTGTGGCTACTACCTCTGGTTCATAAAAGATTATTCAAAGGTGATTCGCCCGCTCTTGAATCTTACCCAGGGTTACCCTCCTACCAATCATAAACATCAAAAAGGGTCCGTCAAAGAACTAGAGAAAGTGTACTTCTGCACAGGTGAACTTTTTGGGCCCTGCTGGATTCCCGAATGTGAAGCAGCCTGCCACAAAGTCATATACCAGCTCACCCACACCCCCCATCCTTGCCTATGCTGGCCCCACCAAGCTCTAAGTACTGCATATGGAAGCCAGTTTGCAGGGTCTAGGAGCTATGTTGTATCAAGCCCATGAGGATGGTTTGAGACCAGTGGCCTTCGCCAGTAGGAGCTTGACACTGTCAGAGTGAAACTATCCTGTACACAAGCTGGAGTTCCTTGTGCTAAAATGGGCCATCATCAACAAGTTTCAGGAATACCTCTGTGGGGCAAAGATATTGGTGAAGACCGACAATAACCTGTTAACCTATGTACAGACTTCAGCTAAGTTAGACGCCACTGGGCACTGGTGGCTTTCCGCCTTATCAACCTATGATTATGCTGCTGAATACAGGCCAGGACTGAACCCTATTGATGCTGACGCCTTGTCACGAAGGCCAGTTTCCAGGAGTGATTGGGTCAGGCTGTCTGAACCTGACATCCGAGCCTTGTGCCAAAAGTTTTACCGAGATGAACAGATGTCTGCGGACACAGTGGACTGTTTAGTAGATTGCTTGATCCTCCTGATACCTGCATACACGGCTGCCTATTGCCACTTTTCTGCTCTAGGTATTAGTGCACTACCTCAATTTGACAATGACAGCATTCAGTGGGCTCAATTCCAAGATCATGTGATTCAGCCTGTACTCCATGCCCTCGCATGGGGAAAAATGTGTCCAAGTTGTGTTACACTGTCTTGCGAACTGCTCTATTGTTTAAAGAAGGCCCCAGGTTGAAGCTACTCAGTCAGTTGTTATACAGAGAGACAGTGGATCGTGGCAGTCAAGTAAATAGGCAGCAATTGGTCCTGCCCACGGCCTTTAAAGATTTTGTACTGAGGTCCCTCCACAATCACATGGAGCACCTTGGTACTGACAGAACTCTCGACTTCGTACGATCTCGATTCTTCTGGCCAAAAATTGGAGCCGATGTTGAGCACCATGTAAAGACCTGCAGTCATTGCCTGCAATGGAAAGCCCTGCCTCAGAGAGCTGCCCCCCTTGTCAATATTGCTACCAGCACCCCCATGAAACTGGTCTGCATAGAATTTTTGTGTTTAGAACCTGATCAGCAGAATATTGGCAATGTGTTAGTGGTTACGGATCATTTCACATGGTGTGCACAAGCTTTTCCAACTAAAGATCAAAAGGCCTCTTCCGTGGCCAAGGTGCTAGTGGAAAATGTCTTCATCCACTATGGTACCCCTCAGCGGATCAACTCTGACCAAGGCAGAGATTTTGAAAGTTGGCTAATCAAATAAATGCTGTCTCTGTGGGGGGTACAGAAGTCTAAAACCACCCCTTATCACCCCCAGGGGGACCATCAACCAGAACATTTTAACCGCACCCTTCTAGACATGCTGGGCACCCTCCATCCCAAAGACAAGCCTAAGTGGTGCCAGCAGATTAGCACCTTGGTCCACACATACAGTTGCACACAAAATGACACTACTGGGTTCTCCCCCTACCGCCTCATGTTTGGGAGGGAGGCCCGACTGCCCGTTGATGTCTGCTTTGGGGTCTCTCCAGATGGGGCCCGAGCCAAAAATTACCTGCAGTATGTACAGAAGCTGAGAGCTCAATTGAACCATGCCTATTAACTGGCCCAGACAATGGCACCAAAAGAAAGCTAGCCAACAAAGAGAGGCATGATAAAAAGTAAAGGCTCAAGAACTTCAGCCTGGAGTCCGTGTGTTGTCACATAATTTGGGACTGCATAGCAAGCACAAAATTGCTGATAGGTGGCACCATCTTCCCATGTAGTAGTTGGAAAGTTGAATGATTTACCAGTGTGTAACCCCTAGATGGCGCTATCACAGGGGCTACTACCCCTGCCTGATTTGCCACTAACAGGTTGAGGGGCCTGGATCCAATGGCGGGTGCCTCCACCCAGTGGTCAGGGTTTGCAATAGTTAAACTTACTTGGTCACAGCCCTCTGGGACACTGCAACCCCCCTTTCTTCCCACTAGTGGCCACACAATATATCAAATTACCTTCACAGTATACTTACCCCCAGGGGTGGTTCAGGCACTGGGACCTCCTGTAAAATAAGATACAGTGCAACAATCACAGTACAATACTTTAACATAGACAAATACCTCCAGGCAGTATAACTTTGCTGAAACAAGCAGCTCGGATTTATTAGGGGAATATAACAAGGACAGGAGGAAATCAGGTTAATTAGCTTATCACTTTACTCATCTACCTATGGCTCTGTGCACAGGCCTATCCTACCAGTTACTGTCCTGGGTACCCAAGCCTAGTAGTAGTCCAAACCGTGGCAGCTGGTAGGGGCCCCTTCCCACAGAGAAAAGAAAATTAGTTTAAACAGTCAGCAGTACAGTGATTCCATTTGGATTCAATGTGGCAATTCAACAGGGAGTGACCCTGAATTAGTACTCACGACCTCCAAACAAGATAGGGTCCTTCAATGTCAGCAGGGCTACTCTTGAGCTCCACGAGACTCCTCACATATTTATATGGCGAACAGTAACAAGCAAAAGTCCTTTAATGGCAGCAGGATTCACTTGAGGTACATAAGCCTCTTCACACATTTATATGGTAAAACAGAAAGTACTATACCAGGCAGGCTGCTTCTTTATCCCGATCGCAATTACTGCACAATACCCGGAAGAACACACAGCAGATTCAGTTCCTGACAGACCGAGTGCAATTCCGCAATTTCTCCAGTCTTCTACAGGGTGAGCCTGGTTTCTATTCTTCAGATATCCTTTGATTCTCTTCACAGGACAGATTCAGTCTAACAAGCAGTTACACAAGCTGCAGACGGAACTCTGGGCCTTACACACATTTCCCGACTAAAACTGCACACTGAAAAGCACAGGGCTCCTTCCTTCTTCACTCCAGGCTCAGCTGCAACTCCAACAGACAAAACCAGGCACTTCCTTTGAGTTCCTCCCAGTTCTTGACTGGATTGGCTGTCACTCACAATAGACTGCTCCTGTTGGTCCAAAAAGGCAGTCTAAACTACATCTCCCGAGTGCCCTGCCCATACAATCCTCTTGGCTGGCTCAGATTATAGTCAAGTTCTGATTCGTCAAGGCACCATTTTAGAGCTAGCTTACCCCACACTGATTGGTCCAGTTCAGCAGTTCAAAACCAGAATGGGGAACTAGGCAGACACAGTTCTGACTGCAAAGAAAGCAGGTTAGACAAACTGTAATATCATTATTACTCTAAATGGTTTCTGGCAAACAGTTACATCTTTCAGATAGGTTCCTTTGCACTCCTAGTGACTGCAAAAATGGAGTGAATTAGCAGCAGCTCGGTGGTGCTCAATCAAAGAAACACACAGTCCCCCATACAAACTAATTATGTCTGCAAGCAGACAGCTCTTAAAGAGACAGTACCAGAGGTTCTAAAACACTCACTGATAAATGAGCAAACACCATTCAGGCTTGGAGTATTCAAGCAAGCTCACCAAGTCTTTTGAACCTTGCAGGAGTTACAAATATACAAAGTGCACCAGAGAATAACCAAAGCTGTCGAGACCATACACCGTACTTGCTACCTATGGCCAAGTCATAATTGAGAACCATCAGAGACAGTTCACCTGGGCCAGTGACATGCTGCTGCAAGGGCAAGTCAGACATAGTAGTTACAGGCAACATTTCCCCCACAGCAGGCCCAGAATGATAATGACGTAGTCCACCTCTGGCCGAAAGGTGTGACAATGTAACTTCCCCTCCTGAATTGAGTCAGCTCTTTCAGGAACAACCCTGTGGAAAGTGTAGGGATGAAGCTGGGCCTTCTGGACTACCTCCACAGCTTCATCTTTGGAGCAGTGCCCCCAAAGCGAAGTGCAAGTATTACATCTGAGGTTGCAGACTCTGTTTTGTGGAACTGTGGTGCCTGAAGAAGGGACTGACAGTCTGAGTCTCTGGTGACACACAGAACTTGAAGAACAATGTGAAGTGTTGTGGCCCCTTCAATGCAGAAAAGCTAATCGTGAGAGCCTCCTCAAAATGAGCAACCTGGGCCTCCGTCAAAGTTAATGAGCAAGTGTTGTGGAAACAGAGCCAACAAACAGGAGACGAAAGAGCTACCGTTTGAACATTCCATCCATGAAATTGCCCTTCACATGACAAAAGCTCCATAGTTAAGGCTCAAAGACAGAGGCACAACCACAGAAAGACTAGCCGAGCTGTCAGCCAGTACTATGCTAGTTATGATTCCCTGGGAGGATGGTTACCTCTCAATATAGTTCACAAAGGGGTTTATGTCTGTAGCTCACTGCCCAAATGGGCTTGATGCAATTCAGGTTACTTGTTTCCTCTCACCATAATGCCCCTGCCCCCAAGTTAGCTGATGAGGCCCCTCTTATATTGTTTGATGTGCAAGAAGTTACCTGAACAGTACTGTAATGTTATGTTAATCACAGTGGAATCAGCATTCGTATATGAAACATGCATATGTATTATCAGTAGATAGTAATGTAACATATTGAAAGGTATAATGTAACGCTAATGATATATATATATATATATTATTTTATGTTACATTTTTAGTATTGTAATGGTACAGACTTCATGCATCAACTTTTCTCTAGGCAGAGAAGAATGTAACCACCTAAAATGGCGGTTCCCAAAAAGTCTTCCTTAAGTGGTCTAAATACTGCTGCCAGGCTGGTGTCCCGTGTGCAGCTTAAATACTGACTGCCACAGAGTGCCTATCTCTGTGCCTCTTTAAGAGCCTGGTTAGTCATAATTAATCTAAAAGGCTCTGTTAGAAGATATGCTTGTTTTGAGTATTTGTTAGAGTAGTAATAATATTGCAGTTGTTCTTCCTTCTTTGCAGCATGGACAGTTCAGTTTATTCCATATTTGGGTCCTGGACTGCACAAATGGGGCAATCAGTACATTGGGACTCTAAAATAAGCCTGCCTACAGGGGCCGGTGAGTCAAATTTGTAGGAATTGTAGTTTTGTTTAAGCCTAAAATAACCTGAAAGTGGAGCTCTTGTGTGACTGACAGAGATACTCAAACCTTTTGGATCTTGGGAAGGCCACCTTGCAGTTCAGTTAGTTCTGGTTGGGAAGTGAGAGATAAGCAGATGATTCAGCAGCAGCCTAGCTTAGATTGACGGGGGAACTGTGGAAGGCCTGAGTTTTTGGCCTGCATGCCTGCCTGCTGTCCTGAGAGGGGAACCTGTGTGTTTTCGGACTGAATCAAAACTTGGAGAGCAAAGTAAGCCACTGAATTGTGACCAGGCTCTAGAAGAAAATTGAAGATTTACTAGATACAATAAACCTGTCTGGACCTCCAGCCAACTCTGAACTCCGATTGTCGGAGACTCTGTAATTACGACAAGAGGAGCCTTTGCTGGTACAGTGGAATTTCCTTACATGTGATGTATTGTGTGCTATATGGGTGTGATTTGGTTCCCCGCGGTTTGAATTGTATTCTGCTTATAAGCTGCATTAGCATTTCCTTGTGTGAAATGTGTGTGCTGCTAGTGGATGCAATTTGGTTCCCACTGTGGTTTGAACTATTCTGCTTGCTGGAAGCCGCATCAAGCCCCATGGACTGAATCAAAATCATCTCCATTGGGCCTGGGCCTTGCCACTGCTACCAACTACCCTCTGCACAGAGAAGCCATCAGGTGACCTGCCTGGGATTGGCCTGTAAACATGAACAGGACAACACCTCAGTGATTTGTGTGAGCCCCTTCTCTGTGCTCTCAGCTCAAAACCTGCAGTCTTGTTCATCTGCCCTGTCCAGTATTGGGTACCGTGGTAGCATCGGGGTAGCTCCTGCAACAGCTAAATCTAAAGTGTTGTCATCTGATTGTTTTGGTTGCTTTTCTTTCACAACTGAGCCCTCAGCTCAGATTACAGATATTGTGTTGTGCATGTTGCTTTCTTCCATCACGAGCACAATCCAGCTGCATCTAGCTAGCCATCATCTCCCTACCTGGTACCCAGTGGTATGACTGTGTAGGGACTTCCAGTGTATGCACATCTGTTTGATCAATATAGCTTAAGCCAATCGTCTGATTTGCGCTCTCGTTCGTCCCTGAATAAACCAGTCTGACTTTCTGGATTTAACCTGACTGTGATTCAGTTTGTGCCAAGGTATAGTACTGTTGCTTTGCTATGTCCTTGTTTACAGGGGTACCCAGGGTCAAGCCAGAGACCAGCCCTGGTAGTGCAAACAGTGTGGGTACTTGTATGGTGTATAAGAATACTGTGAAAGTGATTATAATATATTGTAGGTCACTAGAAGGAAAAGGGGTTTCAGTGTTCCGGGCTGTGCCCAGATGGTTTGACCTACCAACCTTGACCTCTGAATACGCCCCTAGTACTGGAGGTACCTTCTCAGGTCGATGGCCACACTGCATAGGAGTAGCACCTGCAAGGTCTGGTCAAGCAAATCAGCCATCCGCCCTTTCACTTCTACCTTACCCAAACACTTTACCGGTTCTGCAACTTAGACAATATCAGCAGCTGAGGTACCCAAGGGCACATCTAACAATAATACAATCTTCTGGGAATCTAGCTCTTCGGCTTCACCCCAGCCCATCAGTTTGTGGACCATGGTTTTGATGGGTCCCAGATTAATTTTTTCCAACATATCCCCTTCCATTTTTTCCATCTTTGGGGTATCTCCTCACTGAGCCACTAGGGGATGCTAATCCCAGTGGTGCCTCCAATTTGTAACCCCCTGGGGCGCTACCCTTAGGGCTACTACCCCTGTCTGCCCCAATGAGGCAGGGTGAGGGGCCCAGATCTGTGGACGGGTGCCTCCACCCAGAGGTTGGGGTTAGTACAGTTAAGACTACCTCGGTTACAGCCCTCTGGGCTACTGCAACCCCCCTTTTGTCCCGCTAGTGACTCACACTGAGGGCCAACAATTCCTTTCACCAGTACACTTACCCCACAGATAATATATTTCAGCTCACTCCAGAGACCCCCTGTAAAGTAAGGTACAGTTATATCACAGTCACCATGCAGCAGCTCATTCCAAGTGTACAAACCAGCCAGGGTGCATTATAACACAGCAATCTGATTTATTAGAAGGGTAGATAACAAGGGGAGTAGGAAAATCAGGTTAATTGGCTTATACTACGGCTATGTACCTAGGGCTCTATGCACAGGCCTACCCCTACAATTTACTGTCCCTGGGTACCCAAGCCCTAATGGCTAGTCCAAACCATGGCAGCTGGTAGGGGCCCTTTCGCGCCAAGGAGAGAAAAGGTTAATTAAACAATCAGCAGCACAGTAATTCCATTTTGGATCCAATGTTGCAATTCAGCAGGGAGCTACCCTGAATTAGTACTCACAACCTCCAGATAAGATAGGGTCCTCCAACGTCAGCAGGGCTGCTCTCTATTTCACAAACCTCTTCACACATTTATATGGAAACTCCCTACCAGGCAGAGTCCTTCAGTGGCAGCAGGATTGAACTTGAGCTTCACGGGCCTCCTTACACATTTATATGGTAATCTCTGAACAGGCAAAGTCCTTTAATAACAGCAGGATTAACTTGAGCTCCATGAGCCTCCTTACACATTTATATGGTAATCTCTGAACAGGCAAAGTCCTTTAATAACAGCAGGATTAACTTGAGCTCCACGAGCCTCCTTGCACATTTATATGGTAATCTCTGAACCAGCAAAGTCCTTTAACAACAGCAGGATTAACTTGAGCTCTACGAGCCTCCTTACACATTTATATGGTAAACAGCAACAGCAGAGGGGTACCACACCAAGCAGCAGATTCTAGGATCTCCTGATTCCACAGCCACTAACGCACTGCAATGGCAGCTTCAACATTCCCTTCGGACCGAGCACAATTCAGCGATTTTCTCCAGTCCTCCTACAGGTCGAGCCTGGTGGGTAACTGTACAGGGCACAGCCTCCTCTGACTGCCCGCCGATGGATTTCAAAACGAACTCGCTCGCCAAGAAAACGGCTGACTTAGGCCTTCATGCGCTTCCCGCGCAAACACTTTCCAGCGCAGAAGCACAGAAGCTCCTCACTCCTCACCAGCCACAACGCATCTGACTCTCACAGCTTGGGGCATTTCCTTCAGTTCGGGTGCGACCCGATTTCATTGGCTGGCTCAACCTGCCAGTCACTTCCTTCAACTTTCAGTGGTGCAGAAAAGCACCATAGCCCATAATACTTTGCTTAAAACAAACAGCTCCTCCATTGATCAGTCAACTTTGAGGGTCCCAAAGGTACTGATTGGTCCAATGCAATAGTTCTGGACCAAAATGGAGAGCCAATAGAAACCTTCTGTGCTGCAAAACAAAGCAGATTAGAGCAACTACATTATTGTCATTACCTTACGTTATGTTAAGCAAACCATCACATCCTCATCAGGGCTCCCCCTGCACCACTAGCGATGGCAGAAGGGAGCGCTTACTCTGCAGCCTAGGCGGGAGTCAAGCAGGACAATGCTCAAACCCCTCCGCATTTAATTTCTTGCAGCTGCTACAAGCAGCCCTTAACGAGACAGCCCACGGAGGTTTTTCAAAACACTCCCGGCTACCCGTTCAAACGGCTTCAAGCCGATCACCATCCAGGCAGGGAGCATCCAAACGAGCTCCAAAGAAAGTTTCCAGAAACCCCCATTTATAGGGGGGTTACACCTGTCTTGATACTAAACCACACTGTATGGTGATAATGGGCCACCAGAAGACTGCCCACTGTGATGTCGGTTACTCTCCCTCTGTTAGCACCAGCTCTAGAATGGCCTCTTCCCTAGTGACTAACCACCTGAGAAATGCTCCTTGTAAAGAATCTAGAATCATCCTGCTTCTAGCTGAAAATGCAGTTGGAAGGCTCCAGTCCACATCAGGGAGACTTAAGTCCCCAAACAGCAGTACCTCCTCTTTATCTGCCGTCCTGCCGATGTTTTCTCCTAATGCCTTGTCCAGTTCCTCCCCTTCTGCTGGAGGTCTGCACACCAAGACCATTCCAATAATGGCCCCTGCTCCTGTCACCAGTGTAACCCACAGCACCTCCAGCCCTTCCCCTGCCTCTCAGTTCCCCTGGCACTTCAACAGGCCAGATACCCTCCCTCACATACAGAACACTTCCTCCCTATCTCCCTTCCCTGTTCCTTCTCAACTGAGTGCATGCTGGTATGGTCATTTCCCAGTCATGATTTTCCATGTGCCACATGACTCAGTTATGGCCACTATATACAGGTCCTCCTCTGCTATGATGGCCTCCAGGTTCAACATTTCATTTCCCAGACTTTCTGCATTTGTGCATGTGGTTCTCCAAACCTTGCTGCTTCCCTGCCTGCTACCCCCCTTACCTCCCCCCATTTCTGCCCGTCATGCTTCCTGCGACTTCACCTAACATCACCCTCTCTTCTTTGTTCCCCGTTTCTTGTGCACTTTACCTCTCTCTTTCTTTTTGTTACTGTCGCCCTTGTTCTCTAACTTACCCATCCTCACTTCATCCTGCTCCTCTGCCCTGGGGAATGTTTTCCCTCGAGCACTCCCTTGCTGTTTTACCTGTGGGAGGAGAATTTCTGCTTCCTTGGTAATACAGTGCCCTCCCCATCAGTTTAAAGGCTCATCCATAAAACATTTAAACCTCCCACTGAGTACTGAGGTTCCCTTCATCATGCCTTCAACCAACTGCTGAAGTTCCTGGTGCAGAGCCCCTTAACCTCTCCATGGCCATACATAGGTAGCACCTCTCGAATGCCATCAATTCATGCTACCTGTTTAAGATGGTATTCAGTGATACTGAGTGACTGCAAATGGGTGACTCTGTTATGGCGACTCATTTGCAGCACCTCACAGTAGTGACCCTGTAAGGGTAGCGAGGGAAGGTACAGCGAGGTAGGGATGAGCAAGCGAGAATTAGCGGTAGTGTGGGATGGTGATCGGAAGGGTGGGTTAAGGAAGAGGGTTTGTGTAGGGTAATGTGGTGTGCTGCTGCCGAGCTAGCCATGTGGTATGGTGACAAGAGTGGCTAGCTTTGGTGCAGTAGGCTCAGGGTTCAGGGATGGGAGGGCATACTTTTTGCTATTTCCAGAATTTTTTTTTCTTTGGGATTGTCTCCCCATCCCTGATATGCAACCCCCCTGGAGTTGGTAATCTAAAATCAGGGGTGTGCGGCCCCCCTTTTAAATTATGTTTCTGGCTGTCAGTTATGGTGTTGTCGATGAATGTACATCACTGTTGTACTTTCTGGCGATGTACACTCACTGTAACAGCGATCATGACCATGTCCCCCACTAGCAGCTACTTCCTCTTCCGCCGGGGCCTTTGCCACCATCCTGGGACAGCCCTTTAGGGGTCCTCGATTTCCTCCCATGCCACCATTTTAGGTGCCTCCTCCCAGCACTCCTGTCCAGCCAGAATGGCACAGGAATTACACAGTAGCAGACACTGAGGACTGTGTACCACAACCTCCATCCCCACTCTCCAGAACTCACGGTCCATTCTTTTTTCCTTCTTTCTAGACATCCTTTGGGGCAAAGGCAGCTTACTCAGTGGCCCCGGGAAGGGATAAGAGATCCCTTGGATCCTTGCCAACTCGACTCAGAGTCCAGCCTCCTCCTCCTCCTCCCTCAGCCCAGATTGATGTGTGCATCAAGGCTTGAAGAAGAGCACATATTAGTGGGTGAAACCTTGGCACTGTGCGAACTGTTGCCATTTGCTGTGGTATATTCAAATAAATTCTATTTATTTATTCCATAACCAAGTTCTGGTATCGTCCTTCAACTGTTAGCCTGACTTTATGGTTTCTTGAATGCCAGTCATTCAGTTCTTTTATTGTTCGGCACATGGTCATTACAATGAAAAACATTCATTTCATAATATTAAAATATCATGATTATACAAAAAAGAAAAAGCTGCATACACAAATACACCACGATTAAAACCATAAATATTTATTAAATAAATCCTAGCAATACATGTCACATGTTCAAACAGTACAATGTTAACAGCCAAATCATAGTTGATCCACATCTAAAGGGTGGTTCCAACATCTGTTCTCACTGAACATACTTTACTTTAGCACTGGGAGCCTGTTGAGGGCCAAGACAGCTTTAAGGGCCACATCTTTCCTTTAATTCTGATATTCTGATGCTAACATTTAGGTGGCGCTATCCCAAGGGATACTAACCCTGCCTGCGTGACTAAGTGCAGGGTGAAGGGCCTGAGTTCTGTGAATGGGTGCCTCCACCCAGAGAACAGGGCCACTGATAGCGTAGCTGCTCTGAGTACAGCCCTCCGGGACACTAATACCCTCCTCTATCCCCTCTAGTGGCCTATACTGATCAGCAAATACACAGTCACAATTAACACCAGAAGGCAATGTTAACCCCACACTTGGTGCACTTACCAACAGGGCTGGATCAACTGCATTGGCCCTGAAGACCCCCTGTAAAATAAGACCTGCAATTGAGAATGGCAATAGCAACACAGTATCCCCACCACAAAGGTACACCACAGCCAGTTTAAATGCAAAAAGATTTAGATCTGATTTATTGGGGGTCATGAACAAGGGAGGGGCAGTAATCTGGTGTTTGATTCTGGTTCTGATTTAATCAGGCTAACACGCATGCCTCTATGAGTCCCTCTAGCACAGTCACACACATTCTGGGTACCCAGCTGGTCTGCACGCTAGCCTGAAGCGTTGCCCGGGGTAGGCCGGCATTGTAGCTGTTGTTGGCGCCCTTAGGAAGGAAAAAAACACAACATGCACTTTAACCCACAAGGCTCAGTTCATAAAGATCAATCAAAACAATTAAATCAGGTGACACAATTTGATTTGAGCTTTGTTGCAGTGAGCTACCCTGATGTTTACTCACGCTACCCAGACCAGGATGCAGGATGGACGAAATGGAGACCTCAGGATGAAGTGCTGGTTTGCCAGGAGAAGCAGGGCCCACACACAAAGCACTGTGGTGGTCGTTCCTGTTTACTGATGTTGAGTTCAGAGCCGAATCCCTCGATGGGTCTTTCGTCAGATGTAACTCTGCAGTGTGAGTGGCAATCTAGGCTGAGATGGCGAGGCCCAGAGTAGGTGAACAGCTCGTATACAGTCAGGTGAAGTGCTGGATACAGCTTCCAGCTAAGGTGACACATTTAAGCAATGTGGGGAACCAAATCGTGACCCACACCTGCACTTTCAACACAATTATAGTAAAGCATAGGCAAATACCACAGTTCGGATGACAGTCCTGTTGCAATGGACAGCGTCTCTGAGCAAACTATACTCTCCGCGGTTGTCTCAAGTCCTGACAGACTGATGCATGCGAGGCAAATCTTGGTCCAAACCAGGCAAAATTCACTTTGTCACAATTCAGGCTCCGATCACAAAGCTGCAATTTTGGACAAAGTCCGATTTCAAACTCAAGGTCTCTTCACTTGGGAAGATGGTAGCAGAGCAGTCAGACACAGCCTTCCTGCTGATTTCCCCTGCACACCACATAAGACCAGCTGCTTGAATTACTCGAACTGTTCACTTCGCAACTCCAACTACACACAGGACTCACTACTGCAGGCTGCTCTGGGACTTCCCAGTGATCCAAAAGGTTTGGCTGGCTGATCCATGTATCTGTCACAGCTATAGATCCACCTCAGGTCCATTTAAGCGCAAAGGGCAAAACTACAATTCCTACAGAAATTCACTCCCACAAGACCTCTGGGGACAAGCTCCATTTCAGGGCCCCCAAAGGTACTGATTGGTCCAAACCGACAGTCCAGAACCAAGATGGTGGTGATTAACAGAATGTCCATGCTGCAAAGGAAGGCAGGTTAGATAAAACTACTATATCATTATTATTTAAATAATCAGCAAATAATCACATCTCTTGATAGAGTTTCCTCTGCACAAATAACGATGGCAGAAGGAAGCAAAAGCACTGCAGCCCCGGAGGGACTCGAGCCTGGAAACACTCGGCTCCTACCCAGATTGATTATAACCTTCGAGAATAGCACTTCTTAAAGGAGCAGGTACAGAGGCTAGTAGGGCAATCGCATACAAACCTTAGAAAATGATTAAACACAGGACACCAGCCTTATAGAGGGCATTAGGCAAGCCCAGGAAGACAATTTAGAAACCTCCATTTGTAGGGAGGGGGTATTCTGATATTCTGATATTTTCTTTTTCCTGATTCTTTCAATAAAGAAAAAGAATTTGGCAACCGCCTCTATAGTTGTAGAATCTTCTGTTGTCATGAGGATTAGCATGCGTTCAGGCCTATCCACGTCGTTTCCCAACATGACATATGAGCCAATAAATGGCTTCTAATCATCATGTACCAGGGGCATTCCTAAAAGATATGAGTTATGTCTTCTTGTAACATGGCAAAAACCAGAGCAGTACAAACAAGGAAGCCAACTAGGCGAATCACGTCAGGTGCCACAAGAGCAACACGGCATTATTCCATGACAGATGTTGTGTTACCATCGGGAGACCCTGCCTCACCTCACAAAACTATTAAATTGCTCTCTGTACCTAGGCCAACTTCAGCACTCTGGAAAAGAGGAATTATCATTCCAATCCTAAAAATGGGGATCCAACTGACCTGGTAATAGCTCTAAAAAACTGTGTCAGACCAGCTCACTGAATACCTAGCCAAACACAATCTGCTTTGCCACGAACAGCAGGTTCAGAGCGGGTCACAGCACCACCACTGCCCTACTCGAATCTACCTCTTACATACATGAGGTACTGGAACAGGGGTCAATAGCAGAAGCAATCTATGTTGATCTGACCAAAGCGTTCAACACAGTCAGTCATGCACTACTTCTCACTCTCTCCTCCCTCCATTTTGCCCCTGAAGCTATCTCCTGGTTCACAAACCACCTCACAGACTGGACTCAGCAAGTCAAAATTAGCACAACCCTCTTCTCCAAGCAGCCAGTTCTAGCGGGTGTCCCTCAAGGGTCGATTTTAGGCCCTCTACTTTTCACTCTCTTTCTAAACTCCCTCCCACAGGCCTGCAGCGGAAAGCTATTGCTCTACACAGATGATGCTGTAGTATACTGGAAACACACCAATCCTAACTCTCTTGAAAATGCTCTACAAGGCTGTTTTAAAGAACTAGAATCTTGGTTCACCAATCATCAGTTAACACTAAACTACAACAAGACAAAATCTATGATCTTTGCTCACCGCCAAAACCCCTACAGTAGTGACCTGCTATCTATCTCAAATTCACAGGACATCCGCATTGAACAGGTCCAAAATTTCAAATATCTAGGCACCACGCTGGACACATCCCTCACCTACCACATACACATTAAGCACCTCTCCTCCTCTGTTAACACCCGACTAGGGATTCTATACAGACACAAACACAGTCTACCCCCCACCAGCCCTACAGCTGGCTGTAACCTGCTCAGTCCTTTCTTTGGTCGAATATGGGATAATAATTTATGGCACAGCTGATCACACAGCCCTTAACTGCATCAATCTAGCCCTCAACAAAGCCTGCCGACTGGTCATAAGCTGTGATAGATTAACCCATACATGTGAGCTCTATAAGCATGCAGACTGGCTGACCTTTGAAGGGAGACTAAAGTACCACACTTGCCTCCTAGCCAAAAAGATACTAATGAACCTTGCACCCCTGGGCCTTCACCCCCCTCATCCAACCAGCCCCTCATAGAAGTACCCCTAGGTGCCTGGCAAGCACCTCCCTCATAGTCCCTCACTGTAGGACCTCACTAGGGCAAAGGTCTTTCCATTATCGTGCCCCCCTCTGGCTTAAAAACCTACCATCCTCCATCTCCCTGGCCCCTAGTCTTGGGCAATTTAAAACTGGTATCAAGAGACTTCTTCTTGACTCGGAGATATGTGGCTGTCACCAACATGACTGCATACCTAGGCCTACAAACCTTCTCAACTCAGGGCTTGGTAAAGTCCTTCCGAATCGGTAACCTGTCCCACTCCACCTTGAAGACCCAGGGTCCTCTAACAACCCGTATGTTGGTAACCAAGTAATGTAAATTACCCTGTACTGTGAAACCATGTAAAATATTTCAAAATGTAATGTCTCTGCTCTGTGAGCTATGTACAATTGTCTGAATTGTAATGCTTCTGTTTTGTATTGCGTGGAGCCTTTGCAAAGAGTCTTCACTCAAAGGATTGTAATTCAAAATTTCAATAAATAAATAAATCATTAGAGCACTCTTTTCACTGTGCACAAGCAGCAGAAATGTGGGCGCGATCCTGGGACACCTCGGAAACAGATGGTGCATGGACGTCGAGAGCCACCTATGTGGTGAAAGAGCCTAATGCAATGCCGGTCAATGAAGTAACAGCCATCCCAAGAGTAACCGTGCTACCGGGACTCTGACAGCTACCAGTCTTCATGGGGCAGAAGTGGAAATAATCAGAGCATTGTGAGAACATAAGTAATATTTGCATACCGCGCTCTGTGGAGTGAAGGCAACTGTGAGATATGTAAATATTCCTTATCTTTCTACAATGCTGTATTGAACTATAAATCTAAACCAAACTACTGAAAACAGCTGTCTGCATCACAATCAAACCTACCGTGCCACGTTAGATATGGCGCCATAGTCCTTTTAAACACAAGTTGTAAACCGAGAACAAACACCAGTAACAATATAGAGACCTCCTTCTAAATGTACTCTCACCTGTAAGACATAGACATCTACTAACAGAAGTACAGAGTTGAACACCACAAAATATAATAGTATACAGCAGTATGACTTCCTGTTCCTGTATCTGGGATATAAATCTCACTGTTAGCACTAGTCAATCAGCGCTTGCCACATTACAAGCGCATTAATCCATTCCAAAGTCAGGCTGTACTCGGGAATTAATGCCTGGATGATGGTTGGATGCACTCAGCCGAATGCCCCAACCCCCCAACCAGGCAATAATTCCCTAGTAGAGCCTTCCTTTGTCGTGGATTAATGCTTACATGTTCCCCAATCAGACAGGAGCATTTGGGGCTCACCATGTCTGTTTTGGAATACCTTGCACTTATGTTACTTTCGGATGTTTGAAATTTGAATTTAACAAATGTTCTCCTTAATTTGGGGTCCAACAACATACACAGATACAGTACACAGAAATGTGACAGCAGAGAAAGGCCCCATGGCCCATCTAGTCTGCCCAAATATGGTTTATAACCAAAATGGGTATTGTTTGCCACAAACCATTTTGAATATCTCAAAGCCGCAATACTCAGGAGGTCTTCCTTGGCCCAAAAATGTTTAATTTGTTTCTTAATATAATCCTTGTCTTTAAAGCTATAGAGTGGCACGGCTGCAGCAACAATTGATTCAAAAAATATATTGAAAGCAGAATTACAACACAATAAAAATTTGTAAATATTGGGAAGCAGATAAGAGGTGGGGGAAGGGGACAGGTGGGAGGATGGGAGAGGTTCCTGCCTCCAACAACCAAAAAAACCCCATCTGTTGCATCGGCAAAACTGAAGTATCCAGGCTGACATCAGAAGAGCACAACCACACTATAGTCCTCAAAAACTCTGAACTGGGAGCACTTCTGTTCCTGGTGGGCTGGGGGATGCACTTACCTCGTAATTTTGCGTCTCAGTAGTCTAGCTTATTAGACAGGCAATGCAATATTTTCCAACTTGAAAGGTTAAGGAGTATTAATTTCTGAATCTTGTGCTAGGAGGCAGCGTGTGTGTGTGTGTGTATTACACAAAATCCCTGTAAAAGGGAGTAATCAGACGTGACAGTGTTGGTGGGCCCATTCCTGTTCATGACATTTAACCATATGTCTGTGGATAAATATAAAATCCACTGCGCACTTCATAAGCATAAAAACAACTGTCCGTGCATTTGATGGCATTTGCGTGCCACATCAGCTCTACTGGAGGTACTGCTTTAGCAGTCTTACTAAATCAGTGAAAGCAAGGAATGCAACAATCAGCTTTTGCATGTGACTTCAGCAGCAGACTGTTTTCATCCCTCCCCTCCACCATCCGATTACTATGCTTTCCGAAAAGGGGGCGAGGGAGTGTGTTAAAATGATAAAAGTGGCCCTTTGTTAAGGAAGGCAAGGTTTGGCATTTCTCCAACTTCTGATTTCCTGACCGGTGATACTAACAAAGCAGAATTGCAGCACCCTCACCCCCTTATCTTAGAGCGAGGTCAGTTTTCATCTGTAGAACCATGACTCCACCTATGTAACTTGTACATCAGAAACTTCAGTCTACTGTATAACTGTAACTTGTACACCTGTTGGTGTACTGTAACCTTGTTATATGTAACTTCTTGATAACCTGAGAGTTATCTCCCTCTGTACCCCCCCCCCAGGTCACACTGGGAGACGAGCATCTTTTTGTTCAGTGTGCCTTTCCTGGTGAAACAATTTCAGTAAATAAATAAATGTATGCTAGTATGGACTGCGACTGATAGCAAAACTGCCGTGCTAGTGAAATTGCTGTTTTCCATGTAATTTTAGGCTGCAAAAAGCTCAGCTGATGTTTGAAATGTACCACACGATGGTAAAGCATTCTGAATTAGTGCTGGTCAGGAAACTGTGGAACTCTGGAGTTTAGTGAACTGCAGGGTTCCTGATGATACGTCTACAGTGCAAATAAATGCGGATTACAGTCTTGGAAGGGAAATACATTTTTATTTTCATTCCAGGAAAGTTATGCTGGGAATAGATGTATTTATAGCAACTTTTTTTGTCTCCCAGACAGAACTCCAGATAAGGGGAGTACCGATCTATTTTACTCACCTTATTTTAGGAAATACTCTTCAGAAAATGTTCTTTATGAGTAGCTATACTGGCCCAACTTTTGTAAATACTCCACACTTCAAAGATTAGTGCTTCATAATATAGCCGTTCATTCAAAAGGAGCAGTTTTTTCCAGATTTACAGCACTCATACGCATCCCAGTTTTGTCTTACTCACTATAAATTTCAAAACTGGTTAAGTAAATTACTCCTGCTTGCCAACATTATCTGGAGCATTGTTGGCACATAATCAGTTCGTATCTAGAAAAAACTACATTGTTTCTAAAAATGTACTCCTCACTCCACTCTGTCCAGACATTTGTACACATCTGAATCTGGTTTTACTCACTTCACTTTCAAAATGAGGCGTACAGTACTCATCCCAAAAAATCTTATCTGGAGCCCTGCTCCCAGCTATCGTATTAAGCAGAACTGCAGCATCTTCCAACCTACTCACCCAATTAAAGTGCTAGTGTATGCCTAGAATTAACAGTTCAGAAGTAGTCAGCATAATTTTTTTAAATCTGAAGTACTTCCCTTTTTTTCAGTTTTTTCTGACAGTACTAGATGTGATATATGTGGAACAGCAGTCTACTTGGGCTGACATTGTTCTGTACCTCCCTCTACATCATCAGCATTGTAACCTCACTGACTATGACACCACTAGTAACCAATTCAATATTCTGCTGCTTCACTGGTAAGTTGTGACACATGTTACCAGTTAGGCAGCAGTACATGTAATGGAACAATGAGTGAGATCACGTACTGATGAAATAGTGAAAGGAACACAACTAGGCATGTCTGCTTCCAGGTAAAGCAATGCTTTTCAAATCACACCCAATACTATTAGTTAAAAACCATCTAATGGGCACACAGAAAAAGAAAAACACTGCAGAAATAAAAGTAATAAGGGAATATTTTAATAATTACTTAAATGTTCTGTCTGCTACTTTAAGGTGCTACTAGCTCTTTAATGTCAGTGCTGCAGTACCACCACCACCCATCCCTGCTGCTGCCAGTGTTTGAGCCTCCAGTAGCTGATGCACCCGCTAACCTTTAGTTATAATAAAAGTTAGAGGAAGGCAGCTAAAAACAAGACCCCAAATGAAATATTATTTATATTATTAATTATGTACCTGAGCAAGATCACTGGAAGAGACAATACCATTTGCTGAGCAACCCAATCAGCAGAAAACTCGAGTTACAAAGCCTCCAAACTACATCGCTTCATTACAAGAAAGTACACTATTATAAAGAAATAGCTAAATAACTCCTATCCCAACAATGCAAAACATCATGGTGTAACCCCTAGGTGGCACTATCCACAGGCTACACACCTGCCTGCTTGGCTAGTAGCAGGTTAAGGGGCCTACGTTCTGCAACGAGTGCCTCCACCCAGAGGTCAAGGTTGGTAGTGGTCAAACTAATCTGGGCACAGCCCTCCGGAACACTGAAACCCCTCTCTTTCCCTTCTAGTGACCTGAGCAATATACGATAATCACTTTCACAGTACCCCTTATACACCATACAAGTACCCACACTGTTTGCACTTACCATCAGGGCTGGTTCCTCTGGCTTGACCCTGGGTACCCCCTGTAAAACAAGGTTATGCACAGCAAATAGCAACAGTACTATACTCTTGGCACAAACTGGAATCACAGTCAGGTTAAATCCAGAAAAAGTCAGATCTGGTTTATTCAGGGGACTTGAACGAGGAAGCGGCAAAATCAGACTGATTGGCTTAAAGGCTATATTGATCAAACAGATGTGCATACACTGGAAGTCCCCACACAGTCATACCACTGGGTACCCAGGTAGGGAGATGATGGGCTAGCCAGGAACATGCAGCTGGATTGGGCCCTGTGATGGAAGAAAGCAACATGCACAACACACAATATCTGTAATCTGGAGCTGGAGGGCTCAGTTCGTGAAAGAAAAAGCAACCAAACAATCAGATGACAACACTTTAGATTTAGCTGTTGTTGCAGGGAGCTACCCCGACGTTTACTCACAATACCCAATACTGGACACAGGCAGGATGAAATCAAGACTGCAGGTTTTTGAGCTGGAGAGCACAGAGAAGCGGGGCCCACACAAATCACTGAGGTGTTGTTCCTGTTCAAGTGTTGAGCAGGGGGCCAATCCCCAGGCAGGTCACTCATTGATGGCTTTCTCTGTGCAGAGGGTAGTTGGGCTGGGCCAGTGTGGCAGCCCAGGCCCAATGGAGATGATTTTGGATTCAGTCCATGGGGCTGGATCGGCTTCAACAAGCAGAATACAGTTCAAACCACAGTGGGGAACCAAATTGCGATCCACTAGCACACAGCACATTTACACAAAGAAATGCTAATGCAGCTTCCAGCAAGCAGAACACAATTCAAACCACAGTGGGGAACCAAATCACGACCCACTATAAGCACACAATACATTCACATGTAAGGAAATTCCACTGTACCAGGCAAAAGGCTCTCTGGTCGTAATTACAGAGTCTCCGCACAATCCGGGAGTTCAGAGTTGGCTGGAGGTCCAGACAGGCCGATTGCATTCAGCAAATCTTCAATTTTCTTCAGGTAGGAGCCTGGTCACAATTCAGTGGCTTACTTTGCTCTCCAAGTTTGGATTCAGTCCGAAAAACACACAGGTTCCCTCTCAGGGACAGCAGGCAGGCATGCAGGCCAAAACTCAGGCCTTTCCACAGTTCTCCCGTCGAATCTAAGCCAGGGCTGCTGCTTGAATCATTCAAGCTGTTATCTCTTCACTTCCCAACTCAGAACTAACTGAACTGCAAGCAGTGTGGGACTTCCCCAAGATCCAAAAGGTTTGGTTAGTTGATCTGTCTGTCAGTCACAATAAGAGCTCCACTTTCAGGTTATTTTAGGCGCCAAAATGCAAAAACTACAATTCCTACAAATTTTGACCCCACCAAGCCCCTGTAGGCAGGCTTCATTTTAGAGTCCCAAATGTACTGATTGCCCCATTTCAGCAGTCCAGGACCAAAATGATGGAAACAAACGGAACTGTCCATGCTGCAAAGAAGGCAGGTTAGAACAAACTGCAATATTATTACTACTCTAACAAATAATCAGCAAACAAGCATATCTTCTAACAGAGCTCCCTTTTAGATTAATTATGACTACAATCCAGGCAGCTCTTAAAGAGACAGTACACAGAGGCTATATAGGCACTCTGTGGCAGTCACATTTAAGCTGCAATAATGCAGGACACCAGCCTGGCAGCGAGTATTTAGACCACCTCAAGGAAGACTTTTTGGGAACCGCCATTTTTAGGTGGTTACACCCTTCTCTGCCTAGAGAAAAGTTGGCGTATGCATGAAGTCTGTACCATTACAATATCAAAAATGCAATACAAACAATATATATATATATATATATATATCATTACCTTGTTACATTACTATACCTTTCAATATACTTCACATTACTACATCCATACTGACAATACATATGCATGTTTCATATACGTAATGCTGATTCCACTATGATTAACACATTAGTAACATTACAGTACTGCTTCAGGTAATAACTTCTTGCACATCAAACAATATAAGAGGGGGCCCTTCCCTATCAGCTAACTTGGGGCCGGATGGGGCAGGGGCACCATGGTGAGAGGGAAAAACAAGTAACCTGGAATTGGCATCAAGCTCCATTTGGGCAGTGAGCTTGGCGAGACATAAACCCCTTTGTGAACCATATTGAGAGGTAAATCCACTGGCCTCCCAGGGGAATCATAACTAAAGCATAGTACTGGCTTGACAGCTCGGCCAGTCTTTCTGTTGTGAACAGCCACAGTCTCTGTACTCAGCATTAACTATGGAGCTTTTGTCACTTGGAAGGTACCTCTGCATGGATGGGAATGTCAAACTTGGAGCACTGTCGGCTCCTTGCTCTGTTGGCTCTGTTTCCACAACACTTTGCTCATTAACTTCTGACGGAGGCCCAGGTTGCTCATTTTGAGGAGGCTCTGGCACGATTAGGCTCTGCGGCACTGAAGGGGGGCCGTCAACACTCTCACATTGTTCTTCAAGTTCTGGTGTGTCACCAGAGAGACTCAGACTGTCAGTCCCTTCTTCAGGCAATTCACACAGTTCCACAAAACACAGAGAGTCTGCAACCTCAGATGTAATACTTTGCACTTCGCTTTCAGGGAGCACTGGCTCCAAAGATGAAGCTGTGGGGTTAGGCAGTCCAGAAGGCCCAGCTTCATCCCCACAATTTGCCACAGGTTACCCTGGAAACAGCTGACTCAATTCATAGGAGGAAATAAGCATTGTCACACTCACTTTCGCCAGAGGTGGACTGACAAGTCACTATCATTCTGGGCCTGCTGCGGCGGAAATGTTACGTCTGTAACTACTGCAGTAGGCTGACTCTGTCTCTTTTTTGCAGCAGCACAAGTCACTGGCCCAGGTGAATCAATCTCTGATGGTTCAGCCTCAATTATGACTTGGCCGATAGGTAGCAAGTGGTTACGGTGCATGGTCTCGACAGCTTTGGAGTTATTCTCTGGGTGCACCTTGTACATTTGTAACCCCCCTGCAAATGGGGGTTCCCAAAAGACTTCCAGGAGCTTGCTTGAATACTCCAAGCCTGAATGGTGTTTAAGCCATTTATCAGTGAGTGTTTTTAGAACCTCTGGTACTGTCTCTTTAAGAGCTGTCTGCTTGCAGACATAATTAGTTGTATGGGGGACTGTGTGTTTCTTTGATTGAGTACCACTCGAGCTGCCAATTCACTCCATTTTTGCAGTCACTAAGGGCAAAGGAACCTATCTGAAAGATGTAACTGTTTGCCAGAAACCATTTAGAGTAATAATGAAATTACAGTTTGTCTAACCTGCTTTCTTTGCAGTCAGAACTGTGTCTGCCTAGTTCCCCATTCTGGTTTTGAACTGCTGAACTGGACCAATCAGTGTGAAATTAAGCTAGCTCTAAAATGGTGCCTTGGAGTGAATCAGAACTTGGACTCATAATCTGAGCCAGCCACAAGAGGATTGTATGGGCAGTGACTCTGGAGATGTAGTTTTAGACTTGGCGCCTTTTGGACCAACAGGAGCAGTCTATTGTGAGTGACAGCAATCCAGTCAGAACTGGGAGGAACTCAAGGGAAGTGCCGGTTTTGTCTGTTGGGTTGCAGCTGAGCTCTGGGTGAAGGAAGGAGCCCTGTGCTTTTCAGTGTGCAGTTTTAGTCGGGAAGAGTGTGTAAGGCCCAGGTTCGGTCTGCAGCTTGTGTAACTGCTTGTTAGGACTGAATCAATCCTGAAGAAATCAAGATATCTGAGAATGAAACAGGCTCACCTGTGAAGACTGGAGAGTCTCAGTCAGTCTGGCAGTAATTGCGATAGGGATAAAGAAGCAGCCTGCCTGGTATAGTACTTTCTGTTTTACCATATAAATGTGTGAAGAGGCTTAGTACCTCAAGTGAATCCTGCTCCATTAAAGGACTTTTGCTTGTTACTGTTCGCCATATAAATATGTGAGGGTCTCGTGGAGCTCAAGAGTAGCCCTGCTGACATCGAAGGACCCTATCTTGCTTGGAGGTCATAGATACTAATTCAGGGTCACTCCTGTTGAATTGCCACATTGAATCCAAATGGAATCACTGTACTGCTGACTGTTTAAACTAATTTTCTTTCTCTGTGGGAAGAGGGCCCCTACCAGCTGCCACGGTTTGGACTAGCTACTAGGGCTTGGGTACCCAGGACAGTAACTGGAAGGATAGGCCTGTGCACAGAGCCATAGGTAGATGAGTAAAGTGATAAGCTAATTAACCTGATTTCCCCCTGTCCTTGTTATATTCCCCTAAATAAATCCGAGCTGCTTGTTTCAGCAAAGTTATACTGCCTGGAGTATTTGTCTATGTTAAAGTATTGTACTGTGATTGTTGCACTGTATCTTATTTTACAGGAGGTCCCAGTGCCTGAACCACCCCTGGGGGTAAGTATATACTGTGAAGGTAATTCTGATATATTGTGTGGGCCACTAGTGGGAAGAAAGGGGGGTTGCAGTGTCCCAGAGGGCTGTGACCAAGTAAGTTTAACTATTGCAAACCCTGACCACTGGGTGGAGGCACCCGCCATTGGATCCAGGCCCCTCAACCTGTTAGTGGCAAATCAGGCAGGGGTAGTAGCCCCTGTGATAGCGCCATCTAGGGGTTACACACTGGTAAATCATTCAACTTTCCAACTACTACATGGGGAAGATGGTGCCACCTATCAGCAATTTTGTGCTTGCCATGCAGTCCCAAATTGCGTGACAACACACGGACTCCAGGCTGAAGTTCTTGAGCCTTTACTTTTTTATCATGCCTCTCTTTGTTGGCGAGCTTTCTTTTGGCGGCCATTGTCTGGGCCAGTTAATAGGCATGGTTCAATTGAGCTCTCAGCTTCTGTACATACTGCAGGTAATTTTTGGCTCGGGCCCCATCTGGAGAGACCCCAAAGCAGACATCAACGGGCAGTCGGGCCTCCCTCCCAAACATGAGGCGGTAGGGGGAGAACCCAGTAGTGTCATTTTGTGTGCAACTGTATGTGTGGACCAAGGTGCTAATCTGCTGGCACCACTTAGGCTTGTCTTTGGGATGGAGGTTGCCCAGCATGTCTAGAAGGGTGCGGTTAAAATGTTCTGGTTGATGGTCCCCTGGGGTGATAAGGGGTGGTTTTAGACTTCTGTACCCCCCACAGAGACAGCATTTATTTGATTAGCCAACTTTCAAAATCTCTGCCTTGGTCAGAGTTGATCCGCTGAGGGGTACCATAGTGGATGAAGACATTTTCCACTAGCACCTTGGCCACGGAAGAGGCCTTTTGATCTTTAGTTGGAAAAGCTTGTGCACACCATGTGAAATGATCCGTAACCACTAACACATTGCCAATATTCTGCTGATCAGGTTCTAAACACAAAATTCTATGCAGACCAGTTTCATGGGGGTGCTGGTAGCAATATTGACAAGGGGCAGCTCTCTGAGGCAGGGCTTTCCATTGCAGGCAATGACTGCAGGTCTTTACATGGTGCTCAACATGGCTCCCATTTTGGCCAGAAGAATCGAGATCGTACGAAGTCGAGAGTTCTGTCAGTACCAAGGTGCTCCATGTGATTGTGGAGGGATCTCAGTACAAAATCTTTAAAGGCCGTGGGCAGGACCAATTGCTGCCTATTTACTTGACTGCCACGATCCACTGTCTCTCTGTATAACAACTGACTGAGTAGCTTCAACCTGGGGCCTTCTTTAAACAATAGAGCAGTTCGCAAGACAGTGTAACACAACTTGGACACATTTTTCCCCATGCGCAGGGCATGGAGTACAGGCTGAATCATACGATCTTGGAATTGAGCCCACTGAATGCTGTCATTGTCAAATTGAGGTAGTGCACTAATACCTAGAGCAGAAAAGTGGCAATAGGCAGCCGGTATGCAGGTATCAGGAGGGACCAAGCAATCTACTAAACAGTCCACTGTGTCCGCAGACATCTGTTCATCTCGGTAAAACTTTTGGCACAAGGCTCGGATGTCAGGTTCAGACAGCCTGACCCAATCACTCCTGGAAACTGGCCTTCGTGACAAGGCGTCAGCATCAATAGGGTTCAGTCCTGGCCTGTATTCAGCAGCATAATCATAGGTTGATAAGGCGAGAAAGCCACCAGTGCCCAGTGGCGTCTAACTTAGCTGAAGTCTGTACATAGGTTAACAGGTTATTGTCGGTCTTCACCAATATCTTTGCCCCACAGAGGTATTCCTGAAACTTGTTGATGATGGCCCATTTTAGCACAAGGAACTCCAGCTTGTGTACAGGATAGTTTCACTCTGACAGTGTCAAGCTCCTACTGGCGAAGGCCACTGGTCTCAAACCATCCTCATGGGCTTGATACAACATAGCTCCTAGACCCTGCAAACTGACTTCCATATGCAGTACATAGAGCTTGGTGGGGCCAGCATAGGCAAGGATGGGGGTGTGGGTGAGCTGGTATATGACTTTGTGGCAGGCTGCTTCACATTCGGGAATCCAGCAGGGCCCAAAAAGTTCACCTGTGCAGAAGTACACTTTCTCTAGTTCTTTGACGGACCCTTTTTGATGTTTATGATTGGTAGGAGGGTAACCCTGGGTAAGATTCAAGAGCGGGCGAATCACCTTTGAATAATCTTTTATGAACCAGAGGTAGTAGCCACAGAACCCCAGGAAACATTGTATTTCTTTCAAAGTATGGGGCTGGGGCCAAGTAATCAGTGATTCAACCTTACAGGGATCTGTCTCTATCCCTTCTGCAGGTACTATGTGCCCCACATTCTTCACGGAGGTTTGAAAAACTGGCACTTGTCAATGGATAGCTTAAGGCCAAAGTCTTCCAATCAGTCTAGGGCTTTAAACAGTTGGGTCTCATGCTCCTCTAATGTGCGTCCAAACAAAATGACATCGTCTAGGTACACTAGACATTGCAGCAAGTTCATATTTCCCATTGCACGTTCCATCAGTCGCTGAAAGGTTGCAGGGGCACCTGAAATCCCCTGTGGGATTCTCAGGAATTCGTAGAACCCCAAAGGGCATATGAAAGCTGTTTTCTCACAGTCTTCCGGGGGCCATCAGGCTCTGGTACTGTCCACTGCAAAAATCTAATACCGAAAACCATTTGCTCCCATTCAAACAATCCAGGGCATCTTGTATACGGGACATGGTGTATTGATTGGGGATGGTTCGCCGGTTCAGAGTTCGATAATCAACACACATCCTTACCGGCCCATTCTTCTTATGCACAACCACAATGGGAGAGGCATATGGGCTCCTTAATTCTTGTATCACACCAGCAGCGAGCATTTCCTGCAAGTGTCTCCTCACATCATCTATGTCTGCTGGGTCGAGTCGTCGGGATCTCTCTCGAAATGGCCAGTCATCATGCAGGCATATGTGATGCTCTGCACCCTGGATGCACCCCATATCCCATTCTTTTAATGAAAACACTTTGTCCGTCTGAGCGAGTTTCTTGCTAATTCTAGCCTTCCATTCAGTTGGCAACAGGGAGTCACCAAAGCCAAATAAGTCTGGGGTCACTCTCTCTTTCTCGAAAGAGCACTTGTTGCTGGGCAATATGGCAGTGTCGGTGCAGTGTACTGTAGCTAGGGTGCACCCTCTGTTCACCTGAATCTCCCGATCTGACACATTCTGAATCTGGACCATCACTCGTCATGCACAGGCGTGGGCACAAGCAGGCAAGATGCTGGGTTTGACCAGTAATCCCTCTGGCAGCTTTCCATCTCCTGGTGCATCTAACATTAATATTTTGTTCTTTACGTTTCTCTTTAGGCGGACTTCTCCATTAATTGTGCACTGGGCGTTGGGGGGCCAATACCAAGGAGTCAGGTTCCTTTTTCCACACTATCCCCACTGGCTCATATGTGTCCACTTCTTCGGGTCTCTGTTGTCAGTCATAAGCCCTTTTTACTAAGGCTGGAATTCCTAGGGCCCATCCAGTCAGCTGCCCTTGTTTCTCATGGCAGAGTTGGGCGTTTGTTCCAATTAACAGGGGAACCCCATCATACAGTCAGGTGGGGGGAGACACACTAGGGCCAGTGTCTCTACTTGCCCGTCTATGCCAGTGACAGTTGCAGGACAAGACAACCAGAGGCGGGTATGTCCTAGATATGGATAAGATTTATCACTCAGCCCCACACATGTAGGCCTTCAGGGATTGGAAGGGCACATCACATAAGTGTTTGTCATACCAGTCCTGAAACAAAATGGTCACTTGAGACCCACCATCAAGCACAGCCCAAGTAGGAATACCATTCACAGCCACATTAGTCTTCATTGAAGGGCCCACTATCTTGGACCAGTCTGGAGGGACAACAGCAGGGGCCTGAACAGACAATTTAGCCACAGAGGGGTTTGAGTTAGGATGACTGAAGCCTTTACTGCGGTCATTTTGTGCACCCCTTGACCACTGACTCATTTTCTGAAGCTCTCCTTGAAGCTGGTTCACCACTTTCTCTAAGTCCTTCTGAGACTGGCATTCCCTCTTCAAATGGCCATCCTTGACGCAGCTGTGACAAATGACACGCTCTCAGGGCATCCTTGGGGAAAACATAGCAGGGAATGCTGGAGCATCAACGGGAGACTGTGATCCAACTTCTGTGGGTAGTGTACCATGTCTCAAAAGTTCCTTTAGGGTGGTAGTCAATTCCTTGAGCTCAGCCGAGAAGCCACCCTCAGTAGAGGATGCCTGAGGGTGCACCCCCACCCCCATAACAGTCATGTCCTGACAGGGGCCAGTTCTCTGTCAGCAGTGGATACCTCAGCGAACGCACCCAGTTGTACTTTTTTGACTTCCTTCAGCAACTCCTCCACCCACCATTTAGCCCACGTCGGGACACTCTTAGTGGTCACCATTTCAGAAGGGCCTTCTGGTGCCATGATCACTTGGGCTGCACTCACTCCATAATTACAATCTCCCTCTTCACCTTCTACCTCCCGGAGTTCTTTTATCAAGTCACAGCAGTCAGGTAGGTTACCTGTTGTATCCTGGAGCCTTAACTGGATGATCTGCAGTTTAGAATGCTTGGCATGTTGCAGTACGTACCCCAATCTCACACGGTTCAAATCACTAGCAGTTACCCCACCTTTCCGGTGAGCTTTCTGCAGAGCTCTTTCTATGCGAGTAACATAAGCAGACAAATTTTTCCCCTTCCATTGTTTGGTACCTTGAAATTTCCACATCAACGTCTCTTCTGACTCAATGCTTCCAAAAGTGCCTTCAAGTATAGATTGGTACTTCTGAGCAGATGCATCAGGGTTCGTGGACCTCAAAAATGTAATGGCTTCAGGGGCGGGGCCCCTCAAACTTTCTATGATTCTTTTCTGCTTCTCAGCCTCTGCACACTGCCACTAGGGTACCAAGGGGGGCAACATAGTCGATCCAGATCTCCCACTCATCCTCCCCCTGGGGGTTGGGAGGGTGCCCGAGAAGATTCTCAGCCTTTGGTAGGAGTTGTGACTAATGGCGCGTACAGGTATAGGGGCCAGCATTGGCAGAGGCACAGAAGGCGGGGCAGTAACAGGTGCTGGAGTGGGAGGGGGTGTTAGGGTAAAGAAACCCCCCAGTTGGCAGGAACAGTTTCTTAAAGTCCTCTACGGTTTTCCCTTCCTCCAGCAACAACTTAGCAAATTTCTCCTCAAAAGTCTCAGATAATGGTGGGAGCTCATCCTCCCCAGGGTCTTTACTGTCTTTGTTATCACTCTCCAGGCGGCTGGGATCCCTTCTGTTATCACTCTACCAAGGCTATGAAAGTTTGGGTGATCAAATTAGCCTGTCGACCCACCACCACAGGGTTTTTTAAACATTCAACTTTGAGAGTGCTCCTCTACAGTGTCCTTACTAGTACCCAAGGGAATAGCCAGTACAAGAAGAGCATTTTGGTGGTCGATCTCTTGCCTAGTACACCACCCCATCAACTGGTGTACAGCCATTTCTACTGGGGCAGCCATTAATCTTTAACAATAACTTGTAATTTTTGGCCACTAGAAGGCACAAAATCCCAGCAGCGAGCCTCCAAGAAGTAACCCCTAGGTGGCGCTATCCCACAGGCTACTACCCCTGCCTGCTTGGCTAGTAGCAGGTTAAGGGGCCTAAGTTCTGCAACAGGTGCCTCCACCTGGAGGTCAGGGTTGGTAGTGGTCAAACTAACCTGGGCACAGCCCTCCAGGACACTGTAACCCCCCTCTTTCCCTTCTAGTGGCCTGAGCAATATACGATAATCACTTTCACAGTAACCCTTATACACCATACAAGTACCCACACTGTTTGCACTTACCACCAGGGCTGGTTCCTCTGGCTTGACTCTGGGACCACCTGTAAAACATGGTTATGCACAGCAAATAGCTACAGTACAGTACTCTTGGCACAAACTGGAGCCACAGTCAGGTTAAATGCAGAAAAAATCAGATCTGATTTATTCAGGGGACTCGAACAAGGAAGGGGCGTAATCAGGTTGACTGGCTTAAAGGCTATATTGATCAAACAGTTATGCATGCGCTTTAAGTCCCCACACAGTCACACCTCTGGGTACCCAGGTAGGAAGACAGGCTAGCCAGGAACGTTGGAGCTGGTTTGGGCCCTGTGATGGAAGAAAGCAACATGCACAACACACACTATTTGTAATCTGGAGCCGGAGGGCTCAGTTCGTGAAAGAAAAAGCAACCAAACAATCAGATGACAACACTTTAGATTTAGCTGTTGTTTCAGGAGCTACCCTGATGTTTACTCACAATACCCAATACTGGACACAGGCAGGATGAAATCAAGACTGCAGGTTTTGAGCTGGAGTGCACAGAAGGCGGGGCCCACACAAATCACTGAGGCCATTCCTGTTGAAGTGTTGAGCAGGGGGCTGATCCCCAGGCAGGCCCCTCGTTGATTGCTTTCTCTGTGCAGTGGGTAGTCGGGCTGGGCCAGTGTGGCAAGGCCCAGGCCCAATGGAGATGATTTTGCATTCAGTCCATGGGGCTGGATGCGGGCTTCCAGCAAGCAGAATACAGTTTTAAGTACAGTGGGGAACCAAATCACAACCCACTAGCAGCACACAGCACATTTACATGTAAGGAAATGCTAATGAAGCTTCAAGCAAGCAGAACACAATTCAAACCACAGTGGGGAACCAAATCATGACCCACTATGAGCACACAATACATTCACATGTAAGGAAATTCCACTGTACCAGGCAAAAGGTTTTCCAGTCATAATTACAGAGTCTCTGCACAATCCGGGAGTTCAGAGTTGGCTGGAGGTCCAGACAGGCTGATTGCATTCAGCAAATCTTCGGTCTTCTTCAGGTAGGAGTCTGGTCACAATTCAGTGGCTTACTTTGCTCTCCCAAGTTTGGATTCAGTCCGAAAAAGGCACAAGTTCCCTCTCAGGGACAGCAGACAGGCATGCAGGCCAAAACTCAGGCCTTTCCACAGTTCTCCCACCCGAATCTACGCCGGGGCTGCTGCTTGAATCATTCATGCTGTTATCTCTTCACTTCCCAACTCAGAACTAACTGAAACTGCAAGCAGTGTGGGACTTCCCAAAGATCCAAAAGGTTCGGCTGGTTGATCTGTTTGTCAGTCACAATAAGGGCTCCCCTTCCAGGTTATTTTAGGCGCCAAAATGCAAAAACTACAATTCCTACAAATTTTGACCCCACCAAGCCCCTGTAGGCAGGATTCATTTTAGAGTCCCAAATGTACTGATTGCCCCATTTCAGCAGTCCAGGACCAAGATGATGGAAACAACCAGAACTGTCCATGCTGCAAAGAAGGCAGGTTAGAACAAACTGCAATATTATTACTACTCTAACAAATGATCAGCAAACAAATACATCTTCTAACAGAGCTCCCTCTCAGATTAATTATGACTGCAATCCAGGCAGCTCTTAGACAGTACACAGAGGTTATAATGGCACTCTGGCAATCACATTTAAACTGCAAAAACGCAGGACACCAGCCTGGCAGTGAGCATTTAGACAAGCTCAAGGAAGACTTTTCGGGAACCCCCATTTGTACGGGGGTTACACCAGGAAGAATATGCAAATCACCAGGAACTAATTTAGACAGGTTCGGCTTTATGCAGCAGTGCATGGCGCCAAATGGCCTCTGACATACTCTTCCATGATTATCACATTAGTACACAAATGTATTTACCTAGTGCACAGGCATCTCATACGCAACAGCTACAGCTGTGTTTGCTTAGCAGATCACAGTTCTGTTCCTTTTTGTAGAAAGACCGACTGCGGATACAATTCAGGCTATTTCCACCTCACTCAGAGATGCACTGCTTACACATAGGCCTCCATTCTGAGTTCCAGTTTTATGGGTCACAAAACAGAGCACTTGTGCTCACCTAAAAAATTGCTATGCTGAGAGCATTAGACTTGCACTGGATGGCAAAGCGACCCCCTCCCCTGGCATTAATCTCGAAATGCAAATCAGGCATTCCAACTGTTAAAGGGGAAGTCTCCCATAGTTTCACACCCATATTTTCCCAACTCCTTATGTGTAACTGTTGTGTTCCTCCTCTAGTTGCCAGCAGTACTATTGGTGTCCAAATCTAGATTATAAATAAAAATATACAGCCCCCAGAAGTTGTCAATGTGTTTGTCCTCCATTTTACTATCAATGCTGCTGGAGGATGATGTCATCAGAGCAACAGACAATGGTGCTGCACTAAATGCTGTTCCACCAGTAAACAGAACCCACAATGTTTGGTCCCCCACTTGAGTAATGGGGGAACTCTTTAAGTGTTGTGCACATCCTGAAGTGCAGGTCTAATAGGGACTAGGACCATATGAGTGTGATTCAGCACTGATTTGACATGTATATACAGTATGCCTATAAGGAAGTGCCTCTATGTGTTGTGTTAATGTTTCTGTTAGCAAAAACAGTTTACCCAATAATGACTCTGGGTACAACAAGAGTCTTAAGTAGTATTATACTGTGTAGCTGTTGTATTATGTTCTGTGTGTGTTAGCATTCTCTGTTTTGACTGACACCAGCAGTGAGACACAATCTTGCAAAAATGCCCTTCCCTTTGTAAATAAGCAGTCAGTGATTGGATGGCTGATGTAAGGCAATAAAGAGTTCAGCTATAACAAGGAACAGGTTACCAGAACATCAGCTGCACCATATGGAGGAAGAATAATCTAGTGGTTAAAGCACATACACAAGAACTGGGAAACTCTGGTTCAAATCCTACTAAAATCCCTTACTCTCTAACCCTTAACAAGTTCCCCTAACCTCCTTGGGAACTGTGATGGCACCTCACATCCATGACTTTAAAAGTGCCCCCATTCCCATTATAAATCATTAGCAGTGATGTGAGAGCTGCAGCACCTCACTTTGAAGGTACTGAAAACAAGCTGTGGCAGCCAGGATGTCCCTCACAAACCAGATGCTACACTTCAGCTGTTGTAGGTAAAGAAACTAATCAGTCTCAGTGTTTGTAGTACTCTGTATTTGCTTAGCTCATTCCTCCCATGTCATATGCATTCTGTGTCTGGGTATTTCCAGTCAGAACCCAGATGTAAGGAGCATTTGAAATGTAAAACAATACACTTTATAAAGTAAGTGATCTAGCTCTCACTTTCAAGCTGCTGAAAGGAGTGTATAATTGTGCAAAGGAGGAATTCAGTCTTGTGCATACCTCTCAACTGTCCCTGATTTTGCCTCAAAATGTTACTGTGTCCCTCCTAAATATCGTGTTCCCATGACCAAACAGTGGGAGTTGTAGCACAAACTAATGTCAAACATTAAAATTACAGACTTGTTCTTCCTTAGAAAATGCATTTTACACAAACCCATTATTCTACCAGCTTCCTGAGTGGATACCACCAATTTTGAAGATGTGTCCCTGATTTATTTAAGCCTTGTCCCTGATTTTTTGAGGCAGGAGGTTGAGAGGTATGGTCTTGTGTGATTCTTTGGGAAACTGCTCAAGCCTACCTTGTAAATGAATCCTCTCAAGGGTGTTCACCTGGTTCACTACAGAGTGACTGATTGACTGCTCGATTGATTAATTGGTTGGTTGATTGGTTGATTAACTGATTCAGTCTACTGCTTTCCACAACATGTTACAACTGTCTCACAGAGAGAAATGAGCAGTACACAGGAACAGCTTTGTTTCCTGTGAATGAAATACTATTAGATGTATTATTTGCTCTACACATGCAGTATTAAGGCTACAAGTACCACTCCCTGTGTGAGTTGCATAAAGGGGCACTGTCAGCTTTGCCCCTTTGTTTTGATCGAACTGTGAAAAGTATGCCTCCTGGCACACACCTATCAAGCATGTAATACAAAATGCCCCTACATGTTTAAAAGTGAAGGCTTTTTACCTTTAAAAGATATTTTTCATAAAATAGAGATTCCCTCGGTCCGGTTGTAAGGCACCCATGTCCCGGAAGCACATCCAGGTCGGGAACGCAGATCTGCCACGAGCACAGTCCCAAAGTGCGAGTTTACCCATGCCACGAATACCAGAATGTTTATCTTGTCGGGCTGTATGAAAAATGCTGCTGCATTTTTTGCTGCTTAGCTATTTCTGTTGTGATTAGGGGTGAACAGATCTGTCAATACCCCCTTATGCTTTCCTATATACATTTCTGACCATATAAATGGTAAACTATGGCTACCAACAGTAGCGTCATCTATAAATGAGTCAGCTATGTTAATAATGTTGCTGTCTTGCAAATACTACTTCTTCTGGCAGTATTGCCTCTCTATGACGATGTCTCTCTCTTTCTAACCATCCCCATACACACCAACTCGATGTCTGGGCCCTTATAGCAACCTTATCCTCTCTCATTCACCAACTTATGCATGCTGTTTTAGAACAGTTTTGGTACACCTTATTATACATAATTCTACCTGAAGTAATTCTGTACCTTCCCCATATGGAGTGACTGCTCGAAGCCTAAATAATAAATAATATAATAAGGAATATATACTCTTGTTGTTCTTTTTCATGCAACCTGGACTTCCTGGCCTTATCTCTATAAATCCAGTAATTCCGGTCTCTCTTTCTAATCAGGCTATATTCAAGCAACCGTTCTCCGTAAACAGTTCCCTTATCATATACCTGACCTGCACCATATCAGTTCAAAGTAAGACTTTATTATCTTTCCATTATGTACTATTTTAATAAACTATATGAATACAGATGTATATAATATATATTTATACAATGGGGTAAATTCAATCAGCCAAATCCTGTAACCTGGTTGGTTGGCTGGTACCTTCCCAGCACTGTAAATCCTCCAGTATACCCAATGGAAAAGGCACCTTCTGAATACCTATCTTTCAGTCTCACCCTGATGTGAGGTGAGAGGGTCATGTTATTCATTTACTGACCCATATCTCCCGACACGTCCAAGATGATATTATATTATAAGACTACTGGCTTAACTAGCAGAATATACAAAGACACCAGAGACAATATAGCTAACCAAACCCATGCAGCCTAAATTAACTGGAGTACAGCTCTAAAATACAGTATAACCGACTCCCAATGGAAAAATTGTTGGACTTTTTGCCATAATACCTTCAAGGATGCACGTAACTTGCTCATCCAACTCAAAATTCTTCATCTCTGGTATAGAATGCCAACAGTATTACACCGTTTTGGCCTAGTAGATAATGATCATTGCTGGCATTGTAACTCTCCAGGTGGTGATCTGTTTCATATTTTATGGCAATGTAACTTTTCTCTCGCATTAACTGTTTATATACTAATTGTTATTGCTACCTTCTTAAGTTTCTTCTATGTGTTTCTATACTTTACAGCAATGAATGCAGATACAACTTTTGTATTAGAAGTTTGATATACCTTTCTTCCACTCCTTCACCTCTATTTTGTATACTACCTAAGGTATTCAATTATAGCTTTTGAAATCCTCATTGAACTTCTAGCTATTACAATCACGTAATGTATTGGTCCTTAATATTGTTGTATCACGCTCTATGCTCTTACATTGTGTAACTGTTTGTTGCTATTAATGTGCGATTAAAATGAATAAAAAGATTAACTGCAAAAAAAAAAAGGGGGTCACCAGTAATTATATGAAAATAAAAGACTGGGAAAGGCACACCGACCCAAGGCTTGTTTCTACAGTACATGTTTATATGCAAATGAGTGACAGGAAAAAGGCACACAGAGCCGTTTGTTTCTATAGTAGCCGTTTGTTTATATGTATAAATTAGTGACTGTGAAAGACATACAGAGCCAGCGTGGCATTCAGGTGTGACCTGAGGTAAGGGTACAGGAAGTTGCTTAACAGGGTAAGAGAAGGAAGAGATGAAGTGGTTAGGTTAGCTGTTCCAGATACAGAGGAAACAATAACAATGGCCCACAAGTCAGAAAAGTAGAGTGATATGTATAACCTGGGGTGTGGGGCGTGGGGTTCTGGGTGGAGAACAATAAGCTGAATAAAAAGAGAATATTTTTTATTAGTCTCACTGTATTCCTGGTGTACTGTGCAAAACATGATTTTTTTTTCCTATATGGGGAAGCCAAAGGTTTTTTCCAGATTTGAGAGATGCTCAAAATCTTTTCCATGGCTCGGGAGGCTCACTATCACAAAGTGTGAGAACTAACGTTCTAGTGCACTGCATGCAGCTAATCAGTATACCATCAAAAGCAACTAAGATTGAGCGACTCAATCTCAGTGCCTCTGTTGTGGGCTACCTACAAGGGTAGCGACAGAAAAGGGCAGGGCAGAGGACAGTGACAGTATACTGGAAGGGTATCTGTGAGTTACGTGAGGGGTGGCAAGAAGGGCAGCTGCCAAGCCGGCCTAGTGACATGGTGCATAGGGACACTGGTTTCATTGAGGAGGGTGCAGGATTCGGGCCGAGCACAATATTTTAGTGCTGTGTCGTGCCATTTATTTTTTTCCCTCTGCCTCCTGGTTCTGCCACTTCCCCAACATGCACCTCCCAGCAGTTAGTTATTTTAGTTATGGGGGTGTGGGGGCAAAGCCCCCCACATAAAAAAAAAACAAAGTTATTTCTGGTGCTGGGAATGTACATCGCTGTTCTTGTTTTCGGCAATGTACATTCACCATAACCGCGATCGTCCTTTCACGATCAGCCATCATCACATAGAATCATGCTCATCAGATGCTTGTCCTCACAAACACACACACACACACACTTGAGCACACACACATATACTGTACGTGCTTTATTTTACTGAATAATTTCATCAGCTTTAGTTAGTATTCATTGTAAGACTAAATAATGATGAACTGAAAGACATGCAAAAGTAAAAATACAGCTAGCTCATTCAACCAACAGCATTGAGGAGGCTTATAGTGTCTGTTTTATGTGTAGTTAATCTGTGAAGCTGGAACAACAAAGCAATACGAGTTTCACAGGCAACCTGCTTAGTTTTGCTTTATGATGTTAGTGTGAGCATAATAAAGTGAGATGCCTGTTAAATGTAAAACGAAGTTCCTTGACAAGTGCTTAACTGTCAGACCTGCCATTGCTAACATCAGCACAGCTTTCCTCTCACTGCATCTGTTTCAGTCGCAGTAAAGCCTCCACATGCTCTGGCAAACGGAGTGGTATATCAAATTTAAAAACCACACACTACAAGAAAATTACATTTTGACACAGTAAAAACAGTGAGGCCCAGCACAAATACATTACTCAGTTCTACACATAACAAAAAAGAGACCTCAATACACTGTTTTTTTAATGCTGGTACTGTACATCCCCATGGAAACCATTTGTTGTGTGAGAGGAGGGTGTAATTACCTGATGCTATCCCTAGTCTTACTTTCAGCTGTGTGTGGATGGTGTAACTACCTGATCCCCCCCTTAAACCATCAGCTGTGTGTGGGAGGGTGTAATTATCTGATAGTTCCCATTCACCATCTAACATTAGTGTATTGTGGGAGGGTGTAATTACCTAATGAGTTCAGTTCCAGAGGGTTAGTGCTGTAATCAGTGTTTTCCTAGGGTTGGTACAGCGGCTAAAGGGCGGCTAGCCCGATACAAGACCAAATACAAGCACAAGTTGCGACTGCACTCAGACCAGTAACTCGCACATGCAGTCAGGAATGACTAAAGAAAGGTAGTTATTTTTCAAAATAAAGACTTGACACTAGTCACACAAAAAACACTACCAGCTGGTAGTGTTTTTTGTGTGACCAGTATCAAGTCTTTATTTTAAATCTCCCAATCATTCCTGACTGCATGTAATACAATCTAAATCTGTAGCAACTTATGTAATACCTGATGCTCCACCCGCTAACCATCAGCAGTGTGTGGGATGTGACTGGTCCACATCCTCCTGAGTGAGGACCGAGAAAATGGGGTCTGAGATCAACTCCTCTATATCATCCGACGAGCGGTCGAGCAAGCAGGAAGATCTCCATGGCCTGCTAGGCCAGAGTTGAGGTTGACAAGCCCAAAGATAGTACTGAGGAGCTCTCGACCTTCCCCTTGACTGAAGGGGTGTCTACTAGAGTCGAGCAGTCAGGGAAGTCGAGGGATCAGGAGTACCTCGATCTCTCCTGGTCCTACGTCAGGAGTCGGTGGTGCTTATGCTTCTTGCAGTGGTGGACAGGGCTCTCCCCCAAGATCTGGAGGGTCATGCACATTTCACATTTCATGGAACTCCTTCTATGAATGACTCTCAATGCTGGCCTCAGCCAGGAACAGTGTCAAGACTGCAGCAGCTGCCTCTTCCTCCTCAAGGGCCACAAGCTGAAGGGCAGACCCAGCAGTCGCCAAGGCTTTCTTGTGGTCATTTGGGCAGTCTTTCAGATCCCACTGTGAAGACTATCTGAGGATATGCCGATGCTTCCTATTATTAAGAGATGTTGGGAGCATTGATAAACAGAGGCCCCAACCGACTCTGTTGTGCTGCTTGCTCATGTAGTACAAGCACGTCATGTGCATCGGTGGCCAACATTTTCTGCTAGCACCGAACACAAAATCTGAACCCAAGCTTCTGATGCTCCACCTTCATCAATGTTACAGAGTCGAAGGGACCACGAAAAATGGCTACAAACTTCAAAAGTTTCAAATAAAGTTTGCCTATGGCGGACTAATTTCTTAGTGAAAGCACAAAGGAGATGACCTGTTCTTCCTGCTGAAAGAAAGATCTGATGTCACGGAAAGGAGTTGAGCAATATACTGCCCGGGAGGTGGGAGAAGCTTAGCTTCAAGACATCCAATGAATAAGCACTTCTGGTGGAACTGCCAGTGTGTGGCTAGTGAACAGTATCAATGCCAGTAGACACAAGTTTCCTTTTTCCTTTTTTTTTTTTAACTTTCTTTCTTCGTTGAGATCCCAGGAACTCTCACAGGCAGGCCCTTCTCACTCCTACAACACTACCACCCACCTGGTACTTGTTCTTCTGGGAAATCAGGGACAGACACTTCCTACCTCGCCTAGCCCAACAGACCCCCGGCTTTGAACCCCCGGGGCAGGGCCATCAAACGACCCTGGTGCTCTATCTGTAAATCTAATGTGCTGGACCAGGGCAAGGTGAGGGATTGGGAGAGCCAGAGAGATGAGTCCAGCATTGGGTGTGTGGTTGCGGGGCCCTGGAGGCTGCTATCGCCAATCTTGGGACTCAGGGTTTTCTGCTTGGTGATTGCCCCTGAGGTGGCATGCGTGCTGTGACATCAGTGCAGTGAAGGAGTGGACCATCCCCTTCCACAGATGTCCAAGCCATTCCCCAGTGTTACGTCCCCACATGGTGCAGTCCCCCCCCAGCTCCACTGGGGGCCACTGCAGATAGGAAACCCCTGGATCCCACCCAGGAGAAGCAGTCCTCCAGACACTTGATCCTTACCTCCCTGCTGACTCCCAACAGCCCAAGTCCGCTTCTGAACCCAGGTCAGCAGCGTGGCAGTGTGGCGTCCAGTGCTTCAACCCTCAGCACCACTGGGCTGGCAGAAGCAACAGTTTCTAGTGGTCAGATCCAATTTAAAGTTGGTGAAGTGAAAGTCTGATCCAGTTTAAACTTGATGAAGTGGGAGACTATTTGGTTTGGTTCACCCATGCTTGTGAAATTAATTTTGCTGATGGCAATTATGGCGTAGACAAAATGCCACCTGGCATTTCAGTGTCAGGCATTTCGTATCCATGAGTTACAGTGCCAACGCACCCTCCCAGGAAATGATCACTTTTGCAGGGGGCTTTTCCCCCAGCATTCCCCCCCAAACTAAATATAACCTCCTCCTGGGTGGGCATGCCTCAGAGGGGTTAGAAACTGTGTGGATGCAAAGGGTGACATGAGGGAGGGGTGATCTAAAATCAAAATCACCCCTTTCACTGTTGCCCTTGTTCCGGCGACATAATTGCTGCTACTGAAATGAGTTGGCAATTTGACATACTATGATTTGGTTTCCTACTGTTTGTGCAAGGCTTGGAAAAATCTGAAGATGGCAAAGTTGAAATATATGTCAAGTAACTCCCAAGACTTTTCAAACTGAAAGCTCCAGCTAAAAATGCAGGAAAGATCGTTGAGGCCTCCTCTGGTGCAGAAACAGAAGTGACTTTAATTTCCCTCAATGCTGCAATGGAAAAGCCACACAAATCTATTGAACTGTTAAACTCTAAATTTGGCTCATTTTCACAGAGAGAGACTCCAGGCAATTGAGCAGTAGGTGGAGACCCACAGCATGGGGGTCACAGAGGTGGCAAGTGCTGCAGGCAAGGCACTAACTGTTTCTGCTGACCTGCTAAATGAGAACCAACTACTGCACTCCCATTTAGAGCATTCTGAAAATGTATTGCAGGAAAGAAATGTCAGCATCAGTGGTCTTTCTGAAGGTTTTCAAGGAGAGGACCCAATACCAACCATCATCGCATGGCTTCAGGAGGCTTTAGCATTGGGCCTGAATGCCATGTGGCTGGAGAGTTGGAGAAATGCTACTGGTGACCCCTCACGGGCTGTGGATCCCGCCATCCCTAGAATTGCATTGCTTGAATTTACTTCTGTTCTGCGACGGGATGCAGTACTGTCGGCAACAAGACGAGACAAAAGATTTTAAGGTTGACAGGAAGAAAATTCAAATGTATCCAGACCTCAGTTTTAGTACAAGACAATGGCAGAAGAGTTCTGACAGAGAAAATGGAAGTTATGGGAGTTTAATGTTCTATTTAGCTCAGTCCACCCTGCCAAACTTTGGGTGCAGTACAAGAGTCAGACACATGTTTACAATGACCCAAAGGAGTTGTCAAACTTGTTAAAACAGATCAAGACCTGCTGAGAGTTCAAACAGAACTCTGAGCTGGTTACTTGAGGGACTTTACTAACTGGATCTGGCTTCGTCACTGTAAGTACGAGACAACAGAGAATGATGGACTTTCAGCCTGTACTGGATGTAATTTATTGCTGCTTTGAACTGGTATAAATTTGTCATATAAACTGTTGGGTTACTCTGCTTGGGCACTTTCTAGACTCCCTTGGAAATAACTATTTTGCCAGCTGCGTCATTCCCCAGGTTCAAGAGGGCATTGATGTGACAGGCACTTCATAGAGACTGCTAATTCTTTATTTCTGCTCTGCGCATAGACTATAATAGTTAATTACATTTTTGAGTTCTGAAAAAGCGTTTTTCATATATTTGTTAGAAATCCGAGCTGCCAGATATTTTTGACTGCCCACATCCAATCACTGATCTGATCTGGAATTCAACAATCCTATAACATTTCTCAGCTGCTTGTTTAAATAAGACTTAATCTATAGTCTTATAAGTAAGCTGCATCATGGTAACACTACCTTTTTGATGCATATGTTTTGTGGGCCATGGGATGTTTTGAGGTAGAATGATGTGTGTCAGGGGGATGATTAAGTAAATGCCTAACATTTCCTTCTGTATAGGGGGACTATGCACTAAAAAGGGAACTGCCTATGTGATTCGCATCTGCAGCACACAGGCAACCCTAAGTTGGAATGCCAGGCACAAGGGGTCCCATGGATCCCTGGGGACATTCGCAGAAGGGGCTTGTACCCCTTCCGCTCTCAAACCCTTGGCCTTTTGTGCAGGTACACAAGCGGATGGTCCCGGGGAGTGCGGGGAGTGCCCATACTTCACGCCATTCATGAAGGTGCAGCGTCGCGTGAGTGTGGCACAAGATATCTGTTGCGCTCCCACAGCTTACACATGCTGGCTGTGGCAGAATGAAACACACCCTACCATCCTGCCCCAGTCCTCTGGTCAGGCAGGCAGGGCCAGGGGCAGCCATTTGGGCACTCATCCAACTATTTTAAATTTAGGGACCCACTCCATCCCACAATCTCCTGCTCCACCCAGAGCAGGGGACCCGCTGTTGAACCAGGACAAGCATCAGACTGGATGCCAGCCTGTGTCCTCCAATCCACTAGCGAGCACCAGCTCACTAGCGGGACTGGTCCACAGACAGGCACCCTGTGGTGGCCAGTGATCGTGAATGACAGACACCACGTACCTGTCCGCTAGTGCGAAGCTGTGCAGGCTAGGTACGCACCTGTCACGCATACCAGGCCTGCAACACTGCAAAGCTCCCTATATAAGTTAACTCGGACCAAAGATGCATGGCTATTAATTTTTGCTATGTTCTTGTTCAGCTTCCATGCTGGAGTAGAATTTGTTGTTTTATACGGCTTTATTTTAAACTGCTGCACCTCTGGGTGAGAGATGAGCAGGCCTGCATTGTATTTGTAATCCCAGAATGTGATGGCTCTTTGTCAAGTTGTTTTTCAGTGCTAGGTCCTAGACCATTGGCTGCAATTAGTTACTTGTTGAATATTTGTTTTATTAAAGTGGGATCACATGTTGTTTTTGATCTCGGGCTCCCCTGAGGATGTGTTAAAAAGTCAGTGACCATCTATTCTACTACTATCATGGTTCTTATTCAGTGTATTCTGTGCTGTTTTGCTTTCCTGAATTATGAAATGTGCTGTAATGTGCAAATTCATAAACAAAAAGTATTTTTTTTTTAAAAGGAAAGTGCTTTGACTTAACAAGGTCCGCTGGACCCCAAAGGAAGAAAAGTAATGGAAAATTTGAGACAAAATGACAAAGGAAGGTAGCAAATAAAGTGAACAGAGTGCAAAAGTCTTGCTGGTAGCAGAAGCACCAAAGAAGTGTATAAAATAGGCTAGAGTCACAAGCAGGTTTAAACCTTTAAACCTATAATCTGAAGTGTGCATATTTTTTAAACGCTGCAACTAATTTAAGGAGAAAATATAAGTATGAATAATTTCTTATATAAAATATAAATTGTTGAGTGCTTGTATGTTTGTACTCTGTTGTAACTGTTATTTATAGCTTTTTAACTGCTTTCTGAAATGGTGTATAGCCAATCAATAAAATAAATTACTACATGATCAGCAGTCGTCGGAGGACTCTCCCTGTCCTCAGACACATGGCACCATGACTTGAGGCTTCTCTGTTCCAAGGGAAAAAAATCATATCCTAGAGGGATGGGAGCCTTAGTATGCCTCAGTTATTCCATTAGTCTTGGCCAACCTACAGCAGGTTTTGGAGGCCAAGCAGAAGCATCAGCTCTCATACCTACTGGCTCAGATTGCAGCACTTGATAGGCAGCCACGCTCAGTCGTGGCAGAGTCCTGATTTTTAAAGGCCGTTTGACAAAGTCTAGTATTATGATAGCATATCTTTTCTTGCCAACAGCAGTAAATGATGCATACAGGGTAAAATCCGGAACATGGTGTGCTGATTTTACTCAAAGGCATATCACTACAGCAGGCCTGCGGCTCTAGCGGCCATGCCACGGAGCATGTAAGAACAGGGTAGAGCCAGCTATGTCTACAGTATACATGGTTAGTCCTTGTTATGCATGACAAATCAGTCCCTTCAGAAATGCTGTTGTGCACGTTCTTAAAAAGTTTTACACATTCCAAATTAATTTGTTTGTTTGTTTGTTTGTTTGTTTGTTTGTTTGTTTATTCGCTAATGGTAAGCACACTGGAAACAAGTTCCTTTACAGGTGCACTCACATATATTGCATACAGACAATACATAATCAAACATACATATACAATGCAGCAAATTGCAGACAAAATGTCTTTATTACGTATAAAATTCATTAAAAATTCATAAAAAACAGTTACAATTAAATTGAGATTCGAAATACATCCTTAATGCATCGGTAAACTTTTTGACAGAACACAACCACCTAATATCTTGGGGAATTTCATTCCAAATGAATGGAGCAATATAAGCAAAGGATCTTTGTCCACTTTTAGATTTCATAAAAGGAATCTTGAGAAACCTACTGTCTGATCTATGTCTAGAATAATGACCATCAATATATGGTCTCAAAACTTTGAAATACTATGTGAATTCCAGAGTCCATGACTTTATATATGAACTTGGCCACACAGTATTGGAAATTTAATGAAACCGGTAACCAGCCCATTTCTTTCAAAATCACACAATGATGAGATGACTTAGAACAATTTAAAGCAAACTTAGCTATCAAGTGAAGTAAAGTGGATTTCTTTGAAATCACTGTCGAGAAGCAGTGTCAGTAATCATAGCTGCATAGTTCACAATAGGAAGTAAGCAGCAATTTAAATAACCAGCCTAGACTCAGGAATAAGAAATGAACGGATTCTGTACAAAGAACCTAGTCTACAATGTATTCTTGAGGTAACCCTCAAAAATGAGATTCATAACTTAGATGAGAATCTAGTAATACCCAAGATATTGAAATGTATCAACATAGTCAAACAGTAATCCATCAAGAGATTTAACTTCCAAAGTACCAACCTCAGATCTCAGTCTAGTGGGGTACCAAAACCATCACCTTTGTCTTAGATTTGTTTAAGAGTAATTTACAGGCCATAAGTGAAGACTGAAAATTACATTTCTTCTGTTAAAGAAACACCTAGATCTCCAAATGACAAACCCTGCGATATAAATTACTGCATCACAGCGTAAAGTGTTAGAGAAGCATTATTAATCACACTTACTAGTTGATCAAAACAAAGAAAACAAAAGTGGCCCCAAATAGAACCTTGTGGAACCCCACACTTAACCATTACAGAGTCTGATACAGCACCTCATATTTAACCCTTTGAAACCTATTTGTTAAATAATCCTCGTCCAGTCCAAGAAAGACTCACCAACTCCCAATGACTCAAGTCTAGAAATCAACAATTGGTGATCAACTGAATGAATGCCTTGGTCAAGTCCACGAACACGGCACCGTCAGACACCCTTTATCCATGCCATTAAGTACCGCGCTCATGAACTCGACAAGGCAGTCTCAGTACTCCTTCCCTTTCTAAACCATGTTGGTTCTGAGACAATAATCCAAAGCGATCCACATACCCAATCAACTGATTATAAACTATTCTTTCCTGAACTTTAGCTAAAGCAGACAAGATAGAAATAGGTCTGTAGTTACAAAACTCATGTTGTGAACCAGATTTAAATATAGGAGTGACCAAAGTATGTTTCCATATATTAGGTATAGTACCTGTAACAAAAGACAAGTTGAAAATAATACTAACTGGAAGTGCTATAACCGAGGCAGCATCCGCCAATAAACTAGGACATAAGCCATCAGAACCAGCTGAGCTGTCCTCTTAATACAACGACAACTTCTCTCTCCTCCTTCGGAGTAGTAGTCCTTATACAGTTTAGGATTAACTGTAAAATCTTCAGTCAATCCCAAGTAGTTCACCTTGGACTGGTCACTAAAGGAATCAGGCAATGCAGTAAATTTCAAATTAAACTCTTAGCTATCTTCAGTGGACAAGACAACAAGTCACCATTCAACCTCATTGAACCTGGTTGACAAACATTAGGCTCTATGAAATTATTAATTGTTTTCCAAAAAGTAGTAGTGTTAGATAACCCTTCACATTGTTTATGACTTAATATAGTCTGTTTAGCCTTCCTTATCTTAGCCTTACATTGGTTCCTTAAAGTCCTATACGCATGATAACCAGAAGCAGAGTGGTTCATTTTATACGCTTTTCAGGCCTTGTCTCGTTGTCTCATAAGTTTAATCAAGGGAGTGTTAACCACCCATAAGTTTTCCTCGACCCTTCTTTTAACAAGGAGCTAACTGGTCCAAAACATGTAAACTCAGTAATGAAAAAATGCAATGCAGAATCCACATCAGGATAGAATATAAAAGACCAATCTATTTTACCCAACTCTGTACAAAAAGAATGTACATCAAATTTAGAAAAAGATCTCGAAATCTTATAATTGGCTTAGACTTCTTCAGTCCCCCATGCTTCCAAATACAGAAGACTGGATGATGATCACTTAATGAATCAGAGGTCAAACCACATTTTATCATATTAATAGGTCTATTTGTTAATATCCAGTCCAGCAATGTGTGATTTCTGATCTATTATTGTGTCGAGGGCAAAGTAATAATTTGTTGTAAACCAGACTGAGACAAGACCGTATTTAACTTTGTTATATCTGAACCCATCCAATTTAAATTAAAATCCCCAGTAGTATTAACTCTGTAGAAACCCAGTATTCAAAGCATTTACAAGTTCTGTAAGCCTGATTTGCTACCATTAGGTGGAAGATATACACAACAAATAGTTAATTTTTGACAATCCCAACAATAACTGAATAGTAATATGTTCACAATATTCCAAATTACTGTTAAATACAGTGGTCTCATTTACCATTAAATATTCCTTAACATAAAACAAAACCCCACCCTCTATCAGTGACACACGATCCTTTCTAAAAAGTTTATAAGCAGGTATACAAAGTTCAGTATCAAGAACAGGTAGGTTAACCAGGTTTCAGTCAGTGCCAGAACATCCGGATTATATAAACTAATCCATGACTCCATCTCATGAAATTTAGATGTTAAGCTTAATACATTAAATGCATAATTTTGAGGCCATATGAATGCTGCAAAAAAAAAAAAAATCACTATCTGTGTTCCTGCTTGCACTGTCTCCCACTGCACTGTAACGCTTTCCCTAACAAATGAAAAATAAAGTAAAAATCAACGTATGCCATTCCTGGGATTTAAAGAGCAAAACAAAAAAAACATAAAAAATTCATTGATTGAAAACCACAAACTGTAGAAATAAACTATGGGCGATCAAAGTGAGGAGGAATGCAAGAGGGGTTACATTATATGTGAGGAAGGGTATGAAGGCCACAGAGGACAGGGAACAAAGACAAAAACAAGGGTCTGAATTACTATGAGTCAACCTGAGGCAGACTCTGGGTTCACTTATCCATACAAGGACAAGGGTCCTGGGCTTTTAAGAGTGTACTCCTCTGCCTGGTGGTGCTGAAGGCTGAGGCACTGGATGCCTAACCTCACGCTATGCCCGTGACACATGTTCGAGAACAATCATGGGCCACCAGGGGTCAGCAGGGGCAGAGAAGGATTGAGCATCCAATGGACTGCTCTCCTCCAGGGAAGGGGGTTCTCAATGGTTGTCACCTGCCTGCTCCCTAGCAAAGGCTGGGAGACAGGGCACCATGCTGCAGTAGGGTGAGGAACTGGGGCAGATGCTTGGAAGGAGAGCATGCAGACGCGTGTGCGCTCCTCTCCGCAGGTGTCATTGCACGTCTTGACTCCTGGGAATAGAAAACCAGGAAACAAGATGGCGAGCAGAATGGTGGAGGGTGCCACTAGCACCACTATCAGCCAGCCACAGCACTGGCCTCACTGAATCCAGTCTCCGGTGAGGGTTGGGGAACCCAAAAACCCCACCAGGGGGGCAAGCCTTGGGAGTTCGGGCCAGCACCAGATGGTGGACCCGGGGGATGGGTCTGAGGGCTCCTACCGGAGGATAGCCAGCAAAGTAGAAAACAACAAAAAAAAAAAGAGTGTACTATTGGATTTCAAAGAAATGCGTGACTGCCTCAGGAACGGCCTAAGGAGGGGGCGGAGGCAAGCCAGGGAGGAGCAGAGACACCGTGGGGAGAATAAGCGAGGGCATAACTAACGCAACCCAATCCATGTAAGAGGGAAGGAAGCAAAACCAGAAGGAAAAGGAGACCATTATGGTTCTCCAAGGAAGTGGCAAGGGGGGTTAAAAGAAAAAAGGGTTGCATTCAAGAGCTGTATGGGGATGCAGAGAAAGGAGGATATAGACGTATATCTAGAAAAGCAAAGGGAAGCAGGCAAGGCAGTGAGAGGAATAAAGGACTAGACACAGAAAAGGATTGCTAAAGGGGTCGCTACAGAGGATATGGACTTTTTCAGGTATGTACTTAAGTGAGAAGAGGAAACAAGGGTAGGGATAGTAAGAATTAAAAGGGTGGGGTGGCTAGCAGAAGGAGACCAAGAAAACTGACATTTTAAACAATTATTTCTGCTTAGTCTTCACAGTGGAGGATAGAGGCATGGCCCACCAGACAGAAGCAGGGATAGGGTGCAGAGCGAGAGTGATACAGGTCCATTTTCAAAGAAAAGGGTACCGGACGACTTGCAGCCCTAAAGGTGAACAAGGCTATGGGACTGATGGATTCACCCAGGACACTAAATAAAGTTGGGAAATTTGACTGCCTCACTGACAGCCTTGTTCAACAACTCACTAGAAACAGGAGTGGTTCCAGAGAACTGGGAAGTGCTCATGCTGCCCTCTACATAAGAGCAGCAGTAGGGAGAAGGCTGGCACCACGGGTGATCGGTCTTGCTTCACTGGTGGAAATCTGATGGGATGCACTACTGAAAGACAGGATGATATAGTATCTTGAATCCAATGGGCTGCAAGTCCACATGCAACATGGATTAATTGGCAGGAGTCATGGCAACTAATCAAATAGATTTCTTTGACTGGGTGACCAAGGAAATCAATCAGAGGATATGAACATACAAAATCTGGCAGCAGATAAAGGCCATTTGGTCTAGCGAGTCTGCTCAATTATGCAGCTAGCAGCCATATTCTGCAGTGTCCCCTACTTCCTCGCCCCTTTTATCTTCCTCTTGCCTTGTCCCAGCCCCTTTGAAGCAGCCCACTGTTTTACAGGCTACTACCTGCTAGTAATACATTCCACCCTGCCACCATCCCTCCATAAAAAAGTGTCTCCTCATTCTTCTGAACCTTCCCTCCAGTCTTGTGTAATGCCTGAGTGTCCCTCTCCCACTCTTGCCCAGAACAGCCCTCCGTACTCAGTCTTATTTATCCCTGTCATGCACTTGAATGTCTTGATCATATCCCTCTGTCCCTACTCTTCTGCAGCGTGTACATGTCCATCCTCCTTTAGCCTACTCATACGGTAAGTCCCCAGCCCCTGGATCATCGTAGATTGTTCTGCACTGCACCCTTCCAGTAATTTAATGTCCCTTTTCAGATATGGATGCCAGAATTGCATGCAGTATTCAAGATGAGGTCTAACCAGTGATCTATACAGTGGCAGAATCATCTCCCCCCTCCTCAACATTATTCCCCTTGCTATGCAATCCAGTATTTTGTTGGCCATTGCTGCTGCCTTCCTACACTGTGCCAAGTTGTTCACTGATCTAATGATGACCACCCCCAGATCCTTCTCCTCCTCAGTCTCCATCAGCTGCACCCCTCCCTCCCCCAAGCTGGTAGCTTCTTCTTGGATTTTTTGCTCCAAAATGCAGTACCTTACATTTTGTGGCATTGAACCCCAGCTGCCAAGTGCTTGCCCAAGTCACCAGCTTATTCAGATCTTCCTGCAGACCCCGCCACCCTTCTATGTCACCCACCAACACCCCCATTTTGGTGTCGCTGTAAACAGGCTGATCCTGCTCTTGATGCCCATGGAAATGTCTGTAATAAATACACTAAATAACACCGGTCCCAGCACCGAGCCCAGTGGAATCTCTCATTACTGCCCTTGGGGATGACAGTACCCTTCCACCACCACCCTCTGCTGCCTTCCCTATAGCCAGTTTTTCACCCATCCCACCATTTTAGGTCCCATCCGTGCCTTCAAGTTTTATGCCAAGTCTCCTATGTGGCACTGAATCAAGACCACCCTTTTTCTCCTCACCTTTTCCACAACATCCCCAAATCCAGTTTGGCTTTTTTCCTGGCCTTTTACCTGAGTCCTGCTACAGGAAATTGGTAGCCTCCAGTATCCCCTTCTTTATGAGCTCCCATCTCTGGTTCGTAGCTCATGCCAGGTACCCACTCACTACCCCACCTTTGCAAATCCGCCTGCCTGAGATTCAGCACCTTGTGTTGGCTGCCACCCTCTTGCCCATAATCAACCTGAACTCATACTGAGTGATGGTCACTCCCCATTAGTGGTTCATCCACCTTGATATCCTCAGAACTTCCCATCTGTGAGCACTTGGTCTAGGGTGTCCCCCAGTCAGTTCACTTACCATCTGTGTCAGGAAGTTTTCCTGAGGCGCCCAGCAGTACCTGCTCCTTTACTGCTGGTGGGTAGTATTCCCAGTTCTACCCCTGGCAGGCTGAAGTCTCCCACAACCACCACACTCCCCTTCCTGCATGCCTTTTTAATCTGCCTCACAAGTTCCTTGTCCAACTCCTCTGACTGGGAGGTTGGCCTGTACACCACTCCCATCCACAGAGTCCTATTAATGGAATCCTGGATTAGCAGCCATAATGACTCTCTTTCACCCACCTCCCCCTCTTCCCTAATGCACTTCAACCCCTCCATAACGTATCATGCCCCCCCCTTTTCCCTATCACTGCAGAATATTCTGTACCCTGGGACTGCCAGGTCCCAGTCATGGTACTCAGTGGCCCATGTTTCTGTGACTGCTGCCACGTCCATCTCCCTTTCCACCCTGAGGGTCTGTAGATCATTCATTTTATCCTCCAGGCTCCTAGCATTCTATGGTGACCACCTTCCATCCCTTTACTGCCTTTCCCAACCCTCTGCCTCCTCTTCCAGCATCTCCTCTATCGCCTACCTGGTACATCGCCTTGTTCTGGGGGTGCCTGCTCTGCTTCCTGCCTTGTGGCAACTGTATGCCCTCCCTCCACCTGCCACCCCCTCCTCCTAGTTTAAATGGACCTACTGTCTTGATATACTCACCAAGCTTCTGTTTTAGCACCTTCTTGTTCTCTTCATTTAGGTGAAGTCTATCTTATGTATAGACTACTGTCCTCCCAGGTCTGTCCCCACCCTTCTACTAACCCATAACCTTTGTGTGACACCATTTGCCTAACCATTCATGAAATTCCCTGATCCCTTGTTTTCTAGCCGTGCTCACCTTGGGCACTGGTAATACCTCAGAAAAGTTACTGATCTACCCTTTAACTCTGCATAAAGTTCCCAGCTCCTCAAACCTCCTTTGGACTACCTCTAATATGTTATCAGCCAGGTCATTTGTCCCCAAATACAGAATTAAATGAGTTCTCTCCCTTCCCCTTCTAGCATATTTCGGGACCGACTGACCCACTCTTTCAGGTGTCACCTCTGGCATGGTCTCCACCCATATATGACTATGCTTTCACCCTTGTTACCCCGCCTTACCCCCCTAAGTTCTGAATCCCCAGTGCTATATTTCCCCTATATTGCCATCTGCCTGCATCCCCTCACTTGTTCCTCTCCTGCCTGACTCTTCTTCCACCAGCACATAATTCCCCTCATTTACCCATTGCAGTTTTCCTCCTGCCTGCCTCCTCCTCCTCCAGCAGATAGTTTCCCCCTCCTCCTGTCCCTGACATCAGACATCTCCTCCCTGTCTCCTCCTCCTGCACATGATTCCCTCCATCTGTCCCTGTTCCTTTCCTGCCTGATTCCTCCTTCTGCATACAATTCCCCCATCTGTTCCTGTTGTCTTTCCCTGCCACCACTGTTATGCCACTGAGATCTTTTCTAACCACCCTGCCCGCCTCCCTTGCATCCCTTCTCCATTCAACCGTCCTCCTGCTGTGCCTCTCTCCTCACCCCTACCACCCCTTAGTCCAGCTACTGTCCCTTGTCACTACCCTCCTTGCCCCTCCTGGGTATCCCACACCTCCTCCTCCTCCTCCATCAATGGTGCTAGCACTGTAAACCTGTTCCTGCCCCTCTGTAATGCTGTGCCTTGCCTCCCTCTTGACTTGAGCCTTCCCTCCAGTGCTAGGCCCCTTGTTTATTATGCTCTCTACCCCCGATCCAATATACCTCCCATGTTGTGTCATCATGATTCTCCTGGGGAGGCCCTCCTGTCCTAGGCCCCTTCCCCCACCCCCATCCATTCCAACTCCCTCCCAAGCCACAACACTTTTTCCTCAAGACTCCTCAGCCTGTGACAGATTGGACACTCTCCTAGCTTCTACAAAATATTCATCCAAACCGCCGCCCAACATCCATTGCAGCCCACTATTCTACCCATGCTTAAACAATACTATCTAGAAAATACAGTTCTAACTAGCAACCCAGGCTGAGAAAGTACAGTCATAACTTAGGTTACCTACCTGGTTACCTACTAGCCCAGGCCTTACTAAAATGCAATATCAACTGTACTTTCAACAAAGATCATACCACTGTACACCACAAGAAGCCTAACGCAGTACCATCTATATATTTTTACCCACTAGAGATTGAGATGATGTACCCTTTACTCACCCCACAACAGTACTGCCAAAGAACAGTCTTACCATCAGCTTGTAGTCCAAGTAGTGATTGGCTCCTTCCTAGCCTTCCTGCAGTTTGTCCCTGATGAGATTTCTGTCATGACCAGCTCTTTCTTTTTTTTTTTTTTTTTAATTTAGTTATTTAACCAGGTAAGCACACTAAGCTGAAAGCTTTTTACAGGAGCGACCTGGGAGCACAAGGAGGTTAAGTGACTTGCTCAGGGTCACACAGTATGCAAGTGGAAGCTGTGGGATTCAAACCTAGGTCTGGTCTGCTGGATGTCACCAGATCTGCAGCCTCAGAGCCTTAGACCACTGCGCTATACTGCCTCCTGCTTTCTGGCTCATTTACTGTCCCTGCACAGAGCCTTAGCCCCTAGATGGTGGCACCCACCTCGATCCTACTTGGCCTGGTTTGCTCTCCTCTATTCAATTGCTCCTCCCACCACCCAGGAGCATTTAACAGAGGTCGGGACCATGGCAGGCAGGACAAAAAGCACTGTCCTTCTGTTGCCCTCTGGGCAACCTCCTGCTCCCGGTTCTCACTGGCAGCTGACAGGCGCGTTTCCTCCCTGGCTCCACAGATTCCTCCCAACCCTTCTTTCACTCCTGTAGTGAGAGCAGCTGTCGCCAGTCTTTTAAGGCTGCCTGCTTTCAGAAATCTGCCCTTTTCCTGATTGGCTCTCTAAGAACCTAGGTCAACCCCTTGCTCCACGCTGGATTGGTGCTGGGTCCCTTGATCTATTGAACCCTTCTGGGACCCAGCTTCACACAGCTCTTTGCATCAAAAAGATGCTTCTTCTGCTGCTCCTTTGGGTGACCTCCCACTCCTGGTTCCTGTTGGTGGCGACGTGCATGACTTCCTTCTTGGCTCCATGGATTCCTCACGACTTTATTTTCACTCCTGTGGATAGCAGTGACGGTGGCCTATTTCTGACATTAGAAAGCCTTTGACTTGGTGCCACACTGATGGCTAATTATGAAACTGAACAACCCAGGAGAAAGTAAGACACAGATGCCCCTTGCTCCATGCTGGATTGGTGCTGGGTCCCCTTGCCTAACTGGCCCTTTCGGGACCCAGCCCCGCACAGCTCTTTTGCACCAAAAAAGCATGCTCCCTCTGCTGTTCATCTGGGTGACCTCCCACTCCCGGTTCCCACTGGCGGCAACAGCCGAGGCTTCCTCCTTACCCGAGCCCAGGTGCCAAGAGCGGAAACTGGTAGGGAGAAGATCCAAAGCATCCACTGGATGCTTCCCTCCTGGCTGGGGTGGCTAGGGCCTTGGCACTTGACGGCGGATTGGAGATGGGCTAGGGGGTGTGAAGCCTTGACCTCCTGACACATCCCCACCTCTGGCTGCTGTCCCCACACAGGCCCAATCAGGGTTGAGTAGATGGGCCAAGAAAACAGAAAAAGTCTCCTGACTGACCAAATGATGGCCACCGGTCATCGGCACCACAGCAGCCTGGGATAGCCCATGCTGACCCCTTGTCAGCTCCCAGGGCTAAGTAGTTGTGCCTATGGGCACTTTTCCTTGGGGGGGGGGACTCATCTGATGAAAGGTTACTTCGGGTCACCCAGGGAGAACAACCGGCAGTAGCTAGTGGAGGCAGCAGATGGCGACAGGAGGAGGAGGGTGGCTGAGGGTCCTAGGTGGTCCAAAGGAGTAGACAGTCAGGGGAGCAGGGAGGAGTAAAAAAAAAAAACAGTGAGAGCTGAGAGGCAAGCAGAGCTCATCTTATCCAGGAGGAGTGCTTGGGACACCGAGCTGAAGGCTTTGGCCAGATCGATGAAAATGGCAGCGGTGATGTGCCCCTGATTCATCCCGGGCAGGAAGGAAATCAGTGACATGCAGCTGGGAGGAGACAGCAGAATTGTGCTTCTGGAAGCCAGACTGGATGGGAGAAAGGAAGTTGGAGGATGACAGGAAGTTGTATCATCAGGAATAGAACAGTTTCTCTAGTAGCTTTGAGAAGGAGGAGAGGAGAGGAGGAAATAGTGTAAAGTTGCCAGGAGGAGGAGGAGCCATCTCCTTTGTGAAGTGGAATAACCTTGGCAGTCTTCCAAGTCTGGGGAACAGTGTAGAGGGAAAATGATACTCTGAGCAGGTGAGTGAGTGAGTGGAAGTGCTGTGGCAGGAGCTGAGAGGTGGAGGAGCTTAGGACGAAACCCATCAGGGCTAGACTTTGCAGTCCTTAGCACTCTGAACCACAAGTGCTTGGAACTGCTAACAGTGCATCAAATTTTGGGCTTGCAAGGCCATGTCCACAGTGTTCAATAGCCACTCCAATAAGCTGTGGAGCAGCAAGAAGGAGGGTCCATCATTGGGAGTGGAGCTGGGGCCCAAGGTAGAATGCAGGTGGTTGCTGGCTTGAGGAGGGCTCAAAGATGGCAGAAGAACCCTCATGACCCTCTGGTGGGTCCTGGATACAGTCAGGAAGTAGAAAATGCTTCATCTTTTATATAATCATCCTGTGTTTTATTTTGGAGTTGATATAACAGCATGGACTTCTCAAGCTTAGCTCACCAGATCCATTTACTGTTATCTCAACTTCTCAACAGAAACACAGGATTGTGTGTATGCTCTCCCCATAGGGAGGAGACAAAGCTGGGGTAGACTGGGATTTACTTTTGATTTGCCAATCCAAGACAAGTTTGGATCTGGTTTGGCAAAGGATTTGGATTTGCCTGTTCAGGCATATATTGATAAGTGGTGGAAAAAAATTTCTGGAGACAAATATCACAAAATGTAAAGGGACAGTGGAAAACAATATAGATTTGTCAACGTTCGACATTTCAAGCAACACACAGTTGCAGATATCCAAGCAACACTACTAGTGATGCTGAAAATTCTCTCAGAATATGCACTGGATGGAAAGCTATTTAAGTATAAAATGGCAACTGTGCACAGCGGAGGCTAAATTTGTCTTTCTTTGCCTATATTTAAAAAATCATCCTGTGTTGAGTTTCCTAGGCTGTTTTAGATAGTCTTCAACCATGGTGCAGCAGTATGACCTTGGCCAACACTGGAAGAATGGGTGTCTTTATCAATGTCATGTAGCTCTGACCAAATGTCCCCATCTTCATCTTTTTCCTGGATGCTTCTCTGCCGCAGTGAGGTTTGGGAGGGTGCATGCTCAACTGGTTGGGAAAGTGAAAGGTATTCATTATTTCATCTGACAGTAAGGAGGTTCTGCATGCCTGATGTCGTGGAGGCCAGAGGGGAGAAAGGATGCCAGGCCAGTCTTAAATTGAGGGTCTAGTGTTGTCAGAATATAGTGTTCTGAATTTAACATCACTGATATTCTAGGGTCCACTTCGGATATAGATAGCTTTTTGACAGGAGAACAACACCACCTTCCTCAAGAAGAGTTGTCTTCGCTTTTCAAGTTTGTTTCTAAGAAGGAACATTAGGGCAGGGGTTGAAACTGGCACTGACTCATTACTCAAACGCTGGTAGATTTTGTATTGGCTAGTAAGAGTTTCTTAGTAGCCCTGTGGGCTTGTACTGAGAAGGTAACATTTCAGTAGATATAGTACACCAGCTGGGCCAGTGGAAAATTCTGGGGTAATATATTTTCCCAGCCACTAGACCAGCTAGCTATTGGCTGTAAAAATAAATTTTATCCTTACAGGTGTCGACTTAAACTGCCATTAACTGTATTCATTTCCCAAGTGCTCTCAAATGATTCTACAACATGGCACAATTGTGCCATCAGGGTCCGGTGGTTTGAACTGAGTGACACATCCCTTCCCTTGAGTGATCCATATTGTATTGGTGCACTGTTTCAAGGCTTAATATTTAGGGGAATTGTGTGTTTTGTGCTATATTTTGCCACCTCCTATTTCGAGGCCCCTGTGGACAATCCCATGCAGACTTTTCTCCAGTGGGGCACTAATGTTCAGCCAGGAGGTCGGGCTCATGTGCTGTGGGTCACGGCATGTTTTCCCACACTTCCTAGGACAGGTGGTGTGATTCTTCTGCTTCCAGTGCCCTTAGTGAGGCGGTAGGGTCACGGACGCTGGTCGGCGCAGCCAGTCAGAAGAGTACACGTGTTCTAACTGTAAGCATCCAGACTTTTTATGTAGAACACAGCTGGCAGAAACAACTTTTGAGAAAGATCTTGGGAGTTTTCATAATTAATGATTTAGTTAGCACAAGGCAAGTATATGAAGTAATCAGTTGGGCTAACAAAATCCCGTGGACGATATCAAGAAATGCAAGGTCTAGGTTCTAGCTCTTCTGTACAGATCATATGTGCATCCCCACCTTGATTACTGTTCTCAATTCTGATGCCAATGTACCAGAAATGACATTTGCCATACTGAAAATGTGCAACTGAGACTGGCAAAGCATGTAAGATTATATAAACTGAATCTCATGTTTCTTGAGATGAGACTGCTAAAGGGTGATCTACACCTATGTGAGATATCACTGAAGAGCCCTGTTGGTTTAATGAAATGGGTTTGAATTTAAGCAGCATACAGCCGGTACTAGAGGACACCCATTTCAGCTGTGTTGTAAAAAATTTAGAAGTGCGAGAAGGAAATTTTATTTCTCGCAATGGGTGGTAAATCCTTGGAATCCACTTCGAAATAATGATCAGCAGAGGCAAGGCTATTTTTAAAAACAAACTAGATAAATGGATTCTAGAAAATGACAGTAAACACTATTATGGGTTTTGACATAGGAGCTTTATATGGGCATTCTGCCTTCTGCTCCTGTTTTCACCTCAATGGTGGAGATTTTCCATGAGGTGGGAATAACATGCCAGAGGCACGTATCCCACCCGCACAGTCCCACACCTGTAGAACGATGCACAGTGGCTACATTTACAGCCACTAGCCACATGTCCCCAATTCCGTGACCCTACACGGGCGGGCATCTAATGGGATGCCTGGACTCCATCCACCACTAGATCCCTTGTGCCCATGAGGCACCATGGTAGACAGGTGGCTACGATGTGGCCACTGCATCAGGGAAGGCAGGTGCCCAGTCAGCCACCCCCAGCCGTGGATCCCGAAGGGTAGGGTAGCGCATCGGGCAGCTATCCATGTCTCTACCTCCCTGCCATGGCTAACGGCAGCATTTTGGGGGTGTTGGCAGCATCTGCCCTCAGGATGTGTAGGCTGCACCCTCTTGCACGGGCGCCGCGCCTAAAACAGCTCAGACCATGGGCATACCTCGAACTGCCCCTTGCAGATTTCACTGGCCAGGTGGGGGATCGGGCGCGTGCACAGCCCCACAACCCCTTGGAGAATCGGGCACAGGGGATGCAGTGGCCATGTAGGATCTACGTGCCCCAGATACATGGTGCACAGACCCTCCATACCTAGGAGAATAGGCCCCAATATGAATGTCACAGGCATGGATTGCAGGAGTGGCAGATTACAGCTAGTGGTGACAGGGAGGGCAAGCTAGCTAAGGGTCCAGAGTGGTGTGGATGGTTCACTGTGGGTCAGGGAGTGAAATGGCAGCAGACTGAGAAAGGAAACATTTTATACCATAAAACAGTTTGGATGGTGCAGTTCTTGGTGCAGGCAGGACTCTTCTCATTGGCAGCACAGTTCCCTGAAATGAAGAGGTTGTAGTTACTTGGCAAAGATGGAAAAAGACAAGGAACATGGGTGAAAGCTGTGCCTTGTTTGTCATGACCATCCGAAGGAACATAGTAATTTGAGGGTGAAGAAAATTTTTTTGCCCCCAGGAGTCGGAGATCCCTCATTTGCATGACCCTGGGTGTGAATTTCAGGACACAAGGATCAATTTCAAGCCCTATATTTTACACTGCTCAAGAAACTATCGTACCATGTGTAAGGTGTAATTCCACATGGTGACCACCTCCTGCTTTAGCTCATTTTGTGGAAGATGACTGTCCTTTCGCAGTTGCCACAATATTTTGCTTGTTTTAGCCTAATTACAAAAATGTTCTTAAAGTTTGCATGCAACACTCAATGTAATCTGAACACTTCTGCCATCTTTAAGAACACCATGTACTACAAGACTGAAGGAATGAGCAAAGCAAGGTGCCTGCGCATACCCTCCATCCTTCACAGCATGTATGATGTTTGCCCCATTACTGAATACCAAAAACCCTGAAGACAAGCCATGAGGAGTAACCCAAGAAGTGGCCTTCTTAGTTTTACCTTCTGACGAGGTACCTGTTGGCTAGTAACAGTGCTTTCATTCGTTATGCAATTCTCATCAGAGACCTCATCTTCCTTATGTAAAAAAACAGTGTCAGCAGGGGAGACAGAGTCTTCCTTGCCACCTCCATTTATGTTGGTCTACACTGATGGCCCATCTTCAGGGGTTTCTGTCAGGACTTTAGCGTGCACATCACTGCAAAGTCATCAGTATCAGAAGAACAATCAGATGACTTACACTCAAGTTCACTGGGCATACAGCTGCTACCACTGTTGTTATTGTCTGTATTGCAGTCTGAGTCATGAGATGATTAGAACAGTAGAACACTGAAAGCACATGTAGACATCCTTCAGTGCCTCCATGGGTGATGCCTCAACGACCTTTGTTTTTTTAATAACAGTGTCTCTACTACCTTGTTCCTTATTCCTCCTACAAGGGAACACCTGAGCCTCTGTTTCTTTTGCTTGATGTTGCCAGGGAGCAGATCACTTGTAGGGAAAGAGGATGTGCTTCTTGTGTCACTCACAGACTGACAATTATTTTTGTCTGTCAGACACAATTCAGCAATGGCACTAGTACTGTGAGGCATACGCAATTCTTTTCTGCCTTTGTTAGCAAACTGTCCTGCAACACACCACTATTCTTCTCTAATCCCACTGTCCAAATTTTTTTCCTAATGGTGAATGACCAAGAAAATTTATTTCAGATGGTCAGGTCGAGAACAAAATTGTTTATTTTGTTTTTTGTTTATTTGTTTTTAAACAGTAGTATGGATTTGGAAAATATACAAAGAATATTTTGTAAATGAGATTTTTTGACTACACAGACCAGCTAGCCCAGTATGTCATGCTTGCCAGGGGGCCTCTGCTATGCAGGATGATGAGGGTCAGGTTGAGCACAACATTTGTATTATTTTTCTTAAACAGTAGGTTGATTTGGAAAACACACAAGAAGAATGTAGACAGAATGAGAAGCGACCTGCAGAAACTTGAAGAATGGTCATGGGTTTGGCAGTTGAAATTCAATGCAAAGAAGTGCAAGATAGTGCATATGGGGCACAAAAACCCTGGCACAATATATCAGTTGGGGGGTGAGGATATAGAATGCACCAAGCAGGAAAGGTATCTTGGGGTTGTCATCTCTGATGACCTCAAGGTAGGGAAACAGTGTGACAAGGCAGCAGGTAAAGCAAATAGGATGCTGGGATGTATAGGCAGGGGCATCACCAGCAGGAAAAAAGAGGTCATAATTCCGCTATACAAGACACTAGTGAGGCCCCACCTGGTGTACAGTGTACAGTTCTGGAGACCATACCTACGTAAGGACATAGACAGGGTAGAGAAGGTTCAGAGGAGGGCAACAAAGATGGTGCATGGATTGCATCACAAGTCCTGTGAAGACAGGTTGAAGGAACTAAACATGTACTCCCTGGAGGAGAAAAGGGAGAGAGGGGATATGATAGAGACATACAAGTATCTTACAGGGAGGAACAGAGTGCAGGAAAACACTATTTTTCAGCAAAAAAGATGCTCCAGGACTAGAGGGCATGGGATGAAGTTGGAGGGAGGACGATTCAGAGGAAACATGAGAAAGAATTTCTTCACAGAATGGGTGGTGGACAAGTGGAACACCTGCCAGAGGAAGTGGTGGGGCTGAAACAATCAAAGGATTTAAGAATGCATGGATAGACATAAAGGAATTCTGGAGGTCAGGGGTAAGGGGCAACAGACTTCTAGGAAAACAAACTGAACTTACAAGCTCAAATGGGCAGACTGGGTGGGCCATAGGCCCTTATCTGCTGACACTGTTTATGTATCTATGTATCTATGTAAGAATTTTTTTTCTAATGCAATTTTTGACTAAAGTGGTCAGCTAACCCAATAGGCTTATGGCACACTAGCCAAGGGATTTCATCTTTGCAGGAGGATCAGGTTGAGAATAAACTGTTTTTTTTAACAATGGGATGACTAGAAAACACAAAAGAAAAATATTTTGTTATATACAATATTTTTAGTAAAGTGGGCAGCTAGTCCAGTAGGCTTATGGGATGTTAGCCAAAGGACTTCTGTTTTGCAGGATAGTCATGGTCAGGTTGAGAATTTTTTTTTAAAGCAGCAGGATGATTTGGAATATTTTTTCAAAATGAGATTTTTTTTGCTAAAGTGGCCATGGCTACCAACACAGTAGGCTTATGGCATGCTATCCAAGGAGCTTCTGCTTTGCAGAATGGCACAGAATATCCTTTCTTGTTCTTTTTTCCCCAGCAGTAGTAGAACAGGCTGTGAGAACTCAAACTGTCTGTCTCTTTCTCCCATGCTAGTCTTTTTAAATCTTTATTTTTTTATATTTTGTTGTAAAAATAAATTGTATTTTTTAAACTTCTTGACTTGCAGCTGTGAATTCTTACTTTGCCTCTTTTAGTTTCTGCCCACACTGCCACACCCACAATCTTTGTCACCCTCTTTCTTCATTTTGCCTTTTTTTCAGTTTTTCCTGTTCTGAAATATAACATCTTGTCTTTCTTTTCTGGAGTTCTTCTCAGTCTAAATCTGTCATCCTTCAGCACACCTCACCACCACAATTTTAGTCACCCTTCCTCCCTTCAGACCCCTTCCCAATCCCCAAATTCAGCCTCTTTCCTTCTGTCTTTTTGATCTTCTTATATTCTTTCCTTTTCTGTTGTAAAATGTAACTTATTGTCTTTCTTTTTCTTGACTTCTGCTTTTCTTAGTTTGTCCTCCTTCAGCACACAACCCAACTCCATTGTCTTTTTGCCATCTTCCTCCTTTCAGCCCACCTCCCCATCCTCGGTTTCATGTTCTTTCCTTCTTTCTTTTGATTTTTATTATAATCTTTCTTTTTTATAATGCATAACTGCTTGTCTGTTTCTTTTCTAATTTTTATTTGCCCTCCTTCAGCACACATCCACAGCCCCGATCTTTTGATATCCCTCCTCTTTTCAATCCACCTCTCCAATTTCGTTTTCTTTTCTTTATTCTTTTTCTATCAGTTCATACTCCCACAGCTGTTGGAATTGTCATCCGTCACTCTCCCTCTACGTCCCACCGCTGCAACCCCAACTTTCACTTTCCCTTCATGAGAACATGTTCCATCTGCTTTTTTTGTCAGCTTTTGTTTTTGTTTTGTTACAGTACCTTGATTTTATCTTGTTTCCTTTTGTTTTTGTGTTTCGGCATCCCCTCTTCCACCCAACAAGCACATTAGGGATTAGACCTGCAGCATGCTGCCTCCCACCTGATCAGACCAACTGAGCAATACTCCTCCTCCTCCTCCTCCGCTGGTCTCCTGAGAATGGTGCCCGAACTGCAGCACCATTTAGCACTTTATATCCCAGTTTGCACATGTCAAGTCGGGTATGTCTGGGACCATAGCTGTGCAGGTGCCCTTTCACCACCCCCTCAGCCTTCCAAAAGCCAGTTACGTGACTGGCATATTAGCAAGCCTGGAAACAGGCTAGAAGGAGGAAGTAATTAAAAAATCTAGACAAACAGGAAGTGTATGGCTTGAAAGCTCGCCAAACTGAGCCGCGACGTGTCTGGAGTGCCTCAGTATCATCTTTGGGATTTGGCCCTTCCCCAATCTCCCATACATTATTCCTTATATTGTAGAAATGTTGTATTTTACCTACCTAACTTCAGATTCAAAATGGGGAAAGAAGGGTATCATACAAGTAAGGAGATAAGGGGCAATCTAAAATAGAATAAAAAAGTGTAGGTCCACATTTTCACTTCTACCATGCACTGCTTTAAACTGTGGCTTGTATTGCACTTCAAGATTGCATTTTTATGAATGAACGGTATCGCATAAATCCTAAACTCATCCCCTTCCTTCTCATAACTACTGATGGCAGGTCATATGTGGTCTCTCATCAGATCAGCAGAGACTCATCAGACAAACTGCTTACAACAGCATGCTATTTTCCACAAGTCCATGACGCATGCTGAACAGCTGCAGTATTATCAAGAAAACTGCACACCGCATGCCAGAACGTCTGTATAGGCAGGATGCTTGTACCTAAAGCAGAATAACACATGATATGTGCAGATCTCTTAAAATAATTATGATTTTGTTCTATTATGTAATGTGGCCAATAACTGTGAGCTCTCCTAAGCATGCTGACACAGGCAGAGAGATAAGTTTATTCTAAAAAGCCTGAGTAACTATTGCAGCAATGCAAAACATTATCTGAGTAATGGCTCAGACCATGACTGGTCTAATGGTACTTAAAATTTGCCCTCTGAGAGGGTTTTGAGCATCCACATTAGGGACACAGGCAGCCTGTCTGCTCATGAGTCCCCTAGCATCATGCTGCAGCCCATTTTGTGGTGCATGGGCAGTGCAAGCCCTGTTTGGCCAGACAGCCTGCAGTTGATGCAGGCTGCCATTGAGAATCGCTCCCAGTGCATCTTTTGGTGCAAGGGTAATTTGCACCACTCTTTTGTGGTGCAAGCCCTTGCACCAAGCCCAAGGTTTTCAGAATTGAGCTCCCTGTCTTTGGGAAATATCAAATAAGGCTCCTTAAACATCAGGGCCTGAAGCTCGAAAATCATGCAAAAAGAAGTAATGACAACTAAAAATAATATTTTCCATGACAGAAAGCACAGCTTGCAAGACAAGGCTGGTTCAAAGAGAGGCAGCATAAGCTTTTGCAACACGAAACGGAGGTCCCAAGCTAGGACAGGATCATGGATGGGAGGCTTCAAATGCAGAATGCCCCTTAAGAATGTGCGAGACACATAGAGTTGAGCTACTGAACAACCCTCTATAGGTTTATGGTATGCAGAAATGGCACAAAGATGTAGCTTAATTGAGGAGTACCGCAGACCAGAGTCTGAAAGGGACAGCAGGTACTCCAGTACCTATTCCACTGGACATGTGAAGGGATTCAAATGGTGTGATGCAGTCCAAAGAGCAAAGAGCTTCCATTTCATAGGGTAAGTGGCCCTGGTGGAGCACTTCCTGGCCACCAACAGGACATCCGAAACTCCTGCAGACACCCCAAACCCGGCAATGGCTACATCCTCAGGAGCCATGCATGGAGATGGAGAGATCTGAGGTTTGGATGGACCAGGATGCCCTGCTCCTATGACAATAAACCTGCGCGTAGGGGCAGTGAGACCAGAGGGTTCATGGCCAGATGTTGAAGCAAGGGGAACCAGATCTTACAAGGCCATAAGGTGGCAGTCAGGATCATAGTGGCCCCTTCCATCTGAAGCTTGAGCAAGACCCTCTGAAGGAGTGGGAAGGGAGGAAAGGCACAGGGGAACCTCCCTTTCCAAGAGAGGGACAACATGTCTCACTGGAAAACTCCAGGCCCTGGGTTTATCGAGCATTATAGTGGCAGCTTTGAATTGTGTGGGGTCACAGAAAGGTCCAACTCAGACAACCCCATCTGACGAATGGATCGAAGCTCCCACTCATGGGATCTGTACAGACACTGGCTTAAGCTGTCCACTCAGGGCATTTTGGTCACCAGAAACATGGACAGTTCAATCAGTAATTAGCCATTTTTTAGAAGCAGCTTGTGAATAACAGAACCCATTTCCTATATTAACATTTTATCTGTAAAGTGATTGGACAGTTCAGCAAAATAAACTATTGGATGCCCCATGAATATTTATGCGCTCGTGTTTGATTTGCACATGCACTTGAACTTGGTTTCTATTGTGTGTCAATTTATTAACTGGTGATGTATAAATTTTGTCTGGGTGCCATTGCTCACTCCCCGTGATGAAGCCCTGTATGTAGAGTGCTGTGTAAGGTGATTTTTCAGCGTCTGTTAGGTTTTGGCTGCTGAATAAATTTAATTCACTGCATGACAGCGCTGTGTTTTCATATTTTTTGAAGTAAAGAACCCAAGGCATGTTTCACAAAGAGTAGGTACTTCCCCGGTGTCCGCCAATATTCCCTTCTCATAAACCCGGTTCAAGAAACTGTCCAAGGTCATGTGTGTGTGGGTTGATGTGCAATATGGCAGCCACTACAGTCAGTCACTTCACTACTAGTCTAGCACTGCTTGTACAGAGCTTCGGGATACAATGTAAGGAAAGCACTATATAAATGCTGATTTTTCTTCCCACCTATCAGAGCTGAAGATGGAGGAAAGAAAATAGTTTTAAACTCTAAGAGTGACTGAAGGTCATCCTGACAGGAACTCGTTCAATTTCTGTGTCTTTTGCCACTATCATTCTGTTCCTAACAGCACCACAGGGAAAGCACCTACCAATCTGGGGCTGACAGTATAACCTAGAGTAATGAACTGTGAATGGGCTTGGTGCAGTTAGCAGGCCTAGGTTTGATTACCACAATATCCACTTGCACACTGCGTGACCCTAAGCAAGTCACTTAGGCACTCTGTGCTCCCAGGACACAACTGAAAATGATCCATTGGAAACCACTGTAAATGAGACCCTGCTCAATGGTGTGTATATGCTTCTTGTGAATTAAAATAAATTATTATTAACCTGATGTTCAGTCAACTTAAAGGGAATACATAACATGCACCATTCCCTATGTGATTACTGCTAAGGTTACTGTAAGGATCCAGTAAGTAGACTGCTGCATTAGATTTAGCAAATGCCTTCGGTAAAACAAAATAGCATTTTTTTTTTTTTGTGATCTGGAGGCATCCATTTTGTAAAAAGAAAGGGGCTGTGAATATGTCAGTGCCTCACCAACCTTAACAGTGTACACTGAAGCAGGTTAAAACAAACTGTTCCTACAGACAGGGATACTGTCAAATTGTGAGGAACATGCACTGGATTCTCTTGTTACACTCTGCCAAACATGAAATTCAGGATTTTATTCACAATATAATAGGATCCTTGTCAGTGCAGTTCAAATGTTCTTACCCAGTGCACTGTATATTCAACACTGGTGCAGCAGTGACATCATCACAACACCCTTCCTTTCCACAAAACGGATGCTTCCACAACCCTGTCCATAAAAAAAAAAAAAAGTATTTTAAATGTTTTACTAAAGTCCATTTTGGCTCAATATACCCGAACAACACAATTGCTAGATAATAACAGTAACTCTTTAAATAATCATGTAAGGAACTGTACACATCCACTTTAAAGCCGGAGAGCAGTCAACATGGCAGCTATGCTGGGCTGTGCATGATCCATGAGAATACAATCGGGAGTAATATTGCTTTAGATTTTGGTTTTTGAGCGTTTTGTCTGTAGAGTATGTGAGCACTTTATTTGTAGAGCGTTGCTTTTAAAATCATTTTTTATTTATTTGGGAATTGTGTCTCTGGTTTTTTTTTTTTTCCAAGACAAAACAGGAATAATGACTGAATTTACCTTTCCGGGAGACATTCTGTATGTTTTGTCTCACTGGGGAGTGCTGGCTTGTTTCTCTGCATTTAGAGCCAGAATGGAGGTCCTGTTGGGCTAAACTGTTATTGGGCCACAGTTATGATGGACTGTGGGTATCCCCAGTGAAGAGGCCCAAAACAGCCAGTATTGCTTTGAGGAGGAACACTTTTAGACCAGGACAAGGAGGAAGGAAGGAAGGAAGGAAGGAGGTGAGACAGTCTGTGCTGCCGGAGTCTCTGGACGAATGAGGGACTGAGTAGTTTGTGCAGTGGAAAGAGACTGCAGCAGTAAAGTTTGTGGAGAGCAGAGACCCATGGCTGAACTGTCGGGGAGCCTGAAGGGGGTATCTGGAGGGTCGGACACTGGAGGGTGTTCGACCAGAAACAGTGAGAACCAGCGGGGCAGCAACTGAAGGGTGACTGCTGCTGTGAGAGAGTCCCTGAACCACTTCTGGAGGTTTTAGTTGGGTCAGGAAGAACTGGAAAACTATGGCTGTTGTATATGGGTAAAAGAAGATTGTCTGGTTTTGATGTTTCCTCCTCTTTCCTGATATGCAGAGAACTCAGTGAGCAGGGCTACAATGTTATGAAGTTATGGAACTATTTCTTTAATAGACTGAGTATCGGACAGTTAAACTTGCTCAGTGAGAGCTAAGAGGTGAGAGCTCTTAGGTTCCTAAATTGCTTGACTGTGGAGGTGAGAGCTCCCAGTATATACTGTGACATTTTTGACATTTTTCTTTTGGACTTTTAAAAATTTTGGACTCAAATGTAATAATTCTTGCTTTTGTCTGTGAAATCCTGGAGACACTGAAATTATTAAATACTTAATTGTGGGTTGTGTGGAAAGTAGTTTTAGTGAAAGTGTGTAGAAGAGTGTGGATGAGTAATATAGAGCTGGTATTGGTGTGAATGGTACGGTGGTATTTGAGGAGTTTGAATTATTGAGTATGTTTGTTTTGTGTGTAAGAAGTGTGGTTGTGTAATATAGAGGGTGTATTGTTGTGGGCAGTATTTGAGAAGTTTGATGCAGCTACTCAAGGGATGACCTCTGGGGCCTTTGTCACTTCGAGTTTCCAGTATTGTCATGGGAAGCCTACTCAAAATGTAGGGCTTTAGGGATAGCCCGGAAGGGGAGGGCCCAATGGGTTGTCTCCTGGGTGGCTGTCAGGGAGTCTGGGATTCGGGTGGTGAAGTCAAGGAGATGCCCTGGGGCAAAATAGGGGCTTGAATGGGTTTGTTTTGTCTAGTCCCTATACTCTAAGGGGTCCACCTTAGGAGTGTGGGCAGATGACTGTCCAGCTGCTTCACCTCATCTACTTAGGGTTGTGATGCAATGCCAGATCAATATGAACAAGACGGCTATAAAGGCGGACTTGATATCCTCTGTTGATCTGGCTTGCATTACAGAGACCTGGTTGGATGAAAATGCCCCCAATTTTAGAGGCAGCAGTGCTAGCCGGATACTCCGTGATACACAGCCCAGGAAGGATCGAGGGGTGGGGGGCATTTGTTTTAAATCTAGTCTGAACCTCTTGGTGCTGCCTTTGGGCCCTATAAGGTCCTTTGAATGTGTGGCTACCCAAGGAGGCATGGGTGAGGGCTTTTGGGTATTTTTTGTGAGAGGTCGAGGAGCTCGTCTTAAGTCTGGTATTGGAGTTCCCCAGGTGGTTGATCATGGGGGATTTCAATGCCTGGGTTGATGAGGGGGCTTTCAAGATTTGGGATAGAACTTCTCGGGAGCATGGGCGCACTGGGTCTGACACAAAAAGTAATGACAGCGATGCACTCGAGCGGCCACACACTGGATCTGGTTTCCTCCTCTGAGTTAGATAATATGGACCTTAGTGTAGATGTGGTGGTTTTTTCAGATCATAGCACTATGGGGTTCACGTTTAGGGCCACCCCAGATGGTCCTGCCCCTATGGAGATGGTCCAATACAGGTTGTTATGGGGTGTATCCCAGAGGACCTTTGGCAATGTTGATCTATCGGGTGTTGGGGCAGCTTAGTGATTAAGTAAAGGGAGGCAGTAGTGGCCTATAATGGGGCAGCTGGTGTGGCTTTGGAGTCAACTGCACCCTGCATGTCTGACCCTGAGTTTATTTGTTTGAGATCCCTGGCATGACAGAGAATCTGAGTTTAAAGACTAGGGGCTGGAGGTTAGAGAGGCCTTGGAGGAGATGGCCTGGTGGTGGACAAATTGGCACTGAGGTCACATTATGTGGACTATCAGGGGGCAATCTCCTGCAAAAAGACAGAGTTTCTGTCTAGGGAGATTGCTACAGCGAGAAACCAACCAGCTCAGCTCTTCCGCACAGTGGACAGGCTTTTACACCCTACCTGTCTGGGTGTTGGAGGGGTAGGTTCGAGCACAAGGTGCGAGGAGCTGGTTCTGTTTTTCAATGACAAGGTGTCTGCCATCAGGGCTGAGGTCTCGTCGAATGTCTCTCGAAAGGGCTGCAGGGTCCAGCCTGAGTTGAGGTGGAGAACTCCTCCTGTGTGGGATGAGTTTGAGCTGATTGGGGTTGGGAGGTGGTAGAGATTATCTCTAGGCTGCGGTCCGACCTACTGTGATTTAGATCCAGGTCCAACTCACCTTTTGGTGGAATGTTTGGACCTGATTGGTCCTGTGATTTCTGGGGTAGTCTGGGGTTCATTAAAGAGTGGGATCTTCCTTTTGCCTTGAAAGAAGCTCTGGTCAGACCTCATCTGAAAAAAACATCTTTGGACCTGGACTGCCTCAGCAATTACAGACCTGTTTCAAACCTCCCAATTTTAGGGAAGCTTGTAGAAAAGGTGCTGGCTGTTCAGCTGGAGAGACATCTTGCTGCTTTCTCCACCTATGGGCCTTTCCAGACTGGGTTCCGAGTGGGGCATAGTACAGAGACGGCCCTGGTGAGGGTTCTTAATGACCTCCTGATGGAGAGGAACAGAATGGACTGTACCATCTTGGTCCTTCTATACCTTTCTGCAGCGTTTGACACAGTGGACCATGAGGTGTTACTTGACCGACTGCGGTTTTGGTGTGGCCTGTCCAGAAATGTCATCAACTGATTCAGGTCATATCTGACAGACAGAGTACAGAGGGTGACCATGAGAATTTTTTCATCAAATCCAAAGCCTCTGTGCTGTGGTGTTCCACAGGGGTTGGTCTTGTTGCCTCTGTTGTTCACTGTGTATAAGCTGCCACTGGGGGACTTTATCAGATGGTACAGTCTGGGTTTTCACTGCTATGCAGATGATACCCAGCTGTACTTGTCTTGTGCTCCCAATAGCCAGGTGTCTGACTCTGTATTTAACAGCTGCCTTGAGGAAATCCAGACATGGATGACTCACAATTGGCTTAAACTAAACCCAGAGAAGTCTGAGGTACTGGTAGTGGAGCTGAGTTGTCGGGGAGGGGTTGTCGATACCCCCTAACCTTGTGCTGGGGTGTGTGCCATTAGCCCCCTCTAGGCAGGCGAAGAATTTGGGAGTAATCCTGGACAGTGGTTTGACATTTGATGCACAGGTATCGGCCGTGGTGAGAAGTGAGTTTTACCATCTCAGGAATATTGCCTGAATTCGAGCCCTGATCCTGCCTGATGACCTGCCCACATTGGTGCATGCTATCATCACTTCCAGGTTAGACTACTGCAATGCCCTGTCATAGGGATATCTGGAGGCAACCTCCGCAGACTGCAGCTGGTGCAGAATGTGGCAGCGAGATTATTGATGGGAGTGAAAAGATGTGAACATATTACCCCGGCACTCCATAAACTGCACTGGCTGCCAGTCCAGTGGAGGGTTGTCTTCAGGATAGGGCTGTTAACCTATAAATCCCTGCACAAGAGAGGCCCAGTCTATCTGCAAGAGCTCCTTGTGCCTTACTGCCCAACCCGGGCTCTCCGTTCTGCCGGGGGTGGCCTCCTTGGAGTTCCCAGGGTTAGGCTGTGGCATTCGGGTGATAAGAGCATTTGTGGCAGCTGCACCTACCCTGTGGAACTCCCTGCCTGGTTATCTTAGGGAGGTCCCCTCGGTGAAAGCCTTTAAGAAGGACTTTAAGACTTATTTACTCAGTAAGCCTTCAACTAAGGGTGTTTTAAAAATAGCAGTATTTGCTTAATTGTTAGTTAAGCTGTTGCTCCCAGTTGTATTTTATGTTGTTGTTATTGTTGTTTTAAATTTGTTCTATTCTATTTTTAAAGAAGCTTTATATGTTAGTTGTATTGTATTGTACAGCACCCAGAGTCTCCGGAGATGGGTGATTGATAAATAAAATATCTATCTATCTGTCTGTCTGTCTGTCTGTCTGTCTGTCTGTCTGTCTATCTATCTATCTATCTAGGGTAGGGCTCATCTCTGAAAAAAGCATAGATCCTAGGTGGTGTAGGAGTTAAATTGGTGGTTTACTGATGGAGTCATGATGAATTACAGAGATTATGTTGCAAAGTGAGTGATTTCTGGAAGAAATAATTTCAGGGATCAAACATTTATGTTACTGATAATAAGCCAGGATCAAATACAGGCCAGATTTATTCATGGGATGTTGGAAATACATTCAGTGGTTCACCCTGAAAACATAACTATATCAGCGCCAAAACGTCAAAATGAGTGGGATGAGGGAATAAAATGTAAAAAAATTATGTCTTTTTAACAGTACAATTAAAACACATTGTAGATTTCTTGATTTTAAGAGTGAGATTAAAGAGTTCCTGAGATAGCTGAGACAACGTTGAAAAAACTTAACATGTGGGCGTAGATATAGCTTATAGTTTGTATTTTAATAGCAAGGATATTTGTAAGAATACAGTATCTCTGCCCTTTTTAGTTCTGGTTGCCTATCTACACTTGACATATCATTGTGACATTAAAATATGTTACTGTGAAGCTATCTGTGGTATCATAAACAGGGATTGTGATGCAACATGTAGAGAAGCAGCCAGAGTAGATAAAATTCCTAGTCTGATAGTTTCTATATTCTGCAACATAGTCTCAAGATTTTGCTCTGTAAATACTGTATTCTCATGTATTAATTGAACACTATTTACCCTATTTTATTTATGTGCTAGTACTGTATGCATTTTATCTGCCTTTATATGTATGTTCCTGATATGTGCTCGGGACGTCCTAATGATTAAGCTTGCTCATTGAGCTATTCCTGCAATAAACTTGAAACTTGAACTAGTCTATTGAATAAGGATCTTGTTTTCATACACCTGTTTCAGTCATAAAGAAAACTGAGGATTAATTACTTAAATATATGAAGTAATAAAATGGAATGTAGCAGATAATAAATCTTTTTTAAGTTTTCCTAATGCTCACAGAGGCTCTTTAAATAGAAAGCATACATATTAAATTGCATTGTTAATCTTTTATAGTGTATGGTGGAACGTTATTCCTGCAAAGAATAGCACCATACTGAAACGCTGTTCACCACAGTCAGCAAAATGAATGGAACGCTGTACTGACCATATGTGCAGAACAGCGTTCCATTCATTCAGATTTGAAAACTCGAGCCGGGGGTTGAAACCATGAACAGAAAACTACCATGTGTCAACATTATTTACAACTGAATGAAAAAGTAACGCAGCAGTTTTCTGAAATGGGCACTGTTTATTTTAATACAGGACCAACCAGATATGATATTTTACTTACAATTTTCGAGGGTCTGTCTATTTCTTCTCTCGCTAAGCAAGATATTTGGCCGCCATCTTTTTTGTTTTAGAAAATCATTCCCACACAAAAGAATCAACCAATGGCAGTGTACGCTGCTAAGTTAGGGACACCCATTCCCTAGTAACCACACAAATCACTTTCCTAGTGTTCACAGACAATTTCTTTCAGGATGAATAAAATGAATTAAAAAAGCCTAAAAAAGGACACCATACACTACAAAGAATACCAAATGGGTAACCCCAAGCAGACCCGTGTGTTCTGCCACCTCGGGGTCTGATTCCCAAGGACCTCTTGAGCGTCACTCTCAAGGTCAAAGGGAATCAGACCCTTCTGTGGCAGAACACACTGGTTCTGCATGGTTACCCATTTGGTATTCTCTATATAGAGTATAGTGGAGTGTTGTTCTGTATAGAATTACATCCCTTTCAAAATGCTGTTCTACCACAGCTCCAGGTCATGGAATGCTATTCTACCCTACTGTGGTAGAACAGTGTTCTAGAACCTCTAGAGACTGCACGAGTCAGTTTCATTTTGAAAGCAAAAGAACTCACAAAACACATTTTTCACACAGTACTATACACTATAAAAAATACAATGTGAGCAACTTTATGCACAACCAGTGTGTTTTGCCACCTCGGGGTTCTGATTCCCATGGACCTCTCCAGCTTTGCCCCTGAAACAATCAGCTACACTTAACACCTAACCAAGTTAGGTGGAGAATCATGTTACAGTTCAGTCCTGCCTTGCTCACTGTTACTCTAGCAGTTGAGTCATTTACAAAAATGCATCTCGGGTAGAAGACAATGAAAGATAATAAATACAGTATATGTTGAAAATTGCTGTAGGCCCCCTGACAGGCAGGGCCCCAAGGCACATGCCCTCACTGTACCCCCTGTCGTTACTGAAGTATGTACTCTATTCTCTTTGTTTCACTGGTGATCATGCCTGCATTTTCTTGTGGGGGTGGGCTGCTTGAGTGCCCCTGCTCCTGCTTTCCCAGCGCCCTAGCTAGTTTAAATGCCCAGCAATGTAGCATTTAAACCTTTCATTCAGGACTGTCTTCCCCCTTACTGGACAGATGCAGCCCATTGCCAGAATTCATGGTTCCAGATGGAACGCCAGTCCCCAGTGAAGCCGTACAATTTCTCACTGCACCAGCCCTGCAACCACTGATTAAAGCAACCAATGCGGAGATTCCTATCCTCCACCTTGCTGTAGTACCTCTAAAAATGTGACAATTTGCTACCTTCCCCAGCTACCCTCCCAACTCCCTGAAGTCCTCCTGAATTTGCTCCATGCTAGCACTTCCCTGGAATATGTCATTTGTACCCAAGTGTACAATAACCTCCACCTGCCCCCCTCTTTGCCACAGCTGTAGTAATCTTTCGGCTCTGCTCCCCCTCCCTATGAGCTGTGCCTCCTGGGAGGCACTTAACCTCCCTTTCCTCCCTGCTGTCCTTCCAGAGGTCCATTCCCTGAACTATCAAGTCACCCAACAGGAGTACTTTCTTCTTCCCCTGGGATCATCTTCTGCCTTCCACTGGGTCTCCCCTCTGTAGGACTCTCACCTCTTCATCAGTCGCAGCCTCGGATTCCTTATCACGAATTTCCCTCTCCTTCAAGACTTGGTTGGAATCCTCTAGCTTGACTGGGTGTGGGATGTGCCTCTGCTCCCTCCCTTGAATCTCCCCAAGTCCATCTGGGACCATCCAGCCTTCTGCCCAGGCAGCCACTGTAGCTGTGACTGGTGCCTTGGGACCCCATGGTGGGCACAAAAGTGTGCAGTAATCCTGACAACTGTGCACGGAGACTGGCCACATCCTCCCTCAGACCAGAGAGGTGCCTGCATATGGGGCAGCACTGCAGTAGCCAGAATGTTCTCCTAAATACCACCGCTCCACACCCAGTACACTGCACCACTATGTCTAGCTAGAGATCTAATTGGGAAGACAGTGAGGAAATCAGCTCTAATCGTTAGAGCTGCTGACATCTTACATGACGCTTTACAGTATGTACATGTCTGTCTGTCTTGGGTAACTTTATTTCTTTTATACTGCATTAAAGACTTTGCCAATATGCATGTACTTTTGTATTCAGTCAACAAAATAAAGAACTCTGTGCTCCACAAGTCAAAGGATCACCACCCAGGGACATAAAATGCAAAAACAACACACCAAAGAGTGCTGCCCTGCAGTGAACAAGGTACAAAGCAGGCTCACACAAATGTTGCAGGAAAATCCTTTAATTTAATCAGCTTAAAATTGGCTTGGTTTATTATAAAAACAGCAACAGCAGCTAAACACTTCCCTTACCCAGATCACCACGAGTGTTTCTCCAGTGCATCAGGTAGATGTCCATTTCAGGTCAGGTCTAGCATTTGAATTGTGAGGAAAGAAAAAGGTTTAGATTCCTGCTTCCATTTATTGTAAAATGTTGTAATATCTCTTTGTTGCTGAAAATGTAGGTCATTTTATACATTTCTTTTCCATACAGTTCTTTCCCCGGACGTGCGGGCAGGCTCCTATGCTCCATCCCTGTTTCCCCCCATGTTGGCGACCATCTCCCTGGACTTATCTGGAGCAACAATCCCCCACTGATTTCCCCCACAGCAGGACCAGGTGGGGGAGGCCTGTCCTCCCCCACCTAGCGACTCTCATCCAGGCAGGCCCCAGGCATTCAGGACATGTCATGGGCTAGGGGAAAGTGCACAGGGCTTCATATGGCCCACGCATCTATTTTCTGTTTTCTGGCCCACTAGCAATATGTGGAGAAAAACACACACTACGAAAATGGCAGCTCCTCCCATTAATGCATCTCGAACTTGTGCTGCCACCCAGCCTTCACCTGGTGGCAACCAAGAGCCAAGAAGACATACCTCCCTCCCTACTGTCGGTGAGGACAGCAGTCCAGAGGACATGCAATATTCTCCTCCGTGAGCAACCCCCAGCAACCCAGGCTCATTCCCGAACCCAGGTCTCCAGCATGGCATGCCACTGGGCCGACCCTCCATTTTATAAATCTAAAGGTAGTTTTCAATTAATATTCATATGACCCAATCTGCGGGTTCCTCTTCCTCCTTGCAGCCATGTCAGAGTCACACATTTCACTGAAGTGGCTTCCTCAAAACTCTTTTCTTTTATGATAAATGGCAGCAGGAAACAAGAAATTTACTTTGACCTTCCTCGTGATGCAAACCGTAGTCCTGCACTGGAGAAACCCTCATGGTGATCTGGGTAAGGGAATTTTTAGCTGCTGTTGCGGTGTTTATACTGTGTCAAGTAGGTTTTAAGCTGTTCTGTAATGATTAATGGATTTTCTTGCAGCTATTGTGTGAGCTCGTTTTGAACCTTGCTCACTGCAGGGTGGCACATTGTGGTGTGTTGTTTTTACAGGTACTTCTGCATTGTTTGAATGGCTTTCTGACATGTTATTTAGATTTATATTTTTAATTATGTTCTCCCCTTAGTTGGCCAGCTCCCAAACCATATTCTGCATCTATCAAAAAGCTTTTATGAAACTGACATTTACATAGTGGAATGCATGAACACATGCAAAAACTGCCCACGGTTCATTCAGGAAGGGTGTTGTAGTATTGGTAACGTTCACCTTTTTTTTACATTTGTGGAAAGAAATGGTACGCTTACCTGACAGCGACATCAATACAGTGACATACACACTGTTAGCAAAATCGACACTTTACTGACAGGTCACTGTGTTGGTACATCCCAGACAGGGGTACACTGTCTTCTGGTCCTGCACACCCTTCCTGAATCAACTCCGACTGGACTGTAGAAAAAACAGGACCAGGAGACATATGGGATTTATAGCAACTGCAACTTGCAGTCAACATAAATCCCATCACTGAGATGCCGGTCAACAAATGTGCTGTTGAACCGACATCATAGAAATGAAAAAACAGTGCAAGCATCATGACAAATACTGTGTCCTTATTTCAGTTTTTCATTTACACCCAAGTTGACCCCTAAACTAATATATTGTACAGCTATTACAAATAATTTGAACCCCTTATTGGTACTTTTTTCCAGCAAGAGGTGTCCCTGAATTAAACAGAACTCAATGCACAGTGAGCCATTAAAGCACCTCTTAGGTGTGTGGGGGTTGTCCCGCCATGTATTGTACATTGAAAACGAGCAACAAAATCCATGGTTTATTTTGTGGATTTAAAATGTTCAGATAAGCAGCACGTATGTACTGGGTAACACATTAAAGGAAAACTCTCAGCTTCCAAGGAATAATGCTGTGGAATCTAGCAAACTGCAGGTAAATTACATTTTCAAATGACTTAAAAGTACCATAAATAGTTACCTATAAGTAGGGGTATCATGGTTAACTGGTATTAAGGTATACTGTGGTATGCATTGAGCTTGGTTTTGTAATCATGACTGTTTTTGTAACTATAGTAACCATCACTTACGGTATGCCGTGGTACACATGGTATTCCAAACTGCACTGCCAGCATTCACTCAGACATTTCACGTCTAGTTTTCCACACAGCAATCATCTAACAGCAGGTCATGTGGCACCTAATCAGACAGGCATTTTATCTGTCCAGTCGGATTCTTTACTGCTTGTACTAATGTCCAATGAATTGTGTTTTAGGTAGTTCTAAACCTCCTTTTGTCATGGAGCACAAGAAGCCTCGTTTTTTTGGTGCTGAGACAGCATCATGGAGAGTCACACTAGAGTTGTAGCTGCTGTCGTTTGTGAGTTCAGATCTCAGTCTCTGCTAATGTGTGGTCAGTGTGTGCTCCCTGAAAATAATTGTAGGTAATCACACTGGTGGAAGAATAGAAGTGTTTACATTTTGGTTATTTGGTCATCAAAATAAGTTTGCAGTCCAATCCCACATCGAGCACTGTGCTGACCATGTCTGTAAGCTGCACTGAGCCAGATGGGCCAAGAATTCAAACGATCGGTCCCTTATCATTATATTTGTTGGCTCAGGTAAGGATTAGATATGCATTTGAAATGAAACCTTGTCGAGTGCACTAAAAATGTAACTTGTCTTCATCAGTTTTGCACATCCATCCTCAGTCTGAATTTCTATCTCCCTTCCTGGTAAAATGTTTTTATTTTTTTTCTCTCCCGGTCCCTCATCATGAGTCCCAAGTCTCCCAAACCCAACTGACCCATCCCTCTTCCTCCCATCTAAATAAATACTGAAATGTGAAGATAAACTGACTGCTTTCTGCCTGCTATCACTAATTTGTTGTGTGACAGCCTTAGCAGGATGGGAGCACTGCAGAAGAGTGATGAATTATGGGCCCCCAAAACTGATGCTGCTAACTTCATGGAAGTGTTGCTAGAAAACTAAAAATAAGTGATACCTGAGGAGAGGAGAGGAGAGGAGAGGAGAGGTGAGGTGAGGTGAGGTGAGGTGAGGTGAGGTAGCTGTGCAGTCGGGGTAGGAATGGGAAGGGGAAATTGCAGCTTTCTGTTTCAATTCCTGCAGTGCTCGACATTGATTCCCTGTGGTGACTGTGAGGGGTAGACAAATCGTGCTTTATTTTAAAATCCTGGTTCAGGAGGAACTCTAGTCAGTAAGTGAACAGCAATTGATCCTTGTCCCTCTCCCGACACTGACTGTAAAATGGTAGATGCTTAGACTTCAGAACAATGAGGCTGTCATTTGAGTTGTGGGGGGAAGGGAGCCTGTCTAGTCAGTGCGTGGCATGGTGGCCTGTCGGCCACGATGCAGCGTGGCCAGTGACTGAGTGCGATGCAACCTGAATCATCAATGTATACCATGCCAGTACACCCACTGACTGAGGTTGTACTAGTGCAATCATTGTGGATGGGTTCAAGGGGCTAATGTTCTCTAACTGACTCCTCTTTTTTACTTTTCCGGTGGTAATGGTGAGGTGTGACTCAGGTCCGCAAATTTTTTATTTTTTTTTATTCTGGTGTGGGACTGTGATGGGAGAGACTGTGATAACCATAGACTATCACTAAACACTGTCATACAATGTGGGGGGGGGGGCGCTAGATGATGGTGGTGGGCTGGCAGCCATGTCGCGTGCTGAAGAGTAAGGGTGATTATCACGTTAGCAATCCACTCCGATACTTATTGAGGTTTGTTATCTGTTGCTCAGTAATGATGACATGGCAGGTGAAGTTCTTGTTTATCATTTACTTTTTTTTTCTTTTGGTGCCTGGAGTCAGAGGTCGGATTGTTGTAAACTGGAGGTCAAACAGAAGAATGTATGAATTATGAAAACATGTAGTAACATGGTGGTGGTTGGATGGTTGCATGCCACGTGGTGCTGAGCAGTGCATTAGTAGTCTGTCATTGGTGCAATCATTGAGTATGTCTAGTTCGGTCAATTCAGTGCACCACAGGAATGATGAGGTATGTTGTTGACCACTGGCGTTACTATGGCCTGTTCCATCTCCTCTGAATCACCAAACAACATGATGAATGTCAATGTGCACTGCAGGGGAGGCAGAGGGTGGGGTAATGATGACTTGTGGGCAATGCTGTGTGAAGTGTAGGGTTCTGGATTTTGGCTTTAATAACCCTGCAGCTCAGTATATCTTAAATAATAAAGTTAGTGCCAGTACAACTAATGAAAAAGATCTAGAGTTCTAATAAGAAATAATCTGAACTTTGAACTGCATATTAGGGAGACAGTCAAGAAAGAAAACAGATTAGTGAGAAATATTGTGTGGAATATAAAGAGTAGAGACAGTGAGGTGTTGATACCACTGCGTACGACTCTTGTGTGACCAGTTTTGGAATATGGTTCCCAATTTTCTGCCCTTCAGAGCAAGGGCTGTATCAAACTTGAGGAGAATGTTCAAAGACAGTTCACAAAAAAGATGAACTTCATTAAAAACAAGAATTATAAAGGGGGATTGGACAGCCTGGGTTTATTCCCTATGGAATACAAAAAGGCAAGGGGTGATCTCTGTTTTATCTATAAGGCATATCAGGATTCAGTATTCAAGCACTTCTTAAAGTTCAAAATTATAACCAGTGCAATGCTTGGCATGCTTTGATGATAATGCTTACCTATGATGTGGTCCTCTTCCTCTACCAACCACAAGTAAACCATGCTCATCTGGTTGGTGTGTCAATGATGCTGATGACTCAGTCTGTCTACTGTACGGAGACGGTCTGCAGCACAGTAACAATCATGCTTAGACAGGGTGGTGGAGAATGCCCGGCATGCCGTGTCTTTTTCATGCACTATATCCCATCCTCTTCCTCACTAGGCAGCATGCACCCACCCATCTACCCAGATAAACTGTCTGAGTCTGCTCTGCAGAAGTGTGTTATGAGCTTTAATTACAGCAGATTATGTTACGTAAGTTTTAAAAGATACAAACAACAGTACAAAGTTAACTATACCCCACCACCACCAGCACCGAAACCCTTTTGTGTGCTTACCGCATTTTCGGTTGGATCCCTGCCATTTACAATCCCAGTATAGATTTTTCTTTTCAGATATCTATCCAGTTTTCATTTGGAGTTTACTTTGGACTACTTTACTTTAATTATTAACTGGACTGCATGCGTGCCTGGTCATGCTCATCATGGTGGATGGACACATTTTTTAATGTATTGTTTGTTAATGAATTATTGGCAGTGGCAATGACTCTGCTGCTGCTGCTCTGAATGTCGAGTCCTCCTGCCCAGGGGTTAATGATGATAAAATGAAGAAATGTGTAGAAAGCATCACCAAATGGAAAGTAAACTTAAAATACATACATTTATCCCATCTGCATTATTGGGTCTTTCCTAATTAATAAATGTACACCTTGTAGCCTAGAAGTACTGTTTGATATACAAAAACATTGTTTTCAAATATTCAGAAAAGTATTGCAATAACTGTACTATCGCGATAATGTGGAAGCAATTATAATAATAAAAAAAAAATCAATACCATGACGCCCCTACCTATAAGTCAGTCTCACCTATAAGTCAACCCCCTATTGCCTTGTCAGTTTTAATAAAATTGCAGACATTATTTTGCGGTTAAATTGGATACAAAAATCTGTTTTGTGACCAGCATCAGGTACAGCATCTGTCTTTCTGGCTACATGTGGACACAAAATCAGGTTATACAGTTTTGCATAAATGGTGGAACACCGTATATCACGCAGACTGGTCAACCTCATAGGTAAGTCAAGGCCCCTTCTTGGAGTCCTGTCTTTAGCATCATAAATGAGACTTATATGCGAGTATATACAGTACCTGCATGTACTAATACTTTGTATCTGGTTGATCCTGCGATCCCCTGCCTGCCATGCCAGTATACTAGTATTTCTCAGTATCCTCACAGCCAGACCTCTAATAAGGCCTTTGTGCCTGACTGTTCTGTGTAACATTAACAGTGTGATACAGTGCATTATTGTGCCTGTGCCATCGGTATAACTCGGCTGTGGAAAGCATGATCATCAGCTTATCAGTACTGGCAACATGAGCACGATAACGCTGTAACCTGTTGTGCACATTATCAGCAGGCTAGTCATGGGAGCTCCTGGTGAGACAAGAGTTCCCCTTTAAACATTTCACGAGGTACACAAACACAAGGAAGCTCCTTAATGGAGAGCAGAAGCCCAGGCTTGCACTGGGCTCTGTAGAGGATGGAGGCCAGGAGGCTACTGAGATAGCCATAGGAGGAAGTACAGGCTTTCAAACTGGAGCAATGGAAGAATCAACGGCAAAAGAACAGAAAATGCAACTTTTACAGAAGGAAGATGGAAACCCAGATAAAGTAACATCGGAAGAAAACCTAAAACAACAGATGGAAAGAAAAAACATCAACACAAATGGAGAATCTCGATCAGGAATACAATGAGGCAAAGCAGCGATTAGATGATGAAAAGAAATGGAAGCGGATACCTGGCACACTATCATCACTGGCGGAAAGTTTTCTTTTTTCAAGCATAGAAAAATCAGGCAGAGAAACTGCCAGCCTCACAGGTTTCTGGAAGAAGGCCAGAAATACAAACCGAGGCTTGGTCAGCAGAAACGGCTCTGCAAACAGAAGGATGGCTGTGGAAAGGAAGAGGCTGTATTCCAGATCCTGCAGTGCCTATATCAGGCATGGATGCATGCATAACAACTGTGAGTAAAGAAAACAATGTAGATAAAATGCAAGACAGGGTTGGGCCTAGTGTCTCGACACAGAATCTGTTTTTGGGAGATGACTTGGGAATGACATCCCCTAGCTACTCACCACAAATTAACACAGTGGATGAGTTTTTTGATGCACCCTGGGGCCTGTGCTAGAAAATGACAAACATATGGAGAAGAGGGGGGAAAGGCTAAACCCTGAAATAAATAATAGGGTCCTAAATGTGGAAATGAGGGCCCATAATACAGATAACGATACAGATGAAAGAGCAGAACAGGAAGGAAGGGCTGCAGAGGAAGTGCATACAGAGCCTGCTCCCATAGAGAAGAATCAGGAAAATCATAGACCGAATCAAGCTCCTACATATGCAAGCTTATTTTATAAGCCAATAGAGTTTTCTAAAAGCCACAATGCAGTATGCGTGAGGTACTTAAGCAGTCTTGAACATGTACTTGACAGAGTATATGTTGGAAGAGAGTTGATCAAAAGGTCTATGGGATTTACCCCAGTAGAAGTATGTGTTTATACATGCTCTGGGGGAGACCACTTCTGACATTAGCTTTCGTTTCCCTGAATTATTGGAAAGATTCTGGGGTAAATATGCTATTCTCAAAACAAGCCCCCTGTGGGGGCCTTTCCAGGCCATAGCCCTCACAAAAAGTCCCACAAAGATAATCGGAATTTTGTTCCGTAATGAGAGGGTGAACATTTCAGAGATTTTATATTGGCTGGAATAAAGATGTGAACTACATGACACTCCAGAATCCATCTTTGATAGAGGGTTTCTGAAATGGGGGTGGCGTATAAAAGTCACTCAGCAACAAACACCTGCTAGAATGACACATCTGCCAAATTGTTTCTTCCTAGGCAGAGACAAAGTTTTTTTTTTTTATTCCACCCAGGTCAGCCAAGACACTACTATAGATGTGGGTCTGCTAGGCATCTGTGATGTCATTGAGCAGTCAATGTGACGTCACCATGTGTATGCAGCATGGAGAGATAGGCCACACAAGCCATTTCTGCAAAGCAGGTTTAAAGTGCAACCTATGCGATAGCAAGGGACATAACTCTACACACTGTACCTGGGCCCTGCACAACATCGATGATGCTGACTACGGGGTACAAGACTATTACCTCCATAAAACTGGAAGGAAAGAGAAATTGACAGGCCCAGCCCCACCCTCACAACTACGTACTCCTCCACCTACGACAACTGCGAAAGGGAAAGCAGAAAGTCATAAAGACACAATGGAGAATGAGACACAACAAAAGCTAATTTCATCATTAAATCAGCAAAATCTACCCATGGAAATGGGTGAGGGAGATGGGGGAATGCTACCACCCCCACAACCATTACAGGGGGAAGAGGCTGTCTTTCAAGCTGTTAAAAAAAGGACAATCCTTGAGGAAAGGAAGAACAACAGTTCAGGACAGTGACATCACCCTAACTAATCCCTTTAAACCATTACAGTGGGGAGACACAGAGATGGGAGAGGAGTGGGACGCAACATCAATAACATCATCACAGAAATAAGGTGAATCAGGTATGGAGAATCCTGTCACGGATACCAGAGAGAAAGAGACAGGGAGAAAGGAAAACCAAAAAGAAGAAGGATGGGATCTAGGGTGTGTAAAAAAGTAGTGTGAAAATATTACTTTTCTCTTTTCCCTAAAACTTGATGATGGATACATCTTTCTACAACCTGACTTTAGCATTGCTAAATACTAATAGTATACTGTCCAATAGAAAAGATTGTCAACCTTTACATTTTTTCTGAATTATTATGTGATATTGTATACTTTCAGGGTACAAGACTTGGAAACTTACAAGATGTGCAGGAAGTCAAGAATGCATGGCAGTGGGGAGAATCTTGTTGGCCTATTGGGGATAAAGCATGTAGTGGGGTAGGAATAGCATTTAAGACCCTAAATCCTAAAATTCAGCATGTAGTAGATCTGATGCCATGAAGGATTTTCATAATGGACATTCAGATCGAAAAACTAGACTTTAGATTGGTTAATGTATACACACACCCCAAACCAAAGCATTGAGAGTGGACCGGCCTAAGGTGGTGCAACCATGTCTATACACATCAAGACGTGTGCTCCTGGGAGGGGATTTTAATATCAGTAGCTATAAAAGTGACAGGGGTTCACTCACAGAAAAAACATTTTGTGATGCCATTTTTTTGAATAATTTAATACAACATACCAGTTTATGTGATATGTTTCATGGCAACGTGTGAAGATCAGCACACCTTTTAAAGGACCCATATCAACAAGTACAGATTATTGGTTTGTACCCTCACTCCCAGTACAGGAATAATCCCAGTGGCTTCATCAGATCACAGGCTATTGAGTGTTCAAATATCCAATTATAAAAGGGAACCAAAAGTTTGGGGTGTTTGGAAACTTAATGTTAGTCTGATAAAGCCTCCCCATAAAAGAAGGTTTCAATTACTTACTGCAGGCCAGGCAGTCAGTATACTTCCTGTATGACTCAGTGGTAGAATGCTGGGAGGACGCAAAACTTAATGGAAGTAATTATTTTACAATGATGGGGAGAAAAAAGGGAAAGGGACAAAGGGAGAAATATAGTAATATCAGGGAAGGATTGTATGGTCTTATTTCTCAGCAGAATTAAGGTATAAATGTAGATCAGCAGCATCTGAGTAAACTCAAGGAAGACATGACTCAATTACAATATGATCTGACGAAATCTCTGGAGAATGAACAGAGATGTGGAACACAAGGACCGCTGGAGGTTAATAACCCCCCTTGATAATTGTAAAGAAAGATAACAGGCTAAGTTGATACAATTACTAAAAACACAAGAAGGAAAGATTCTGATAAATAGAGACGTTTTAGCGGAAATGGAACAATATATTACTACTTCCTTTGAGATTTCTACCACTAAGCAGCATGGTATAAATAACTGCCTAAGAATAGCACTGTACCAATATTAGAAATGTATCAAACAGTGGAATTAATAAAGTCAATTACAGAACAAGAGCTAAACTTAACAATACTTTCTTTAAATAAAAATAAAACACCAGGAATAGATGTATTACCAAATAAAATTTATGGCAAAATATTTAATCAATGCAAAAAGCAAATGATAGCACTACAGATTGAAATTTTAAGTAAAGGGGCATTACCATGTAGTATGATGGAAGGCCTAATAATTTTCATCTATAAGAATGAAGATAAACACGATACAGGAAATTGGAGGACAATAACCCTTTTAAATTGTGATGTTAATTTTGACAAAGTTATTAAGTAAAAGAATGGCTAACACATTACATGATGTAATACACTTGTCCCAGATGTGTAGTATTCCAGGAAGGAAAATGAAGGATAATTTAATTTTATTAAAAGAGATCTTTGAAAAAGGACAAAACAAAGAATTATCAGGGTGGGTCTATAAGATTGATCAGGCCAAAGCCTTTGACAGGATTCCACATGTATATTTATGGGCGGTGTTAGACAAGTACGGGTTTCCTAAAAAATGTATTTGATGGGTAAAATTATTGTATCGGAATGTGATAAGTGTGCCCTATGTCAATGGGTGGGTAGGGAAGCAATGCAGAATATTAAAAGGAGTGAGACAGGGATGTCCACTAAGTTCTGTTTTGTATATAATCACGATTGATCCTTTAATACAAAGACTGACAAGAGACGAAAATATTCTAGGACTATCAATAAACAGTACGGACAGGGAGATTAAGACAACTGTATATGCTGATGACTTGTGCATAACTGTGGCAGACATAGCCTCAAGTGGTACAGCATGAAACATTTTAGTAGAATCTGCACAGGGGACAGGTTCACAAATAAATGAGAAAAATAGTTTTTGTGTCCCAATAGGTGATGCAGGCAGATATGTTCCAGGGATCATGAATATACCTTTAGCACCGACCCATAGTAAAATATTGGGCATATACTTTGGTCCTGGAGATTTAGGTGTATATAGCTGGCAAACTGTGCTAAAGAAAGCGATCAATCAGGTAAAACAATGGAACAGATGGCACCTTTCCAAACTCAAAAGGGTGTACATGATCAAAGCAGTGCTAATTCCCATGTTCTTTTACATCAGGGAAGTATACCCCCAGAGGCCTGGAAACAACAATATTGAGCTGTTTCTTCTCACAGTTATGGGGAAGCAGACTGAATCTGGTGAAAAGAGGGATAACCTATTTGGCAAAATATAACGGGGGAGTTAATATGATTAACCCAATCCTTTTTTTCATAGTATCTTTTTATATACTAATCTCAAGCCGCTTTTAATTTCATAGAAAAAATATGGTTAACATGGGTAGGAGACCAGGTGCAACAATGGCTTGATGCATGGCCACAAAATGCACCACTAGCTAGGCAGAAATCCCTAGTGGGATTGTCTACCTATTTCCAGGCATGTTTTGGAAAAATTTAATTATGGAAAATAGTAAAGCAACAGGTAATAAACGTAGACAGAAAAACATTTTATAACACATTACAGGAAAAAAATTCACAAATTAACTCATTTTGGAAATAGGTCATGTGCTGAACAGAAATAAGCCTATCGGTGTGATATCGGTCTTCCTACCTTGGACTATTCTAACCTCATACTACGTCTTTTACCTAGTTCCCAGTGATGTACTTACTTGCTAAAATGCTTTCCCATGTAAACCTCCTCCTGTCTTTTCTATTTCTCTCTATTTGTTATCCACTGTGTCAACTTCCTCCCTCCTCCTACCCCACGCAGCCTCCCATTGTATGCATCTTGACATCCTATCTTCATCATGGAACCATGGCAAATACCCTGTATTTCTATCTGAGGCACCCCCTTACTAAGGACTGGGTGCAAACACTCACACTGGCTGGAAAAATCATGTTTGAGCACCCGTCGCTAGCAACCTTCATTTGTTGGGACCCTAGGTGACTGCACTGTATCCAAACCTACAGCATGCAGAGGAAAAACGTCACATGGTATGAACTTCAGGAGATATCCCTCAAACTGCTGCTCCTCCTACTTCTCATGTCCGGTGGGATCCACCCAAACCCCAGCCCTGGCTCGAACATTAAGATAAAGCCTGCAAAAACTGAAAACGGACTATCCATTGGTACCCTAAATATCTGCAGCCTCCTGCCTAAGCTGGCATCTCTTCAAGCCTTTATTGGGCAACAAAATCCTGACATACTTGTAATTGTTGAGACCTGGTTAACACCTAGCACTCCTGATCATTCAATCTTGCTCCAAGGCTACAACCTCTTCCTTCAGACTTGATCGGGTAAAAAGAAAGGGGGCGGATGTGTTATCTATATAAAGGACTACCTCTCATGCCACACTGCCAGTTTTTCCCCAGAAAACACCCTAGTACAACTTCTCCCTGTCAAGCTTCTACTTGGTGCCTAAAATAAAGTGCTTAACATGGCTGCAGTCTATATCCCCCCCTAAAGACCCACGAGCCGGGCTCCAGTCTATCCTTGAATTTGCAATATTACAGCCTCCTGACTCTGAGCTCCTCATTCTTGGTGATTTCAATATAAACTGGCTTGCCTCAGATATCGGACCCAGCAGGGATACTATCCTAGCAACCAACCTAACACAGATAGTCAACTCCCCTACCAGAAAAAAACTACAAGACTGGAACCAGCACTCTTATTGACTGGATACTTACTAATCGCCGCGACTGGATAAAAACACCACCGTTCTCTCCAACTCCCTCAGTGACCACTCCCCGGTGATCTGTACCTGGACAAATAAATTCCACAAACCACCTCCAAAAACCATCCAAAGTCGAATGCTGCCACAAGGAAACCTTGCTAAGCTAAAGACCTGCCTCCTACAGCAAGACTGGTCCACTATCTACAATACACTGGATGTTGATGCTGCCCTAGACTTCTTCATTAAAACTTTCAACACTGCCTGTGACACCTACGCGCCTTTCAAAAAATGTAAAATCAAAGCCCTCTCTAATCCATGGCTAACAGCCAAACTACTGGCTCAGCTCAAAGCACATGACCATCTTTGGGCTATAGCCAGGGCCACAGGCTCCACAGCAGACTCACTTAACTATAAACAGGTGCAGACCTGTTGCTTCACAATCAGGCAAATGAAGGCTCCTACTTCAAAACGCTCTTGAAACCACCTGGGGTGATGGGAGATCCTTCTGGGATAATATGCATAATATTACAGGCAAACAGTCTAAATCCTCTCCATGGCAATGAACATTGATGGCTCCACTACCCGTGACCCTAAGGCTATGGCCAATGCCCTAAATAAAACCTTCACAAACCTCAGTGGCATCCTCTAACCAGATTTCTTCCATGACTTGTCAATTCCAAAACTCATATCCCAAACCACTTCGCCAGACAAACCGCTATTTCACTTTAAAATAGTTAAGACATATAAACCTAAAATACATAAAGGCCTGCTCAAATATCAAGAAATAGCAGTGACAACATTGATCTAAAACTTCTGTCCCTCACCTTAGAAAAGTGATCCACCCTCCACCAAAATTCTCAACCTCTCTCTGTGCCAAAGTCAATTCCCCAACACATGGAAGGCTGCTATAGTCAACCCGGTGCATAAAGGGGGTGACAAATCCACACCTGGGAACTACCGGCCCATATCTATACTTCCACCCCTCTCCACAGCCCTTGAACGGATCATGGCAGATCAACTATCAGACTACCTGCAAAAGTACGATCTACTCTGCACTCAGCAGCATGGATTTAGGAAAGGACACAGTACGTCGACGGCCCTACTAGATTTCTCTAGTGAAACTCACAAAGCCTTGGATAAGGGTTATTTAACCGGAACTGTCTTCATAGACCTCACAAAGGCCTTTGACACTGTTCACCAAAGCCTTCTAATCTCTCTTCTGCTCAACACTGGACTAGCTGGGAGACCAGGAGCCTGGGTAAAAAGTTACCTGACACAACGTTCTCAAACAGTAAAAATCTCTGAGGTTATATCTGACTCCAAACCAATCCTCTCTGGTGTCACCCAGGGCTCAATTCTAGGTCCTCTCCTCTTCAGCCTATTTCTAAACATGCTTCCCAAATCCTGCCCTGAAAAATTAATACTCTATGCTGATGACGCTGTAATTCTCTCCTCTCATAAGGATTCAAATCCACTACGACAGAGCTTGCAGCTTGCTTTCTCATGTGTTGAAAACTGGTTCCTTGAGCACAAACTGGCCCTAAATCAAAAAAAAAAAGTCATGCTTTTCGCCAGTTACCAAAACAGAAATAGGCATACCGCACTCGTCATAAAAACTTCTAGAAATACATCTAGAACAAGTGAACACCTTCAAATACCTTGGTATCACTTTTTGTGAATGTCTTATTTTGCAGCCCATATTGATAACACTGCAAAAACAATGTGCACCAACGCATGGGAATTTTGGTACCAGAACCGCCAATTTTAACCAAGCTGCCTTGAGGATCATTGCTGTTCAAAGCTCCATCATCTCAAATCACAGATCTATAGTCTTAATTGTCTATGGCTCAGCTACTACCACTGCACTAAAGCACATCTCAGCTGCACTAAACAAAACCTGTTGACTCCTCACTGGGCGCACAGATGGACCCACACTTGTGACCTCTACATGGCAACCTAGTTGGTTTACATCTCTATAATCGCCTCATGTATCTCCACCTGTGTGATGGCAAAATATCAATCCTGGGACTCACTCCTCCATGTATCCAGGACCTGCTCTGCCTGGAACAATGGCTCTTGTACCACCAAAGATGGACCACCAACCTTTCCTTTTGTCCCTAGATGCCGGACTGCTCAAGGACAAAGAGCTTTTGCCTACCGTGCCCCTACCTGGTACAATGCCTTTAACCTGCCCTCTCTATCCTCCACGACATTGGGAGCTTTCAAATCCATACTATACGCTCACCTCACAGCCTCCAGCTCCTGTGACTGCTTTGACTAAAGTCTCATTCCCTCTTAGTGCACTTATTTTTTTCAATCATCCACCATCATCTCCTCCTTGATAAAGACAACCTGAGTACCACTAGCATGGTTCCGTCTGCTTCTAAACTTCTTATTTCTCCCTCTCTTCCCCCACAAGCTCTCCAAATCCCTATTCCTTGCCCCTTGACACTGTCTCTGGGTTCCTTTTCTTTTCTGTACATAAATGTTACTGTTTAAGTTGTGGCCTATTAAATGGTTTACTGATTGTTTGTAACACTGTCTACTATGTTTTTGTACTTAATGACATGGAACCTTTGTAAAAGAGCCTTTGCTCAAAGGTATTAATTCCTAGAACAATAAATAAAAAAAATAAATTTCTTCTCTCAGAGAAATCTTTTCTCTGAAACCTGGGGCTAACTGGTTTCGTGGAGGCAGTAAAGGTTTTAGCTGCCCCGACAGTAGTGCTTTTTCCTTTCTGCGCTGCCACACCGCCCATTTGATCTCAGAGCAGGTCTGCTCTTGACATAGCGGTCCGAGACCTCAGCAGCTCTTGCACTGTTTTGGGATCTCGGTCCCCAGCCAGGTTGTTAGCTCTGCTGGGCATCCAAATAAAACTGTTCTAATAAAATCACATTTTCAATTTTATCAACAGAGTTTGCCTCAATTCCTTCCCACCAACATTTTAAAAACTGACGTTGTTTCATGGCTAACTCCTCATAGCTCATGTCAGGGCTCTCCTGAGCTACGAATTTAGCTCTGTATGATTCAGCAGTTAGTCAAACTCTTTTAACAGTGCAGCTTTTAGTTTGCTGTAATTATTACTGTCCTCATTGTCCATTTGACCCAATGCATCCTGAGCCTTTCCCAGTAAGTAGCAGGAATAGCTGGAAGCTCCAGAACTCTCTAGGAATTTTAACCTGAATACAACTTTTTCAAAAGAATTTAAAAAGGCATCCATATTCACTCCTTCTTTTAAATTCTCGGCTATTAATTTGGAAATCAATTTGTAACCCAGTCCTGCAGTCCCAGTTAAACCCAAGCCACTTACCTGCTCTAGTGCTGCTGGTCAGAGTCGTATCTTCTCCAGTTCGTGTTGCCTCTGGCGCTCCTGCTCCTCACGGTCTGCATCTCAGCGTTCTCGCTCCCTCTTCTCCTCTGCAGCTCGCTGGTGCTCACGCTCCTCACGATCTGCGTCTCTCTGTTCCCGCTCTGCCTCTTGGCATTCTCGCTCTGCCTCTCGTTGTTCCCGCTCTCTCTTCTCCTGGAACTCCAGCTCCATCCTCTGCAACTCAATTTGCAGCCTAAGTACCTCTGGATTCAGGATACTGGAGACCTTCCCCTGCTGCTGTGGCCCTTCACTGACAGTGGCTCTGTTGCCCTCCTCATCGGATCTGGACACCGGCCGCCACTAGCCCTGCCACCCTCGAGGTTTGGTCCTTTCCAGTCATGGTCGATGACTGCCTCTGGGTATCTGCTACCATCAGGGCATCTATGAGGTTCTGCTTTTGGCTGTCACCTCGAAGGATTCCTCTGTCCCCACACAACTGCTTTAAGTACTCTGCAGTGTGCCTGCACAATCTCAGAAGCCATCTTCTTCCCTGACTACTGCTACTCTGACTTTACCTTTAAGAAAAAAAATAAAATGAGTAGGAACTTGACTGTACACCAAGCGATATATAGTTCTGTTTCCTTTTAAAATAAAACTCTGCCTTTCTTTCTTTGCAAGTGAGCTAACAGTCTCAAGCTGACATGCTGAACAATACAATCTTTGTAAGACCAAAATGCCACCGTTGCCAACCAATATGTCACAAATCTACTCAGCAGGTCAGCCTCTACTCACAAATGCCAACCTCCAAGCACAGTCTTGTAAACAGTTTAACAGAATAAGGTAACCTCTTGTCTGTTTTTTGTAGGTTTGAATCAACCTTGCTCTCAAGTCTTGCAGGAATTCAAACTGTGAACCTCTTCATGCCAATGCACAGTCTCAGATATATCTGTCTTCAGAGGGCCAGATATCTCGCCTTATAGGCACCTAACCAGGTGTACAAAATGAACCCTTTAAAAACTTTAATAAGGACCTCAGATTATTCTTACCCTTTTCCAGTTTGGTATCACCATTCAAGCTTATGCCCAGTGTCTGTTGTAACCATATATACTCTTGTAAAGAAATCAAAGACAGACCAAGTAAAGCTCTAAAAAGAGTTTTACTAAAATAGATAATAATATATAAAACATACAATACACAGAACTATTATATCAAAAGACATACAAATCTTTTAAAAGAACAAGGTTTTAAACAGTGCAATCTACTACAGTAATTAGGTTTGTCTCTCTTTCTAAATAGCTGTTTAAAGTGCTCACAGGTGTTTCTTTGTCAGAGTCTAGATAAAAGTGTCTCTGAAGGAAAACAGAATAATGTTTAAAAGCTGGTTTTCCCCACCTATTTTGCATGAGGTCACCTAGCTCCTCCCTGTCAGAATATATAAAAATAAATATCTATATAAAAACAGGATGTCTTTTCAAAGTATTAAATTCTGCAACCTCAGCATAACTCATGTTCTTCTTTCAAATGACATCTCTTTGATCTATTGATCAAGCTTCCCTCTCACACAGACACCAAAGCATTTATGATTTCGCACCAGTGTACAAAACCTGGTTTCCTCCTCTTGAAATGTCATAAATGGATATGCTCAGCTCAAGCTTCTTCCAGTCTGTACTAAGTTAGATAAAACAGAGAGTCCTTGATCAAGGCATGTTCTACTCTGTAATTAGCTTCAAACCTTCCAGGTAACACCTTGTATCGAAAACCTGTGTGTGTGTGTGTGTATATGTGATCTCACATGCTGTTTCAGCCTTTCTCATGGGAGACAGTTCATAACACATTTTTTTATTTTACAAAAAATCATACAGCACTCAGAACTGGCTGTCCATGTCACATTCACCCCTCGGGTTCCCCCTCCTTACATGTCCCTCCTCATCCCTTTGTCCGGCTCTCTCCCCCAACCGCCTCCTCGCACCTTCCACAATCTTGGTGTCAAAAGTATCCCCTCCCTATAATCCCTGGTCACCCCTCTCACATGGTGCCTGGCCCCTTCCTCCCCAGAATCCTTCTCTGTCTCTCATCCCTACTCCTGACTAATCCATCCGCCCTATCCATTTGCCTTCTGCTTCCTGCTCTCCATCATCCCATTTACATCCTGTGCCTTCCTGCCTGTTGTGCCCCCTGTTCCATACCCACAGCCTCCTACTTGTTCACCTGATCCTCCTTTTTCTTCTCCCCCACTCCTCTTCCCCATCCTGTCCGTGTCCCCCCATTATACCCCATCTTCAATCCCTGCCTCTTGCCCCCTTCACTCTTCCTATCCGTCTCTGCCTCAGCTTCACCAGCACCATCATTGTCATCAACATCTCCTCCCTGCTACCCTCTTCTACCAATGGGCATAGAGGGTTATAGCAATTTGTGAGCCTTATCCCATCCCACAATGCCCCCCCTTCCCTAATAGCCCTCTTGGTTCCCTCTGGATACATCCAGTCTCTTTGCTGCTACTGTGGAAATGTCCACCATCCATACGTTCTCCCCTTCTGTTGGGTGAAACTTGTCCCAGTCTTGCATCAACACTTCCAGCTTGTCTTTCATAGCCCCTCCCATTTTCTTTCATCACCTGCCCCAACACCCCCAGTTGCATCCTTAGCCAGTGCTCCTCTTCCCTGATCTGCAAAAACTGCCTGCAGAGTGTGCACCCTCCCTCCCTCCAGGCCCAATTTAGTATTATCACTGCCCCACAGCCCATGCAGCCTACACTCCTTCCAAAAATGCCTGCCCTGGTGGCTGGAGACCACCCAAATTGTCCTTCTCCATAAATATTGGGACGCTCCCCTTGGCCCATCTCCCCCGTACCACCCTCACCCTTCCAACATGCCATACTGGGTGGTATAAAAACCAAGGTTTAGAGTCCCTTACAGTTCTAAAGATAAAACACAGCCCTCCTACCAGTTCCTAATCTAGGTAAAGAATTTAGCAACCAAACAGTTCTAAGAGATTTTAACAGCTTACAGCATTTAGCAGACCAAACAGTTCTAATAGTTTACTACAGCATTTACAATATATACTTAGCACTGTTTTACCCTCAGTTACAATAATATTATTCTGCAGCAATCATAAAGTCTGCCTTAGCTCTTTACACCCCCAGCTGCCTGTAGTATCATCTCCCACTGCATTCACGATTTTCCTTACTTGCCCACGCATGAGACAGTTATATTAAAGTAGAGTCCAAGCCCTGATTTGTCTGCTTCCAGAGAACCCTCCTTACCAGCCCATAAAGACAATTTAAAAAGGCAGTGGTGTGGAGTGGGTGGGCAGGAGAAAATGTATGTTCAGTCCCTGAGCTCCGATGAGCTCCCTCTCACTGCTTGACCCCTCTCTCACTCTCTGGCACTGCTGCAGGCCACCAGTTAAATAGGGCAGCATGCCTGCAGCGTTTTGGTGCCGAAAAAGAAATTTAAAAGTTCAGTTCCAGTCCCTGAGCTCCAATGAGCTCCCTCTCGCTGCTTGATCCCTCTCTCACTCTCCGGCGCTGCTGCAGGCCACCTGTTAAATAGGGCAGCAAGCCTGCAATGTTAAATGCCAAAAATAAATTTAAAGTTCAGTCCCAGTCCCTGAGCTCCAATGAGCTCCTCCTCTCTCTGGATCCTCTCTCGCCTAAGCTTCCTTTTTGTTTGTTTGGGGTGGGATATAGAAAAGGGGCAGAATGTTTAGGATTTGTGTCAATTTCTAGACCAATGTTTATTGCTAGGCTTTCACATTCACTCTGTGCAGGGTTCTTAATATTCAGTTTAAGACTCACAGTTTAAGATTAGAAATAAATTAGTGGAGATTGCCTTCTCTGTTACTGTTTCCAAATTCATGGAATCTCATTTCTGGCTATGTCTAGACAATGTCTTTCTTTATGTTCATTAAATTATCTGGTGACATGCACCGTCCGTGATTGGTTACCATCTGTCTGAAATCTTTAAGATGAAGTGACCAGCGGTATCATCTGACCAAGGCTCACACTGTCACAGATCCCACTGCCAATTACAGAAAAGGAATCTCTTTAAAAGAAAGTCAGTATTGCGATTAGATTATAATTGTAATATAACTCAGAGTTGGTCAGCCTCGAGATTAATGACTGGCAGGGTGAGGGGTTTCCTCGGATGCACCCCTCGGGCCACCCTTCCCCCAGCTAGTCATTAATCTCTAGGAAATTACGACTCTTCAGTCAGTTATTAGCTTAATTCCAGGCTCTCTTAATTACTACTGTTCCTACCTGTACCAGTCTGCACTGTGCACCTGTTTCAAGATGTCAGTTGTTGTATGGAGTACTCTGATGTTAGTGATGGACAACGAGGTTTTCTTATCGTCAAATTCTTTTTGCACTTGTCGCTTATATATACTTGTTATGTAGTCACTTATACTTCTGAAATTCTCCTTTACATTATACTTATTCATTTTGTGCTGTATCCATGTACTTCAGACTCCTAATGTATGTATTTGCCCTGTTTTTACTGTACTGTTCTCTTCTGTTGTAATCTCCCCAGGTCGTGTTTCAAAATAAGCAAATGCTTGTCTAGTGCACCTCACATAGTAAAGTAAAATCCACCTATTAAAATAAAATAAATGAAAGGAAAACAATGTATGTGTCAAAACACATATCTAGATGAAGATTCTCAAGGACTTGCTTCTTGGCTTCTTCAGCTGACTCTGATCAACTGCCTGGTAAATGTTCAGTGGAATGCTGCTGCAGGCTCGGTTCTGTGATGATGCCACTGTTTTGTGACTGCTGACATTATTACTCGAGTGGTTATAAATGAACCAGTGGCACATGGAATGACATAAAATTATGGCTATACGTTTCACTTTAGTGGTTTATGATATCAAGGTTCCTTCATTGGGCACACAACCTTACTGTGCATGTTGACCATCTATCACTTTATACATTACTCCAGTGTAGCTCTCTATGGCTCTATATCACAAAGGTCCTCAATGAGAATACAGCCTTATTGTGCACTTATAGGTCATCCATTTCTCACATTACTGGGGCTTCGTTCTAATGGTTTATGATGTCACAAGGTTCCATTGATGGAACACAGCCTTGTTGTGCACCAGGCTATCTATTATGCAATACATTACTCAAACTTTATTCTCATGGTTTATTTATTTATTTTTTTTATTACTTTTTTTCCTCCTCTGCCGGCTATCCTCCGGGGTGCCCTAGCCTCCTCCCGCATCCACCATCCGATGCTGACCTGAGTCCCAGGGCTTGCTCTCGGTGGGTTCCCAACCCCGGCCAGAATCTGATCCAGTGAGCCAGTGCCGTCTGGCTGGAAGCAGAGCTCATGAGGCGACTCCACACAGTTGCAGTGTTTTTCCTGGTTTTCCCAGGAGCTGGGGGGTGCATGACGCTTAGCGGAGGGGAGCGTGCACGACCTGCATGCACCCCAGCATCTGCCCCAACTGTTCCCTGCATTGCATCGGCACCCTGTCCCCAGCCTCCCAATGGGGGCTGCTTAACGAGCGCTGACCACTGAGAACCCCCTCCCTGAAGGAGGGTGTCCATCGGATGCCAACCTTTCCTGCTCTGCAACCTAGAGGCCGTATATGTTCCTGGAACATGTCGCCATCGGTAGTGATAAGTAAGCGCTCTAGCCTCAGCCCTCAGCACCACCGGAGGAATAGTGTCATGGTTTATGATGTCATATTGGTCCCATCATCGGAACATAGTCCTGTTCTGGACCATTGGCCATCAATTCACTCCATACTTTGCTCATTTCATGCTCATATTTTTATGATGTCATGTCTTTGATGGGCCTTATTGCATTGTTGGCCATCTTACATTACTCACTTTTTGCTCTTGTGGTTTATGATGTCAAAGTTCTCTTACTGGGAACTGTCTTGTGCACATCATGAACCATTTACTACTCTGTACATTACTCACAGTATGCTTTTTGTGGTTTGTGATGTCAGAGTTTCCTCAATAAGAACACAACATTGGCCCTAATTCTATTTATACAGGAAGGCGATTGTCTTCCCCAGCTGTTCCCCAACACACACTGTTGGTGGCCCCTTCCACACACCGCTAGGGCTGGGGAGCCACTGCATACAGTCACTTGCAGTTCAGGGCGGGAACAGGGTATGGGTGAGAACCAGACTATCTGACCTGGACCAGAACAGATTGGTAAAATCCAGACTGGTCAGTCTGGCAGGACTGGAATTGTAGGTTTGCAAATATCGCTGGTCTGGCTACTCTGGATGGAAGGGTGGTCTTGTTTTTACTGATGTTGTCTACTTCCAGCAGTCTGTCACCTCTGAGGACTGTTGAAAATGGATCTCTGGAAGTAGACCAGAAAGGTAAAGATCACCGTCTGAGTGGTTGACCAGCAATATTAGTGCAACCATATTTATTTATTTGGTTTTTGTTTATTGTAAGCACACTAGACACCATGTTGCCTATTCAGGCACGACCCGGGAGAGTACAGACAGGGTTCAGAGTCGCATTAAAGAGTGTTTCATGACACAGCATGAGGAGAATGCATTTGAACAGTATATAGCCAGGTACAGTCATTATCAGTGATGACAAAGAGAATAGATACTCAATGGGGTGCCCTAGCTGTCTCCTGGTTAATGTCATAAAATGTTTGAGCATGGGTTGAGTTGTGGACTGGAAGTTGAAGCTAGGTACTAAGTCCGAGATGCGATTCGAACTTCCCCCACACACCACATAAACTTAGTAGGAACATGTCTAGGGTTTGTATGCACTTGCATAAAGCAGATATTCAACAAATTTTGTGTGCAGTAATCTTATACATAAACAATTTCGTAGCAGTTATTGGAAACGTGTAATTTTTGCTGCTATACAGAAATATTAGCTGCTGAACAGTATGAACACCCAATGCTGGCTCAAATGACAATACACCTTAAGGTAGTGGACGAAGCCCGTCGGGTTAAATCTATGGTGTCGCTCTGAAATGCTGCAGGCATGGCAACGGCTCCTACCCTAGTGCAGACATACATTTGGACCCTAGTCACCGTGAGAGACAATGTGACACTGACCATAACAGCGACAGATCTTCAAACATAGAGATACAAACTCGGACAATCATGAAACCATTGTCTATGTGGTATAACACAACTATGACAGACATAGCAGTTTTGAGAGGTCAATATGGGACACATCCTTTGTAATGAAGGACAGCTGAGACTGAGGTACGAGAGTGACAGCCTCGGAGCCTGTGAGTGGAACAACAGCTGGAGGGCTTCTTCTTTTTGAACAAGCACTGGCTCCAGCTGTAACAGCTGCCCATTTTAAGAAGTCCAGCCTTCTTCCCCACCTGCTGTCGCCTTCAAGAGGTTGCTGCTCAGCTCTGGTGTTTTACATTCATGTGAGTATCAAGCACTGCAATTGCAGCCGTCACTTGAGCCTAGAGGTCAGGAAGGAAGGGTTTATAACAAAAAATATGTATCTCCTCGTCATCTTTATTCTACTCCAGCGTGAAAAGCTAGCGCACGGACACAAACTTTTCATGAGTCACGAATATAGAGCACCAAACACTCCCTCAACGGAACTGAACCAAGACTGTAAGTCTTTCCATTTATCAATTTTGTGGTGGGATAAATTGAGATACCTATACTGCCCACATTCTGTACACGCAAATCCAGTGTGTGGTGGTGGTAGGGGAACATGAAGTGTTCCTGCAACTTGTTGGAGTCCAAGAGCAGTTTACATTTTTGCCTTTCCTGTAAATTGCAAGACTTCTAAAGAATTGAAAATGAAGCAAAGCTCCATCTTTTTTTATCAGCTATCTTTCTTGTAGGCTTCATTTCACCTGTAAGACACAAAGACACATATGGAGTCCCTTACTTGCCTTTATATATGTGCACGTGCTTTGACTTCAAGGCTGCTGTCAGGTTGGTTGGGCATGGAGCTTGGTTACTACTTGTCCTGATTTTCGCAGGATAGCCTGATTTGAGCCCTGTCCTGCAAAAAACATGAAACATACTAAATGTCCTGATTTTATAGTACAAAATTTTTTTTTTATTTTTACTAAATGTTCTAGAAAAACTACAGCATCTAACTAAAATACGTTAAATGTTAAGAAACAACAAAAGCAACTAAGAAACTACAACACTTAGCTTTTAGTTCTGATTATTATATAGAGAAAATAAGTCCATTGCATTGGTCGAGGTTACCTACTGTCCTGTCAAAATCATGTTCAGTAAGAACAGTCCTACTTTTGGGCTTCTTAAAGGTGGTAACCTCTTTGGAGCTGTTGTTGGTATGTGTTTGTGTGTGTATGTGTGTGTGTGTATGTGTGTGGTGGCAAGGGAAATCATACTTTCTCAACCTCCTACCTTGCAAATCAGGGCAAGGCTTAAACATCAGGGACAATTCCCATATCAGGACAGTATCTTGCAAGATGGAAACAAGCATTTGTCACGAACGCTCACTTGCAGGTATTTGCAGTGGTGTTTGGCATGCATGGTGTTTACCCTAATGCCCTCAAATGCATTGCTGTATTTGCACTAATAAATTGTCAGCATGACCTTTTGTTACCCCATTGTGTGCTACATAGGCGAAACACGCTTTGGGCAGGATGTGAAAATGACAGCTGTACTGCTCATAAGGAAGTGTGGTAAATGCCAATGTTGAAAATCTGGAGTGGAAATATTGAAAATTGCAACCCACGAACAGCGTGGAACTGTGCAACGACTCATAAAACAGTCATTTTTAGGAATTTTTTCACCAAATTTTCAACATTGCCATTTTAAAACCTCTGCTAATGAACAGTGTCACTGTGATTTTCTTACTGTGTCCCATACATTGATTTCGCACACCGACTGCGCCATTGTGCACTACATGGGGGAAAGATGTTTTGGGCAGGATGTGAAAAATGACAGCTGTACTGCTCATAAGGAGGTGTGGTAAAATGGCAATGTTGAAAATCTGGAGTGAAAATATTGCAAATTCGCAAACTTACGAGCGTGCGTAGGAACTGCACAACGCACGCTCGTAAAACAGTTATTTGTAGGAATTTTTTGCCAAATTTTCAACATAGCCATTTTAAGATCTCTGCTCATGAACAGTGACACTGTGATTTTCTTAATGTGTCCCATACACCGAGTTCGCACACCGACTGTGCCATTGTGCGCTACATGGGCGGAAACACGTTTTGGGTAAGATGTGAAAAATGACAGCTACAGTGCTCATAAGGAGGTGTGGTAAAATGGCAATGTTGAAAATCTGGAGTGAAAATATTGAAAATTCGCAAACTTACGAGAGGCAGTAGGAACTGCGCAACGCAGACTCATAAAACAGTCATTTTTAGGAATTTTTTCACCAAATTTTCAGCACAGCCATTTTAAGACCTCTGCTCATGATCAGTGTCACTGTGATTTTCTTAATGTGTCCCATACATTGAGTTCGCACACCGACTGCGCCATTGTGCGCTACATGGGCAGAAACACATTTTGGGCAGGATGTGAAATGACAGCTGTACTGCTCATGAGGAGGTGTGGTAAATGGCAATGTTAAAAATCTGGAGTGCAAATATTGAAAATTGATAAACGCATGTAGCGTATAGAACTGCGCAACGCGTAATCAAAACAGTCATTTTAGAATTTTTCACCAAATTTTCAACATAGCCATTTTAAGACCTCTGCTCATGAACAGTGTCACTGTGATTTTCTTAATGTGTTCCATACATTGATTTCAGACAATCGACTGCGCCATTGTGCATACATGGGCGAAACACGTTTTGGGTGAGATGTGAAAATGACAGCTGTACAACTCTATAAGAAGGTGTGATAAAATGGCAATTTTGAAAATCTGGAGTGAAAATATTGAAAATTTGCGAACTTATGAGCCTGCGAGGAACTGCTCAACTACATAGAACAGTTTATTTAATTTGATGACTATCATGGATTTTAGACTTTCATGAATGATGTCACTGTCATGGTGTTATTCAGGGCCAAAGGGTGATTTCGCACAGTGACTGTGCAGTGCCTACGAAATCACCCTTCAGGCCCAAATAACGCCATGGCAGTGACATCATTCATGAGAAGGAGTCCCAAAAACCCCATGTTGAAAATTTGGTGCAAAAATTCCAAAAAATGACTTGAGATATGCAATAAAGTTGAAACTCCCCTATCTAGCCCATTATACAGCTTACCGGCATTTCCTCAGTTCGGCGGTCGGCTTTGAAGAGTGCAGACGTGTTCCCGGTCCACCGAAGATCGCTGTCTCTGAGTCTTGTTGGTAAGTATGGGGTGGGGGTGTGGGAGGCTGGGTGCACAATGGTGGGTGCGGGTTGTGAGGGGCGTGAGACTCACCATGGGACCGTTTTTTTTACAGGTTTAAAAAAAAAGACGACGGATGATTTGCCACGCTGGGGTGGGCTCCCAGCATGGCAGAAGATGTGTGGGGGCCGAGGAGCCGACAGGATTGGGCACCCTCGCGGCAAAACAATGTGAATGTTTGCTATGCTGGGGTGGGCTCCAGCGTGGCAGCAGGATGGGGCTTTGGAGCTGGCAGAGATTGGGCACCCCATCAGCAAACAACATTTGCCACGCTGGGGTGCTCTCAGCGTGGCATGCAAGCTTTAGGTGGCTGTGGACGTGCGGGGAAGCGGTGGACGCAGTGATTGGTAGTGCTAGTATGGCGAGTGTGCTTCCTTTGAAGCAGAGGAACACCGCTGTCATACTGAGCTCCTGCACCCATTGGTTCAGGATCGCCACACCTGCTCAAGAGCAGTGTATTGATGGGAGAGGCACACCTCAAGTGTGCTACTTCTTCCAAACGCCTGCGCATGCGCGCAAGTGAACGTAAAAAATCAGTTCAGTATGCTTGCTTTATTGTGTGGCATAGTGGGGACAGCATTTTCTTTCTTTCTTTCTTTCTTACAAGGTCTAGACTTATTGACATTAAAATATGTGATATAGGCAGCTGTCCCATAGTGCAGTTTCACATTGTTGTTACACATAGAATACAATATGAGTATATCTTAAAAACATAGGAATCGCAGTGTATTCCCATCCCATCTGCCCATGTATGATGATCTGTGTTGACAGAAGTACTGTATAAGAAGGTGCATGTGTACTGAGTTAAAATGACATCTGTTATGCACAGCTGTGATATTACATAAAAAAAATAGGTTGGTGTGCAGTGTATTCAGTAATGTCTGCTATATCACCTTGTGATTGCATGGGTGTTTGCTTTATCATAACTCAGAAGTTTTTCTAGGGCTTTGCAGTTTTGGTGCTATGTTACCAAGTAATGCTCCTTTTAGTACTATGCCCTATCACTTGCCCATTCCGGACGTCAAAGCAGCCATTCTAGGACCTGAACCAATCTTGAGTTTTCTCCAGTTAAAATGAGGATGCCATCTAATATGAAACCTATCTTTAGAAGTCTGAGGGTGCCGAATAGCCTCCGCATTTAGATTTGTTCATTTATTTTCTGCCAGTCCTGTTAGAGGGCATGAGTTTGGCAACCACCTGTGGTAAGTGTCTTGCCAGCAGCTGCTGTTATAATATGGAGTGTATCTTAAAACATAGGCATCTCAGTGTTTCTTTTATTCTTTATTCTCTGAAACAATCATTGTAATGTTTGTATCTAATCTATGTGACATGGAACCTTTGTAAATGAGTCTATGACTCAAAGGTATTTTCCGAATCTGAAATAAATAAAAAATAAAAATAGTGTAGAAAGATACTTTGTATTGACATTTATGCAACAGGGGTCATGATAAAACTGTAGAATATAAACCATTTATCTACGATACTATGGTGATAAATATGGGATATCTTGGAATCACCCTGAGGAATTAAGCAGGCTATTTGTACAGGAGCACGGGCCTCAAGTAACCTCACGAGTGGCAAAGCCATGAGTGAGGTTTACGAGAGGTCACAGGCTACTGTACAAATAACTTGGTTATCCCACAGGTGCCCCACGCATATTTGATTTATGCAACAGGATTTTTTGGGTTCAGTTTTGTTCTATATTTTTCTTAAGTTCCTTTCTGTGTTTTTTTTTTCTCTGTGCCTGGTTGCTGTATTTGGTTTGCAGGGTTGCTGTGCTGAGAAAGAGGAAAAAATGGCTTTTTTTCCTTATGAGTGTTTTCATTTAAAATGTGGTTCCAGTTTTGGGGATTTGGTTAGGGTTTCTGTGTTGTGAGCCTTTGGGACTGTGATCGCTTGGGTTGCAAAGAGAACTGTGAGAAGGTGAAAGTGAAACTGGCAGGCAGTACTGCTGAGCAGGCAGCACAGGTAGAGGTGGTTAGTGATGTAGTCACTGTGTGGATAAATGGGTGATGATGTAATCACTATGTGTATATAACTGGGAGGCAGTACTGCTGAGCAGGCAGCACAGGTTGTGGTGGGTAGTGATGTAGTCAATGTGTGGATAAATGGGTGATGATGTAATCACTGTGTGGATAACTTGAAGTTATCCACATAGTGATTATATCACCACCCATTTATCCACACAGTGACTCAGATAACTGAAGTTATATGTCAGTTTTTATCCTGACACCTGTTGCATACATTTATTTATCACCATAGTATCCATTTATCCACACAGTTACTATATCACAAATCTCTTCAGAATTCATTTAGAATGTTCAGCCTCAGAAGCAGTACTCACCATATTCCAATGAGAATAACTTTAAACAGCAAAGATAGCATTGTACTGTGAGCAATGAAAATTGTTCAGCACAAAATTGTTCTAAAAATGAGTGGTGTTTCATTTACAGATACCTTATATATTTTTATAATTAGTAAGAAAACTGAAGAAAATTTTATTTTTGTTTACTTTTGGACAAACAAATGTGAATAACTTTAAACCAAAAAATTATAGCATGGTACTGTGAGCACGAAAAATGTTCAGCACAATAATATCTACAAAATGAGTGGTGTTTCATTTATGGATACCATTTTTTTATAATTAGCAAAAAACAGCATACAATTCTTTCCTTTTTCCTTTTCTTTTCCTTTTTTTGACAAATTATTCATACCTACCAAAATCAAAACGTTCACACAACATCTAAACCTGTTGCATAAATGGAATATGCAGTGGTTCAGTGTGTGATGATGCATTTATCTTGTACAGTTTCCAGTGACCTCTCATAACTCTCACTCGTGCCTTTGGCACTCGTGAGGTTACTTGAGGTCACTGGAAACTGTACAAGATAAATGCATTATCACACACTGAACTGCTGCATATCCCATATTTCCACTGCCCTCTGGGGGTACTCTGCAGACCATATTCAGAAAGCCCGGCTGCATTCCCTATGGCAACATTTCTTTCATTAGGTCAGAGAGCCGTGACCAGAAGGGCTTAATAACTGGGCAGTCCCAGAATATGTGGTATGGCCTGCCCCTCCTGCCACATCCCCTCCAGCACTGATCAGTGTTGGTTGTTCCAAAGTGACAAGATTTGTCAGTAGTAATAAAATATTTAATATTTAGCCTCCAACAAAACTTCCACCTTGCACCTGCTACTAGTTTTGTGCACCCTTTGCAGTCCCTCCCCACTGTTCAGGTGTTAATATCAGTACCTGTCTTCCTTCCCACTGGTCCTGAATCTGTTGAATATGGGTTCCCCTTGTATCCCCAAATAGGGAAGCTTATGACTTAGATATAAACCTTTGATTTAAGCAATAGGCTCCTTGTACATTGTACCCAGTATGGTTGAACTTATATTCTGATCTCCTAGGGAGAGTTTTTGACAGAAACTCCTTGCTTGTAAGTCATCTGAAGTGGTCTTGCTGTTCTCTGTAATCCGAATTCTCCTTGCAGTTGTTCAAAACTTTTATTATGCAGTGGCATGTGAAAATCTTGTAACTTCATTGGTCAAAACATGTCACATGACTGTGGGTAAATCCTGCATTACCCATGGCTGAGGAATTGCATTTATAAAAACATAATTAAATATATTTTATACATGGGTCCATTAGACATTAATAGTATCCAGGGTGTGAGTTATTGGGGATTTACTCACTTCTTGTGTGGTTGTCACACGGCTATGCTTTTGTGACACTCCACACAAGGCGTGGTAAACTCCACAATCCCACACCCTGTTGTGCCTTATTGCTTAATTACTGTCCATCTGTTATGAATTATGAGAGTCCCTTGTGTGTAGCCTAGGGAGGTATTTTGTAGGTTTGAAACCATTTTTAAACAGCACCTTCCCGATATTATAAAACATCAAACAAGAGTGCTCCTTACCTCATTGGGAGCTCCTCCAGGCTAGTCTTTTTTTTTTTCTAATATAGCTGCAAAAGGAAGGGAAGGAGTCACAATTTGTTTCAAGGGGCTGGCCACAATCTCTCTCTCCACTTCCTGAATCTCCAGTCTGCCCCTGAGCTCCGACATTATGTGATGTCTTTATTGGTCCAACATGATGGTGCACTCCATTCACTTGAATGGGGCGTCCTTTTCAAGTGTAATTTCCCGGTTGTAAGTCGGGTTCTGGCACCTATTGATGCCAGGGTTCAACTAACAAGAGCCGTGTTAGTTGAACCCTGGCATCAGTCGGTACCAAAACCCTATTTACAGTCAGGAAATTACATTTGAAAAAGACGCCCATTTAAGTGAACGGAGCTTGTCTCAGCTCAGCTATAAAAAAGTCATAGCAGGGATGAATTAGAGATTCAGGAAGTGGAGAGGGATCATGGGGCTGCCTCACGAGTAACTTACAATCCCTTCCTTCCTTTTGCAGTTTTATTAAAACAAGCATTTGTCAATGCTGAGAGTTCCTGTTGATATTGTTTGTACATGCCTCTCATATTTTTCTCTGTATATTCCTCTGTCTTCTATTTTTATAGTGGGTAGTCGGTTGGAAACCTTAACACCCCAGGCATTTGTTGGTATTTTTGCTCCAGATTTTCAACATGGGTTTTTTTGGGACACCACCTCATGAACAGTGCCAGTATCATTTTGTTACCAGTCCCAAAAGTTGATTTTGCACAGTGGAGTGCCATTTTGCACCACAGGTGCGAAACACATTTTGGTGGATGTGAAAATGACAGCTGTACTGTTTATGAGGAAGTGTGAAGAAGTGACAGTGATTTTTGTTAAAATCTGGAGTGAAATATGTCGAGAGTTACGAGTAGCGAGAAACTGCACAACGACGTTCATAATACAGTCATGGTTTGAATGCTTCTCCAAATTTTCAACATGGCCTTATTGGGACTTCCCTCATGAATAGTGGCACTGGAAATTCGTTAATCTGTCCCTAAAGCTGATTTCATACAGCGATCTAGCCTGTTCTGCGCCACAGGTGAAAAACACATTTTGGGAAGGATACAAAAATGGCAGCTGTACTGTTCATAAGTGGTGTGTGAAAAATGGCAATGTTGGAAATTTGAAGAGAAAATCTTACAAATTGGTAACTTATGAGCGCAAGTGAGAAACTGCGCATGGACGCTCATAATGTAGTCATTTTTGGGAGTTTTTTCACCAGATTTCATCAAAGGCTTTTTGAGACCCCACCTCATGAACAGAGGCACTGTAATTTTGTTACTTGGTCCCGAGAGGTGATTCCATGCAGCAACCGCAATATCACCTTTCATGACTGAGAAACAAAAATGACAGTGACTGTGTTCATGAGGTGGCGTCCCAAGGACTCCATGTTGAAAATTTGGGAACAAAACTCTGAAAAATGGCTGAGATATCAACCTAAATTGACAACCCCCTCCCCATTCACTGCCATTATAGGACTTACCGTAATTTCTTCAGTTTGCGGTTGGCTTTTGAAGAGTGCAGATGTGTTCCCAGTCCACTGAAGAGCTCTGCTCCTGACCTCCAGAGGTAAGTATGGGTGAGGGGTGGTGCGGGGAGGTGGGTTGCACAGAGGGAAGGTGCGGGTTGGGGGAGGATTGCCGGCGGCAACAATGAGGGACCATTTTCTTTCGTTTCAGAATTAAAAAAAAAAAAAAGGCGTTGTGGGTCTGTTTTTTTTACAGGAAAACTATGGATTTTGGCACACTGGAGTGGGCTCCCAGTGTGCCAGAACATGGGGAGTTCAAGGGGGAATGAGCATGACCCAGGGTTGGGCACCCCGAGGTCAGAGAATATGTTGGGGAGGTGCGCATCTGACATTGGGAGTGGGCATCCTGGTGTTAAAAACACCACAGCAGGTTTTGGCACACTGGGGTGGGCTCCCAGTGTGCCACATTAAAGGATGGGGGGGAATACAGGCCACATGGGGATTGAGCACCCTGATGTTGGCAGGCGGGGGATGGGGTTCCACCATCATGATCACAGAGACAATGGGATGTGGAGGAGGCAGGCGAGGAAAGCGCCTTCTCCCAGCCAGCATGATCAATCGTGCTTACAGTAAAAGTGCCTTCTGGCACTCAGTGCTCCCAGCCCATATGGAGCTTAGGCTGTGGCCTGCTCTGCATGGGTGGGAGAAACTTTAGAATGGGAGACAGCGGGACGTGGCGGAGATGTCATGATGCAAATAGCTGTTTGCTCTGCGGTGACCTGCAGATGAAAGGAAAAAGCCGCCTCCTGATTGGTGTGTTTTTTTCTTTTCAAGTGCTGACCACTGCAGGCAAAACAGTGTCAGGACCAGCCTGGCTGAGGATTGGTGTGATACTGTCGAGCCCCATGCCAAGCACTTTGCATTGAATAGACAATGTCACACCCCTCAAAGCCTGCTGTCCCAAGGAGTTCGTTGTACATGCGCAAACTCAGTGACTAGTCTGAAGGAGTTCCTGATGAGGTAAATTAGTTCCCTGTTTGATGTTTTCTTTTAGAAAAAGGTTGCTCTTTAAAGGAGAATCAAACATAGAAACAACAATTGTTGGTAAAACAGCCACTTGACCCACCCAGTCTGCCCAGACGATCCTAGCTTAGTCTGTCTCTGCAGACATTAACTGTTCTTAGGCGACCCTCCAGCCTCCCTACCTATTTACTAATATTCCCCTGTGTCTGATCCAGAATGCTTGAAGCCCCCTGCTGTTTCACCTCCATCACTTCTGTTGGCAGTCTGTTCCATGTGTCTATAACACTTTCAGTGAATTATAACTTCTTCTCTCTTACACTTCCCTGTCCATCTTTGTCTCATGCCCTCTGGTCCCGATGCCCTTTCTTTTTTTTTTTGCATCTTCCCAGGCCCTGGGTCAGCAACTCCTTCGGGCCACCATGGCCCACTGCCATCCTAGCACTGTTGCCATCTGTTGCCCCATCTGCACCATGACCCTGGGTAACCTGATGTAACTCTTCATTGGGTAGGCCTCTCCCCCTTGGGCCCACAGCCAGGAGAGGAGAAATGCCCGCTGGCATCTATTACATATCCCAGGCATGGCAGGAGTCAGCACAGACGCCTCCAGGCTATTGTGGTGGCAGGGACCACCAGTCATTAACCAGACAGCTGAGGGTGGATTTTCTGCTTTTCTCTTGACCCACCCACACCCTCCCACAATGGGCAGGGGGCTTAGTTGTCCTGGGGCAGGAACATTCGATAGCGCATTGAGGCCCCTTGTGTCTAGAACCACCCCCAGGGACTGACAGACAGTGGTCTGAGGCCACCCCCCAGAGGGAAGCATCCAAAGGACACTCTAAATGCCCTTCCTGCCGGACTTCACTCCTGACATCCGGGCTCGGGGTGTGAACCATAGTCGCCAGCATGCCAAGCTAACACCTATTGCTTGGTGCCACAAAGCCGGCTCTGATACTCTTTCTCATTTGAAAGAGACACCTGTCCTGCACCCTGTTCATCCCTGTGAGTACTTGTAGGTCTCTATCTTTTCACATCTTACACTCCTCTCTTCCAGGATATACTTGTTGAGATCCCTCAGTTTCTTCTCATAGGGCTTTTGGTGCAGTCCCTTCACCATTTTGGTTGCCTTCCTCGGACTATCTCCATATTGCCTATCCCATTTCAGATGTGTGACCTCTAGAACTTGACACAATACTCCAGATGGTGTCTCACCAGCGAGCAGTATAGTGGCATGTGCCATCTCCCTCCTCCTCCTCCTGCTGGGGATGCCTTCCTGTGCCTTGGCCATTTTCTCCTACCCCTCCTGAGTGTCCAACCTATTACAAATTTTGGTGTAATCTGCAAAAAAGCATACCTTCATTTCAGTTATTCCACAGTGTCATCTATGAAGACATTAAAGAGGACTGGTCTCAGTACTGAGCCCTGCAGCACTACACTGGTCATTCTCCCAACATTACAGTAAGTGCCATTATGAAATGGGCAGAAAGAATGCTGAATTCTGATTGGCCAAGAACTGCTTTTTGCTGGGCTGTTATCCCCAGCACAATGGCCCAGCTGAAAGCAATATGTTTAAAAATACATAACATTTACTAAAAATGACCCATTTCATAATTGCAATAAGGGACTCCAGGGGGTGTGTTATGGTGGGCTAACAGCCCTTCTCGGGTGGTGGAAGCCCTTGACTACGCCTTGTGCTTCAACAAACCCTGAGTTGGGCCGTTATCCCACCATATCACACCCCCTATCATGTCTTATTGCTTAATTAACCACCACCCTCTATCTCCAGTCTGTTAACCAGTTTCTAATCCTGTTGACAATTAGATGCTTTTGGTGCAACATTAGCCACTGCTAAGCAATTTAGATCACAAATTTTATTGAGAAAGAAATAATGTGACCTACTGGGAACTGAACCCAGGCCCCCTGGAATACTGTCTGGGTGCTCAAACCATGGAGCAGTAGGCTCATGTGGTTGGCCCTGACTCTTCCCTGACACACTTCCTTTCTCTGGTATTGCAGATCTGTTTTTGGTGCAGTATTAGCCACTGCTGAGTAATTTAGATCACAAATTCTAGTGAGAAAGAAACAATGTGTGAAGTTTCTAACCCAGTTCACCATCTTGGATCCCATCCCTAGGCTGCTTCATTTATCAGTCTCCTGTGTGGCAGAGTGTTGAAGGCCTTGCTAAAGTCCAAGACAGGCCATGTCCACTGCCCTCTCCTGATCTATTTCCCTGGCTAACCAATCAAAGAAATCAATCAGATTCATCTGGCATGACCTCCCCCCTGTGAATCCATACTGTCTGTGGTCTTGCAGCCTACTGGACTCAAGATACTCTACCAACCTTTCCTTTAACAGGGTTGCCATTAACATCCCCACCACGAAGGTGCGACTGACTGGCCCTATAGTTGCTAGCCTTCTCCCTGCTGCCACTCTTATGAGAGGAACCACGTCTTCGCTCCTCCAGGTTTCTGGAATCATGCCTGTTTTCAGAGAGGTGTTGAATAAGGCCATCAGTGGGGCAGCTGGCACCTCCTTGAGTCCCTTTTTTTTGCTATAAAGACTTTTTTCTCACCTTGGTACAACAAGTGGCTGTTCAGCCCTGCCCCGTGTCCTGTAACTGGCTTCCACCTCTCTCAGGTTGGGGATATCTGAGGTGGACAGCCATCTTCCCCTTCCCTGGACAACAGTTCCAAACAACTCCCTGGACCCGAGTGGCGGAATGGGCAACAGAGAAATGGCAGAGCTTCACATAGCCTGTCCTCCATGTTTCCATTTTCTGTGCTATACCCTTGCCACTGTGCCTGGGCGTGTGCTTGGAGGCACACACGTCCGTCATAGCCATAGCCCCTCCCTTCAAGTTGCTCAAGTCTGCACTGCCACTGGGCCTCCATCTTGTGGCAGTCATAGGCTGAGATGGCTGTCCACCCCTCCCTGGGAGAGAAGAGCAGTCCCTCATATGCTCAGTCCTCTCCCATTCTGCTGAGTGCTGGCAACCTATGCTCATTCCCAAAGACATGTCGCTGGCATGGCAGGAGGTAATAAGGCCTACTGGGTGAAAATATAGAACCAATTCGTGCGACCACATAATAGTGCTTCAGTAATAGCGCATGGGGAAAACAGTGTAGGGTCAATAATGCCACCCTGCTCTGCTGTAGTACGACCTGGAGTCGATATGTGTGTTTGTGTGTGTATATATATATATATATATATATATATATATATATGTATGTATGTATATATATATATATGTAGTGTATGGGGGTGACCCCACCCCACATAAGCATGTAAAAGAATTTGTTTTGTATATGTGTGTGAGTGCTGTGTGCTCTGCATTTGGATGTGTGGAGTGTGTGTGAAACGTGTAGATCTGCCACTGGGGAGCTGTGCTGACTAGTTGGTATAGCGCAGTGGTTCTCAAATGGTGAGGCCAGCCTCCCAAGGGAGGCCCCAAATTGTTCCAGGGGAGGTTCAGTCAAGTCTGAAAATGTACAGTATTTAAATATTAAGTTTTGGCTGTTTTGTGCGAAAAGATAAAACAAATCTGGATAATTGCAGGTGAATTTCTTTACGTATGCACAAATATTTGACCAGGAAGTTTCCATTGAGCCAAAGCTTGTTTATAGGTATGTATGTAAATTAATGCCTGGGGAAAGCATGCCGAGTGAAGGCATGTTTCTACAATAGGTATGTATATGTAAATTACTGACTTGTCAAGGCTCATTTCTATAATAGGTATTCATATGTAATTTAGTGACTGGGAAAGGCACAGAGATCCGATGCATGTTTTCAGGTGTGACCTGAGGCAAGGGTACAGAAAGTTGCTTAACAACAGGGTAAGAGAGGGAGAGATGAACTGGCTAGGTTGGTTGTTCCAGACAGAGGAACAAGGACCCAAGAGTCAGAAAAAAGGAGTGACAAGTATAACCTTGGGTGCCGGGTTAGGGGTGGAGAGCAATAAGTTGAATAAAAAGAGAATATAGTCAACCAACTTTATTAGTTTCACTTTATTCCTGGTGTACTGTGCAAAGTAGATTTTTTTTTTCTGTGGGGGCCCAAAATTGTTTTCCAAATTTGAGGGAAGCTCAAAATCTTTTTCATGGCTTGAGGGAGGCTCACTATCACAAAGTGTGAGAACTAATGGTATAGTGTGTAGGTCATGCTGTGTGTAGGGTAGTAGCTGTTGTAGTGTAGGTTTTTGTGATTTGAGTCCCATCTGTAGATATGATGTTGTGGAGTGGGAATGTGTTTGGGGGTGTGTGTCAGTAGCTGGGGTATTAGTGGAGTGTTATATTTTGTGTCAGTGTATGCCGTGAGTTTTATGAGGCACAGGTGTGTTTGTTTCACGCAGGTGTTATGTATTCTGTATTCTATTTATAGGGATCTGTGAGGTGCACATTGTGTAGGGGATCTCATATTTTTTTATTTTATTTTATTGAAGAGAATCGGAATTACAATCCTTTGAGTCATAGACTCCTTTGCAAAAGCTCCAAATAAGTACAAGGACGCACAAACATAATATTTAATAGTATTATACATAAGTCACACAGTACAGTGTATTTACATTGGCGGGTTACCGCATCTAGAATCTTAAAGAAGACCCTGGGTCATAGTTGTTAAACATGGCAGGTTAGAGATTCCGAGGGTCATTAACTGAATCCTGAGTCAGAGTTTATATACAGCAACATTGTAGGACCTGAGGATGTAGTCATAGGATAAAGCCAGACATTTTATCCCTAACATTGCATGTAATCTGTCATTGCAGGTGTGATTTGGTTACATATTTGGTCCTGGCTTCATTTAACAAATTGTGCTGTGGCAGGTAATTGGAGTTTGTTTCCTGTGGTTTTTTTTTTGTCTTTTTTTTTGACAGTGGTATGCGCAGTTTTCACATGTTGCTGTTTTCTGCGGTAGCAGTGTTTGACGATGTTGTGTTTCCTTCGCAGTTGTTGCCAGCTATATTTGCTGTCAGTGTCTTGACCTAGTGCCCAGTTAAGGCATTCAGCACCTAATCCCTCCATGCCACCAGGCTGGCTTTCCTTTAGTACCCTTGGGTATATCCCATTTGGTCCCACAGCCTTGTCCACTTTTAGAGCCGCAAGTCCCTTCAGGACTCCTTTCACTGAAAGTGGACTCTTGTCTACCCATCTCCAGTCCTTTGCTCCTTCTGCTCCCTGGTGGTCTGTCCCCTTTCCACTGTGAAGACTGTGCAGAAGTACTTGTTCAGGATGTCTGCTTTTTCTTGGACCTCTTCTGTACAGTCTCCCCCCACCAGCCTTCTTATCCTCACTGTCCCTCCCCTTGCCTTCCTCTCCTTACGTACGTACCTGAAGAAAGTCTTATCCCCTTTAGCTACATCCTTGGTTATCCTTTCCTATGTCTGCCCCTTTGCTTCCCTCACTGCCTTTCCTGCTTCCCTCTGTTTCACTTGCTATACCTCTCTGTCTTCCTCTCTCTGCGTTTCCTTATGCCTCCTTAATGTCACCCTTTTTCCTTTCACCACCTTGGCCACTTCCCTAGAGAACCCTAATGTTCTCTTTTTCCCTCTGTTTCTACTCGCTTCCTTCATGCACAGGCCGGTTGCCTTAATTATGCCTTCTTTTATTTTTCACCACTGTACCTCAACCCCTCCCTGGCATTCCCCCATAAGGCAATTTCTAGACTGCAGCATTAATGTATATAGTGCTGTTTCTTGCTTTAGAGACCTATGCCTCAGTTACAGAAATTCCACATTTAGAAGGGGCAGATGAAACAGTAATTCCAAACAGACAAACCTTTTCAGGCAAAATCGGGGACAATTGAGAGATAAGTTGGGGGTTGTCCTCAACTTGATTCAGCTTAATCTGGTTCAAGGTTAGTTGGCATTCATCTGTATCCCCCTCCCCCAGATTGTGCCTGAAAATAGGCAGGATTTGTCTAGTGCACTTACCCAGTCAACAAAAGCTAAATAAATAAATAAATTCTGTCACACCTCCTACATAAACCCCGAGGAGCCAACAGTAGGATATGTGAAATGAAGGGTACAGTGTCTGTCAACACATTGCAAAGAAATTGTATAATGAGAAGAACCCTTGACACTTGAGACTAGGGTTATCCCCACTTTGGAGGTGCAGTGGTCTGGTCTGGTCTCCCCAGAGGAAAGGGGTCTGCAGAGTTATATGATCGTTCTCCCCCTTTCCTAAACTAGATAAACATTATTAAAACTATTTGGAAATGGCACATGTAAAAGGAACTTTTTTTGGGGGGGTGGACCAAAATGAAAAATTACCCCATTATTGCCACTCCCACTCCCCCTCCCCAGAATTCATTTTCCCTAATATATTTTTAAAAGTTTCCTGCATGTGTGTGTGTGTGGGGGTATCCCATGGGTCCTATGTTTGGAAACAGGGTTGTCATTTAGGGGTGCAGTTCAGGACCTTTACCATTGTATATCCTGTAATGGTACAATAATTTACTTGCATCTCTTTTGAGAGCCAAAAAAAGTGTTTGTTTACAATGTTTTTTATGGGGTGGGGGTTAGAAAGAGGACTTCACAACCCTGTGAATAGGCACAATTAAGGTATTCTGGGAGATTCAATATTTCAAAATGCAGCACTTTTAACCTTTCGTTATTACTGTATTATCAAATCCTGCTTCTGTTTTTTGATCTCATTAGGCAGTGGAAGAAATGACTTCCTTTTTCTGATCTTTGTGCAGTACTGAGAAGCAAGGCAAGGAGAACCAGGGAACAATTGGTGCAGCCCTTGCCAGTGGGCTTTGCTGTCAACTGTATCATTTTCTGGTAGGCACTTTTCATGTAGCTCTGCCTTTTGGGCATAACCTAGGCTCTGGACTGACAGCAGAATTGCTGCTATGTGTTTGAATTCCAAGATGTGATGTGACTCGAGCCAGGTGAAACCATACCACCAGTGGTACTCACTGAATTTTCACAAGGGGCCAGAGCCGAGTGACAGCAAGGGCCACACCAAGTAACTTGTCAAAATCATCAAATCAAATCATACTTTATTTTTAAAAACCACCTTTCCAAAACCAAAGTATAATTCAAATACATAAAATAAAACAATATAATAAAATCAATCAATATAACATTCTTAAAAATCAGGGTAAGCTAGGCTAAATAAATAAGTTTTCAAGGCTGCTTTAATACTTTGGATGGTCAGGCAATCTCGCACCGAGGAGGCAGAGAATTCCACAGGGTTGGGGCCATAAAACTAAATGGTGCTATAATGGTGTTGCAGTGTTGTCTTCTCACATATAAGTGTAACCCCTAGGTGCGCTATCCCAAGGGCTACTACCCTGCCTGCTTGGCTAGTTGCAGGTTAAGGGGCCTAGGTTCTGATACGGGTGCCTCCACCGGAGGTCAGGTTTGGTAGTGGTCAAGCTGACCTGGGCACAGCCCTCTGGGACATTGTAACCCCTGCTTTCTCCTTCTAGTAGCCTGAACAGTACACAATTATCACTTTCACAATGACCATTATTCACCAGGCAATTCCAACACTGTTTGCACTTACCACAAGGGCTGGTTCCTCTAGCTTGACCCTGGGGACCCCTGTAAATGAGGTTAAGCACAGCAAATAACAGTACAATACCCTTGGCACAAACTGGAACCACAGTCAGGTTAAATGCAAACAAAGTTAAATCTGATTTATTCAGGGGACTTGAACAAGGGAGGGTGTAATCAGGTTGATTTGCCTAAAGCTATATTAATCAGACAGTTATGCATGCAGTTCAAGTCCCTACACAGTCAGACACTCTAGGTACCCAGGTATAGGAAAACAGTGGGCTAGCCAGGAACTTTGCAGCTGGTTGGGGCCCTGTGATGGAAGAAAGCAACATGCACAACACACATTATTTGTAATCCGGAGCTGGAGGGCTCAGTTTGTGAAAGAAAAGGTAACAAGACAATCAGATGACAACACTTTTAGATTTAGCTGTTGTTGCAGGGAGCTACCCTGATGTTTACTCACAATACCCAATACTGGACACAGGCAGGATGAAATTGAGACTGCAGGCTGTTGAGCCGGAGTGCCTTTAGAAACAGGGCCCACACGAATCACCAAGGCGTTATTCCTGTTCATGGTGTTGAGCAGGGGGCTGATCCCCAGGCCGGTCTCTCATTGATGACTTTCTCTACATTGCAGGTATTCTGGCTGGGCCAGTGTAGCAGGGCCCAGGCAAATGGAAATGGATACGGATTCAGTCTGTGGAGCTGGATACGGCCACCAGCAAGCAAAACACAGTTCAGATACACAGTGGGGAACCAAATCACGACCCACTATAAGCACACAGCACATTCACATGTAAGGAAATTCCACTTTAGCAGGCAAATGGCTCTCCGCTCGCAATTACAGAGTCTCTGCACAATACGGGAGTTCAGAGGTAGCTGGAAGTCCTGACAGGCTGATCAGATTCAGCAAATCTTCAGTCTTCTTCGAGTTCAAGCCTGGTCACAATTCAGTGGCTTAATTCACTCTCCAACTTCGGATTCAGTCTGAAAAAAAACACAAGTTCCCTCTGGGGAACAGCAGGCAGGCATGCAGGACAAACCCAGGCCTTTCCACAGTTCTATAAATAAAATATGACTCATTTTATAGATAATTTTGTGCTGCACAACTTTCATGCTCACAGCACTATGCTATCTTTTTTTGTTTTAAAGTTATTTTCATTTGAATATAGTTAGTACTGGTACTGAGGCTGCACTTTCTAAATGATTTCCGGAGTGATTGTGACAGATCTACTATGTATATAAATCTGTGATGATGCGTCTACTATGTGTATAAATGTAAAATTTTGAATTTATCTCATAGTAGCTGAGATTTATCACATAGGATTTACTGTATGTCCCACCTATTGCATAAATTTATTTATTTAAAAGTTTCACCAGGTAGACATACTGTTCTGAGCAGGTTGCTTGTTTCCAGATGCGTTCTGGGGGAAGGAAGGAAGGGGCTTGGTACAGAGGGTAATTTAAGGGAACAATAGGCAAGAATATTTTTCATGTAACCCCCTTACAAATGGGGATTCCCAAAAAGTCTTCCTTGAGCTTGCCTAAACGCTCACTGCCAGGCTGGTGTCCTGCATTTTAGCAGTTTAAATGTGATTACCAGAGCCTGTACAGCCTCTGTGTACTGTCTCTTTAAGAGCTGCCTGATTACGGCTTAAGTAATCTGAGGGGGAGCTCTGTTGAAAGATGTAGCTATTTACTCAAAATCATTTAGAGTGATAATTTATTTATTTATTTATTTAGTTAAACATCAGTTTAGAAACCTTTGAGCCAGAGGCTGATTTACAAAGGTACCTCGTCACAAAGAGGACATCAGAACAGTAGTACAAGGGACACAGTGCTTACAAACAAAAAAGTTACAGTTCAATTACAATTTTGTTACAATAGAATACAATCTCCAACGAAGCAAAAGATAACAAAAGGTGCAAAACTTATGGTCGGGGACAGCTGGTGGGGTAAAGGAGGGAGGTAGGGAGGAGGAATTAGTAGGGAAAGGAAGGGGGCCGCTCAGTGAGCATTGTCAAACAGAGTATATATTTTTTTACACACTAGGCTAGCGGCAGTTGCATTTACGAGACTAAGCAGGAAGTTTCTGAGCCTGGGCTTAAAGCAAGCTAAGGTTAGTGAGTTTGAGACACACTGGCAAGGAGGGAGTTATACCAGTGGGGCAGTAGGGGGAATGCCCTCTGACCTTGAGAGGTCCTGGCTCTCAAAATAACTAGGGTAGCTCTTGATAGAGCTGCGCATGATCAGGTCGGTGCAGTATGGTGAATGGGGTTGATAGGCCTATGGGGATAGGCCATGAGGGTTTTAAGGTGAGCTGGCATGTCTGATACATGAGTAGCTCTTCCAGGTTGAGTAGGGTAGCTAGGGTGTACAGCTCACATGTGTGAGTGAGTCTGGGAGTACCAGTGATAAGTCTGCAGGCCTTATTAACTGTGAGGCGAACCTTGTTGAGGGTAGTCTGATCTGCTGAGCCATAGACCGGAAGGCCATAGTCAATGAGAGACATGACAGAGGAGGTGACAGCCAGGCGGAGAGCATCAGGAGGGAGGCATTTCTTGTGCCGGTAAAGAATGCCTAGCCGTGAGTTGGTGATAGAATTTAGGGCAGATATATGTCCATGGAATGAAAGTGCAGGTCAAAGGTTATACCAAGATATTTATAGGACTGCACCTGGTCAATGATGAGATTAGGTGTGTGGACAGCTAAGGGAAACTTGCTGTACTTATTTTGGGGGTGGGAGAAGAGCATCGTTTTTGTTTTCTTAAGGTTGATAACAAGTCGGTGCTCAGTGAACCAGGTAGCTGCAGAGTCAAAGACTAGTTGGAGGGAGTTCTGTAGCAGCATGGGTCATTGTGGGAGGCAACGAGAACAGCATCATCAGCATAGAGAACATCTTACCCGTATAACTGCTGGGTAGGGAGTTAAGAAAGAGTGAGAATAGTAGGGGTCCAAGAATTTAGCCCTCATGGCACCCCAGAGCAAATGGGGCATGGTTCAGAGAGAGTACTGTTGACTTTCACACATTGGGGAGCAGGAGGAGAGATAGTTGGTGCACAGGAACAGGTCCTGAGGCAGTTCCTATTAGGTAGAGGGTAGAGAGCAAAGAGATGCAAATGGTATCGAATGCTTTAGACAGGTCAATGAATATAGCACCAGCCAGGGCACCAGAGTCCAGATGCATGGAGGAAGTTGGATAATGATAATGTAGTTTGTCTAACCTGCTTTCTTTGTAAGCAAGGACTGTTTTGTTTGTCTCCACTACCTTGGTCCTGGACTGCAAATTGGACCAAACAGATTGATGGGACCTAAAATGCAGCTGGACTACAGGAGCTGTCTGAATTCAAAATCTGTAGGAACTTTAGTTTGAGCTTTTTGCAACTGAAGGGGAGCTTTGCTTTGACTGACAGCCAAATCAACCAAACAAATCTTTTGGATCTTGGGAAGTCTTGGGCTGCTTGCAGTTTTCAGTTAGTTCTGAGCTGGGAAGTAAAATGAGAGGAGCTGAAGTGATTCTGAGCAGCAATCCTGAGTGGATTTGCGGGGGAGAACTATGAAAAGGCTGAGTTTTTGGCTTACATGTCTGCCTGCTGCTCCTGAGAGGGAGAGAAGAGAATTATTGTGGACTAAGTCCAAGTTTGTATGACTAAAATAAGCTACTGAAGTGGGCTAGGCTCAACCTGAAGAAATCCAAAGATTTTGCTGAATGCGATTGGCCTGTCAGGAGTTCCAGCTACCACTAAGCTTCCGGTGTGTGCAGAGACTTTGTGATTGTGACCTGGGAGCGCTTTGCCTGGTACAGTAGAATTCCTGTACATGTAAATGTGCTATGAGCTGCTAGTGAGATGTGAGTTAGTTCCCCTCTACGTGAACTGTGTTTTTGCTTGCTGGAAGCTGTATCCAGCCCAAAACGGACTGCATCCGAATTTGTCTCCATGCGGTCTGGGCCTTGCCAGACTGGCCCAGCCAGACTTCCCACTGCACAGCGAGGCCATCGATGAGAGACCTGCCTGGGGATCAGACCCCTGCTCCACGCTTGAACAGGAACGACGCCTCTGCGACTCGTGTGGGTGTGCTTCTCCTGGCATTTCAGATCAACCACCTGCAGTCTCAATTTTCGTCCAGCCTTGGGTATCGTGGGTAAACACCAGGGTAGCTCCCTGCAGCAACAGTTTAATCTGAGTGTGTCGTCTATCCAATCCAATCCAACTTTATTTATATAGCGCCTTTCAAATCCAAGGTGCTGTTACAAAAACATATACAAAGTAATAAAAATTCCATACATTAAAATGTCAGCCATGACTAACTAGAAATCTAGTTGTCTTGTTGTTTCATTTCCTTTACGAACTGAGCTCTCTGGCTCCAGATTACAAATATTGTGTACTGTGCATGTTGTGTTTTCCATCACATGGCCCCAACCAGCTGCAACCCCGGGCAACGGTCCTGGCTAGCCCATCTCTTCTCCACCTGGGTACCCAGAGGTGGACTGTGTGGGTGGACTCAAAGCGCATGCATAACTGCTTGATTGATATAACCTTTACGCTAATTAACCTGATTTTGCCCTCTCCTCGCTCAAGTCCCTGAATAAGCCGGATCTAACTTTTTCTGCATGTAATCTGACTGTGGTTCCAGTTTGTGCTCAAAGTACTGTACTGTTACTATTTGCTGTGCATAACCTTGTTTTACAGGAGGTCCCCAGGGTTGAGCCAGAGGAACCAGCCTTGGTGGTAAGTGCAAACAGTGTGGGTACTTGTGTAGTGTACCAGGGGTATTGCGAAAGTGATTGTTGTACAGTGTTCAGGCCACTAGAGGGGAAAGAGGGGAGTTACAGTGTCCCGGAGGGCTGTGACCAGGTTAGCTTGACCACTACCAACCCTGACCTCCGGGTGGAGGCACCCGTTTCAGAACTCAGGCCCCTTAACCTGCTACTAGCCAAGCAGGCAGGGGTAGTAGCCCATTGGGATAGCACCACCTAGGGGTTACATTTGTGTATTAGAACACGAATCTGCAGTACAGTAAACTTCTGGGGGTGATTTGCATTTTTCTGTTTAACATTAACTTGCTAATTATGACGTTAGAAATGTTTTGATTTTATGAGTGCTAATTTTGATGATTTTGGTTTGTTGCTATGTGTTTTAGTGTAGCTTCAGTAATTCGTATGGTCCTTGGATGCTGGTTTTAGGATTGTTCTCTGCATTTCTTATTCTCGAATGGCCCCTTTCATTTGAGCAACATTCCTGCAAGTGGGGCTACCCAACTGGATTTCTCCACAGCTTATCGGAAGGGGAGATCTGTAACAAGGGGTTCCATATGATATGGATGACTCCAAAAGAGCGAGCCCATATCAGCGAGTGGAAAATGGCGAGGACTGGAACAGTGACTGTGCTTTTTCTGCAGGGGCAGACCTCCTCACCCCCCATTAGCCCCCCGCACCCTCCTTTATTAAATATCAAACTCCAAGGTCATAGCACCTCGGAGTAAGGGAATACCGGTTTCACCATTCTGCGGTACTCACCATTTTCCGTTCACTGTAATGTGGGCTCACTCTTTTGCATTCATCCACATTATGTAATACCATAACAAGGAGACCTCCCCCTGATGAAGACTCATCTGGTTGAAATGCCGGGACACCTTGAGTGTGTAAGTGTGTCACTGGTGCTGTATCCAACTGGATCTACAGTACTCAGAAAAAATTAAATTATTGCAGTGACGTTTATTGTAGACATGGAGATCCTGTCTATCTGCTACTCGGTGTGTGCCTCTTTCTGTGGTACTGTGCTGTCAATGAGCATGGAGGTTGTCCAGCTGCAGGTTGCACTTAGAGAATTATTAACGACCTTAAAAGTGAAACACCTTCCTCAAGAATAACTCTTTCATCAGGCCACACCTATGGGATTATAGCCACCAGGATCTGGGACCACATGGAAACCTTTGCAGGCAGTCCACCAGTGGGCTGCCCATGTTGACGTCCTACATCACCCTTCCCTGTATCAGGATGGGCGGCCCGGTCACTCTTCAGTTCTTTTCCTGTTGTCTGTCAACGCTCATTAGACTGCTGTGAAAACATCTCTGCTTCAGCTATGATTTTTTTTTTAACCTTTTCAACAACAAAATGTATTTTCATCACCGGCATGTCATCGAACGAGCCAGCGACATGCGCCTTCAATGGGGAGTGTGGAACTTATCCTTTGAGCAGATGGCGGCCTTTTTCATGCTAACCAGCTGGCCAGTTACTTCTGTCTGTGGAAATATCAAGCACCAACCCTGGGATTAAGGTAGGGGAAGGGCTTTCTGGCTGCGCCGCAGATCACCTCTCATCTTCTGGGATGATTCCTCTAACAAATTGGTGGTTGCCTGCCTTGGCAGTGCCACCCCTTCCCCCATCTGACTACCAAGCAGGACGTAATGGTCTGGGTATGGGAGGGCTACTTGTTCATATAGTGATGTTAGCAGTGATGCCGCTGTATCTCCTGTTAACTATACCTCAGACATATAGCAACATGGATGGTCACACCTCTTCTTCTCCCATCGATTGTTTCATTCCGGCTGTTACCCTCACACATTGATGGTGGCACCTTTGCCTCACTCATCAGCCTATTTCTGACAATTAGCAGCATCAACAGTGGCACATTTGGCCTCCCCTGCCGACATGTGCTACTACCAAGACTTTTACATCACCAATGGTGCCACTGCATCCTGTGTCGATGTTCCTGTGCATCTAACCTTGACGGTGGCACCTCTGTCACTCCCCATTGACATACTCCGGTGTTCCTGATGACAATACAGATGCTAACATCAAGGCAGTCCCCTAGCCCAGTATGGATATGCTAGGCTGCCTTTTTACTGCTTCCTCCAGTAACACATACTCCATTGATGAGGTGCCTGCCACACAGCCTTACAATGACACTTTCAGGGCCTTAGCATCCACTCTTTCCTGAGCCTCGCAACAATGCTTTCAGGCCCTTAGCATCTGCTCTTTTCCGAGCATTGACAGCCCCAGCAGGCTCACTTTTTTCACTCTTTTGACCACATCAGTGATGTCCAGATGTGCCATCCAGGAGGATGACCAGGAGGAAGACTGTGACAGTGCCCTTGGGACCAGTATGCTCAGGTGCCTCCCTCTGAGGTCACGTCCTTTGCAACTATCACTGCAGCAATCAGCAGGCTGCTAGGGGGCTTGACTTGAGGGAAGGCTATTTCAGGCTGTTGCCTCCCACCTATCATTCTCCCTCTCCTCTGTTATATGGGGAGGATGCCATCCTCACTGTCTGTCATAGGCCGTTCACCCTTCCTGCTACTCTTGGAAGGGAAGGCTGCAGATCTGTGTCAGCCATCCTGAGGGTCATCACAGCTGCCCCAGAACATACTGTACTTTGATATTACACATAGGGAGCTGGAGGTTCAGGGCAACAGACATGTCTGAGTTGCAGCTGGATAACCATCTTACTATCCATGATGTCTACGATCCCCTCCAGTCCAGTTTTTGGAAGAGGCATAGCACCGAGACAGCTCTGATTCGGGTGCTCAATGATCTCCTGGTGGCTAGAGATCCAAAGCACTGCTCCATCTTGGTGCTCCTTGATCTCTCATCAACTTTTGACACCATGGACCATGGGGTGTTGCTCGAGTGCCTGAGGGTCATTTGTGGCCTGGCTGATCCAGTCCTCAGGTGGTTCCAATCTTTCCTCTCTGGCAGGTCTCAGAGGGTGCTGTCCAGGTTGTTCTCTGACTCAGTCTCCCTAACTTGCAGGGTCCCTCAGGGCTTGGTGCTCTTCTCCAAAGTTGTTCACAGTGTATATGCTGCCTCTAGGAGACATTGTAAGACAGTATGGGCTGAGGTTTCACTGCTATGCAGATGACACCCAGCTCTACTTGTTTTTTGCGCCCGACCAGGATAGTGCACTCTCAGTCTTTAACAGTTGCCTTGCAGAAATCCAGGACTGGATGAAATCCAGCTGGCTGAAATTTAATTCTGATAAGACTGAGGTGTTGGTTGTGGATCCAGGTCTCCGGATAGAGGGGTTGGTGGCAGGGCGTCCTTCTGGGCTTTGGCTCAAGAATAGTCAGCTGCCTTCCTCTGAACAGGAACATCACCTAGGGGTGCTCCTTGACAATAGGCTGACACTGCACTTACAGGTGTTCGCAGTTGTCAGGTCCTCTTTTTACCACCTTAGGAACATTGCTCAGGTTAAGCACCTTGTTCCATCCGGTGACCTTCCAGCATTGATTCACGACTTCATGACCTCGCGCCTGGACTTCTGCAACTCCCTCTACCTAGGGCTTCTAGGGGTTGATATCCGCTGCTTGCAGCTGGTGCAGAATACTGCGGCACGGCTGTTGACTGGGGCTCCTCGTTTGAGCCACATCACGCCTGTACTGCGCGAACTGCACTCACTGCCTGTTCAGTGGCAGATAACCTTCAAGGTCAGTCTTCTGACCTTTAAAGCTCTACATGGACAGGGCCCGGGCTACCTGCAAGAGCTCCTGATTCCCTGCTGCCCTGCCCTCCCACTCCATTCAGTTGATGGGAGGTTGTTAGAGAGTCCCAGGGTACAGTTGAAAACCTCTGGTTCTCATGCTTTTATGTTTGCAGCTCCGACCCTGTAGAATTCTCTACCTCATCAGATTCGAGAGTGCCAGACTGTGGAGAGCTTTAAAACAGCCCTAAAGACCTTTTTGTTCTGCCAGGCATTTGGTGATTAGTTATGATATATGCTCCTGCTTAGATTTTTATATTTTTCCATTACTTGATTTTAACAGTATCTGATATTACGTTCTTCGATCTTTTAACTGTTTTATGGATTGTACAGCACTTTGATTTCAGATATTGCACTTTATATATAAGATTATTATTGCTATTATTATTAAAGCACATGCTAGTCTGCCCTTAGGACAGCTCATGCAGCTGACCCAGCTCCCTAACAGCTGTACCTAAACAGGGGCTCCTCAAGGACACCACAGTTGCAGCTGATGCAGGTGGATAGTCCCACATCAGGCCTTATGACACTTCAGATGCTGCCTGGGCACCTGTCCCTGGCTCGAGTCTTAAGGGACACACCTAATTCAGTTTTTCTGACTTTACCATTAACCAGCGAAAGACTCTTCTCCATGCCCTCCCTCCCAAAGGGGATAAGGTAGGAGGAGCACCAGTTACATATTATCCTTCTAGCCTGTAGTCCTTAAGTGGAGCCTGGAACCCTTTTCCTTCCTCTGTTATACCCATTTTAGACATAGATAAAGTTTGTTTGCTTGTCAGGCCAGTGTTGATGATTGTACCATTGCCAGAGGATCTCCTTAAGGACAGTAGTAGGGCACCTGTCCAGCTCTTGACCCAACTGGCCACCCATCTCTTGAGTTCCTCACCATACAAAAGGAGGGATGGCAGTAGCAGTGCCTAGTTCTGCCTGATTCACTGCTGCTGATTCCAGCAGTATTGTTCAGAAGGGTGGTCATCAGATGGATATAAGACAAGGCAGTGACACCAGAGGCCTGAACCCTACCAATGCTAGTGCTCTGGATGTTTGTACACTGTCTTCAGACTGTCCACCAAAATGTTTCTCATTTCCTTCCAGAACATCTGATAGTGTATCTGGAAGAGTTTTCTTACCTTGTTATAAACAAAACTTTGGTGATCCACTTCACTGGGATCAAGAGAACACAGGGAGTGGTCTTGAGGCACATCCTAGTCCTCAAAAGGCACAGCAGATCTGAGGCCTACCCCAGATCCTGGAGCCTGGACCTTTGTTTTCAAGCACAGAAAGTCCAGAATAGTCACCTTGTGTGCCCTGCTCCCATAGCTTTATATAGGGCATTGTCTCTTTCTCTGGATAGGTAGGAGGCATGCCTTCAGGTCACAATTTTTGTTCCAGAGAATACCCTGTCAGTCCAGGGAGTTATGTTGGCCTTACTATTTCCAAACATTATGGGTTTTAACCCAACTCTTGACAGTTTTAGCTCACTCCCATAGCGCATCTTTTATATATTCTCGCATGGACCAGTTACATGTTTCGCTTACATATTCCATTTTCTGAACCTTCATGTCACTATACCTCCAGTCTGATCAAACTTTGGCAGTATCTGCGAAAGATGGAGGCAGTCTGGGACCTCATTTAAGACCCCACCTTCCTCTGACTGGACATGTTGACTGTCTGATAACACAACCCTTGGGGATCCATCTTGCAGGTCTTCATTCCGTCTCATAATGGCCACTGTCCTGATATTCAGGACCTGGCTAGATGCATCTAAGGCCCTTTAGGTAATCTCTGATGGCCTTGAGCACTGTACATATTGAGGTTCCAGAGCAGAGCATTCTTTCATCCCTTTCTGCAGCAACCCTTTTCAGCAGCAAAGGAGATTAGCATCCCGATACACGGGAGGGGTCCTTTGCCGCCCCTCACCTGCAGATGTCATTCAGCCTCCGTGGATCCAGATGAGCAATATCAGTCAAGGGAGGGCCTCCTTTTTCTTTATGAAAGAAAATAATGAGAATCTGGAGTTGGCCTCTAGTTAACAACCTAGACCCAATGGTATGCATCATTCCAGAAGATATTGCATGTCTAGCCAGAAACAAGTTAAGCAGGCCATGGTCCAGTAAGCATGGCAAGACCTGCTGACACCCATAGTGGTAGACCTGTCTGGCAGATGGGACAGCCCAGGATCAATTCCTTATTTTGGCATCACCTCTTACTGAAAAAAAAAAAAGGATTTTTATTCACTCACTCCAGAACCTAGAGTTCATCCTGGTTGTGACCCATTCTCCCTTTCTAAAAGGGAAGTGCCTACATGCTTTTCTTTCTTTTCCTTTCAGGCAGAAAGTGCCCGTTATGCTCCCAATGAAGGGGGTAGCTTGAACATCCACTGCTCCTGATGGGGCTGCATGCACCTGTTTATAGACTGGCGGGACTGGCTATGAACCTATTCTCTTGGCTGCTCTCCTGCTAAGGCCAGTTATCACAAGAGGGCAATGCTATGGCCCATCAGCACCCCATCTGAAGTTATTGTCCTGCCTGGCTGTCAAGAGCACAGCCATGGATAGACTTGGAGTCTCTTGCCAAGTGGTCAGTTTCTGAGAGGCAAGTGGGAAAGCTTTCCACCAGACCCATTTAGGTTACTCTCCTTGCACAGTAACCCCAGCCTGGTGTATTCACTACTGTTCTAAGAGGCGGACTCTACAGTGCATGTGGGCTGATGCTCCAACCTTCCATGTGCATATTGCAGGTTATACAACTGCCCATCTGATAGGGACCCATATATCTAGCAGACTTTGATCTTAAAAAGCCTCTTGTTTATCATACAGTACTAAATGGAGGCCTGGATTGGAGACAGTCACCCTGGCTGTCTTTTGGAGCAAGCGGTGACTAGTGGCTTTATTGCAAAAAACAGTACCTTGGCTCTCTTTAGCTGCCGATGTATTGAGGAGTATGCCCTTTCTTGGAAAGACAGCTCCTTTTTACTACCATTCCTTCTATTCGATGATGTCACAGCTTCAGGCCGACATGCTAACCTTCTTGTCTGCCTGCCCTCAAGGACTGTGAGTCTTTGCATACTCACCCTGAGTTTTTCCTGTTGATGCCTATAATATCTCAGGTGTTCTGTATGCTGTATAACTGTCTTCGAGGAGTCCTAACAGCTTGGTTTTCAGCCTTTTTTTTTAGAAATAAGGCCCTTTATCTATGAATAGCACCTGCTCAGAAGGCTGGCCATCTGCATTAATGTCAGTTGCACATGGCATGGTGAACAACTCCTGCGTTGTTTGTGCCCATTACCTAGTGACATGCCATCTCTGAGTGCATGTTTCGGCCATATCTGCTGCGGGGACACACGCGGTGAACAGCTAATGTACTGTCAATGCTTTCACTAGAAATTGACAGTGTGGACGTTGCCTTCTGAAAACCTGGCAGATCATCCAGGCCTTTCTTTCATAGGCCCGTAGTCTTTAACCCCTCAGACTGTTAATGGTCAGAACTGTGTTTGGTACTCATCCCATAGGTGTGTTTGATGAAAGCTTCACTCCCGACGAGGTAGGAAGCAGGAAGAGCTGGTAGTCAGGGCAACAGTAACTATATCGCAACCAGCTATTTCGGACGTTTTTAACCAGAAAACCTGTTTGCATTGCAACTGTGAGCTATGAATGAGTAGCCTTTGCACCCAATAGTTAAAACAAAGAGTTTGTTTCAATTTTCAAGCACTCTGTGCTGTGTGGGACCTCATGACCCTATTGGCACTTCCAGGTCGTCACTTCCTCTATAAAATTGTCTCTGCAGTGAGCGAGTTCTGTATAACACTGTTTACTTATGTGCATGAAACTCTGACTGTGCTCTCTATGCAGACTGATGTAATTTGATTGTACTTTTAAACTTGTCTTTGCTTTTGAGCCCTGCTTCACTCCCGATGAGGTAGGAAGCAGGAAGAGAGCTGGTAGTCAGAGCAACAGTAAACTGTATCGCAACCAGCAATTTCGGACATTCTTTAACCAGAAAACCTGTTTGCATTGCAAATGTGAACCATGAATGAGTTCATGTCGAGCTAAGGTCAGAAGACTGACCTTGAAGGTTATCTGCCACTGAACAGGCAGTGAGTGCAGTTCGCGCGGTACAGGCAAGTCAATGAGGCCCCCAGTCAACAACCGTGCCGCAGTATTCTGCACCAGCTGCAAACAGCGGATATCAACCCTAGAAGCCCTGGGTAGAGGGTTGCAGTCCAGGCACAGTCGCAGTCGTAGACCAATACTGGAAGGACACCGGATGGAACAAGGTGTAACCTGAGCAATGTTCTAAGGTGGTAAAGGACCCGACACTCACGAACACTGTGAGTACAGTGTCAGCCTATTGTCAAGGAGCACCCTGGTGATGTACCTATTCAGAGGAAGGCAGCTGACTATTCTTGAGCCAAAGCAGAAGGACGCCTGCCACAACACCTATCAGGGCCTGGATCACAACCAACACCTCAGTCTTATCAGAATTAAATTTCAGCCAATAGTTTCATCAGTCTCGTTCTGCAAAACAACAGTAAAAGACTGAGGTGCACTATCTGGTCGAGCACAAAAAACAGAAGAGCTGGGTGTCATCTGCATAGCAGTGAAACCTCAGCCCATACTGTCTTACAATGTCTCTAGGGCAGCATATACACTGAACAACACGGAGAGAGCACCAAGCTAGGGACCCCTGCAAGTTAAGAGCGGAGTCAGGGAGACAACCTGGAACACCCTCCCAGATCTGCAGAGAGGAAGGTGGAACCACTGAGGACTGGACCCGGCCACAGATGACCCTCAGGCACTCGAGCAACACCCATGGTCCATGGTGTCAAAAGCTGATGAGATCAGAGCACAAGATGGAGCAGTGCTGGATCTCTAGCCACCAGGAGATCATTGAGCACCAGATCAGAGCTGTCTCAGTGCTATCCCTCTTCCAAAAACTGGACTGGAGGATCGTAGACATCATGGATAATAGATGGTTATCCAGCTGCAACTCAGACATATCTGTTGCCCTGAACCTCGCTCCTATGTAATATCAAAGTACAGTATGTTTAGGGCGCTGTGATGACCTCAGGATGGCAACACAGATCTACCTTCCCTTCCAAGAAGGTGGGAAGGTGGAGCCTATGACAGACAGTGAGGATGTCTCCCCATATAACCAGGGAGAGAGAGGGATGGTGGGCAACAGCCTGAAAAGCCTTCCTGTAGTCAAACCCCCAGCCTGCTGATTGCCACAGTGATAGTCATGAGGCCTCAGAGGAACCACAGGCATACTGGTCCCAAGGCACTACAGTCTTCCTCCTGGTCATCCTCACGGATGGCACTTCTGGACATCATGATGTGTCAAAGAGTGAAAAAAGTGAGCCTGCTGGGGCTGTCAATACTCGGAAAGAGCAGATGCTAAGGACACAAGCATTGTTGAGGCTCGGAAAGAGTGGATACTAGGCCCGAAGTGTCATTGCAAGGCTGTGGCAGCACCTCATCAATGGGTATGTGCACTAGGGAAGCAGTAAAGGCGACTAACTATACATACCAGGCTGGGGACTGCCTTGATGTTAGCATCTGTGTCACAGGAACACGGAGTATGTCAACGGGGGTGACAGAATGCCACCGTCAGGTTAGATGGGAACATCGACACAGGATGCAGTGGCACCGTAGTGATGCAAAATCTGGTAGTAGCACATGTCAGCAGGGGCCAAATGTGCCACTGTTGATGCTGCTAATTGCCGAAATAAATGATGGTGAGACAAAGTACCACCATCAATGTGTGACAGCGGAATGAAACAATGATGGGAGAAGAACGTGTCCATGTTACTATATGTCTGAGTATAGTTAACAGGAGATACAGCGGCATCACTGCTAACATCACTATATGAACAATAGCCTCCATACAGACCATTCGTCCTGCTTGGTGATCAGATGGGGAGGGCTGCCAGCAAGGCAGGCAACCACAATTTGTTAGAGAACCATCCCAGAGATGAGGTGATCTGTAAGCGCCAAGCCCTACCTTAATCCCAGGGTTGGTGCTTGATATTTCCACAGACTGAAGTAACCCAGCTGGTTAGCATGGAAGGCGCATCTGCCAGGATAAGTTCCACTCCCCATAGGCGCATGACTCGTTCGATGACATGCGGTGATGAAATGCATTTGTTGTTGAAAGGTTAAAAAATCATAGCACAACAAGATTTTCACAACAGTCTAATGGCGTTGACAGACAACAGAAAGAACGAAGAGTGACGGGCAGACATCCTGATAGGAAGGGTGATGGAGCATCAACATGGGCAACCACTGGTGGACTGCTGCAAAGTTTCATGTGGTCCGATCTGGTGGCTATAATCCCACAGGTGGCCTGATGAAAGAGTTATTCTGGGGAAGGTCTTCGCCTTTAAGATTAATAATTCTCTGAGTACAACCTGCAGCTGGACCCTCATGCTCATTGGCACAGTACACCACAAAAGAGCTTCCGAGTAGCAGATGACAGGATCTCCATGTCTACAATAAGGTCACTGCAATAATTTAATTTTCCCAGTACTTAGAGCCAGTTGGATACAGCACCAGTGACACACTTACACACTCAAGTGTCCGGCATTTCAACCAGATGAGTCTTAGTCAGAGGTCTCCTTGTTGAGGACCCATAATATGGATGAATGCAAAGGTAAACCACATTACAGTGACGGAAATGGTAGATGCGAATGGTGAAACCGGTATTCCCTTACTCCGAGGTGCTATGACAGGTTTGATGTTAATAAAGGAGGTCGGCGGGGCTAATGGGGGTGAAGACCTGCCCCTGCGAAAAAACGATACTGTTCAGTCTCGCCATTTCACTACTCATATGGGCTCGCTCTTTTGGAGTCATCCATATCATATGGAACCTATTTTACAGATCCCCTCCGATAGCTGTGGAAAATCCGTTGCAGCCCTTGCAGGAATGTTGCTCAAATGAAAGACCATTGAGAATAAAATGCAGGAACAATCCTAAAACCAGCATCCAAGGACCACACAGAAACTACACTAAAACATAGCAACAAACAAAATCATCAAATTAGCACTCATAAAATCAAACATTTCTAACGTCATAATTAGGATAATGTTAAACAGAAAAATGCAAATCACCAGAAGTTTACTGTACTGCAGATTAGTGTTCTAATACAAATATAACCCCCTAAGTGGTGCTATCCCTGACTCTACCCTACTGCTTGGCTAGTAGCAGGTTAAGGGCCCTGGTTCAGAGCAGGTGCCTCCACCGGAGTCAGGGTTAGTAGTGGTCAAACTAACCTGGTCACAACCCTCGGGACATAACTCCCCTTTTCCCCTTAGTGGCCCTGACACTGTACAACAATCACTTCATAACCCCAGTGGTACACTACACAAGTACCACACTGTTTGTACCACCACAGGGCTGGTTCCTCAACCAACACAGGACCTCCTCAAAACAGGTTATACACAGCAAATAGTAACAGTACAGTACTTGAGCACAAACTGGAACCACAGTCAGATTACATGCAGAAAAAGTTAGATGACTTATTCAGGGGACAGACAAGGAGGGCAAAATCAGTTAATTAAGTAAGGTTATATCAATCAACAGTTATGCATGCTTTGAGTCCCCCACACACACCACTCTGGTACCCAGGTGGAGAAGAGATAGAGCTAGCAGGACCGTTGCCGAGTTGCGCTATTTGAGGCCATGTGATGCAAAACACACACAGTACACAATATTTGTAATCTGGAGCCAAAGGCTCAGTTACAAAATGAAACAACAGACAACAGATTTCTAGTTGTCATAGCTGACATTTAATATGGAATTTTTATTATATATGTTTTGTTCCTTGGTTGAAGGCGCTATATAAATAAAGTTGGATTGGATTGGATAGCAGCCTCAGATTAAACTGTTGCTGCAGGAGCTACCTGTTTTACCACGATACAAGGCTGGGCCGAAATGAGACTGCAGGTGGTTGATCTGAAATGCCAGGAAGCAGAGCCCACAGTCGCAGAGGTATACATTCCTGTTCAAGCTGGAACAGGGTCACATCCCAGCAGGTCTCTCTCAGTGGCCTCGCTGTGCAGTGGGTAGTCTGGCTGGGCCAGTCAGCGAGGCCAGACCATGAGACAAATTGGGATGCAGTCCGTTTTGGAGCTGGATACAGCTTCAACAACAAAACACAGTTCACGTAGAGAACAACTCACAACTCACTAGCAGAGCACATTTACGTTAGAAATCTACTGTACCAGCAAAGCATCCCAGTCACAATCACAAAGTCTCTGCACGGAAGCTTAGGGGTAGCTGGAACCCTGACAGGCTGATCGCATTCAACAAAATCTTTAATTTCTTAGGTTGAGCCTGGCACCTCGTAACTTTTTTAGTCAGACAAACGGGCTTAGTCACAATAATTCTCTTCTCTCCTCTCAGAACAGCAGACATATACAAAAACTCCCTTTCATAGTTCTCCCTGCAAATCCACTCAGGATGCTGCTCAAATCACTTCCCACCTCTCATTTCACTTCCCAGCTCAGAACTAACAAAACTGCAAGCAGCCCAAGTTCCCAAGATCCAAAAGATTTGTTTGCTGATTTGGCTGTCAGTCAAGCAAACTCCCCTTCAGTTAAAAAGCTCCACTAAAAGTTCCTAGTTTGAATTCAGACAGCTCATAGTCCAACTGCATTTGGGGTACCAAATACTGTTTGGTCAATTTGCAGTCAAACCAAAAGTAGTGGAGACAAACAAAACAGTCCTTGCTACAAAGCAGGTTAGCAAACTTCATTATCATGCCAACTGCACCATGCCTCCTTGGACTCTGGTGCCTGGCACGTGCTATTCAATGACCTGTCAAAGCATTGATACCGTTGCATCCTCTTTTGCTCTCCACCCTCGACCTAATAGGCTGCCTCAGGACCTGTTCCTGGTGCCAGCTATCTCTCCGCTCCAGTGTGAGAGAGTCAATAGTACTCACAAACATACCCCATTAGCTCTAGAGATCACATGAGACTCAATTCTTGGACTATTCTCCTCTTTCTTAACTCCCCAGCAGTTGTGGGTAGATGCTTCTCTATACTGATGTATTCGTTGCCTCCTGACCCGATGCTACAGAACTCCCTCAACTAGTCTGACTCTGCAGCTACCTGGTTCACTGAGCACGACTTGTTATCAACCTTAAGAAAACGATGCTCTTCTCCCAAAATAAGTACAGCAAGTTTCCCTTAGCTGTCCGCCACCAATCTCGTCATTGACAGGTGCAGTCATAAATATCTTGGTATAACCTTTGACTCTGCACTTTCATTCCATGGACATATATCTGCCCTAAAACCTGTTGCCAACTCACACAGGCATTCTTTACTGGCACAAAATGCCTCCTCCTGATCCTCTCCACCTGGCTGTCCTCCTCTGTCATGTCTCATTGACTGGCCTTCGGTCTATAGCTCAGCAGATCAGATGCCCTCAACAAGTTCACCTCCAGTTAATAAGGCCTGCAGACATCATGGTACTCAGACTCACTCACATGTGACTGCACCAGCCACCCTACTCAACTGGAAGGCGACTCATGTATCAACATGCCAGCTCACCTTCAAAGCCTAGTAGCCTATCCCCACAGAGCTATCCAACTCCGTAAACGTACCGCAGACCTGATCACGCGCGGCTCGTCAAAACTACCTGATTCGAGCAGGACCTCAAGGTCGAGGCATTCCCCTACCGTCGCCCCTGGTATAACTCCTCCTGCCAGTGTCTCAAACTCATAACCTTAGCTTGCCCAGGCTCAAGCTTCCTGTAGCTCTACGCACCTGCCACTAGCCTAGTGTAAAAAAAATATATATACTCTGTTTGTATGCTCACTGAGCAGCTCCCCCCCTTCTTTCCTACTAATTCCTCCTCCCCACCTCCTCCTTCTACCCCACCAGCTGTCCCCGACATAAGTTTCACTGCTTTGTATCTTTTGCTTTGTTGAGTATGTTTCTATTGTAACAAAATTGTAATTGAACTGTAACTTTTTTGTTTGTAAGTACTGTGTCCCTTGTACTACTGTTCTGATGTCCTCTTTGTGACGAGGTACCTTTGTAAATCAGCCTCTGGCTCAAAGGTTTCTAAACTGATGTTTAACTAAATAAATAAATAAATAAATTATCACTCTAAATGATTTTGAGTAAATAGCTACATCTTTCAACTGAGCTCCCCCTCAGATTACTTAAGCCGTAATCAGGCAGCTCTTAAAGAGACAGTACACAGAAACAACACAGGCTCTGGTAAACATTAAACTGCTAAATACAGGACACCAGCCTGGCAGTGAGCATTTGAAAAATCAGGAAGACTTTGCAGGAATCCCCATTTGCGAGGGGTTACATGAAAAATATGCTCCTATTGTTTCATAAATTACCCTCTGTCCAAGCCCTTCCTTCCCCAGAGCATCTGAAACAAACAACCTACTCAGAACAGTGTCTACCTGGTGAAACTTTTAAATAAATAAATTTATGCAATAGATGGGACATAAAGCAAATCCTATATGATAATCTCAGCTACTAAGAGATAAATTCAAATTTTACATTTATACACATAGAGCATCATCACGAGTTATATACATAGTAGATCTGTACAATCCTCGGAAATCATTTAGAAGAGCAGCCTCAATACCAGTATAACTATATTCAAATGAAATAACAAAACAAAAAGATAGCATAGTGCTGTGAGCATGAAAGTTGTGCAGCACAAAATCATATAAAATGGTCATATTTATTTATAGAACTGTGGAAAGGCTGGTTTGTCCTGCATGCCTGCCTATGATACAGAGGAACTTGTGTTTTCAGACTGAATCCAGTTGGAGAGAGTGAATTAAGCCATGGTGTGACCAGGCGAACTCGAAGAAGACTGAAGATTTGCAGATATGATCAGCCTCGGACTTCAACTACCTCTGACTCCGTATGTGCAGAACTCTGTAATTCATGACGGAGAGCCATTTGCCTGCTAAAGTGGAATTCCTTACATGTGAATGTACTGTATGCTTATAGTGAGTAGTATTTGGTTCCCACTGTGTATCTGAACTGTGTTTTGCTGGTGTGTATCCAGCTCACAGACTGAATCCGTATCCATTTCCATTTGCCTGAGCTACTACACTGGCCCAACCAAATACAATGTAGAAAGTCATCATAGAGCCAGCCTGGGATCAGCCTATAACACCTTGGCAGGAATAGCATTAGTGATCGTGTAGGCCCTGTTTTAAAGCCTCTGTCAACAGCCTGCAGTCTCAATTTCATACTGCCTGTGCCCAGTATTGGATATAGTGATAAACATCGGTAGCTCAACAACAGCTAAATCTAAAGTTGTCATCTGATTGTCTTGTAACTTTTCTTTCACAAACTGAGCAGCCAGCTCGGATTACAAATAATGTGTTGTGCGTAATTACTTTCTTCCATCAGGGCCAACCAGCTGCAACGTTCTAGCTAGCCACCATTTCCTACCTAGGTACCCAGAGTGTGTGACTGTGTAGGGACTCTGACTGCATGCATAACTGTCACATTAATAGAACACAAGCAATCAACTGATTACAACCCTCGTTACAATATTCCTCATAGAAGGTACTTTTCTGTTGAAATACAAACATTTATCAGGCTTAAAAGCGACATGATGCTTACACTTAAAACTGCAGAAAGTGGGGTTATTCATATCACAACAGATAACAGACCGCACTCAAAACATAGTTACATGTCCTTAGCTCAATGAGTCACGTTTTCTTGTGCTATTCAAAACAAAGACACCCCAAAGATAGGCTGCTGCATACAAAGAAGTTTAGGCAAAGTCATACTGCTGAAAACATCTTGCAGGAACAAATAACCTCCTTGACGAATGGGTTTATTCTCACGGTCTAAAATGTGGCTTCATAGTAGTGACATGGGCCAACATCCCAAAAACAGTACAGGATGGAGGATTTCTGCATGCTTCTTGCTTTGCACTACTTATAGTGTCAGGTTCTCAACAGGAAACACAGTGGATGGTTGATTGCTGTTTGCAAAAAGTTGACTCACTTTCATTCAACCAAGGCTATACGGACATTGTCCGAACTGCAAAAAAAAACACAAGCTGCCCAGCAGCTGATTCAAAATGTTTCCACGTTGGAACTCAACTTTATATGCTGCAGTGCCTCATGGAAAAGCAAGCTGTACATAGTACTCAGTTACATTATTGGATGGCATTATGCTGTCTGTGCTGCAGTGGAAATTAATGGAGACAGTGTGTGTATCCTAGCTCCTTAGAGACAGCTACGGACATGTCTGAAGGTGCATCTGTGATCAGATTATCCCACTCATAATGCTCATTTCACATCATCTTAGTGTTCTAAATCACAAAAAAGACAGATCTGAGCGCAGACAACATAACGCCTGTATCATGGGAATCGTAAAGAGAAGGAGCGAGCTTCAAAACCAATGAAAATTAATTGCAACCATGAAATCAGACAACATCATACAACTCTCTTAGATCAGGTTCAAGGCTACCATCTTCCAAAACAGATGATATAGAACAGTACAAATGTATGTTGCTAGATGGCTGCAGCACTCACAGAGTCAAACACGAACACACAGTACCCTCAGGTTGTCATCACCACAACATGCAATTCATATTCACAGAGATACAGAACTGGAAAGTCACCAAACATGAACAGTGTTGATACAACTGCCACTTCTTCAACCCTCAGTAGCAAGCTAAATCTTGGCAAAACCTTTCCAAATTGCTGCCACCTGTGCTTCTGCTGATTCTCTTCTGAAGCGGTCTCTGTCCAACATGGTAGACAGTTACCTACAAAACTGCCTATTCCTGATGCATACCGCAGATACTGGAATCAAAAAGTCAAGTTGAACGAGCTGTATAATGAAACCTGAAATATCTTGGTTGTCCTGCAACAAGTATCTCTTCAGAACGCATATTAATACAGCTAGCAATATTAGCAGACACCGAAATAGGTTGCTGCAGAAAATGTACACCGTTAACTTTATTAAAGTTAATAAGTCAAAATTTAGTATCTAAGGTACACAAACTGATCTGAAGTGATTGATGTGGATATTGATGGTATGACAACTCAGATGGTAGTGGCTAGTAAATACTGTGTGGGAAGGGTCTCTCTGCAAAAAAAACTTTAACAGACTGTGATGACTTTGGTTGTCATCTCCTTTCGATCTACCTTGGATATACCCCCAAAACTCCCACCATTTCTGGCAAACTGCTTTGTAGCTAGGGTCTAAACTAAAGTCAACAAGTTTTATATACAGAACAATTTTAACACAGTGAGACAAACTTGGCATAAAAGGGACACTATCCGTCATCCTTTCTGTCATATTATTTATAGTTAAAGGGCAAACATATATTTTGGTTACCTTGTGACTTTGTGAAGCATCAGTATGGACTGGGACAGGAGCGGTCTATTTTTCAATTTAAAGAGGACAAAACAAGGTTCTAATTGGCAGCTGTTATTATTTTCAATTACACAAAAATGTTAGCCATAAGCGAAAAATGGATGCTAGTATGGGTGAGGGTTGTGGGTTGGTTTTAACATGGGTGTAAGGGTGGCATGGGTGCTACACAGATGAGGTGGTGGAAGAAAAGTGGAATAGGTGATGGGGAGGTGGGTGTTGTTTTAGTTCTTTCATTTACAGATTAAGTCAGCTAGGGATGGTGAGGAAAAAATGACGGAGACCGAACCTACTGCCACATAATATATATTCTTATTAAATACATACAAACTACTGCCACTAGCACATGTCCTGTCCCCTTAAAAAAATAAGGAATCAGAAATAAAAAAAAATCATCAGCAGTTTCACAAAATGATATCATAGTGTTTTGCTTTATAAGTAGTAATTTGATACATAATGGGGTTGACAGGCGCTGTCCTTAAACATCCATACCAACCGCGCTTCATTAATGTTCAACAGCATGTGAAACCACTTTTTTATTTATGTGAAATACAGATTTATTGAGTATCAGCTGCAAAAATGCATCATCTTAGAATTTTTTATATGTACTTCAATTTGCCAACAAAATATTGGTATATGTATGCGTACAACAGAAATTGCATGCATTTTGCCAGCAACAATGACTAGCATATTTTTATTCAATGTGTGACTGAATATGTTATGACTAATATGTTTGTAACAGTTCCACATGTTGCTGCTGTAGTACCAGCTTGACTTTGTTATAAAAGCTTCTTTTAAACATAGCAACTTTGATTCACTCATTTAAAACAGAAGCAACAAATAGCTGAAATTAGGTAATATCAGTTATTTTCTCCTAATTCATGTGATATATATAGCTAGTACATAAATGCTGTGTACTCTTTCTTTCACTAAGAACTATGATGCAGCTACAGCAGGAAAACTTTTAACATATAGATGGGTGGGTGGGCTATTCGTATTAAGTTGCTGACTTTGCAAACAGAAAACATGATAAACCTAGTTCTATTCCTATCAATGTCACACAAGAATTTCTCTCCCCATATATTGAACAGTTTTCCTTTACATGTTTTATTACTATCTTCCGTTACTGGCAACAATAAAAAATAGGTTGAGTTCAAAAAGTTCTAAAGATTAGAACCTAGAACTTTTCAAAGTTCAGACCAGAACAAACCCAGAACTTCAGAGGGTTCTGACAACCCTAGTCTCAAGTGTCAAGGGTTCTTCTCATTATAAAATTTCTTTGCAATGTGTTGACAGACACTGTACCCTTCATTTCACATATCCTACTGTTGGCTCCTCAGGGTTTATGTAGGAGGTGGCAGAATTTATTATTTATTTAGCTTTTGTTGACTGGGAAGTGCACTAGACAAATCCTGCTATTTCAGGCACAACCCAGGGAGGATACAGATGAATGTAACTAACATGAACAGTTAAGCTGAATCAAGTTGAGAACACCCAACATCTCTCAATTGTCCCATTTTGCCTGAAAGGTTTGTCTATTTGAATTACTGTTTCATCTGCCCTTCTAATGTGGATACCAATAACAGAGCATGGTCTCTAAACAGAAACAGCACTATATACATTAATGCTACAGTCTAGAATTGCCTTATGGGGAATGCCAGGGAGGTTGAGGTACAGTGGTGAAATAAAGAAGGCATAGTAGACAGCCGGCAAGCCATGAAGGCAGTGAAACAGAGAAAAGAACATTAGGGTTCTCTAGGGAAGTAGCCAGGTGGTGAAAGGAAAGAGTGACTAAAGAGGCATAAGAAACGCAGAGAGGGAAGACAGAAGTATACCAAGTGAAACAGAGAAAAAGGAAGGCAGTGAGGGGAAAAAGGCAGACATAGGAAGGATAACCAAGGATGTAGCTAAGAGGATAGACTTTCTTCAGGTATATAAGTGGAGAGGAAGGCAAGGGAGGACATTGAGGATAAGAGGCTGGTGGAGACTGCAGAGAGACAGAAAAAAGCAGACATCCTGACAAGTACTTCTGCACATCTACGCAGTGGAAAAGGACAGACCACAGGGAGCAGAAAGACAAGGAGCAGGGGTGCAGAAGAATTTCAGATCTGCACAAATGGACACCCCAGGTGAAACCAGACAATATAAAAGTACCAATACCATGTTTGTTGCCTCATTTGGCAATAGTACAACTTTTGTTCCTGACAGTGGTTGGTGCCATGCATGGGAAAATACAAATGCATATATACTCCCTAAGACATACACAGCAGAGTCTGTAAGTTGTATTGTCCATAGGATGCAAAGACAGCAATAGTGACCAGTCCTTCTAGTTTCAAAACCACAATAAAAAACAGAAAGGTTCAACATTTTCTTTGTTAGTTTTCATGGAAAAAGGAAGCAGTTCAGAGCCTATTTGCTACCCCCCTTAAATAAAATTGCACACCATGGAGTACTTGGAGTATGCCTAGCTACACCCATGCAAAGGAGATGGGTAGACAAGAGTCACTTTCAGTGAAAGGTCCTGAAGGACTTGCAGCTCTAAAAAGAGACAAGGTTGTGGGACAAATGGATATACCCAAAAAGGACAAAGCCAGCCTAGTGGCATGGAGGATTAGTGCTGAATGCGTAACTGGGCACTAAGTCAAGACACTGACGTAAACCAAGCTGGCAACATCGAAAACACAACAAAAGCCAAACACAGAACAGAAAACAGCAACATGTGAAAACTAGCATACCACTGTCAAAAAAAAAAAAAACCACGGAAACAAACCCACCTGCCACAGCACTTAAATAAGCCAGGACAAATATAAAACAAATCACACCTGCAATGACAGATTACATACAATGGGGATAAAATGTCTGGCTTTATCCCTGCCACCATCCTCAGATACCAATGTTGCTGTATATAAACTCTGACTCAGGATTCGATTAATGACCCTGGAATCTCTAACCTGCCATGTGTAACAACTATGACCAGGGTCTTCTTTAAGATCTAGATCAGTAACCGCCAATGTAAATACACTGTACTGTGTGACTTGTATAATACATTAAATATTATGTTTGTAGTCCTTGTATATGGAGCTTTGAGAAAGTATGACTCAAGTTAATTCGATTCTCTTCAATAAATAAATAAAAATGAGATCCCCACATGCCTCACGATCCTATAAATACAAATACAAGAATACAACACCTGCGAAACAAACACACTTACTCATAAAACCACGCATACACTGACACAAAATAACACCACTATACTCCCAGCTACTGAAACACACCCCAAAACATCACATATACAGATGGACTCAAATCACAAAACCTACACCACAACAGCTACTACCCACACAACACCGGCCACACTACCAGTAGTTTACACTTTGTGATACAGAGCCTCCCTCAAGACGAAAAGATTTTGACTTCCTCAAATTTGGAAAATTTTGGCCCCACAGAAAAAAATCTACTTTGCAGTACACAGGAATAAAAATAAAACTAATAAGTTGATTGACTATATACTCTTTTATTCAACTTATTGCTCTCACTAACAAGCACCCAGGTTATACTTGTCCTCCTTTTTTCCGACTCTTGGGTCCTTGTTCTCTGGAACAACCAACCTAGCCATTCATCTCTCCCCTCTTACCCTGTTGTTAAGCAACTTTCTGCACCTTGCCTCGGTCACACCTGACATGCGTAGATCTGGCACCTTTCCAGTCCTAATTACAGATACCTACTGAAACAGGCCTTGACAGTCAGTAATGCACATATACATACCTATGAAACAAGCCTTCACTCGACTTTCCCAGCATTAATTAAATACCTTACTATAAACAAGCTTTGGCTCAATAGAAACTCCTGGTCAAATATTTCCAGCATACAAAAGAAATTCACCTGCAATTATCAGATTTGTTTTATCCTTTCGCACAAAACAGCCAAAACTTAATATTTAAATACTACACATTTTCAGACAATGAACCTCCTGGAACAATTTGAGGCCTCCTTGGGAGGCTAGCCTCACTCATTGAGAACCACTCATGATACCAACTAGTCAGCACAGCTCCCAGTGGCAGATCTACACAGTTCCACACACTACACACATCCAAATGCAGGCACCACACCACACACATATACAAACAAATTCTTTTACATGCTTATGTGGGGTGGGGCTTCACCCCCATACACACCTATATATATATATATATAAATACATACATATATATATATATATATATATATATACAGACACACAAACACACATATCGACTCAGGTCACACTACAGCAGAGCAGGGTGGCATTATTGACCCTACACCGTTTTCCCCATGCGCTATTACTGAAGCACTATTATGTGAGTACTGCCAATTGGTTCTATATTTTCACCCAGTAGGCATATATACACTCCTGCCAGTACCAGCTGACATGTCTTTAGGAATGAGCATAAGGTTGCCAGCACTCAGCAGAATGGGAGAGGACTGAGCATATGAGGGACTGCTCTCACTCCCAGGGAGGGGTGGACAGCCATCTCAGCCTATGACTGCCACAAGATGGAGGCCCAGTGGCAGTGCAGACTTGAGCAATCTGAAGCGAGGGGCTATGGCTATGACGGACGGTGTGCCTCAAGAACACGCCTCAGGCACAGTGGCAAGGGTATAGCACGAAAAAATGGAAACATGGAGGACAGGCTATGTGAAGCTCACCATTTCTCTGTTGTCCATTCCTACTCGGATCCAGGGGTTGTTTGGAACTGTTGTCAGGGAGGGAGGATGGCTATCCACCTCAGATATCCCCAACCTGAGAGGGTGGAAGCCAGTTACAGGACACGGGCAGGGCTGAACAGCCACTTGTTATGCAAGGTGAAAAAAGTCTTTATAGCAAAAAGGGACTCAGAGGTGCCAGCTGCCCACTGATGGCCTTATTCATTACCTCTCTGAAAACAGGCATGATTCCAGAAACCTGGAGGAGCGAGGCGTGGTTCCCTCATAAGAGTGGCAGCAGGGAGAAGGCTAGCAACTATAGACCAGTCAGTAGCACCTTCGTGGTGAGTATTGGCAGACCTGTTAAGGAAAGGTTGGTAGAGTATCTTGAGTCCAGTAGGCTGCAAGACCACAGACAGTATGGATTCCAGGGGAGGTCATGCCAGATGAATCAGTTGATTTCTTTGATTGGTTAGCCAGGAAATAGATCAGAGAGGGCAGTGGACATGGCCTGTCTTGGACTTAGCAAGGCCTTCAACACTTGCCAGCACAGGAGACTGAAAAGTGGCAGCCTAGGAATGGGATCCAAGATGGTGAACTGGGTTGAAACTCACACATAGCCTTTCTTTCTCACTAGAAATTTGTGATCTAAATTACTCAGCAGTGGCTAATACTGCACCAAAACAGATCTGCAATACCAGAGAAAGGAAGTGTGTCAGGGAAGAGTCAGGGCCAAACATAGACCTACTGATCCATGGTTTGAGAACACAGACAATATTCAGGGCCTGGGTTCAGTTCCAGTAGGTCACATTATTTCTTTCTCAATAAATTTGTGATCTAAATTGCTTAGCAGTGGCTAATGTTGCACAAAAGCATCTAATTGTGTACGATTAGAAACTGGTTAACAGACTGGGAGATGAGGATGGTGGTTAATAAGCAATAAGACATGATAGGGGTGTGATATGGTGGGATAACGGCCCAACTCAGGGTTTGTTGCAAAAGGCGTAGTCAAGGGCTTCCACCACCCGAAGGGCTGTTAGCCCTACACACCTAAATCCTGATACAATTATGAAAATGGGTCATTTTAGTAAATGTTATGTATTTTAAACATATTGCTTTCAGCTGGAACATTGTGCTGGGATACAGCCCAGCAAAAAGCAGTTCTTGGCCAATCAGAATCCAGCATTCTTCTGCCCATTTCATAATGGCACTTACTGAATGTGGGAGAATGACCAGTGTAGTGCTGCAGGGCACAGTACTGAGACCAGTCCTCTTTCAATGTCTTCAGATAGATGACACCGTGGAATAACTGAAATGAAGGTATGCTTTTTGCAGATTACACCAATTTGTAATAGGTTGGACACTCAGGAGGGTAGGAGAAAATGGCCAAGGCAGGAAGGCATCCCCAGCAGGAGGAGGGGGGAGAGGAGACACCGTGCCACTATACTGCTAGCTAGTGAGACACCATCTGAGTATTGTGTCAAGTTCTAGAGGTCACACATCTGAAATGGCATAGGCAATAGGAGATAGTCCGAGGAAGGCAACCAAAATGGTGAAGGGACTGCATTAAAAGCCCTATGAGAAGAAACTGAGGGATCTCAACAAGTATATCCTGGAAGAGAGGAGTGTAAGATGTGAAAGATAGAGACCTACAAGTACTCACAGGGATGAACAGGGTGCAGGACAGTGTCTCTCTCAAATGAGAAGAGTATCAAACTCGACTTTGTGGCACCAAGCAATAGGTGTTAAGCAGCATGCTGGCGACTATGGTTCCACCCGAGCCCAGAGTCAGGAGTGAAGTCCGGCAGGAAGAAGACATTTAGAGCTCCTTGGATGCTTCCCTCGAGAAGTGGCCTCAGACCACTGTCCTGTCGGTCCCTAGGGTGGTTCCTAGACACAAGGGCCTCAATGCGTAACCTCCATGCCTCTAGGACAACTAAGCCCCCTGCCCATTGTGGGAGGGTGTGGGTGGGTCAAGAGAAAAGCAGAAAATCCATCCTCAGCTGTCTAGTTAATGACTGGTGGTCCCTGCCACCACAATAGCCTGGAGGTGTCTGTCCTGACCCCTGCCATGCCCGGGATATGTAATAGACACCAGTGGGCATTTCTCCTCTCCTGGCTGTGGGCCCAAGGGGGAGAGGCCTACCCAATGAAGAGTTACATCAGGTTACCCAGGGTCATGGTGCAGATGGGGCAACAGATGGCAACAGTGCTGGGATGGCAGTGGGCCATGGTGGCCCGAAGGAGTTGCTGACCCAGGGCCTGGGAAGATGCAAAAACAAAAACAAAAAAAAAAAAAAAAAGAAAGGGCATCGGGACCAGAGGGCATGCGACAAAGATGGACAGGAAGTGTAGAGAGAAGTAATAATTAACTGAAAGTGTTATAGACACATGGAACAGACTGCCAGCAGAAGTGATGGAGGTGAAACAGCAGGGGGCTTCAAGCATTCTGGGTCAGACACAGGGGAATATTAGTAAATAGGTAGGGAGGCTGGAGGGTCGCCTAAGAACAGTTAATGTCTGCAGAGACAGACTAAGCAGGGATCATCTGGGCAGACTGGGTGGGTCAAGTGGCACTGTTTTACCAACAATTGTTGTTTCTATGTTTCTAGTTCTCCTTTAAAGAGCAACCTTTTTTCTAAAAGAAAACATCAAACAGGGAACTAATTTACCTCATCAGGAACTCCTTCAGACTAGTCACTGAGTTTGTGCATGTACAACGAACTCCTTGGGACAGCAGGCTTTGAAGGGTGTGACACTGTCTATTCAATGCAAAGTGCTTGGCATGGGGCTCGACAGTATCACACCAATCCTCAGACAGGCTGGTCACAGACACTGTTTGCCTGCAGTGGTCAGCACTTGAAAAGAAAAAACACACCAATCAGGAGGCGCTTTTTCCTTTCATCTGCAGGTCACCATGAGCAAACAACTATTTGCATCATGACATCTCCACCCGTCCCATGTCTCCCATTCTAAAGTTTCTCCCACCGTGCAGAACAGGCCACAGCCTAAGCTCCATATGGGCTGGGGCACTGAATACCAGAAGGCACTTTTACTGTAAGCACGATTGATCATGCTGGCTGGGAGGAGGCGCTTTCCTTGCCTGCCTCCTCCACATCCCATTGTCTCTGTGATCATGATGGTGGAACCCCATCCCCCGCCTGCCAACATCAGGGTGCTCAATCCCCATGTGGCCTGTATTCCCCCCCATCCTCTAATGTGGCACACTGGGAGCCCACCCCAGTGTGCCAAAACCTGCTGTGGTGTTTTTAACACCAGGATGCCCACTCCCAGTGTCAGATGCGCACCTCCCCAACATATTCTCCGACCTCGGGGTGCCCAATCCCTGGGTCGGCGTTCATTCCCCCCCTTGAACTCCCCAAGTGTTCTGGCACACTGGGAGCCCACTCCAGTGTGCCAAAATCCATAGTTTTCCTGTAAAAAAAACAGACCCACAACGTCTTTTTTTTTTTTTTAATTCTGAAACGAAAGAAAATGGTCCCTCATTGTTGCCGCCGGCAATCCTCCCCCAACCCGCACCTTCCCTCTGTGCAACCCACCTCCCTGCACCGCCCCTCACCCATACTTACCTCTGGAGGTCAGGAGCAGAGCTCTTCAGTGGACTGGGAACACATCTGCACTCTTCAAAAGCCAACCGCAAACTGAAGAAATTACAGTGAGGTCCTATAATGGCAGTGAATGGGGAGGGGTTGTCAGACTTGAGGTTGATATCTCAGCCATTTTCCAGAGTTTTGTTCCCAAATTTTCAACATGGAGTTCTTGGGATGCCACCTCATGAACACAGTCACTGTCATTTTTGTTTCTCGGTCATGAAAGGTGATATTGCGGTCGCTGCACGGAATCACCTTTCGGGACCAAGTAACAAAATAACAGTGCCTCTGTTCATGAGGTGGGGTCCCAAAAAGCCTTTGATGCAAATTTGGTGAAAAAACTCCCAAAAATGACTACATTATGAGCGTCCATTGCGCAGTTTCTACGCACGCTCATAACCTTACCAATTTGTAAGATTTTCTCTTCAAATTTCCAACATTGCCATTTTTTTCACACACCCTTATGAACAGTACAGCTGCCATTTTTTGTATCCTTCCCAAAATGTGTTTTTTCACCTGTGGCGCAGAACGGCGCAGTCGCTGTATGAAATCAACTTTCGGGACAGATTAACGAATTTCCAGTGCCACTATTCATGAGGGGAAGTCCCAATAAGGCCATGTTGAAAATTTGGAGAAGCATTCCAAAACATGACTGTATTATGAACGTGCGTTGTGCAGTTTCTACGCACACTCGTAACTTCGACATGTTTTCACTCCAGATTTTTAACAAAAATCACTGTCACTTCTTCACACTTCCTCATGAACAGTACGGCTGTCATTTTCACATCCTGCCCAAAATGTGTTTTCGCACCTGTGGCGCAAAATGGCACACTCACTGTGCAAAATCAACTTTTGGGACTGAGTAACAAAATGATACTGGCACTGTTCATGAGGTGGTGTCCCAAAAAGCCCATGTTGAAAATCTGGAGCAAAAATACCAACAAATGCCTGGGGTGTTAAGGTTTCCAACCATGCCACCCACCCATAAAAATACAAGACAGAGGAATATACAGAGAAAAATATGAGAGGCATGTACAAGAGCAATATCAACAGCGAACTCTCGGCATTGACAAATGCTTGTTTTTTTAATAAAGCTGCAAAAGGAAGGGGAAGGGATTGTAAGTTACTCTCGATGGGCTGGCCCCATGATCCCTCTCCACTTCCTGAATCTCTGATTCATCCCTGCTATGACTTTTTTATAGCTGAGCGTGGGGACAAGCTCCATTCACTTAAATGGAGCGTCTTTTTCAAATGTAATTTCCTGACTGTAAATAGGGTTTTGGTACCGACTGATGCCAGGGTTCAACTAACACGGCTCTTGTTAGTTGAACCCTGGCATCAATAGGTGCCAGAACCCGATTTACAACCGAGAAATTACACTTGAAAAGGGCGCCCCATTCAAGTGAATGGAGTGCACCATCATGTTGGACCAATAAAGACATCACATAATGTCGGAGCTCAGGGGCAGACTGGAGATTCAGGAAGTGGAGAGAGAGAGAGATAGTGTGGCCAGCCCCTTGCAGGTAAATTGTGACTCTTCCTTCCTTTTGCAGCTATATTTAAAAAAAAAAAAAAAAAAAGACTAGCCTGGAGGAGCTCCCAATGAGGTAAGGGAGCACTCTGTTTGATGTTTTATAATATCGGGAAAGGTGCTGTTTAAAAAATGGTTTTCCAACCCCTACAAAATACCTCCCTAGGCTACACACAACAAGGGACTCTCATAATTCATAACAGATGGACAGTAATTAAACAATAAGGCACAACAGGGTGTGGGTTATTGGGCGTTTACCACGCCTTGTGTGGAGTGTCACGAAGCGCAGCCGTGTGACTTAACCACACAAGAAGTGAGTAAATCCCCAATAACTCACACCCTGGACTGCCTTATTGCAATTATACAATGGACCCATGTATAAAATGTATTTAATTATGTTTTTTTTATAAATGCAATTCCTCAGCCATGGGTAATGCAGGATTTACCCACAGTCATGTGACATGTTTTGACTAATGAGGTTACAGGATTTATACATGCCACTGCATAATAAAAGTTTTGAACAACTGCAAGGAGAATTCGGATTACAGAGACTGACAAGACCACTTCAGATACTTACAAGCAAGGGAGTTTCTGTCAAAAACTCTACTTCTGGGAGATCAGAATATAGAAGTTCAACCATACTGGGTACAATGTACCAAGGAGACTATTGCTTAAATCAAAGGGATTTATATCTAAGTCATAAGCTTCCCTATTTGGGGATACAAGGGGAACCCATATTCAACAGATTCAGGACCAGTGGGAAAGGAAGGCAGTGCTGATATTAACACCTGAACAGTGGGGGAGGGCCTGGCAAGGGGTGCACAAAACTATAGCAGCAGGTGCAAGGTGGAAGTTTTGTTGGAGGCTAAATATTAAATATTTTATTACTCCTGACAAATCTTGTCACTTTGGAACAACCAACACTGATCAGTGCTGGAGGGGATGTGACAGGAGGGCAGGCCATACCACATATTCTGGGACTGCCAGTTATTAAGCCCTTCTGGTCACGCTCTCTGACCTAATGAAGAAATGTTTCCATAGGGAATGCAGCGGGCTTTCTGAATCACGGTCCATAGAGTACCCCAGAGAGCAGTGGAAATATGGGATATGCAGCAGTTCAGTGTGTGATAATGCATTTATCTTGTACAGTTTCCAGTGACATCAAGTAACCTCCACAAAAGCCAGAGACACAGTGAGGAACTACGAAGGTCACTGGAAACTGTACAAGATAATGCATCATCCACACTGACACTACATATTCCATTTATGCAACAGGTTTAGATGTTGTGTGAACGTTTTGATTTTGGTAGGTATGAATAATTTGTCAAAAAAAGGAAAAGAAAATTGAATTTTATGCTGTTTTTTGCTAATTATAAAAAAATGGTATCCATAAATGAAACACCACTCATTTTGTAGATATTATTGTGCTGAACATTTTTCGTGCTCACAGTACCATGCTATAATTTTTGGGTTTAAAGTTATTCACATTTGTTTGTCAAAAAAGTAAACAAAAAATAAAATTTTCTTCAGTTTTCTTGCTAATTATAAAAAATATATAAGGTATCTGTAAATGAAACACCACTCATTTTTTAGACAATTTTGTGCTGAACAATTTTCGTGCTCACAGTACAATGCTATCTTTTGCCGTTTTAAAGTTATTCTCATTGGAATATGGTGAGTACTGCTTCTGAGGCTGAACATTCTAAATGAATTCTGAAGAGATTTGTGACATAGTAACTGTGTGGATAAATGGATACTATGGTGATAAATAAATGTACGCAACAGGTGTCAGGATAAAAACTGACACATAACTTCAGTTATCTGAGTCACTGTGTGGATAAATGGGTGGTGATATAATCACTATGTGGATAACTTAAAGTTATCCACACAGTGATTACATCATCACCCATTTATCCACACAATGAATACATCACTACCCACCACCACCTGTGCTGCCTGCTCAGCAGTACTGCCTGCCAGTTCACTTTCACCTTCTCACAGTTCTCTCTGCAACCCAAGCTATCACAGTCCCAAAGGCTCACAACACAGAAACCTAACCAAATCCCCCAAACTGGAACCACATTTTAAATAGAAAACACTCATAAGGAAAAAGCCATTTTTCCTCTTTCTCAGCACAGCAACCCTGCAAACCAAATACAGCAACCAGGCACAGAAAAAAAAAACACAGAAAGGAACTTAAGAAAAATATAGAACAAAACTGAACCCAAAAAATCCTGTTGCATAAATCAAATATGCGTGGGGCACCTGTGTGATAACCAAGTTATTTGTACAGTAGCCTGTGACCTCTCGTAAACCTCACTCATGGCTTTGCCACTCGTGAGGTTACTTGAGGTCACAGGCTCCTGTACAAATAGCCTGGTTATCCCTCAGGTGATTCCGCATATCCCATATTTATCACCATAGTATCGTAGATAAATGGTTTTATTCTACAGTTTTTATCATGACCCCTGTTGCATAAATGTCAATACAAAGTATCTTTTCTACACTATTTTTTAATTTTTTATTTATTTCAGATTCGGAAAATACCTTTGAGTCATAGACTCATTTACAAAGGTTCCATGCCACATAGATTAGATACAAACATTACAATGATTGTTTCAGAGAATAAAGAATAAAGAAACACTGAGATGCCTATGTTTTTAAGATACACTCCATATTATAACAGCAGCTGCTGGCAAGACACTTACCCACAGGTGGTTGCCAAACTCATGCCCCCTAACGGGACTGGCAGAAAATAAATGAACAAATCTAAAGTACGGAGGCTATTACGGCACCCCTCAGACTTCTAAAAGATAGGTTTCATATTAGATGGCATCCTCATTTTAACCGGAGAAAACTCAAGACCGGTCCAGGTCCTAGAATGGCTGCTTGATGTCCGAATGGGCAAGTGATGGGCATAGTACTAAAAGGAGCATTTACTTAGGTAACATAGCACCAAAACTGCAAAGCCTACAAAAACTTCTGAGTTATGATAAAGCAAACACCCATGCAATCACAAGGTGATATAACAGACATTACTGAATACACTGCACACCAACCTATTTTTTATGTAATATCACAGCTGTGCATAACAGATGTCATTTTAACTCAGTACACATGCACCTTCTTATACAGTACTTCTGTCAACACAGATCATCATACATGGGCAGATGGGATGGGAATACACTGCGATTCCTATGTTTTTAAGATATACTCCATATTGTCTTCTATGTGTAACAACAATGTGAAACTGCACTATGGGACAGCTGCCTATATCACATATTTTAATGTCAATAAGACTAGACCTTGTAAGAAAGAAAGAAAAAAAGAAAATGCTGTCCCCCACTATTCCACACAATAAAGCAAGCATACTAAACTGATTTTTCGTTAAGCATGTGCATGCAGAGAGCGTTTGGAAGAGTAGCACACTTGGAGGTGTGCCTCTCCATCAATACCTGCTCCCTTGAGCAGGTGTGGCAGTCCTGAACCAATGGGTGCAGGAGCTCAGTATGACAGCGGTGTTCCTCTGCTTCAAAGGAAAGCACCGCTGCCATACTGACACTGCATAATTACCGTCACCGCGCTCCCCGCCCCCCAAAGCTTCCGTGCCATGCTGAGCCCACCCCAACATGGCAATGTTGTTGCCAATGGGGTGCCCAGTCCCCGTCTGTTCCACGGCCCCCAAGCCATCCTGCTGCCACGCTAGGAGCCCACCCAGCGTGGCAAGCGTTCCCATTGTTTTGCCGGCAGGGTGCCCAGTCCCGTCGGCTCCTCGGCCCCCACACATCTTCTGCCACGCTGAAGGCCCACCCCAGCGTGGCAAATGTCCACGTCGTCCTTTTTTTAAACCTGTAAAATAAAAAGCGGTCCCACGGTGAGTCTCCCAGCCCCCCTCCCACAACCCGCACCCACCCCTGCACCCAGCCTCCCACCCCCATCCCATACTTCTCCAGACTCTGGTGCGGCGATCTTGGTGGACCGGGAACCGTCTGCACTCTTCAAAGCCGACCCTTGAACGAGGAAATGCGGTAAGCTGTATAATGGGCTAGATAGGGGTTTCAACTTTATTGCATATCTCAAGTCATTTTTTGGAATTTTTGCACCAAATTTTCAACATGGGGTTTTTGGGACCCCTTCTCATGAATGATGTCACTGTCATGGCGTTATTCGGGCCTGAAGGATGATTTCGCAGGCACTGCGCAGTCACTGCGTGAAATCACCCTTTGGCCTTGAATAATGCCATGACAGTGACATCATTCATGAGAAGGGGTCCCAAAAATCCCATGTTGAAAATTTGGTGCAAAAATTCCAAAAAATGACTGTTTTACGAGCGTGCATTGCGCAGTTCCTACGCAGGCTCGTAAGTTCGTGAATTTTCAATATTTTCACTCCAGATTTTCAAAATTGCCATTTTATCACACCTTCTTATGAGTTGTACAGCTGTCATTTTTCACATCTCACCAAAACGTGTTTCCGACCATGTAGTGCACAATGGCGGAGTCGGTGTGTGAAATCAATGTATGGAACACATTAAGAAAATCACAGTGACACTGTTCATGAGCACAGGTCTTAAAATGGCTATGTTGAAAATTTGGTGAAAAAATTCCTAAAAATGACTGTTTTACGAGCGTGTGTTGCGCGGTTCCACGCACGCTCGTACGTTGCGAATTTTCAATATTTGCACTCCAGATTTTTAACATTGCCATTTTACCACACCTCCTCATGAGCAGTACAGCTGTCATTTTTCACATCCTGCCCAAAATGTGTTTCTGCCCATGTAGCGCACAATGGCGCAGTCGGTGTGTGAACTTAATGTATGGGACACATTAAGAAAATCACAGTGACACTGATCATGAGCAGAGGTCTTAAAATGGCTGTGCTGAATATTTGGTGAAAAAATTCCTAAAAATGACTGTTTTATGAGTCTGCGTTGCGCAGTTCCTACGCACGCTCGTAAGTTTGCGAATTTCCAATATTTTCACTCCAGATTTTCAACATTGCCATTTTACAACACCTCCTTAGGAGCAGTGCAGCTGTCATTTTTCACATCCTGCCCAAAACGTCTTTCCCCCCATGTAGTGCACAATGGCGCAGTCGGTGTGCAAAATCAATGTAAGGGACACAGTAAGAAAATCACAGTGACACTGTTCATTAGCAGAGGTTTTAAAATGGCAATGTTGAAAATTTGGTGAAAAAATTCTTAAAAATGACTGTTTTACGAGCGTGCGTTGCACAGTTCCCACGCATGCTCTCGTAAGTTTGTGAATTTTCAATATTTCCACTCCACATTTTCAACATTGGCATTTTACCACACTTCCTTATGAGCAGTACAGCTGTCATTTTTCACATCCTGCCCAAAACGTGTTTCCGCCTATGTAGCGCACAATGGGGGTAACAAAAAGGTCATGCTGACAATTTATTGTGCAAATTCCAGCAATCGCACAGGGCATTAGGGTAAAGCACCATGCATGCCAAACACCACTGCAAATACCTGCAAGTGAACGTTCGGCATTGACAAATGCTTGTTTTCCATCTTGCAAGATATGTCCCTGATATGGGGAATTTGTCCCTGATGTTTAAGCCTTGCCCCTGATTTGCAAGGTAGGAGGTTGAGAAGTATGATTTCCCCTTGCCACCACACACACACATACACACACACACATACACACACCAAACACATGCCAACCCCAACAGCTCCATTAGGGTTACCACCTTTTAAGAAGCCCAAAGTAGGACTGTTCTTACTGAACATGAATTTTGACAGGACAGTAGGTAACCTCGACCAATGCAATGGACTTATTTTCTCTATATAATCAGAATTAAGGCTAAGTGTTGTAGTTTCTTAGTTGCTTCTGTTGTTTCTTAACATTTTAACGTATTTTAGTTAAGGTGCTGTAGTTTTCTAGAACATTTAGTGAAAATTAAAAAAAAATTTTTTGTACTATAAAATCAGGACATTTAGTATGTTTCATGTTTTTTTGCAGGACAGAGCTGCTCAAATCAGGGCTATCCTGTGAAAATCAGTACAGGTGGTAACCCTAAGCTCCATGCCCAACCAACCTGACAGCAGCCTTGAAGTCAAAGCACGTGCACATATAAAGGCAAGTAAGGGACAACCTGCACTTTCCATATGTCTTTGTGTCTTACAGGGGAAATGGAGAAGCCTACAAGAAAGATAGCTGATACAAAAAAGATGGAGCTTTGCTTCATTTTCAGATTCTTTAGGAAGTCTTGCAATTTACAGGAGAAAGGCAAAAATGTAAACTGCTCTTGGACTCCTGCAAGTTGCCAGGAACACTTCACGTTCCCCTACCACCACCAACACACACTGGCATTGGGTACAGAATGTGGGCAGTATAGGTATCTCAATTTACCCCCCAACCCCAAAATTGATAAATGGAAAGACTTACAGTGCGGTTCAGTTCCCGTTGAGTGGTGTTTGGTGCTCTATAATTTCGTGACTCATGAAAAGTTTGTGTCCGTGTGCGCCGCTCTTCTGCTGGAGCGGGAATAAAGATGACGAGGAGATGCATTTTTTTATTTATAAGCCCTTCCTTCCTGACCTCTCGACTCAGTGCACGGCTGCAATTAAGCAGTCTCCACATGAATGGAAAAACACCAGAGCCGAGCAGCAACCTCTTTGGGCGACAGCAGGTGGGGGAAGGAGGCTGGACTTCTTAAAGGGGCCACGCTGTGCAGCTGGGCAGCCAGTGCTTGTTCAAAAAAAGAAGAAGCCCTCCAGCTGTCTATTCTGCTACGGGCTCCGAGGCTGTCGCTCTCGTACCTCAGTCTCAGCTGTGTCCTTCATTACCAAGGATGTGTCCCTTATTTGACCCCTCAAAACTGCTATGTCTGTCATAGTTGTGTTGTACACATAAGACAATGGTTTCAGCAGTGTCCGGAGTTTGTATCTCTATGTTTGAAGATCTGTCGCTCGTTATGGTCAGTGTCCCACATTGTCTCTCACAGTGACACAAGGTCCAAATGTATGTCTGCACTAGGGGTAGGAGCCGTGCCGTCCCTGCAGCATTTCAGGTGACTGCACCTTAGATTTGCTTACCCGGCTTGGGCTTCGTCCCCCTTACCTTAGGGAGGCTATTGTCATTTGAGCCATCATTTGGAATTGTTCATACTATTCAGCAGCTAATATTTTACCTTGTATAGCAGCAAAAAATTACACCATTTTCAATAACTGCTACACAAAATTGTTTATGTATAACAGTTACTTGCTGCGCACAAAATTTGTTGTATATCTGCTTTATGCAAGTTACATGCAAACCCTAGACATGTTTCCTACTAAATTTTATGTGGTGTGTGTGTGTGTGGGGGGGTTGGAATCGCATATCGGGCTTAGTACCTAGCTTCAACTTCCCAGTCCACCGACTCAGCCCCCGTGCTCAAACATTTTATGACATCTAACCAAGGAGACAGCTGGGGCACGCCCCATTAAAGTATCTGTTTCTCTTTGTCATCACTGATAATGACTGTACCTGGCTGTATACTGTTCAAATGTTTGTTCTCACCTCATGCTGCGTCATGAAATACTCTTTAATGTTGACTCTGGTCTCCCCTGTCTGTACTCTCCCGGGTCGTGCCTGAATATAGGCAACATTGTTGTCTAGTGTACTTAACCGATAAACAAAAACAAATAAATAAATATGGTTGCACTAATATTGCTGGTCCAGCCACTCAGACCGGTGGTCTTTACCTTTCTGGTCTACTTCCAGAGGTCCATTTTTCAAGCAGTCCTCAGCAGGGTAGAAACCAGACTGCTGGAAGTAGATAACATCAGTAAAAGCCAGACCACCCCTTCCATCCAGAGTGGCCAGACCAGCGATATTTGCCAAACCTACTTCCAGTCCTGCCAGATTGACCAGTCTGGATTTTACCAATCTGTTCTGGTCCAGGTCAGACAGTCTGGTTCTCACCCTTACCGCTGTTCGCCTGTACTGCAAGTGCTGTATATGCAGCGGCTCCCCAGCCCTAGCGGTGTGTGGAAGGGGCCACCAACAGTGTGTGTCAGGGGAACAGCTGGGGGAAGACAATCGCCTTCCTGTATAAATAGAATTAGAGGGCCAATGTTGTGTTCTTATCGAGAGGAAACTTCTGACATCATAAACCACAAAAGCATACTGTGAGTAATGTACAGAGTAGTAAATGGTTCATGATGTGCACAAGACTGTTCCCAGTAAGAGAACCTTGACATCATAAACCACAAGAGCGAAAAGTGAGTAATGTAAGATGGCCAACAATGCACAATAAGGCCCATCAAGGGAACCTTGTGACATCATAAAATATGAGCATGAAATGAGCGAAGTATGGAGTGAATTGATGGCCAATGGTCCAGAACAGGGCTATGTTCCGATGATGGGACCAATATGACATCATAAACCATGACACTATTCCTCCCGGTGGTGCTGAGGGCTGAGGGGTTGGATGCTTACTTTACACTATGATGGCGACCCATGTTCAGGAACACGTACGGGCCTCTGGGGGTTGCAGAGCAGGAAAGGGATTGAGCATCCGATGGACTGTCCTCCTTCAGGGAGGGGGGTTCTCAGTGGTCGGTGCTCGTTCACCCCCATTGGAGGCTGGGGGACAGGGTGCCATGCTGCAGTACGGGGAAGAGTTGGGGCAGATGCTTGGAGGGAGCGCATGCAGATGCGTGCACGCTCCCCTCCGCTAGCGTCATTGCACCCCCCCAGCTCCTGGGAGAAAACCAGGAAAAGCACTGCTGCAGCACCAGGAGTGCGCCTCGCAGGCTCTGCTTCAGCCAGCCACCGGCACTGGCTCACTGGATCCGGATTCTGGTCAGGGTTGGGGAACCCACCCGGGGCAAGCCCCTGGGAGCTCAAGTCAGTGTCGGATGGTGGATGCTGCGGGACGGGCTGGGCACCCTCGGAGGATAACCGACAGAGGAGGAAAAAAGTAATAACAAAAAAATAAATAAATAAACCATGAGAATAAAGTTTGAGTAATGTATTGCATAATAGATGGCCAATGGTGCACAACAAGGCTGTGTTCCCATCAATGGAACCTTGTGACATCATAAACCATTAGAACGAAGCCCCAGCAATGTATGGAGAAATGGATGACCTATAGTGCACAATAAGGCTGTGTTCTCATTGAGGGACCTTTTGTGATATAGACCATGAGGGCTACACTGGAGTAATGTATAAAGTGATAGATGGTCAACATGCACAGTAAGGTTGTGTGCCCATCGAAGGAACCTTGTGATATCATAAACCACTAAAGTGAAGCTTGTGTAATAGTGAATTTTGTGTCATTCCATGTTGCCACTGGTTCATTTATAACCACTGAGTAATAATGTCAGCAGTCACAAAACAGTGGCATCATCACAGAACCGAGCCTGCAGCAGCATTCCACTGAGCATTTACCAGGCAGTTGATCAGAGTCAGCTGAAGAGCCAAGAAGCAAGTCCTTGAGAATCTTCATCTAGATATGTATTTTGACACATACATTGTTTTCTTTCCTTTTATTTATTTTTATTTAGTTAGTTTTTACTTACTATGTAGGTGCACTAGACAAGCATTTGCTTATTTTGAAACACGACCTGGGAGATTACAACAGAAGAGAACAGTACAGTAAAAAACAGGAGCAAGTACATACATTAGAGTCTGAGGTACACGATACAGCACAAAATGAGTAAGTATAATGTAAAAGGAGAATTTCAGAAGTATGCGTACTACATAACAAGTATATAAAGCGACAAGTGCAAAAAGAATTTGACGATAAGAAAACCTCGTTGTCCATCATAACATCAGAGTGCTCCATACAACAATTGACATCTTGAAACAGGTGCACAGTGCTGACTGGTACAGGTAGGAACAGTAGTAATTAAGAGAGACCTGGAATTAAGCAATAATGACTGAAGAGCTGGTCATTTCCTAGAGATTAATGACTGGCTGGGGGGAAGGGTGGCCCGAGGTGCAGCTGAGGGAAACCCTCACCCAGCCAGTCATTAATCTCGAGGAAATGACCAGCTCTGAGGTCATTATTGCAATTATAAGTCTAATCGCAATACTGGCTTTCTTTTTAAGAGATTCACTTTTTCTGTGGTGGCAGTGGGATCTGTGACAGTGTGAAGCGCAGTGCGAATGCCACGCTGGTCACTTCTTAAAGATTTCAGACAAACGTGGTAACCAATCACGGACGGTGCCGCCATCATGAATAATTTATTAGACTTATAAAGAAAGACATTGTCTGAACATAGCCAGAATTGAATTCCATAATTTGGAAGCAGTAACAGAGAAGGCAATCTCAACTAATTTATTTCTAATCTTAAACTGTGGTCTTAAACTGAATATTAAGAACCCTGCAAGTGAATGTGAAAGCCTGCAATAAACATTGGTCTAGGAAGTGGACACAAATCCCTAAACATTCTGCCTTTTCTATATCCCCCGGAAACAAAAAAGGGCTTGGAGCGAGAGAGGGATCGAGCAGTGAGAGGGAGCTCATTGGAGCTCAGGGACTGGGACTGAACTTTTAAATTTCTTTTTTGGCATTTAACATTGCAGGCTTGCTGCCCTATTTAACAGGTGGCCTGCAGCAGCGCCGGAGAGTGAGAGAGGGATCAAGCAGCGAAAGGGAGCTCATTGGAGCTCAGGGACTGGGACTGAACTTTTAAATTTCTTTTTCGGCACCAAAACGCTGCAGGCATGCTGCCCTATTTAACTGGTGGCCTGCAGCAGTGCCAGAGAGTGAGAGAGGGGTCAAGCAGTGAGAGGGAGCTCATCAGAGCTCAGGGACTGAACATACATTTTCTCCTGCCCACCCACTCCACCACTGCCTTTTAAATTGCCTTTATGGGCTGGTAAGGGGAGGGGTTCTCTGGAGGCGGACAAATCAGGGCTTGGACTTCTACTTTAATATAACTGTCTCATGCGTGGGCAAGTAAGGAAAATCGTGAATGCAAGTGGGGAGATGATACTACAGGCAGCTGGGGGGTGTAAACGGAGCTAAGATAGACTTTATTATTGCTGCAGAATAATATTATTGTAACTGAGGGGTAAAACAGTGCTAAGTATATATTGTAAATGCTGTAGTAAACTATTAGAACTGTTTGGTTGCTAAATGCTGTAGTAAGCTGTTAAAATCTCTTAGAACTGTTTGGTTGCTAAATTCTTTACCTAGATTAGGAACTGGTAGGAGGGGCTGTGTTTTATCTGTTAGAACTGTAAGGGACTCTAAACCTTGGTTTTTATACCACCCCAGTATGGCTGCTTGGAGAAGGGTGAGGGGTGGTACCCCGGGGGAGGAGACTGGGCCAAGGGGGAACGTCCCAATATTTATGGAGAAGGACAATTTGGGTGGTCTCCAGCCACCAGGGCAGGCATTTTTGGAAGGAGTGTAGGCTGCATGGGCTGTGGGGCGGTGATAATACTAAATTGGGCCTGGAGGGAGGGAGGGTGCACACTCTGCAGGCAGTTTTTGCAGATCAGGGAAGAGGAGCACTGGCTAAGGATGCAACTGGGGGTGTTGGGGCAGGCGATGAAAGAAAATGGGAGGGGCTATGAGAGACAAGTGGGAAGTGTTGATGCAAGACTGGGACAAGTTTCACCCAACAGAAGGGGGAGAACGTATGGATGGTGGACATTTCCACAGTAGCAGCAAAGAGACTGGATGTATCCAGAGGGAACCAAGAGGGGCATTAGGGAAGGGGGGCATTGTGGGATGGGATAAGGCTCACAAATTGCTATAACCCTCTATGCCTATTGGTAGAAGGGGGAGCAGGGAGGAGATGTTGATGAAAATGATGGTGCTGGTGAAGCTGAGGCAGAGACGGATAGGAAGAGTGAAGGGGCAAGAGGCAGGGATTGAAGATGGGGTATAATAGGGGGACACGGACAGGATGGGGAAGAGGAGTGGGGGAGAAGAAAAAGGAGGATCAGGTGAACAAGTAGGAGGCTGTGGGTACGGAACAGGGGGGCACAACAGGCAGGAAGGTGCAGGATATAAATGGGATGATGGAGAGCAGGAAGCAGAGAAGGCAAGTGGATAGGGTGGATGGATTAGTCAGGAGTAGGGATAGAGAGACAGAGAAGGATTCTGGGGGGGATGAAGGGGGCCAGGACACAAGTAGAGGGGTGACCAGGGATTATAGGGAAGGGGATACCTTTGACACCAAAATTGTGGGAGGTGCGAGGAGCCGATTGGGGGGAGAGACCGGACAAAGGGATGAGGAGGGACATGTAAGGAGGGGGAACCCGAGGGGTGAATGTGACATGGACAGCCAGTTCTGAGTGCTGTATGATTTTTTGTAAAATAAAAAAATGTGTTATGAACTGTCTCCCATGAGAAAGGCTGAAACAGCATGTGAGATCACACACACACACACACACACACACACACACACACACACAGGTTTTCGATACAAGGTGTTACCTGGAAGGCTTGAGGCTAATTACAGAGTAGAACATGCCTTGATCAAGGATCTCCTGTTTTATCTAATTTAATTACAGACTGGAAGAAGCTTGAGTTGAGCATATCCATTTTATGACATTTCAAGAGGAGGAAACCAGGTTTTGTACACTGGTGCGAAATCATAAATGCTTTGGTGTCTGTGTGAGAGGGAAGCTTGATCAATAGATCAAAGAGATGTCATTTGAAAGAAGAACATGAGTTATGCTGAGGTTGCAGAATTTAATACTTTGAAAAGACATCCTGTTTTTTTATATAGATATTTTTTTTTATATATTCTGACAGGGAGGAGCTAGGTGACCTCATGCAAAATAGGTGGGGAAAACCAGCTTTTAAACATTATTCTGTTTTCCTTCAGAGACACTTTTATCTAGACTCTGACAAAGAAACACCTGTGAGCACTTTAAACAGCTATTTAGAAAGAGAGACAAACCTAATTACTGTAGTAGAAATTGCACTGTTTAAAACCTTGTTCTTTTAAAAGATTTGTATGTCTTGTGATATAATAGTTCTGTATTGTATGTTTTACATATTATTATCTATTTTAGTAAAACTCTTTTTAGAGCTTACTTGGTCTGTCTTTGATTTCTTTCCTTTACAAGTAGAGTATATATGGTTACAGCAGACACTGGGCATAAGCTTGAATGGTGATACCAAACTGGAAAAGGGTAAGAATAATCTGAGGTCCTTATTAAAGTTTTTAAAGGGTTCATTTTTGTACACCTGGTTAGGTGCCCATAGGCAAAGATATCTGGCCCTCTGAAGACAGATATATCTGAGCCTGTGCATTGGGTATGCTAGCAAGAGGTTCACAGTTTGAATTCCTGCAAGACTTGAGAGCAAAGGTTGATTCAAACCTACAAAAACAGACAAGAGGGTTACCTTATTCTGTTAAACTGTTCACAAGACTGTGCTTGGAGGTTGGCACTTTGTGAGTAGAGGGCTGACCTGCTGAGTGGATTTGTGACAGATTGGTTGGCAACGGTGGCATACATTTTGGTCTTACAAGCTTGTATTGTTCAGCATGTCAGCTTGAGACTGTTAGCTCACTTGCAAAGAAAGAAAAAGGCAGAGTTTTATTTTAAAAAGGAAACAGAACTATATATCGCTTGGTGTACAATCAAGTTCCTACTCATTTTATTTTTTTTTCTAAAGTGCAAGTCAGAGTAGCAGTAGTCAGGGAAGAAGATGGCTTCTGACTACAGCAGGCACACTGTAGAGTACTTAAAGCAGTTGTGTGGGGACAGAGGAGTCCCCTTCGAGGTGACAGCCAAAAAGCAGAACCTCATAGATGCCCTGATGGTAGCAGATACCCAGAGCAGCGAGTCATCGACCATGACTGGAAAGGACCAAACCTCGAGTGTGGCAGGGCTAGTGGCCGGTGCAGTGTCCAGATCCGATGAGGAGGGCAACAGAGCCACTGTCAGTGAAGGGCCACAGCAGCAGGGGAAGGTCACCAGTATCCTGAATCCAGAGGTACTTAGGCTGCAAATTGAGTTGTGCAGGATGGAGCTGGAGTTCCAGGAGAAGAGAGAGCGGGAACAATGAGAGGCAGAGCAAGAATGCCAAGAGGCAGAGCGGGAACAGAGAGACGCAGATCGTGAGGAGCGTGAGCACCAGCGAGCTGCAGAGGAGAAGAGGGAGTGAGAACACTGAGATGCAGACCGTGAGGAGCAGGAGCACCAGAGGCAACACGAACTGGAGAAGATACGACTCTGACCAGCAGCACTAGAGCAGGTAAGTGGCTTGGGTTTAACTGGGACTGCAGGACTGGGTTACAAATTGATTTCCAAATTAATAGCCGAATTTAAAGAAGGAGAGAGAATATGGATGCCTTTTTAAATTCTTTTGAAAAAGTTTGTATTCAGGTTAAAATTCCTAGAGAGTTCTGGAGCTTCCAGCTATTCCTGCTACTTACTGGGAAAGCTCAGGATGCATTGGGTCAAATGGACAATGAGGACAGTAATAATTACAGCAAACTAAAAGCTGCACTGTTAAAAGAGTTTGACTTAACTGCTGAATCATACAGAGCTAAATTCCTTAAGCTCAGGAGAAGCCCTGACATGAGCTATGAGGAGTAAGCCATGAAACAACGTCAGTTTTTAAAATGTTGGTGGGAAGGAATTGAGGCAAACTCTGTTGATAAAATTGAAAATGTGATTTTATTAGAACAGTTTTATTTGGCATGCCCAGCAGAGCTAACAACCTGGCTAGAGGACCGAGATCCCAAAACAGTGCAAGAGGCTGCTGAAGTCTCGGACCGCTATGCCAAGAGCAGACCTGCTCTGAGATCAAATGGAGTGGGCGTGGCAGCGCAGAAAGGGAAAAGCGCACCGTCGGGGCAACTAGAACCCTTACTGCCTCCACCGAAACCAGTTAGCCCCAGGTTTCAGAGAAAAGATTTCTCTGAGAGAAGAAATTTATTTTTTTTATTTATTGTTCTAGGAATTAATACCTTTGAGCAAAGGCTCTTTTACAAATGTTCCATGTCATTAAGTACAAAAACATAGTAGACAGTGTTACAAACAATCAGTAAACCATTTAACAAGGCCACAACTTAAACAGTAACATTTATGTACAGAAAAGAAAAAGGAACCCAGAGACAGTGTCAAGGGCAAGGAATAGGGATTTGGAGAGCTTGTGGGGGAAGAGAGGGAGAAATAAGAAGTTTAGAAGCAGACGGAACCAGGCTAGTGGTACTCAGGTTGTCTTTATCAAGGAGGAGACGATGGTGGATGATTGAAAAAAATAAGTGCACTAAGAGGGAATGAGACTTTAGTCAAAGCAGTCACAGGAGCTGGAGGCTGTGAGGTGAGCGTATAGTATGGATTTGAAAGCTCCCAATGTCGTGGAGGATAGAGAGGGCAGGTTAAAGGCATTGTACCAGGTAGGGGCACGGTAGGCAAAAGCTCTTTGTCCTTGAGCAGTCCGGCATCTAGGGACAAGGAAAGGTTGGTGGTCCGATCTTCTGGTGGTACGAGAGCCATTGTTCAGGCAGAGCAGGTCCTGGATACATGGAGGAGTGAGTCCCAGGATTGATTTTTTTGCCATCACACAGGTGAGATACATGAGGCGATTGGAGAGATGTAACCAACTGGTTGCCGTGTAGAGGTCACAAGTGTGGGTCCATCTGTGCACTCCAGTGAGGAGTCAACAGGTTTTATTTAGTGCAGTTGAGATGTGCTTTAGTGCAGTGATAGTAGCTGAGCCATAGACAATTAGACCATAATCTATGATTGAGATGATGGAACTTTGAACAGCAATCCTCAAGGCAGCTTGGTTAAAAAATTGACGGTTCCGGTACAGAATTCCCATGCGTTGGTGCACTGTTTTTGCAGTGTTATCAATATGGGCTGCAAAAATAAGACATTCGTCAAAAGTGATACCAAGGTATTTGAAGGTGTTCACTTGTTCTAGTGTATTTCCTAGAGAAGTTTTTATGACGAGTGCGGTATGCCTATTTCTGTTTTGGTGACTGGCGAAAAGCATAACTTTTTTTTTTTGATTTAGGGCCAGTTTGTGCTCAAGGAACCAGTTTTCAACACATGAGAAAGCAAGCTGCAAGCTCTGTCGTAGTGGATTTGAATCCTTATGAGAGAGAGAATTACAGCGTCATCAGCATAGAGTATTAATTTTTCAGGGCAGGATTTGGGAAGCATGTTTAGAAATAGGCTGAAGAGGAGAGGACCTAGAATTGAGCCCTGGGTGACACCAGAGAGGATCGGTTTGGAGTCAGATAGAACCTCAGAGATTTTTACTGTTTGAGAACGTTGTGTCAGGTAACTTTTTACCCAGGCTCCTGGTCTCCCAGCTAGTCCAGTGTTGAGCAGAAGAGAGATTAGAAGGCTTTGGTGAACAGTGTCAAAGGCCTTTGTGAGGTCTATGAAGACAGCTCCAGCTAAATAACCCTTATCCAAGGCTTTGTGAGTTTCACTAGAGAAATCTAGTAGGGCCGTCGACGTACTGTGTCCTTTCCTAAATCCGTGCTGCTGAGTGCAGAGTAGATCGTACTTTTGCAGGTAGTCTGATAGTTGATCTGCCATGATCCATTCAAGAGCTTTGGAGAGGGGTGGAAGTATAGATATGGGCCGGTAGTTCCCAGGTGTGGATTTGTCACCCCCTTTATGCACTGGTGGCGTGACTATAGCAGCCTTCCATGTGTTGGGGAATTGACTTTGGCACAGGGAGAGGTTGAGAATTTTGGTGAGGGGGTGGATCACTTCTTCTAAGGTGAGGGACAGAAGTTTTAGATCAATGGTGTCACTGCTATTTCTAGATTTAGAGCAGGCCTTTTTTATGTATTTGTAGGCTTCATATGTCTTAACTATTTTAAAGTGAAATAGCGGTTTGTCTGGTGAGGTGGTTTGGGATATGAGTTTTGGAATTGACAAGTCATGGAAGAAATCTGGTGAGAGGACGCCACTGAGGTCTGTGAAGGTTTTATTTAGGGCATTGGCCATAGCCTTAGGGTCACGGGTAGTGGAGCCATCAATGTTCATTGCCGTGGGAGAGGATTTAGACTGTTTGTCTGTAATATTACGCATATTATCCCAGAAGGATCTCCCATCACCCCAAGTGGTTTCAAGAGCGTTCTTGAAGTAGGAGCTCTTCATTTGCCTGATTTGTGAAGTACATAGGTTGCGCACCTGTTTATAGTTAAGTGAGTCTGCTGTGGAGCCCGTGGCCCTGGCTATAGCCCAAAGATGGTCATGTGCTTTGAGCTGAGCCAGTAGTTTGGCTGTTAGCCATGGATTAGAGAGGGCTTTGATTTTACATTTTTTGAAAGGCGCGTAGGTGTCACAGGCAGTGTTGAAAGTTTTAATGAAGAAGTCTAGGGCAGCATCAACATCCAGTGTATTGTAGATAGGGGACCAGTCTTGCTGTAGGAGGCAGGTCTTTAGCTTAGCAAGGTTTCCGTGTGGCAGCATTCAACTTTGGATGGTTTTTGGAGGTGGTTTGTGGAATTTATTTGTCCAGGTACAGATCACCGGGGAGTGGTCACTGAGGAGTCAGAGAGCGGTGGTGTTTTTATCCGTCCGGCGATTAGTAAGTATCCAGTCAATAAGAGTGCTGGTTCCAGTCTTGTAGTTTTTCTAGTAGGGAGTTGACTATCTGTGTTAGGTTGGTTGCTAGGATAGTATCCCTGCTGGGTCCGATATCTGAGGCAAGCCAGTTTATATTGAAATCACTGAGAATGAGGAGCTCAGAGTCAGGAGGCTGTAATCTTGCAAATTCAAGGATAGACTGGAGCCCGGCTCGTGGGTCTTTAGGGGGTTATAGACTGCAGCCATGTTAAGCACTTTATTTTGGGCACCAAGTAGAAGCTTGACAGGGAGAAGTTGTACTAGGGTGTTTTCTGGGGAAAAACTGGCAGTGTGGCACGAGAGGTAGTCGTTTATATAGATAACACATCCGCCCCCCTTTCTTTTTACCCGATCAAGTCTGAAGGAAGAGGTTGTAGCCTTGGAGCAAGATTGAATGATCAGGAGTGCTAGGTGTTAACCAGGTCTCAACAATTACAAGTATGTCAGGATTTTGTTGCCCAATAAAGGCTTGAAGAGATGCCAGCTTAGGCAGGAGACTGCAGATATTTAGGGTAACAATGGATAGTCCGTTTTCAGTTTTTGCAGGCTTTATCTTAATGTTTGAGCCAGGGCTGGGGTTTGGGTGGATCCCACCGGACATGAGAAGTAGGAGGCGCAGCAGTTTGAGGGATATCTCCTGTAGTTCATACCATGTGACGTTTTTCCTCTGCATGCTGTAGGTTTGGATACAGTGCAGTCACCTAGGGTCCCAACAAATGAAGGTTGCTAGCGGGTGCTCAAACATGATTTTTCAGCCAGTGTGGCGTTTGCACCCAGTTCTTAGTAAGGGGTGCCTCAGATAGAAATACAGAGTATTTGCCATGGTTCCATGATGAAGATAGGATGTCAAGATGCATACAATGGGAGGCTGCGTGGGGTAGGAGGAGGGAGGAAGTTGACACAGTGGATAACAAATGGAGAGAGATAGAAAAGACAGGAGGAGGTTTACATGGGAAAGCATTTTAGTAAGTAAGTACAGCACTGGGAACTAGGTAAAAGACGCCGTATGAGGTTAGAATAGTCCAAGGTAGGAAGAGGGAGAATTAAGGTAGTTTATAGAGGTTTTGAGTATGAAGTTTGAATAGTCCAAGGTAGGAAGAGGGAGAATTAAGATAGTTTATAGAGGTTTTGAAGGGGCGTGCTTTGTTGAGCAGAGAGGTCAGACAGGCAGAGCCTCGGGGGGAGGGAACTAGGCTGTGAGAGTAGGTTGGATGGTTGGAGAGGGGGCAGATACCTATATGTAGAGGCGGGGCGAAGGGCCTATTTAATAAAGGTCGAAATAAATGTTGGTTGTATAAAGAAACTGGGCATATTGCCAGACAGTGTCCCAAAAAGGCGAGCAATAATACACAACTGGGTGCTAGAAAAGTGGGTTGTTTGTGTATCCCTGGAAGCATGCCAGTGAACATGAGGGAACACATGCACCCAGTCATGGTGAATGGTGTACAGACTCAGGGGTTAAGGGACACAGGGGCATCCCTGACCTTGGTAAAGGGAGATCTGGTACAGCCTGGTCAGCTTATACCCAATAAATACGTCACTGTCCAAGGGTTCACTGGTGAAGAGAAAACATTGCCACTGGCCAGTGTTCTCCTGGACTGGGGTGAAACAGGGGAAACCATGCAACAGGTGGCTGTTGCCAAAACATTAGCAGTGGGCGACTGTACTAAACAAATATTTTTGCTCAGTATTTACAAAGGAAGAGGGGGAGAAAACATTGCCACTGGCCAGTGTTCTCCTGGACTGGGGTGAAACAGGGGGAACCATGCAACAGGTGGCTGTTGCCAAAACATTAGCAGTGGGTGACTGTGAAAAGGCAGAGATACTAAACAAATATTTTTGCTCAGTATTTACAAAGGAAGAAGGGGAGGTACCTAAAACAAACAGTAGAAACACTCTGGATACAGAAGTTGATATCAGCCCATTTACAGAAGAAAGGGTTCTGAAAGAACTTTTAAAACTGAAGGTGGACAAAGCAATGGGGCCTGATGGGATTCATCCCAGAATTCTAAATGAACTAAGGGTAGAACTAGTGACACCACTGACTACCCTCTTTAACAAATCATGGGAGGATGGGATGGTACCCGAAGACTGGAGGAAGGCAGATGTGATTCCCCTTCACAAAAGTGGGAGCAAGGCAGAAGCAGGAAACTACAGACCTGTTAGTTTAACCTCAGTGGTAGGGAAAATGATGGAATCACTTCTGAAAGAAAGAATTGTCGAGTATCTAGAGGCCAGAGGGGCACAGGACCCAAGGCAGCATGGATTCACAGCGGGAAGGTCATGCCAGACGAATCTGATAGATTTCTTTGACTGGGTGACCAAAGTAGTAGATTAGGGAGGGGCTGTGGACATAGCCTACCTAGACTTAGCAAGGCATTTGACACAGTCCCACACAAAAGATTAATATTCAAGTTAGCCAGCCTGGGAGTGGGTCCCAAGATGATAGCCTGGGTAAAGAACTGGCTGGAGAATAGGACACAGAGAGTAATAGTAAATGGAGTCCACTCAGAAGAAAGGGGGGTTACTAGTGGGGTACCACAGGGTTCAGTATTAGGACCGGTCCTCTTCAAAGTCTTTATAAGCGACATTGCAGAGGGACTGGAAGGAAAAGTATGTCTCTTTGCAGATGACACAAAGATCTGCAACAAAGTTGATGCACAAGGTGGGGTGGAAAGGATGAGAAGGGACTTGGCAAGGTTAGAGGAATGGTCAAATGTATGGCAGCTTAGATTCAATGCTAAGAAGTGCAAGGTAATGCACCTGGGAAACAAAAACTCAGGGGAAGAGTATGCAATGGGGGGTGAGATACTAACAACAACAAAAATGGAAAGGGACCTGGGGGTAGTCATATCAGAAGACCTAAAGGTGGGCAAGCAATGTGAGAGGGCAGCAAGGAGGGCTGGGGGATACTGGGATGCACAGGGAGAGGCATCACCAGTAGAAAACAGGAAGTTATTATGCCTCTGTACAGACAGCTGGTCAGACCCCATCTGGAGTACTGCGTGCAGTTCTGGAGACCCAATCTCCGCAAAGACATAGACAGGATAGAAGCTGTCCAGAGGAGGGCAACTAAAATGGTGCAGGGTCTGCACTGGAAGACATATGAAGAGAGACTTAAGGAGCTTAATATGTATAGCCTCGAGGAAAGGAGGGAGGGGGGACATGATAGAAACTTTCAAGTACCTCAAGAGAATCAACAAAGTCCAAGAGGGTAGCATCTTTCAAAAAAAGAGGTGTGCAAGAACAAGGGGCACAATTTGAAGATAGAGGGGGTGGCTCAGAGGCAATTTAAGGAAGTATTTTTTCACAGAGAGGGTTGTGGATGCATGGAACGGCCTTCCGGAGGAGGTTGTGGAGTCAAAAACAGTGGTGGAATTCAAGCATGCATGGGACAGTCATAAGGCAATTCTAGGGGGTGGGGGCAGGAAGAAGTAGGCTGCTGGTTAACTAGGATCTGCAGCTTATCCATTAGGTAGGGAAATGGGCAGACTGGGTGGGCCAAGTGATCCTTATCTGCCGTCAAATTCTATGCTTCTATGTTTCTATGGATGTGATCCTGGGCAACAATCTAAAACAGGGAATGGTATGTGCAGTTACCCGTAGCCAAGTGGCAAGAGAAAATTGTAGTTCCCTGAACCCCACAGAAGCCATTGTGGAAACCACTGAGAAGCTGGTCCCCCAGCCTGTATCTCCTGATATGGAGATTAATGAAGAGGGGGTAGAAATTTCCGCAGTAGCAAGTAACCACACAGCTACAGAGGGTTAATCTGAAGAGGGAAGGGTGACCCATTGTCAGAGGGTTGGGATTGACAGTGATTCTGAGGGCCCTGATGCTAGTGCCAGAGACCCTAGTTTAGCGACTGAAGGAGACCTGTCCCATGCCTTGGGAATGTGTGAGGGGTTCGCAGCTGCTCAGAGAAGTGACCCTAGTCTAGAGAAGCTGAGGGCTTGGGCAGACTTGGACAGTACACATGGAGGTGACGGCAGACATAAGGTTTATTGGGAAAATGGACTTGTGTATACTCAGGCAGTACAGACAGAGGGAGGGATGCTAGGCAGGCAGCTTGTCGTTCCCCAGGGGTATCGTGAGCAGTTGCTTAAAATTGCACATGACAGTCCCTTGTCTGGTCATCTGGGAATCACACACACTATGCAGCAGTTAGCCCAGAATTTTTACTGGCCTAACTTCACCCAGCAGGTGAAGAAGTATTGCAGGTCTTGTCACCAGTGCCAAGAAATAGAGAAGGCGGGCAAGAAAACCCAAGCCACCCTGATTCTATGGCCCATAGTAGAGGAGCCATTCCAGAAGGTGGGAATGGATATTGTGTGGCCTTTAAATACCCCCAGCTTCTCAGGGAAGAGATTCATCTTGACTGTGGTGGATTATGCCACCCAGTACCCAGAGGCAATCGCCCTATCCTCATTGAGGACGGACAAAGTGGCAGATGCCTTACTAGGGATTTTCTCCCGTGTTGGGTTTCTGCAGGAGGTTATCACCGATAAAGGGGGTTCCTTCATGTCGGACCTGATGAAATGTTTATGGGAGAAGTGTGGGGTAGTGCAGAGATGCATGACACTGTATCACCCACAAGCCAATGGTCTTGTGGAACGATTCAATGGTACCTTGAAGTCAATGCTCTGGGCGTTTGCTGAACAGCATGGGAGGGACTGGGAGAAATAACTTCCCCACCTGTTGTTTGCATACAGGGAGGTGCCCCAAGAGTCGACAGGATTTTCTCCCTTCGAACTCTTACATGGACGCCGGGCACATGGGCCCCTAGACTTGATCCAGAAGGACTGGGAAGGCAAGCACGCCACCCAGGGAACTCCCATTGTGAATTACGTCCTTAGGTTTAGGGAAAGGCTGAAGGAGTTTATGGGGACAGCCCAGAGCAACTTAGCAGCTGCCCAACAGAAAAGAAAAGTGTGGTACGACCGCAGAGCCAGAGCTCGCTCGTACATAGTGGGTCAGGAAGTCATGGTCCTTATTCTAGTCCAGAAAGACAAGCTGCAAGCTGAGTGGGCAGGACCGTACAAAGTGGTTAGGAAGGTAAATGACATGAACTACATTGTGGAGTTACCTGACATAAGACAGACAGAAAGGATGTGCTATGTCAACATGGTGAAGCCATATGCAAATAGGGCTGACATGGTGTTTGCAGTGTGTAGTCATGGGGAGGGGACGGACAAAGGAGACCCCCTTCTGGATTAGCTGGAAGAAAGTAAGTGGGAGTCCTCTGTGGAGGCAGTAAAATTGTCTCCCCAGCTGGCCCCGGACCAGATCCAGAAAGTAAGGGAGGTTTTAGCAGACTTTGCCCCGTTGTTTAGCACCAAGCCTGGACTAACCCCCTTAGTGACTCATGATGTGGAGACAGGGACACAGACACCCATATGGCAGACAGCATATCGGGTGTCAGAGGCTGTCCAAAAGGACATTAGGAGGGAAGTGGAGGAGGTGCTGGATTTAGGGGTAATCCAGGGATCCCACAGCCCCTGGGCCTCACCCGTAGTTCTTGTGCCCAAGCCAGATGGCTCTACTCATTTCTGTGTGGACTGTCATGGACTGAATGCAGTCACGAAGTCAGACACCCACCCGATGCCCCAGACGGATGAATTCCTGGACAAATTGGGGGGGCGACCTACCTTACGACTATTGACCTGACCAGGGGTATTGGCAGGTAGAATTGACAGACAGAGCTAGGGAGAGGTCGGCCTTCATCACACCGATAGGCTTATTTGAGTTTAAAGTAATGCCTTTCGGAATGAAGAATGCCCTGGCCACTTTCCAAAGGTTGGTGAACCAGGTGTTAAATGGTGCTGAGGAGTACGCCATAGCGTACCTGGATGACATTGCCATCATTAGTACCAGCTGGGAGGAACACCTATCCCACATTAGGGAAGTGCTAGGCAGGATACAGAGGGTCAGGCTCACTGTCAAAGCCGGGAAGTGCCAGGTGGCCATGGGAGAAGTGGCATACCTCGAGCATGTGGTAGGCCGGGGACAGCTCCATCCTAACCAAATAAAGATAGAGGTGATCCAGGCGTGGCCCAGACCAGAAACACAGAAGCAGGTCAGGAGTTTTCTAGGGACAGCAGGGTACTACAGGAAATTTGTACCCAATTACAGTGCTCTGGCTGCTCCCCTATCTGACCTGATAAAGAAAAGGATGCCAAAGAAAATTACCTGGGGCCCAGCCTGTGAGTAAGCCTTTACCAGATTAAAGGAGGCAGTGTGCAGTGCTCCTGTTTTGACAAGTCCTGACTATAGCAAAACTTTTATAGTTCAGACTGACGCCTCAGACATGGTTATTGGGGCAGTACTGAGTCAGACATCCAGCCAAGGGACAGATCACCCAGTAGTGTAGCTGAGTAGGAAGTTACTTCCCAGGGAGCAAGCATACTCCATGGTGGAAAAGTAGTGTCTTGTCATTGTGTGGGCCCTAAAGAAGCTAGAGCCATACTGATATGGGCAGCATTTTGTGGTGCAGACTGACCACAACCCCCTGGTTTGGCTGACGCAGATGGGGAAAAACAATGGGAGATTGCTAAGATGGAGTCTTGCTTTGCAAGGGTATGATCTGACAATCGTACATAGGGCTGGAGCGAAAAACCAGAACTCAGATGGGCTGTCTAGGGTCTTTGAAGAGCGAACTGATTTAGGAAGCTCATCCCATGCAGGGGATAGAGCCCCCAAATTCAGTCTAGTTGGGGAGGATTGTGATGTGGACAGCCAGTTCTGAGTGCTGTATGATTTTTTGTAAAATAAAAAAAATGTGTTATGAACTGTCTCCCATGAGAAAGGCTGAACAGCATGTGAGATCACACACACACACAGGTTTTAGATACAAGGTGTTACCTGGAAGGCCTGAAGCTAATTACAGAGTAGAACAGTCCTTGATCAAGGATCTCCTGTTTTATCTAAGTTAATTACAGGCTGGAAGAGGCTTGAGTTGAGCATATACATTTTATGATGTTTCAAGAGGAGGAAACCAGGTTTTGTACACTGGTGTGAAATCATAAATGCTTTGGTGCCTGTGTGAGAGGGAAGCTTGATCAATAGGTCAAAGAGATGTCATTTGAAAGAAGAACACGAGTTATGCTGAGGTTGCAGAATTTAATACTTTGAAAAGACATCCTGTTTTTTTTTTATATAGATATATATTTTTTATATATATTCTGACAGGGAGAAGCTAGGTGACCTCATGCAAAATAGGTGGGGAAAACCAGCTTTTAAACATTATTCTGTTTTCCTTCAGAGACACGTTTATCTAGACTCTGACAAAGAAACATCTGTGAGCACTTTAAACAGGTATTTAGAAAGAGACAAATCTAATTACTGTAGTAGGAATTGTACTGTTTAAAACCTTGTTCTTTTAAAATATTTCTTTGTCTTATGATATAATAGTTCTGTATTGTATGTTTTACATATTATTGTCTATTTTAGTAAAACTCTTTTTAGAGCTTACTTGGTCTGTCTTTGATTTCTTTCCTTGACAAGTAGAGTATATATGGTTACAGCAGACACTGGGCATAAGCTTGAATGGTGATACCAAACTGGAAAAAGGTAAGAATAATCTGAGGTCTTCAATGAAGTTTTTAAAGGATTCATTTTTGTACACCTGGTTAGGTGCCCATAGGCAAAGATATCTGGCTCCCCGAAGACAGATATATCTGAGCCTGTGCACTGGGTATGCTAGCAAGAGGTTCACAGTTTGAATCCCTCCTCAGACCTGAGACCAAAGGTTGATTCGAACCCACAAAAACAGACAAGAGGGTTACCTTGTTCTGTTAAACTGTTCACAAGACTGCGCTCAGAGGTTGGCACTTTGGGAGTAGAGGGCTGACCTGCTGAGTGGGTTTGTGACAGTGAACATGTAGGCAAGGGAGAGGCTAGAGTACTGCTTTTGGGGGCCTCCATGATCACAGGCATCCAGTGGGAGGAGGAGGATAAAACCCATCTGATCAGAACCAAATACCACCCAGGCCTGATGGTACACAAGGCCAAACATGAGTTGTATTCACTGGCACAGGAATGCGGGGGGATCCCGGACATATTAGTTCTCTTGGGGACAAATGACATAAATGGAAATAGCGAATTAGAAATTCAGGCAAGGTTCCGGGAGTTGGCCAGGGTAAGCCTTTCCATAGGCTGTAAGATCTCCTTTTCGGAAATCCTGCCAGTGCCAAGGGCACGTGGGGAAAACAAGAAGATTCGGGAGACAAGCCAGTGCCTTAGGAAGCAGTGTGGGGAATTGGGGTATGCAGGGGTGTCATGCAACCAGAAATTTTGGAGGGGCACAAAATCAAAATTTCTCTGGGGGGCTGGGAGCATGCTCCCCCGAGAACATTTTGAAAAATTGAGGTCAAATGGGGCATTTTGGTGACTTTTAGAAGGCCAGGAAGCTTTCTCTTAACATGCTAAATGCTATCACAATTATACTTTTTTTTCTTTGTTCAGTCTGTGACAGTGACCTCTTGGATTTTCAAAGCAATTTTGTAAAAAACTGAACTGAAATGGTGCATTTTGGTGGCTTTTACCATAAAGTGAATCAGCCAACTATTTACAGTCCATTCCTAACTAATTAATTACATAGATACATAGATACATAGATACATTGACAGTGTCAGCAGATAAGGGCCTTTGGCCCTCAGTCTACCCATTTGAGCTTGTAAGTTCAGTTTATGTTTTCCTAGAAGTCTGTTGCCCTTACCCTGACCTCCAGAATTCCTTTATGTCTATCCCATGCATTCTTAAATCCGTGATTGTTTCAGCCCCACCACTTCCTCTGGCAGTGTGTTCCACTTGTCCACCACCGTTCTGTGAAGAAATTCTTCTTCACATTCCTCTGAATCATCCCTTCCAACTTCATCCCATGCCTTCTAGTCCTGGAACATCTTTTTGCTTAAAAATAGTGCATTCCTGCACCCTGTTCCTCCCTGTAAGATACTTGTATGTCTCTATGATATCCTTGCTAAAAGCCAGAAATGCACCATTTGAATAGCCAAATTATTACAGTCATCTACTATAAATGTTTTGCACGAAAAATTACACAGGTCATCTGTTCTTGCTGATACTTTGTTTACTGTGCAATCTTTTCCATGTATTACTTACATATATGCAATAGGGATGATGATAAACAGAGTATGATGAATCCATTTATTTGAGTAACTGTGTGTATAAATTTCATTTATACACACAGTTATTCCATCACACTCCACCACTCTTGAGGTTACTTGAGGTCAATGACAACTTCACAAGATAACCGCTTTATCACACAGTCGCTCACTGCATATCCCTTATTCAGGTAATAGGCATGGCAGGGTATTAAATAGCTAGTATAGCATAGCATAATGCTATTCAGTATCAGAAGGTGGTGCTATCCATTTTCTGAACTGTATAGCACTAGACTGCTAAACATTTTTTTATGTTTTTTATTCAAGTTTACACATACAAAACACATTAAAAACAAAGTATTTTTCATTTTGCTAACCAGTCTGTGCCATATGCTATACATTTTTGCAGCTGATTAGTGCTTTCACATGTGAAACTGCTAATCAATTCTTTTGGATTATTTAATACCCTACATGGACATAAAACCCATTTAATAAATTCATTTATCTGCACAGTCATTGAATACATCAAATTTATCTATGCAGTAGTGATTTAATCACCATTTATCCACACGGGCCCAGATATTCAAACTGGCGCCATTTTGTGGCGCAAGCCTGTGCACCGCTCAAAATAGTTGCACTGGGGTGTGGCCAGGGCAATATTCAACAGAGTTGCGCTATGGTGCAACTGCTTTGAATATCGCCCCCTGGCCACCCCCACTGGCATGGAACTGCACCAGCGCAAGTGGTCAGAGTGGAGCATTGAGATGCGGTGGCGCAAGTTCCACTGCGCCATGCACAGCACCTGCAATATTGAAAGGGTGACATGCAAATGGGGCCATAATATATGCAAGGTGCATGGGGGGCCATTTGCATCTGATTACAGCCCCATTTGCATGCCATTAGCATGCAGGTGCGCCGATCCCCGACAACTTGCACCTGGCACCCTGCCAGGCAGCAGCCGTCGGGGAACGACGTCCCCTGCAGCCCGATCGCGGGACGTCCCGTAAGGGACAATGAATGGCTCCAATCCCTGGTGGTCCAGTGGACTGCGATTAGCCCGATCATGGGCATAACTGTATGTCTTCCCCTGAGTAGCCCAATTGCGGGCAGAAGTGCAATCTCCCACCCCCGAGTAGCCCGATCGTGGGCAAAAGTGTAACCCCCCAACCCCCCGGGTAGCCCGATCACGGGCAGAAGTATAACCCCAAGTAGCCCGATCTTGGGCGAAGTATAACCCCCACCCCGAGTAGCCCGATCGCGGGCATCAGACCCCTCCTCCAAGTCAATATTCCTGGTGGTCCAGTGGACCTCGAGTAGCCAATCGTGGTGGCATTCCTCACCCCCAAGTCCGAAATCCCTGGTGATCTAGGGCCCCCACCCACCCGCCCATGGAGCCCCACCACCCGCTCCCCTTCAGCCCGGCGGCAGCACCACCTGCCTGCCACCCGCCGCCTGCCGACTGACAGCTCGGTAGGGTTGCATGCCCATTGGTTCAGGCATGAGCCAGTGATGTGTGCAGCCCATACCGAGCTAGAATCGTCCAGATATGTGAATGAATTCATTCACATACCTGGACTGACTAGTATGGTATGGGCTGCACGCCCATTGGCTCATGCTCTGAACTACGGGGTGCAGCCCTACCGAGCTGTCAGTCAGTGGGCGGCGGGCGGCAGGCGGTGGTGCTGCCACCCGCCGCTGACGGGGAACGGGTGGTGGGGCTCAGTGGGTGGGTGGGGTGGGGTCCTCAGATCACCAGGGATTTAGACTTGGGGGTGAGGAATGCCGCCTGCAATCGGGCTACTCGCAGTCCACTGGACCACCAGGATATTGGACTTTGGGGAGGTCTGATTCCCGTGATCGGCTACTCAGGGAGTGGGGTTACAGTTCTGCCCACATTGGGCTACTCAGGGGTTACACTTCGCCCGTGATCGGGCTACCAGTGGGGCGGTTGTTAATTTCGCCCATGATCGCTTACCCAGCGGTGGGGGGGTGCTATGCCTACAATCGGGCATGGTGGGGCACCACCAGGTGCGGCGGGAATGTCGAGGCCACCCACAGGTGGCAGCTGCTGTGTTGCACCCAGCAATGCGGCAGCTCACCTGTGGGTGGCCTCGACTGTTCCTTTTTTCAGCTCAACTTTGTGCAGGCGCAGGTAGGGTTGCACCTGCATAACTCTGCATGACCGGGCTGAATATCAGGCTGTGCAGCTTATGCATGGGCACTTCCCACCTGTGCTCAGAGCACATTGATGCGCCCGCATCGGGATTTGCAGGCGCATTTTCCTTTAAACATCACACCGTGTATCAATGGGTTGTGCATGGCACAACACTGTTGCGCCATGCGCAACCCTTTTGAATATCTGGGCCACAGTATCTATGTCATTATCATTTATCTGCGTAGTAGTGATGTCACGTATTCCTGTATTCAAATGCAAATAACTTTAAAACGAAGAATGATAGCATAATACTGTGAGAACGAAAGGTGTTCAGCAGAAAGATATTTACAAAATGAGTGGTGTTTCATTTATAGTTACCTTTTAGTTTTTTTTTTATTATTAGCAAACAATAGCAGAAAATTCAATTTTGTTCACTTTTTGCAAGAAACAAATGCAAATAACTTTAAAACAAAAAAAAATGACAGCATGGTACTTTGAGCACACAAGTTGTTCAGCACAAAACTACCTACACAATGAGTGGTGTTTCATTTAACAGCAACCACTGTGTTAGTTGGAAAGTTGACAAAACGTCACACATCCTATCATTTAAAAAACATCAAAAGCAAATGTCCCTGCAGTGTCAGAAAGCATCCCATATCGTATAAAGGAAATATTCAATGGTGAGCTGTCAGATAAATTATTTATCTGCACAAGTGCTGTTTGACCTCAGAAGTCTGGACTATACCTCTCATCTTATCATGACAGCATTTGTCTTTAAATTGCAAGCAAACTTCTGAATCTGTAGCACATTCTTAATCAATATACAAATAGTGGGTTTCCTATGCTTAGTGCCAAAGTATACTTCAATAAAAGTTACATTTTTATTATGAAACTGCAAACAACCCAGAAAAACTGCAAACAGGCATGACAGAGACCATGATGAGCAATGCAAGGCAGAAATAAATGTGGTGGGAATAATCCATCACATTTGGGCTGGCAATATAACCTAGAGGTTAGAGGAACGAGGTGTGAATGGCGTGATGCATCCAGCAGACCAGACCTGAGTTTGATTCTCACAACCTCCACTTGCATACTGTGTGACTCTGAGCAAGTCACTTAAACGCCCAGTGCTCCCAGGTCACCCCTGAAAACAGGCACTTGTGCTAGTGAGCCTTACCAGTTACCAAAGACTAAAATAAAAATAAATAAATAAATAAATTGACATCAGTACTACCTCCCTACCAACAGGTCCTCCAAACGAATTACTGCAAAGAGTGCAAGCCACTTCAATACACTGTACTCAGTATTGCTAACAAAAGTAAAACTGTCAGAATAGCATAATAAAAGATCATACTAATTAATATTACTTATAAAACTCCTACTGCAGGGGGAGGATGACCCACCCAAGTCACACATCCTGCAGGCTCTCAAACCAGAGCAAGCCTAATAACAACAAATTAATGCCTTTACTAATAACCCTCCAACACTGACAAATGACAGGGTGGTATTCGATGTAACACCACACCCAGATGAGTGGCCTTCTCTTGCAAACCCTCCAAACAGAAACGGACGAATGACAATAAAATGCAACACAGACTGACAACCCAGGGGTAGGGGTGGATGAAATAACCTACCCCAGACAATAATCACACCCCTAACATTTGAACAAGAGCCAATTTTTCTTTTTTTGGGGAGGGGAGCTTATCTATGCATCAAGCAGAAGTCACTTGAACTACAGTGAAAGCTAATGATTTAAGGGGGGGGAGGTGTTGCGCTGCCCTTCTGAGTCTGCACCAATACACGCACACTCGACCTCTTGCAAAGTGCATCCACAGCCTGTCCAATAACAATGAATAAATTACAGTTTACTAATAATAATAATAATAAAAAAACAAACCCACCCACTGTGTTTAACCCTTACCCTACTGAACTTCTGCTGCTGCATGAACATCTGCCCCACTTTGTTTGGCTTGTCCATGGTGGGAGGTGGTCAGCTCCTCTGCCTGCCTCTCAGCACCACAGGGCATCCCTGGTGGATCAAGCTGTGGTGAATGTGGCACAGTTCACTCCTGCTGCTCCAGCTGAGTACAGGATTCCTTCATTCCTGAAAACCAAACTTTTACAGCTTTCCGTTGGTGTCTGGGGACAGGTGGTCCCACGGTCGTGTCCCTCTGTGTCCCCTACACTGAACCCAGAAGAACTCTTATCACTAGTATTCCCTCTGATTCTCTTGCTCCCCAGACCCCACAATTGCTCAGCTCGTGGCATAGACCATTGTCTTTTTGCAGATGCTGGAGGCTGGTCTGCATTGGTCACTTCCACTAAGTATGTTGCTTTGTTCGGGTGGGGCATCCGTTACTCCTGTTGCTCTGGGTCCCAGCACTGTGGAACCTGCTGCTTTCCCAGTGGGACTGCACAGTCCAGTGACACCCCAACACCATGTCCAAGTATCCCAGGTGTATGGTGCTACCCCAACACACCCTGCCTCATGCCCAAGTATCTGAGGCATTCAGAGGCAGCCCCTCCAACACCCTGTCCCCACCCAAGCATCCCTGCTGGCCACTGATAGTGACAACTCTCACCATTTCCCCCAGACACACACACACACACACACACACACACTCCTTGCCTGGCCTCTAAGTGTGAGCTTTGTGTAAAGCACTTTTATGGCATGGTAGTATGGAGAGCCTCTGTGTGCCCCTAAAGTCCATCACACCCGACAGCCACCGTATATCAGCCCCCAAGAGCCACTGTATATTGGCCCCGTATGCCTACAAAAGCTTCTGAAGATAATTATGTGGGTTGCAGTTGTTACAGTCAGTGAGAACCCTGGATCCCTGTTGCTCATTATATATTATCTTTAATAAGGAGACATGCCAAGAAAGAAAAGTCAAAATCCAGCATGGCAGAGTTACAAAAAAAATGGCATAGTTTTGTGTTCCATGAGCATTTCTGCCTACACTCCAAACTAAAAACTGAATTTCCCAAATCAAATTCAGGTTTCTTTTTATATAGTTAAGTTACAATTTGTCTCTGAGTTTTCAGCGAAAAGGAACGAAAGCTAACCATTCAAAGGAGAGACACTAGCATGTCTGATGCAACTTTTTTCCTTTTCTCAGGTGATGTACGTGTGAGTAGTTTCATTTCCTTTCCTTTCCATGATCCTTCAGAAAGGAAATGAAACAAAACTCTGCTCACATGTCCATCACCTGAGGAAAGGAAAAACAAAACCTGAAAGTCGGAAGGGAAGGGGGAGCAGATCAGCAATTTGGAGAAGAGGTACTTGCAAAAAACAATGAGGGAGGGAGAACACATTCCAGGTGGACACCACTCCTCGCCTTCCAAACACAGAAATCCTTGTCTGTGTGCCGAGGCTGGCTCATCAAGTAGTTGATGGACACTGGGCACAGCTCGGAAGAATTAGGCTTGTTATCTCACCCACTCTGCCCCATCCCCCTGTCACATACAACATCCTCTGAGAACAGAGCCCTTTTACAAGCCAACCCAGACCAACGAATGAAGACATTTGGACTCACCCACCTCCTATTGCTGCTGGTACTGCTAGTACTCCTCTTCTGGGAAGTAGCGGCGGCACATACACACCCTCGGCCAATCTCACTCAATAACGTGGCCTGCCACAGGTGAATGTTTATCCTTCTTGGTTGCAGTTTTGCTTAGTTTTTCTCATACCGGTCTTCTCCTCAGTCTGTCCTCCTTGAGCACACAGAGTAATATGGTGCCTGAAAATCCACTCTTTGATGCGTGGCAGCGTCAACAGATCCCCGGCCCCACCACTTATGACTTCAAAAAAGTCAATATTGTTTTAGACCTTGTGATTTTCTGGAAAATAAAATACATTTACGGGTATTTTATACTAGCTTTGAGCAATGATAATGGGGGGCAGATGCCCCCTCGGGCCCTATGGGCATGACGCCACTGGGGGTATGGTCTGGTGTGGGACTGGGTGGAGACCTGGGAGGATAAGGGGCTGTACACTAAGGACAGGCTCCACCTAAATTTGGAGGGGAAGGAAATTCTAAAGCTCAAACTAGCTAGTTTCATCAATGAAAGGTGGGGTTTAAACTTGTGAAGGGGTGAGGGATCAAAAAAGGGGCAGTGCCAGCAGGTATGACAAATGGGGGACATGGTCTCCACTCCTCTAGGGGACTAGGGAGATATGGAAATAGATCATCAGGTAGGGTGCAGGAGCTGAAAAACAGAAGCTCAAAGGGGGGAAGGCGAGGAGGAAGAAGGGGTGGAGGGTGGGCCTGATAAATGCCCGGAGCTTAGGAAACAAGATGCCTGAGCTCCAGGCAATGCTAGTTGAGGGGGTGGTGGATGTGGCAGCAGTCACTGAGACCTGGGCCACCCAAGGGCACGAGTGGGACCTAAATCTGGAGGGCTACACCATGTTCAGAAAAGATAGGGGGGGAGGGAAGGGGGTGGTGTAGCACTGTTAGTCAGAAATGGCATGGCATTGGCATTGGAGGGGTAGAGGAGCTGGGGGAATGTGGAGGCTATTTGGGTCACCTTGTTGACACAGGGGGGTAAGACAGTAAAAGTCGGAGTGGTATACAGACCACCTGCACTGGCGGAGGCTCTGGAAGAAAGTTTGGTGGCAAATCTCGAGGGACACTGTAGATTGGGAAAGGGAATGGTAGTGGTAATGAGGGGCCTCAACATGCCAGGAACAGACTGGGGGACTATGACATCACCAGTGGCCAGGGAGCAGAGGCTGCTGGATGTTTTCCAGGACACATTCCTGACCCAGCAGATAGGTTAGCCAACTAGGGAGGCCTGGACACTGGACGTGGTCCTGGCGGACAGTGATCAGATTAGGGGCCTAGAGGTGAGGGACCCATTGGCAGGGAGTGATCATGCCACAATCTGGTTCTTCCTGGACCTAGGGGGTGAGGAAAGCTGAACAAGGATGGTAGTAACTGACTTTAAGGGTGCAGACTTCAGGGAGATGGGAAGGATCCTTAAAGAACGTTTGGAGAGGATAAGGCTGGATATGGATGCTGATAGCAGGTGGGAGATTATTAGGAGGGGAATACAGGAGGTTACCATTTCCTGCAGAGAAGGTGCAAGTTCAGTAAGGCCAGAAAACCCTGCTGGTGGACCCAGGAGGTTCAGGAAGTGGTAAGGGACAAGAAGGCTGCCTATAGGCGCTTCAAGTGCTTAAGGGTGAAAGGGATCAGGGAGTATGAGCAGACAGCCAAATGAATCACCAGGGTGGTAAGAGCAGCTAAGGCAAAAAGAAGCAGTCCGTGGCCAGGGGATCCGGAGGGGGACAAGGGGTTCTTTAGCTACATAGGGAAAAAAAAGAAAGTAAGGGGCAGATTAGCAGGATAAGGACAGGGAGGGTTGGGCATGGAGGTGGGGAACAGGCAGAAGTCCTAAATGAGTACTTTGCATCAGTTTTATCAGGGGATGGAGGGCTATGTCTTGGGGGAAACTGGAGGAAGGAATGGGACCAGTAGAGATCAGGGGCTCTGAAGGGTCTGGGGAAAGGGAGTGGCCACCATGGACAGGTGGGGGGCTAGCAGTACAGAGAGCAATGGGGGAGGAGGTGGAGGCTGAAATCCTGGTAGAAAGAGTAAAGGAAGCACTCAGGTCCCTTCACATAGAGAAAGCATCTGGGCCTGATGAAATGCATGCCAGGGTTCTGAGGGAACTGGTGGATGTCCTGGCAGTCCCCCTGGTGGAGCTCTTCAACATCTCCCTGAGGACTGGATGGGTGCCCCAAGTCTGGAGGGTGGCCCATGTCATGCCGATCCACAAGGGGGGGGTCAAGAGAGGAGGCGGGAAACTACGGGCCAGTTAGCCTGACATCAGTAGTTGGCAAGGTGATGGAGGGTATCATCAAGGATAGGCTGGGGGGTTACTGGAGCAAAATGAGTATTTGTATGATAGGCAGCATGGCTTTGTCCCAGGAAGATTTTGTCAGACGAACCTTGTGGAGTTCTATGACTGGGTGACTAGGGCCCTGGACCGGGGTAGGCTGGTGGACATCCTCTTTCTAGAATTCAGCAAGGCATTTGATTCAGTACCCCACAATGGCCTGCTGGCTAAACTGAAGGAAATGGGGATAGAGAGACAGTTGTTAAGATGGATAGGAAATTGGCTCTCTGAGTGTACTCTGAGGGTGGTGGTTGGGGGGCTAGCCTCATCCCCAAGGTGGGTTACTAGTGGGGTGCCCCAGGGGTCAATGGTGGGGCCACTCCTGTTCAACGCCTATGTCTGAGACATAAGAAAGAGGATCAGGAGTGAAATGAGTCTCTTTGCAGATAACTCAAATCTGGGTGCAGTGGTGGATGAGGAGGAGGAAGAGGAGAGGGTGGCCTTAAAGGAGGATCTTTAGGCTCTGGAAAGGTGGACAGGAAAATGGAAACTAAAATTCAATGTGGGGAAGTGCAAGGTTCTGCACCTGGGAGTCAGAAATCCAGGCCAGGGGTATATCCTGGGAGGAGACAAAATTCAAGTCACGGAGGGTGAGAGGGACCTGGGGTAGTGGTAGATGTCCAAATGAACAACTCAGAGACCTGTAAGAGGACAGCAGCAAGGGCAACTAGGATGCTGGGATGCATCACCAGGGGGATTACCTCCAGAAAGGCAGAAGTGATCCTACCCCTGTACAATGGATTGCTTAGGCCATACCTCGAGTATTGTGTGCAGTTTTGGAGATCACATTTAAAGAGGGATGTTACACTCCTAGAAAGATTCCAAAGGAGGGCAACCAAAATGATCCGGGGCCTGAGGGAGAGGACCTCTGAGGAGAGGCTCAGGGAGCTTGACATATACACTCTGGAGGAGAGGAGGGATGAGGGGACATGATAGAGGTCTTTAAGTACATAAAAGGGATCAATAAGGTGGTCCCAGTCAGGGTGCTTCAAAGGAAGGAGGAGGGGACAACAAGAGGGAATGGGTGTAAGCTGGAAAGGGGCAGGCTCAGAGAGGAGAGGAGGAGGTGTTATTTCACTGAATGGGTGGTGGCACCATGGAATGCGCTGCCCAGGGAGCTGGTAGAGGAGGATACTGTGGCCTGGTTTAAGAGGGGATGGGACATGTACAGGGGGAAGGTCAATCTGACCAGGTCCACTGCAGGTGGCACACCTGCAACTGGGGACAGTATAACCCAAGGGGGAGGGGAGGACACCAAAGTCAGCCCTGAATGTGGGTGCTGAAAATTGAGCAGACTTAAAAGACCGTTAGGTCTATTCTGCTGGCATTTTAGTATGTTAGATGTTTGCTAGTTACTACAACCAGACCTGCCCAAAAGGAGAATCTGTAGTCATGGGAGACTTAAATATCAGTTGGAAGGCTAACTCTAATGTCTCCCACAAAGACTTGGTTTCCAGCCTATACCTACGCAGATGGTCCAAGATTGCACATGAACAAACTGCAAAACAGGCACTAGAACCTTAATAGACACTATCAGTGATTACTCACCTGTACTCTGTGTGGTCCACTAAAAAAACAAAGCTGCCCCCCAAAACTATCATGTGTAGATTCCTCCCAGAAAAGTCAACTGCAGCATTCAAATCCTACTTGTCCCAAGTGAACTGGAGCTTTCTAGATGCCATCTTAGACATCAGCACTGTGCTGGATTACATCATTTCACAGTTTACAAAGGCATGCGATTTATCTGCACCACGAAAACAGCACAAAATTAAAGGAACTACAACAGAATGGATCATCCCTGAGCTACTAAAACAATTTCAGGCCAGGGACAATCTCTGGTCCCATACTAAGGACTCAGGCCTATCTGCTGACATGCAGAAGTAAAAAGTTCAAGTTCAAGTTCAAGTTTATTGCAGGAAAACTCCACTGAGCAAGCTCATTCTACAAGGAGGTCCTGTGACATAAACACTTAGTACACAGATAGGTAATAACAGTATATACATGAAATGCACATTACATGATACAGGCTGGATATACATACAAGGGTACCACATAGGGTGACCGCAGGTGGTAAACATTGATATGAGACAGGGAAGCGACTTACAGGTTGCATACTGATGAATGAAACATGATGACTGGGAAGATGGGCAGAATGAGAAGCGACCTGCAGAAACTTGAAGAATGGTCAAGAGTTTGGCAGTTGAAATTCAAAGCAAAGAAGTGCAAGATAATGCATATGGGGCACAAAAACCCTGGCACAATATATCAGTTGGGGGGTGAGGATATAGCATGCACCAAGCAGGAAAGGGATCTTGGGGTTGTCATCTCTGATGACCTCAAGGTAGGGAAACAGTGTGACAAGGCAGCAGGTAAAGCAAATAGGATGCTGGGATGTATAGGCAGGGGCATCACCAGCAGGAAAAGGGAGGTCATAATTCCACTATACAAGACACTAGTGAGGCCACACCTGGAGTACAGTGTACAGTTCTGGAGACCATACCTACGTAAGGACATAGACAGGGTAGAGAAGGTTCAGAGGAGGGCAACAAAGATGGTGCATGGATTGCATCACAAGTCCTATGAAGACAGGTTGAAGGAACTGAACATGTACTCCCTGGAGGAGAGGAGGGAGAGAGGGGATATGATAGAGACATACAAGTATCTTACAGGGAGGAACAGGGTGCAGGAAAGCACTATTTTTAAGCGAAAAAGATGTTCCAGGACTAGAGGGCATGGGATGAAGTTGGAGGAGGGGACGATTCAGAGGAAACATGAGAAGAATTTCTTCACAGAACGGGTGGTGGACAAGTGGAACACCCTGCCAGAGGAAGTGGTGGGGGCGAAACAATCCGCAGGATTTAAGAATGCATGGGATAGACATAAAGGAATTCTAGAGGTCAGGGGTAAGGGGCAACAGACTTCTAGGAAAACAAACTGAACTTACAAGCTCAAATGGGCAGACTGGGTGAGCCATAGGCCCTTATCCCGACACTGTCTATGTATCTATGTATCTATGTATCTATGTATGTATCTATGTGTGTGTGCAATACATATATTTTGGCAGCTAGAACAAACAACAGACTACAACTGATATGGGGGAGGAGTGATTTGATAGAGTAGCAGTGGAGCATAAGCATAGATAAAGCCAGGAGTAGAAGGGAAGGAAAGCAGTTAATATGACAAATCAATTATACCTTACCAGTGGATAAATATGGCACACATGGGAAGGAAGAGACTTAATCACAGTTACAGGTGTCTTTTATTTTGGCTGAACTTAGCGATTTGTAGAAGTTTATTGAAACTGTGCTAGTTAGTTTCAGTATGGTTTGTAATTGGTTCCAAATGGAGGAAGGGCATATGCAATATACGTTTACAAAGGAAGTCCGCGTCCTTGGTATGTCAAGCATAATAAAGTCAGATTTTCTTAACAGTATGGACTATTTGAGATACTAATAAGGGAAGAGAGATAGCTTGGCAATTTCTGCAGGAGCAGTTTAAGAGTCCATAGCCCAGCATGGAGCAGGCGTCTAGTAGTGAGGATGTCCAACCAACAGCTGCATATAAGTCACAGTGGTGCGAACAGTAAGGGAGTTGGTAATGAACCGTAATGCACGTGATAAAGGATGTCCAGTTTACTTAGATTTGCAAGAGTGGTGGAGGAATAGATTACATCGCCATAGTCAAGTAGGGGAGAAAAGTGGCCTGTACAAGCCTGTTTCGAGTTTCAAAGTGAAAAGGGCCTATTTCTGTAGAAGAAACCTAACCTTGCTTTAACCTTCTAGAGACATCTTCGACGTGGTCACTGAAAGATAATCTATTGTCGATCCAGATACCCAGATATTTAAATTTGGTTACAACTTCCAGAGGCTCGTTTAGCATGGTGACAATGAAGTCTTGGGCAAGGGTATTGGGGGGGCCTGTGCCAGCACTGCCGGAGAATATCATCGCTTTAGTCTTCTTAGCATTGAGCAGAAGCTTTGCCTTTATTAGACTATGCTCAAGTTGTGCGAAGTCCGCTTGAAGCACTCCCTTGACTTCAGATAATGATGAGCCAGAAGTATACAACACAGTATCATCTGCAAAAAAGTGCAGATTGGACGTAGATATGTTAGCATCTAAGTCATTAATGTACAAAGAAAACAAGATAGGGCCTAAGATGGATCCTTGGGGACTCCTCTTGCAACTGGCAAGGCAGCAGAAAAAAGCGTTCGCCTTTACTTTTGGAATCTTCCAGTTAGGTAGCTAAGAGAACCACTGGGTGGTATGGTATGTGGCACCCAACTTTGTAAGGCAATTGACTAATAGTTTGTGATCAACAGTATCAAAAGCTTTGCTGAGGTCCAAAAGACTTCACCATTTACCTTCTTAGCATCTAGCAGAGATCCAATCATTGGTTACTTTTGCTAGTGCAGTGATTGTGCTATGATTAGCCCGGAAGCCGGATTGAGCTGGGTTAATGAGAGAGAAGGTTTCAAATGAGATTTTAACTGAATATGGATCAGTTTTTCGAGAACTTTAGAAAGGATAGGCAATATGGAGATAGGCCTATAGTTGTTTACATCGCATGGGTCACCAGATTTAAATAGAGGGAGGATATGTGCTGATTTCCAGCAGGGCGGCTACAGTAGCAGATGTAATGGAAAGATTGAAGATGTGGAGAAGTGGGGCAGTGAGATGGGCGTAGCCTGACCTTAGGAAAAGGGTTCCAAGCCATCGTCCCCTGTGCTATTTTTGGTGTCTAAGTTAAGAAGAATCTTCTACTTCTTTATAAGTTATCTCGCGCAGTTGGAAGGACTGGGTGCAGGACTAGATGTGAGGAGAGGGTATGCTGGCTCACCGAGCACCAGCATAAGGTGACAGAAAAAGCTAATCCAGCTGTGGCAAAGTGGGAGTTAAGTTCCTCCAGTATTAGGGACTTGTTTTCCACAATCTTGCCACTTGCAACTATCTTTGTTGGGACAGAGGGGGCCATGGGCTGTCCTTCTATAGCTTTGATAGTCTTCCATATTTTATGAGGGTTATCTTTAGCTTGTTCGAGAGTAGAAATATAATAGTTAGCTTTAGCAGAGCGAATTTTTTTCACACAGTTATTCCTGGCTGTTCTATAGGCCTGCCAATCCGAAGATTCTTTGGAATGTCTAGCTTTAGCCCAGAGTTTATCTCGAGCTATAAGGGCTGCCTTGAGAACCGAGGTGAACTAGGGGTTGGAATTGTTCCGTACCCTTACTTTGATGAAAGGGGAATGCTTATTTATTATTGTAGTGAGTTTGTCATTAAGGATGTAAGCTGCCTTGTTGACATCTTTGGCTAGGTAGAGATCTTGCCATCTGATCATGCTCAGGTCAGATAGGAAGTTTACTGCACTGAATTTGCGGAAGGATCTTTTTGTTATAAAGATGGGTTGCGGCCGGGCCTTAATTTGAGATCTTATGCAAGCAACAATTCCATGATCGCTCATGTCATTGTGAAACACTGCCGAATGAGATATTTTGTGTGGATGGGTGGTTAGTACCACATCTAGAATGGAACTGATAAAATCCACTCTTAACGATTGGCCAAGTAGCAACAAAGATGAATGCACAGGACAAAACAATTCTCCTGGCACTGCAAGGGATGCTCCTAAGTTTTACTTCAAGAAATTAACAATAAAAGAAATCGGCAACTACATAAAAAAGGTCCCGAGTAAGACAAGAATAGGTGGTGACCTGGTTGATATGAAACTACTGGCCCAAGCTCTGGATGTTCTAACAACTCCTCTTGCCAAAATATTTAATATGTCACTACAGTCAGGGCTCTTGGGGACGTGGGCACCCGTGTCCTTTATGCACATTCTTGCTTCGGGATGCTCATCTGCCAGCCCAGAGAGTCCCCGAGACTCTCTGCAGCACAGGCCCCAGGAGTTCTGAGCGGGCCGTGTACTGGGCATGGACGAAATGTGCAACTGGTTTATTTTTCCCCCCTTGCTGCCTGGTGATTTTGGTGCCCTAGAGAGTGGTGCACACCACCAGATGAGGTGGGGAAGGGGGAAAATGAGGAGGAAGACAGTGAAAGCAGCAATATTCAGGGGTGTGTGTGATCAGTTCCCCCTTCAAGCCACCTGCGCCTTGGTTTTGCTAGGGGAGAGAGCTAGAGGAGCACTCAGCGACAGGCTCCCGAGCCATTTTGCCATCGATGGGGAGAAAATGTGACAGGAGAAAGAGAGAAGGCAGAGAAAAGAAAAAGCTTTCTCATTTGTTTAAAAATAAATGCTCAGTTGGACAGAATGCCCAGTCACTCGCGTAGACAAAGGATTTGTGCAGGTGCATGCTGCACACATTCCCTGAAGGCACCAGTGTTAGACTTACAGTAACAGAAAAGGTAAATTTTTCATTTACAATTATTTTAGGCAGTTTAGGGCATCACGACTATTTCTGGCGATGGTTTCGTGAGCTTAGGGTTTACTGTGTCTTTTTTTTGTGCTTTGTGCAGGGCGCAATCGCATTGCTCCCAGGAGAGGAGGAGAAGGCGAAGAAGCTGGGTGGGAAGCCTCATGAGCAGCATATCTCAACAAAGCCTTACTGATTATTTTGGTGGAGGAGAATCCTCCACACAAAGAGATAAGGAACAAACAATGTCATCCTCTAAGTGTGACTTAAGCACATCTCAGGAGACAGTTGACATTGTGAATGTTGAAACTGATGATCAGTCTGAACAGACTGCATCTGCTAAAAGCAGCAAGAAATTAAGGTTGTGGAGGGACAGCTGGACAAAGTTATTTCCATGGCTTGTAAAGGAGGAAGCAGAAAACAAGGTGGCAAAAGCAAACCATTTGCCACAACTGGCACAACAAATTTGCAAGTGTCTGCTTTCTACAGACACAAAAGAAACTGAGAACATTTGCTGGTGCAAACTGGAAAGAAAACAACAGAAAAACAATCTCTTCCAGTGGCATTTGAGAAGCATATCTTGGGTACTGAGGCAAAGGATGACAGTAAAACTGCTCAGTTAATGACAATGTACTACCCTACCAAACAAGGGCAATCACTCAACCAGTATGAAACACTGATAGCTCTGCAAGTGAGGAATGGAATCTTTTTGGCCGGGGCACATGGTGGCAGCAGCTGTTGCTTGAGGATTGACACTAATCTTGGTGTGTTTGTCAATCCACAGAAGCGAAATGGCTGTCCAGCCTTGCAAGACAGTGGCACAATCTACTCTGGTTGGGATGCAAGACTGACATGCTGGACTCCATAAACGAAGTCCTACAGGAAGAAATCAAAGCTCACTTAGCAGGTTCTCAGTTCTTGGGGTAATAGTGGATGAAACCACTGATGTATCCATTCTCAAAAACTGAACATTTATGTGAAGTGCATACACAAAGCACAGGCCAAAATTAATTTTATTGATTGTATTGCAATACCTGATGGGAGGGCAGACACAATTGTGGCAGAACTGTTATGTGTGTGTTCTGCTAATGCAGTTGACCCTATCAAGATCATCACATTAGCAAGTGACGGTGCCAGTGTCATGACTGGAATGCACCATGGGGTGGGTGCAAAGTTAAGACAGTAAGTTAACCCAAGGCTGATTCAGATTCATTGTGTTGCCCACAGACTGGCACTGGCAGCAGGTCAAGCATGTCGGGACAACCCTGTATTCAATGAATATCAAGTAACCATCAAAAATGTGTACAGATACTACAGCAACTCTGCAGTATGGTACAATGCTTTGCGTTTCATCCAGGAAACTCTCAGTGATGAAAATATCAGATATCTGTCCCTAAAAGAACCTGCAAGTTTTCAGTGGCTGTCAATGCATACTGTAGTTCAAGCAATTCATAGATCATACCCTGCACTTTTACAAGCCCTAGAGCATGATGCAGCAAAAGGTGTGGCAGAAACAAAGGGCCTTCACACAAAACTGAAATCAGTCTGCTTTATCTTATGCACTCCTTTTCTCATGGATGTCTTAGATGTGGTGAATAAACTGTCTTTAGTCATGCAACAGGACAGTGTTGACATTTCAGTGGCCAGCAGCATGATAGAAGCCACATATACTACACTGTAGCAGTTTAAAGAGCAGAATGGGGTAGAACTACAGATCACATTTCAGGTACTTGACTAACGTCCTGGCATGTGGCAGGATCAAAAAATGAATGACAAGTCATCACTGTGAATACAATTCCAGATGGCATCTTAGGGATATCTGACGCAACTCATTGAAAACTTTCACACAAGATTTGAGACAACTTCAATGCAGCTGCTGCATAACTTAAATGTTCTTTTAAATCCGAAGTGCCTCCCAGATGACTCCAACATAATGGACAATGGACTGCAGAAACTCAAGGATGTTTGCATTTATTTCTAAGAAACAACCTTCAAAGAAGAAACACTGCCAGCACTTATTGACCAACACAGGGCTGAGAAAGATTACAGACAATTCAAACTTGTTCTGAAATCTAAAAAAGGACTGACTTTGCTCAGTGGTGTCTGCCAAGACTTAATTGAGAACTACTCAGATGTTTTCCCAGATTTTGTCACAATGGCCAAGATTTTACTTGTGTCACCTGTTACATCAGTGGCATGTGAAAGAGGGTTTTCTGTACAAAACAAAATAAAAAACCAAAGGTAGATGTTCCCTAAAGGCAGACACTGAGCAAGCTCATGTGGATTGCCCAAGAAGGAGCTGAACTTGAAGACTATGACCCTCATACAGCACTTAAGAAATTTAAGGCCATAAGACTGCACAGAAAATAATTAGTTTAAATTTTAAAATGCTTTAATAATTGTCTTTAATAGTTTTTTCAGTTTCAGAGACAATTTGAGTGACTGACACTGACCCAGAGACAGGACGATGGAAGAACTTGGGCACAAGAGTAGAAGATAAGTATCAAAATGTTTTGTTCCAACAAGGGTTGGGGGGGATACAATTTTTAATTTAGCCCTTAAGGTCAATGCTACTTTTGGTGGTGTCCTGTTCAGGGAACGGATCAAGATTTAAAGTTCCGGGATTGGCCCGGTGGTGGTGGATGGTCATACCCCATTCTGCTACATTTAACATCATTTTGATTTTGGTGGTACAGGATCACAGTCTAACAAGTTCAGATGATCGTGTGTGTGTCTGTGGGGTAAACTATTATGGCCCCAATGCAGTCCCTGTGTTTTTTTTTTTTTTAGTGGGACACAGTCTGAGATTATTGTCAAATGTGGTTACCTAACCCATTCTGCTTGTTCCACAGTCTGCCTGCAACAGTGGCTTCTTCTACTGTCATCAACAGTACACTACAGTTAAGAAATGTGCAGGAGGAAGAGGTGTTGGCTTATGGGAGAAGTTATGGGCAGGAGGGTGTTTTAGGAGAAGATATGGGCAGGAGTGTGTTAGGAGAAGATATTGCTACAGAAAACATGGCATGCCATGAAAAAAGATGTTCAAATAGAAAAAAGCAGACTGCACTTGCAGTGTGGCGGCCGGGTGCAGACACTTCCACCAAGGCACCACCTGATTGTGCCACACACCAGACAGATTGGGAGACCTGCTGAGCCAAGGTAATTGGGGTGGGTGGGGATGAGGGAGCTTTTTAGTCACCCCACTGTGCTATCCAGTCATGAACACTGGCACTAGTTCTCTTAGCTGCCACACACACAATTAAGAAATGTGCAGGAGGGTGTTTAGGAGAAGTTATGGGCTGGAGGTGTTAGGAAATTGCCACAGTAACAATGGCAATCTAATGCCATGAGAAAAGAAGTTCACTAGAAAAGCAAACTGTGCAGATTTCATGCCACCAATCAGATTAGACTGTGCCACTGTTAAACTGGACAGATCTGGGAGACCTGCTGAACCAAGGTAGGTTGTGGACGGGGTGAGGTGGGTAAGAAATGTGCAGGATTACAGTCTTACAGATACTTTTATTAAATTACAGCATAATAGAAGTACAATCATGACTGCTCATATTTCTTGTTTGTATCTGCTCCTTTTACCCCTTGAATCATAAATTGCCATATTTTCTCTCTATCACACAGATTGTACTGCTACATATTGTTTTCTCAACATTTGTTTTCCCCTTTAGTATCATTGTATAATACTTCAGACAACATGCTTTTTTCCTTCTCTCGTTAAGAATTTATGTAAGTGTATATTAGAGAATGTAGTGTATTTGTATATATAATCACAATAAAAAGATTAACTGCAAAAAGAAATGTGCAGGAAGAGAGTTGGAGAAGTTATGGTCAGGAGAGTAGTGTGGAGACATTAATTGGGCAGGAGGGGAGTTAGGAGAATGCCTGCCAGCATAAAAGTACCCATGACTCATACACACAGAAAGCAGACACACTGTAGACTCAGTTGTCATATCCACCAGATTGTGCCACTGTCTCATCTTAACAGCAGCTCAGCTGTCATGGTTAAGAGGGTGGGGTGGGTGGGAATGTGGGAGGGGGCTTTCAGTCACCTCAGTCAAATCTAAAGTCTCTGGTACAGCCAGGTTGAGGTATTCTTACAATTTAAGAAGATTTTGTGGGAGAGTAGCAGGGAAAAGTTGTGGCAGGAGGTGTTTTAGGAGAAGTTGTGGGCAGGAGGGTGTGGTGAAGAAATAATCACTTCTATGCCAGGTCAAGACACAAAACAGCAATTACTTCCACACAAATGGCACCACCACTGGTGCTAACATTAAAGTTTGGGCAGGAGGTGTGTAGTGTAGCCAGTCTGGTTTAGCCAGTTAAAAAAATTGCACTAAAGCCACAGGGCAGCAACCACACAATCATATTAGATTGAGTCATCTAAGCCTGAGTCATCATTGGTGGGTGGGAGCTGGGAGGGAGGTTTCTGCAATGTTTGGTGGGTGGGCACTGCCAGGGAGTCTGAAATGGGGGGGCTGATATAATTGCATCTAAAATGTCAATGTGCAGGAAGAGCGAAGGAGAATTATTTTGGGCAGGAGGTGACTGATCGGGAGACATAGGTGACTGTCAGCAATGACTGTAGTGTCTACTAATGTTTACGTCTTACTGTCAGCACTCTAATCTAAAGGCAAACTTTGTTTGTAGCAGTTCGCCAAATAATTAATTGGGCAACTGCATTCAACTGCAACAGTAGAAAGTCCAACTCAATGTACCAGAACTGCAAAACTGTAAGTACATTTTCTCGCTGTAATTTGTGACAGTCATTGAACAAATGAATGAACAACAGTCAATCAATAGTTACACAGGTGATTCTTTATTTTATGTGATCATTTACTGCTGTGGTTACTTAGCCATCACTGGTACCTTGTAGGAATGCAAAACAACACTGTCTGCTGAAAAACGACTTTGGCATCATATTAGCAACATAATGATTCAAGAATATTAAAAAGTGGGTATAATAATAAAAACACTGAAATGCACTTTCCAGACTTGTGCCATTCATTTCAATGGGGCCCCAAAAATTTCACGAGGACTCCAGATTTTCAGTCTGGACCCCATTTTTTCAAAGAAAGTCCTGGACTCTTCAACAAAAATCTTACTGAGAGCCTGACAGTTCTCCCAGTTCCTGAAACCTGAAAGCTGTCATCGTCACACCAGTCCACAAAGGTGGCAGTTGCACCAACATAGCCAATTATATACCCATCTCAGTCCTCTCCCCATCCAAAGATCTGGAGAAGATTGTTTCTGATCAGTTAGGCTCCTACCTGAACAAATATAAATTGTTCTGCAAGCAGCATAGCTTCCATTAACTCCATAACACTGGTACTGCACTGGTCAAGTACACCAACAATAATCATACTGCACTTGATTAAGGAGACCTGGTTGGAGCTACATACAGTATATAGACCTGACGAAAGCATTTCACCTCATAAACCATCAGCTGCTACAGGACAAGCTATCTGCATTGGGGCTTTCAACTGAAACCCTCTCTTGGTTCAAATGCCATCTCTCAGGGAGGTCACAGAGGGTAAAGATCGAGGGGGCACTCTTACTTGCCAAAGGGTCTCAGTGGGAGCCCTCCAGGGATTGATACTCGGCCCTCTCCTCTTCTGCCTTTTCATCAACAACCTTCTTTAAGCCTGCCCTTATTCCAAAATGCTACTACTGCATATGCCGATGATGTGGTAATCTACAACAGTAGCTCACAGATAGCAGACACTGCCGGCGATCTTCAGAGCAGCTTCAAGGCACTAGAAGACTGGTTTGTTGGAAATAAATTGGTACTAAACTACAAAAAAAACAAGGTGATGCTGTTTTCAGGACAACACTACAAGAAGAAGGCCTCCCCACTGGTTATCCTCAATGCCCATGGAGCCACCTTGGAACACGTTGATACCTTTAAATACCTTGGTATTACACTGGATGACATCCTCTCATTTACCACACATGTCGACAACATAGTACACTAGTACACCAGACCAACCAAAATTTGAGTGTTATATCAGCAAAACTGAACCTAACCACTGATGCAAGATGCTTGGCGGTTTCCAGGACAATACTCCCCATCATAGACTATGGTCTCTACATTTATGGTGTGGCTGGTGAGACAGTCTTTAACAGGATTCACCTGATCCTAGACAAAGCCTGTTACTTTGTTAGCAATGTGGATAGACTAATGCACAGCTGCTCACTGTAATCCCAAACTGGATGACTCCCTCTCCATGAAAGACTGAAATATCAGACTTGCCTCTTGGCGAGGAAAGCCCAGCTGGGCCTCACCCCATCAGCAATCAGCGACCTTCTCCACCCTGTGAACAATAGCTACTCAACCAGGAGTATGACCGGACAAGCTCTTTGAGTCCCCTATTGTAAACAAGCCTAGGGAAATGATCCTTTGCTGTCCATGTCGCAGGCTGGATAAATGATCTACCAGAACCCACATGGTGCCTCCCCAAGATCTCACACTTTGTTGTCCCTGAAAAAGGAACGTGTGAAAATGGTGTCATGCTGTTGTTATGCCTTAAAACTATGTCATCTGATTACTGCTGGCTGACTGCCCCTCTCAGTTCCACCCCTAGCTTGCCAACCACAAATCAGTAAAGGCCCTTAATCTGAGATGCTCCCTAGACTGGTGCTTTTCAGACCAAGACCCTATTGGGAGAGCAAAAATATTCTTATTAGGTTTCCAACTGACAGAGTTTTCTCTAACTGCACTTTTGTATGTACAGTACATGACTAGGCCCTGTTCAGGCCCTCACTGTAATTGTTTTGTCTCCTGAATGTTCTGTTTGACCAAGCTCAACATGACCTAGTTCTTGTACCATTAAATGTATTGCAACTAATGTGGAACCTTTGTTTTTAAAGGTGATTTTCCAAAAATCTAATAAGTAAATAAAATAAATAAATAGTCTTAGGTATGGGCAAAAGATTAAGATCCGATGATCTTAGGGGGTATGAATTTCTACAGGGCAAGAGAAGTGAGTTAAGAGGCAAGGGCATCTGTTTCTTAACAATATTATAAATAACACTCCCCTGGGTGAGAGCTTCTAGGGCAGAAGGAGAGAATGAACCAAGTTTCTAATACAATGTGCATCAGTGGACATGTTGGTTGGTAGGCAGGGTGAAGCAACATATATTATTATATTATTAGACTTTCTCCGGGGACATGTCTTACCTCCCCCGTGTAACAGTGACAACTTGCAAGCTCTAGCCATTAGACTGCTTTAGGTCACACACGAACAGTGCTCAGCTTTGCTCTCAGTGTATTCCACCCAAACTAACCAAAACCGATGTTCAGCAACCTGTTGGACTACATTAGTATTCTGAGTCTAAACACAGAAATTGTTCTGCTAAGTGACTTTAATATAAATTGTCTCTCCCTTGCCTCCACCTCTATCAAATATACCATATCAGCTATCCATTTCTCCCAAATGGTGGAGACTCCGACACAAGTCAACTAGAAGACCGGCACCAGTACACTGCTGGACTGGGTGCTCACCAACCGTCCTGCTCATATCTCCAATCTCACCATTCTCCCCACCTCTTTGTGTGACCACTCCCCTGTCACATGCAACTGGAATAACAACTATAGCAAACCCCCCACCAGAACCATAAGAAAATGACTTCTACTAAAAGGTCACCTCCCACAACTGAAGTCAGACCTAAAACCCCTGGATGGACCTCCATAAAATTTTATTTATTTATTGAAAAGTTTCACCAAGGAGGCACACTGAACAACAAGTTGCCCATCTCCCGGTGCGATATGGGGGTACAATTGGATGAAGAATTAGACATACAGTTTAACATTTAAAATATACAAGCAATTAAATATTCAATTACATTTGTAACAAGACATACGGTTGAAAAATATAAATAATCATACAGTTGCATTTGTAACATATCATACAAATAAATATATCACAACTGTAAAATATGCATTTAATTACAAGTGGCATATCTGAAGAACATAGTACATAGCGGTGAAAAGAGAGGACAGTGTGCTGAGATGTAGGCTCGGGGGTGGAAGGTTTAATAGATGATGTGAGTCATGAAGAGGAGCAGAGCATAGCAGGACAGTTAAGGAAGGTTAAAGCAGGAGTAGTTAGATGAGAGAAAGTTATGTAAGGCAGAAGAGAGAGGGATGACGAGGAGTGCCAGATTCGGGGGTCCAGATTTATGGAAATTATGGGTAAAGCCTGACTGACTGATGAGAATGTACAACGGGGACCAACAAAGTGAGTGTCAGAGAAACTTGGGGGTAGGAGGGGAGTGGGGAAGAGAGGAGCACGAGAGGTAGGAGGGAAGTTCTCCTAACCAAAATTTAGAAGTGAGTTTGGCACAATGACTGAGGTGCCTGTTGGCAAGCGAGGGAAGGGAAATGGTGTGGTAGAGGTCACAGTGATGAGTGTGTGATGGAGCATTAAGGGAAAATCAACAGAAGGAGTTAAATAGAGTGTCCAATCTGGTTAGGGAGGATTTGGGAGCAGCACCATAGACTACATCACAGTAGTTGAAAATAAGGAGGATCATCTTCTGGACTAGTTCATGCCATGTTGAAGGAGGGATGCAACTAAGGTTCCTGAACAAGGCACCGAGCTTGGGGAGCAATTTTTTCAGGATGGCATCAATGTGGCCAGAGAAGTTGAGGTATTGGTCCAACCAAACCCCAAGGTATCTGAATGAGGAGGTGTCCTCTAATATTATCCCTTCAAGGGTATGGAAAGACGGTAAAGGGTGGAGCCTCTCTGCCTAGTGCCAAAGGACATGGAGACAGTCTTTTTGGCATTTAGGAATAGTTGATGTCTGGCAAACCATAACTGAACCTGGTGGAAGTCAAGCTGAAGGGTGGCTGCAACGTCAGCAGGGCATTTGCCAGACGAGAACAGAACAATGTCATCAGCATACACATGGATGAAACTGAGCAGTCCTGTTAGCCTGAGTAATTTCAAGATGCTAAATGTCCAGTCTATGAAGGAACCCTGCAACTGCATCCCACATCGCTAGCGCACCTCTCCACTCAGACTTCCTCCAATCCCGCCTGTCTCCCCTTACTTTGCTATGGCCTCTTGGCTCACATCCTCCTCACCCTACCCGTTCTACTTTCCCTCTGCTCTCTGTTGCTTTCCTGTCTTCCTCCTTCCTTATAGACCCCTTGGTACCCTCTTTTCTGAGCTAAGTAGTTGTTGCCAAGGTATGGTCCAGGCGTGGTATGCATCACATACGTCTGCTATCCACCAAATTTGATTCCTGTACTTATCCATTCTTCCTTGTTATTTCTGTGAAGATGCTGTCCATAGCTAATAAGAGAGCTTATCTGTTGCAAAGGCTCTTCTGTTCATTGTTGCTGGCTGCCTAGGATGGTTTACCATTTATACCTTGGTTGTGTGTATATAAAGATATTGTACTGTATATAATTATAATGTATATAATTGTATGTTATTGTCTTGTGTTTACTAAGTTACTGTATTTTGATTTTATTAGACCAGGTCCATCTTTCAAATGAACACTGCTCATTGGTGTCTGCCTGGATAAGGATTGATTGATTGATTGAGGTAGAGGAGGTGCATACTGAGGGCAAGTAATTTAAGAAGATGGAGAAGAGAATGTGTCCAAGTACTGAGGCCTGTAGAACTCCAGTTGAAATGGGGGGGGGGGATTGTATCCTGGATCTTGACTGATTGTGTTCTGCCTGAGTGGTAAGCTCTAAACCAGTTTTGGGCTGAAGTAGACAACACAGCAGCCTTAAGGGAGCCAAGAAGTAGGGCATGGGAGACTGTGTTGAATGCCTTGGCAAGGTCAATAAAGATGGTAGAGGTAATGAGGCCATTATCCATCCATCCCAGTGAGGATGGAGTCAGTGAGCCTGAGTAGGGAGGTGGTAGTGGCGTGGTTCTTCCAAAAATCAGATTGGAACGAGGTAAAAAAGGAAGAGTCATTGAGGAAGGAGGTTAGCTGAGAGAGGACCAGGTGTTGTTGGAGTTTAGCAAGGGCAGGGAGTAGGGAGATTGGGTGAAAATTTGCAGGGGAGGAGGGGTCACCACCGTTTGGGAGAGGGAGGACCACTGCATGTTGTCAGGATGAAGGGACAGATGAGGATGAGAAGGAAAGAGTTAAGATCAAGGAGAGAGGGTAAGCTATAGCAGAAGCTGAAAGGTAGAGGAATTTAGAGTCAAGTTCATCCAACGATGAGCCTTTTGAAGGATTAAGAGAGAGAAGGGCCATTAGTGTTTCTTTTGGAGAGACCACAGAAAAAGAGAAGGAAGGATGGACATGTAGGGGTTGAGTACTGGGTGTGGGAGGATGAGGAGGGGGGAGGTTAGAGGGGAGTGAATTTAGAAGTGCAGTGCACAGGAGGTATAATAGGAGTTAAACGTTTGAGCCACTGCACATGGGTTGGAGACCAAAGGGTTGTTTATTTTAAGCACGGGAGAGGCAACTGTGAAAGGGAGGAGAATAGGGCATGGACCACTTTCCAGAATTTGGAGGGGGAATCGATGAGAAAAGATGAATTAAAATATTCAGACGTGGCAAGTCTGGTAGCTTTTGTGCAGGCATTTCTTAACATGCGATATCTGGCATGGTCTAGGGCATTAGTTCTCACACTTTGTGATAGTGAGCCTCCCCCAAGCCATGAAAAAGATTTCAAGCCTCCCTCAAATTTGACAATAAAATCTTGGGCCTCCCCACAGAAAAAAAAATCCTACTTTGAACAGTACACCAGAAATAATGTGAAACTAATAAAGCTGACTGAGTATGTTCTCTTTTTATTCAACTTATTGCTCTCCGTCCCGACCTGGCATCCCAGGTTTTACTTGTCGCTCTTTTTTTCTGACTCTTGGGCCCTTGTTACACTGTTTCCTCCCTATATGGAACAACCAAACTTAGCCACTTCATCTCTCCCTCTCTTACCCTGTTGTTAAGCAGCATCCTGTACCCTTACCTCAGGTGGTACCTGAAAACGTGTTGGATCTCTATGCCTTTCCCAGTCACCAATTTACATACTGTATAAATACCTACTATAGAACTGAGCCATGGCTCAGTGTGTCTTTCCAAGTCACTAATTTGCACATACATACCTATTGTAGAAACAAGCCTCACTCAGCATGCCTCCCCCATGCATTCATTTACATATAAATACACACCTATAAACACGCTTTGGCTCAATGGAGACTTCCTGGTCACATATTTGTGCATAAGTAAAGCAATTCACCTGCAATTATCCATATTTACTTTGTTTTATCCTTTCACGTAAAACATCCGCAACATAAAATACTGTAACTTCTCAAACTTGACTGAGCCTCCCCTGGAACAACCTGGGCCTCCTTGGGAGGCTGGCCTCACCATTTGAGAACCACTGGTCTAGGGGAAGCTGGGAGGCCTTATGTTTCCTCAATCCTTGTCCCATTCCTGAGACAGGTCAGTAACTCAGGGGAGACCAGGGATGATGGTTGCCACAAACTCTAGTGCGTTTGAATGGAGCATAGGAGTTCCATGTAGTTAGAAATTTATCTGTAAAATAGCGAGGGCTGTCAATGGAAGGGACAAAGGCAATAGGGACCAATTGAAGTGACCAGTTGATTAATAAGGGGATTAAGGTCTAAGAAGTTGAAGGAGCAGAGTTGCAGAATTTTGGAGGTGGTTTGGGTCTATGAACTTTCCTGGCGATGAAGATTGAGTGATGATCACTGAGGGCATCTGGGAGGATGCCTGATTTAATGACTTGGTGGGGTGAGAGGTGAGAACCCAGTCTATCAGGGAGTGGTTAAGAGTTTTATGATTTAGGCGGTGGGTTCCAGGATAATTTGGGAGAGACTGAGGGCCGTGATGTCATTTCGTGTCTTGGCAGTTGTTGGTGATAGCCAGTTTTGGTTTACATCACCCAGGATGTATAGCTCACCTTTATGTGAGAGGGAGGTTTTGGAGGTAGTGAGATCCAAAGTATCAGATGCCTTGGAGCCAGGTTGACAGTAGATGCCAGATATGAAGATAGGGGAGGAAAAAGGTAAGGTAACGTTTACTACAAGTGCTTCGTAGGCGGAGGGTAATGAGGATGATAGAATGGTTGAGAACTGAAGTGAGGACAGGATATGCATGGCTACTTCGCTACCCCTAACAGTCCTATCCTGCCTGATTATGGAATAACCTGAGATATTAATTGCGAGATCAGGTATTTCAGAGTTTAACCAAGTTTCTGTTAAAATTAGTATGTCAGGTGTGAGAGAGACTACCATAGCATGTAAAAGGTCAATTTTTGACACAAGACTGTAGATGTTTAAGTGGAGGGTTTTCAGGCCCTTGGGGAGGGCAGAGGGGGTTGGGGACATTGGTGCATTAGTGGAAGGATTGCAACTGGCAGGGATGTGTGTAGTGGTACCAGGACTGGGATGAACATTTCCTGATGCGAGTAAAAGGAGTGCTATTATGAGTGAGTGGAGTTTAGGGCATTTGTGATGGGCTGAGGATTTTGGAAGTATTTGGGGGGCTAGGTGAGGTGAAAATAAGATGGTGAAGAAAGCTAGGTGGCTAGGGACTGAGAATAGAGTAGCAAGGGGAGGTGAGGAGTGAGACCAGAGTACTTGAGTGGGTGTAGGAGTTATGGCAAGGATAAAGGTGGGGGATAGGAGAGCAGAGGGGAAAGGTGAGAAAGGTTTACTGGACTGAGGAGAGTGTGGCGCTGAGGTAGATACAATTGATAGAAGAATTAGAAGGAGGGGCAGTGGTGAAGGAAGGGTGGGCATATTGTATGGATCAGTGAAGCAAGAATAGAATGGGGTATACTAATCAACAGTAAGGAGAAGATAAGTGGAAGTAAAAGAGGTAAACTAACTGTGAGAAGAGGTGGACAGTGACAGTTCCCAGCAGAAGCAAATTAATTGAGTTGTTGCCCTCTAGTGGCTATGCAGTATAATTAGCAAATGGAAAAGCAGACAAAAAAAATGATGTGGACACCGCACTTGACCTCTTTGTGTCAAAATTTAATGTTGTCTGTGACAAACACGCACCACTTACTACAAGAAAATCCAAAGGGCATTTTAATCCCTGGATTACCCCTGAACTCCTGGAGCAACTTGCCTTAAGAGATCATATCTGGCAAATAGCTTGTGCACAGGGGACTACAGCAAACATTCAGTGATATAAAAGGCCCATAACGACTGAAAATGAAAGCTATCCACCATGCAAAAGTACATAGTACAAAGAAGTTTCTCTAACTCATGGAACACAGCAAGTCTTTCTGGACCAACATAAAGACATCACAGGAAAGACCCCAAACCCCCTGCTGTGCTTACTTTGAGGATTCCAACTTTGGACCCTCTGCTTATTACCAACTCACTGAATCATGCCTTCACTGACCGCAGTAGTGTGCTCCCCAGGGACTTCTTCAATACCTCCAACCCAAGTGACAATACGAGGTCACCTGCACTACCACCTAACCAGCTGCTGTTCCACTTCAAAATGGTCTCTGAAGCAGATGCTAGGAAATACCTTGAAAAGGTCCTCGGAAAATCTAGGCACAGTGGGGACTCTTAGGACCTCAAATTTTTCCACTTAGCACTGGATGAAATAGTTGGACCACTAACTAGAATACTTAACCTATCCCTTTTCCACTCCCAATTCTCCCAAAGATGGAAGTCTGCTACAGGAACCACTGTACACAAAAGTGGGGACAGGTCCTTACATAATAACTACAGACTGATTTCCATATTCCGTCTACTCCAAGACTCTCGAGCGGATTATGGCTGACCAGATGGTGGAATACTTTAATCAATACCAACTCCTATGCCCAGAGCAACATGGGTTTCGGAGTGGCCACAGTACCATCACAGCCCTATTCGAATTTACCAAATTCATCCATAACGATTAGACCAAAGCCACCTTGTAGGGCAGCTCTCATTGACCTTATCAAAGGCATTTGATATGGTTCATCATGCATACTCCTCAAGTAGCTATTTGACATTGGACTCGCACCTGAAACTGTGAACTGGTTTAGGAGATACTTGAGCTGCTGCAGCTCCCAGCAAGTCAGGATTGGGAAAGTGTTATCAGACAGCCAACCTTTCTTATCTGGTGTACCGCAAGGGTCCATTCTGGGACCGTTGCTGTTCAGTGTTTTCTTAAATAATCTTCCAGCCTCCTGCCATTGCCACATGCTCCTATATGCTGATGACGCGGTGATTTTTACCAGTAACCTGCACCCTGAACTCCTTGAAACTGATCTCCAAAATGGCTTTGCATCTGCAGAAAACTGGTTTAAAGAGCAAAGACTGGTCATGAACTATAAAAAAACAAAGAATATGCTCTACTCCACAGCCCAAAGCAAGCTAAAAAGCTACTCCCTGGCAATAAGGAATGACAGCGGTGACACACTGGAGTTCATCTCACATTTCCAATACCTGGGGGTTACAACAGACTCCTCCCTGTCCTTCTCCCAGCATATCGATATCACTGCAAGAGCTATTAATACCAGAATCTAGATCCTCTACCGCCACAGGCATTGTCTAACCCATGAAGCTTTAAACCTGGCAATTAGCAGCACAGTTGCTCAGTTGGCTCCCTCACAGACTGTGGGCTGGCCATATACAGTTCTGCTACCAACACGGTGCTCCAACAGATCTCAATTGCCTTAAACAAAGCCTGCCACCTACTCACAAATACACCAAGACTCACACACCTGTGAACTTTATGCCCGGGATGGCTGGCTTTAACTGAATGACAGAATCAGGTATCAAACCTGTCTATTTGCCAAAAAAGTCACATTAAATCTGCTTCCAACAGGGGTGCAGAACCTGCTAACACTGCCTATGAATACCAGACAAATCAGAAGCTCTGCCACTCAAATTTTCCAAGTGCCCAGATGCTGCACTACCATGGCACAGTGTGCATTCTCACACCGTGCACCCCTCTGGCTAAATGCACTGCCCCCTGACATCTCTGGCTCCTCAACGTTTGGTTCTTTTAAACGTAGACTGCACCAGGACCTCTTTGATACGAGTAGCTGCATGTGCCGCCGCTAAGGCTCAGCATGCAGCAAAAATCTGCCTCTAGCACTTATCTTTGCCTCTGTCATGACAGGATAGTCAACCCGCAGCACTTCGCCCACCTCCCTACACCCCCTGGCTCTGTAACCTCCATGAATATTTTTCTCAGTATTTGTGTATTTGTGCACAATATTGTACCTTGTTGTCTAATGTATCTGACATGGAACTTTTCAACGAGCATCCGCTCGCAGGTATAATCAAGAACTCAATAAATAAATAAATTAAAAATATTATTATATGTCATTCCATTTTTGTAGGATGGATTTAGAGGCCATAGAGAAGACAGACAACCCATACTGAAGTTTAGGAGAGGACTGCCATGCATTATTACAATCTGAGCCTCAGGGGAACTGTTATAACTAGCCTTGTTCGAGAACCCTGATATGGAGGTAACTGCCTTACAAATGGAGGTCACATGTAGTGAGAAATCCAATTAGGGGTCACTGTGACACCTACATAGTTAAAGGAACGGGCAGATGCAAGGATGCTTCATCATCACATATTACTGATAGGGGAATTGTACAATCTTTAACCTAGGAACCCACCAAAGAGCATAGCATGTGACTTTAATGTGTTCAGAAGAAGTCAAACTAAACAAAGAACCAGTTTTGGACAGCCTGAAGATCGGAAGACTGTTGTCTGTTGATAGCAGCTACATTATGGGAACCTGAGAGGAAGACCAAATCATCTGCATAGAAGATGGATAGTGGTGGACAGGATTAATATGGACAGAGGAGAGGCCCAAGTGTTAATGCTTGAGGGACCCCAACTATGGTGGGGGCAGGGTATAAGAGGGAGGGTCCTAACCAGACATGTTGGTAACTGTTTGACAGACAGCTTGTAAACCAGAGGAGTGTAGTGGCAGATATGCTCAGGTCTTCAAGTTTCTTGCAAAACAAGGAGGAGGAGTGGTGTACCAGGTCAAAGGCCTTATTAAGGTCAATGAAAAGCATCCATTAGCTCTCCCCTATCCATTGCTGTGGCAAAACTGGTAGAGAGTGATAGTAGAGCCATGGTAGTGCTATGGTTTCCGTGGAGGCCATGTTGAGCAGGGAAAAGAGACTGAGGGTAGAAAGGTACTCAGTGAGTTGGGTGGCAACAATTTTTTCCATGATCTTGGTGAGCATTAGGAGGCTAACAATGGGTCTGTAATTACAAATTATTTTACTATTTCCCATTTAAAAAATAGGTACAAAATGTGATGTCTTTCAGAGGTCAGGTACTGTTTGTGATGTTAGGGACATGTTAAAAATTCTAGTGATCAGAGAAGCCAAGTCATTGGCAGCAACCTTAAGAACTATGGGGTCAGTCCCAACAGAGCCAACAAATTTGGCTATGAGAAACTGCTTCAGGATCTTACACACCTAAGAGACCCTGACACTTTGGAAATAAAAGGGGGATGTTCCATATGCCTGACAATGGAAGCCAACGAGGAGACTAGGCATGTAGAAGGGATACCAGAAGTGATCAGGGAACTAGTGTTTAAAGGCATTCGCAACTGTGGACAGTTTGTTACAACTGACTTTTCCGATGTCAGTATCCATAGGGGTTAAATTATCACTCTGGCCCAAGGTCTGCTTAATATACTTCCAGAACTGCTGTGGGTTACCAATGGTGCAGTGAAGAAGGGTTTTACAGCGGCAACTTTTATTTCACCATATGACCTGTTTGCATTCATGTCTAAGAAATCTATGGTTTAACCAATCTGAGGCTGATTTAAAAGTAGTCTAACATTTGCCTCTCTTTTTTTAATTTTTGTATCATTTAACAGTTTTTATGCCCCCTCCAGACGGCCCCCATCTGTCCGACCCCCCCCAGCCCTGTCACCCTGAATTCCTTGGGCTTACCTTACTCCCGGCCCAGAAGTGGAGCCTGCGGGGAGTTGGTTGCCATCCTGCCACCAGCGATTTTTCCTCCATTTGCACCCAGGGGCCCCAGGAGTGGGCACATGCGTGTGGAGGCACGCATTAGTCCCACAGCCCCGGTAACGGCCCCTTTCCTCCCACCCCAGGCCTAGCGCCTGGTTCCTCCTGGTCCATGCTGTCCCCAGCCTCCACCAGGTTGCAGCCATCAGCCAGAGGAAGCCCTTACCCCACCCCAGAGAGGAGAGCTTGCCAATTGGCAGCTCCATCCAGCTCCACCCCCACCCCCCCGTTGCCGACCTCCGACGGCCCGGCTCGTTCCTGAACCCAGGTCACCGGCGTGCTGCGAGGTAAGGCATCCATCGCCTCAGCCCTCAGCGCCACTGGGCTGGCCTTTGCCTCTGTTTTTAAAAGGGACACTGTCAGCTTGTTGACAGATATTCCTTGTCCCTCTACTGATTGTGCCTGTTCACAGATCTCCAAAAACTAACCCTTTACAAGCCAAATGCAAGGCATAATTTCTACATAAAATTATTTTTGCACAAAAAAAGACTTACAAGCAGTCTGACCTTATGTGTTGCTGCTTATTGCTTGTCCATGACTGTGCTATGACGCTGACTCATGCGTGAATGATTTCAGTGATTTTGGGATGCATGGGGCCAGTTTTCAGATTTGTGCCTGGTAATGGCACAAGTGGTTGCGCAGCGTAACTGAGTTGCACTGGAGCAACAAAGGGATATATTCAAAAGAGATGTGCCATGGCACATCTCTACTGAATATATCAAAGAATGCATGCGGCGCAAATACAATGCCCCGACGCATCCCTCAGACAGGCCTGCATACCTGGAATGGGGATGTGCCAGCACCACTGGAGCTGTGCCAGATGCAATTTCCAGATATTCGGACCAGGATATGCAGATGGGGCCATTATGCATACAAGGCGCAAATAGGGCCATTTGCATGTCACTATGGCTCCATTTGCATGTGTTGTGCAGGGCTGGCCAGCGAAATGCACCTGACAACCTGCACAGCATGCAGTCCCTGTACCAGTGACTGCAGTAGTACCCGCTCCCCATCCTGTACCACCGTTCACCCATTTTGAATAATATATACTGCCCTGGTAGTCCAGTGGACCCCCCCCCTCTGCCCACAACCCTGATCGCTGTAAGAATTTCAGTTTCCCATCCCTGGTGGTCCAGTGGTCCTCCCCTCCCTGCCTGTAACCCCGATCACCGTAAAAATTTCAATTTCCTATCCCTGGTAGTCAAGTGGTACCCCCTTCCCTCCTGTACCACCGATCACTGTACTAATATTTATGTAAGATCCCTCGTAGTCTAGTGGTACCCCTCTCCCCTCCTGTACCTCTGATCACCCATAAAGTTAACAAATATTACCCTGGTAGTCTAGTTGTACCCCCTTCCCACCAGTAACCTGATTGCCCATAACGTTAAATAAAACATTTCCCTGGTAGTCCAGTGGCACCCCCTCACCCACACAGGACCCCCAGCCCACCCAGCTTCCCCGTCATCGGCAGACAACAAACCACTGCATACCTCTGTGGCGTGCCTGCCGAATGACAGCTTATAGTATCAGTTGCAAGCCCATGGGCTTGCAATGCATATTGTAATAGTCATTCACAGCTTTGAATATCTTGGCCATATTATTAAATAGCCATGTAATTCTATAGTAAACTGAGATCAGCAATATTAGGATTTTTGCAAAATGAGGCTAAATCATTTGAAATTAATTGTTTAAAAAGTGAAGCTTTGACTAATGGCATGTGCATCAGCATTGACACTGATGTGCATGCACAGACTCACGGCTTCATATGCTTTAACTCTCATTTTACAAAACTACTGATATTGCCAAGCTCTGTTTGCTACATAGTATTCACATAGCTATTTACATAGAAACATAGAATTTGATGGCAGATAAGGACCGCTTGGCCCACCTAGTCTGCCTATTTCCCTACCCAGTGGATAAGCTGCAGATCCTAGTTAACCAGCAGCCTACTTCTTCCTACCCGCCACTACAATTGCCTTATGTCTGTCTGATGCATTCTTGAATTCCCCCACTGTTTTTGACTCCACTACCTCCTCAGGAAGGCTGTTCTGTGTGTCCACAACCCTCTCTGTGAAAAAATACTTCTCACATTATCTCTGAGCAGTCTCCCCTCTATCTTCAAATTGTACCCCCTTGTTCTTGCACACCTCTTTTTCTGAAAGATGCTCCCCTCTTGGACTTTGTTGATTCCCTTGAGGGACTTGACAGTTTCTATCATGTCCCCCCTCTCCCTCCTCTCCTCGAGAATATACTGTACATATTAAGCTCCTTTAATCTCTCTTCATATCACATATGCCCTTAAAATCGCCAAACTTGTTCATGCACAAGTCCACAGTCATGGACTTGTGGCAAGCAGCGTTGGTGGCACATAAGGTCGGACCACTTGTAAGTCTTTTTTATTTTGCAAACACAATAATTTATGTAGAAATAATTTCTTGCATTTGGCATCTAAGCAGTTCGTTTTTGAAGATCTGTGAACAGACACAATCAGTAAAGGAGCAAGGAATATCTGTCAAAAATCTAGCAGTGTCCCTTTCATCAGAGACCACAGGGTGTGGTCCAACCATTTGGTGACTACACCTCTAATCCACCTTATGATTTGGGGAGCATGTTTATCTTGGAGGCCAGTGAATATTTATGAATGAGAGGTCTCGATTAATATCTTTGGTGACCCTTAGATTGGACCAATCTAAGCAAGCAAACTTCCTTTTTGAACTGAATACGGTCAAAGTGTGAGTAATCATGAAAGTGAATTATTTGTGGAGGAACTTTGCCAACTCACAGCAGAGAAATCCCATTTGTTCTCAGAAAACAGGCTTTTAAAAGGAAATGTTCATGTCCCTTAAGCTAATGGGGCCCTGAGGTCCTGATTAAAAAATTCAGAACAGTAAACAATTGTTTCGCCACTTTTTGTGCAATAGACTTAATATCTGTTTGATCCTGCAGACCCCCACTCTCCTTAATGGCAGCCAGGGACCCATGCAACTGAGCCTTTGATGGCACAAGCAACAAGGTCAACCGTGGGGGTCATCCACAGTACATGTCAACCGAGGAAAATACAGTTTAAAACTGATGCAGCAGGAAAGGGATGCTACAGCTGTATGGTTGTGATTCATTGTAGTTTATACAGGTAGAGATGCAGATAAGACATACAAAGTGTTATTTGCTGACTTCTTTCCATTGTGTACAGGTTTTAAGGTTCACATGCTTATGTTATATGTACATCCACATTCTGCGGTTGTACACCGGTTATATTACAGTCCTTATAATTAAATTATTAAAAAAAGATGCAGCAAGTGAGAAGCAGGCATACCTACAGATGCAAGGAATAGGTTACATTTCGAAGAGAATGAATTCAAGACAATATACAGAAGCATGATCAGAACTGAACTTGCTGCTCTATTGCAAATGGTAGAACAGTAGTGCCCTTACTCAGCTTCCATCAAAATAATGACACTCCTGAAAAAGGCAGTGCAGAGAGGGTCTTAAAATTGAAGACAATTTATTTTAACATCCTAAAAAACATAGCATTACATAAAGTACGAAAGTGTCAAAAGTCGCATGCAACTTATACAAACACGAACACTCGCCAGCCGTGTGTGTGTGGAGGGGGTATGTAAGTGTGGTGGGTGTGGAGGTTGCTGTTACAATAAGGTGGGCTTATATTCAGGTACATGACATAATGGTGTTACAGTGTGTTATGACTCTTAGTTTACACACATAATGAATATTATACAATGGCAAGAAAATTTCCTGGACTCTGATTGGTCAATGTGTAGCCTGAGACAGTGATGTTATTACACAATAACATCACTGTATTGATTCTGGATGATATGGATGATCATCCTTATGCTATGACTGATGACCATTTGGATTCCTTAAAATCATTTTTTTTTAATTTTGTATGACAACGAGCCATTGTATATAGCAATAGCACTCTAGGGATGTGTGTTATCATATGATAATGTCACTCCTGGTGGTGGAAGCACTCGGCTTCACCTTGTGCTTCAACCCACCCCAGGAGTGACGTTATTACACGATAACACACACCCTGTCGTGCCTTATTGCTTAATTATTTCCTATTTACTAGTTATCTTCCCCGGGGTGGGGTTAATTCCATTGGGTCTTATTCAGAGTCCCTAGCCTGTTACTGTACATACAGTAGTTTTATTATATACTGTCACATTTTTGAATGCTGTACATATTGGGATGCAGGATCTCATTTGCATGGGGGTTCTTGACAAATTAAATGACATTGGGCTAATATTGTATGATTTGTGGAAATGAAGGTATGTTAGCACTCTTGTCTCACATGCATAGTGTACATTCACATCTAACTAGTTATTTTACCCTGGGGAGGGTGAATGTTTTATTTCATTGTGGTCCTATTCAGAATCCTTGGACTGTTACTGCACATATAGTAGTATGATTATATAGTGTCACATTTTTGAACTCTGTACATCTTAGGATGCATGATCTCTTTTACTTGGAGATTTGTGACAAGTTTGATTTCTTTGGGTAACAATTGAAGTGATTGATGTGCATGATGGTGCATTAGGACTCGTGTGTGTGTGTGTGTGTGTGTGTGTGTGTGTGTGTATTGTATATATCTCCTTACAACTAGTTATCTCTCTCCCGGGGGGGGGGAATTTAATTCCTATGATTTCTTTTTCAGATTCCTTAGACATTTTCAGTAAATCAAGTTGTTATATTATACACTGAGAATTTATTGAAATCTGTACATATCAGGTTGCATGGTCTTAGTTTCTTAGTGGTCCTTGACAAGCAGCTTTTTGTTTGGCTCATATACCGCCAATTTATATTATCATGTCTAAACTCCTGTTACAACATTAAAGGCCTTGAGGTTTATGGAGCATAATAACCAGTTTGAGAGTATAGTTGGGTAATGTTTCCAGCTAAGTTTTACATTCCATATAGTACGAAACTATTGCTCACATCAGGTAAACTTTACTTTAAACCCTTTGTATACCATGAATATTTATTTTTTGTAGATCTGTTTTGTGGGGCTTGCTTTTAACTTACAATTATGTCACATTTTAGCATGTCTTTAATTTGAGTGGGTTTTGCTTTTCATGAACTGTATTCTTACACTGGGACACTCATAATTGGGTTATACAGCCTCTGCTCGAGATGTTCTTATCTTACTCTGATAGGGTATCTCTAAGTCATATTAATTTATGTGCATTGTACTCCTGCTTGTTGTTATGTTCTAAGCACATCTGACCTTTAGGCCCTCCCGGCTGAAGCTGAACTGGTATTATTCAGCTTCTCCGACATTTCTTCTGTTACTTTTTAAATGAGTATTTTAAACCATTGGGAATTTTTTCTGGGTTTCTTTCTGCATGATCTGGGTGTTAAAAGTATGGGATTTTCTAAATAACTGTCATTAAGCTTCCAAAGAAGGATTGGGTTGGTCTGAAAACTAAAGCACTTTGTTCTTTTTGGCCCTGTCCACACTGCAGCCTGAAAACCCTTCTGTAACATTACAGAGGGTGTAAACTGCATCCGAATGGTTGCGTTACACTGGTAACGTCACAGCAGGCATTTCAACTGCTATAGAAACCTGCCAGAGATGGTTTCTACAATGGTTACAGAAACGGTCACAGGGCTGAATGGTACCGCCGCCGCTAAATGCACGACTGCGTAGCCCCAGTCAGCCGCTAGACCAGCAGGCAGTGCACCACAGAGGGGCACATGGGAGGCAAATGAACAAGGAAGTGCTCAGAAGGCAGAGAGGCATGCGAGGACTGGAACCACTGCAGTGAGGTAAAAATGGTGCAGGGCAGTGCCTGCACAATGTCAGAGGCACAGAGCCCAGATCCGCTGGGTGCACGCACCTGAGAGAGGTGCAGCCTGGAGGCACAGTGTGCCAATAGGGGGTGCTGTCTGCATCAGCAGTACATGAACTGTGAGGAGGGAAGAGCGCTGGTGCCCAGGGCAAACAGCAGGCACATACCATAGGGAGGCAGCAACAGACACCAGCACTGTGTGCCAGAGGTGCGAAGGGGGCCCCAACAGCTGCCACAACACACGACCAGCCCCCAGAGGACAGCAGTGCCAGAGCACATCACACCAGCACCACTGCAGAGTGACCCCATCCCCCAAGCACCACCTGTGACTGGTGGAGAGTCGACAGGCCTGTGCCAAGCAGTGATCACAGCCGCACGCCACCCTGACCACCAGCAGGACCATGTCAGATCATGGCGCCACCTGTTCAGATGAGGCACAAAACTCCTGGTGGAGTTCTGGACCAGGAGAAGGTGCAGGCAGAGCTAGCCAGTGCAAGGCACAACATGAAGGTCTATCAAAAGGTATCGGACTACCTGTTCAGGAATGGGGTGGAGCGGACGGCAAAGCAATGCCGTGACAAGATAAAGCAACTGAAGGTGTGGTACCATAAAACCAGGGATAGCAACAGACGCTCGCGGGGTGCGTGTGAGGTGTGCCCCTTCTATGACACATTGGATATCATAGTTGGAACATGGCCTACCACCGAACCAGCGTTCATCCTGGAGAGCTCACAGGTGGCCAGCCCTGAACTAGACACGGAGGAAGATGGGGACACCACCGGGGATGCATGCCCGCACCTGGGGAATGAAGACAATGACGATGTGCAGTGGGAGTGCCCCGACACAGGTACGTGCACTGTGTAATGTGTATGCTGGGATATGGCATGCCGGTGGAGGTGTATCCTGGGCACGCGGCACATGGTGATAGGCATGGTATGGGTGGTGGCACAGGTGCACTCGAGGGAGTTTGCATGTGGCACCTGTGGTGTACGTAGGCACATAGGTGCATGGGGGAAAGGGGCATGGGGCTGGGGTTGGCCGTGGTGGGTGGGGGTGGGGTACCTACATGTGTGTAATGGTGACAGGTGTGTTCTGCCATTCCAGGGCAAGACCCCGGTGAGGGGACATCGGTGGACACCGACGCAGCAGAGGCCTCCCCAGTGTCCTTGGCCCTGCAGGACATGATGCCAGGAACCTCTAGTGATGGCTCCACTGCGGGAAGAGGCAGCCATGCGTAGCGGCAGGGTGACCAGTTACCCCTGGTGAACCTCAGGAAGAGAAAGTCGAAGACAGCACGGATGGCAGACGTACTTGGGGCGGTGCTGGAGCCAACGCATAGAATGATGCAGGAGCACCACAGGGAGCTGATGGACCTGGAGAGGGAGCGGGCACGGGAGGAGAGGGCATTGGAGGAGTGGTTACAGAGACAGGAGGCAGAGCAGACACAGCGGTTCTTCACACAGATGGTCCAGTTACTGGCCATGCAATGCCAGCAGCCACCTCCTGCAGCTGCACCGCAATGGCCGGGTGCCTGCCCCATGGCGCACACCACCGCAGCCCCAACCCCTGTGCCCTGTTCCCCCATGGGTGTGCCACCATGCCAATGGCCACTGAGACTGTCAGTGGCATGGCCGACCCTGCCATCATCCATCCGTCCACCACTGGCAGACAGACAGGCTACATGGCACAGCCAGCCACCACCAGGATGCATCCCCACTGCTATGCCAACACCCCGCAGGTGTGACACCCCACTACAGGGTGCTGTGTACATGGGTGGTGTCACTGCCCCCACCACCCTGCCGCCCACATCCAAGGCAACACTGGCTGGCGCCAGCATGACACAGCAGTACCCCACAGGTGTCATGCCAGCCACTTCTGGCCTGCACACAGCACCCCAACCCCCGATGCATGGTGCCGCTGCTCTGCACAGTGTTACCCCCTTGGATCCCACAGCAGGCATGCCCAGCTTCACACAGGACCTGTACAGTGACGGGTTCCAGTAGACCACCCTGTGATAACCCATGCGGCATGCAGGGGTTGGCTGACTGGTGCATCCCACTGGTTGCCACCCGGGACTCCCTGTTTGATTTCCCTCCTACGTTGGTGACGCCACTTGGGTCTGCCCAGTGACAACAGTCCCTAGTTCATGTTGGCACAGAGGTATGTGCCGACTGTGGCACTCAGTTGCACAGTGCAATTCTTGGGTCGCAAGCACTGTTGTGTGGTGTCTCTGCAACATGCCGTGTCAGGGGTTTCAATACAGTATGGCCACACGGGTGCCTGGGTTAGGGCACCACCTGTGCATGGTTATCTTTTTCTTTGGTTCGGGTAACAGTACAGTGACCCACACGTAGGTTTCTTTATATGTTGGTGTACACCGCTGCCCATATAGTGGCCCGGCCTTGTGTATTGCATTGTTTGTTCACATGACAGTGTCCGTTTCCTCTGGGGATATGTGGTGTTACTCAGCCATGCACATGGTCCACTTCATGGCCATGCTGCCGCTGCACATTGTTTACTTGTGTTATTGCCACCAGAAGCCATGGCGGCGTTGGACTAAAGGCTGTCTTGTGTCACCATACCGTGTTGCTGGTTTGCTTGGGCGGTGTGCATGCATGCGCACATTGCTTTCTGGGGCACAGTGGGGCTTCCAATTCCATGGGTTGCTGGTGTGGGGGCTCTGGATGTGTGGCCTGGCTGCACAGTGTATGCTAGGGCACACAGCTTGCATTCAGTGGCAGCGGGGCGTGGTATGCCATTTCCTGGTGGTGCGCTGCATGCCTGCCTATGGGACGCAGCGGGGTCCCTGTACCCGGCATGTGTTGGTGCATCGCTGCACACCTTCATGCCATGTGTAGGGGCCTCCCCTCATTTCGGTTCCACACCTTCACCTGCTGCACACCCTTGGTCCTCCACGGGTGCCACTGGGCACACATTACTGTAGGACACTGTGGCATGTTCTGCCACACTCAGTGTGCCCTGTGTACACTGGCAGCCGGGTTATCATTCAGGTGGGTTTCTGTCTTCACAGCTGTCTTCCCCAGGTGCACCATGGGATGCACTCCACATTACAGGAGTTGGGTGCACACACTGTTCACATCTCAATGCGGACAGGCTGTGCCATTTCCCAGACCATTTTTACACCTGTTCCCTGGCAGTGTGGACACGCTGTTACGTTAGCAGCCTGTAACGGTTTGGAACCATTTCAGCCTTGCTGGGTGTAGTGTGGACAGGGCCTTTGTTACATCTATGCTGGTCCAATAAAAGGTATCAAATCAGTTGCTTCTGGATTTGTGAAATAGGGAAATCGTCACCTTTATAAGACCTAGTAATCACTTTAATATATATTTTTTTTAGCACGAATGACAAACAGAACTATATTTGCAGCACTTAATGTTATACACAATCCGATGCACATATTTTCATTTAAATGTGGCTGCCTCCAATATCACTTTATTTGCCATCTTTCTTATGCATACCAGCTTCCTGATATAACCTCGAGAGATATATGAAAAGGAAAAGGGGAAATTGTTTAACCAGGAAATGCACACTAAGCCAGAGCTTGTTTCCAGTTGTGACCTGAGAGCACAGGGAAGTAAAATGACTTGCTCAGGGTCACACAGTATGCAAGTGGAGGCTGATGGGATTCAAACTCAACTCTCCAGGTTTGCAGCTTGGTGCTTTTAACCACAGCATTATACTGCCTCACGGTATAGATAATTACAATAATGCCCAACAGGTGTGTACAGGTGGATAACGCCACACCTCAGGTGGTTGGGCATGAGGCCGCAGGCCGAGTGCGTCCAGCAACTGAGGTGTGACGTTATCCCAAATGACACATACTCTGGAGGGCATTATTGCAATTATACAATGGCTTGTTGTTATATATAAAATAACAAAAATTATTTTAAAGAATGTTTTTATTAGTGTGGAAAAATATTTTTGTTTCTTAAGAGGAGATGCAAAAAAAAGAGAGCAAGCTGCTCCATAATGATGAGCATAGACCCGTGATGTTGTACTGGGATAACATCATGGGTCTAGCCCAAGACTGACCAATCAGAGTCCAGGATTTTTTCTTGCCATTGTATAATATACATTTTCTGTTTTGGTTCAGACCTGTATCCACTCACCACATGCAGCATTTCTCTTGCAAAGTTTTTTTTTAAAATACTCTATTACACTACATGAAGTCTTGAATGTCTGAGCAAGAGCTCTTATTTATAGCCAATCTTAATTTAATAAGTCAATGTACAGTAAAGGGGGGAAGGGGCTTGTTTAACCAGGAAAGGCACACTAATCCAGAGCTTGTTTCCAGTTGTGACCTGGGAGCACAAGGAAGTTACGTGACTTGCTCAGGGTCACACAGTATGTAAGTGGGAGCTGATGGGATTCAAATCCAGGTCTCTAGCTTTGTAGATCAGTGCTCTTAACCACTATGCAATACTGTTACTTAGTAAGAAAAATACAGTCTTTCTGTCTGAATCTAAAAGAAGTCACATTTGTTATATTAAAAGTAGTACAATATGTAAACTTGCCCCTCCAGCAATGTCATGTTGTGCGATTGCTGGTAAGATTTTTTTTTGTTGGGGCCTGATGGCTTCGTCCCCAAACCCACCTACCACTCCCCAATCACCGTAGTGCTGGCGTGTGAGACCCCCAGCCTCTGCCAGGGTTCCCATTGTACTGGACACTCTTCCCCCCCTTTCCCGGAGAGGGGGAGCAGTCCGCAGGATGCTCAATCCCTCCCCCCCCGGCCAGCCCTTCGACTCCCAGGTCCGTCCCTGAACCCGGGATGTCAGTGCTGCAGATGGACACCTTGCCACTGCGCTGGTGGGCCAACTTGCTGGTAAGATCGGGAGACAGTATAGTGCAGTGATTTAAGGATCTGATCGGCAAATCTGGAGACCTGGGTTTGAATCCCACAGCTCCCACTTGCATTTTGTTTGACCCTGAGCAAGTCACTTAACTTCCCTGTGCTCCCAGGTTGCACTTATAAACAAGTTTTCAGCTTAGTGTGTCTCACCCGGTTAAACAATTTGGGGGAAAAAAAAAAGATTTAAAATAGCCTACTGTTTTAATTTTCACTAAGTCTTTATGCGTTACTGGACTAGGGGCACCATGACCATTTCACACCTCAGAGTAAAGGTTCAAAGCATAGCTCATATTTGCTAAACACGTGTGTGTGTGTGTGTGTGTGTGTGTGTGTGTGTGACAGATAGATTGTCCAGTTGAGAAGCACCGCCCTGTTTTCAGTGGAGTAATGTTTCTTATGTTATAAAGTCTGAATAACACATGAATGGTAGGTAATAATTTCACACTTTTAAAATCTGGTACTTCCCATTTCTGCATATTTTGTTTCGATGAAATTATGTTAGGGGTTTGTTCACTTAGAGCAGCAGTATTTGTTAGTCAACATTAATTTTATTTTTTAGCAAAAGATGCATTGCATTCATCATCAGTATATTTCTAACTATCTCATATACTTAAAAGCACATTCTATAACTATACAGTATTTGTAAATAATGGCTCAAGACATTAGAATGGCTGCCACTGGCAATACTTAATCTCTGTGGTTGACAATATCTTTTACTGTTATATTATGGTGTATATCGAAAAATGGTTTGTGAAAAATGCCCGTTATACCATAACAAATGCCCTTCCAATTTTTTTCCAATTAAAAAGTTTATTGAGTTTTTTCCATAAATACAAACAATAAGAAAAAACATATATTCATGTAGACACATATCAAATTAAATGAAAAAGTGATATTATACATTTGAGATTAAGTAAAAAGATAATATTAATTTGAACTCTAAATTAATAGTACATAGAGATTGAAAATCTCAAGAGCAAAAACTTGTAATCTCCCTTAACAGTCAAAGAACACTTATAAAGACATGAAGGTAAAGAAGGGTTTCCATAGTTCATTGAATTATCTAATTTATTTGAGATAAGGTAACTAATGCGTTCATTATTAGCAATGATCCCTATGGAGTCTAATAGCTCTCTTAAGGTCGGGACTCTAAAAGATTTCCAATTTTGAAGTAATAATCTTTTATATGCTAATACCAAATCTAATAACCAGAGTTGAATAGGTCTAGATAAAAATAGTAACAATGAGGTGTCACCCAGTATGAAAATAAGTGGTGAAAATGGGATTTGTACATTTAAGATCCTTTGATATAGTGGGTGGGATATTCAGAAGAGTTGCGCCTGGCGCAATACAGTTGCGCCATGTGCAACCCACTGATGCGCCCCGGCGCAATATTCAAAAGGAGATAGTGCGTGGCACAAATCCCGATGTGCTGGAGCGCATCAGTAATGTATGCGGCGCAAATTGGTGGGGCATGCCCATGCATGCTCTGCACATCCTGATATTCAGCCCGGGATATGCTGAGCAAATGCAGGCGCAACCTCTACCTGTGCCACACACAGTTGAGCCAAGAAAAACAGGAGCAACAGCTGGCCACCCACAGGTGAGCCACCGTATTGCAGGGCACAACACGGCAGTTATCAGCTGTGGGTGGCCACCGAGCTCCTGTGGCACCGTCCGTCGTGGTAGCACCCCACACACCCGATCACGGGCATATGTTTTGAATTAAATACATCCAATATCCCTGTTGGTCCAGTGGACCGCTTCCAGCCCGATCGCGGGCATAAGTATAAAATAAATGTCCAATATCCCTGGTGGTCCAGTGGACTGCTTCCAGCCCAATCATAGGCATCAGTATAAAATAAACGTCCAATATCCCTGGTGGTCCAGTGGACTCATTCATTCGCTGGATTCATTCACATATCTGGACTGTGTAGTACGGTACGGTCTGCATGCCCATTGGCCCATGCTGTGGACCAATGGGCGTACAGTCATACTGTACACAGTCAATCAGTGGGCGGCCAGGCGGCTTGCGGGCGGAGAGCTGTCGCCCGCCGCTGATGGGGAGGAGCGGGGTGGTGGGGCTCAGTGGGCAGGTGGGGAGGGGGTACCGCTGGACCACCAGGGATAATTTTAATATTGTCTTTATTACATATGCCCACGATCGGGCTGGAAGCAGTCCACTGGACCACCAGGGATATTGGACAGTTTATTTAATTCATATGCTCGCAATCGGGCTGTAAACGGTCCACTGGACCACCAGGGATATTGGACATTTATTTTATACTTATGCCCGCGATCGGCTGGGAGTGGTCCACTGACCACCAGGGATTTTGGACAGTTTATTAAATTCATATGCCCTCGATCGGTGTTGTAAGCACATTGTCAGTGGGGGCAGGGGCGTTGGTCCCGACGGCTGCTGCCTGGCAGGGTACCAGGCACAAGTCACTGGGGATCAGTGCACCTACATGCAAATGGGGCCATGATGATGATGTGATAATGGCCCCATTTGCACCTTACGTACATTATTGCTCCATTTGCATGTCCACCACTGAATATCGCGGTTGCTGCGCCTAGCGCAACGGCACTTGCGCTAGCGCATTCCCCTGCTCCTCAATGGCCACTTGCGCTGGCACAGTGCCACTGCACCGTGCGCAATGCAGGTGGCCACAGTGCCATATTCAACGGTGTGGAGCCATGGCGCAGCACCGTTGAATATCACCCAGGCCACGCCCTGGCGCATCCCAGTTGTGCTGCGCCTGGCTTGCGCCACTGCCTGGCGCAGTTCTGAATATCCCACCCAATGAGAGTAATTTTTCCATATGGAAATTATTCTTGGACAATGCCACAACATATGACCTAATGATGCTGATAGAGTGTTGCACTTCCAACAAGTTTGATTGTGAGAATTTAACATTTTGTTCAATCTCATTGGGGAAAAATACTATCTATGTAGAATTTTGAATTGGGTGAGTCTCCCATTCCCTCTCTACTACACTTATAAGCATTTTACCAGTAACGTTCCCAGCCTTGATCAGAGATAGTGACATTTAAATCCTTTTCCCAGGATGTTTTGGCTGAGGAAGTTACAGCAATGTCACAGTCTGAGAGAACGTTATATAAAAAACGTGAACCTCTCGTCATCCATGCAAGTTTTAGGATTTGTTCCCAATCTGAACCTTTCATATCAAGAGAATGAGAACTAGAAATATATTTAGTAACATTCTGTCTTAATTGTAGATATAACCAAAAATCTAGCCTGGGTATGTGAAACTTTTCTCTAATCTCTTTAAAGGAGAGAAAGATTTTAGTTTCAGGATTCAAAAGACCTCCCATTTGAGTTAGTCCAGCTTTGTACCAAAACACATTTTTAAATTGTGTTCCACTGCATGAGAGATTTGGATTTTCCCAGATAGGGGCTAGCTCCAGGGGTAAATTACCTGGTTGAAGTTTATCAGCAACTGATTGGAATAACCAACAGGTGGCAGGAATAGTGGGATGAGATTTAATGCATGTAAGAAGAGGCCAAAAAAGAATGCCTATTAGTCTGTACGGTCTAACTAACTCTAATTCTGTAATTAGTTACAATGGCATTTTCTCTGAGTTGTCTCTAAATAACCACAGTGCTGATTGTTTGAAAAAAGGCCCAATGATATCCTTGCCACCAAGGATAATTAAACTCCCCCACTTTCCAAGGGGCTGTTAGTTTTGTTATACTTAATCTAGGGGGTTTATTATCCCAAATGAATTGTAGAAACATTTTGTCAAGTTTTTTATACCAATCTTTATGTAATTTAGTTGGTAAATTATTAAGTACATAAAAGAATTTTAGGTGCAAGAATCATTTTAATTGAATTAATCTTACCCCATAGGGAAAGAATAGGTTTTGACCATTTTCCAAGTTCTGTTTGGATAGAGTCAACAAGTATAGATAAATTACCTTGTACCATTTTTGGAATAGAATTGAAGATTTGTAGTCCCACATAATGTATCCATGTATCCTTACAAATGCAATTAAGCTGTGTTTTTAGATTTAAGACGTCTTGCCTAAAGGTCTGAAGAATAATAGCCTCAGATTTGTCCCAATTCACTGATGGCCCTGAAATCCCAGCATATTTATTTATTTATTTTTTTATCATAGAAGGTTTTATTGAAGTTTTTTCAATTTTTAAGGTGGTACACCTCATACAGTAAATACATTATTTTGCCATATAAAACAGTGCTGACACAGAGTACAAAATATGTATATCACATATGACAATATTATACAAGCAATAGTAAGGAACAACAGCGGTGTCAGAGAAGGTAAAGGACAAAACATTGTTAGAATCATAGCAGTGCTAGCTATAGCTACCCATGTATCAATAATTAGAGATAAAGCCACTATACAACTATGATGATGTTAGTCAGGGAGGATTTCCCAGAGGGGGACGGATTTTACAAAGTGAAGAATGTAAGTAGGCTTCCCATTTCTTGAAAAAATAGTCCAACTGGCCTCAGTGTGAGTAAGAGAGACGCTCCATAAGAGCCAAGTGAGCCAGAGCTGTATACCGCATATGAATGGTTGGATTAGCAGGTTGCCTCCAGTGCATTAAGAGCAGTCTTTTGGCCTCCAACAGTGCCAGCATGATCCATTCTTTATGCACCCTAGATAGGAGGGTTAACCGGAGGAGTCACCCAATAGTAGTTTGGGATCTAAAGGTAAATCCTCAATGCCTAGGACCCTGGAACACTCATGCACTATAGTAGACCAAAAGGCCACTATCAGGGGCATGTCCACAATATATGGAGTAAGTTAGCGCCTGGTTGTTGGCATCTCCAACACTTGGAGTTAGTCAGGAGCCCAGCTGCATGTAGAACAGCTGGGATTCTGTACCACTCAAAAGAGAATCTTAAGTTGTAAAAATGGCTTTTGGAATCTCTATACCCTTTATGTGGATCCTTGAGGTAATGAGACCAAGCCCTAGCAGAGATGGCTATACCCATATCTGCTTCCCATTTGACCCTACAGTGTTCAGTGGGTTTATCTTGAGAGTCTCTCCAGGTGGCATAGAATTTGCCTATGCAGCCCTTAGAGGAGGGGGACTTATGTAGAGAGGCAAGCCACGTCCATTTGTTATGCTGCTTATATTGAGAAACAAGGTCGTTGATAATACTATGTATTTGAAGGCACCGCCAAAAATCATTGTTAAGAAGGCGGAATTTTTGTTTAAGCTAATTAAAAGATAACAGGGTATCTGAGTCAGGTAGCATTAAATCTTGTACATAACAGATTCCTTTAGCTTCCCAGGATGGCCATTTAATGGGTTGTCGCCCGAGGGTGACATAGTTGTTCTGCCAAAGCTCAGCATACCATAATGGGGGGGCAAGCTTCTTTAGGTGTATGGGATAGAGTCATAATACGCTGCCAAGTGTATCGAGACTCAAGTAAGACGGGGGGGCGGTCCCTTGTTGGACAGCCCGCCTGATCCTAGCCGGGACCTAAGTGGGGTAGAGAACATCATGTTGGATTCAAGGGTTACCCATAAAGGAGGAGAGGTACTGGAGAGTGTAAACCATTTTGTGACTTGAGCAGCTACACTCGCAATATCATAATCCTGGAACCAGGGGACACCTAGGTCCCCCCTGGACCAGTGTGCTCAGAGTTTGTGTTTCCTCCATCTATGCACTTTTTCATCCCAGAGAAAGGAAGTTACCAACATCTCAAGGGAGGAGAATACTTTAGGAGAAAGGTGGACTGGAAGGTTATTGAACAGATATGTGACTCTAGGGAGAAACATGCGTGGCAGCCACTTTACCTGGTAATGATAAGTGTAGTTTGTGCCATCTCGCTACCGCTGTAGTCAATTGCTTTAAGAGGGGGTAAAATTGAAGGTTCAAGGTCCACCCACTTAGCAGGAATATCAGTTCCCAGGTAGGTAAATCCTTGGGGGACCCAACTCAGTTCTGTGCCCCTTAAACAATCCTGCGTACACATTGTATTAAGAGGGGTCAACGTGGTTTTCCGCTAATTAACCTGTAACCCAGATAGAGAGGCAAAATCCCAAAGAACTGACAAGGCTGCTGGGAGAGACTGCTGAGAGTGGGATAGAGTAAGTAGCAGGTCATCAGCATATGCTGGTACTACATATGACTTACCATGTGCTGAGATGCCTGACAGACCTTCAGCATTAGCCAATGCTCTAATCAGCGGGTCCAGGGTGACTAAAAAGAGAAGAGGGGACAAAGGGCATCCTTAATGAGTCCCCCTATAGAGTGGGAAGGAAGGGGAAATATCTGAGTTCATTAAGACCTTGGTTAAGGGGGCGTTATAAAGTGTCGAGACCAAATGACAAAATTGGGGTCCAAAGCCATAGATATGAAGAACTTCATGTAAATAATTCCATTCAATAGAGTCGAATGCTTTAGCAAAGTCAATTGCTAAAGCAGCCATAGGAATCTTGGCCTTGGACGCCAACCATTTCAAATTAAGTAGTAGCATTGTATTATCAGATCCCACCTTTCCTGGCATGAACCCCACCTGGGCCTGGTTTATTAGGGAAGTAAGGACTGTGCGCATTCTGGTAGCTAAGATCTTGGCCAGGATCTTAGTGTCTAATGGCAATAATGATATAGGGTGAAAATTAGCACAATTAAGGGGGTCAGTAGATTTCTTAGGCAGGAGCGTAATAAGATCTTCTTTCATCGTGGTGGGAAGGGAGCCTGAGGCATGGGCATCCTGCAGTGCTAACAGCAGTGGCTGGGTGATCTCTTGTGACAATGACTGATAAAGTTCAACCGTCATCCCGTCTGGTCCGGGGGGCTTTCCTCTGTGCCATCTGGGAGAGGGCCTGCTGTATCTCAAGAGCAGTGATTGGAGCGTCAGAGTGGCTTGTTTGGGTAGCAGAGTAGGTATTGTAAACCGTTGGCAAAACTTGTTGAGGTTTTGGGACAGCTGAGTGGGTGACTGGGAGGCTTAGGATTTGTATAATGATTGGTAAAATAGCTTCATGGTCTCATTGATACCTACAGGGTCAGTAGTAATTGAGCCTGAGGTAGTATGGAGGGCATGAATTTTGACAGAGGCCTGTTGCTTACGCAACTGGAAATCAAGAAGCTTACTGCCTTTGTCCCCTCCCTCCCAATAGGAGTGTGTAAATCTTATCAGGAGCCATTCTGCTTTGTTGTGTAACAGGGCATTAATTTGGTATTTAAGCCCTACTATTCTACAAGTCAGGGCTACATCCCTGGCAGCAGCAGGTGAGGCTTTAAAATGCTTTCCTAGGCCCTTCAGCTCCAGTTGCAATGCCTCCAGAGATTTTTTGAGGGCTTTGTTTCGGTGGGCTGCAAAAGCTATAATATGACCCCTAAGAGTGGTCTTAAAGGCCTCCCATACTGTCCCCAGGGATACACCACATGCTAAATTAAGAGCAAAATAATCTTGAGTAGCTTTTATCATGGCTTGCTTGAATTCCGGGTCCTTAACTAATAAAGGGTTACATCTCCACCTTGTACCAGTAGGCTGGTGTCCTAGGGGGTATAGGTAGTGAGAACAGGTGCGTGGTCTGAGATAATAATACTGCCTATGGAGTTGTGAGAGACTCCCCCTGAAGCTGCATTGTTTGCCAACCAGTAGTCAATGTGACTATGTACCCCATGGACAGCAGAAAAGTAGTAGTAGTCTCGACCAGTAGGATTGTCATGCCTCCAGACATCAATTAGGCCCCATTCTGCCTGCAAATCTTGTAAGGCAGCTTGAGCTCTGGGGTGCATTTGTGGGGTGGGTTTAGACTTATCTAAAAAAATATTGGATACTAGGTTAAAGTCTCCTCCCAGTATTAGGGGAGTAGCAGTGTTGTGTTGTTCTAAAGTAGAAATGGCTTAGTTTAAGCTAGGAAAAAAGTCCACCTGATCTGAATTAGGGGCCTACACATTCCCTAAGATCAGTTTCCCAGTAGGGGAGGACAATTTAACCAGGATCCATTGGCCTTGAGAGTCAAATCGGGACTCTTCTACCACACACGCGCTGGACCGCCAAATGAGAATAGCAACTCCTTTGGATTTTGACGTGGCGGAACTAGCATGAATAGCCCCAACCCAAGACTTTTTAAGCCAGGGAACAGATCTACTAAGAAGAAGTGTTTCTTGTAAAAGGGCTACATTGGTATGAAGGGAGCGGAGATACTGTATGACCTTAGTACGCTTAATGGGATGATTGAGACCTTTAACATTCTATGATGCCAAATGTAGGCCTTGGACCTGAGAGGCAGCCATGATGGGATACAGGTAGGAAATATCAGGTACTTACCCCTTATAGATGGGAGGAGTAGGGGAACCAGGAGGTGTAACTCAGTAAGTTTCAAACCTGATTCTTGCTACTAGTCGATTGTTGATGGGTATCAGGGAGGTATAACTGCACCGCTTTGCAAGGAAGATATATAGGGTGTACCAGACAGGGAACAGATTAAATACCAAATGAGAACTTGTAACAGAGATTACACACAGTCTGCAAAAAGACAAAAAGAAGAGAGTTGAGGAACAACAATACAAACAGTAAGAACCATAACACAAGTGATGTAGTCCCACCTAATTCAGAATATCTGATTGGTAGGAACACTGCAACAATTCTAACAGTGCACTTACGCTAAGAGCAAAAAAAAGCTGTGGTGAAAGAAGGTACAGAGAAGAGTGTATCTCAGCTACGCAGCTTCCACGCTTGGGAGAGGAGAAGCCAACCCAGTAACTCACTTTTCCTCATCCATTAACAATCTCCGAACCCAGCGCAACTCCGGGAGTTGGGGAGCAATTGGGGAGGGAAGAAGAGGGAAAGGGTGGGTTGGGTACCACCCCACTTGAATAATATAAGGGCCGATTAATTAGCAGCCCCACACTATTCAGTACTATCAGACAAGGTAGCAGTTGTAGTTGTGCCTGAGCGACCAACTGCAACATAATCACATATTAAGGATTGATAGTAATATTGGCAGTATGACTTGCATGCAAATTCCTACATAATGAGGAGTCAGGCGGAAAACCCAACCTTCCAATCACATGCAGCTTTAGAAATAAACAACTAGAAAAATGAAAACGCCATAGAAGAGATGGTACAGAACTATTACAAGGGTCAGCCAGAGGGGTCTGTATTACTATTTGGAAGCAACTGAGGAGTGTTTTGAGAGTCCAGGGGAGCCTTTACAGGGTCTGAAGATATTGTGAGGACAGCAGCAGCATACGTTTTTTCCCCAGGTTTAAGCTTCCCCGTAAACTCCACCGCTTCAACTAACGAGGAGTCCGTATGTCAGCCCAGTCCATGGAGAGTGTATTGTCTGAAGGTGAAAGATCAGGATGTGGAGAATGGCCGTCCACTGACGTCACAGAAGAATCATCCCAGGTATCTTTGCAGGAGGTGCCTTCTCTTGTGGTTCCACTAATAGCTGCTGGCCACTTCTCAAGCATTACCTATGGCGTGGAGTAGTCCCTGTGGATCTGGGGAGGAATTTTTGTTCAGCGGAAATCATAGGCTTAGGTGTAGCTAGGAGATTGTACGTAGTAGAGTCCTAGCCCTGGGGAATCATTAACAGAAGGACTTGTTCTGTTGCATAATGGTCCCCGGGACATCCCACCAGAAATAAAGTTCCTAGCAGTTGCAGGTGAGACAGATGCATCCCATAGCCTTCTGGGAGATATAGGCTGAAAGAGGTAGGTTAGGCCACAGCTTGGAAATCCAACTACACTTAGCTGGACTGTCTGCAGTACCCCCTCCCTCTTTGGACATCAGGAGTTGGGTGAGTTCTCTAAATCTGTAATGGAAGTTGTGTGCAGCCAAAATTTCTTCAAGGGACCATAGGCACGCTCATTTGCTCACTGTGTCCTGCGCAAAGTCTCTATAAAAGAAATAGATGCTGTTTGCCACCCGACTTCACCCAGGTCACGGGCTGCCCATAGGATATGCTCTTTAGTGGAATATCTAAGGAAATATGCCACTATGGGCCTTGGTGATTGTGCTAGTTTATCTTTCTGTCCAGTAATACGGTGGGCCCGTTTGACCTCCACTGGGCCTCTCCATCTCTCCCCCAGTACCATGGGAAAAATTTCATTAAGGAACCTCTCCATAGATGCCCCCTCAGATCCCTCTGGGATGCCTATAGTCCAAAGATTGTTGCATCGCCCCCTATTCTCTTGGTCCTCCACTCTGGCTAGTAGAACCCCCAGTTTTTCATCTTGCATCTGCACTTTTTGCTTTAAATGCATTTGTTGTTGTTCTAGGGTTTCCACCTGCTGCTCCGCCACATTTAGTCGATCTTGCAGTCGTCGCACATCAGCAGTGGTGCCTGTGAGGGTAGAGTTAATGTCGTCCACCCACAATAACAGGACCTCAAGCATTCGGGCAATATAGCTAAGTGAGTCTCCCACTGAAGTAGATGAGGGGGCTGTAGGTTGCACAGACAAGGGTCCAGTCAGAGGTTCTCCCTTTGCCATTTTTAATTAGAAAAGGCTGAAGCTTCTGATAGTTGTGATAAGGCTCTGTGCATGAAAAGGGGTTACCAGTGGATCCCAAAGTTTGTAATGTAGTACATATGCAGGATTTTGAGTATAATACAGTCATTGATATGGGCCTTTTAAGTAGCCTATGTGAAGAGATACATAAGATAACATTAATGGAATCAAATGATTCCATATTAAAAAAATGCACTTTCATTAGTCAAAATGCGTGAAAATTTGTGTACTAATTTGTGACATGGCTACCCATGTGTGTGAAATTAGTCTCTCAGTGTCACTTAACTAGACTTTTCTGGCAATAAAAATATTTTTGTAACTAATTCTGTGTCCTGCTCTCATTTATCACACTTCCTTATTGTGCTACCTTGATTCCCACCTACCTCCAGGGGGCCCTTGAGATGTGGTCTTGCGAGTAACCATTAATGACCCTTGTGTACCTCTGAACTTTTTAATAATCTGCACTTTGATGCAATTTGTCTTGTATTTTTGTCCCCAGGTTACTTACTGTATTTGTTTAAGGTACTACAGCGCATTGCCCTGTTTCCTTAAGTACAGAGCATGATCACAAGCTGTCTCCTTTGCTCACCTGATCCTTTCCTGTCCCCAACACGGATGTTCACAGCGTGACAGCAGGGCCCAGGGAGCCACTTCAGAAAACATTTGGGTACTTATATCAGCGTGAAATTGGGGCAGGCCATGGGGGGATTTAAAGACAATTCCTTACATTTCTAGCTCTTTCCAGTGATTGATTGTCTTGTCCTGAAGAGCTCTTGTCCTCCTGTGTGACCCTCATTTCATCACTATCCTCACTGCAGCAGGTAAATACCGATCATGACTGCTGCCAAAATACTGTTTTTTTTGTTTATTTGTTTTTACTAGTTTTGATAATGTAGAGCTGTTGGCGGGTGGGGTTCATTAATAGTGCAGATGGACCCACATCCTGGAGTTCCCTTTTTGCCTTCTTGATTTGGTGTAAGGGGTAACATTTGAATTAAAATGTGAATTTGGGACCTTAAAGTTCTTTATGTCCCTGTTCACCATGAGGTCTTCTTGAAGGAGTTGATAAGGAGGTTGTATAGATCAACTTTCCAAGTTACTATGCTTTATTTTAAATGCTGTTTTTATGTTGGGACTGAATTTTACATGCTGCTGTTACAGTCACTTTTGGGGAGGGATGTAGATTGAGTGGAGTGTCTGGGATTAGCACACTGCACTATTTGGTTATTGGGGAGGGTTTGGTACCTGTATTTAATCCTGGGCTTTTTATTTTTGGGATAATGAAATATATTTTGTTTTTTGCTTCCAATGCTCTATTTTAAATGTGCTTTTCATATGTTGGGATGGTATTTTATATACTGCTGTTACAACAATTATTTTTCTTGGGGCTGTTAAAAGATTGATTGCAATGTCTGATATTTATTGCGGTTTTGGTATTTAAAAAAAAACATTTCTGTATTTACCTGGGCACTGCCAGTACAACCCACCAACACCCTGAATGTGCTGCCTTCCTCACCAAAGAGTTATATGAGCACTGTACCTCAGTACATCCCCAAATATGAAACACACTGCCCTTAGAATGTGGAACACTTCCTCAAATCTATTACTCAGAAGCCCAGACCACTGTTGAAATGCGTGCCTCAGTGTTCACAAAGTTCGCAGTTAAATAAATAATACATTTTTCATATGAACTACCATGCATTTTTGCTTTAAAATGTTGTTGTTGAACGTTTGGACAAACCCTCTCAATGTGTAACAAGGGGCTTTTGTGAATAAAATGAGGAACTGTTCCTCATGGTGCAGTACAGCTGAGAGGTGTGGCTTGATCAGATGTGCATGTTAGTTTGGTGCGCCCAAATTAGGCAACCACAAATTTTATTCTTTTTACCTTATTTGACTCTCCTTTGGGTCCCCTCCTGTTGGCATCTATCTTTCAGCCTCCCGCCCAGCCCCACACCCTGACATCAGGCAGCTAACCTCTTCTTCCCCCACAGTTTACCCTCCATGGCAGGGTGGTGAGGAACCCCCCCCTTGCTAAAACTCACCTTGACTAGGATTCAGATTTTGTGGGATGCCATTCAGAGTCGGGGCCTGTGGTGGGTGGCTGTCATCATCCTGCTTGACTGGGACCTCATTTTTCCTTGTCCTGTGTTTCCCCCTAGGTACAGTGTGCAATGTTGGCAGTGGCCATGCAGTGCATGCTTCCACCCATGGCACGCTGGCTGGTCACCAGCTTGGTAGCAGGTAAAGCACAGATGCCTCTGCCCTCCATGCAAATGGGCTGGTGGCAACCACAAATTTAAGTGAAGTGGTAGGTTTGCCTGGCACAATCTTGACGTTGGTTGTGATGGGCTATTGCACTGCATAATGTGTTTGTTACTGGCTTCTTTATAAGTGGGGTGCACCACTTCTGTTTTGTCACTGTCCATCACAGGGCACCCACAGCATTTTTGGTAATTTGGGTACAAAACCATGTGGTCACTGATTTTTTTTTTTCGGGGTTGGTGCACTATTTGGTCTGTGTGCATTAGGTCTGATGACAGCTTTTGATCGAGTCCCCGTGGTATGTTTTGCAGTATGCCTCTGTTTTTGGTTGGCAGACGTTTGGAAGTATGCTTCCATTTTGTTTGCAGATGGCTAGATGCGTGCCTCCATTTTGCTTGCAGGTGGGTGTATGCTTCCTTTTTGCAGACGGGTGGATGCGTGCTTTCATTTTGTTTTCAGATTTGTGTATGCTTGCCCCCATTTTGATTTGCGATGAGTGGATGCATGCCCCCATTTTGTTTGCTTATTTGTGTATGATTGCCTCCATTTTGATTTTCAGATGGGTGGATGGATGCATGCCTCCATTTTGTTTGTACATTTGTGTATGATTGCCTCCATTTTGATTTGCAGAGGGGTGGATGCATGCCTCCATTTTGTTTGCAGATTTGTGTATGATTGCCTCCCTTTTGATATGCAGATTGGTGGATGCATGCCTTCATTTTGTTTATAGACGGATGGCTGCATTCCTTCATTTTGTCTGCAGCTGTGTGCATATATGCCTTCCTTTTGTTATCAGATGGGTGTATGCTTGCTGCCATTTTGTTGGCAGACCTGTGGATTCCTGGGTTCAGTAGTTTACTTTTTTTTTCTTTTTGGCAGATGGGTGATGCATGGCTCGTATTGCGTTTATTATGTTTTTCTCTTTTTTATCTTCACTTAAGAAGTGATTTAATAATTTGAACAGCTTTGTTAGTAAATATGTGATTGTTTGAACATTGGATTAGGATTTTGTATTTGAAAACAAAAACATGAACAAAATGAATTTGTTTATTTCATTTTTTTAGCTTGGACACCACCACCATGGTAACCCCACCTGCTATTTTAATTTAAATTTCAAAATCACCAAACAACCCCAGATATGTACTTTTTGTATTCAAACAGGTAGCTTGTACTGGGCTGGTGATCTTGGCAAAACCCATTTTTGTGTGTGACTATCTCCACAACCCCGCCCCCCAAAAAACCAAACAGTTATGCATATTACACATGTATTTGCTACACCATTACACAATTACCTGTTTATGCACAATTGAGTTGTACGCCTAAGTAGGCAACAACTAATGTTGGTGGGGTGGCTGTTTGTGTGCTGTGATTCAGATGGTGTTTGGGTGATGCTGCTGCATTAACTAACTTGTCTGGCGCCGCCTGCAGTATTCTATTTTTTGCACATTTAAAGTGTTTATTATTGTGCCTTTGTGGATTTTCTGGTTGCATCGCAGGGCAACCACAGCCTATAGTTAATCATAGCACAAAACCATATTGTCACTGTTTTTGGAGGGGTGGAGCTTAATGTTAAAAAGCACTCTCCCCATGCTGCTTGTTGTGGTGCCCTAATTAGGATACATTATTCTCTGGCCCCTATTGGTCAGCCATATCATGCATGTGTGTGGTAGGTTTACACAACTTTGCCTAGCAAAAAAAAACCTTACTGTGAAAACCAACCATACTGTTTTCTGCAAGTGTTCATCTGTGTTCCGCTTACATGGACAGTCCATTATTCAGGTGATATGGATTGATGATGCCCTGATTAGAATGCATACTTTAATGATGAACTTCTTTGAAAGATTCCATCAGGTATTTAGCTGCATGCCTCCATACAGTCTGCAGATGCATGGTGAAATGCCTCCATGTTGTCCACAGATGGGTGGTGGCGTGCCTCCATGTTGCCTATAGATGAGTGGTGGCATGCCTCCATGTTGTGTGCAGACTGGTAGTGGTGTGCCTGTGGTGCTTTAGTGTCCCCTGTTGCAAGTGCAGCCCTGCTTTTATGTCCCCAGTTACATGTGCAGTCCTGCTTTTATGTCCCCTGTTCACGTGCAGCCCTGCTTTTGTGTCCCCCGTTACACATGCAACTTTGTGGAGGGTCCTTCTCAGACCCTGAAATTGGAGTTATCCCACACCACACTACATTTTTATGAGGTGAGTCAAAGCATTATGAAATGCTTATAATAATCGTTATATTATAGAGTTTAAAAAATGACACTAATGTCACACTTTGGTAGCCCTTTTTCATGCATAGACCCATAAGCAAGGCAGAGCAAGGCAGGGCGAGATTGTAGCTTAGTTGATATCCACTGGACTAAAGCCGTGGCCTCACGGCCTACCTGAGCAAGCGACTCTTGAGCACCAGCACCAGTAAAAACTTTGTTGCACCGTGGAACCACAGGAGAGTTGCATCAGATGGTTGGGGAGTTACCTGAGTAACGTGAGACAGTTTAAATTGGGTTACATCCCGGGATTAGGCCAGCCAAGTGTGGATTGTTGCCAGATTCAGAAGAGCTCAGGATTTAGGCTGCCATTTTTTGTGGCCAGATGACGCCCACCAAATCCCAGCATATTTATTCAGTAAAATATTTAGAGCTTCTAATGAGTTATTTGGGTGAGCTAAAGTTACTAACAAACCATCTGCAAAGGCAAGAGTTTTGTGTATTACTCTCCCTGTTTGAATCCCAAATATCTGTGTGGAAAGATTAATATGTCTCAACAAAGGTTCAAATGCTAGTATGAAAAGAAAGGGAGAGAGAGGGCATCCTTGACGTGTTCCCCGAAAGAGTTGCAATTATTTACAAATAAATGCATTAGAAATAATGGCAGCTTTGGGTGATGAATATATGGTTGCTATCCATTGTTTGAATGTGGAACCGAAATTATTTTTCTCTAAAACCTTCTGTAGAAATGTCCAGTCTATGGAATCAAACACCTTTCCTACATCCAGAGAGAGGGCAATTGCATCTGAATCTTTGTTTTTAGCAGTCCAAATAATAGACAAAAGACGTCTGATATTGTCTGAGGCCTGACGACCACTAATAAGTCCCACCTGTTCTTTACCTATCAATTGCTGAATCACATTTAAATTCCTATTAGCTACGACTTTGGTCAGGATTTTATAGTCAAAATTTAGAAGAGATAGGGCAATAATTTGATGGTTCTAATGGATCTTTATTTTCTTTGTAATTAAACAGATATAGGCCTCATTCAAGTTCCTGATAATTGCCCTTTCTTTAAAGCTTCTTGAAATACTTTCCTAAATAATCTATAATAATTGGGTTATTATGCTTATAAAATTCACTAGAGAAGCCATCAGGACCTGGTGTTTTTGAGAACTTGAGGATTGTATGACCTGAAATCTCTATTTTTGAGATTGGTTTGTCTAAAGTTCTTTCTCTAATTCAGATAGGCAGGGTAATTTGGCAGACTCTAAGAAAATATCTATATCTTCATTAGAGTTAGCATTAAAGGGTTTATAAAGCTTTTCGTAAAACTTCTGGAAACAGTCATTAATTTCTTGCAAGTTGTGTGTCACAGAGTTATTTTCCATTTGAATTATTGGGATCATATTTTGATGCATTTATTTTTTTAATCTATATGCAAAGTTTCCTTGTTTTTCCCAGATTCCCAGTATTGTTGTTGTGTACGAAAAAGGGCAAAGTCTGCTTTAGCAGAATATAATTTATTGGTTAATCTTGGGATTTTGTTTTAACCTATCCTTTAACTGCTTGATGAGATTTTCTTTGTGTTTTAATTCTTTCTGTTTTTTAACTTTCCTGATAGAAGCATATCTGATTATGCCCCTCTAATATATGCTTTATGAGCATCCTGCAATATCTGATAGGAAGTTTCCTTATTATCATTTAAGTCAAAATAACTTTTTGCTTCTTTATCAAGACAGATTTTAAACTCAGGATCCTGTAGAACAGAATTATTAAAACACCATCTGGATTGTTTCCTAGGAACCCTTGTAAGAGATCATGTAACTTTAAGTAGCCCATGATCCTAAAATAACAATGGAATCATATTTAGCATCTAAGGCCCTGTACACATTAGAGCTGAAGATTTGCACCGGTTTGAAAAATGTTTTAAAATGTTTTAAACTCACGACAGCAGCCTGTCCAGATCAGTTTTCAACCGAGTTTTAACTCGGTTATACCACAGCCGACTCCCGTCTGCATCTGCCTCCAGTAACGTTTTTTAAAACGGGTTCTCCACGACCCTTAACACGCTTCCTGGAGGAGCAATATGCAGATGCCCGTCTACACTACAGGGTTACATGCTTTCTCTCATAAAACCGTTTTTAAAAACGGACTTGAGACTAGCTCACAGCAGGGTTTAAGCCCGGTTTCCAACACGCTTTGAAACCATGTTTAAATGCGGATCGGCACCGTGTTTGTGCTTAGTTAAAACGTTTTAAGCACCTTAAAACATTTTAACTAGCCTGATGTGTACAGGGCCTAAGGCCATTGCAGAGTGTAAGGGCATAAAAGGTAGTCAATCCTACTAAACATATTATGCCTAGCAGAGAAGAAAGAATAATCCCTGAGGCAAGGATTGACCATTCACCAGACATCTAAAGTCCCAGATCTGTGACTAGCTCATGTAAATGGTTATAGGAGTGAATTATTTAACATGTGTTGGGAACCCTGATCTATCAAGCAAAGGATCTATAACATTATTGAAATCGCCCCCAACAAGATTTCAAAATCTTTAAAAGGTAAAAGATGTGCTAGTAATTCTTGAAAAAAAAACAGATCTTTCTGTATTTGGAGCATACACATTGCATAATGCAATGTCTCTGCCAAATAAGGAGCCAGCAAGTATTTGAATTCTGCCCTCTAAATCAACCTCATGTTCTTTTTTAATAAAGGTAATACCTTTTCGAATGAGAATAGCTAATCCTCTTTTTTTAGATGTGAAACAATTATGAGACACTTGTCCAACCCGCTGTCTTAGGAGTTTGTCCGCCTCCTCTGGTACTAAATGTGTTTCCTGTAAAAATACAATGTCCCCTTTATGTTTTTGTAAATGATTCAGCACTTTTTTCCTCTTAATAGGGGAGCCAAGACCATTGACATTCCATGTGAAGAAATTCAATACTGGCTTATTAAAATTACAGCTATAATTAACAAAAAGTGATAAGCCTTGAACAATTAAGCACAGTCTAAGAAATAATCTAGAAATACTGAGAACTGAACTTAGATGTGAAACACACTCCAAAAATAATAAGAAGTGCTGTAGGATTACCCTTTAACTAAGACAATCAAGCTGTTCGGGAAGAGTCAAAGGAGACAGTACTGAGTGGCTGCCTCAAGGTACCTCCGATGACTCAAAGCCAGATAACTGACCAGTTTGCCTGATGCCTGATATTATGTATATTTCTATATACAATCAGTCTAAGATATAACTTAGCAATTTTGTGATCCTAAAAATGTTTCTTTCTAAAAATAGTGATATCGTTTCCTTTTAATAATCTACATCCAAACTATCTTTTTTGTACTGGGATCATCATTAGGCCTTCATAAACTGTAGTAATCATAAATTTAAGAATTGTACATAAATACTTTTGTCTGTCGCTCCCTGACTGCTAGGTCTCAGTTTAGATGACAGCCAGTGAAGGAAAGGGGAGTGGTCACTTCCAACTGAAGGAGAAACACCCATTTGGCATAATAGTATAACTTTTTTCCCATAGGAGAAGATAAGCTTGTCGCTGTATAACATAAGGTCTGAAGGCTCAGTTAGTAGTTCCATATATTTTTTGCCCATATTACCCCATCTTAAGAACAGCGTGTGTCCTGAGACATCTCCTTATGTACACTACTCCAATAATTGAATAGTTATTTAAAGTGGGACCTATGCTCCCTATAATCCCAATAAATATATAGAACAAACAAAGAATACTACTATCCCTTGTAAGAATCAATATATCCAGGGATGAGAGCTTAGAGTAGCTGTATCTAGAAAAGAGATAAGGCCTCTCCCGTAGTTATGCCGGTATGAAGGCTATTGACAACGTACGATAGCTGAATCTATAATAATGGAGTAAGGAGCACATTAAAATATCTAATCTGGGACTACAGACCCTACACAATCTAGAATAGTCAATGTTGCAAATTATAAGGTGTCATCCTCCAGAATTTGGTGCCAGAACCCCCATTCAGACGATTATAACCAGAGACCCAAACAATCAGTAAGCTCAAACCCAGTATTATCAGTAATGTAACCTTTATGTTTAATGAACATCCGCCTCTGATGAGCCTTCTGATGAGCCAGAACTGTCGACAGATTAGTGATTCAACCATCCTGTAGGTAAGGAGAATTGTCCATCTCAGCAACAGATTCCAGCTCAGACTGCGATAAGATTATAGCAGAGACTTGCTGGTCACTAGTAGATTTTTCTTTTGATTCGGGTACTTTAGACGATGGATCCAATGATCTATACCTCTGTTTAACAATGGGAATAGTCTTTCTGAAGGATTTAGTAGACCAAGCTAAAGATTTAGGTACAGGTTTTTTTTGAAAGATGCTACCCTTATGTACATTATTTACACCCCTGAGGTATTTGAAAGTCTCTATGATACCCCCCCCAGGAATACATATTGAGATCCTCCAGACTCCCCTCATGTGACTTTTGCTGCAGCCCCTGCACCATTTTTGTTGCACTTCTCTGAACCACTTCTACTCTGTCTATGTCCTTCCAGAGATGTGGCCTCCAGAACTGGACATAGTACTCTAGATGAGTTCTCACCAATGTTCTATACAGTGGCATCACCACCTCCTTCCTTCTGCTGGAGATACCTCTCCCTATGCACTCAGCATTCCACTGGCTCTCCTCACAGCCTTCTCACATTATTTGGTAACGTTTAGATCATCAGATATGATTACTCCCAAGTCCCTTTCCTATTTGGTGGCTGTCAGTACCTCCCCTCCCCATCATGTACTCCTCCTTTGCATTTCTGTGCTCCAAGTGCATGATCTAGCACTTCTTTGAATTGAATCTTAGCTGCCATACTTGACCACTCCTCAAGCTTGCTTAGGTCCCTTGTCATTTTCTCTGCTCCTTCTGGAGTGTCAACCCTGTTTCAGATCTTTGTGCCATCTGCAAAGAGACACACCTTCTCTTCCAGCCCCTCTGCAATGTTGCTTATGAGAACATCAAAGAGAACTGGCCCAAGCACTGATCCCTGCGGGACCCAGCTGGTCACCCCCCTCTTTTTGGATTGAACTCCGTTCCACCACCCTCTGTGTCTCATCGCTCAGCCACTTTGTGACCCAGTTTACCACCCTGGGACCCACTCCCAGGCTGCCCAGCTTGTTTACTAGCCTCCTATGTGGGAATGGTGCCGAAGGCCTGCTGAAATCCAGGTGGACCACATCCACTGCCCCTCCATGATCCACCTCCTAATCACCCAGTCAAAGAAATCTATTAGATTTGTTTGACAAGATCTTCCACTGTGAATCTATGCTGCCTCAGATCCTGTGCTCTGTTGGATTTGAGATATGTCACAAACCTTTCTTTTCATAGGGATTCCATTAGTTTCCCCCGCTGAGGTCAGGCTGACTGGCCTGTAATTGCCAGCCTCCTCTCTGCTCCCACTTTTGTGGAGAGGACTACATTCATCCTCCTCCAGTCCTTTGGTACCACACCTGTTTCCAGCGACCTGTTGAACAGGGCTGTCAGTGGTGCTGCCTGCACCTCCATGAGTTCTCTTAGTACTCTGGGATGTATTTCATCTGGTCCCATTACCTTGTACACTTTCAGATTAGCAAGTTCCTTTAAGACTCTCTCTTAAATGGACTGGTGCCTACCTCCTTCCCAGTGGTGCTTCCATCGCCTAGCTTTGGTCCCTCCCTCTCCCTTCTTCTGGGAATACTGAACAAAATACTTGTTCAGCATTTCTGCTTTTCTTGGACCCCTATGCACACTTTCCTCCTTCCCTTTTCAGTCTCACAATCCCACTCTCAGTCTTTTTTTTTCCTAATTTACCTGAAAAGTTCTTGTCCCTTTTGTTATTACATGGGCTTTTTTCTTCTGTTTGTGCCTTTGCACTCCTGACTGCTTTCCCACCTCCTCTGCTTTTCCAGATACAGTTCCTGTTATCTTCCTTCTGTATTTCCTTGTACCTCCTGAATGCCACCCTTTTCTCCCTTACCTTCCGGCCACTTCCTTTGAGAACCATAATGTTTTTCTTTCTCTTTGTTTTGCTTACTTGCCTAATGCAATGGCTTTTGCCTCTGCTATGGCTCCTTAAGATTCTCCCATTGTTCCTTCACCCCCCCATTTCTCCTTCTCTGCCAGAGGTTTCCTGTGACATTCCCCCATCTTTGCAAAGTTGGCCCACCTGAAATCCAGGACCCTTGCTTTTGTGTGGTTTGACTCGTCTGCTGTTCTTACATTGAACCACACTGTACTATGATTGCTTGATCCCAGATGGCTCCCCACTTTTATGTCTGTAATTCTGTCCCCATTGGTGAGTACCAGGTCCAAAGTTGCTCCCTCTTGGGTGGGCTCCGTCACTAGCTGTCTTAGGCACGCACCCTAAAGGGCTTCCAAGATATCTCTGTTCCTGGCTGAGGCAGCAGCCTGGTTGCTGAAATCCACACCTGGCAGATTGAATTCTCCTACCAGCAGCACCTCCCCTTTAGCTGTCATTCTGTGGATGCCTTCTACAAGTACACTGTCCAGCTGTTCCCCTTGTGCAGGAGGGTTGTAGATCACACCAATGTGAATGGCAGTGCCATTTCCCATTTCCAGGGTGATCCACAGTGCCTCCACCTATCCCTGCATTCCCTGTACCTCAGTTGCCTTAATTCCTTCCCTAACATAGATAGCCACTCCTCCTCCCTTTTTACCCACCCTGTCCCTCCTGAATAGAGTGTAACCTGGTATTGTCATATCTCAGTCATGGTTTCTCATCTAGTAATAGGGAGTAGCTATGATGGGAGTGGTGCAGTGCAGCAGCTGTTGGGTGGCAGTCTTCAGAGAAACCTTCTGGAGACTACAGTGCTGCCCCATCTGCAGGCACCTTACTGGGCTGAGGAAGAGGTGGCCAGACACAAGACTGAGATGGCTTGGGTTAGAAGGACCTACTTCCACACTCAGGGACCACCAGTCCACCTCCACTGCCTCAAAGGGTACCTGGTAGAAGGAGTGCTGGACAACAGTGGGCTTGGGGAGGGGTGGTGGAGGAGCATAGTCACATCCCAAATCTCATACCACTACAAAACTCCTATGCTGAACTGGTAGGATGGAACTGTCCTGCAGAGGGCCCCAAAGTACTGTCTGGGACAGATGTGGAGGTCCTCCATGGTGGAGACCCCAAGGGAGAAGCAAAAGACCCCAGAGGAGGAGAAAGCAAATCTGGGAGGGGGACTCGATAGTAAGGGGGATAAAGTTGGGGACAGGTAGGGATGAAGAGAGGGTGGTAAGGTGCCTTCCCAGTGCCATGGCTCATAGGGATGGAAGGAGGATCCTAAGGATCGCTGGGGAGGGAAGAAGAGCTGGATGTCATTATCCACTTGGGGACAAATGACCAGACTGGGGAGAGGCCAGAAATAGTTCAGTAGGAGTTCAGGAAACTGGGGCGGGGTTTTAGGCAAGTGGAGCAATCTGTTACTTTCTCAGAGGTTCTACCTGTCCATGAGAAGGGGGATGACAGGAGGCTCTGCACCAGGGACTTATGGTTGAGGAAGTGGTGCGGAAAAGAGGGATTCAGATTCATTGGGGAGTGGGGCTCCACCTGGAGGGATGAGTCCTGTACAGGGGTGATGGCCTGCATCCCTCCAGTAGGGAAACTGAGATCCTACATTAGTGAGCATTTAAACTAACTGAGGGGGGTGGAATGAGGCAGTAAGACATAGTCTGCCCACCCTCATATACTTACAGGATCAGCAGTGGAAATCCCAAGGGTGAGGAGTCCCAAAAGGAACAAACAGAAATAGGTAACCAAGAGGAAGGGGAAGGGGGCAACAGGAAAGGTAATAGTGGAGGAAATGGGAGAGGGCAAAAGGGCAGGGTGAGGTGAGGTGGCAGTACAGAATGGAGAGCCATGTGTGCAAATGCTCAAAGTCTGGGCAACAAGATGGCAGACCTAGAGGCCACTATGGCAGTAGGAGACCTGGACATAGTGGCAATTACAGAGACCTGGTGCAATGAAAACTAGGACAGGGATTTAGTCATACCAGGGTATGCTCTATTCAGGAGGGACAGAGTAGGAAAAAAAGAGGAGGGGTGACTGTTTATGTGAGGGAGAACATAAAGGCCATGGAAATACAGGGGTGACAGGGAGAAGCGGAGGTACTGTGGGTCACCCTGAAGACGGGGGGGGTGCTATTCCAACATGGGTGATCTACAGACCTCCAGTACAGGGGGAGGAGGAATATAAGGATATGATATAAGAAATCCAGGGGATGGCTAACAAGGGCGAGGTATTGCTGGTGGGTGACTTCAGTCTACCAGATGTGGATTGGAGCCTCCCTGCAACTGCAACAGTTAGAAGTAGGGAAATCATAGATTCCCTGCAGGGGGCATTCCCCAGGCAACTAATTAAAGAATCCACTCTTGAGGGGGTGATACTGGACCTGGTACTGTCAAACAGGGATAGTGTCGCTGACGTCACAGTGGGAAGCCACCTAGGGACCAATGATCATCGTACAGTGTGGTTCAACATAAGGACTGAGCCAAACTCTTAACCATACTAAAACAAGGGTCCTGGACTTCAGGAGGGCCAGTTTCAAGAAAATGGGAGAGTGCCTCAAAGAAGCCCTAGCAGGAATAGGGGAAAATGGGTGTGGTAGAGGAAAAATGGGCAAAAATAAGGAAGGCTGCTGAGAAGTCAACAAACCTTTGTCAGGCAGGTTAAAAAGAGCAAGAGAAAACAGAGACCACTCTGATTCTTTGAGGAAGTAGCAGAGATAGTAAAGGAAAAGAAGCAGCCATTCAAAAGGTTCAAGCTGACACAGAAGGAAGAAGACAGGGAGAGTTATCAGGAAAAACAAAGGGAGGCAGGTAAGGTAGTTAGGAGAGCAAATGCATGAACAGAGTAAAACATTGCCAGGTCAGTTAAAAAGGGGGCTAAAACATTCTTTAGGTATATAAGCAAAAAGAAGAAAAGCAAGGCAGGGATAGTAAGTTTAAAAGGGGAAGGGGGGGTGGGGAGTGTGGAAGAGGACCAGAAGAAAGCAGACATATTGAACAAGTACTTTTGTTCATTATTCACAAAGGAAGGGGTAGAACATGGGCTACAGATAGGGGGAAAAGGACATTAGGGGAAGGGAGGTGGACACTAGCCCTTTTACGGAGAAGAGAGTCCTCAGGGAACTAACTAAACTAAGAGTAGACAAGGCAATGGGGCTGGACAGGGTTCACCCCAGAATTCTGAAGGAACTAAAGGAGAAACTGTATGTGCCTCTGACAGCCCTGTTCAATCTATCACTGGATAAGGGGGAAATTCCAAGGGACTGGAGGAGGGTGGATGTGGTCCCGCTACACAAAAGTGGAAATAGGGAGGAGGCAGGAAACTACAGACCTGTAAGCCTGACTTCAGTGGTGAGCAAGGTTGTGGAAATACTAGTTAAAGAAAGGATTGAGGAATACCTTAAAACCAGTGGATTGCAGGATCTGAGGCAGCTTGGTTTTACAGTGGGGAGATCTTGCCCAACAAACCTGGTAGAGTTCTTTGACTGGGTTACCAGGAAGTTTGGCAACTGTGCTTCAATATCAAAAAGAGCAAAATTATGCACATGGGGCACAGAAACCCAAGGGCAATGTATCATTTAGAGCGGGAGGTATTAACAACCACAAAACAGGAAAGGGATCTGGGGGCATCATATATAATGTCCTTAAGGTAAACAAGCAGTGTGATAAGGCAGTGGGAAAGACTAGTAGAATAATAATAATAATAAAATTTATTTGATTAAGCGCCTTTCAAAGTTTTCAAAGTGCTGTACATCAAGAAAGACACAGACATATTCAATACATACAATAAAACAACTCTAAATGAATATTACAAAACTACAGTGTACAGTTAAAACAAAGCAGAAAATGCCTTCTCCCATAAAGAAGTCTTTAGTGCCTGCTTGAAGCTCCCCACCATCCTGCTCTCCCAGAGCTGACGGGGGCAGAGAATTCCAGAGGGTAGGTGCAGCGAATCCAAAAGCATGAGCTCCAGAAGACTTCAAATTTACCCTCGGAGTCTCCAGCAACCACTCGTCAGCCGAGCGGAGCTGTCTCAGAGGGGTGCAGGGCACCAGGAGTTCTTTCAAATAGTCAGGACCTAGACCGTGTAGGGCTTTGTAGGTCAAAAGACCCACTTTGAAGGTGATCCGCCACTGTATTGGCAGCCAGTGCAGAGTGCGCAGCACAGGGGGTAATATGAGAACTTCTGGATGCCCCAGTCAACAAACGTGCTGCTGCATTCTGCACTAGCTGCAAGCGGAGGATATCAACCCCAGGAAGTCCTAGGTAAAAGGAGTTACAGTAATCAAGGCGAGATGTCACAAAGGCGTGGACCAAAACCAGCAGGTCGCTAGGTGGAACAAGGTGCCTAATCCTGGCAATGTTCCTAAGATGAAAAAATGCAGTCTTGACAACTGCAGACACCTGATAACGGAGGGTCAGACCAGTGTCAAGCTCCACTCCCAGGTTATGCACCCGTTCAGAGGTGAGGATCTGGTCCACCCCCAGGATTAATCCAGAGGGGAGCCCAGTCCTCAAACCCTCTACCCTGTGACCCGGGTCCACCACCATAACCTCAGTCTGTCCCGGGTTCAACTTTAGACCGCTGGTGTTCATCCAGTCTTGGATATCAGAGAGGCAGTTGTTCAGTACCGAGATAGCACTAACCTGGTCGGGTGCAAAAGACAGGTAGAGCTGGGTATCATCAGCATAGCAGTGAAACCTCAGCTCATACCATCTTACAATGTCTCTGAGGGGTAGCATATATACTGCGAATAACATGGGGGAAAGCACCGAGCCCTGCGGTACCCCACAAGGAAGAGAGAAGGCCCCGGATGAATACAAACCCAAGAACACTCTCTGCGTTCTCCCTTCGAGGAAAGATGAAAACCATCTGAGGACCGTACTTGATAGTCCACAAATGGACCTCAGGTGTTTGAGCAAAACCCCATGATCCACAGTATCAAAAGCTGATGACAGATCAAGGAGAACCGAAATAGAACGGTGTCTCCGATCTCTCACCATCAGGAGATCATTGAGCACCCGAACCAGAGCAGTCTCGGTACTATGCCTCTTACGGAAACCAGACTGGAGAGGTTCGTATAAACTATGGATGGTCAAATGGTTATCCAGTTGGACCACCACAACTTTCTCAATAACCTTCCCCACAAAAGGGAGGTTAGAGATTGGTCTGTAGTTTGCTAGGTCATCCGGGTCTAAAGAAGCTTTCTTCAGAAGGGGGTCACCACCCCTTCCTTCAGAGAGCTAGGGAAGACTACCATATCTAAAGAACACCGGACAATCCGAGCTAAGACTGGGCCGATGATCTCACTACAACCCATAATCAGGGAAGTAGGGCCAGGGTCCAAACTACAGCATGTTGGACGCATCTCATGGACAATCCTCATAGTGTCTACGAAATCCGGCAGGTCAAAGGTACTCCAGGAAATTCCAGGCTCTGCGACAAGACACTGATCAACTGCAACAACCTTGGAGTGAGGTTGGAGGCACTGCCTCCTGATGTCTTCAACCTTATTCGCAAAGAATCGAGCGATCTCCTCGCAATCAGTTTGCGTAAAAGCTCAACGGATCTGCTGACAGGCTGGGTTGCACAGTCTGTCAACAGTTCTGAAGAGCTGAGCCGGTCGATTCCGTGCAACAGAAATTTCCCTGGACAGGAATTCTGCCTTCTTATGGGAAATTGCTGTTTGGTAGAGTTTATAATGCTCTAGCAAAATAAGATGGTCGGCATCAGAGGCAGTCTTCCTCCAATGATGCTCCAACCTACGCCCCAACCTCCGCAGCCCTCTCAAAGCCCCATCAAACCGTGGGTCAACGGGACGACGCGGGAAGGGGCGAACACGGACTGGTGCAATCTGATCGAGTGCCACTGATATGGCCATATTATAGGCCACTACCAGCTGCTCAGGATCAGTGCAAAACTCGTCAAACAACGAGAGATCAATAACCGCCATCAGGTCTTCAGGGACAACGTCCCACAATGGGCGGTACCTGACCAACTCCACAGGGGCCGACCTACCCAGGGGGGCCTCAAAATTGAACCCAACTGAGTAGTGATCGGACCAACCGACTGGCCGGGGTGCATAGGGAGGTGTATCACCAGCAGAAAGAGGGAGGTAGTGTTACCCCTGTATAGATCAATCATGAGGCCCCACCTGGAGTAGGCCCCATCTCAGGAAAGACATACATTGGGTGGAGGCAGTATAGAGAAGGGCAACCAAAATGGTGCATGAACCACATCAGAAGCCATACAAGGAAACACTCATGAAGTTAAATATGTACTCTCTACAGGAAAGGAGGGAAAGGGGAGACATGATAGAAACATTCAAATACCTCAAAGGTATCAATAAGGTGCAGGAGGGCGACATTTTGCACATAAAGAGATGCTCAAGGACAAGGGGGCATGTTAAGAAGCTGGAAGGGGGAGACTTAGAGGGAATGTGAGGAAATAATTCTTTATGGAAAGGGTGGTGGATGTCTGGAACAGACTCCCAGCTTAGGTGGTGGGTACCAAATGGTAACAGGTTTCAAACATGCATGGGATAGACACTAGGGCTAGGTGGACTTTTCCACCTGAATCCGACCCCTGGATCGAACCCTGAATCCATGGACCTGATAAATATGGACTTCATCAAAGAAGTCTGGTTTCGGTTTTGTGAAATCCACAGACTGTGTTTTCCCCTAGACTGTTGACTTTTGCCATGGGGAGGCCGTCGGCAGGCTCACATCACGTGAGAGGTGGACAGTGGCATCCAATCAGGCAACAGTCACGTGATTCCAGCAGAGGAGAGTCACGTACACACTCACTCATGGTATATAACCGTGGTGGGTGCGCAATGCAGCCCAGATGTTCAGGACAGAGATGGAGAGGGGAGGTTGGAGCAGAGATACAGTGGGCCGAGGCGCACTATTTTGTGCTGTGCACTGTTCTGTTGAGCCGGAGGGGAGGACAAAAAAAGTCACTAGGGTTGGGAGAGGAATCAGAGAGGAGAGGTGAGGAATCAAAGTATTTTTTTAACCTGGACTGAGGGAAGAGAAGAGACAGAGAGAGAGAGAGAGAGACTATTGGGGCGGGGGGGCAAAGCCCTGGCAGGCTGTGTGACATACAGGGCAAGCCAGCAAAATAAATCTTTGACTTGCTCAATCCAGAGGAAAAAGAAACAGCTACTGGGATCCAAAGAGAAATTTTACAGTCACAGAAATCACAAATAATGTTCATCTTGGCCTCAGTGTGGCCATGTAGCAGACACTGTGCAGGCAAGGCAGGCTGGCAATAAATCTTTGACTTTACTTGTTCCATCCAGAGGAGAGCGAGCAGAGACAGAGAGAGACTACTGGGGCAATAATACAGTCCCAGACATCACAAATAAAGAAATACAGTATATCCCTTGGTGTCAGAGTGGCAGGCTGTGTACAGGGCAGGCTGGCAAATAAATCTTTGACTTCTTCCATCCAGAGGAAAGAAACAGTTACTGGGGCCAATGAGAAATTTTACAGTCACAGAAATCACAAATAAAGTTAATCTTGGCCTCAGTGTGTGTATGTGTGTGTACTCAGGGCATGTTGGCAAAATAAATGTTTGACATGTACCATTCTGGGGAGAGAGAGAGAGAGAGAGACAGAGGGGAGAGAGAGAAAGAGGAGGGAGGAGAGAGAGAGGGGGAGAGAGAGGGGGAGGAGAGAGGGAGAGAGAGAGAGAGAGAGGGAGGGACAGAGAGAGAGAGAGAGAGAGATAGACACACACACAGAGACAGAGGCAGAGACAGAGACAGAGACTATTGGGGGGCCAAAGAGAAATTTTACAGTTGCAGAATTCTGTATTCTTGTTGTTCCATCAGAAGAGAGACTTACGTGTGTGGGGGGGGGGGTTTATAGATTGGATTATCACAAAATAAATCTGTTTTCTTGTTGTTCCATCCACTGCAGCTTCCAAGTCACTCAAATCATGCCTCTGAGAGAGCGAGAGAGAGAGAAAGAGAGAGACTTGCTGGGGGCCATAAAAAAAATTATATTATTCTGACTGAGCCAAAGACTGACCCTGCTGCAGGGCAGACACAGTGTTGTTGCCTGGGCTGGCCCTGTGGAGGGTAAAGTGACAGTCTGGTACTGTTGGGTGTCAGAGAGACTGGGCACTGTCTGCTGTGGGCCATCATGAATCAGGTAAATGTTCATTCACGTATATAGAAATAAAAACAAACAAATATATATATATATATTTATATATACTGTACATATATATATATATATATACTTTTCTGACAAAAAAACAGACAAGTGGCTGCACCTGTGCTGCTGGCTGTGGGGGCACAGGGAACATTGTGAATTTGTGACTCATAGCAGTCTACTTTGTTTATTTTGTTTTGTTTAACTCAGAGAACAAGAAAGCAAACGCAACAAGGTGTTTCCATTCATTAATTTATTGCACCAAAAAACCAAAACAATACAAGTAAAGTACACATCACATAAGTGTCATCATCACTGTCCCATCCATTATTCTTCCTCCTTATTCTTCTTATTTTCATCGTATATCGTATAACCATTAACCAACACCAGTGTGCGACTGTGCGTACGCCAGATGTGTCTGCATCGCGAATTTAAATTCTGAGGCTCTCTGTTAAGTAACAGTTGCTGAATACAGATGGTCACTGAGCAGTAACAGTAGGGGTCACTCAGTGAGCTAAGCTTGGAAGGAAGTGGTGGTGGACTGCTGTCAGTGTGTGCTGTATGTACACTACAATAAATTTGGTCCTGGCCTGTAGGTGTGGGGGGGGGGAGTCATCTGAGGACATTAAGTAGAGGGATCTTTTTTACAGGTTAGAATTAGAAATAAAAAATTGATCAAAGTGATGAGGCGCATTCTTAGGTTGGCAGTGGCACTGCAAAGGACAGCAGTCAGCCTGCAAAGGGACAACAAAATCAAACCCAAAAAAGGGCTTTTTTTACATCTAAAGTTTCGTCTTCTAAGCGAATGCCTGAATCCAAAAAGGGTACATTTGTCGGATCAGTCCCAAGTAAAAAGTTATGTAGTTAGAACCAAAGGGTTGGTGGGTACCACCTGCAGAGGTACCCCAAGTTGTGGAACAATTGCATACTAGGCTACTGCCAGTCCCTAACAGACGCTATCCGATTCTTCTGAGGTTGAACCCAACAAGGGTACTAAAGATGACGATGATGAAGAGAATGATCAGACAGCACAAGGTTTATTGGAAGGGATGGAAATTGCAGATGAGGAAGAAAGAGAAATGTTTTGGTTGCGGAGGAGGGCGGTGGAAAAAAACCCAAGAGGAACAGGCTCAAGAAAAATCTGAGTGGGCAAAGAAAAACCCTGAAAAGGTGACTGAGGAAGCTGGCTCAATGGCGCTGAGGGTTGAGGTGCTGGACGACACACCTCACACAATGCCGGCAACCTGGGTTCAGGAACGACCTCGGGTCATTGGAGTACCAGCATGGGGGAGGAGGGAGGAGTGGGATTGAGCATGCCATTAGGCTGCTCTTCTCTTCTGGGGTGGTGGGGGTGGGTTGTTGACCCTCCTGTAGTCCTGTTCCCAACTAGGTGGAGGTCCGGTTGGGTAACGTAGGTGGACAGGGCGGCAGTATGGGTGGGTGGAAGGGGCTGAGCTGGTTTCTGGTGTGCATGTGTGCCTCAATGCACATGTACGGCTGTGTGCTGGGGCTCTGGGAGCGGAATGGGAGAAAACCCAAGAAAAACTCAGAAAACCTTAAATTAAAAAAAAAAAGTGACTGAGGTGCAGTGCCTTCCTGGGAAAAAAAAGTAAAAAGATAATCATCTTTTGTTTGGTCATACTTCTCCATTAGCACTTTTAATGAGTTGGTGGCAACATATGCTATTTGTAAACAGCCAATCAGCAGGGGTAAAAAGAAAGGAGTGTTATAAACTTCAGCACTGAAAAGGCACCTAGGCAGATGTCATAATCTTGCTGAGAACTCCAGTCATGACACTCGAAGAGTAAATGAGAGTGATAGCTTACTACACTCAAGGGTAACTCCAATTGATGAAAGCAGTGGCAGCCCCCGCAGCACTACACTTCAACCACCACTTGTTGCCATTTGAAGGACTCCTCTGACTGTTACTGAAAGTGACCATGTGTTCAAAAGCCCCCTCCTTCAAGGAGACAGCTTACCATCTCAGAAACATATGGGGTAATGCCAAATATGCCTCGACTCACACTGCTGCTGTTACAATAACCAAAAAAAATTCAGAAATGACAGCTGTTGATTTGCTACCCTAGAACATAGTTGAATATGTAGGATTCAGACAGCTGCTTGAGTATTTCAAACCTTGATATAGTATACCATTGAGAAAATACTTTCAACAGGGATTCCAGATGTTTTGCATAAAACAGATGATTTTTTGCAGTGCTATTGGGAGGGTGGTGCATCTCACAACAGATATCTGGACAAGTTGTCATCCTGAACCCTTCATGTCTGATACTACACATTGGGCATGTTTTGATAATTCTTGCGGGGACAGTGAAACACATTTTGCTGTTCTAAGAATGTTTTATTTTTCATCAAAACATACCTCATACAACATCAATGAAGAGCTCCAAAAACCAATATAGCAAAGGCTCACTTCACAGGCACTGCCAGTTGGCCTTATAGTTGCAGATAATGGGGTCAAGATCAGGAAGGCCTTGGCGGAGAGGGGCTTTGTTCACATCCGCTGCTTTGCGCGTTGCTTAAATTTAATAGTTCACAATTTTCTTGATGAGGACAGGGACACTGGGGATCTTGGTAGCACTGCTTAAAGAATATCCACTCTCTTCAGTCACTCAAGCAGAGCCCTTCACTTGTTTGATAAAGTACAGCAGCAGCACAATTTACCTTTGAACGGTCTGATCCAAGACATTTCTACTTGATGGAATTCCATCTTTCTCATGTTCCAAAGGCTGCTGGAACAAAAGAAAGCTGTCTGACAATACACCTTGGCAACAAAATGCTGATGCAGACATCTGTATTACTCCACTACAGTGGGCCATGCTGGAGTCTCTAATCTCATTCCTCCAGCCATTTGAGGAAATCACCAGGGAGGTTAGTGGAAACACAGCGACTCTGAGCCAGGTGACACCCCTAATAACAAACTCTGGTCAGAGCTGATATGACTGCGCAGAGCTTTTATGAAGTTTTTAAGGTGCCAGAGTACGGCATTTCAGCGGAGCTCCACCCACGCAGCAGTACAAAGAAATACATTTCTAGTTTTTGTTTCTCCCCTAGGTGGTGCTGTGTCTTACTGGGTTGCGCTTGCCTGTGTATGTCTCGCTCTCATCCTTCCACCTGGTCTCTCCTTCAGCAAAAGCATTTGTTTTACCCCTGAGGGAGACCAGTTAGTTTTTATATTACATAGAATTTGTAAAGACGGAGATTAGTGAGTTGCTCACATGAGCAGACACACTGAAAGTAAAAGTGCAGAGCAGCTTTGCTTTTCAGTTTCTCTGCTCCAATTCAGAAGCATGTCAGGTGCTTGGCTGTATTTATTATGGCATCAGTATTGTAATTAAATAAATCAATGTTGCAAGAACATAACTTTACAAAATGGAAGTTTGTAATGGGGACAGCCACCCTGTTACAGTCAACCCACGAAAATATAAGTAAAAGAGAGGGACTTGCCTTTTTTTTTATTCTCTTTATACTCCTTCTTCAGGGAACTCTCTCCACCATCCTCTACCTCACCCCTAGCTCTACCTCCCATCTGAGACCCTTCCATCTCCTTGCACCAACCTGGCGAACCCCCCCCCGGCTCTGAACCCCCCCGAGGTGGGGCTGCCCTATCTGCCCAAGGTGCTCTATCTACAATCTAGTAAGCCGTATTGGATGACTGGGCCCTGGAGAGGAGAATCCGATGTGGGAGTGTGGCTCAGTGGGGTAAAGGTGCCTTCTCCTATCCCCGAGGATGGGGAATTTTTTCCTGGAGTTGGTCCCTCCCCCTAGCCTCATGCATGCAATGCATCCAGCATGGGTGCGTATGCCCTTGTGCATGCCTACAAGATCACCACTGCAGCCAATCCCCTTGGTTGCTGGATCATGGGCTTGCTGTGCTCTTAGCCACTGCCAAAAGCCACCAGAGTCTGGGATCGTAACCTCCGTCCCTCCCAGGACAGGACAGCAATCCTCCATATGCTCAATCCTGTCCTCGCCTGCCAACCCCTGGTGGCCTGAGCTCACTCTCGAACCCGGGTCACCGGCATGGTGCAAGGTGTGGTGTCCAGTGCCTCAACCCTCAGCACCACCGGGCAAGCCAAGAGGGACTTATCTGAGTGTAGGGTGCCACGGTGTAGTCCTGGGGAGATGTCGTCCACTGCACCTGTAAAAGAAGAGACAAGGGGTCACAGAGGATCTTAGGGGAAGTTAAAAAGGGTAAAAAGAACAGGAGAGAAACAAAATTATACTTTTCTGATGGGGTTGGACTCCATGTCCTGTCAGACCTGTAGAGATTAAAGGAAAACTAGGTTAGTTAAGAAGGGAAAAGACATAAGATGAGCACTGTGACTGAAATGGTAAGGAAATAGTTAATGGTTCGGATTCTGTAGGTGCCTTATTTTTTTAGCAGTCTGGAAAATAAAAACACATGCATGCAAGCTGAGAATTCTAGCTTGTGGAATTCTCAGTCCTCCCTAGCTGCCAGATAAGAGCTGGGTCATAAATCTTGAGTGGACATCTCCATACACACAGACCTGTCCACACACACAGGCCAGTTTGAATGGATTGGTTCATTCAAATATAAACTTAAGGTTAAAAGGAATATAATTGGTCACTGATAGGTGTTCAGGCTGATTGGGACAATTAAATACATACATGTTAGATGGTTGGTGCATTCAAAGGGGGAATAGGCATTACCTATTCCCAGGAGAATATATAAGAGGCTGAAAGACAATGAAGAGGGTTCTTCCTATTTTGAAGATAGAGGGAGAATATACCGTAAGCTTGTGTGTGTACTCTTTTAGCTATGTCCGTGGGAGCTGGCAGTTGGAATAGGGTCCAGTGTCTCTTGTAAGGACAGGGAAGGGTAAGTTTAGTGCTAGCATATTGTAGTAATAGCCTGTTTTCTTTTGCCATCTGTTATTTAAAAACATTTGTTTACTTTTCCTGTATGAGTGTTTTTCTCTTGTGTTGTAAATATATATCCTGTAAATGCTCAGTGCACTTTCTGTTAAGTAAAAAGCTATTTATTTGCTCAACAGTTGTGACTGTGATGTCATTTTTCTAAGGTAATATTTGGTTTCCACTGGCTGAGCTAAACTCTGTGTAGAATCTACCACCTGAGAGAGACGCACTACCAGACTTTAACTTGTGAAATTGCACGTTTAATTATTCAAGTTTGTAAGCTTGAAGGTTGGCGCTGGATGACTCAGCTGGTGGCAGCGAATACCCAAGGACAGATACATCTCTAAAGCTGTTTCAGCCCAGAGGAGAGGTGGTTGTCACAAGCACAACCAGAGTAAAGGTAGTGTGGTTTGGAGAAGGGGCTCAGTTAAACTCTTTGCCCATAATAGAGGCTAAGTGGCCAGTAATTTACGTAGTAGCTCAGGGGCTAGTGATGGCTAATGGGAGGCCAGTAACCCTTCTTGTCTAAATAAGGAGTGTCAATGGTGGTTGTGTGGGCTAGGAAATGCCATGGGGGAGCCCCCATGTAAAATTATTCCATTGTGGTCTAGTGTGTTAGCTCTATATGTGATGGGGCTAGCATTCTTTTAAATACATTAATACCCTCCCTGGAGCTAGTGGGAGCTCCCTGAGCCCTTGAATATTGTGTGGGCATTGTTGGAAAGTGTATTGGTGGCAGCAGCAGGAGGATACATTGGGGCTGCAGCCTGTTGTTAGTACTACCACATTGATAGTGTGCCAGCAGGCACAAAGTTCCCACACCATGCAGAGCTTAGGCTGCAGCCTACTCTGCACAAGTGGGAGAAGGAAGAAAAAGAAGTCAGTGGGAGTTGGAGGCAGGAGCAAGTGCAGCAAGGAGCTGCTATTCAGTGCAGCCACTCCAACGGCAGTCCAAGGTGGGGAAGGAAAGTGCACTGGGTGTCAGGAGCTGCTATTTAGTAAAGCTGCTTTGTGGCATATGAAGGGGGAGATGGTTATGAAAGGAGCAGACAGGAGGCAGCCAGCAGCTGGAGCTGTTGTTTAGTAAAGCCACACTGCAGCTAAAGCAAAGCGCGGGGGGTGGAAAGAGAAATAGAGAGAAGAGAGTGGAGTAAGGAGACTGCAGTGAGAGTGGTGAACGCCACACAGTACAAGCCCCACTGTGGCTTAAGTGAAAGGCTGGTGGACCATAACTGTAATTAAAAGCCTGCAGGAGTGCAGGCAAGGGCAGTGAGCTCCCTGAGGGGAGATATCAGAGGAGTCGCACCACAGCAGCATGCAAGCCCTAAAGGTCTGTGTAAAAAGTGACAGCCCACAAACAGGAGCAGCATCAGATAGCAGCAAAACCCAAGAGGGCGAATGAATAATAAATAAAATAATATATTTAAAGATGACGCTACATGGGAAAGCAGGGTAGGACAGAGGTGTCTGCTTGCTGTCTGGCTTTAGTGAGGTAGTGGCTCCAAGTATGCCATTCACAAGATGGCAGTGATTGCAGAACTGTGCATGCACAATACTCTCGGATAAATCATATGAGAAGAGATGGAGGGAGCTCAACATGTATTCCCTGGAGGATAGGAGGGAGGGAGAGAGAGGATATGGTTGAGACCTATAAGTACCTAAAAGTCATGAACAGAGTTAATTCCAAGGGTTTATTTAGATTAGGGGGGAGGGACACCAGGGGGCACAGTCTGAACTTCGAGGGAGAAAGATTCAGGAGGGAAATGAGGAGGCACTATTTAATGGAAAGGGTGGTGGCAGGGTAGAATGCACTGCCAGAGTAGGTGATATGACTGCAGTCAGTGGGTGGCTTTAAATGTGTCTTCAGAATGGCAGTCCAAGGTCAGCACAGGCCTGATTCGTGAAGTCAGTTTCCTCAGAGCGAAGGTGGAGATGTTGGAGAATGGCCTGTGGCAGAGGGAGGTCAAGATAGCTGGACCACCCCTCACTATGCCAGCCATACGGAACTGATGTCGGCGCTCAACCATATGATTTTTGATGACCTAGAATTATTGCACAGAGACATGGATATCAATATCGTGCAGGCCTTCATAATCCCTATTCACCTTAGACCTAGAGGGGCTATACCACATGACCATTGATGGTGATAATGACTTTGTCCACCCCAGAGGCCAGAATTCCTTTACTGCAAGCTGCAAGGAAGAAAGGGGACATTGTCTAGAAGGCAGTCGTTTGGGATTTTTCCCAGATCTGTCTTCCCAAATGCAAGATCGCAAGAAAAAACTGCAATCTGTTGAAAAGTCACTTATGGCTAAATGCATGAAAGCCCAGATGCATTATCCAGCACATCTGCAGATTTGCCATCAGCAGAAATCCCATGTTTTTACTGACCCAGAAACTGTCCAATTTTTTCAGATAAACCACTTTTAAAATGGACTCTAGGGCTTTGGATCAAGATTCTGAAGAGGACCCAGAGTGACTACAGTGGGACTGTAGTTGGTTCTCTTGTTACCCTGTGATATTTAATAAGGTCCCTCAGACACATTAAACTGGACTGCCTAGTGAATGCTGCATATTGTACATAGTATGTAGGCTAAATTGTTTGTTTACTAGTGTCTATGTTTTACTGATTGCTAAATATCTGAACTACTGGTTACCTTTCTTTGCAAAGGGCCAGAGTTCTAATTGGTGCACTGCTGTGCACCACTCAGTTTTGTGGACTTTAAACATTCCTTCAGAGATACTCTTCCCCCTACATGGCCCCTTAGAGGTGGACTTTGAATGTAGAGCTTTAGCTTAACTTAAATGAGCTCGGACAATGTATAGTAGTGTACAGTGTCCTATTTGCAAATGTTCTCCCCCAATACCTTAAGTGAGTCTGCAAGTGGGAGAAAAGCTTGGTGCATTGATCTTAAAGTGTATTATTTAATATCCTGAGAGGAGAGTATGGTTTTCCATGCACTTATTCTCTCAGTAGTTTTACTCCTGTTGATATCTGAGGGGTGGAGGGCCCCTGTCTGAGAACAACACAGTCTTTTGAATACTGGTCTTTATTTCTAATACTGACTGTACAGACAATGTGTGCCTTCTGTCAATTATTAGAATATGTATGTTTTATTGTGTACATGTTGCTATCTGTATGATGAAAATCCATAAATAAATAGTACAAAAAAAGGGGATGGACAGGGTCAAAGGGAGGGTCAAAACTAAAAGGATGCATGGGAGGAGTGACTGGGCTACTGGGCAATAAATCAGAAGGGTGGGCAAGGGGAGGGGGCAGCTGCAGTTTAATAGACTGGGTACTGCACACTTGAATAAACTCCATAGACCATAAGGCCTGTATCTGCTGGCAATTTCATATGTTTCATGACCTGTATCCTGGAATTAAAATGCTATAGCAACTAGACACAACATCAAATAACAATTAAATGCTCAATGTAATTAGCTAATGAAATAGGGGAATAAAATAAAACACAGGGAAGAAAAGCATTTAATGGTAACAACAGTCCTTGTTTACTTACACCTAAAGTTTGGGGGTAAGGGACAACTAGTAAATGACTTTGAAAGCCAAGCTTTCCCATCAGTGTTCCGCCAGGGAAGGATGAACTTAATCAACTATTACAATACTGTGACAGGCTGAAGTAAATAATAATATTCTCATTCAGTTGAAAACAGATGTAAATACTTACCATACTTAGCGCTACTTCGAAGGTCTTGACCTTCTTAACAGAAAATGTAAATCTCAGTACAAATAATAATAACAACAGCATGCCAGTAAAACAGCCATAAATACAATTTAGGTAATATTAATTCTGTCAGTTTATGATTGGCTCAGTATATGGGAATAAGCTTATAAGGCAAAAAAGCACCACCAAATTGTGAGAGATAAGATCCTTCTCCTGTATAAGTGTAAAACTGATAGACCTCATGCCCTTCTATCCTTCTCTTTCAACCCTCTGGTGCCAACAAGCATAACTGAAATGGAAAGTAATTGTATTAACTGATATCACTCAGGGCTAAAAAAGATAATGGAACATTCTGAATAAAGAAAAATTGAAAGGAACATGAAATATAATTATATAATATGCTGGAGTAAGACAAATAAGACTGCCTTTGCCGGCAACCATCTAAGGACCCATTTCATGCTACTCTATGCATATAGTACAGTATAAGAATCCGAGGGCACGGTGTGCAGGTCAGAAGACTGACCTTGAAGGTTATCTGCCACTGAACAGGCAGTGAGTGCAGTTCGCGCGGTACAGGCAAGCGCAATGAGGCCCCCAGTCAACAACCGTGCCGCAGTATTCTGCACCAGCTGCAAACAGCGGATATCAACCCTAGAAGCCCTGGGTAGAGGGTTGCAGTCCAGGCCGGTCGCAGTCGTAGACCAATACTGGAAGGAAACCGGATGGAACAAGATGTAACCTGAGCAATGTTCTAAGGTGGTAAAGGACCCGACAATCACGAACACTGTGAGTACAGTGTCAGCCTATTGTCAAGGAGCACCCTGGTGATGTACCTATTCAGAGGAAGGCAGCTGACTATTCTTGAGCCAAAGCAGAAGGACGCCTGCCCCAACACCTATCAGGGCCTGGATCACAACCAACCCTCAGTCTTATCAGAATTAAATTTCAGCCAATAGTTTCATCAGTCTCGTTCTGCAAAACAACAGTAAAAGACTGAGGTGCACTATCTGGTCGAGCACAAAAAACAAATGAGCTGGGTGTCATCTGCATAGCAGTGAAACCTCAGCCCATACTGTCTTACAATGTCTCTAGGGCAGCATATACACTGAACAACACGGAGAGAGCACCAAGCTAGGGACCCCTGCAAGTTAAGAGCGGAGTCAGGGAGACAACCTGGCACACCCTCCCAGATCTGCAGAGAGGAAGATGGAACCACTGAGGACTGGACACCCAGCCACAGATGACCCTCAGGCACTCGAGCAACACCCATGGTCCATGGTGTCAAAAGCTGATGAGATCGGGCACAAGATGGAGCAGTGCTGGATCTCTAGCCACCAGGAGATCATTGAGCACCAGATCAGAGCTGTCTCAGTGCTATACCTCTTCCAAAAACTGGACTGGAGGATCGTAGACATCATGGATAATAGATGGTTATCCAGCTGCAACTCAGACATATCTGTTGCCCTGAACCTAGCTCCTATGTAATATCAAAGTACAGTATGTTTAGGGGCTGTGATGACCTCAGGATGGCAACACAGATCTACCTTCACTTCCAAGAAATGCAGGAAGGTGGAGCCTATGACAGACAGTGAGGATGTCTCCCCATATAACAAGGGAGAGAGAGGGATAGGGGGGCAACAGCCTGAAAGCCCTTCCTGTAGTCAAACCCCAGAGCCTGCTGATTGCCACAGTGATAGTCATGAGGCCTCAGAGGAACCACAGGCATACTGGTCCCAAGGCACTACAGTCTTCCTCCTGGTCATCCTCCGGATGGCACTTCTGGACATCATGATGTGTCAAAGAGTGAAAAAAGTGAGCCTGCTGGGGCTGTCAATACTAGGAAAGAGCAGATGCTAAGGACACAAGCATTGTTGAGGCTCAGGAAGAGTGGATCCTAGGCCCCAAAGTGTCATTGCAAGGCTGTGGAGCACCTCATCAATGGGTATGTGCACTAGGAAGCAGTAAAGGCGACTAACTATACATACACAGCCTGGGGACTGCCTTGATGTTAGCATCTGTGTCACAGGAACACGGAGTATGTCAATGGGGTGACAGAGTGCCACCGTCAGGTTAGATGGGAACATCGACACAGGATGCAGTGGCACCATAATGATCTAAAATCTGGTAGTAGCACATGTCAGCAGGGGCCAAATGTGCCACTGTTGATGCTGCTAATTGCGAAAAGAAACGATGGTGAGACAAAGTACCACCATCAATGTGTGACAGCGAGAATGAAACAATGATGGGAGAAGAACGTGTCCATGTTGCTATATGTCTGAGTATAGTTAACAGGAGATACAGCGGCATCACTGCTAACATCACTATATGAACATAGCCCCCATACAGACCATTCGTCCTGCTTGGTGATCAGATGGGGAGGGCTGCCACGAAGGCAGGCAACCACAATTTGTTAGAGAACCATCCCAGAGATGAGGTGATCTACGAGCAGCAAGCCCTACCTTAATCCCAGGGTTGGTGCTTGATATTTCCACAGACTGAAGTAGCCCAGCTGGTTAGCATGGAAGGCGCATCTGCCAGGATAAGTTCCACTCCCCATAGGCGCATGACTCGTTCGATGACATGCGGTGATGAAATGCATTTATTGTTGAAAGGTTAAAAAATCATAGCCAAACAAGATTTTCACAACAGTCTAATGGCGTTGACAGACAACAGAAAGAACCAAGAAGTGACGGGCACACATCCTGATAGGAAGGGTGATGGAGCATCAACATGGGCAACCACTGGTGGACTGCTGCAAAGTTTCATGTGGTCAGATCTGGTGGCTATAATCCCACAGGTGGCCTGATGAAAGAGTTATTCTCGGGAAGGTCTTCGCCTTTAAGATTAATAATTCTCTAGGTACAACCTGCAGCTGGACCCTCATGCTCATTGGCACAGTCCACCAAAAAAGAGCTTACGAGTAGCAGATACACAGGATCTCCATGTCTACAATAAGGTCACTGCAATAATTTAATTTTCTCAGTACCGTAGATCAGTTGGATACAGCACCAGTGACACACTTACACACTCAAGTGTCCGGCATTTCAACCAGATGAGTCTTCGTCAGAGGTCTCCTTGTTGAGTGACACATAACTGGATGAATGCAAAGGTAACCCACATTACAGTGACGGAAATGGTAGATGCGAATGGTGAAACCGGTATTCCCTTACTCCGAGGTGCTATGACAGGTTTGATATTAATAAAGGAGGTCGGCGGGGCTAATGGGGGTGAAGACCTGCCCCTGCGAAAAAACGGTACTGTTCAGTCTCGCCATTTCACTACTGATATGGGCTCGCTCTTTTGGAGTCATCCATATCATATGAAACACTTATTACAGATCTCCCCCGATAGCTGTGGAAAATCAGTTGCAGCCCTTGCAGGAATGTTGCTCAAATGAAAGACCATTGAGAATAAAATGCAGGAACAATCCTAAAACCAGCATCCAAGGACCACACAGAAAACTACACTAAAACATAGCAACAAACAAAATCATCAAATTAGCACTCATAAAATCAAACATTTCTAACGTCATAATTAAGGATAATGTTAAACAGAAAAATGCAAATCACCCGAAGTTTACTGTACTGCAGATTAGTGTTCTAATACAAATATAACCCCCTAAGTGGTGCTATCCCTGACTCTACCCTACTGCTTGGCTAGTAGCAGGTTAAGGGCCCTGGTTCAGAGCAGATGCCTCCACCGGAGTCAGGGTTAGTAGTGGTCAAACTAACCTGGTCACAACCCTCGGGACATAACTCCCTCTTTCCCCTTAGTGGCCCTAACACTGTACAACAATCACTTCATAACACCAGTGGTACACTACACAAGTACCACACTGTTTGTACCACCACAGGGCTGGTTCCTCCAACCACCACAGGACCTCCTCTAACAGGTTATACACAGCAAATAGTAACAGTACAGTACTTGAGCACAAACTGGAACCACAGTCAGATTACATGCAGAAAAAGTTAGATGACTTATTCAGGGGACAGACAAGGAGGGCAAAATCAGTTAATTAAGTAAGGTTATATCAATCAACAGTTATGCATGCTTTGAGTCCCCACACACACCCTCTGGTACCCAGGTGGAGAAGAGATAGAACTAGCAGGACCGTTGCCGAGTTGCGCTATTTGAGGCCATGTGATGACACAACATACAGTACACAATATTTGTAATCTGGAGCCAAAGGCTCAGTTAAAAAATGAAACAACAGACAACAGATTTCTAGTTGTCATAGCTGACATTTATATGGAATTTTTATTATATATGTTTTGTATCTTGGTTAAAAGGCGCTATATAAATAAAGTTGGATTGGATTGGATGGCAGCCTCAGATTAAACTGTTGCTGCAGGAGCTACCTGATATTACCACGATCCAAGGCTGGGCCGAAGTGAGACTGCAGGTGGTTGATCTGAAATGCCAGGAAGCAGAGCCCACAGTCGCAGAGGTATAGTTCCTGTTCAAGCTGGAACAGGGTCCAATCCCAGCAGGTCTCTCTCAGTGGCCTCGCTGTGCAGTGGGTAGTCTGGCTGGGCCAGTCAGCGAGACCCAGACCATGGAGCAAATTGGGATGCAGTCCGTTTTGGGCTGGATAAAGCTTCAACAACAAAAACACAGTTCACGTAGAGACAACTCACAACTCTGCAGCTCAGCATTTACATGACAGAATTTACTGTACCAGCAAAGCATCCCAGTCACAATCACAAAGTCTCTACACGGAAGCTTAGGGGTAGCTGGAACCCTGACAGGCTGATCGCATTCAACAAAATCTTTAATTTCTTAGGTTGAGCCTGGCCCGCAGTAACTGATTTTAGTCACACAAACGGGCTTAGTCACAATAATTCTCTTCTCTCCCTCCAGGGAGCAGACATATAAGAAAACTCCCTTTCATAGTTCTCCCTGCAAATCCACTCAGGATGCTGCTCAAAATCACTTCACACCTCTCATTTCACTTCCCAGCTCAGAACTAACAAAACTGCAAGCAGCCCAAGTTCCCAAGATCCAAAAGATTTGTTTGCTGATTTGGCTGTCAGTCAAGCAAACTCCCCTTCAGTTAAAAAGCTCCAATAAAAGTTCCTAGTTTGAATTCAGACAGCTCATAGTCCAACTGCATTTGGATCCCCAATACTGTTTGGTCAATTTGCAGTCAAACCAAAAGTAGTGGAGACAAACAAAACAGTCCTTGCTACAAAGCAGGTTAACAAACTTCATTATCGTGCCAACTGCACCATGCCTCCTTGGACTCTGGTGCCTGGCCAGTGCTATTCATGACCTGTCAAAGCATTGATACCGTTGCATCCTCTTTTGCTCTCCACCCTCGACCTAATAGGCTGCCTCAGGACCTGTTCCTGGTGCCAGCTATCTCTCCGCTCCAGTGTGAGAGAGTCAATAGTACTCACAAACATACCCCATTAGCTCTAGGATTACATGAGAACTCAATTCTTGGACTATTCTCCTCTTTCTTAACTCCCCAGCAGTTGTGGGTAGATGCTTCTCTATACTGATGTATTCGTTGCCTCCTGACCCGATGCTACAGAACTCCCTCAACTAGTCTGACTCTGCAGCTACCTGGTTCACTGAGCACGACTTGTTATCAACCTTAAGAAAACGATGCTCTTCTCACACAAAATAAGTACAGCAAGTTTCCCTTAGCTGTCCGCCACCAATCTCGTCATTGACAGGTGCAGTCATAAATATCTTGGTATAACCTTTGACTCTGCACTTTCATTCCATGGACATATATCTGCCCTAAACCTGTTGCCAACTCACGACAGCATTCTTTACTGGCACAAAATGCCTCCTCCTGATCCTCTCCACCTGGCTGTCCTCCTCTGTCATGTCTCATTGACTGGCCTTCGGTCTATAGCTCAGCAGATCAGCTGCCCTCAACAGGTTCACCTCCAGTTAATAAGGCCTGCAGACTACCATGGTACTCAGACTCACTCACATGTGACTGCACCCAGCCACCCTACTCAACTGGAAGGCGACTCATGTATCGACATGCCAGCTCACCTTAAAAGCCTAGTAGCCTATCCCCATAGACCTATCCAACTCCATCAACGTACCGCAGACCTGATCACGCGCGGCTCGTCAAAACTACCTAGTTCGAGCAGGACCTCAAGGTCGAGGCATTCCCCTACCGTCGCCCCCAGGTATAACTCCTCCTGCCAGTGTCTCAAACTCATAACCTTAGCACTTTAAGACTCAAGCTTCCTGTAGCTCTGACACAACTGCCACTAGCCTAGTGTAAAAAAAATATATATACTCTGTTTGTGTGCTCACTGAGCAGCTCCCCCCCTTCTTTCCTACTAATTCCTCCTCCCCACCTCCTCCTTCTACCCCACCAGCTGTCCCCGACATAAGTTTGACCGCTTTAGTATCTTTTGCTTTGTTGGATGTGTTTCTATTGTAACAAAATTGTAATTGAACTTAACTTTTGTTTGTAAGTACTATGTCCCTTGTACTACTGTTCTGATGTCTCTTTGTGACGGTACCTTTGTAAATCAGCCTCTGGCTCAAGGTTTCTAAACTGATGTTAACTAAATAAATAAATAAATAAATTATCCTCTAAATGATTTTGAGTAAATAGCTACATCTTTCAATGGGCCCCTCAGATTACATAAGCCGTAATCAGGCAGCTCTTAAAGACAATACACAGAAACAACACAGGCTCTGGTAACATTAAACTGCTAAATACAGGACACCAGCCTGGCAGTGAGCATTTGAAACTCAGGAAGACTTTGCAGGAATCCCCATTTGCGAGGGGTTACATGAAAAATAATCTGCTATTGTTTCATAAATTACCCTCTGTGCAAGCCCTTCCTTCCCCAGAGCATCTGAAACAACAACCTACTCAGAACAGTGTCTACCTGGTGAAACTTTTAAATAAATAAATTTATGCAATAGGTAGGACATAAAATAAATCCTATATGATAATCTCAGCTACTAAGAGATAAATTCAAATTTTACATTTATACACATAGAAGCATCATCACAGATTATATACATAGTAGATCTGTACAATCCTCGGAAATCATTTAGAAATCAGCCTCAATACCAGTATAACTATATTCAAATGAAATAACAAAACAAAAAGATAGCATAGTGCTGTGAGCATGAAAGTTGTGCAGCACAAAATTATATAAAATGGTCATATTTATTTATAGAACTGTGGAAAGGCTGGTTTGTCCTGCATGCCTGCCTATGATACAGAGGAACTTGTGTTTTCAGACTGAATCCAGTTGGAGAGAGTGAATTAAGCCCTGATGTGACCAGGCGAACTCGAAGAAGACTGAAGATTTGCAGATATGATCAGCCTCGGACTTCAACTACCTCTAACTCCGTGTGTGCAGAACTCTGTAATTCATGACGGAGAGCCATTTGCCTGCTAAAGTGGAATTCCTTACATGTGAATGTACTGTATGCTTATAGTGGGAAGTATTTGGTTCCCACTGTGTATCTGAACTGTGTTTTGCTGCTGTGTATCCAGCTCACAGACTGAATCCATATCCATTTCCATTTGCCTGAGCTACTACACTAGCCCAACCGAATACAATGTAGAAAGTCATCATAGAACCAGCCTGGGATCAGCCTATAACACCTTGGCAGGAATAGCATTAGTGATCGTGTAGGCCCTGTTTTAAAGCCTCTGTCAACAGCCTGCAGTCTCAATTTCATACTGCCTGTGCCCAGTATTGGATATAGTGATAAACATCGGTAGCTCACCAACAGCTAAATCTAAAGTTGTCATCTGATTGTCTTGTACTTTTCTTTCACAAACTGGCCAGCCAGCTCGGATTACAAATAATGTGTTGTGCGTAATTACTTTCTTCCATCAGGGCCAACCAGCTGCAACGTTCTAGCTGCCCACCGTTTCCTACCTAGGTACCCAGAGTGTGTGACTGTGTAGGGACTCTGAACTGCATGCATAACTGTCTGATTAATATAGCTTTTAGGCAAATCAACCTGATTACAACCCTCGTTACAATGTTCCTCATCGAAGGTACTTTTCCTATGTTGAAATACCAAACATTTATCAGGCTTTAAAAGCGACAGTGATGCTTGCACTTAAAACTGCAGAGGGTGGGGTTATTCATATCACAACAGATAACAGACCGCACTCAAAACATAGTTACATGTCCTTAGCTCATGAGTCACGTTTTCTTGTGCTATTCAAAACAAAGACACCCCAAAGATAGGCTGCTGCATAAAAAGAAGTTTAGGCAAAGTCATACTGCTGAAAACATCTTGCAGGAACAAATAACCTCCTTGACGAATGGGTTTATTCTCACGGTCTAAAATGTGGCTTCATAGTAGTGACATGGGCCAACATCACAAAAACAGTACAGGATGGAGGATTTCTGCATGCTTCTTGCTTTGCAGTACTTATAGTGTCAGGTTCTCAACACGAAACACAGTGGATGGTTGATTGCTGTTTGCAAAAAAAGTGACTCACTTTCATTCAACCAAGGCTATACGGACATTGTCCGAACTGCAAAAAAAAACACAAGCTGCCCAGCAGCTGATTCAAAATGTTTCCACGTTGGAACTCAACTTTATATGCTGCAGTGCCTCATGGAAAAGCAAGCTGTACATAGTACTCAGTTACATTATTGAATGGCATTATGCTGTCTGTGCTGCAGTGGAAATTAATGGAGACAGTGTGTGTATCCTAGCTCCTTAGAGACAGCTAAGGACATGTCTGAAGGTGCATCTGTGATCAGATTATCCCACTCATAATGCTCATTTCACATCATCTTAGTGTTCTAAATCACAAACAAAGCAGATCTGAGCGCAGACAACATAACGCCTGTATCATGGGAATCGTAAAAGAGAACAAGCGAGCTTCAAAACCAATGCAAATTAGTTGCAACCATGAAATCAACACACATCATACAACTCTCTTAGATCAGGTTCAAGGCTGACATCTTCCAAAACAGATGATATAGACCAGTACAAATGTATGTTGCTAGATGGCTGCAGCACTCACAGAGTCAAACACGAACACACAGTACCCTCAGGTTGTCATCACCACAACATGCAATTCATATTCACAGAGATACAGAACTGGAAAGTCACCAAACATTACAGTATTGATACAACTGCCACTTCTTCAACCCTCAGTAGCAAGCTAAATCTTGGCAAAACCTTTCCAAATTGCTGCCGACTGTGCTTCTGCTGATTCTCTTCTGAAGCGGTCTCTGTCCAACATGGTAGACAGTTACCTACAAAACTGCCTATTCCTGATGCATACCGCAGATACTGGAATCAAAAAGTCAAGTTGAACGAGCTGTATAATGAAACCTGAAATATCTTGGTTGTCCTGCAACAAGTATCTCTTCAGAAGCATATTAATACAGCTAGCAATATTACCAGACACCGAAATAGGTTGCTGCAGAAAATGTACACCGTTAACTTTATTAAAGTTAATAAGTCAAAATTTAGTATCTAAGGTAAACAAACTGATCTGAAGTGATTGATGTGGATATTGATGGTAATGACAACTCAGATGGTAGTGGCTAGTAAATACTGTGTGGGACGAGTCTCTCTGCAAAAAAACTTTACAGACTGTGATGACTTTGGTTGTCATCTCCTTTCGATCTACCTTGGATATACCCCCAAAACTCCCACCATTTCATGGAAACTGCTTTGTAGCTAGGGTCTAAACTAAAGTCAACAAGTTTTATATACAGAACAATTTTAACACCAGTGGAAGACTAATGGCATAAAAGGGACACTATCCGTCATCCTTTCTGTCATATTATTTATAGTTAAAGTACAAACATATATTTTGGTTACCTTGTGACTTTGTGATGATCAGTATGGACTGGGACGGGGCGGTCTATTTTTCAATTTCAAGAGGACAAAACAAGGTTCTAATTGGCAGCTGTTATTATTTTCAATTACAGAAATGTTAGCCATAAGCGAAAAATGGATGCTAGTATGGGTGAGGGTTGTGGGTTGGTTTTAACATGGGTGTAAGGGTGGCATGGGTGCTACACAGATGAGGTGGTGGAAGAAAAGTGGAATAGGTGATGGGGAGGTGGGTGTTGTTTTAGTTCTTTCATTTACAGATTAAGTCAGCTAGGGATGGTGAGGAAAAAATGACGCAGACCGAACCTACTGACACATAATATATATTCTTATTAAATACAGCGAAACTACTGCCACTAGCAAGTGTCCTGTCCCTTTAAAAAATAAGGAATCAGAAATAAAGAAAATCATCAGCAGTTTCACAGAATGATATCATAGTGTTTTGCTTTATAAGTAGTAATTTGATACATAATGGGGTTGACAGGCGCTGTCCTTAAACATCCATACCAACCGCGCTTCATTAATGTTCAACAGCATGTGAAACCACTTTTTTATTTATGTGAAATACAGATTTATTGAGTATCAGCTGCAAAAATGCATCATCTTAGAATTTTTTATATGTACTTCAATTTGCCAACAAAATATTGGTATATGTATGCGTCCAACAAAAATTGCATGCATTTTGCCAGCAACAATGACTAGCATATTTTTATTCAATGTCTGACTGAATATGTTATGAATAATATGTTTGTAACAGTTCCACATGTTGCTGCTGTAGTACCAGCTTGACTTTGTTATAAAAGCTTCTTTTAAACATAGCAACTTTGATTCACTCATTTAAAACAGAAGCAACAAATAGCTGAAATTAGGTAATATCAGTTATTTTCTCCTAATTCATGTGATATATATAGCTAGTACATAAATACTGTGTACTCTTTCTTTCACTAAGAACTATGATGCAGCTACAGCAGGAAAACTTTTAACATATGGGTGGGTGGGTGGGCTATTCGTATTAAGTTGCTGACTTTAGAAACAGAAAACATGATAAACCTAGTTCTATTCCTATCAATGTCACACAAGAATTTCTCTCCCCATATATTGAACAGTTTTCCTTTACATGTTTTATTACTATCTTCCGTTACTGGCAACAATAAAAAATAGGTTGAGTTCAAAAAGTTCTAAAGATTAGAACCTAGAACTTTTCAAAGTTCAGACCAGAACAAACCCAGAACTCAGAGGTTCTGACAACCTAGTCTCAAGTATCAAGGGTTCTTCATTATAAAATTTCTTTGCAATGTGTTGACAGACACTGTACCTTCATTTCCATATCTACTGTTGGCTCCTCGGGGTTTATGTGGGAGGTGGCAGAATTTATTATTTATTTAGCTTTTGTTGACTGGTAGTGCACTAGACAAATCCTGCTATTTCAGGCACAACCCAGGGAGGATACAGATGAATGTAACTAACATGAACAGTTAAGCTGAATCAAGTTGAGACAACCAACATCTCTCAATTGTCCGTTTTGCCTGAAAGGTTTGTCTATTTGAATTACTGTTTCATCTGCCCTTCTAATGTGGATACCAATAACAGAGCATGGTCTCTAAACAGAAACAGCACTATATACATTAATGCTACAGTCTAGAATTGCCTTATGGGGAATGCCAGGGAGGTTGAGGTACAGTGGTGAAATAAAGAAGGCATAATGAGAAGCCGGACGCGCATGAAGGCAGTGAAACAGAGAAAAAGACATTAGGGTTCTCTAGGAAGTAGCCAGGTGGTGAAAGGAAAAGGTGACTAAAGAGGCATAAGAAACGCAGAGAGGGAAGACAGAAGTATACCAAGTGAAACAGAGAAAAAGGAAGGCAGTGAGGGGAAAAAAGGCAGACATAGGAAGGATAACCAAGGATGTAGCTAAGAGGATAAGCTTTCTTCAGGTATATGCGAGGAGAGGAAGGCAAGGGAGGACATTGAGGATAAGAGGCTGGTGGAGACTGAGAGAGAACAAGAAAAAAGCAGACATCCTAACAAGTACTTCTGCACATCTACGCAGTGGAAAAGGACAGACCACCGGGAGCAGAAAGACAAGGAGCAGGGTGCAGCAGAATTTCAGATCTGCACAAGTGGACTCCCCAGGTGAAACCAGACAATATAAAAGTACCAATTACTGTTTGTTGCCTCATTTGGCACTAGTACAACTTTTGTTCCTGACAGTGGTTGGTGCCATGCATGGGAAAATACAAATGCATATCTACTCCCTAAGACATACACCGCCGAGTCTGTAAGTTGTATTGTCCATAGGATGCAAAGACAGCAATAGTGACCAGTCCTTCTAGTTTCAAACCCAGATAAAAAACAGAAAGGTTCAACATTTTCTTTGTTAGTTTTCATGGAAAAGGAAGCAGTTCAGAGCCTATTTGCTACCCCTTAAATAAAATTGCACCATGGGTACTTGAGTATACACAGCTACACCCATGCAAAGGAGATGGGTAGACAGAGTCACTTTCAGTGAAAGGTCCTGAAGGACTTGCAGCTCTAAAAGTAGACAAGGTTGTGGGACAAATGGATACCCAAAAGTTGCAGAAGCCAGCCTAGTGGCATGGAGGATTAGTGCTGAATGCCTAACTGGGCACTAAGTCAAGACACTGACGAAAACCAAGCTGGCAACATAGAAAACACAACAAAAGCCAAACACTAACAGAAAACAGCAACATGTGAAAACTCGATACCACTGTCAAAAAAAAAAAAAAACCACGGAAACAAACCCACCTGCCACAGCACTTAAATAAGCCAGGACAAATATACAACAAATCACACCTGCAATGACAGATTACATACAATGGGGATAAAATGTCTGGCTTTATCCCTGCCACCATCCTCAGATACCAATGTTGCTGTATATAAACTCTGACTCAGGATTCGATTAATGACCCTGGAATCTCTAACCTGCCATGTTTACAACTATGACCAGGGTCTTCTTTAAGATCTAGATCACTAACCGCCAATGTAAATACACTGTACTATGTGACTTGTATAATACCTTAAATATTATGTTTGTAGTCCTTGTATATGGAGCTTTCAGGAATCATGACTCAAGTTAATTCGATTCTCTTCAATAAATAAATAAAAATGAGATCCCCAATGCCTCACAATCCTATAAATAGAAATACAGAATACAACACCTGCGAAACAAACACACTTACTCATAAAACACAGCATACACTGACACAAAATAACACCACTATACTCCCAGCTACTGAAACACACCCCAAAACAACATCACATATACAGATGGACTCAAATCACAAAACCTACACCACAACAGCTACTACCCACACACCACCGGCCACACTAACAGTAGTTCTCACTTTGTGATACAGAGCCTCCCTCAACACGAAAAGATTTTGACTTCCTCAAATTTGGAAAATTTTAGGCCCCAAAAAAAAAAATCTACTTTGCAGTACACAGGAATAAAAATAAAACTAATAAGTTGATTGACTATAATCTCTTTTATTCAACTTATTGCTCTCACTAACAAGCACCCAGGTTATACTTGTCCTCCTTTTTTCAGACTCTTGGGTCCTTGTTCTCTGGAACAACCAACCTAGCCATTCATCTCTCCCCCTCTTACCCTGTTGTTAAGCAACTTTCTGGACCTTGCCTCGGTCACACCTGAAATGCGTAGATCTCGCCACCTTTCCAGTCACTAATTACAGATACCTACTGAAATAGCCTTGACAGTCAGTAATGCACATATACATACCTGTGAAACAAGCCTTCACTCGACTTTCCCAGCATTAATTGAATACCTTACTATAAACAAGCTTTGGCTCAATAGAAACTCTGGTCAAATATTTGTGCATACACTAAAGAAATTCACCTGCAATTATCAGATTTGTTTTATCCTTTAGCACAAAACAGCCAAAACTTAATATTTAAATCACCATACATTTTCAGATAATGAACCTCCTGAACAATTTGAGGCCTCCTTGGGAGGCTAGCCTCACTCATTGAGAACCACTCATTATACCAACTAGTCAGCACAGCTCACCAGTGGCAGATCTACACATTGCCACACACTCCACACATCCAAATGCAGGCACACAGCACACACATATACAAAAACAAATTCTTTTACATGCTTATGTGGGGTGGGGCTTCACCCCCATACACCCTATATATATATATATATATATAATACATATATATATATATATATATATATATATACAGACACACAAACACACATATCGACTCAGGTCACACTACAGCAGAGCAGGTGGCATTATTGACCCTACACAGTTTTCCCCATGCGCTATTACTGAAGCACTATTATGTGAGTACTGCCAATTGGTTCTATATTTTCACCCAGTAGACATACTACACTCCTGCCATACCAGCTGACATGTCTTTAGGAATGAGCATAAGGTTGCCAGCACTCAAGCAGAATGGGAGAGGACTGAGCATATGAGGGACTGCTCTCACTCCCAGGAGGGGTGGACAGCCATCTCAGCCTATGACTGCCACAAGATGGAGGCCCAGTGGCAGTGCAGACTTGAGCAACCTCAAGGAGGGGCTATGGCTATGACGGACGGTGTGCATCAAGACCGCCTCAGGCACAGTGGCAAGGGTATAGCACGAAAAAATGGAAACATGGAGGACAGGCTATGTGAAGCTTGCCATTTCTCTGTTGTCCATTCCTACTCGGATCCAGGGGTTGTTTGGAACTGTTGTCAGGGAGGGAGGATGGCTATCCACCTCAGATATCCCCAACCTGAGAGGGTGGAAGCCAGTTACAGGACACGGGCAGGGCTGAACAGCCACTTGTTATGCAAGGTGAAAAAAGTCTTTATAGCAAAAAAGGACTCGGAGGTGCCAGCTGCCCACTGATGGCCTTATTCTTACCTCTCTGAAAACAGGCATGATTCCAGAAACCTGGAGGAGCGAGGCGTGGTTCCCTCATAAGAGTGGCAGCAGGGAGAAGGCTAGCAACTATAAGACCAGTCAGTAGCACCTTCGTGGTGAGTATTGATAGCCTGTTAAAGGAAAGGTTGGTAGAGTATCTTGAGTCCAGTAGGCTGCAAGACCACAGACAGTATGGATTCCAGGGGAGGTCATGCCAGATGAATCAGTTGATTTCTTTGATTGGTTAGCCAGGAAATAGATCAGAGAGGGCAGTGGACATAGCCTGTCTTGGACTATAGCAAGGCCTTCAACACTCCTGCCACACAGGACTGATAAGTGGCAGCCTGAGGATGGGATCCAAGATGGTGAACTGGGTTGAAACTTACACATTGTTTCTTTCTCACTAGAAATTTGTGATCTAAATTACTCAGCAGTGGCTAATACTGCACCAAAACAGATCTGCAATACCAGAGAAAGGAAGTGTGTCAGGGAAGAGTCAGGGCCAAACCATGAGCCTACTGATCCATGGTTTGAAAACACAGACAATATTCAGGGCCTGGGTTCAGTTCCAGTAGGTCACATTATTTCTTTCTCAATAAATTTGTGATCTAAATTGCTTAGCAGTGGCTAATGTTGCACAAAAGCATCTAATTGTGTGAGATAGAAACTGGTTAACAGACTGGAAGATGAGGATGGTGGTTAATCAAGCAATAAGACATGATAGGGGTGTGATATGGTGGGATAACGGCCCAACTCAGGGTTTGTTAACAAAAGGCGAGTCAAGGGCTTCCACCACCCCGAAGGGCTGTTAGCCCTACACACCTAAATCCTGTTACAATTATGAAATGGGTCATTTTAGTAAATGTTATGTATTTTAAACATATTGCTTTCAGCTGGAACATTGTGCTGGGATAACGCCCAGCAAAAAGCAGTTCTTGGCCAATCAAATTCCAGCATTCTTCTGCCCATTTCATAATGGCACTTACTGTAATGTTGGGAGAATGACCAGTGTAGTGCTGCAGGGCACAGTACTGAGACCAGTCCTCTTTCAATGTCTTCATAGAAGATGACCAGTGGAATAACTGAAATGAAGGTATGCTTTTTGCAGATTACAAATTTGTAATAGGTTGGACACTCAGGAGGGTAGGAGAAATGGCCAAGGCAGGAAGGCATCCCCAGCAGGAGGAGGAGGGGAGGAGAGACACGTGCCACTATACTGCTAGCTAGTGAGACACCATCTGAGTATTGTGTCAAGTTCTAGAGGTCACACATCTGAAATGGCATAGGCAATATGGAGATAGTCCGAGAAGAGGCAACCAAAATGGTGAAGGACTGCAATTAAAAGCCCTATGAGAAGAAACTGGGGATCTCAACAAGTATATCCTGGAAGAGAGGAGTGTAAGATGTGAAAGAAGAGACCCTAAGAGTACTCACAGGGATGAACAGGGTGCAGGACCAGTGTCTCTCTTTCAAATGAGAAGAGTATCAGAGCCGACTTTGTGGCACCAAGCAATAGGTGGCCAAGCAGCATGCTGGCGACTATGGTTCCAACCCCAGCCCGGACTCAGGAGTGAAGTCCGGCAGGAAGAAGACATTTAGAGTCCACTGGATGCTTCCTCGAAAGGGGCCTCAGACCACTGTCTGTCGGTCCCTGGGGGTGGTTCTAGACACAAGGGGCCTCAATGCGCTACCGAACGTTCCTGCCCAAGGACAACTAAGCCCCCTGCCCATTGTGGGAGGGTGTGGGTGGGTCAAGAGAAAAGCAGAAAATCCATCCTCAGCTGTCTAGTTAATGACTGGTGGTCCCTGCCACCACAATAGCCTGGAGGTGTCTGTGCTGACCCCTGCCATGCCCGGGATATGTAATAGACACCAGTGGGCATTTCTCCTCTCTGGCTGTAGGCCCAAGGAGGCCTACCAATGAAGAGTTACATCAGGTTACCCAGGGTCATGGTGCAGATGGGGCAGCAGATGGCAACAGTGCTGGGATGGCAGTGAAGCCATGGTGGCCCAGAAGGAGTTGCTGACCCAGGGCCTGGGAGATGCAAAAAACAAAAACAAAAAGAAAAAAAAAAAGAAAGACATCGGGACCAGGGCATGCGACAAAGATGGACAGGAAGTGTGAGAGAGGAAGTAATAATTAACTGAAAGTGTTATAGACATGGAACAGACTGCCAGCAGAAGTGATGGAGGTGAAACAGCAGGGGCTTCAACATTCTGGGTCGAGACACAGGGAATATTAGTAAATAGGTAGGGAGGCTGGAGGGTCGCCTAAGAACAGTTAATGTCACAGAGACAGACTAGCAGGGATCATCTGGGCAGACTGGGTGGGTCAAGTGGCACTGGTTTTACCAACAATTGTTAGTTTCTATTTCTAGTTCTCCTTTAAAGAGCAACCTTTTTCTAAAAAGAAAACATCAAACAGAACTAATTTACCTCATCAGGAACTCCTTCAGACTAGTCACTGAGTTTGCGCATGTACATGAACTCCTTGGGACAGCAGGCTTTGAAGGGTGTGGTACACTCATTCAATGCAAAGTGCTTGGCATGGGGCTCGACAGTATCACACCAATCCTCAACAAAGCTGGTCACAGCACTGTTTGCCTGCAGTGGTCAGCACTTGAAAGAAAAAACACACCAATCAGGAGGCGGCTTTTTCCTTCATCTGCAGGTCGCACAGAGCAAACAACTATTTACATCATGACATCTCCACCACGTCCAGCTGTCTCCCATTCTAAAGTTTCTCCCACCAGTGCAGAGCAGGCCACAGCCTAAGCTCCATATGGGCTGGGGCACTGAGCGCCAGAAGGCACTTTTACTGTAACACGATTCATCATGCTGGCTGGGAGGCGCTTTCCTTGCCTGCCTCCTCCCATCCCAGTCTCTATGATCATGATGGTGAACCCATCCCAGACTGCCAACATCAGGTGCTCAATCCCCATGGCCAGCTATTCCCCATCCGCTAATGTGGCACACTGGGAGCCCCACCCAGTGTGCAAAACCTACTGTGGTGTTTTAACACCAGGATGCCCACTCCCAGTGTCAAGATCCCACCTCCCAACATATTCTCCGACCTAAGGTGCCTAATCCTGGGTGGTGTTCAATCCCTTGAACTCCCAAGTGTTCTGGCACACTGGGAGCCCACTCCAGTGTGCCAAAATCCATAGTTTTCCTGTAAAAAAACAGACCCACAACATCTTTTTTTTTAATTTGAAACAGAAAAAATGGTCCTCACGTTGCTGCGGCAATCCTCCTAACCCGCACCTTCCCTCCATGCAACCCACCTCCCCACACCGCCCCTCACCCATACTTACCTCTGGAGGTCAGGAGCAGAGCTCTTCAGTGGACACAGAACACATCTGCACTCTTCAAAAAGCCAACAAACTGAAGAAATTACAGTGAGATCCTATAATGGCAGTGAATGGGGAGGGGGTTGTCAATTTAGGTTGATATCTCAGCCATTTTTCAGAGTTTTGTTCCCAAATTTTCAACATGGAGTTCTTGGGATGCCACCTCATGAACACAGTCACTGTCATTTTTGTTTCTCGGTCATGAAAGGTGATATTGCGGTCGCTGCATGGAATCACCTTTCGGGACCAAGTAACAAAATAACAGTGCCTCTGTTCATGAGGTGGGGTCCCAAAAAGCCTTTGATGCAAATTTGGTGAAAAAACTCCCAAAAATGACTACATTATGAAAAGCCCATTGGCGCAGTTTCTACGCACGCTCATAACCTTTACTTCAATTTGTAAGATTTTTCTTCAAATTTCCAACATTGCCATTTTTTTTCACACACCTTATGAACAGTACAGCTGCCATTTTTTGTATCCTTCCCAAAATATGTTTTTCACCTGTGGCGCGAAGCAGAGCGCAGTCGCTGTATGAAATCAACTTTACGGGACAGATTAACAATTTCCAGTGCCACTATTCATGAGGGAAGTCCCAATAAGGCCATGTTGAAAAATTTGAGAAGCATTCCAAAACATGACTGTATTATGAACGTTGTGCAGTTTCACGCACACTCGTAACTCTCGACATGTTTTCACTCCAGATTTTTAACAAAAATCACTGTCACTTCTTCACACTTCCTCATGAACAGTACGGCTGTCATTTTCACATCCTGCCCAAAATGTGTTTTCGCACCTGTGGCGCAAAATGGCACACTCACTGTGCAAAATCAACTTTTGGGACTGAGTAACAAAATGATACTGGCACTGTTCATGAGGTGGTGTCCCAAAAAGCCCATGTTGAAAATCTGGAGCAAAAATACCAACAAATGCCTGGGGTGTTAAGGTTTCCAACCGTACCACCCACCCTTAAAATGCAAGACAGAGGAATATACAGAGAAAAATATGAGAGGCATGTACAAGAGCAATATCAACAGCGAACTCTCGGCATTGACAAATGCTTGTTTTTTTAATAAAGCTGCAAAAGGAAGGGGAAGGGATTGTAAGTTACTCTCGATGGGCTGGCCCCATGATCCCTCTCCACTTCCTGAATCTCTGATTCATCCCTGCTATGACTTTTTTATAGCTGAGCGTGAGGACTAGCTCCATTCACTTAAATGGGCGTCTTTTTCAAATGTAATTTCCTGACTGTAAATAGGGTTTGGTACCCGACTGATGCCAGGGTTCAACTAACACGGCTCTTGTTAGTTGAACCCTGGCATCAATAGGTGCCAGAACCCGATTTACAACCAGGAAATTACACTTGAAAAGGACGCCCCATTCAAGTGAATGGAGTGCACCATCATGTTGGACCAATAAAGACATCACATAATGTCGGAGCTCAGGGGCAGACTGGAGATTCAGGAAGTGGAGAGAGAGAGAGATAGTGTGGCCAGCCCCTTGCAGGTAAATTGTGACTCCTTCCCTTCCTTTTGCAGCTATATTTAAAAAAAAAAAAAAAAAGACTAGCCTGGAGGAGCTCCCAATGAGGTAAGGGAGCACTCTGTTTGATGTTTTATAATATCGGGAAAGGTGCTGTTTAAAAAATGGTTTTCCAACCCCTACAAAATACCTCCCTAGGCTACACACAACAAGGGACTCTCATAATTCATAACAGATGGACAGTAATTAAACAATAAGGCACAACAGGGTGTGGGTTGTCGGGCGTATACGCCTTGTGTGGAGTGTCACGAGCGCAGCGTGTGACTTAACCACACAAAGTGAGTAAATCCCCAATAACTCACACCCTGGTCTACTATTACAATGATAATGGACCCATGTATAAAATGTATTTAATTGTTTTTTTATAAATACAATTCCTCAATACATAGGTAATACAGGTTACCCACAGTCAATGACATGTTTTTGACTAATGAGGTTACAGGATTTATACATGCCACTGCATAATAAAAGTTTGAACAACTGCAAGGAGAATTCGGATTACAGAGACTGACAAGACCACTGCAGATACTTACAAGCAAGGAGTTTCTGTCAAAACTCTACTTGGGAGATCAGAATATAGAAGTTCAACCATACTGGGTACAATGTACCAAGGAGACTAATAGCTAAATCAAAGGATTTATATCCAGGTCATAAGCTTCCCTATTTGGGGATACAAGGGAACCCATATTCAACAGATTCAGGACCAGTGGGAAAGGAAGGCAGTGCTGATATTAACACCTGAACAGTGGGGAGGGCCTGGCAGGGGTGCACAAAACTATAGCAACAGGTGCAAGGTGGAAGTTTTGTTGGAGGCTAAATATTAAATATTTTATTACCCTGACAAATCTTGTCACTTTGGAACAACCAACACTGATCAGTGCTGGAGGGATGTGACAGGAGGAGGGCAGGCCATACCACATATTCTGGGACTGCCCAGTTATTAAACCCTTCGGTCACGACTCTGACCTAATGAAAGAAATGTTTCCATAGGAATACGGCAGGCTTTCTGAATCACAGTCCATGAAGTACCCCAGAGGCAGTGGAAATATGGGATATGCAGCAGTTCAGTGTGTGATAATGCATTTATCTTGTACAGTTTCCAGTGACATCAAGTAACCTCCAAGAGTGCCGAGCCACAGTGAGAATTGAAGGTCACTGGAAACTGCTACAAATCATGCATCATCACACACTGAACCACTGATATTCCATTTATGCTAACAGGTTTAGATGTTGTGTGAACGTTTGATTTTTGGTGAGGTATGAATAATTTGTCAAAAAAGGAAAAATTAGAATTTTATGCTGTTTTTGCTAATTATAAAATGGTATCCATAAATGAAACACCACTCATTTTGTAGATATTATTGTGCTGAACATTTTAGTGCTCACAGTACCATGCTATAATTTTGGGTTTAAAGTTATTCACATTTGTTTGTCAAAAAGTAAACAAAAATAAAATTTTCTTCAGTTTTCTTGCTAATTATAAAAATATATAAGGTATCTATAAATGAAACACCACTCATTTTTAGACAATTTTGTGCTGAACAATTTTCGTGCTCACAGTACAATGCTATCTTTTGCCGTTTAAAGTTATTCTCATTGGAATATGGTGAGTACTGCTTCTGAGGCTGAACATTCTAAATGAATTCTGAAGAGATTTGTGACATAGTAACTGTGTGGATAAATGGATACTATGGTGATAAATAAATGTATACAACAGGTGTCAGGATAAAAACTGACACATAACAATTATCTCGAGTCACTGTGTGGATAAATGGGTGGTGATATAATCACTATGTGGATAACTGCAAGTTATCCACACAGTGATTACATCATCACCCATTTATCCACACAATAACTACATCACAACCCACCACCACCTGTGCTGCCTGCTCAGCAGTACTGCCTGCCAGTTTCACTTTCACCTTCTCACAGTTCTCTCTGCAACCCAAGCTATCACAGTCCCAAAGGCTCACAACACAGAAACCCTAACCAAATCCCCCCCCCCCAAACTGGAACCACATTTTAAATGAAAACACTCACAAGGAAAAAACCATTTTTCCTCTTTCTCACACAACAACCCTGCAAACCAAATACAGCAACCAGGCACAGAGAAAAAAAAACACAGAAAGGAACTTAAGAAAAATATAGAACAAAACTGAACCCAAAAATCCTGTTGCATAAATCAAATATCGTGGGGACACCTGTGTGATAACCAAGTTATTTGTACAGTAGCCTGACCTCTAATAAACCTCACTCATGGCTTTGCCACTCTGACAGAGAGTTACTTGAGGTCACAGAGCTCCTGTACAAATAACCTAATTATCCCTCAAGTAATTCCACATATCCCATATTTACCACCATAGTATCGTAGATCAATGGTTTTATTCTACAGTTTTATCATGACCCTGTTGCATAAATGTCAATACAAAGTATCTTTTTCTACACTATTTTTATTTTTTATTTATTTCAGATTCGGAAAATACCTTTGAGTCACAGACTCATTTAAAAGGTTCCATGCCACATAGATTAGATACAAACATTACAATGATTGTTTCAAGAATAAAGAATAAAGAAACACTGAGATGCCTATGTTTTTAAGATACACTCCATATTATAACCAGCTACTGAGAGACACTTACCCACAGGTGGTTGCCAAACTCATGCCCCCTAACGGGACTGGCAGAAAATAAATGAACAAATCTAAAGTACGGAGGCTATTACGGCACCCCTCAGACTTCTAAAAGATAGGTTTCATATTAGATGGCATCCTCATTTTAACCGGAGAGAAAACTCAAGACCGGTTCCAGGTCCTAGAATGGCTGCTTTGATGTCCGGAATGGGCAAGTGATAGGGCATAGTACTAAAAGGAGCATTTACTTAGGTAACATAGCACCAAAACTGCAAAGCCCTACAAAAACTTCTGAGTTATGATAAAGCAAACACCCATGCAATCACAAGGTGATATAACAGACATTACTGAATACACCACCAACCTATTTTTTATGTAATATCACAGCTGTGCATAACAGATGTCATTTTAACTCAGTACACACCTTCTTATACAGTACTTCTGTCAACACAGATCATCATACATGGGCAGATGGGATGGGAATACACTACGATTCCTATGTTTTTAAGATATACTCCATATTGTCTTCTATGTGTAACAACAATAACGAAACTGCTACTATGGACAGCTGCCTATATCACATATTTTAAATATCAATAAGACTAGGACCTTGTAAGAAAGAAAGAAAAAAAGAAAATGCACTCCCCACTATTCCCACAATAAAGCAAGCATACTAAACTGATTTTTGTTAAGCATGTGCCATGCCATAAAGAGCGTTTGGAAAGAGTAGCACACTTGGAGGTGTGCCTCTCCCATCAATACTACTGCCCTTGAGCAGGTGTGGCGAGTCCTGAACCAATGGGTGCAGGAGCTCAGTATGACAGCGGTGTTCCTCTACTTCAAAGGAAAGCACCGCTGCCATACTGAGCACTACCGTCCCCTAAATCACGTCACCGCTCCCCGCCCCCCAAAGCTTCCGTGCCATGCTGAGGCCACCCCACATGGCAAATGTTGTTTACCAATGGGGTGCCCAGTCCCCAATCTGTTCCACGGCCCCCAAGCCATCCTGCTGCCACGCTAGGAGCCACCCCAGCGTAGCAAGCGTTCCCATTTGTTTTGCAGACGGGGTGCCCAGTCCCCGTCGGCTCCCCGGCCCACACACATCTTCTGCCACGCTGAAGGCACCCCAGCGTGGCAAATCCACCGTCGTCCTTTTTTTTTAAACCTGTAAAATAAAAGCGGTCCCACGGTGAGTCTCCCAGCCCCCTCCCACAACCCCGCACCCACCCTGCACCCAGCCTCCCACCCCCCATCCCATACTTCCTCAGACTCTGGTGCGACGATCTTCGGTGGACCGGGAACACGTCTGCACTCTTCAAAGCCGACCGCGAACTGAGGAAATGCCGGTAAGCTGTATAATGGGCTAGATAGGGGGGTTTCAACTTTATTGCATATCTCAAGTCATTTTTTGGAATTTTTGCACCAAATTTTCAACATGGGGTTTTTGGGACCCCTTCTCATGAATGATGTCACTGTCATGGCGTTATTCGGGCCTGAAGGATGATTTCGCAGGCACTGCGCAGTCACTGCGTGAAATCACCCGCTGGCCTTGAATAATGCCATGACAGTGACATCGATCCAAGAAGGTCCATCCTATGCATTGAAAATGGCAAAATTCAAAAATGACTGTTTTACGAGCGTGCATTGCGCAGTTCCTACGCAGGCTCGTAAGTTCGTGAATTTTCAATATTTTCACTCCAGATTTTCAAAATTGCCATTTTATCACACCTTCTTATGAGTTGTACAGCTGTCATTTTTCACATCTCACCCAAAACGTGTTTCCGCCCATGTAGTGCACAATGGCGGAGTCGGTGTGTGAAATCAATGTATGGAACACATTAAGAAAATCACAGTGACACTGTTCATGAGCACAGGTCTTAAAATGGCTATGTTGAAAATTTGGTGAAAAAATTCCTAAAAATGACTGTTTTACGGTGTGTTGCGCGGTTCCTCGCTTGCCGTTCATGCGTTCTTGAATTTTCAATATTTGCACTCCAGATTTTTAACATTGCCATTTTACCACACCTCCTCTTGAGCAGTACAGCTGTCATTTTCATCCTGCCCAAAATGTGTTTCTGCCCATGTAGCGCACAATGGCGCAGTCGGTGTGTGAACTTAATGTATGGGACACATTAAGAAAATCACAGTGACACTGATCATGAGCAGAGGTCTTAAAATGGCTGTGCTGAATATTTGGTGAAAAAATTCCTAAAAATGACTGTTTTATGAGTCTGCGTTGCGCAGTTCCTACGCGCGCTCGTAAGTTTGCGAATTTCCAATATTTTCACTCCAGATTTTCAACATTGCCATTTTACAACACCTCCTTAGGAGCAGTGCAGCTGTCATTTTTCACATCCTGCCCAAAACGTCTTTCCCCCCATGTAGTGCACAATGGCGCAGTCGGTGTGCAAAATCAATGTAAGGGACACAGTAAGAAAATCACAGTGACACTGTTCATTAGCAGAGGTTTTAAAATGGCAATGTTGAAAATTTGGTGAAAAAATTCTTAAAAATGACTGTTTTACGAGCGTGCGTTGCACAGTTCCCACGCATGCTCTCGTAGGTTTGTGAATTTTCAATATTTCCACTCCACATTTTCAACATTGGCATTTTACCACACTTCCTTATGAGCAGTACAGCTGTCATTTTTCACATCCTGCCCAAAACGTGTTTCCGCCTATGTAGCGCACAATGGGGGTAACAAAAAGGTCATGCTGACAATTTATTGTGCAAATTCCAGCAATCGCACAGGGCATTAGGGTAAAGCACCATGCATGCCAAACACCACTGCAAATACCTGCAAGTGAACGTTCGGCATTGACAAATGCTTGTTTTCCATCTTGCAAGATATGTCCCTGATATGGGGAATTTGTCCCTGATGTTTAAGCCTTGCCCCTGATTTGCAAGGTAGGAGGTTGAGAAGTATGATTTCCCCTTGCCACCACACACACACATACACACACACACACACACACACCAAACACATGCCAACCCCAACAGCTCCATTAGGGTTACCACCTTTTAAGAAGCCCAAAGTAGGACTGTTCTTACTGAACATGAATTTTGACAGGACAGTAGGTAACCTCGACCAATGCAATGGACTTATTTTCTCTATATAATCAGAATTAAGGCTAAGTGTTGTAGTTTCTTAGTTGCTTCTGTTGTTTCTTAACATTTTAACGTATTTTAGTTAAGGTGCTGTAGTTTTCTAGAACATTTAGTGAAAATTAAAAAAAAATTTTTTGTACTATAAAATCAGGACATTTAGTATGTTTCATGTTTTTTTGCAGGACAGAGCTGCTCAAATCAGGGCTATCCTGTGAAAATCAGTACAGGTGGTAACCCTAAGCTCCATGCCCAACCAACCTGACAGCAGCCTTGAAGTCAAAGCACGTGCACATATAAAGGCAAGTAAGGGACAACCTGCACTTTCCATATGTCTTTGTGTCTTACAGGGGAAATGGAGAAGCCTACAAGAAAGATAGCTGATACAAAAAAGATGGAGCTTTGCTTCATTTTCAGATTCTTTAGGAAGTCTTGCAATTTACAGGAGAAAGGCAAAAATGTAAACTGCTCTTGGACTCCTGCAAGTTGCCAGGAACACTTCACGTTCCCCTACCACCACCAACACACACTGGCATTGGGTACAGAATGTGGGCAGTATAGGTATCTCAATTTACCCCCAACCCCCAAAATTGATAAATGGAAAGACTTACAGTGCGGTTCAGTTCCCGTTGAGTGGTGTTTGGTGCTCTATAATTTCGTGACTCATGAAAAGTTTGTGTCCGTGTGCGCCGCTCTTCTGCTGGAGCGGGAATAAAGATGACGAGGAGATGCATTTTTATTTATAAGCCCTTCCTTCCTGACCTCTCGACTCAGTGCACGGCTGCAATTAAGCAGTCTCTCACATGAATGGAAAAACACAAGCCGAGCAGCAACCTCTTTGGCGACAGCAGGTGGGGAAAGAGGCTGGACTTCTTAAAGGGAGCCACGCTGTGCAGCTGGGCAGCCAGTGCTTGTTCAAAAAAAGAAGAAGCCCTCCAGCTGTCTATTCTGCTACGGGCTCCGAGGCTGTCGCTCTCGTACCTCAGTCTCAGCTGTGTCCTTCATTACCAAGGATGTGTCCCTTATTTGACCCCTCAAAACTGCTATGTCTGTCATAGTTGTGTTGTACACATAAGACAATGGTTTCAGCAGTGTCCGGAGTTTGTATCTCTATGTTTGAAGATCTGTCGCTCGTTATGGTCAGTGTCCCACATTGTCTCTCACAGTGACACAAGGTCCAAATGTATGTCTGCACTAGGGGTAGGAAGCCGTCCCTGCAGCATTTCAGGTGACTGCACCTTAGATTTGCTTACCCGGCTTGGGCTTCGTCCCCCTTACCTTAGGGAGGCTATTGTCATTTGAGCCATCATTTGGAATTGTTCATACTATTCAGCAGCTAATATTTTACCTTGTATAGCAGCAAAAAATTACACCATTTTCAATAACTGCTACAAAATTGTTTATGTATAACAGTTACTTGCTGCGCACAAAATTTGTTGTATATCTGCTTTATGCAAGTTACATGCAAACCCTAGACATGTTTCCTACTAAATTTTATGTGGTGTGTGTGTGTGTGGGGGGGTTGGAATCGCATATCGGGCTTAGTACCTAGCTTCAACTTCCCAGTCCACCGACTCAGCCCCCGTGCTCAAACATTTTATGACATCTAACCAAGGAGACAGCTGGGGCACGCCCCATTAAAGTATCTGTTTCTCTTTGTCATCACTGATAATGACTGTACCTGGCTGTATACTGTTCAAATGTTTGTTCTCACCTCATGCTGCGTCATGAAATACTCTTTAATGTTGACTCTGGTCTCCCCTGTCTGTACTCTCCCGGGTCGTGCCTGAATATAGGCAACATTGTTGTCTAGTGTACTTACCCGATAAACAAAAACCAAATAAATAAATATGGTTGCACTAATATTGCTGGTCCAGCCACTCAGACCGGTGGTCTTTACCTTTCTGGTCTACTTCCAGAGGTCCATTTTTCAAGCAGTCCTCAGCAGGGTAGAAACCAGACTGCTGGAAGTAGATAACATCAGTAAAAGCCAGACCACCCCTTCCATCCAGAGTGGCCAGACCAGCGATATTTGCCAAACCTACTTCCAGTCCTGCCAGATTGACCAGTCTGGATTTTACCAATCTGTTCTGGTCCAGGTCAGACAGTCTGGTTCTCACCCTTACCGCTGTTCGCCTGTACTGCAAGTGCTGTATATGCAGCGGCTCCCCAGCCCTTAGCGGTGTGTGGAAGGGCCACAACAGTGTGTCAGGGAACAGCTGGGGGAAGACAATCGCCTTCCTGTATAAATAGAATTAGAGGGCCAATGTTGTGTTCTTATCGAGAGGAAACTTCTGACATCATAAACCACAAAAGCATACTGTGAGTAATGTACAGAGTAGTAAATGGTTCATGATGTGCACAAGACTGTTCCCAGTAAGAGAACCTTGACATCATAAACCACAAGAGCGAAAAGTGAGTAATGTAAGATGGCCAACAATGCACAATAAGGCCCATCAAGGGAACCTTGTGACATCATAAAATATGAGCATGAAATGAGCGAAGTATGGAGTGAATTGATGGCCAATGGTCCAGAACAGGGCTATGTTCCGATGATGGGACCAATATGACATCATAAACCATGACACTATTCCTCCCGGTGGTGCTGAGGGCTGAGGGGTTGGATGCTTACTTTACACTATGATGGCGACCCATGTTCAGGAACACGTCGGGCCTCTGGGGGTTGCAGAGCAGGAAAGGGTTGAGCATCGATGGACTGTCCTCCTTCAGGAGGGGGTTCTCAGTGGTCGGTGCTCGTTCACCCCCCATTGGAGGCTGGGGGACAGGGTGCCATGCTGCAGTACGGGGAAGAGTTGGGGCAGATGCTTGGAGGGAGCGCATGCAGATGCGTGCACGCTCCCCTCCGCTAGCGTCATTGCACCCCCCCAGCTCCTGGGAGAAAACCAGGAAAAAGCACTGCTGCAGAACAATTGTGGAGTGCGCCTCGCAGGCTCTGCTTCCAGCCAGCCACGGCACTGGCTCACTGGATCCGGATTCTGGTCAGGGTTGGGGAACCCCGCCGGGGGGGCAAGCCCCTGGGAGCTCAAGTCAGTGTCGGATGGTGGATGCTGCGGGACGGGGCTGGGGCACCCTCCGGAGGATAGCCGACAGAGGAGGAAAAAAGTAATAACAAAAAAATAAATAAATAAACCATGAGAATAAAGTTTGAGTAATGTATTGCATAATAGATGGCCAATGGTGCACAACAAGGCTGTGTTCCCATCAATGGAACCTTGTGACATCATAAACCATTAGAACGAAGCCCCAGCAATGTATGGAGAAATGGATGACCTATAGTGCACAATAAGGCTGTGTTCTCATTGAGGGACCTTTTGTGATATAGACCATGAGGGCTACACTGGAGTAATGTATAAAGTGATAGATGGTCAACATGCACAGTAAGGTTGTGTGCCCATCGAAGGAACCTTGTGATATCATAAACCACTAAAGTGAAGCTTGTGTAATAGTGAATTTTGTGTCATTCCATGTTGCCACTGGTTCATTTATAACCACTGAGTAATAATGTCAGCAGTCACAAAACAGTGGCATCATCACAGAACCGAGCCTGCAGCAGCATTCCACTGAGCATTTACCAGGCAGTTGATCAGAGTCAGCTGAAGAGCCAAGAAGCAAGTCCTTGAGAATCTTCATCTAGATATGTATTTTGACACATACATTGTTTTCTTTCCTTTATTTATTTTTATTTAGTTAGTTTTTACTTACTATGTAGGTGCACTAGACAAGCATTTGCTTATTTTGAAACACGACCTGGGAAATTACAACAGAAGAGAACAGTGCAGTAAAAAACAGGGGCAAGTACATACATTCGAGTCTGAGGTACACGATACAGCACAAAATGAATAAGTATAATGTAAAAGGAGAATTTCAGAAGTATGCATACTGCATAACAAGTATATAAAGCGACAAGTGCAAAAAGAATTTGACGATAAGAAAACCTCGTTGTCCATCATAACATCAGAGTGCTCCATACAACAACTGACATCTTGAAACAGGTGCACAGTGCTGACTGGTACAGGTAGGAACAGTAGTAATTAAGAGAAGCCTGGAATTAAGCAATAATGACTGAAGAGCTGGTCATTTCTAGAGATTAATGACTGGCTGGGGAAGGGTGGCCGAGGGGTGCAGCTGAGGAAACCTCACCCAGCCAGTCATTATCGAAAAAACCAGCTCTTGAGTCATTATGCAATTATAAATCTAATCACAATACTGGCTTTCTTTTTAAGAGATTCACTTTTTCTGTGGTGGCAGTGGGATCTGTGACAGTGTGAGCGCGGTCACGAATACACGCTGGTCACTTCTTAAAGATTTCAGACAAACGTGGTAACCAATCACGGACGGTGCCGCCATCATGAATAATTTATTAGACTTATAAAGAAAGACATTGTCTGAACATAGCCAGAATTGAATTCCATAATTTGGAAGCAGTAACAGAGAAGGCAATCTCAACTAATTTATTTCTAATCTTAAACTGTGGTCTTAAACTGAATATTAAGAACCCTGCAAGTGAATGTGAAAGCCTGGCAATAAACATTGGTCTAGGAAGTGGACACAAATCCCTAAACATTCTGCCTTTTCTATATCCCCCCCCCCGGGAAACAAAAAAAGGGCTTGGAGCGAGAGAGGGATCGAGCAGTGAGAGGGAGCTCATTGGAGCTCAGGGACTGGGACTGAACTTTTAAATTTCTTTTTTGGCATTTAACATTGCAGGCTTGCTGCCCTATTTAACAGGTGGCCTGCAGCAGCGCCGGAGAGTGAGAGAGGGATCAAGCAGCGAAAGGGAGCTCATTGGAGCTCAGGGACTGGGACTGAACTTTTAAATTTCTTTTTCGGCACCAAAACGCTGCAGGCATGCTGCCCTATTTAACTGGTGGCCTGCAGCAGTGCCAGAGAGTGAGAGAGGGGTCAAGCAGTGAGAGGGAGCTCATCAGAGCTCAGGGACTGAACATACATTTTCTCCTGCCCACCCACTCCACACCACTGCCTTTTTAAATTGCCTTTATGGGCTGGTAAGGGGAGGGGTTCTCTGGAGGCGGACAAATCAGGGCTTGGACTTCTACTTTAATATAACTGTCTCATGCGTGGGCAAGTAAGGAAAATCGTGAATGCAAGTGGGGAGATGATACTACAGGCAGCTGGGGGGTGTAAACGGAGCTAAGATAGACTTTATTATTGCTGCAGAATAATATTATTGTAACTGAGGGGTAAAACAGTGCTAAGTATATATTGTAAATGCTGTAGTAAACTATTAGAACTGTTTGGTTGCTAAATGCTGTAGTAAGCTGTTAAAATCTCTTAGAACTGTTTGGTTGCTAAATTCTTTACCTAGATTAGGAACTGGTAGGAGGGCTGTGTTTTATCTGTTAGAACTGTAAGGGACTCTAAACCTTGGTTTTTATACCACCCCAGTATGGCTGCTTGGAGAAGGGTGAGGGGTGGTACCCCGGGGGAGGAGACTGGGCCAAGGGGGAACGTCCCAATATTTATGGAGAAGGACAATTTGGGTGGTCTCCAGCCACCAGGGCAGGCATTTTTGGAAGGAGTGTAGGCTGCATGGGCTGTGGGGCGGTGATAATACTAAATTGGGCCTGGAGGGAGGAAGGGTGCACACTCTGCAGGCAGTTTTTGCAGATCAGGGAAGAGGAGCACTGGCTAAGGATGCAACTGGGGGTGTTGGGGCAGGCGATGAAAGAAAATGGGAGGGGCTATGAGAGACAAGTGGGAAGTGTTGATGCAAGACTGGGACAAGTTTCACCCAACAGAAGGGAGAACGTATGGATGGTGGACATTTCCACAGTAGCAACAAAGAGACTGGATGTATCCAGAGGGAACCAAGAGGGCATTAGGGAAGGGGGGCATTGTGGGATGGGATAAGGCTCACAAATTGCTATAACCCTCTATGCCTATTGGTAGAAGGGGGAGCAGGGAGGAGATGTTGATGAAAATGATGGTGCTGGTGAAGCTGAGGCAGAGACGGATAGGAAGAGTGAAGGGGGCAGAGGCAGGGATTGAAGATGGGGTATAATAGGGGGACACGGACAGGATGGGGAAGAGGAGTGGGGGAGAAGAAAAAGGAGGATCAGGTGAACAAGTAGGAGGCTGTGGGTACGGAACAGGGGGGCACAACAGGCAGGAAGGTGCAGGATATAAATGGGATGATGGAGAGCAGGAAGCAGAGAAGGCAAGTGGATAGGGTGGATGGATTAGTCAGGAGTAGGGATAGAGAGACAGAGAAGGATTCTGGGGGGGATGAAGGGGGCCAGGACACAAGTAGAGGGGTGACCAGGGATTATAGGGAAGGGGATACCTTTGACACCAAAATTGTGGGAGGTGCGAGGAGCCGATTGGGGGGAGAGACCGGACAAAGGGATGAGGAGGGACATGTAAGGAGGGGGAACCCGAGGGGTGAATGTGACATGGACAGCCAGTTCTGAGTGCTGTATGATTTTTTGTAAAATAAAAAAATGTGTTATGAACTGTCTCCCATGAGAAAGGCTGAAACAGCATGTGAGATCACACATACACACACACACACACACACACACACACACACACAGGTTTTCGATACAAGGTGTTACCTGGAAGGCTTGAGGCTAATTACAGAGTAGAACATGCCTTGATCAAGGATCTCCTGTTTTATCTAATTTAATTACAGACTGGAAGAAGCTTGAGTTGAGCATATCCATTTTATGACATTTCAAGAGGAGGAAACCAGGTTTTGTACACTGGTGCGAAATCATAAATGCTTTGGTGTCTGTGTGAGAGGGAAGCTTGATCAATAGATCAAAGAGATGTCATTTGAAAGAAGAACATGAGTTATGCTGAGGTTGCAGAATTTAATACTTTGAAAAGACATCCTGTTTTTTTATATAGATATTTTTTTTTATATATTCTGACAGGGAGGAGCTAGGTGACCTCATGCAAAATAGGTGGGGAAAACCAGCTTTTAAACATTATTCTGTTTTCCTTCAGAGACACTTTTATCTAGACTCTGACAAAGAAACACCTGTGAGCACTTTAAACAGCTATTTAGAAAGAGAGACAAACCTAATTACTGTAGTAGAAATTGCACTGTTTAAAACCTTGTTCTTTTAAAAGATTTGTATGTCTTGTGATATAATAGTTCTGTATTGTATGTTTTACATATTATTATCTATTTTAGTAAAACTCTTTTTAGAGCTTACTTGGTCTGTCTTTGATTTCTTTCCTTTACAAGTAGAGTATATATGTTACAGCAGACACTGGGCATAAGCTTGAATGGTGATACCAAACTGGAAAAGGAAGAATAATCTGAGGTCCTTATTAAAGTTTTAAAGGGTTCATTTTTGTACACCTGGTTAGGTGCCCATAGGCAAAGATATCTGGCCCTCTGAAGACAGATATATCTGAGCCTGTGCATTGGGTATGCTAGCAAGAGGTTCACAGTTTGAATTCCTGCAAGACTTGAGAGCAAAGGTTGATTCAAACCTACAAAAACAGACAAGAGGGTTACCTTATTCTGTTAAACTGTTCACAAGACTGTGCTTGGAGGTTGGCACTTTGTGAGTAGAGGGCTGACCTGCTGAGTGGATTTGTGACAGATTGGTTGGCAACGGTGGCATACATTTTGGTCTTACAAGCTTGTATTGTTCAGCATGTCAGCTTGAGACTGTTAGCTCACTTGCAAAGAAAGAAAAAGGCAGAGTTTTATTTTAAAAAGGAAACAGAACTATATATCGCTTGGTGTACAATCAAGTTCCTACTCATTTTATTTTTTTTTCTAAAGTGCAAGTCAGAGTAGCAGTAGTCAGGGAAGAAGATGGCTTCTGACTACAGCAGGCACACTGTAGAGTACTTAAAGCAGTTGTGTGGGGACAGAGGAGTCCCCTTCGAGGTGACAGCCAAAAAGCAGAACCTCATAGATGCCCTGATGGTAGCAGATACCCAGAGCAGCGAGTCATCGACCATGACTGGAAAGGACCAAACCTCGAGTGTGGCAGGGCTAGTGGCCGGTGCAGTGTCCAGATCCGATGAGGAGGGCAACAGAGCCACTGTCAGTGAAGGGCCACAGCAGCAGGGGAAGGTCACCAGTATCCTGAATCCAGAGGTACTTAGGCTGCAAATTGAGTTGTGCAGGATGGAGCTGGAGTTCCAGGAGAAGAGAGAGCGGGAACAATGAGAGGCAGAGCAAGAATGCCAAGAGGCAGAGCGGGAACAGAGAGACGCAGATCGTGAGGAGCGTGAGCACCAGCGAGCTGCAGAGGAGAAGAGGGAGTGAGAACACTGAGATGCAGACCGTGAGGAGCAGGAGCACCAGAGGCAACACGAACTGGAGAAGATACGACTCTGACCAGCAGCACTAGAGCAGGTAAGTGGCTTGGGTTTAACTGGGACTGCAGGACTGGGTTACAAATTGATTTCCAAATTAATAGCCGAATTTAAAGAAGGAGAGAATATGGATGCCTTTTTAAATTCTTTTGAAAAAGTTTGTATTCAGGTTAAAATTCCTAGAGAGTTCTGGAGCTTCCAGCTATTCCTGCTACTTACTGGGAAAGCTCAGGATGCATTGGGTCAAATGGACCATGAGGACAGTAATAATTACAGCAAACTAAAAGCTGCACTGTTAAAAGAGTTTGACTTAACTGCTGAATCATACAGAGCTAAATTCCGTAAGCTCAGGAGAAGCCCTGACATGAGCTATGAGGAGTTAGCCATGAAACAACGTCAGTTTTTAAAATGTTGGTGGGAAGGAATTGAGGCAAACTCTGTTGATAAAACTGAAAATGTGATTTTATTAGAACAGTTTTATTTGGCATGCCCAGCAGAGCTAACAACCTGGCTAGAGGACCGAGATCCCAAAACAGTGCAAGAGGCTGCTGAAGTCTCGGACCGCTATGCCAAAAACAGACCTGCTCTGAGATCAAAAAATTGGCGTGTGGCGCAGAGAAGGGAAAAAGCGCACCGTCGGGCAACTAGAACCCTTACTGCCTCCACGAAACCAGTTAGCCCCAGGTTTCAGAGAAAAGATTTCTCTGAGAGAAATTTATTTTTTATTTATTGTTCTAGGAATTAATACCTTTGAGCAAGGCTCTTTTACAAATGTTCCATGTCATTAAGTACAAAAACATAGTAGACAGTGTTACAAACAATCAGTAAACCATTTAACAAGGCCACAACTTAAACAGTAACATTTATGTACAGAAAAAAAGGAACCCAGAGACAGTGTCAAGGGCAAGGAATAGGGATTTGGAGAGCTTGTGGGGGAAGAGAGGGAGAAATAAGAAGTTTAGAAGCAGACGGAACCAGGCTAGTGGTACTCAGGTTGTCTTTATCAAGGAGGAGACGATGGTGGATGATTGAAAAAAATAAGTGCACTAAGAGGGAATGAGACTTTAGTCAAAGCAGTCACAGGAGCTGGAGGCTGTGAGGTGAGCGTATAGTATGGATTTGAAAGCTCCCAATGTCGTGGAGGATAGAGAGGGCAGGTTAAAGGCATTGTACCAGGTAGGGGCACGGTAGGCAAAAGCTCTTTGTCCTTGAGCAGTCCGGCATCTAGGGACAAAGGAAGGTTGGTGGTCCGATCTTCTGGTGATACGAGCCATTGTTCAGGCAGAGCAGGTCCTGGATACATGGAGGAGTGAGTCCCAGGATTGATTTTTTTGCCATCACACAGGTGAGATACATGAGGCGATTGGAGAGATGTAACCAACTGGTTGCCGTGTAGAGGTCACAAGTGTGGGTCCATCTGTGCGCTCCAGTGAGGAGTCAACAGGTTTTGTTTAGTGCAGTTGAGATGTGCTTTAGTGCAGTGATAGTAGCTGAGCCATAGACAATTAGACCATAATCTATGATTGAGATGATGGAACTTTGAACAGCAATCCTCAAGGCAGCTTGGTTAAAAAATTGACGGTTCCGGTACAGAATTCCCATGCGTTGGTGCACTGTTTTTGCAGTGTTATCAATATGGGCTGCAAAAATAAGACATTCGTCAAAAGTGATACCAAGGTATTTGAAGGTGTTCACTTGTTCTAGTGTATTTCCTAGAGAAGTTTTTATGACGAGTACGGTATGCCTATTTCTGTTTTGGTGACTGGCGAAAAGCATAACTTTTTTTTTTTTTTGATTTAGGGCCAGTTTGTGCTCAAGGAACCAGTTTTCAACACATGAGAAAGCAAGCTGCAAGCTCTGTCGTAGTGGATTTGAATCCTTATGAGAGGAGAGAATTACAGCGTCATCAGCATAGAGTATTAATTTTTCAGGGCAGGATTTGGGAAGCATGTTTAGAAATAGGCTGAAGAGGAGAGGACCTAGAATTGAGCCCTGGGTGACACCAGAGAGGATCGGTTTGGAGTCAGATAGAACCTCAGAGATTTTTACTGTTTGAGAACGTTGTGTCAGGTAACTTTTTACCCAGGCTCCTGGTCTCCCAGCTAGTCCAGTGTTGAGCAGAAGAGAGTTAGAAGGCTTTGGTGAACAGTGTCAAAGGCCTTTGTGAGGTCTATGAAGACAGCTCCAGCTAAATAACCCTTATCCAAGGCTTTGTGAGTTCACTAGAGAAATCTAGTAGGGCCGTCGACGTACTGTGTCCTTTCCTAAATCCGTGCTGCTGAGTGCAGAGTAGATCGTACTTTTGCAGGTAGTCTGATAGTTGATCTGCCATGATCCATTCAAGAGCTTTGGAGAGGGGTGGAAGTATAGATATGGGCCGGTAGTTCCCAGGTGTGGATTTGTCACCCCCTTTATGCACTGGTGGCGTGACTATAGCAGCCTTCCATGTGTTGGGGAATTGACTTTGGCACAGGGAGAGGTTGAGAATTTTGGTGAGGGGGTGGATCACTTCTTCTAAGGTGAGGGACAGAAGTTTTAGATCAATGGTGTCACTGCTATTTCTAGATTTAGAGCAGGCCTTTTTTATGTATTTGTAGGCTTCATATGTCTTAACTATTTTAAAGTGAAATAGCGGTTTGTCTGGTGAGGTGGTTTGGGATATGAGTTTTGGAATTGACAAGTCATGGAAGAAATCTGGTGAGAGGACGCCACTGAGGTCTGTGAAGGTTTTATTTAGGGCATTGGCCATAGCCTTAGGGTCACGGGTAGTGGAGCCATCAATGTTCATTGCCATGGGAGAGGATTTAGACTGTTTGTCTGTAATATTACGCATATTATCCCAGAAGGATCTCCCATCACCCCCAAGTGGTTTCAAGAGCGTTCTTGAAGTAGGAGCTCTTCATTTGCCTGATTTGTGAAGTACATAGGTTGCGCACCTGTTTATAGTTAAGTGAGTCTGCTGTGGAGCCCGTGGCCCTGGCTATAGCCCAAAGATGGTCATGTGCTTTGAGCTGAGCCAGTAGTTTGGCTGTTAGCCATGGATTAGAGAGGGCTTTGATTTTACATTTTTTGAAAGGCGCGTAGGTGTCACAGGCAGTGTTGAAAGTTTTAATGAAGAAGTCTAGGGCAGCATCAACATCCAGTGTATTGTAGATAGGGGACCAGTCTTGCTGTAGGAGGCAGGTCTTTAGCTTAGCAAGGTTTCCGTGTGGCAGCATTCAACTTTGGATGGTTTTTGGAGGTGGTTTGTGGAATTTATTTGTCCAGGTACAGATCACCGGGGAGTGGTCACTGAGGGAGTCAGAGAGAACGGTGGTGTTTTTTATCCGGTCCGGGCGATTAGTAAGTATCCAGTCAATAAGAGTGCTGGTTCCAGTCTTGTAGTTTTTTCTAGTAGGGGAGTTGACTATCTGTGTTAGGTTGGTTGCTAGGATAGTATCCCTGCTGGGTCCGATATCTGAGGCAAGCCAGTTTATATTGAAATCACTGAGAATGAGGAGCTCAGAGTCAGGAGGCTGTAATCTTGCAAATTCAAGGATAGACTGGAGCCCGGCTCGTGGGTCTTTAGGGGGTTATAGACTGCAGCCATGTTAAGCACTTTATTTTGGGCACCAAGTAGAAGCTTGACAGGGAGAAGTTGTACTAGGGTGTTTTCTGGGGAAAAACTGGCAGTGTGGCACGAGAGGTAGTCGTTTATATAGATAAACATCCGCCCCTTCTTTTACCGATCAAGTCTGAAGGAAGAGGTTGTAGCCTTGGAGCAAGATTGAATGATCAGGAGTGCTAGGTGTTAACCAGGTCTCAACAATTACAAGTATGTCAGGATTTTGTTGCCCAATAAAGGCTTGAAGAGATGCCAGCTTAGGCAGGAGACTGCAGATATTTAGGGTAACAATGGATAGTCCGTTTTCAGTTTTTGCAGGCTTTATCTTAATGTTTGAGCCAGGGCTGGGGTTTGGGTGGATCCCACCGGACATGAGAAGTAGGAGGCGCAGCAGTTTGAGGGATATCTCCTGTAGTTCATACCATGTGACGTTTTTCCTCTGCATGCTGTAGGTTTGGATACAGTGCAGTCACCTAGGGTCCCAACAAATGAAGGTTGCTAGCGACGGGTGCTCAAACATGATTTTTCCAGCCAGTGTGAGCGTTTGCACCCAGTTCTTAGTAAGGGGGTGCCTCAGATAGAAATACAGGGTATTTGCCATGGTTCCATGATGAAGATAGGATGTCAAGATGCATACAATGGGAGGCTGCGTGGGGTAGGAGGAGGGAGGAAGTTGACACAGTGGATAACAAATGGAGAGAGATAGAAAAGACAGGAGGAGGTTTACATGGGAAAGCATTTTAGTAAGTAAGTACAGCACTGGGAACTAGGTAAAAGACACCGTATGAGGTTAGAATAGTCCAAGGTAGGAAGAGGGAGAATTAAGGTAGTTTATAGAGGTTTTGAGTATGAAGTTTGAATAGTCCAAGGTAGGAAGAGGGAGAATTAAGATAGTTTATAGAGGTTTTGAAGGGGCGTGCTTTGTTGAGCAGAGAGGTCAGACAGGCAGAGCCTCGGGGGGAGGGAACTAGGCTGTGAGAGTAGGTTGGATGGTTGGAGAGGGGGCAGATACCTATATGTAGAGGCGGGGCGAAGGGCCTATTTAATAAAGGTCGAAATAAATGTTGGTTGTATAAAGAAACTGGGCATATTGCCAGACAGTGTCCCAAAAAGGCGAGCAATAATACACAACTGGGTGCTAGAAAAGTGGGTTGTTTGTGTATCCTGGAAGCATGCCAGTGAACATGAGGGAACACATGCACCCAGTCATGGTGAATGGTGTACAGACTCAGGGGTTAAGGGACACAGGGGCATCCCTGACCTTGGTAAAGGGAGATCTGGTACAGCCTGGTCAGCTTATACCCAATAAATACGTCACTGTCCAAGGGTTCACTGGTGAAGAGAAAACATTGCCACTGGCCAGTGTTCTCCTGGACTGGGGTGAAACAGGGGAAACCATGCAACAGGTGGCTGTTGCCAAAACATTAGCAGTGGGCGACTGTACTAAACAAATATTTTTGCTCAGTATTTACAAAGGAAGAGGGGGAGAAAACATTGCCACTGGCCAGTGGTCTCCTGGACTGGGGTGAAACAGGGGGAACCATGCAACAGGTGGCTGTTGCCAAAACATTAGCAGTGGGTGACTGTGAAAAGGCAGAGATACTAAACAAATATTTTTGCTCAGTATTTACAAAGGAAGAAGGGGAGGTACCTAAAACAAACAGTAGAAACACTCTGGATACAGAAGTTGATATCAGCCCATTTACAGAAGAAAGGGTTCTGAAAGAACTTTTAAAACTGAAGGTGGACAAAGCAATGGGGCCTGATGGGATTCATCCCAGAATTCTAAATGAACTAAGGGTAGAACTAGTGACACCACTGACTACCCTCTTTAACAAATCATGGGAGGATGGGATGGTACCCGAAGACTGGAGGAAGGCAGATGTGATTCCCTTCACAAAGTGGGAGCAAGGCAGAAGCAGGAAACTACAGACCTGTTAGTTTAACCTCAGTGGTAGGGAAAATGATGGAATCACTTCTGAAAGAAAGAATTGTCGAGTATCTAGAGGCCAGAGGGCACAGGACCCAAGGCAGCATGGATTCACAGCGGAAGGTCATGCCAGACGAATCTGATAGATTTCTTTGACTGGGTGACCAAAGTAGTAGATTAGGGAGGGCTGTGGACATAGCCTACCTAGACTTTAGCAAGGCATTTGACACAGTCCCACACAAAAGATTAATATTCAAGTTAGCCAGCCTGGGAGTGGGTCCCAAGATGATAGCCTGGGTAAAGAACTGGCTGGAGAATAGGACACAGAGAGTAATAGTAAATGGAGTCCACTCAGAAGAAAGGGGGGTTACTAGTGGGGTACCACAGGGTTCAGTATTAGGACCGGTCCTCTTCAAAGTCTTTATAAGCGACATTGCAGAGGGACTGGAAGGAAAAGTATGTCTCTTTGCAGATGACACAAAGATCTGCAACAAAGTTGATGCACAAGGTGGGGTGGAAAGGATGAGAAGGGACTTGGCAAGGTTAGAGGAATGGTCAAATGTATGGCAGCTTAGATTCAATGCTAAGAAGTGCAAGGTAATGCACCTGGGAAACAAAAACTCAGGGGAAGAGTATGCAATGGGGGGTGAGATACTAACAACAACAAAAATGGAAAGGGACCTGGGGGTAGTCATATCAGAAGACCTAAAGGTGGGCAAGCAATGTGAGAGGGCAGCAAGGAGGGCTGGGGGATACTGGGATGCACAGGGAGAGGCATCACCAGTAGAAAACAGGAAGTTATTATGCCTCTGTACAGACAGCTGGTCAGACCCCATCTGGAGTACTGCGTGCAGTTCTGGAGACCCAATCCCATAAAGACATAGACAGGATAGAAGCTGTCCAGAGGAGCAACTAAAATGGTGCAGGGTCTGCACTGGAAGACATATGAAGAGAGACTTAAGGAGCTTAATATGTATAGCCTCGAGGAAAGGAGGAGGGGGGACATGATAGAAACTTTCAAGTACCTCAAGAGAATCAACAAAGTCCAAGAGGTAGCATCTTTCAAAGAAAGGGTGTGCAAGAACAAGGGGCTCAATTTGAAGACAGAGGGGGTGGCTCAGAGGCAATTTAAGGAAGTATTTTTTCACAGAGAGGGTTGTGGATGCATGGAACGGCCTTCCGGAGGAGGTTGTGGAGTCAAAAACAGTGGTGGAATTCAAGCATGCATGGGACAGTCATAAGGCAATTCTAGGGGGTGGGGGCAGGAAGAAGTAGGCTGCTGGTTAACTAGGATCTGCAGCTTATCCATTAGGTAGGGAAATGGGCAGACTGGGTGGGCCAAGTGATCCTTATCTGCCGTCAAATTCTATGCTTCTATGTTTCTATGGATGTGATCCTGGGCAACAATCTAAAACAGGGAATGGTATGTGCAGTTACCCGTAGCCAAGTGGCAAGAGAAAATTGTAGTTCCCTGAACCCCACAGAAGCCATTGTGGAAACCACTGAGAAGCTGGTCCCCAGCCTGTATCTCCTGATATGGAGATTAATGAAGAGGGGGTAGAAATTTCCGCAGTAGCAAGTAACCACACAGCTACAGAGGGTTAATCTGAAGAGGAGGGTGACCCATTGTCAGAGGTTGGGATTGACAGTGATTCTGAGGGCCCTGATGCTAGTGCCAGAGACCCTAGTTTAGCGACTGAAGGAGACCTGTCCCATGCCTTGGGAATGTGTGAGGGGTTCGCAGCTGCTCAGAGAAGTGACCCTAGTTTAGAGAAGCTGAGGGCTTGGGCAGACTTGGACAGTACACAGGGAGGTGACGGCAGACATAAGGTTTATTGGGAAAATGGACTTGTGTATACTCAGGCAGTACAGACAGAGGGAGGGATGCTAGGCAGGCAGCTTGTCGTTCCCCAGAGGTATCGTGAGCAGTTGCTTAAAATTGCACATAACAGTCCCTTGTCTGGTCATCTGGGAATCATGCACACTACGCAGCAGTTAGCCCAGAATTTCTACTGGCCTAACTTCACCCAGCAGGTGAAGAAGTATTGCAGGTCTTGTCACCAGTGCCAAGAAATAGAGAAGGCGGGCAAGAAAACCCAAGCCACCCTGATTCTATGGCACATAGTGGAGGAGCCATTCCAGAAGGTGGGAATGGATATTGTGTGGCCTTTAAATACCCCCAGCTCCTCAGGGAAGAGATTCATCCTGACTGTGGTGGATTATGCCACCCAGTACCCAGAGGCAATCGCCCTATCCTCACTGAGGACGGACAAAGTGGCAGATGCCTTGCAGGGTTTTCTCCCGTGTTGGGTTTCTGCAGGAGGTTATCACCGATAAAGGGGGTTCCTTCATGTCGGACCTGATGAAATGTTTATGGGAGAAGTGTGGGGTAGTGCAGAGATGCATGACACTGTATCACCCACAAGCCAATGGTCTTGTGGAACGATTCAATGGTACCTTGAAGTCAATGCTCTGGGCGTTTGCTGAACAGCATGGGAGGGACTGGGAGAAATAACTTCCCCACCTGTTGTTTGCATACAGGGAGGTGCCCCAAGAGTCGACAGGATTTTCTCCCTTCGAACTCTTACATGGACGCCGGGTACATGGGCCCCTAGACTTGATCCAGAAGGACTGGGAAAGCACGCCACCCAGGGAACTCCCATTGTGAATTACGTCCTTAGGTTTAGGGAAAGGCTGAAGGAGTTTATGGGGACAGCCCAGAGCAACATGGCAGCTGCCCAACAGAAAAGAAAAGTGTGGTACGACCGCAGAGCCAGAGCTCGCTCGTACATAGTGGGTCAGGAAGTCATGGTCCTTATTCTAGTCCAGAAAGACAAGCTGCAAGCTGAGTGGGCAGGACCATACAAAGTGGTTAGGAAGGTAAATGACATGAACTACATTGTGGAGTTACCTGACATAAGACAGACAGAAAGGATGTGCTATGTCAACATGGTGAAGCCATATGCAAATAGGGCTGACATGGTGTTTGCAGTGTGTAGTCATGGGGAGGGGACGGACAAAGGAGACCCCCTTCTGGATTAGCTGGAAGAAAGTAAGTGGGAGTCCTCTGTGGAGGCAGTAAAATTGTCTCCCCAGCTGGCCCCGGACCAGATCCAGAAAGTAAGGGAGGTTTTAGCAGACTTTGCCCCGTTGTTTAGCACCAAGCCTGGACTAACCCACTTAGTGACTCATGATGTGGAGACAGGGACACAGACACCCATATGGCAGACAGCATATCGGGTGTCAGAGGCTGTCCAAAAGGACATTAGGAGGGAAGTGGAGGAGGTGCTGGATTTAGGGGTAATCCAGGGATCCCACAGCCCCTGGGCCTCACCCGTAGTTCTTGTGCCCAAGCCAGATGGCTCTACTCATTTCTGTGTGGACTGTCATGGACTGAATGCAGTCACGAAGTCAGACACCCACCCGATGCCCCAGACGGATGAATTCCTGGACAAATTGGGGGGGCGACCTACCTTACGACTATTGACCTGACCAAGGGGTATTGGCAGGTAGAATTGACAGACAGAGCTAGGGAGAGGTCAGCCTTCATCACACCGATAGTCTTATTTGAGTTTAAAGTAATGCCTTTCGGAATGAAGAATGCCCTGGCCACTTTCCAAAAGGTTGGTGAACCAGGTGTTAAATGGTGCTGAGGAGTACGCCATAGCGTACCTGGATGACATTGCCATCATTAGTACCAGCTGGGAGGAACACCTATCCCACATTAGGGAAGTGCTAGGCAGGATACAGAGGGTCAGGCTCACTGTCAAAGCCGGGAAGTGCCAGGTGGCCATGGGAGAAGTGGCATACCTCGAGCATGTGGTAGGCCGGGGACAGCTCCATCCTAACCAAATAAAGATAGAGGTGATCCAGGCGTGGCCCAGATCAGAAACACAGAAGCAGGTCAGGAGTTTTCTAGGGACAGCAGGGTACTACAGGAAATTTGTACCCAATTACAGTGCTCTGGCTGCTCCCCTATCTGACCTGATAAAGAAAAGGATGCCAAAGAAAATTACCTGTGGCCCAGCCTGTGAGTAAGCCTTTACCAGATTAAAGGAGGCAGTGTGCAGTGCTCTTGTTTTTGACAAGTCCTGACTATAGCAAAACTTTTATAGTTCAGACTGACGCCTCAGACATGGTTATTGGGGCAGTACTGAGTCAGACATCCAGCCAAGGGACAGATCACCCAGTAGTGTAGCTGAGTAGGAAGTTACTTCCCAGGGAGCAAGCATACTCCATGGTGGAAAAGTAGTGTCTTGTCATTGTGTGGGCCCTAAAGAAGCTAGAGCCATACTGATATGGGCAGCATTTTGTGGTGCAGACTGACCACAACCCCTGGTTGCTGACGCAGATGGGGAAAAACAATGGGAGATTGCTAAGATGGAGTCTTGCTTTGCAAGGGTATGATCTGACAATCGTCACATAGGGCTGGAGCGAAACCAGAACTCAGATGGGCTGTCTAGGGTCTTTGAAGAGCGAACTGATTTAGGAAGCTCATCCCATGCAGGGGATAGAGCCCCCAAATTCAGTCTAGTTGGGGAGGATTGTGATGTGGACAGCCAGTTCTGAGTGCTGTATGATTTTTTGTAAAATAAAAAAAATGTGTTATGAACTGTCTCCCATGAGAAAGGCTGAACAGCATGTGAGATCACACACACACACAGGTTTTAGATACAAGGTGTTACCTGGAAGGCCTGAAGCTAATTACAGAGTAGAACAGTCCTTGATCAAGGATCTCCTGTTTTATCTAAGTTAATTACAGGCTGGAAGAGGCTTGAGTTGAGCATATACATTTTATGATGTTTCAAGAGGAGGAAACCAGGTTTTGTACACTGGTGTGAAATCATAAATGCTTTGGTGCCTGTGTGAGAGGGAAGCTTGATCAATAGGTCAAAGAGATGTCATTTGAAAGAAGAACACGAGTTATGCTGAGGTTGCAGAATTTAATACTTTGAAAAGACATCCTGTTTTTTTATAGATATATATTTTTATATATATTCTGACAGGGAGAAGCTAGGTGACCTCATGCAAAATAGGTGGGGAAAACCAGCTTTTAAACATTATTCTGTTTTCCTTCAGAGACACGTTTATCTAGACTCTGACAAAGAAACATCTGTGAGCACTTTAAACAGGTATTTAGAAAGAGACAAATCTAATTACTGTAGTAGGAATTGTACTGTTTAAAACCTTGTTCTTTTAAAATATTTCTTTGTCTTATGATATAATAGTTCTGTATTGTATGTTTTACATATTATTGTCTATTTTAGTAAAACTCTTTTTAGAGCTTACTTGGTCTGTCTTTGATTTCTTTCCTTGACAAGTAGAGTATATATGGTTACAGCAGACACTGGGCATAAGCTTGAATGGTGATACCAAACTGGAAAAAGGTAAGAATAATCTGAGGTCTTCAATGAAGTTTTTAAAGGATTCATTTTTGTACACCTGGTTAGGTGCCCATAGGCAAAGATATCTGGCTCCCCGAAGACAGATATATCTGAGCCTGTGCACTGGGTATGCTAGCAAGAGGTTCACAGTTTGAATCCCTCCTCAGACCTGAGACCAAAGGTTGATTCGAACCCACAAAAACAGACAAGAGGGTTACCTTGTTCTGTTAAACTGTTCACAAGACTGCGCTCAGAGGTTGGCACTTTGGGAGTAGAGGGCTGACCTGCTGAGTGGGTTTGTGACAGTGAACATGTAGGCAAGGGAGAGGCTAGAGTACTGCTTTGGGGGCCTCCATGATCACAGGCATCCAGTGGGAGGAGGAGGAGGATAAAACCCATCTGATCAGAACCAAATACCACCCAGGCCTGATGGTACACAAGGCCAAACATGAGTTGTATTCACTGGCACAGGAATGCGGGGGGATCCCGGACATATTAGTTCTCTTGGGGACAAATGACATAAATGGAAATAGCGAATTAGAAATTCAGGCAAGGTTCCGGGAGTTGGCCAGGGTAAGCCTTTCCATAGGCTGTAAGATCTCCTTTTCGGAAATCCTGCCAGTGCCAAGGGCACGTGGGGAAAACAAGAAGATTAGGGAGACAAGCAGTGCCTTAGGAAGCAGTGTGGGGGAATTGGGGTATGCAGGGTGTCATGCAACCAGAAATTTTGGAGGGCACAAAATCAAAATTTCTCTGGGGGCTGGGAGCATGCTCCCAGAACATTTGAAAAATTGAGGTCAAATGGGGCATTTTGGTGACTTTTAGAAGGCCAGGAAGCTTTCTCTTAACATGCTAAATGCTATCACAATTATACTTTTTTTTCTTTGTTCAGTCTGTGACAGTGACCTCTTGGATTTTCAAAGCAATTTTGTAAAAAAACTGAACTGAAATGGTGCATTTTGGTGGCTTTTACCATAAAGTGAATCAGCCAACTATTTACAGTCCATTCCTAACTAATTAATTACATAGATACATAGATACATAGATACATTGACAGTGTCAGCAGATAAGGGCCTTTGGCCCACTCAGTCTGCCCATTTGAGCTTGTAAGTTCAGTTTATGTTTTCCTAGAAGTCTGTTGCCCCTTACCCCTGACCTCCAGAATTCCTTTATGTCTATCCCATGCATTCTTAAATCCCGTGATTGTTTCAGCCCCCACCACTTCCTCTGGCAGTGTGTTCCACTTGTCCACCACCCGTTCTGTGAAGAAATTCTTCTTCACATTTCCTCTGAATCATCCTCCTTCCAACTTCATCCCATGCCTTCTAGTCCTGGAACATCTTTTTTTGCTTAAAAATAGTGCATTCCTGCACCCTGTTCCTCCCTGTAAGATACTTGTATGTCTCTATGATATCCTTGCTAAAAGCCAGAAATGCACCATTTGAATAGCCAAATTATTACAGTCATCTACTATAAATGTTTTGCACGAAAAATTACACAGGTCATCTGTTCTTGCTGATACTTTGTTTACTGTGCAATCTTTTCCATGTATTACTTACATATATGCAATAGGGATGATGATAAACAGAGTATGATGAATCCATTTATTTGAGTAACTGTGTGTATAAATTTCATTTATACACACAGTTATTCCATCACCCTCCACCACTCTTGAGGTTACTTGAGGTCAATGACAACTTCACAAGATAACCGCTTTATCACAGATCGCTCACTGCATATCCCTTATTCAGGTAATAGGCATGGCAGGGTATTAAATAGCTAGTATAGCATAGCATAATGCTATTCAGTATCAGAAGGTGGTGCTATCCATTTTCTGAACTGTATAGCACTAGACTGCTAAACATTTTTTATGTTTTTTATTCAAGTTTACACATACAAAACACATTAAAAACAAAGTATTTTTCATTTTGCTAACCAGTCTGTGCCATATGCTATACATTTTTGCAGCTGATTAGTGCTTTCACATGTGAAACTGCTAATCAATTCTTTTGGATTATTTAATACCCTACATGGACATAAAACCCATTTAATAAATTCATTTATCTGCACAGTCATTGAATACATCAAATTTATCTATGCAGTAGTGATTTAATCACCATTTATCCACACGGGCCCAGATATTCAAACTGCGCCATTTTGTGGCGCAAGCCTGTGCACCGCTCAAAATAGTTGCACTGGGGTGTGGCCAGGGCAATATTCAACAGAGTTGCGCTATGGTGCAACTGCTTTGAATATCGCCCCCTGGCCACCCCCAATGGCATGGAACTGCACCAGCGCAAGTGGTCAGAGTGGAGCATTGAGATGCGGTGGCGCAAGTTCCACTGCGCCATGCACAGCACCTGCAATATTGAAAGGGTGACATGCAAATGGGGCCATAATATATGCAAGGTGCATGGGGGGCCATTTGCATCTGATTACGGCCCCATTTGCATGCCATTAGCATGCAGGTGCGCCGATCCCCGACAACTTGCACCTGGCACCCTGCCAGGCAGCAGCCGTCGGGGACCGACGTCCCCTGCAGCCCGATCACGGGACGTCCCGTAAGGGACAATGAATGGCTCCAATCCCTGGTGGTCCAGTGGACTGCGATTAGCCCGATCATGGGCATAACTGTATGTCTTCCCTAGTAGCCCAATTGCGGGCAGAAGTGCAATCTCCACCCCGAGTAGCCGATCGTGGGCAAAGTGTAACCCCAACCCCGGTAGCCCGATCACGGGCAGAGTATAACCCCAAGTAGCCCGATCTTGGGCGAAGTGTAACCCCCACCCCGAGTAGCCCGATCGCGGGCATCAGACCTCCCTCAAGTCAATATTCCTGGTGGTCAGTGGACCTCGAGTATGTCCATGGTGGCATTCCTCACCCCCAAGTCCGAAATCCCTGGTGATCTAGAGCCCACCCACCGCCCATGGAGCCCACCACCCGCTCCCCTTCAGCGGCGGCAGCCACCTGCCTGCCACCCGCCGCCTGCCGACTGACAGCTCGGTAGGGTTGCATGCCCATTGGTTCAGGCATGAGCCAATGGGTGTGCAGCCATACCGTCAAGTCAGTCCAGATATGAATGAATTCATTCACATACCTGGACTGACTAGTATGGTATGGGCTGCACGCCCATTGGCTCATGCTCTGAACTAATGGGTGCAGCCCTACCGAGCTGTCAGTCAGTGGGCGGCGGGCGGCAGGCGGGTGGTGCTGCCACCCGCCGCTGACGGGGAACGGGTGGTGGGGCTCAGTGGGTGGGTGGGGTGGGGTCCTAGATCACCAGGGATTGTAGACTGGGGTGAGGAATGCCGCCTGAATCGGGCTACTGCAGTCCACTGGACCACCAGGGATATTGGACTTTGGGGAGGTCTGATTCCCGTGATCGGGCTACTCAGGGAGTGGGGGTTACAGTTCTGCCCACGATTGGGCTACTCAGGGGGGTTACACTTCTGCCCGTGATCGGGCTACTCAGTGGGGCGGTTACACTTCTGCCCATGATCGGGCTACTCATGGGGTGGGGGGGCAGTTATGCCCACAACCGGGGCATGGTGGGGCACCACCAGGTGCGGCGGGAACAAGTCGAGGGCCACCCACAGGTGGCAGCTGCTGTGTTGCACCCAGCAATGCGGCAGCTCACCTGTGGGTGGCCCTCGACTTGTTCCTTTTTTTTTCAGCTCAACTTTGTGCAGGCGCAGGTAGGGGTTGCACCTGCATAACTCTGCATGACCCGGGCTGAATATCAGGCTGTGCAGTTTATGCATGGGCACGCCCCCCCACCTGTGCCTGCATACATTACTGATGCGCCCCGGTGCATCGGGATTTGTGCAGGCGCACTTTTCCCTTTTAAATATCACACCGGTGTGCATCAATGGGTTGTGCATGGCACAACACTGTTGCGCCATGCGCAACCCTTTTGAATATCTGGGCCACAGTATCTATGTCATTATCATTTATCTGCGTAGTAGTGATGTCACGTATTCCTGTATTCAAATGCAAATAACTTTAAAACGAAGAATGATAGCATAATACTGTGAGAACGAAAGGTGTTCAGCAGAAAGATATTTACAAAATGAGTGGTGTTTCATTTATAGTTACCTTTTAGTTTTTTTTATTATTAGCAAACAATAGCAGAAAATTCAATTTTGTTCACTTTTGCAAGAAACAAATGCAAATAACTTTAAAACAAAAAATGACAGCATGGTACTTTGAGCACACAAGTTGTTCAGCACAAAACTACCTACACAATGAGTGGTGTTTCATTTAACAGCAACCACTGTGTTAGTTGGAAAGTTGACAAAACGTCACACATCCTATCATTTAAAAAACATCAAAAGCAAATGTCCCTGCAGTGTCAGAAAGCATCCCATATCGTATAAAGGAAATATTCAATGGTGAGCTGTCAGATAAATTATTTATCTGCACAAGTGCTGTTTGACCTCAGAAGTCTGGACTATACCTCTCATCTTATCATGACAGCATTTGTCTTTAAATTGCAAGCAAACTTCTGAATCTGTAGCACATTCTTAATCAATATACAAATAGTGGGTTTCCTATGCTTAGTGCCAAAGTATACTTCAATAAAAGTTACATTTTTATTATGAAACTGCAAACAACCCAGAAAAACTGCAAACAGGCATGACAGAGACCATGATGAGCAATGCAAGGCAGAAATAAATGTAGGTGGGAATAATCCATCACATTTGGGCTGGCAATATAACCTAGAGGTTAGAGGAACGAGGTGTGAATGAGCGTGATGCATCCAGCAGACCAGACCTGAGTTTGATTCTCACAACCTCCACTTGCATACTGTGTGACTCTGAGCAAGTCACTTAAACGCCCAGTGCTCCCAGGTCACCCCTGAAAACAGGCACTTGTGCTAGTGAGCCTTACCCGGTTACCAAAGACTAAAATAAAAAATAAATAAATAAATAAATTGACATCAGTACTACCTCCCTACCAACAGGTCCTCCAAACGAATTACTGCAAAGAGTGCAAGCCAGCTTGCAATACACTGTACTCAGTATTGCTAACAAAAGTAAAACTGTCAGAATAGCATAATAAAAGATCATACTAATTAATATTACTTATAAAACTCCTACTGCCGGGGGGGAGGATGACCCACTCCAAGTCACACATCCTGCAGGCTCTCAAACCAGAGCAAGCCTAATAACAACAAATTAATGCCTTTACTAATAACCCTCCAACACTGACAAATGACAGGGGTGGTATTCGATGTAACACCACACCCAGATGAGTGGCCTTCTCTTGCAAACCCTCCAAACAGAAACGGACGAATGACAATAAAATGCAACACAGACTGACAACCCAGGGGTAGGGGTGGATGAAATAACCTACCCCAGACAATAATCACACCCCTAACATTTGAACAAGAGCCAATTTTTCTTTTTTTGGGAAGGGGAGCTTATCTATGCATCAAGCAGAAGTCACTTGAACTACAGTGAAAGCTAATGATTTAAGGGGAGGTGTTGCGCTGCCCTTCTGAGTCTGCACCAATACACGCACACTCGACCTCTTGCAAAGTGCATCCACAGCCTGTCCAATAACAATGAATAAATTACAGTTTACTAATAATAATAATAAAAACAAACCCACCCACTGTGTTTAACCCTTACCCTACTGAACTTCTGCTGCTGCATGAACATCTGCCCCACTTTGTTTGGCTTGTCCATGGTGGGAGGTGGTCAGCTCCTCTGCCTGCCTCTCAGCACCACAGGGCATCCCTGGTGGATCAAGCTGTGGTGAATGTGGCACAGTTCACTCCTGCTGCTCCAGCTGAGTACAGGATTCCTTCATTCCTGAAAACCAAACTTTTACAGCTTTCCGTTGGTGTCTGGGGACAGGTGGTCCCACGGTCGTGTCCCTCTGTGTCCCCTACACTGAACCCAGAAGAACTCTTATCACTAGTATTCCCTCTGATTCTCTTGCTCCCCAGACCCCACAATTGCTCAGCTCGTGGCATAGACCATTGTCTTTTTGCAGATGCTGGAGGCTGGTCTGCATTGGTCACTTCCACTAAGTATGTTGCTTTGTTCGGGGGGGGCATCCGTTACTCCTGTTGCTCTGGGTCCCAGCACTGTGGAACCTGCTGCTTTCCCAGTGGGACTGCACAGTCCAGTGACACCCCAACACCATGTCCAAGTATCCCAGGTGTATGGTGCTACCCCAACACACCCTGCCTCATGCCCAAGTATCTGAGGCATTCAGAGGCAGCCCCTCCAACACCCTGTCCCCACCCAAGCATCCCTGCTGGCCACTGATAGTGACAACTCTCACCATTTCCCCACACACACACACACACACACACACACACACACACCTTGCCTGGCCTCTAATGTGAGCTTTGTGTAAAGCACTTTATGGCATGGTAGTATGGAGCCTCTGTGTGCCCTAAAGTCCATCACACCGACAGCCACAGTATATCAGCCCCAAGAGCCACTGTATATTGGCCCGTATGCCTACAAAAGCTTCTGAAGATAATTATGTGGGTTGCAGTTGTTACAGTCAGTGAGAACCCTGGATCCCTGTTGCTCATTATATATTATCTTTAATAAGGAGACATGCCAAGAAAGAAAAGTCAAAATCCAGCATGGCAGAGTTACAAAAAAAATGGCATAGTTTTGTGTTCCATGAGCATTTCTGCCTACACTCCAAGCTAAAAACTGAATTTCCCAAATCAAATTCAGGTTTCTTTTTATATAGTTAAGTTACAATTTGTCTCTGAGTTTTCAGCGAAAAGGAACGAAAGCTAACCATTCAAAGGAGAGACACTAGCATGTCTGATGCAACTTTTTTCCTTTTCTCAGGTGATGTACGTGTGAGTAGTTTCATTTCCTTTCCTTTCCATGATCCTTCAGAAAGGAAATGAAACAAAACTCTGCTCACATGTCCATCACCTGAGGAAAGGAAAACAAAACCTGAAAGTCGGAAGGAAGGAGGCAGATCAGCAATTTGGAGAAGAGGTACTTGCAAAAACAATGAGGAGGAGAACACATTCCAGGTGGACACCACTCCTCGCCTTCCAAACACAGAAATCCTTGTCTGTGTGCCGACGCTGGCTCATCAAGTAGTTGATGGACACTGGGCACAGCTCGGAAGAATTAGGCTTGTTATCTCACCCACTCTGCCCCATCCCCCTGTCACATACAACATCCTCTGAGAACAGAGCCCTTTTACAAGCCAACCCAGACCAACGAATGAAGACATTTGGACTCACCCACCTCCTATTGCTGCTGGTACTGCTAGTACTCCTCTTCTGGGAAGTAGCGGCGGCACATACACACCCTCGGCCAATCTCACTCAATAACGTGGCCTGCCACAGGTGAATGTTTATCCTTCTTGGTTGCAGTTTTGCTTAGTTTTTCTCATACCGGTCTTCTCCTCAGTCTGTCCTCCTTGAGCACACAGAGTAATATGGTGCCTGAAAATCCACTCTTTGATGCGTGGCAGCGTCAACAGATCCCGGCCCCCACCACTTATGACTTCAAAAAAGTCAATATTGTTTTAGACCTTGTGATTTTCTGGAAAATAAAATACATTTACGGGTATTTTATACTAGCTTTGAGCAATGATAATGGGGGGCAGATGCCCCCTCGGGCCCTATGGGCATGACGCCACTGGGGGTATGGTCTGGTGTGGGACTGGGTGGAGACCTGGGAGGATAAGGGCTGTACACTAAGGACAGGCTCCACCTAAATTTGGAGGGGAAGGAAATTCTAAAGCTCAAACTAGCTAGTTTCATCAATGAAAGGTGGGGTTTAAACTTGTGAAGGGGTGAGGGATCAAAAAAGGGGCAGTGCCAGCAGGTATGACAAATGGGGGACATGGTCTCCACTCCTCTAGGGGACTAGGGAGATACGGAAATAGATCATCAGGTAGGGTGCAGGAGCTGAAAACAGAAGCTCAAAGGGGAAGGCGAGGAGGAAGAAGGGGTGGAGGTGGGCCTGATAAATGCCGGAGCTTAGGAAACAAGATGCCTGAGCTCCAGGCAATGCTAATTGAGGGGTGGTGGATGTGGCAGCAGTCACTGAGACCTGGGCCACCCAAGGCACAGTGGGACCTAAATCTGGAGGGCTACACCATGTTCAGAAAAGATAGGGGGGGAGGGAAGGGGGTGGTGTAGCACTGTTAGTCAGAAATGGCATGGCATTGGCATTGGAGGGGTAGAGGAGCTGAGGGAATGTGGAGGCTATTTGGGTCACCTTGTTGACACAGGGGGGTAAGACAGTAAAAGTCGGAGTGGTATACAGACCACCTGCACTGGCGGAGGCTCTGGAAGAAAGTTTGGTGGCAAATCTCGAGGGACACTGTAGATTGGGAAAGGGAATGGTAGTGGTAATGAGGGGCCTCAACATGCCAGGAACAGACTGGGGGACTATGACATCACCAGTGGCCAGGGAGCAGAGGCTGCTGGATGTTTTCCAGGACACATTCCTGACCCAGCAGATAGGTTAGCCAACTAGGGAGGCCTGGACACTGGACGTGGTCCTGGCGGACAGTGATCAGATTAGGGGCCTAGAGGTGAGGGACCCATTGGCAGGGAGTGATCATGCCACAATCTGGTTCTTCCTGGACCTAGGGGTGAGAAAGCTGAACAAGGATGGTAGTAACTGACTTTAAGGGTGCAGACTTCAGGAGATGGGAAGGATCCTTAAAGAACGTTTGGAGAGGATAAGGCTGGATATGGATGCTGATAGCAGGTGGGAGATTATTAGGAGGGGAATACAGGAGGTTACCATTTCCTGCGCAAGGGAAAGGTGCAAGTTCAGTAAGGCCAGAAAACCCTGCTGGTGGACCCAGGAGGTTCAGGAAGTGGTAAGGGACAAGAAGGCTGCCTATAGGCGCTTCAAGTGCTTAAGGAGTGAAAGGGATCAGGGGAGTATGAGCAGACAGCCAAATGAATCACCAGGGTGGTAAGAGCAGCTAAGGCAAAAAAGAAGCAGTCCGTGGCCAGGGGGATCCGGAGGGGGGACAAGGGGGTTCTTTAGCTACATAGGGGAAAAAAGAAAAGTAAGGGGGCAGATTAGCAGGATAAGGACAGGGGAGGGTTGGGCATAGGAGGTGGGGAACAGGCAGAAGTCCTAAATGAGTACTTTGCATCAGTTTTTATCGGGGGGATGGAGGGGCTATGTCTTGCGGGGGGAAACTGGAGGAAGGAATGGGACCAGTAGAGATCAGGGGCTCTGAAGGGTCTGGGGAAAGGGAGTGGCCACCATGGACAGGTGGGGGGCTAGCAGTACAGAGAGCAATGGGGGAGGAGGTGGAGGCTGAAATCCTGGTAGAAAGAGTAAAGGAAGCACTCAGGTCCCTTCACATAGAAAAGCATCTGGGCCTGATGAAATGCATGCCAGGGTTCTGAGGGAACTGGTGGATGTCCTGGCAGTCCCCCTGGTGGAGCTCTTCAACATCTCCCTGAGGACTGGATGGGTGCCCCAAGTCTGGAGGGTGGCCCATGTCATGCCGATCCACAAGGGGGGGGTCAAGAGAGGAGGCGGGAAACTACGGGCCAGTTAGCCTGACATCAGTAGTTGGCAAGGTGATGGAGGGTATCATCAAGGATAGGCTGGGGGGTTACTGGAGCAAAATGAGTATTTGTATGATAGGCAGCATGGCTTTGTCCCAGGAAGATTTTGTCAGACGAACCTTGTGGAGTTCTATGACTGGGTGACTAGGGCCCTGGACCGGGGTAGGCTGGTGGACATCCTCTTTCTAGAATTCAGCAAGGCATTTGATTCAGTACCCCACAATGGCCTGCTGGCTAAACTGAAGGAAATGGGGATAGAGAGACAGTTGTTAAGATGGATAGGAAATTGGCTCTCTGAGTGTACTCTGAGGGTGGTGGTTGGGGGGCTAGCCTCATCCCCAAGGTGGGTTACTAGTGGGGTGCCCCAGGGGTCAATGGTGGGGCCACTCCTGTTCAACGCCTATGTCTGAGACATAAGAAAGAGGATCAGGAGTGAAATGAGTCTCTTTGCAGATAACTCAAATCTGGGTGCAGTGGTGGATGAGGAGGAGGAAGAGGGTGGCCTTAAGGAGGATCTTTAGGCTCTGGAAAGGTGGTCAGGAAAATGGAAACTAAAATTCAATGTGGGGAAGTGCAAGGTTCTGCACCTGGGAGTCAGAAATCCAGGCCAGGGGTATACCCTGGGAGGAGACAAAATTCAAGTCGCAGAGGGTGAGAGGGACCTGGGGTAGTGGTAGATGTCCAAATGAACAACTCAGAGACCTGTAAGAGGACAGCAGCAAGGGCAACTAGGATGCTGGGATGCATCACCAGGGATTACCTCCAGAAAGGCAGAAGTGATCCTACCCTGTACAATGGATTGCTTAGGCCATACCTCGAGTATTGTGTGCAGTTTTGGAGATCACATTTAAAGAGGATGTTACACTCCTAGAAAGATTTCAAGGAAGGCAACCAAAATGATCCGGGGCCTGAGGGAGAGGACCTATGAGGAGAGGCTCAGGGAGCTTGACATATACACTCTGGAGGAGAGGAGGGATGAGGGGACATGATAGAGGTCTTTAAGTACATAAAAGGGATCAATAAGGTGGTCCCAGTCAGGGTGCTTCAAAGGAAGGAGGAGGGGACAACAAGAGGGAATGGGTGTAAGCTGGAAAGGGGCAGGCTCAGAGAGGAGAGGAGGAGGTGTTATTTCACTGAATGGGTGGTGGCACCATGGAATGCGCTGCCCAGGGAGCTGGTAGAGGAGGATACTGTGGCCTGGTTTAAGAGGGGATGGGACATGTACAGGGGGAGGGTCAATCTGACCAGGTCCACTGCAGGTGGCACACCTGCAACTGGGGACAGTATAACCCAAGGGGAAGGGGAGGACACCAAAGTCAGCCCTGAATGTGGGTGCTGAAAATTGAGCAGACTTAAAAGACCGTTAGGTCTATTCTGCTAGCATTTTAGTATGTTAGATGTTTGCTAGTTACTACAACCAGACCTGCCCAAAGGAGAATCTGTAGTCATGGGAGACTTAAATATCAGTTGGAAGGCTAACTCTAATGTCTCCCACAAAGACTTGGTTTCCAGCCTATACCTCATGAATGGTCCAAGATTGCTACGAACAAACTGCAAAACAGGCACTAGAACCTTAATAGACACTATCAGTGATTACTCACCTGTACTCTGTGTGGTCCACTAAAAAACAAAGCTGCCCCCAAAACTATCATGTGTAGATTCCTCCCAGAAAAGTCAACTGCAGCATTCAAATCCTACTTGTCCCAAGTGAACTGGAGCTTTCTAGATGCCATCTTAGACATCAGCACTGTGCTGGATTACATCATTTCACAGTTTACAAAGGCATGCGATTTATCTGCACCACGAAAACAGCACAAAATTAAAGGAACTACAACAGAATGGATCATCCCTGAGCTACTAAAACAATTTCAGGCCAGGGACAATCTCTGGTCCCATACTAAGGACTCAGGCCTATCTGCTGACATGCAGAAGTAAAAAGTTCAAGTTCAAGTTCAAGTTTATTGCAGGAAAACTCCACTGAGCAAGCTCATTCACAAGGAGGTCCTGTGACATAAACACTTACAGTACACAGATAGGTAATAACAGTATATACATGAAATGCACATTACATGATACAGGCTGGATATACATACAAGGGTACCACATAGGGTGACCGCAGGTGGTAAACATTGATATGAGACAGGGAAGCGACTTACAGGTTGCATACTGATGAATGAAACATGATGACTGGGAAGATGGGCAGAATGAGAAGCGACCTGCAGAAACTTGAAGAATGGTCAAGAGTTTGGCAGTTGAAATTCAAAGCAAAGAAGTGCAAGATAATGCATATGGGGCACAAAAACCCTGGCACAATATATCAGTTGGGGTGAGGATATAGCATGCACCAAGCAGGAAAGGGATCTTGGGGTTGTCATCTCTGATGACCTCAAGGTAGAAACAGTGTGACAAGGCAGCAGGTAAAGCAAATAGGATGCTGGGATGTATAGGCAGGGGCATCACCAGCAGGAAAAGGAGGTCATAATTCCACTATACAAGACACTAGTGAGGCCACACCTGGAGTACAGTGTACAGTTCTGGAGACCATACCTACGTAAGGACATAGACAGGGTAGAGAAGGTTCAGAGGAGGCAACAAAGATGGTGCATGGATTGCATCACAAGTCCTATGAAGACAGGTTGAAGGAACTGAACATGTACTCCCTGGAGGAGAGGAGGGAGAGAGGGGATATGATAGAGACATACAAGTATCTTACAGGGAGGAACAGGGTGCAGGAAAGCACTATTTTTAAGCGAAAAAGATGTTCCAGGACTAGAGGGCATGGGATGAAGTTGGAGGGAGGACGATTCAGAGGAAACATGAGAAAGAATTTCTTCACAGAACGGGTGGTGGACAAGTGGAACACCCTGCCAGAGGAAGTGGTGGGGGCTGAAACAATCACGGGATTTAAGAATGCATGGGATAGACATAAAGGAATTCTAGAGGTCAGGGGTAAGGGGCAACAGACTTCTAGGAAAACAAACTGAACTTACAAGCTCAAATGGGCAGACTGGGTGAGCCATAGGCCCTTATCTGCCGACACTGTCTATGTATCTATGTATCTATGTATCTATGTATGTATCTATGGTGTGTGCAATACATATATTTTGGCAGCTAGAACAAACAACAGACTACAACTGATATGGGGGGGGGGAGGAGTGATTTGATAGAGTAGCAGTGGAGCATAAGCATAGATAAAGCCAGGAGTAGAAGGGGAAGGGAAAGCAGTTAATATGACAAATCAATTATACCTTACCAGTGGATAAATATGGCACACATGGGGAAGGAAGAGACTTAATCACAGTTACAGGTGTCTTTTATTTTGGCTGAACTTAGCGATTTGTAGAAGTTTATTGAAACTGTGCTAGTTAGTTTCAGTATGGTTTGTAATTGGTTCCAAATGGAGGAAGGGCATATGCAATATACGTTTACAAAGGAAGTCCAGCGTCCTTGGTATGTCAAGCATAATAAAGTCAGATTTTCTAACGAGTATGGACTATTTGAGATACTAATAAGGGAAGAGAGATAGCTTGGCAATTTCTGCAGGAGCAGTTTAGAGTCCATAGCCCAGCATGAGCAGGCGTCTAGTAGTAAGGGATGTCCAACCAACAGCTGCATATAAGTCACAGTGGTGCGAACAGTAAGGGGAGTTGGTAATGAACCGTAATGCACGGTGATAAAGGATGTCCAGTTTACTTGGATTTGCAAGAGTGGTGGAGGAATAGATTACATCGCCATAGTCAAGTAGGGGGAGAAAAGTGGCCTGTACAAGCCTGTTTCGAGTTTCAAGGCGGAAAAGGGGCCTATTTCTGTAGAAGAAACCTAACCTTGCTTTTAACCTTCTAGAGACATCTTCGACGTGGTCACTGAAAGATAATCTATTGTCGATCCAGATACCCAGATATTTAAATTTGGTTACAACTTCCAGAGGCTCGTTTAGCATGGTGACAATGAAGTCTTGGGCAAGGGTATTGGGGGGGCCTGTGCCAGCACTGCCGGAGAATATCATCGCTTTAGTCTTCTTAGCATTGAGCAGAAGCTTTGCCTTTATTAGACTATGCTCAAGTTGTGCGAAGTCCGCTTGAAGCACTCCCTTGACTTCAGATAATGATGAGCCAGAAGTATACAACACAGTATCATCTGCAAAAATGCAGATTGGACGTAGATATGTTAGCATCTAAGTCATTAATGTACAAAGAAAACAAGATAGGGCCTAAGATGGATCCTTGGGGGACTCCTCTTGCAACTGGCAAGGCAGCAGAAAAAAAGCGTTCCGCCTTTACTTTTTGGAATCTTCCAGTTAGGTAGCTAGAGAACCACTGGGTGGTATGGTATGTGGCACCCAACTTTGTAAGGCAATTGACTAATAGTTTGTGATCAACAGTATCAAAAGCTTTGCTGAGGTCCAAAAGACTTCACCATTTACCTTCTTAGCATCTATAGCAGAGATCCAATCATTGGTTACTTTTGCTAGTGCAGTGATTGTGCTATGATTAGCCCGGAAGCCGGATTGAGCTGGGTTAATGAGAGAGAAGGTTTCCAAATGAGATTTTAACTGAATATGGATCAGTTTTTCGAGAACTTTAGAAAGGATAGGCAATATGGAGATAGGCCTATAGTTGTTTACATCGCATGGGTCACCAGATTTAAATAGAGGGAGATATGTGCTGATTTCCAGCAGGGCACAGTAGCAGATGTAATGGAAAGATTGAAGATGTGGAGAGTTGGGGCAGTGAGATGGGCGTAGCCTGACCTTAGGAAAAGGGTTCCAAGCCATCGTCCCCTGTGCTATTTTTGGTGTCTAAGTTAAGAGAGAATCTTCTACTTCTTTATAAGTTATCTCGCGCAGTTGGAAGGACTGGGTGCAGGACTAGATGTGAGGGAGGGTATGCTGGCTCACCGCAGCACCAGCATAAGGTGACAGTCAAAGCTAATCCAGCTGTGGCAAAGTGGGAGTTAAGTTCCTCCAGTATTAGGGACTTGTTTTCACAATCTTGCCACTTGCAACTATCTTTGTTGGGACAGAGGGCCATGGGCTGTCCTTCTATAGCTTTGATAGTCTTCCATATTTTATGAGGGTTATCTTTAGCTTGTTCGAGAGTAGAAATATAATAGTTAGCTTTAGCAGAGCGAATTTTTTTCACACAGTTATTCCTGGCTGTTCTATAGGCCTGCCAATCCGAAGATTCTTTGGAATGTCTAGCTTTAGCCCAGAGTTTATCTCGAGCTATAAGGGCTGCCTTGAGAACCGAGGTGAACTAGGGTTGGAATTGTTCCGTACCCTTACTTTGATGAAAGGGAATGATTTATTATTGTAGTGAGTTTGTCATTAAGGATGTAAGCTGCCTTGTTGACATCTTTGGCTAGGTAGAGATCTTGCCATCTGATCATGCTCAGGTCAGATAGGAAGTTTACTGCACTGAATTTGCGGAAGGATCTTTTTGTTATAAAGATGGGTTGCGGCCGGGCCTTAATTTGAGATCTTATGCAAGCAACAATTCCATGATCGCTCATGTCATTGTGAAACACTGCCGAATGAGATATTTTGTGTGGATGGGTGGTTAGTACCACATCTAGAATGGAACTGATAAAATCCACTCTTAACGATTGGCCAAGTAGCAACAAAGATGAATGCACAGGACAAAACAATTCTCCTGGCACTGCAAGGGATGCTCCTAAGTTTTACTTCAAGAAATTAACAATAAAAGAAATCGGCAACTACATAAAAAAGGTCCCGAGTAAGACAAGAATAGGTGGTGACCTGGTTGATATGAAACTACTGGCCCAAGCTCTGGATGTTCTAACAACTCCTCTTGCCAAAATATTTAATATGTCACTACAGTCAGGGCTCTTGGGGACGTGGGCACCCGTGTCCTTTATGCACATTCTTGCTTGGGATGCTCATCTGCCAGCCAGAGAGTCCCGAGACTCTCTGCAGCACAGGCCCAGGAGTTCTGGGCGGGCCGTGTACTGGGCATGGACGAAATGTGCAACTGGTTTATTTTTCCCCCCTTGCTGCCTGGTGATTTTGGTGCCCTAGAGAGTGGTGCACACCACCAGATGAGGTGGGGAGGGGGGAAAATGAGGAGGAAGACAGTGAAAGCAGCAATATTCAGGGGTGTGTGTGATCAGTTCCCCCTTCAAGCCACCTGCGCCTTGGTTTTGCTAGGGGAGAGAGCTAGAGGAGCACTCAGCGACAGGCTCCCGAGCCATTTTGCCATCGATGGGGAGAAAATGTGACAGGAGAAAGAGAGAAGGCAGAGAAAAGAAAAAGCTTTCTCATTTGTTTAAAAATAAATGCTCAGTCGGACAGAATGCCCAGTCACTCGCGTAGACAAAGGATTTGTGCAGGTGCATGCTGCACACATTCCCTGAAGGCACCAGTGTTAGACTTACAGTAACAGAAAAGGGTAAATTTTTTCATTTACAATTATTTTAGGCAGTTTAGGGCATCACGACTATTTCTGGCGATGGTTTCGTGAGCTTAGGGTTTACTGTGTCTTTTTTTTTGTGCTTTGTGCAGGGCCAAGTCGCATTGCTCCCAGGAGAGGAGGAGAGAGCGAAGAAGCTGGGTGGGGAAGCCTCATGAGCAGCATATCTCAACAAAGCCTTACTGATTATTTTGGTGGAGGAGAATCCTCCACACCAAAGGATAAGGAACAAACAATGTCATCCTCTAAGTGTGACTTAAGCACATCTCAGGAGACAGTTGACATTGTGAATGTTGAAACTGATGATCAGTCTGAACAGACTGCATCTGCTAAAAGCAGCAAGAAATTAAGGTTGTGGAGGGACAGCTGGACAAAGTTATTTCCATGGCTTGTAAAGGAGGAAGCAGAAAACAAGGTGGCAAAAGCAAACCATTTGCCACAACTGGCTACACAAATTTGCAAGTGTCTGCTTTCTACAGACACAAAAGAAACTGAGAACATTTGCTGGTGCAAACTGGAAAGAAAACAACAGAAAAACAATCTCTTCCAGTGGCATTTGAGAAGCATATCTTGGGTACTGAGGCAAGGATGACAGTAAAACTGCTCAGTTAATGACAATGTACTACCCTACCAAACAAGGGCAATCACTCAACCAGTATGAAACACTGATAGCTCTGCAAGTGAGGAATGGAATCTTTTTGGCCGGGGCACATGGTGGCAGCAGCTGTTGCTTGAGGATTGACACTAATCTTGGTGTGTTTGTCAATCCACAGAAGCGAAATGGCTGTCCAGCCTTGCAAGACAGTGGCACAATCTACTCTGGTTGGGATGCAAGACATGACATGCTGGACTCCATAAACGAAGTCCTACAGGAAGAAATCAAAGCTCACTTAGCAGGTTCTCAGTTCCTTGGGGTAATAGTGGATGAAACCACTGATGTATCCATTCTCAAAAAACTGAACATTTATGTGAAGTGCATACACAAAGCACAGGCCAAAATTAATTTTATTGATTGTATTGCAATACCTGATGGGAGGGCAGACACAATTGTGGCAGAACTGTTATGTGTGTGTTCTGCTAATGCAGTTGACCCTATCAAGATCATCACATTAGCAAGTGACGGTGCCAGTGTCATGACTGGAATGCACCATGGGGTGGGTGCAAAGTTAAGACAGTAAGTTAACCCAAGGCTGATTCAGATTCATTGTGTTGCCCACAGACTGGCACTGGCAGCAGGTCAAGCATGTCGGGACAACCCTGTATTCAATGAATATCAAGTAACCATCAAAAATGTGTACAGATACTACAGCAACTCTGCAGTATGGTACAATGCTTTGCGTTTCATCCAGGAAACTCTCAGTGATGAAAATATCAGATATCTGTCCCTAAAAGAACCTGCAAGTTTTCAGTGGCTGTCAATGCATACTGTAGTTCAAGCAATTCATAGATCATACCCTGCACTTTTACAAGCCCTAGAGCATGATGCAGCAAAAGGTGTGGCAGAAACAAAGGGCCTTCACACAAAACTGAAATCAGTCTGCTTTATCTTATGCACTCCTTTTCTCATGGATGTCTTAGATGTGGTGAATAAACTGTCTTTAGTCATGCAACAGGACAGTGTTGACATTTCAGTGGCCAGCAGCATGATAGAAGCCACATATACTACACTGTAGCAGTTTAAAGAGCAGAATGGGGTAGAACTACAGATCACATTTCAGGTACTTGACTAACGTCCTGGCATGTGGCAGGATCAAAATGAATGACAAGTCATCACTGTGAATACAATTCCAGATGGCATCTTAGGGATATCTGACGCAACTCATTGAAAACTTTCACAAGATTTGAGACAACTTCAATGCAGCTGCTGCATAACTTAAATGTTCTTTTAAATCCGAAGTGCCTCCCAGATGACTCCAACATAATGGACAATGGACTGCAGAAACTCAAGGATGTTTGCATTTATTTCTAAGAAACAACCTTCAAAGAAGAAACACTGCCAGCACTTATTGACCAACACAGGGCTGAGAAAGATTACAGACAATTCAAACTTGTTCTGAAATCTAAAAAAGGACTGACTTTGCTCAGTGGTGTCTGCCAAGACTTAATTGAGAACTACTCAGATGTTTTCCCAGATTTTGTCACAATGGCCAAGATTTTACTTGTGTCACCTGTTACATCAGTGGCATGTGAAGAGGGTTTTCTGTACAAAACAAAATAAAAAACCAAAGGTAGATGTTCCTAAAGGCAGACACTGAGCAAGCTCATGTGGATTGCCCAAGAAGGAGCTGAACTTGAAGACTATGACCCTCATACAGCACTTAAGAAATTTAAGGCCATAAGACTGCACAGAAAATAATTAGTTTAAATTTTAAAATGCTTTAATAATTGTCTTTAATAGTTTTTTCAGTTTCAGAGACAATTTGAGTGACTGACACTGACCCAGAGACAGGACGATGGAAGAACTTGGGCACAAGAGTAGAAGATAAGTATCAAAATGTTTTGTTCCAACAAGGGTTGGGGGGGATACAATTTTTTAATTTAGCCCCTTAAGGTCAATGCTACTTTTGGTGGTGTCCTGTTCAGGGGAACGGATCAAGATTTAAAGTTCCCGGGGATTGGCCCGGGTGGTGGGTGGATGGTCATACCCCATTCTGCTACATTTAACATCATTTTGATTTTGGTGGTACAGGATCACAGTCTAACAAGTTCAGATGATCGTGTGTGTGTCTGTGGGGGTAAACTATTATGGCCCCAATGCAGTCCCTGTGTTTTTTTTTTTTTTAGTGGGACACAGTCTGAGATTATTGTCAAATGTGGTTACCTAACCCATTCTGCTTGTTCCACAGTCTGCCTGCAACAGTGGCTTCTTCTACTGTCATCAACAGTACACTACAGTTAAGAAATGTGCAGGAGGAAGAGGTGTTGGCTTATGGGAGAAGTTATGGGCAGGAGGGTGTTTTAGGAGAAGATATGGGCAGGAGTGTGTTAGGAGAAGATATTGCTACAGAAAACATGGCATGCCATGAAAAAAGATGTTCAAATAGAAAAAAGCAGACTGCACTTGCAGTGTGGCGGCCGCGTGCAGACACTTCCACCAAGGCACCACCTGATTGTGCCACACACCAGACAGATTGGGAGACCTGCTGAGCCAAGGTAATTGGGGTGGGTGGGGATGAGGGAGCTTTTTAGTCACCCCACTGTGCTATCCAGTCATGAACACTGGCACTAGTTCTCTTAGCTGCCACACACACAATTAAGAAATGTGCAGGAGGGTGTTTAGGAGAAGTTATGGGCTGGAGGTGTTAGGAAATTGCCACAGTAACAATGGCAATCTAATGCCATGAGAAAAAGTTCACTAGAAAACAAACTGTGCAGATTTCATGCCACCAATCAGATTAGACTGTGCCACTGTTAAACTGGACAGATCTGGGAGACCTGCTGAACCAAGGTAGGTTGTGGACGGGGTGAGGTGGGTAAGAAATGTGCAGGATTACAGTCTTACAGATACTTTTATTAAATTACAGCATAATAGAAGTACAATCATGACTGCTCATATTTCTTGTTTGTATCTGCTCCTTTTACCCCTTGAATCATAAATTGCCATATTTTCTCTCTATCACACAGATTGTACTGCTACATATTGTTTTCTCAACATTTGTTTTCCCCTTTAGTATCATTGTATAATACTTCAGACAACATGCTTTTTTCCTTCTCTCGTTAAGAATTTATGTAAGTGTATATTAGAGAATGTAGTGTATTTGTATATATAATCACAATAAAAAGATTAACTGCAAAAAGAAATGTGCAGGAAGAGAGTTGGAGAAGTTATGGTCAGGAGAGTAGTGTGGAGACATTAATTGGGCAGGAGGGGAGTTAGGAGAATGCCTGCCAGCATAAAAGTACCCATGACTCATACACACAGAAAGCAGACACACTGTAGACTCAGTTGTCATATCCACCAGATTGTGCCACTGTCTCATCTTAACAGCAGCTCAGCTGTCATGGTTAAGAGGGTGGGGTGGGTGGGAATGTGGGAGGGGCTTTCAGTCACCTCAGTCAAATCTAAAGTCTCTGGTACAGCCAGGTTGAGGTATTCTTACAATTTAAGAAGATTTTGTGCAGGAGAGTAGCAGGGAAAAGTTGTGGCAGGAGGGTGTTTTAGGAGAAGTTGTGGGCAGGAGGGTGTAGGTGAAGAAATAATCACTTCTATGCCAGGTCAAGACACAAAACAGCAATTACTTCCACACAAATGGCACCACCACTGGTGCTAACATTAAAGTTTGGGCAGGAGGTGTGTAGTGTAGCCAGTCTGGTTTAGCCAGTTAAAAAAATTGCACTAAAGCCACAGGGCAGCAACCACACAATCATATTAGATTGAGTCATCTAAGCCTGAGTCATCATTGGTGGGTGGGAGCTGGGAGGGAGGTTTCTGCAATGTTTGGTGGGTGGGCACTGCAAGGGAGTCTGAAATGGGGGGGCTGATATAATTGCATCTAAAATGTCAATGTGCAGGAGAGAACGAAGGAGAATTATTTTGGGCAGGAGGTGACTGACTGGGAGACATAGGTGACTGTCAGCAATGACTGTTAGTGTCTACTAATGTTTACGTCTTACTGTCAGCACCTAATCTAAAGGCAAACTTTGTTTGTAGCAGTTCGCCAAATAATTAATTGGGCAACTGCATTCAACTGCAGCAGTAGAAAGTCCAACTCAATGTACCAGAACTGCAAAACTGTAAGTACATTTTTCTCGCTGTAATTTGTGACAGTCATTGAACAAATGAATGAACAACAGTCAATCAATAGTTACACAGGTGATTCTTTATTTTTATGTGATCATTTACTGCTGTGGTTACTTAGCCATCACTGGTACCTTGTAGGAATGCAAAACAACACTGTCTGCTGAAAAAACGACTTTGGCATCATATTAGCAACATAATGATTCAAGAATATTAAAAAAAAGTGGGTATAATAATAAAAAACACTGAAATGCACTTTCCAGACTTGTGCCATTCATTTCAATGGGGGCCCCCAAAAATTTCACGAGGACTCCCAGATTTTCAGTCTGGACCCCAATTTTTTTTTCAAGAAAGTCCTGGACTCTTCAACAAAAAATCTTACTGAGAGCCCTGACAGTTCTCCCAGTTCCCTGAAACCTGGAAAGCTGTCATCGTCACACCAGTCCACAAAGGTGGCAGTTGCACCAACATAGCCAATTATATACCCATCTCAGTCCTCTCCCCCATCCAAAGATCTGGAGAAGATTGTTTCTGATCAGTTAGGCTCCTACCTGAACAAATATAAATTGTTCTGCAAGCAGCATAGCTTCCATTAACTCCATAACACTGGTACTGCACTGGTCAAGTACACCAACAATAATCATACTGCACTTGATTAAGGAGACCTGGTTGGAGCTACATACAGTATATAGACCTGACGAAAGCATTTCACCTCATAAACCATCAGCTGCTACAGGACAAGCTATCTGCATTGGGGCTTTCAACTGAAACCCTCTCTTGGTTCAAATGCCATCTCTCAGGGAGGTCACAGAGGGTAAAGATCGAGGGGGCACTCTTACTTGCCAAAGGGTCTCAGTGGGAGCCCTCCAGGGATTGATACTCGGCCCTCTCCTCTTCTGCCTTTTCATCAACAACCTTCTTTAAGCCTGCCCTTATTCCAAAATGCTACTACTGCATATGCCGATGATGTGGTAATCTACAACAGTAGCTCACAGATAGCAGACACTGCCGGCGATCTTCAGAGCAGCTTCAAGGCACTAGAAGACTGGTTTGTTGGAAATAAATTGGTACTAAACTACAAAAAAAACAAGGTGATGCTGTTTTCAGGACAACACTACAAGAAGAAGGCCTCCCCACTGGTTATCCTCAATGCCCATGGAGCCACCTTGGAACACGTTGATACCTTTAAATACCTTGGTATTACACTGGATGACATCCTCTCATTTACCACACATGTCGACAACATAGTACACTAGTACACCAGACCAACCAAAAATTTGGAGTGTTATATCAGCAAAAACTGAACCTAACCACTGATGCAAGATGCTTGGCGGTTTCCAGGACAATACTCCCCATCATAGACTATGGTCTCTACATTTATGGTGTGGCTGGTGAGACAGTCTTTAACAGGATTCACCTGATCCTAGACAAAGCCTGTTACTTTGTTAGCAATGTGGATAGACTAATGCACAGCTGCTCACTGTAATCCCAAACTGGATGACTCCCTCTCCATGAAAGACTGAAATATCAGACTTGCCTCTTGGCGAGGAAAGCCCAGCTGGGCCTCACCCCATCAGCAATCAGCGACCTTCTCCACCCTGTGAACAATAGCTACTCAACCAGGAGTATGACCGGACAAGCTCTTTGAGTCCCCTATTGTAAACAAGCCTAGGGAAATGATCCTTTGCTGTCCATGTCGCAGGCTGGATAAATGATCTACCAGAACCCACATGGTGCCTCCCCAAGATCTCACACTTTGTTGTCCCTGAAAAAGGAACGTGTGAAAATGGTGTCATGCTGTTGTTATGCCTTAAAACTATGTCATCTGATTACTGCTGGCTGACTGCCCCTCTCAGTTCCACCCCTAGCTTGCCAACCACAAATCAGTAAAGGCCCTTAATCTGAGATGCTCCCTAGACTGGTGCTTTTCAGACCAAGACCCTATTGGGAGAGCAAAATATTCTTATTAGGTTTCCAACTGACAGAGTTTTCTCTAACTGCACTTTTGTATGTACAGTACATGACTAGGCCCTGTTCAGGCCCTCACTGTAATGTTTTGTCTCCTGAATGTTCTGTTTGACCAAGCTCAACATGACCTAGTTCTTGTACCATTAAATGTATTGCAACTAATGTGGAACCTTTGTTTTTAAAGGTGATTTTCCAAAAATCTAATAAGTAAATAAAATAAATAAATAGTCTTAGGTATGGGCAAAAGATTAAGATCCGATGATCTTAGGGGGTATGAATTTCTACAGGGCAAGAGAAGTGAGTTAAGAGGCAAGGGCATCTGTTTCTTAACAATATTATAAATAACACTCCCCTGGGTGAGAGCTTCTAGGGCAGAAGGAGAGAATGAACCAAGTTTCTAATACAATGTGCATCAGTGGACATGTTGGTTGGTAGGCAGGGTGAAGCAACATATATTATTATATTATTAGACTTTCTCCGGGGACATGTCTTACCTCCCCCGTGTAACAGTGACAACTTGCAAGCTCTAGCCATTAGACTGCTTTAGGGTCACACGATACAGTGCTCGCTTTGCTCTCAGTGTATTCCACCCAAACTAACCAAAACCGATGTCAGCAACCTGTTGGACTACATTAGTATTCTGAGTCTAAACACAGAAATTGTTCTGCTAAGTGACTTTAATATAAATTGTCTCTCCCTTGCCTCCACCTCTATCAAATATACCATATCAGCTATCCATTTCTCCCAAATGGTGGAGACTCCGACACAAGTCAACTAGAAGACCGGCACCAGTACACTGCTGGACTGGGTGCTCACCAACCGTCCTGCTCATATCTCCAATCTCACCATTCTCCCCACCTCTTTGTGTGACCACTCCCCTGTCACATGCAACTGGAATAACAACTATAGCAAACCCCCCACCAGAACCATAAGAAAATGACTTCTACTAAAAGGTCACCTCCCACAACTGAAGTCAGACCTAAAACCCCTGGATGGACCTCCATAAAATTTTATTTATTTATTGAAAAGTTTCACCAAGGAGGCACACTGAACAACAAGTTGCCCATCTCCCGGTGCGATATGGGGGTACAATTGGATGAAGAATTAGACATACAGTTTAACATTTAAAATATACAAGCAATTAAATATTCAATTACATTTGTAACAAGACATACGGTTGAAAAATATAAATAATCATACAGTTGCATTTGTAACATATCATACAAATAAATATATCACAACTGTAAAATATGCATTTAATTACAAGTGGCATATCTGAAGAACATAGTACATAGCGGTGAAAAGAGAGGACAGTGTGCTGAGATGTAGGCTCGGGGGTGGAAGGTTTAATAGATGATGTGAGTCATGAAGAGGAGCAGAGGCATAGCAGGACAGTTAAGGAAGGTTAAAGCAGGAGTAGTTAGATGAGAGAAAGTTATGTAAGGCAGAGGCAAGAGAGAGGGATGACGAGGAGTGCCGTATTCGGGGGGGTCCAGATTTACGGGAAATTATGGGTAAAGCCTGACTGACTGATGAGAATGTACACCGGGGGACCAACAAAGTGTGAGTGTCAGAGAAACTGAGGGGGTAGGAGGGGGGAGTGGGGAAGAGAGTGAGCACGAGAGGTAGGAGGGAAGTTCTCCTAACCAAAATTTAGAAGTGAGTTTGGCACAATGACTGAGGTGCCTGTTGGCAAGCGAGGGAAGGGAAATGGTGTGGTAGAGGTCACAGTGATGAGTGTGTGATGGAGCATTAAGGGAAAATCAACAGAAGGAGTTAAATAGAGTGTCCAATCTGGTTAGGGAGGATTTGGGAGCAGCACCATAGACTACATCACAGTAGTTGAAAATAAGGAGGATCATCTTCTGGACTAGTTCATGCCATGTTGAAGGAGGATGCAACTAAGGTTCCTGAACAAGGCACCGAGCTTGGGGAGCAATTTTTCAGGATGGCATCAATGTGGCCAGAGAAGTTGAGGTATTGGTCCAGCAAACCCCAAGGTATCTGAATGAGGAGGTGTCCTCTAATATTATCCCTTCAAGGGTATGGAAAGGCGGTAAAGGGTGGAGCCTCTGCCTAGTGCCAAAGGACATGGAGACAGTCTTTTGGCATTTAGGAATAGTTGATGTCTGGCAAACCATAACTGAACCTGGTGGAAGTCAAGCTGAAGGGTGGCTGCAGCGTCAGCAGGGCATTTGCCAGACGAGAACAGAACAATGTCATCAGCATACACATGGATGAAACTGAGCAGTCCTGTTAGCCTGAGTAATTTCAAGATGCTAAATGTCCAGTCTATGAAGGAACCCTGCAACTGCATCCACATCGCTAGCGCACCTCTCCTCAGACTTCCTCCAATCCCGCCTGTCTCCCTTACTTTTGTGGCCTCTTGGCTCACATCCTCCTCACCCTACCCGTTCTACTTTCCCTCTGCTCTCTGTTGCTTTCCTGTCTTCCTCCTTCCTTATAGACCCCTTGGTACCCTCTTTTCTGAGCTAAGTAGTTGTTGCCAAGGTATGGTCCAGGCGTGGTATGCATCACATACGTCTGCTATCCACCAAATTTGATTCCTGTACTTATCCATTCTTCCTTGTTATTTCTGTGAAGATGCTGTCCATAGCTAATAAGAGAGCTTATCTGTTGCAAAGGCTCTTCTGTTCATTGTTGCTGGCTGCCTAGGATGGTTTACCATTTATACCTTGGTTGTGTGTATATAAAGATATTGTACTGTATATAATTATAATGTATATAATTGTATGTTATTGTCTTGTGTTTTACTAAGTTACTGTATTTTGATTTTATTATGACCAGGTCCATCTTTCAAATGAACACTGCTCATTGGTGTCTGCCTGGATAAGGATTGATTGATTGATTGAGGTAGAGGAGGTGCATACTGAGGGCAAGTAATTTAAGAAGATGGAGAAGAGAATGTGTCCAAGTACTGAGGCCTGTAGAACTCCAGTTGAAATGGGGGTTGTATCCTGGATCTTGACTGATTGTGTTCTGCCTGGTGGTAAGCTCTAAACCAGTTTTGGGCTGAAGTAGACAACACAGCAGCCTTAAGGGAGCCAAGAAGTAGGGCATGGGAGACTGTGTTGAATGCCTTGGCAAGGTCAATAAAGATGGTAGAGGTAATGAGGCCATTATCCATCCATCCCAGTGAGGATGGAGTCAGTGAGCCTGAGTAGGGAGGTGGTAGTGGCGTGGTTCTTCCAAAAATCAGATTGGAACGAGGTAAAAAAGGAAGAGTCATTGAGGAAGGAGGTTAGCTGAGAGAGGACCAGGTGTTGTTGGAGTTTAGCAAGGGCAGGGAGTAGGGAGATTGGGTGAAATTTGCAGGGAGGAGGGTCACCACCGTTTGGGAGAGGAGGACCACTGCATGTTGTCAGGATGAAGGGACAGATGAGGATGAGAAGGAAAGAGTTAAGATCAAGGAGAGAGGGTAAGCTATAGCAGAAGCTGAAAGGTAGAGGAATTTAGAGTCAAGTTCATCCAACGATGAGCCTTTTGAAGGATTAAGAGAGAGAAGGGCCATTAGTGTTTCTTTTGGAGAGACCACAGAAAAAGAGAAGGAAGGATGGACATGTAGGGGTTGAGTACTGGGTGTGGGAGGATGAGGAGGGGGGAGGTTAGAGGGGAGTGAATTTAGAAGTGCAGTGCACAGGAGGTATAATAGGAGTTAAACGTTTGAGCCACTGCACATGGGTTTGAGACCAAAGGGTTGTTTATTTTAAGCACGGGAGGCAACTGTAAAGGGAGAGAATAGGGCATGGACCACTTTCCAGAATTTGGAGGGGGAATCGATGAGAAAAGATGAATTAAAATATTCAGACGTGGCAAGTCTGGTAGCTTTTGTGCAGGCATTTCTTAACATGCGATACCTGGCATGGTCTAGGGGAAGCTGGGAGGCCTTATGTTTCCTCCAATCCTTGTCCCATTCCCTGAGACAGGTCAGTAACTCAGGGGAGACCCAGGGATGATGGTTGCCACAAACTCTAGTGCGTTTGAATGGAGCATAGGAGTTCCATGTAGTTAGAAATTTATCTGTAAAATAAGCGAGGGCTTGGTCAATGGAAGGGACAAAGGCAATAGGGGACCAATTGAAGTGACCAGTTGATTAATAAGGGGATTAAGGTCTAAGAAGTTGAAGGAGCAGAGTTGCAGAATTTTGTGAGGTGGTTTGGGTCTATGAACTTTCCTGGCGATGAAGATTGAGTGATGATCACTGAGGGCATCTGGGAGGATGCCTGATTTAATGACTTGGTGGGGGTGAGAGGTGAGAACCCAGTCTATCAGGGAGTGGTTAAGAGTTTTATGATTTAGGCGGTGGGTTCCAGGATAATTTGGGAGAGACTGAGGGCCGTGATGTCATTTCGTGTCTTGGCAGTTGTTGGTGATAGCCAGTTTTGGTTTACATCACCCAGGATGTATAGCTCACCTTTTATGTGAGAGGGAGGTTTTGGAGGTAGTGAGATCCAAAGTATCAGATGCCTTGGAGCCAGGTTGACAGTAGATGCCAGATATGAAGATAGGGGAGGAAAAAGGTAAGGTAACGTTTACTACAAGTGCTTCGTAGGCGGAGGGTAATGAGGATGATAGAATGGTTGAGAACTGAAGTGAGGACAGGATATACATGGCTACTTCGCTACCCCCTAACAGTCCTATCCTGCCTGATTATGGAATAACCTGGGATATTAATTGCGAGATCAGGTATTTCAGAGTTTAACCAAGTTTCTGTTAAAATTAGTATGTCAGGTGTGAGAGAGACTACCATAGCATGTAAAGGTCAATTTTGACACAAGACTGTAGATGTTTAAGTGGAGGTTTCAGGCCCTTGGGAGGGCAGAGGGGTGGGGACATTGGTGCATTAGTGGAAGGATTGCAACTGGCAGGGATGTGTGTAGTGGTACCAGGACTGGGATGAACATTTCCTGATGCGAGTAAAAGGAGTGCTATTATGAGTGAGTGGAGTTTAGGGCATTTGTGATGGGCTGAGGATTTTGGAAGTATTTGGGGGGCTAGGTGAGGTGAAAATAAGATGGTGAAGGAAAGCTAGGTGGCTAGGGACTGAGAATAGAGTAGCAAGGGGGAGGTGAGGGAAGTGAGACCAGAGTACTTGAGTGGGTGTAGGAGTTATGGCAAGGATAAAGGTGGGGGATAGGAGAGCAGAGGGGAAAGGTGAGAAAGGTTTACTGGACTGAGGAGAGTGTGGCGCTGAGGTAGATACAATTGATAGAAGAATTAGAAGGAGAGGCAGTGGTGAAGGAAGGGTGGGCATATTGTATGGATCAGTGAAGCAAGAATAGAATGGGGTATACTAATCAACAGTAAGGAGAAGATAAGTGGAAGTAAAGAGGTAAACTAACTGTGAGAAGAGGTGGACAGTGACAGTTCCCAGCAGAAGCAAATTAATTGAGTTGTTGCCCTCTAGTGGCTATGCAGTATAATTAGCAAATGGAAAAGCAGACAAAAAAATGATGTGGACACCGCACTTGACCTCTTTGTGTCAAAATTTAATGTTGTCTGTGACAAACACGCACCACCTACAAGAAAATCCAAAGGGCATTTTAATCCCTGGATTACCCCTGAACTCCTGGAGCAACTTGCCTTAAGAGATCATATCTGGCAAATAGCTTGTGCACAGGGGACTACAGCAAACATTCAGTGATATAAAAAGGCCCATAACGACTGTACGAAAGCTATCCACCATGCAAAAAGTACATAGTACAAAGAAGCTCTCTCTAACTCATGGAACAGCAGCAAGTCTTTCTGGACCAACCTTAAAGACATCACAGGGAAAGACCCCCAAACTCCCCCTGCTGTGCTTACTTTTGAGGGGATTCCAACTTTGGACCCTCTGCTTATTACCAACTCACTGAATCATGCCTTCACTGACCGCAGTAGTGTGCTCCCCAGGGACTTCTTCAATACCTCCAACCCAAGTGACAATACGAGGTCACCTGCACTACCACCTAACCAGCTGCTGTTCCACTTCAAAATGGTCTCTGAAGCAGATGCTAGGAAATACCTTGAAAGGTCCTCGGAAAATCTAGGCACAGTGGGGACTCTTAGGACCTCAAATTTTTTCACTTAGCACTGGATGAAATAGTTGGACCACTAACTAGAATACTTAACCTATCCCTTTTCCACTCCCAATTCTCCCAAAGATGGAAGTCTGCTACAGGAACCACTGTACACAAAAGTGGGGACAGGTCCTTACATAATAACTACAGACTGATTTCCATATTCCCGTCACTCTCCAAGACTCTCGAGCGGATTATGGCTGACCAGATGGTGGAATACTTTAATCAATACCAACTCCTATGCCCAGAGCAACATGGGTTTCGGAGTGGCCACAGTACCATCACAGCCCTATTCGAATTTACCAAATTCATCCATAACGCATTAGACCAAAGCCACCTTGTAGGGGCAGCCTTCATTGACCTTATCAAAGGCATTTGATATGGTTCATCATGCATACTCCTCAAGTAGCTATTTGACATTGGACTCGCACCTGAAACTGTGAACTGGTTTAGGAGATACTTGAGCTGCTGCAGCTCCCAGCAAGTCAGGATTGGGAAAGTGTTATCAGACAGCCAACCTTTCTTATCTGGTGTACCGCAAGGGTCCATTCTGGGACCGTTGCTGTTCAGTGTTTTCTTAAATAATCTTCCAGCCTCCTGCCATTGCCACATGCTCCTATATGCTGATGCGCGGTGATTTTTACCAGTAACCTGCACCCTGAACTCCTTGAAACTGATCTCCAAAATGGCTTTGCATCTGCAGAAAACTGGTTTAAAGAGCAAAGACTGGTCATGAACTATAAAAAAACAAAGAATATGCTCTACTCCACAGCCCAAAGCAAGCTAAAAAGCTACTCCCTGGCAATAAGGAATGACAGCGGTGACACACTGGAGTTCATCTCACATTTCCAATACCTGGGGGTTACAACAGACTCCTCCCTGTCCTTCTCCCAGCATATCGATATCACTGCAAGAGCTATTAATACCAGAATCTAGATCCTCTACCGCCACAGGCATTGTCTAACCCATGAAGCTTTAAACCTGGCAATTATAGCACAGTTGCTCAGTTGGCTCCCTCACAGACTGTGGCTGGCCATATACAGTTCTGCTACCAACACGGTGCTCCAACAGATCTCAATTGCCTTAAACAAAGCCTGCCACCTACTCACAAATACACCAAGACTCACACACCTGTGAACTTTATGCCGGGATGGCTGGCTTTAACTGAATAACAGAATCAGGTATCAAACCTGTCTATTTGCCAAAAAGTCACATTAAATCTGCTTCCAACAGGGTGCAGAACCTGCTAACACTGCCTATGAATACCAGACAAATCAGAAGCTCTGCCACTCAAATTTTCCAAGTGCCCAGATGCTGCACTACCATGGCACAGTGTGCATTCTCACACCGTACCCCTCGGCTAAATGCACTGCCCCTGACATCTCTGGCTCCTCAACGTTTGGTTCTTTTAAGCGTAGACTGCACCAGGACCTCTTTGATACAGTAGCTGCATGTGCATAGCTAAGGCTCAGCATGCAGCAAAAATCTGCCTCTAGCACTTATCTTTGCCTCTGTCATGACAGGATAGTCAACCAGCAGCACTTCGCCCACCTCCCTACACCCCCTGGCTCTGTAACCTCCATGAATATTTTTCTCAGTATTTGTATATTTGTGCACAATATTGTACCTTGTTGTCTAATGTATCTGACATGGAACTTTTCAACGAGCATCCGCTCGCAGGTATAATCCAAGAACTCAATAAATAAATAAATTAAAAATATTATTATATGTCACATTCCATTTTTGTAGGATGGATTTAGGCCATAGAAGACAGACAACCCATACTGAAGTTTGGGAGAGGACTGCCATGCACTATTACAATCTGAGCCTCAGGGAACTGTTATAACTAGCCTTGTTGAGAACCCTGATATGGGTAACTGCCTTACAAATGGAGGTCACATGTAGTGAGAAATCCAATTAGGGGTCACTGTGACACCTACATAGTTAAAGGAGCGGGCAGATCACAGGGATGCTTCATCATCACATATTACTGATAGGGAATTGTACAACTCTTTAACCTAGGAACCCACCAAAGAGCATAGCATGTGACTTTAATGTGTTCAGAAGAAGCAACTAAACAAAGAACCAGTTTTGGACAGCCTGAAGATCGGAAGACTGTTGTCTGTTGATAGCAGCTACATTATGGGAACCTGAGAGGAAGACCAAATCATCTGCATAGAAGATGGATAGTGGTGGACAGGATTAATATGGACAGAGGAGAGCCCAAGTGTTAATGCTGAGGGACCCCAACTATGGTGGGGCAGGGTATAAGAGGGAGGGTCCTAACCAGACATGTTGGTAACTGTTTGACAGACAGCTTGTAAACCAGAGGGTGTAGTGGCAGATATGCTCAGGTCTTCAAGTTTCTTGCAAAACAAGGAGGAGGAGTGGTGTACCAGGTCAAAGGCCTTATTAAGGTCAATGAAAAGCATCCATTAGCTCTCCCTATCCATTGCTGTGGCAAAACTGGTGAGAGTGATAGTAGAGCCATGGTAGTGCTATGGTTTCCGTGGAGGCCATGTTGAGCAGGAAAAGAGACTGAGGGTGAAAGGTACTCAGTGAGTTGGGTGGCAACAATTTTTTCCATGATCTTGGTGAGCATTAGGAGGCTAACAATGGGTCTGTAATTACAAATTATTTTACTATTTCCCATTTAAAAAATAGGTACAAAATGTGATGTCTTTCAGAGGTCAGGTACTGTTTGTGATGTTAGGGACATGTTAAAAATTCTAGTGATCAGAGAAGCCAAGTCATTGGCAGCAACCTTAAGAACTATGGGGTCAGTCCCAACAGAGCCAACAAATTTGGCTATGAGAAACTGCTTCAGGATCTTACACACCTAAGAGACCCTGACACTTTGGAAATAAAAGGGGGATGTTCCATATGCCTGACAATGGAAGCCAACGAGGAGACTAGGCATGTAGAAGGGATACCAGAAGTGATCAGGGAACTAGTGTTTAAAGGCATTCGCAACTGTGGACAGTTTGTTACAACTGACTTTTCCGATGTCAGTATCCATAGGGGTTAAATTATCACTCTGGCCCAAGGTCTGCTTAATATACTTCCAGAACTGCTGTGGGTTACCAATGGTGCAGTGAAGAAGGGTTTACTGCAACTTTTATTTCACCATATGACCTGTTTGCATTCATGTCTAAGAAATCTATGGTTTAACCAATCTGAGGCTGATTTAAAGTAGTCTAACATTTGCCTCTCTTTTTTAATTTTGTATCATTTAACAGTTTTATGCCCCTCAGGCGGCCCCCATCTGTCAGCCCCCCAGCCCTGTCACCCTGAATTCCTTGGGCACCTTACTCCCGGCCCAGAAGTGGAGCCTGCGGGAGTTGGTTGCCATCCTGCCACCAGCGATTTTCCTCCATTTGCACCCAGGGGCCCCAGGGTGGGCACATGCGTGTGGAGGCACGCAGTAGTCCCACAGCCCGGTAGCGGCCCTTTCCTCCACCCCAGGCCTAGCGCCTGGTTCCTCCTAGTCCATGCTGTCCCAGCCTCCACCAGGTTGCAGCCATCAGCCAGAGGAAGCCCTTACCCCACCCCAGAGAGAGCTTGCCAGGTGGCAGCTCCATCCAGCTCCACCCCCACCCCCCCGTTGCCGACCTCCGACGGCCCAGCTCGTTCCTGAACCCAGGTCACCGGCGTGCTGCGAGGTAAGGCATCCATCGCCTCAGCCCTCAGCGCCACTGGGCTGGCCTTTGCCTCTGTTTTTAAAAGGGACACTGTCAGCTTGTTGACAGATATTCCTTGTCCCTCTACTGATTGTGCCTGTTCACAGATCTCCAAAAACTAACCCTTTACAAGCCAAATGCAAGGCATAATTTCTACATAAAATTATTTTTGCACAAAAAAAGACTTACAAGCAGTCTGACCTTATGTGTTGCTGCTTATTGCTTGTCCATGACTGTGCTATGACGCTGACTCATGCGTGAATGATTTCAGTGATTTTAGGATGCATGGGGCCAGTTTTTCAGATTTGTGCCTGGTAATGGCACAAGTGGTTCTAGCGTAACTGGATTGCACTGGAGCAACAAGGGATATATTCAAAAGAGATGTGCCATGGCACATCTCTACTGAATATATCAAAGAATGCATCTTGACGCAAATACAATGCCCGACGCATCCCTCAGACAGAGCCTGCATACCTGGAATGGGGATGTGCCAGCACCACTGGAGCTGTGCCAGATGCAATTTCAGATATTCGGACCAGGATATGCAGATGGGGCCATTATGCATACAAGGCGCAAATAGGCCATTTGCATGTCACTATGGCTCCATTTGCATGTGTTGTGCAGGGCTGTGCCAAATGCACCTGACAACCTGCACAGCATGCAGTCCCTGTACCAGTGACTGCAGTAGTACCCGCTCCCATCCTGTACCACCGTTCACCCATTTTGAATAATATATACTGCCCTGGTAGTCAGTGGACCCCCTCTCTGCCCACAACCCTGATCGCTGTAAATTCAGTTTCCCATCCCTGGTGGTCCAGTGGTCCCCCCCTCCCTGCCTGTAACCCCGATCACCGTAAAAATTTCAATTTCCTATCCCTGGTAGTCAAGTGGTACCCCTTCCCCTCCTGTACCACCGATCACTGTACTAATATTTATGTAAGATCCCTCGTAGTCTAGTGGTACCCCTCTCCCCTCCTGTACCTCTGATCACCCATAAAGTTAACAAATATTACCCTGGTAGTCTAGTTGTACCCCCTTCCCACCAGTAACCTGATTGCCCATAACGTTAAATAAAACATTTCCCTGGTAGTCCAGTGGCACCCCCTCACCCACACAGGACCCCCAGCCCACCCAGCTTCCCCCCGTCATCGGCAGACAACAAAACCACCTGCATACCTCTGTGGCTGCCTGCCGAATGACAGCTTACAGTATCAGTTGCAAGCCACTGGGCATAGTGCATATTGTAATAGTCATTCACAGCTTTGAATATCTTGGCCCATATGTATTAAATAGCCATGTGAATTCTATGTAGTAAACTGAGATCAGCAATATTAGGATTTTTGCAAAATGAGGGCTAAATCATTTGAAATTAATTGTTTAAAAAGTGAAGCTTTGACTAATGGCATGTGCATCAGCATTGACACTGATGTGCATGCACAGACTCACGGCTTCATATGCTTTAACTCTCATTTTACAAAACTACTGATATTGCCAAGCTCTGTTTGCTACATAGTATTCACATAGCTATTTACATAGAAACATAGAATTTGATGGCAGATAAGGACCGCTTGGCCCACCTAGTCTGCCTATTTCCCTACCTAGTGGATAAGCTGCAGATCCTAGTTAACCAGCAGCCTACTTCTTCCTACCCGCCACTACAATTGCCTTATGTCTGTCTGATGCATTCTTGAATTCCCCACTGTTTTTGACTCCACTACCTCCTCAGGAAGGCTGTTCTGTGTGTCCAACCCTCTCTGTGAAAAATACTTCTCACATTATCTCTGAGCAGTCTCCTCTATCTTCAAATTGTACCCCCTTGTTCTTGCACACCTCTTTTTCTGAAAGATGCTCCCCTCTTGGACTTTGTTGATTCCCTTGAGGGACTTGACAGTTTCTATCATGTCCCCCCTCTCCCTCCTCTCCTCGAGAATATACTGTACATATTAAGCTCCTTTAATCTCTCTTCATATCACATATGCCCTTAAAATCGCCAAACTTGTTCATGCACAAGTCCACAGTCATGGACTTGCGGCAAGCAGCGTTGGTGGCACATAAGGTCGGACCACTTGTAAGTCTTTTTTATTTTGCAAACACAATAATTTATGTAGAAATAATTTCTTGCATTTGGCATCTAAGCAGTTCGTTTTTGAAGATCTGTGAACAGACACAATCAGTAAAGCAAGGAATATCTGTCAAAATCTAGCAGTGTCCTTTCATCAGAGACCACAGGGTGTGGTCCAACCATTTGGTGACTACACCTCGAATCCACCTTATGATTTGGGGAGCATGTTTATCTTGGAGGCCAGTGAATATTTATGAATGAGAGGTCTCGATTAATATCTTTGGTGACCCTTAGATTGGACCAATCTAAGCAAGCAAACTTCCTTTTTGAACTGAATACGGTCAAAGTGTGAGTAATCATGAAAGTGAATTATTTGTGGAGGAACTTTGCCAACTCACAGCAGAGAAATCCCATTTGTTCTCAGAAAACAGGCTTTTAAAAGGAAATGTTCATGTCCCTTAAGCTAATGGGGCCCTGAGGTCCTGATTAAAAAATTCAGAACAGTAAACAATTGTTTGCCACTTTTTGTGCAATAGACTTAATATCTGTTTGATCCTGCAGACCCCCACTCTCCTTAATGGCAGCCAGGGACCCATGCAACTGAGCCTTTGATGGCACAAGCAACAAGGTCAACCGTGGGGGTCATCCACAGTACATGTCAACCGAGGAAAATACAGTTTAAAACTGATGCAGCAGGAAAGGGATGCTACAGCTGTATGGTTGTGATTCATTGTAGTTTATACAGGTAGAGATGCAGATAAGACATACAAAGTGTTATTTGCTGACTTCTTTCCATTGTGTACAGGTTTTAAGGTTCACATGCTTATGTTATATGTACATCCACATTCTGCGGTTGTACACCGGTTATATTACAGTCCTTATAATTAAATTATTAAAAAAAGATGCAGCAAGTGAGAAGCAGGCATACCTACAGATGCAAGGAATAGGTTACATTTCGAAGAGAATGAATTCAAGACAATATACAGAAGCATGATCAGAACTGAACTTGCTGCTCTATTGCAAATGGTAGAACAGTAGTGCCCTTACTCAGCTTCCATCAAAATAATGACACTCCTGAAAAGGCAGTGCAGAGGGTCTTAAAATTGAAGACAATTTATTTTAACATCCTAAAAAACATAGCATTACATAAAGTACGAAAGTGTCAAAAGTCGCATGCAACTTATACAAACACGAACACTCGCCAGCCGTGTGTGTGTGGAGGGGGTATGTAAGTGTGGTGGGTGTGGAGGTTGCTGTTACAATAAGGTGGGCTTATATTCAGGTACATGACATAATGGTGTTACAGTGTGTTATGACTCTTAGTTTACACACATAATGAATATTATACAATGGCAAGAAAATTTCCTGGACTCTGATTGGTCAATGTGTGCCTGAGACAGTGATGTTATTACACAATAACATCACTGTATTGATTCTGGATGATATGGATGATCATCCTTATGCTATGACTGATGACCATTTGGATTCCTTAAAATCATTTTTTTTTTTAATTTTGTATGACAACGAGCCATTGTATAATAGCAATAAGGCACTCCAGGGATGTGTGTTATCATGTAATAATGTCACTCCTGGGGTGGTGGAAGCACTCGGCTTCACCTCGTGCTTCAACCCACCCCAGGAGTGGCGTGTCTGATAACACCACCCTTCTCTGCTATTATAATTATTCCTATTTACTAGTTATCTTCCCCGGGGTGGGGTTAATTCCATTGGGTCTTATTCAGAGTCCCTAGCCTGTTACTGTACATACAGTAGTTTTATTATATACTGTCACATTTTTGAATGCTGTACATATTGGGATGCAGGATCTCATTTGCGTGGGGGTTCTTGACAAATTAAATGACATTGGGCTAATATTGTATGATTTGTGGAAATGAAGGTATGTTAGCACTCTTGTCTCACATGCATAGTGTACATTCACATCTAACTAGTTATTTTACCCTGGGGAGGGTGAATGTTTTATTTCATTGTGGTCCTATTCAGAATCCTTGGACTGTTACTGCACATATAGTAGTATGATTATATAGTGTCACATTTTTGAACTCTGTACATCTTAGGATGCATGATCTCTTTTACTTGGAGATTTGTGACAAGTTTGATTTCTTTGGGTAACAATTGAAGTGATTGATGTGCATGATGGTGCATTAGGACTCGTGTGTGTGTGTGTGTGTGTGTGTGTGTGTGTGTGTGTGTGTGTGTGTGTGTGTGTTGTATATATCTCCTTACAACTAGTTATCTCTCTCCCGGCGGGGGGGAATTTAATTCCTATGATTTCTTTTTCAGATTCCTTAGACATTTTCAGTAAATCAAGTTGTTATATTATACACTGAGAATTTATTGAAATCTGTACATATCAGGTTGCATGGTCTTAGTTTCTTAGTGGTCCTTGACAAGCAGCTTTTGTTTGGCTCATATACGCCAATTTATATTATCATGTCTAAACTCCTGTTACAACATTAAAGGCCTTGAGGTTTATGGAGCATAATAACCAGTTTGAGAGTATAGTTGGGTAATGTTTCCAGCTAAGTTTTACATTCCATATAGTACGAAACTATTGCTCACATCAGGTAAACTTTACTTTAAACCCTTTGTATACCATGAATATTTATTTTTTGTAGATCTGTTTTGTGGGGCTTGCTTTTAACTTACAATTATGTCACATTTTAGCATGTCTTTAATTTGAGTGGGTTTTGCTTTTCATGAACTGTATTCTTACACACACTGGGACACTCATAATTGGGTTATACAGCTCTCTGCTCGAGATGTTCTTATCTTACTCTGATAGGGTATCTCTAAGTCATATTAATTTATGTGCATTGTACTCCCTGCTTGTTGTTATGTTCTAAGCACATCTGACCTTTAGGCCCTCCCGGCTGAAGCTGAACTGGTATTATTCAGCTTCTCCGACATTTCTTCTGTTACTTTTTAAATGAGTATTTTAAACCATTGGGAATTTTTTCTGGGTTTCTTTCTGCATGATCTGGGTGTTAAAAGTATGGGATTTTCTAAATAACTGTCATTAAGCTTCCAAAGAAGGATTGGGTTGGTCTGAAAACTAAAGCACTTTGTTCTTTTTGGCCCTGTCCACACTGCAGCCTGAAAACCCTTCTGTAACATTACAGAGGGTGTAAACTGCATCCGTAATGGTGTGCGTTTACACTGGTAACGTCACAGCAGGCATTTTCGCAACCGTTATAGAAACCTGCCAGGAGATGGTTTCTACAATGGTTACAGAAATGGTCACAGGGCTGTAATGGTACCGCCGGCCGTCTAAATGCACGACCGTGTAGCCCCCAGTCAGCCGCTAGACCAGCAGGCAGTGCACCACAGAGGGGCACATGGGAGGCAAATGAACAAGGAAGTGCTCAGAAGGCAGAGAGGCATGCGAGGACTGGAACCACTGCAGTGAGGTAAAAATGGTGCAGGGCAGTGCCTGCACAATGTCAGAGGCACAGAGCCCAGATCCGCTGGGTGCACGCACCTGAGAGAGGTGCAGCCTGGAGGCACAGTGTGCCAATAGGGGGTGCTGTCTGCATCAGCAGTACATGAACTGTGAGGAGGAAGGCGCTGGTGCCCAGGGCAAACAGCAGGCACATACCATAGGGAGGCAGCAACAGACACCAGCACTGTGTGCCAGAGGTGCGAAGGGGGCCCCAACAGCTGCCACAACACACGACCAGCCCCCAGAGGACAGCAGTGCCAGAGCACATCACACCAGCACCACTGCAGAGTGACCCCATCCCCCAAGCACCACCTGTGACTGGTGGAGAGTCGACAGGCCTGTGCCAAGCAGTGATCACAGCCGCACGCCACCCTGACCACCAGCAGGACCATGTCAGATCATGGCGCCACCTGTTCAGATGAGGCCACAAAACTCCTGGTGGAGTTCTGGACCAGGGAGAAGGTGCAGGCAGAGCTAGCCAGTGCAAGGCACAACATGAAGGTCTATCAAAAGGTATCGGACTACCTGTTCAGGAATGGGGTGGAGCGGACGGCAAAGCAATGCCGTGACAAGATAAAGCAACTGAAGGTGTGGTACCATAAAACCAGGGATAGCAACAGACGCCCGGGGGGTGCGTGTGAGGTGTGCCCCTTCTATGACACATTGGATATCATAGTTGGAACATGGCCTACCACCGAACCAGCGTTCATCCTGGAGAGCTCACAGGTGGCCAGCCCTGAACTAGACACGGAGGAAGATGGGGACACCACCGGGGATGCATGCCCGCACCTGGGGAATGAAGACAATGACGATGTGCAGTGGGAGTGCCCGACACGAAGTACGTGCACTGTGTAATGTGTGTCTGGGATATGGCATGCGGTGGAGGTGTATCCTGGGCAGCGGCACATGGTGATAGGCATGGTATGGGTGGTGCACTAGGTGCACTCGGGGAGTTGCATGTGGCACCTGTGGTGTACGTAGGCACATAGGTGCATGGGGAAAGGGGCATGGGGCTGGGGTTGGCCGTGGTGGGTGGGGTGGGGTACCTACATGTGTGTAATGGTGACAGGTGTGTTCTGCCATTCCAGGGCAAGACCCGGTGAGGGACATCGGTGGACACCGCCGTGCAGAGGCCTCCCCAGTGTCCTTGGCCCTGCAGGACATGATGCCAGGAACCTCTAGTGATGGCTCCACTGCGGGAAGAGGCAGCCATGCAAAGCGGCAGGGTGACCAGTTACCCCTGGTGAACCTCAGGAAGAGAAAGTCGAAGACAGCACGGATGGCAGACGTACTTGGGGCGGTGCTGGAGCCAACGCATAGAATGATGCAGGAGCACCACAGGGAGCTGATGGACCTGGAGAGGGAGCGGGCACGGGAGGAGAGGGCATTGGAGGAGTGGTTACAGAGACAGGAGGCAGAGCAGACACAGCGGTTCTTCTCACAGATGGTCCAGTTACTGGCCATGCAATGCCAGCAACCACCTCCTGCAGCTGCACATGTGGCAGTGCCTGCCCCATGGCGCACACCACCGCAGCCCCAACCCCTGTGCCCTGTTCCCCATGGGTGTGCCACCATGCCAATGGCCACTGAGACTGTCAGTGGCATGGCCGTCTGCCATCATCCATCCGTCCACCACTGGCAGACAGACAGGCTACATGGCACAGCCAGCCACCACCAGGATGCATCCCACTGCTATGCCAACACCCGCGGTGTGACACCCCACTACAGGTGCTGTGTACATGGGTGGTGTCACTGCCCCACCACCCTGCCGCCCACATCCAAGGCAACACTGGCTGGCGCCAGCATGACACAGCAGTACCCACAGGTGTCATGCCAGCCACTTCTAGCCTGCACACAGCACCCCAACCCCGATGCATGGTGCCGCTGCTCTGCACAGTGTTACCCCTTGGATCCCCAGCAGGCATGCCCAGCTTCACACAGGACCTGTACAGTGGCGGGTTCCAGTAGACCACCCTGTGATAACCCATGCGGCATGCAGGGGTTGGCTGACTAGTGCATCCCACTGGTTGCCACCGGGACTCCTGTTTGATTTCCCTCCTCGTTGGTGGCGCCACTTGGGTCTGCCCAGTGACAACAGTCCCTAGTTCATGTTGGCACAGAGGTATGTGCCGACTGTGACACTCAGTTGCAGATGCAATTCTTGGGTCGCAAGCACTGTTGTGTGGTGTCTCTGCAACATGCCGTGTCAGGGTTTCAATACAGTATGGCCACACGGGTGCCTGGGTTGGAGCACCACCTGTGCATGGTTATCTTTTCTTTGGTTCGGGTAACAGTACAGTGACCCACACGTAGGTTTCTTTATATGTTGGTGTACACCGCTGCCCATATAGTGGCCCGGCCTTGTGTATTGCATTGTTTGTTCACATGACAGTGTCCGTTTCCTCTGGGGATATGTGGTGTTACTCAGCCATGCACATGGTCCACTTCATGGCCATGCTGCCGCTGCACATTGTTTACTTGTGTTATTGCCACCAGAAGCCATGGCGGCGTTGGACTAAAGGCTGTCTTGTGTCACCATACCGTGTTGCTGGTTTGCTTAGGCGGTGTGCATGCATGCGCACATTGCTTTCTGGGGCACAGTGGGGCTTCCAATTCCATGGGTTGCTGGTGTGGGGGCTCTGGATGTGTGGCCTGGCTGCACAGTGTATGCTAGGGCACACAGCTTGCATTCAGTGGCAGCGGGGCGTGGTATGCCATTTCCTGGTGGTGCGCTGCATGCCTGCCTATGGGACGCAGCGGGGTCCCTGTACCCGGCATGTGTTGGTGCATCGCTGCACACCTTCATGCCATGTGAGGGCCTCCCCTCATTTCGGTTCCACACCTTCACCTGCTGCACACCCTTGGTCCTCCACGGGTGCCACTGGGCACACATTACTGTAGGACACTGTGGCATGTTCTGCCACACTCAGTGTGCCCTGTGTACACTGGCAGCCGGGTTATCATTCAGGTGGGTTTCTGTCTTCACAGCTGTCTTCCCAGGTGCACCATGGGATGCACTCCACATTACAGGAGTTGGGTGCACACACTGTTCACATCTCAATGCGGACAGGCTGTGCCATTTCAGACCATTTTACACCTGTTCCTGGCAGTGTGGACACGCTGTTACGTTAGCAGCCTGTAGCGGTTTGGAACCATTTCAGCCTTGCTGGGTGTAGTGTGGACAGGGCCTTTGTTACATCTATGCTGGTCAATAAAGGTATCAAATCAGTTGCTTCTGGATTTGTGAAATAGGAAATCGTCACCTTTATAAGACCTAGTAATCACTTTAATATATATTTTTTAGCACGAATGACAAACAGAACTATATTTGCAGCACTTAATGTTATACACAATCCGATGCACATATTTTCATTTAAATGTGGCTGCCTCAATATCACTTTATTTGCCATCTTTCTTATGCATACCAGCTTCCTGATATAACCTCGAGAGATATGAAAAGGAAGGGAAATTGTTTAACCAGGAAATGCACACTAAGCCAGAGCTTGTTTCCAGTTGTGACCTGAGAGCACAGGGAAGTAAAATGACTTGCTCAGGGTCACACAGTATGCAAGTGGAGGCTGATGGGATTCAAACTCAACTCTCCAGGTTTGCAGCTTGGTGCTTTTAACCACAGCATTATACTGCCTACGTGTATAGACAATTAAGCAATAATGCCCAACAGGGTGTGTGTCGTGCTGGGATAACGTCACACCTCAGGTGGTTGGGCATGAGGCCGCAGGCCGAGTGCGTCCAGCAACTGAGGTGTGACGTTATCCCAAATGACACATACTCTGGAGGGCATTATTGCAATTATACAATGGCTTGTTGTTATATATAAAATAACAAAAATTATTTTAAAGAATGTTTTTATTAGTGTGGAAAAATATTTTTGTTTCTTAAGAGGAGATGCAAAAAAAAGAGAGCAAGCTGCTCCATAATGATGAGCATAGACCCGTGATGTTGTACTGGGATAACATCATGGGTCTAATAAACAACCAATCAGAGTCCAGGATTTTTCTTGCCATTGTATAATATACATTTTCTGTTTTGGTTCAGACCTGTATCCACTCACCACATGCAGCATTTCTCTTGCAAAGTTTTTTTAAAATACTCTATTACACTACATGAAGTCTTGAATGTCTGAGCAAGAGCTCTTATTTATAGCCAATCTTAATTTAATAAGTCAATGTACAGTAAAGGGGAGGGCTTGTTTAACCAGGAAGGCACACTAATCCAGAGCTTGTTTCCAGTTGTGACCTGGGAGCACAAGGAAGTTCGTGACTTGCTCAGGGTCACACAGTATGTAAGTGGGAGCTGATGGGATTCAAATCCAGGTCTCTAGCTTTGTAGATCAGTGCTCTTAACCACTATGCAATACTGTTACTTAGTAAGAAAAATACAGTCTTTCTGTCTGAATCTAAAAGAAGTCACATTTGTTATATTAAAAGTAGTACAATATGTAAACTTGCCCCTCCAGCAATGTCATGTTGTGCGATTGCTGGTAAGATTTTTTTTTTGTTGGGGCCTGATGGCTTCGGTCCCCAAACCCACCTACCACTCCCCCAATCACCGTGTAGTGCTGGCCGTGTGAGACCCCCAGCCTCTGCCAGGGGTTCCCATTGTACTGGACACTCTTCCCCCCCTTTCCCGGAGAGGGGGAGCAGTCCGCAGGATGCTCAATCCCTCCCCCCCCGGCCAGCCCTTCGACTCCCAGGTCCGTCCCTGAACCCGGGATGTCAGTGCTGCAGATGGACACCTTGCCACTGCGCTGGTGGGCCAACTTGCTGGTAAGATCGGGAGACAGTATAGTGCAGTGATTTAAGGATCTGATCGGCAAATCTGGAGACCTGGGTTTGAATCCCACAGCTCCCACTTGCATTTTGTTTGACCCTGAGCAAGTCACTTAACTTCCCTGTGCTCCCAGGTTGCACTTATAAACAAGTTTTCAGCTTAGTGTGTCTCACCCGGTTAAACAATTTGGGGGAAAAAAAAAAGATTTAAAATAGCCTACTGTTTTAATTTTCACTAAGTCTTTATGCGTTACTGGACTAGGGGCACCATGACCATTTCACACCTCAGAGTAAAGGTTCAAAGCATAGCTCATATTTGCTAAACACGTGTGTGTGTGTGTGTGTGTGTGTGTGTGTGTGCAGACAGATAGATTGTCCAGTTGAGAAGCACCGCCCTGTTTTCAGTGGAGTAATGTTTCTTATGTTATAAAGTCTGAATAACACATGAATGGTAGGTAATAATTTCACACTTTTAAAATCTGGTACTTCCCATTTCTGCATATTTTGTTTCGATGAAATTATGTTAGGGTTTGTTCACTTAGAGCAGCAGTATTTGTTAGTCAACATTAATTTTATTTTTAGCAAAAGATGCATTGCATTCATCATCAGTATATTTCTAACTATCTCATATACTTAAAAGCACATTCTATAACTATACAGTATTTGTAAATAATGGCTCAAGACATTAGAATGGCTGCCACTGGCAATACTTAATCTCTGTGGTTGACAATATCTTTTACTGTTATATTATGGTGTATATCAAAAATGGTTTGTGAAAATGCCGTTATACCATAACAAATGCCCTTCAATTTTTTCCAATTAAAAGTTTATTGAGTTTTTCCATAAATACAAACAATAAGAAAAACATATATTCATGTAGACACATATCAAATTAAATGAAAAAGTGATATTATACATTTGAGATTAAGTAAAAGATAATATTAATTTGAACTCTAAATTAATAGTACATGAGATTGAAAATCTCAAGAGCAAAAACTTGTAATCTCCTTAACAGTCAAAGAACACTTATAAAGACATGAAGGTAAAGAAGGGTTTCCATAGTTCATTGAATTATCTAATTTATTTGAGATAAGGTAACTAATCGTTCATTATTAGCAATGATCCTATGAGTCTAATAGCTCTCTTAAGGTCGGGACTCTAAAGATTTCCAATTTTGAAGTAATAATCTTTTATATGCTAATACCAAATCTAATAACCAGAGTTGAATAGGTCTAGATAAAATAGTAACAATGAGGTGTCACCCAGTATGAAAATAAGTGGTGAAAATGGGATTTGTACATTTAAGATCCTTTGATATAGTGGGTGGGATATTCAGAAGAGTTGCGCCTGGCGCAATACAGTTCGCCATATGCAACCCACTAATCTTGACAATATTAAAAGGAGATAGTACGTGGCACAAATCCCGATGTGCTGGAGCGCATCAGTAATGTATGCGGCGCAAATGGGTGGGGCATGCCCATGCATGCTCTGCACATCCTGATATTCAGCCCGGGATGTGCTGAGCAAATGCAGGCGCAACCTCTACCTGTGCCACACACAGTTGAGCCAAGAAAAACAGGAGCAACAGCTGGCCACCCACAGGTGAGCCACCGTATTGCAGGGCACAACACGGCAGCTATCAGCTGTGGGTGGCCACCCGAGCTCCTGTGGCACCGTCCGTCGTGGTAGCACCCCCACACACCCGATCACGGGCATATGTTTTGAATTAAATACATCCAATATCCCTGTTGGTCCAGTGGACCGCTTCCAGCCCGATCGCGGGCATAAGTATAAAATAAATGTCCAATATCCCTGGTGGTCCAGTGGACTGCTTCCAGCCAATCATAGGCATCAGTATAAAATAAACGTCCAATATCCCTGGTGGTCCAGTGGACTCATTCATTCGCTGGATTCATTCACATATCTGGACTGTAGTACGATGCGGTCTGCATGCCCATTGGCCCATGCTGTGGACCAATGGGCGTACAGTCATACTGTACACAGTCAATCAGTGGGCGGCCAGGCGGCTTGCGGGCGGAGAGCTGTCGCCCGCCGCTGATGGGGAGGAGGCGGGTGGTGGGGCTCAGTGGGCGGGTGGGAGGGGTATCGCTGGACCACCAGGGATAATTTTAATATTGTCTTTATTACATATGCCCACGATCGGGCTGGAAGCAGTCCACTGGACCACCAGGGATATTGGACAGTTTATTTAATTCATATGCTCGCAATCGGGCTGTAAACGGTCCACTGGACCACCAGGGATATTGGACATTTATTTTATACTTATGCCCGCGATCGGGCTGGGAGTGGTCCACTGGACCACCAGGGATTTTGGACAGTTTATTAAATTCATATGCCCTCGATCGGGTGTTGTAGCACATTGTCAGTGGGGGCAGGGGGCGTTGGTCCCCGACGGCTGCTGCCTGGCAGGGTACCAGGCACAAGTCACTGGGGATCAGTGCACCTACATGCAAATGGGGCCATGATGATGATGTGATAATGGCCCCATTTGCACCTTACGTACATTATTGCTCCATTTGCATGTCCACCACTGAATATCGCGGTTGCTGCGCCTAAGCGCTTGGCACTTAGCGCTAGCGCATTCCTGCTCCTCAATGGCCACTTGCGCTGGCACAGTGCCACTGCACCGCTCGCAATGCAGGTGGCCACAGTGCCATATTCAGCGGTGTGGAGCCATGGCGCAGCAATCGTTGAATATCACCCAGGCCACGCCTGGCGCATCCCAGTTGTGCTGGCGCTTGGTCTTGCCACACTGCCTGGCGCAGTTCTGAATATCCCACCCAATGAGAGTAATTCTTTCCATATGGAAATTATTCTTGGACAATGCCACAACATATGACCTAATGATGCTGATAGAGTGTTGCACTTCCAACAAGTTTGATTGTGAGAATTTAACATTTTGTTCAATCTCATTGGGGAAAAATACTATCTATGTAGAATTTTGAATTGGGTGAGTCTCCCATTCCCTCTCTACTACACTTATAAGCATTTTACCAGTAACGTTCCCAGCCTTGATCAGAGATAGTGACATTTAAATCCTTTTCCCAGGATGTTTTGGCTGAGGAAGTTACAGCAATGTCTGATCTGAGAGAGCGTTATATAAAAAGCGTGAACCTCTCATCATCCATGCAAGTTTTAGGATTTGTTCCCAATCTGAACCTTTCATATCAAGAGAATGAGAACTAGAAATATATTTAGTAACATTCTGTCTTAATTGTAGATATAACCAAAATCTAGCCTGGGTATGTGAAACTTTTCTCTAATCTCTTTAAGGAGAGAAAGATTTTAGTTTCAGGATTCAAAAGACCTCCATTTGAGTTAGTCCAGCTTTGTACCAAAACACATTTTTAAATTGTGTTCCACTGCATGAGAGATTTGGATTTTCCCAGATAGGGGCTAGCTCAGGGTAAATTACCTGGTTGAAGTTTATCAGCAACTGATTGGAATAACCAACAGGTGGCAGGAATAGTGGGATGAGATTTAATGCATGTAAGAAGAGGCCAAAAGAATGCCTATTAGTCTGTACGGTCTAACTAACTCTAATTCTGTAATTAGTTACAATGGCATTTTCTCTGAGTTGTCTCTAAATAACCACAGTGCTGATTGTTTGAAAAAGGCCCAATGATATCCTTGCCACCAAGGATAATTAAACTCCCCACTTTCCAAGGGCTGTTAGTTTTGTTATACTTAATCTAGGGGGTTTATTATCCCAAATGAATTGTAGAAACATTTTGTCAAGTTTTTTATACCAATCTTTATGTAATTTAGTTGGTAAATTATTAAGTACATAAAAGAATTTTAGGTGCAAGAATCATTTTAATTGAATTAATCTTACCCCATAGGGAAAGAATAGGTTTTGACCATTTTCCAAGTTCTGTTTGGATAGAGTCAACAAGTATAGATAAATTACCTTGTACCATTTTTGGAATAGAATTGAAGATTTGTAGTCCCACATAATGTATCCATGTATCCTTACAAATGCAATTAAGCTGTGTTTTTAGATTTAAGACGTCTTGCCTAAAGGTCTGAAGAATAATAGCCTCAGATTTGTCCCAATTCACTGATGGCCCTGAAATCCCAGCATATTTATTTATTTATTTTTTTATCATAGAAGGTTTTATTGAAGTTTTTTCAATTTTTAAGGTGGTACACCTCATACAGTAAATACATTATTTTGCCATGATAAAACAGTGCTGACACAGAGTACAAAATATGTATATCACATATGACAATATTATACAAGCAATAGTAAGGAACAACAGCGGTGTCAGAGAAGGTAAAGGACAAAACATTGTTAGAATCATAGCAGTGCTAGCTATAGCTACCCATGTATCAATAATTGAGATAAAGCCACTATACAACTATGATGATGTTAGTCAGGAGGATTTCCCAGAGGGGACGGATTTTACAAAGTGAAGAATGTAAGTAGGCTTCCATTTCTTGAAAAATAGTCCAACTGGCCTCAGTGTGAGTAAGAGGCGCTCCATAAGAGCCAAGTGAGCCAGAGCTGTATACCGCTATGAATGGTTGGATTAGCAGGTTGCCTCCAGTGCATTAAGAGCAGTCTTTTGGCCTCCAACAGTGCCAGCATGATCCATTCTTTATGCACCCTAGATAGGAGGGTTAACCCGGAGGAGTCACCCAATAGTAGTTTGGGATCTAAAGGTAAATCCTCAATGCCTAGGACCCTGGAACACTCATGCACTATAGTAGACCAAAAGGCCACTATCAGGGGGCATGTCCACAATATATGGAGTAAGTTAGCGCCTGGTTGTTGGCATCTCCAACACTTGGAGTTAGTCAGGAGCCCAGCTGCATGTAGAACAGCTGGGATTCTGTACCACCGCAAGAGAATCTTAAGTTGTAAAAAATGGCTTTTGGAATCTCTATACCCTTTATGTGGATCCTTGAGGTAATGAGACCAAGCCCTAGCAGAGATGGCTATACCCATATCTGCTTCCCATTTGACCCTACAGTGTTCAGTGGGTTTATCTTGAGAGTCTCTCCAGGTGGCATAGAATTTGCCTATGCAGCCCTTAGAGGAGGGGGACTTATGTAGAGAGGCAAGCCACGTCCATTTGTTATGCTGCTTATATTGAGAAACAAGGTCGTTGATAATACTATGTATTTGAAGGCACCATAAAATCATTGTTAGAGAGCGAATTTTTGTTTAAGCTAATTAAAAGATAACAGGGTATCTGAGTCAGGTAGCATTAAATCTTGTACATAACAGATTCCTTTAGCTTCCCAGGATGGCCATTTAATGGGTTGTCGCCCGAGGGTGACATAGTTGTTCTGCCAAAGCTCAGCATACCATAATGGGGGGGCAAGCTTCTTTAGGTGTATGGGATAGAGTCATGATACGCTGCCAAGTGTATCGAGACTCAAGTAAGACGGGGGGGCGGTCCCTTGTTGGACAGCCCGCCTGATCCTAGCCGGGACCTAAGTGGGGTAGAGAACATCATGTTGGATTCAAGGGTTACCCATAAAGGAGGAGAGGTACTGGAGAGTGTAAACCATTTTGTGACTTGAGCAGCTACACTGCAATATCATAATCCTGGAACCAGGGACACCTAGGTCCCCCTGGACCAGTGTGCTCAGAGTTTGTGTTTCCTCCATCTATGCACTTTTTCATCCCAGAGAAAGGAAGTTACCAACATCTCAAGGGAGGAGAATACTTTAGGAGAAAGGTGGACTGGAAGGTTATTGAACAGATATGTGACTCTAGGGAGTAGGAACATGCGTGTAGCAGCCACTTTACCTGGTAATGATAAGTGTAGTTTGTGCCATCTCGCTACCGCTGTAGTCAATTGCTTTAAGAGGGGTAAAATTGGAAGGTTCAAGGTCCACCCACTTAGCAGGAATATCAGTTCCCAGGTAGGTAAATCCTTGGGGACCCAACTCAGTTCTGTGCCCTTAAACAATCCTGAGTACACATTGTATTAAGAGGGGTCAACGTGGTTTCCGCTAATTAACCTGTAACCCAGATAGAGAGGCAAAATCCCAAAGAACTGACAAGGCTGCTGGGAGAGACTGCTGAGAGTGGGATAGAGTAAGTAGCAGGTCATCAGCATATGCTGGTACTACATATGACTTACCATGTGCTGAGATGCCTGACAGACCTTCAGCATTAGCCAATGCTCTAATCAGCGGTCCAGGGTGACTAAAAAGAAGAGGGACAAGGGCATCTTAATGAGTCCCCTATAGAGTGGGAAGGAAGGGAAATATCTGAGTTCATTAAGACCTTGGTTAAGGGGCGTTATAAAGTGTCGAGACCAAATGACAAAATTGGGGTCCAAAGCCATAGATATGAAGAACTTCATGTAAATAATTCCATTCAATAGAGTCGAATGCTTTAGCAAAGTCAATTGCTAAAGCAGCCATAGGAATCTTGCCTTGGGCGTAACCATTTCAAATTAAGTAGTAGCATTGTATTATCAGATCCCACCTTTCCTGGCATGAACCCCACCTGGGCCTGGTTTATTAGGGAAGTAAGGACTGTGCGCATTCTGGTAGCTAAGATCTTGGCCAGGATCTTAGTGTCTAATAGCAATAATGATATAGGGTGAAAATTAGCACAATTAAGGGGTCAGTAGATTTCTTAGGCAGGGCGTAATTAGATCTTATTTCATCGTGGTGGGAAGGAGCCTGAGGCATGGGCATCCTGCAGTGCTAACAGCAGTGGCTGGGTGATCTCTTGTGACAATGACTGATAAAGTTCAACGTCATCCCGTCTGGTCGGGGCTTTCCTCTGTGCCATCTGGGAGAGGGCCTGCTGTATCTCAAGAGCAGTGATTGGGCGTCAGAGTGGCTTGTTTGGGTAGCAGAGTAGGTATTGTAAACCGTTGGCAAAACTTGTTGAGGTTTTGGGACAGCTGAGTGGGTGACTGGAGGCTTAGGATTTGTATAATGATTGGTAAAATAGCTTCATGGTCTCATTGATACCTACAGGGTCAGTAGTAATTGAGCCTGAGGTAGTATGGAGGGCATGAATTTTAGCGAGGCCTGTTGCTTACGCAACTGGAAATCAAAGCTTCTGCCTTTGTCCCTCCCTCCCAATAGGAGTGTGTAAATCTTATCAGGAGCCATTCTGCTTTGTTGTGTAACAGGGCATTAATTTGGTATTTAAGCCCTACTATTCTACAAGTCAGGGCTACATCCCTGGCAGCAGCAGGTGAGGCTTTAAAATGCTTTCCTAGGCCCTTCAGCTCACGTTGCAATGCCTCCAGAGATTTTTGCGAGGCTTTGTTTGGTGGGCTGCAAAGCTATAATATGACCCTAAGGTGGTCTTAAAGGCCTCCCATACTGTCCCCAGGGATACACCACATGCTAAATTAAGAGCAAAATAATCTTGAGTAGCTTTTATCATGGCTTGCTTGAATTCGGGTCCTTAACTAATAAAGGTTACATCTCCACCTTGTACCAGTAGGCTGGTGTCCTAAGGGTATAGGTAGTGAGAACAGGTGCGTGGTCTGAGATAATAATACTGCCTATGGGTTGTGAGAGACTCCCCTGAAGCTGCATTGTTTGCCAACCAGTAGTCAATGTGACTATGCCCCATGGACAGCAGAAAAGTAGTAGTAGTCTCGACCAGTAGGATTGTCATGCCTCCAGACATCAATTAGGCCCCATTCTGCCTGCAAATCTTGTAAGGCAGCTTGAGCTCTGGGGTGCATTTGTGGGGTGGGTTTAGACTTATCTAAAAAAATATTGGATACTAGGTTAAAGTCTCCTCCCAGTATTAGGGGAGTAGCAGTGTTGTGTTGTTCTAAAGTAGAAATGGCTTAGTTTAAGCTAGGAAAAAAGTCCACCTGATCTGAATTAGGGGCCTACACATTCCCTAAGATCAGTTTCCCAGTAGGGGAGGACAATTTAACCAGGATCCATTGGCCTTGAGAGTCAAATCGGGACTCTTCTACCACACACACGCTGGACCGCCAAATGAGAATAGCAACTCCTTTGGATTTTGACGTGGCGGAACTAGCATGAATAGCCCCAACCCAAGACTTTTAAGCCAGGGAACAGATCTACTAAGAAGAAGTGTTTCTTGTAAAAGGGCTACATTGGTATGAAGGAGCGGAGATACTATGACCTTAATGCAGCTAATGGGATGATTGAGACCTTTAACATTCTATGATGCCAAATGTAGGCCTTGGACCTGAGAGGCAGCCATGATGGGATACAGGTAGGAAATATCAGGGTACTTACCCCCTTATAGATGGGAGGAGTAGGGGAACCAGGAGGTGTAACTCAGTAAGTTTCAAACCTGATTCTTGCTACTAGTCGATTGTTGATGGGTATCAGGGAGGTATAACTGCACCGCTTTGCAAGGAAGATATATAGGGTGTACCAGACAGGGAACAGATTAAATACCAAATGAGAACTTGTAACAGAGATTACACACAGTCTGCAAAAGACAAAAGAAGAGTTGAGGAACAACAATACAAACAGTAAGAACCATAACACAAGTGATGTAGTCCCACCTAATTCAGAATATCTGATTGGTAGGAACACTGCAACAATTCTAACAGTGCACTTACGCTAAGAGCAAAAAAAGCTGTGGTGAAAGAAGGTACAGAGAAGAGTGTACCCTCAGCTACATAGCTTCCACGCTTGGGAGAGGTAAGCCAACGAAAGTAACTCACTTTTCCTCATCCATTAACAATCTCCGGGAACCTAAGCGCAACTCCGGGAGTTGGGGGATAATTGGGGGGGGAAGAAGAGGAAAAGGGTGGGTTGGGTACCACCCCACTTGAATAATATAAGGGCCGATTAATTAGCAGCCCCACACTATTCAGTACTATCAGACAAGGTAGCAGTTGTAGTTGTGCCTGAGCGACCAACTGCAACATAATCACATATTAAGGATTGATAGTAATATTGGCAGTATGACTTGCATGCAAATTCCTACATAATGAGGAGTCAGGCGGAAAACCCAACCTTCCAATCACATGCAGCTTTAGAAATAAACAACTAGAAAAATGAAAACGCCATAGAAGAGATGGTACAGAACTATTACAAGGGTCAGCCAGAGGGTCTGTATTACTATTTGGAAGCAACTGAGGAGTGTTTGAGAGTCAGGAGCCTTTACAGGGTCTGAAGATATTGTGAGGACAGCAGCAGCATCGTTTTCCCCAGGTTTAAGCTTCCCGTAAACTCCACGCTTCAACTAACGAGGAGTCCGTATGTCAGCCCAGTCCATGGAGAGTGTATTGTCTGAAGGTGAAAGATCAGGATGTGGAGAATGGCCGTCCACTGACGTCACAGAAGAATCATCCCAAGGTATCTTTGCAGGTGCCTTCTCTTGTGGTTCCACTAATAGCTGCTGGCCACTTCTCAAGCATTACCTATGCGTGGAGTAGTCCCTGTGGATCTGGGGGAGGAATTTTTGTTCAGCGGAAATCATAGGCTTAGGTGTAGCTAGGGAGATTGTACGTAGTAGAGTCCTAGCCCTGGGGGAATCATTAACAGAAGGACTTGGTTCGGTTGCATAATGGTCCCCCGGGGACATCCCACCAGAAATAAAGTTCCTAGCAGTTGCAGGTGAGACAGATGCATCCCATAGCCTTCTGGGAGATATAGGCTGAAGAGGTAGGTTAGGCCACAGCTTGGAAATCCAACGCTACACTTCGCTGGACTGTCTGCGAGTACCCCCCCTCCCCTCTTTGGACATCAGGAGTTGGGTGAGTTCTCTAAATCTGTAATGGAAGTTGTGTGCAGCCAAAAATTTCTTCAAGGGACCATAGGCACGTCATTTGCTCACTGTGTCCTGCGCAAAGTCTCTATAAAAAGAAATAGATGCTGTTTGCCACCCGACTTCACCCAGGTCACGGGCTGCCCATAGGATATGCTCTTTAGTGGAATATCTAAGGAAATATGCCACTATGGGCCTTGGTGATTGTGCTAGTTTATCTTTCTGTCCAATGTATAAGTGGGCCGTTTGACCTCCACTGGGCCTCTCCATCTCTCCCCCAGTACCATGGGAAAAATTTCATTAAGGAACCTCTCCATAGATGCCCCCTCAGATCCCTCTGGGATGCCTATAGTCCAAAGATTGTTGCATCGCCCCCTATTCTCTTGGTCCTCCACTCTGGCTAGTAGAACCCCCAGTTTTTCATCTTGCATCTGCACTTTTTGCTTTAAATGCATTTGTTGTTGTTCTAGGGTTTCCACCTGCTGCTCCGCCACATTTAGTCGATCTTGCAGTAATGCGCACATCAGCAGTGTGCCTGTGAGGGTAGAGTTAATGTCGTCACCCACAATAACAGGACCTCAAGCATTCGAGGCAATATAGCTAAGTGAGTCTCCCACTGAAGTAGATGAGGGGGCTGTAGGTTGCACAGACAAGGGTCCAGTCAGAGGTTCTCCCTTTGCCATTTTTAATTAGAAAAGGCTGAAGCTTCTGATAGTTGTGATAAGGCTCTGTGCATGAAAAGGGGTTACCAGTGGATCCCAAAGTTTGTAATGTAGTACATATGCAGGATTTTGAGTATAATACAGTCATTGATATGGGCCTTTTAAGTAGCCTATGTGAAGAGATACATAAGATAACATTAATGGAATCAAATGATTCCATATTAAAAAAATGCACTTTCATTAGTCAAAATGCGTGAAAATTTGTGTACTAATTTGTGACATAGCTACCCATGTGTGTGAAATTAGTCTCTCAGTGTCCTTAACTAGACTTTTCTGGCAATAAAAATATTTTTGTAACTAATTCTGTGTCCTGCTCTCATTTATCACACTTCCTTATTGTGCTACCTTGATTCCCACCTACCTCCAGGGGCCCTTGAGATGTGGTCTTGCAAGTAACCATTAATGACCCTTGTGTACCTCTGAACTTTTGTAATAATCTGCACTTTGATGCAATTTGTCTTGTATTTTGTCCCCAGGTTACTTACTGTATTTGTTTAAGGTACTACAGCGCATTGCCCTGTTTCCTTAAGTACAGAGCATGATCACAAGCTGTCTCCTTTGCTCACCTGATCCTTTCCTGTCCCCAACTGCGGATGTTCACAGCGTGACAGCAGGGGCCCAGAACCACTTGTGAAAACATTTGGGTACTTATATCAGCGTGAAATTGGGGCAGGCCATGGGAGGATTTAAAGACAATTCCTTACAATTTCTAGCTCTTTCCAGTGATTGATTGTCTTGTCCTGAAGAGCTCTTGTCCTCCTGTGTGACCCTCATTTCATCACTATCCTCACTGCAGCAGGTAAATACCGATCATGACTGCTGCCAAAAATACTGTTTTTTTTTGTTTATTTGTTTTTTACTAGTTTTGATAATGTAAGCGAGCTGTTGGCGGGTGGGGTTCATTAATAGTGCAGATGGACCCACATCCTGGAGTTCCCTTTTTGCCTTCTTGATTTGGTGTAAGGGGTAACATTTGAATTAAAATGTGAATTTGGGACCTTAAAGTTCTTTATGTCCCTGTTCACCATGAGGTCTTCTTGAAGGAGTTGATAAGGAGGTTGTATAGATCAACTTTCCAAGTTACTATGCTTTATTTTAAATGCTGTTTTTATGTTGGGACTGAATTTTACATGCTGCTGTTACAGTCACTTTTGGGGAGGGATGTAGATTGAGTGGAGTGTCTGGGATTAGCACACTGCACTATTTGGTTATTGGGGAGGGTTTGGTACCTGTATTTAATCCTGGGCTTTTAATTTTTGGGATAATGAAATATATTTTGTTTTTTGCTTCCAATGCTCTATTTTAAATGTGCTTTTCATATGTTGGGATGGTATTTTATATACTGCTGTTACAACAATTATTTTTCTTGGGGGCTGTTAAAAAGATTGATTGCAATGTCTGATATTTATTGCGGTTTTTGGTATTTAAAAAAAAAAACATTTTCTGTATTTACCTGGGCACTGCCAGTACAACCCACCAACACTCCTGAATGTGCGCGTCTTCCTACCAAAGAGTTATATGAGCACTGTACCTCAGTACATCCCCCAAATATGAAACACTGCCCCTTAGAATGTGGAACACTTCCTCAAATCTATTACTCAAGCCCAGACCACTGTTGAAATCGTGCCTCAGTGTTCACAAGTTAGCAGTTAAATAAATAATACATTTTCATCTGAACTACCATGCATTTTGCTTTAAAATGTTGTTGTTGAACGTTTGGACAAACCCTCTCAATGTGTAACAAGGGCTTTTGTGAATAAAATGAGAACTGTTCCTCATGGTGCAGTACAACTGAGAAGTGTGGCTTGATCAGATGTGCATGTTAGTTTGGTGCGCCCAAATTAGGCAACCACAAATTTTATTCTTTTTACCTTATTTGACTCTCCTTTGGGTCCCCTCCTGTTGGCATCTATCTTTCAGCCTCCCGCCCAGCCCCACACCCTGACATCAGGCAGCTAACCTCTTCTTCCCCACAGTTTACCCTCCATGGCAGGGTGGTGAGAACCCCCTTGCTAAAACTCACCTTGACTAGGATTCAGATTTTGTGGGATGCCATTCAGAGTCGGGGCCTGTGGTGGGTGGCTGTCATCATCCTGCTTGACTGGGACCTCATTTTTCCTTGTCCTGTGTTTCCCCCTAGGTACAGTGTGCAATGTTGGCAGTGGCCATGCAGTGCATGCTTCCACCCATGGGACGCTGGCTGGTCACCAGCTTGGTAGCAGGTAAAGCACAGATGCCTCTGCCCTCCATGCAAATGGGCTGGTGGCAACCACAAATTTAAGTGAAGTGGTAGGTTTGCCTGGCACAATCTTGACGTTGGTTGTGATGGGCTATTGCACTGCATAATGTGTTTGTTACTGGCTTCTTTATAAGTGGGTGCACCACTTCTGTTTTGTCACTGTCCATCACAGGGCACCCACAGCATTTTAGTAATTTGGGTACAAAACCATGTGGTCACTGATTTTTTTTTTGAGGGGGTTGGTGCACTATTTGGTCTGTGTGCATTAGGTCTGATGACAGCTTTTGATCGAGTCCCGTGGTATGTTTTGCAGTATGCCTCTGTTTTGGTTGGCAGACGTTTGGAAGTATGCTTCCATTTTGTTTGCAGATGGCTGAGATCGTGCCTCCATTTGCTTGCAGGTGGGTGTATGCTTCCTTTTTGCAGACGGGTGGATGCGTGCTTTCATTTTGTTTTCAGATTTGTGTATGCTTGCCCCCATTTTGATTTGCGATGAGTGGATGCATGCCCCCATTTTGTTTGCTTATTTGTGTATGATTGCCTCCATTTTGATTTTCAGATGGGTGGATGGATGCATGCCTCCATTTTGTTTGTACATTTGTGTATGATTGCCTCCATTTTGATTTGCAGAGGGGTGGATGCATGCCTCCATTTTGTTTGCAGATTTGTGTATGATTGCCTCCCTTTTGATATGCAGATTGGTGGATGCATGCCTTCATTTTGTTTATAGACGGATGGCTGCATTCCTTCATTTTGTCTGCAGCTGTGTGCATATATGCCTTCCTTTTGTTATCAGATGGGTGTATGCTTGCTGCCATTTTGTTGGCAGACCTGTGGATTCCTGGGTTCAGTAGTTTACTTTTTTTTTCTTTTTGGCAGATGGGTGATGCATGGCTCGTATTGCGTTTATTATGTTTTTCTCTTTTTTATCTTCACTTAAGAAGTGATTTAATAATTTGAACAGCTTTGTTAGTAAATATGTGATTGTTTGAACATTGGATTAGGATTTTGTATTTGAAAACAAAAACATGAACAAAATGAATTTGTTTATTTCATTTTTTTAGCTTGGACACCACCACCATGGTAACCCCACCTGCTATTTTAATTTAAATTTCAAAATCACCAAACAACCCCAGATATGTACTTTTGTATTCAAACAGGTAGCTTGTACTGGGCTGGTGATCTTAGCAAAACCCATTTTTGTGTGTGACTATCTCCACAACCCCGCCCCCAAAAACCAAACAGTTATGCATATTACACATGTATTTGCTACACCATTACACAATTACCTGTTTATGCACAATTGGGTTATGCGCCTAAGTGAGCAACAACTAATGTTGGTGGGGTGGCTGTTTGTGTCTGTGATTCAGATGGTGTTTGGGTGATGCTGCTGCATTAACTAACTTGTCTGGCGCCGCCTGCAGTATTCTATTTTTGCACATTTAAAGTGTTTATTATTGTGCCTTTGTGGATTTTCTGGTTGCATCATGAGGCAACCACAGCCTATAGTTAATCATAGCACAAAACCATATTGTCACTGTTTTTGGAGGGTGGAGCTTAATGTTAAAAAGCACTCTCCCCATGCTGCTTGTTGTGGTGCCCTAATTAGGATACATTATTCTCTGGCCCCTATTGGTCAGCCATATCATGCATGTGTGTGGTAGGTTTACACAACTTTGCCTAGCAAAAAAAAACCTTACTGTGAAAACCAACCATACTGTTTTCTGCAAGTGTTCATCTGTGTTCCGTTTACATGGACAGTCCATTATTCAGGTGATATGGATTGATGATGCCCTGATTAGAATGCATACTTTAATGATGAACTTCTTTGAAAGATTCCATCAGGTATTTAGCTGCATGCCTCCATACAGTCTGCAGATGCATGGTGAAATGCCTCCATGTTGTCCACAGATGGGTGGTGGCGTGCCTCCATGTTGCCTATAGATGAGTGGTGGCATGCCTCCATGTTGTGTGCAGACTGGTAGTGGTGCGCCTGTGGTGCTTTAGTGTCCCCTGTTGCAAGTGCAGCCCTGCTTTTATGTCCCCAGTTACATGTGCAGTCCTGCTTTTATGTCCCTGTTCACGTGCAGCCCTGCTTTTGTGTCCCCGTTACACATGCAACTTTGTGGAGGGTCCTTCTCAGACCCTGAAGTGGAGTTATCCCACACACACTACATTTTATGAGGTGAGTCAAAGCATTATGAAATGCTTATAATAATCGTTATATTATAGAGTTTAAAAATGACACTAATGTCACACTTTGGTAGCCCTTTTTCATGCATAGACCCATAAGCAAGGCAGAGCAAGGCAGGCGAGATTGCAGCTTAGTTGATATCCACTGGACTAAAGCCATGGCCTCACGGCCTACCTGAAGCAAGCGACTCTTGAGCACCAGCACCAGTAAAAACTTTGTTGCACCGTGGAACCACAGGAGAGTTGCACAGATGGTTGGGGAGTTACCTGAGTAACGTGAGACAGTTTAAATTGGGTTACATCCGGGATTAGGCCAGCCAAGTGTGGATTGTTGCCAGATTCAGAAGAGCTCAGGATTTAGGCTGCCATTTTTGGTGGCCAGATGGCGCCCACAAATCCCAGCATATTTATTCAGTAAAATATTTAGAGCTTCTAATGAGTTATTTGGGTGAGCTAAAGTTACTAACAAACCATCTGCAAAGGCAAGAGTTTTGTGTATTACTCTCCTGTTTGAATCCCAAATATCTGTGTGGAAAGATTAATATGTCTCAACAAAGGTTCAAATGCTAGTATGAAAAGAAAGGGAGAGAGGGGCATCCTTAGCGTGTTCCCCGAAAGAGTTGCAATTATTTACAAATAAATGCATTAGAAATAAATGGCAGCTTTGGGTGATGAATATATGGTTGCTATCCATTGTTTGAATGTGGAACCGAAATTATTTTTCTCTAAAACCTTCTGTAGAAATGTCAGTCTATGGAATCAAACACCTTTCCTACATCCAGAGAGAGGCAATTGCATCTGAATCTTTGTTTTAGCAGTCAAATAATAGACAAAAGGCGTCTGATATTGTCTGAGGCCTGCGACCACTAATAAGTCCCACCTGTTCTTTACCTATCAATTGCTGAATCACATTTAAATTCCTATTAGCTACGACTTTGGTCAGGATTTTATAGTCAAAATTTAGAAGAGAGATAGGGCAATAATTTGATGGTTCTAATGGATCTTTATTTTTCTTTGTAATTAAACAGATATAGGCCTCATTCGAAGTTCCTGATAATTGCCCTTTCTTTAAAGCTTCTTGAAATACTTTCCCTAAATAATCTATAATAATTGGGTTATTATGCTTATAAAATTCACTAGAAGAAGCCATCAGGACCTGGTGTTTTGAGAACTTGAGGATTGTATGACCTGGGAAATCTCTATTTTGAGATTGGTTTGTCTAAAAGTTCTTTCTCTAATTCAGATAGGCAGGGTAATTTGGCAGACTCTAAGAAAATATCTATATCTTCATTAGAGTTAGCATTAAAGGGTTTATAAAGCTTTAAGTAAAACTTCTGAAACAGTCATTAATTTCTTGCAAGTTGTGTGTCACAGAGTTATTTTCCATTTGAATTATTGGGATCATATTTTGATGCATTTATTTTTTAATCTATATGCAAAAGTTTCCTTTTTTTCCCCAGATTCCCAGTATTGTTGTTGTGTATGCGAAAAGGGCAAAGTCTGCTTTAGCAGAATATAATTTATTGGTTAATCTTGGGATTTTGTTTTAACCTATCCTTTAACTGCTTGATGAGATTTTCTTTGTGTTTTAATTCTTTCTGTTTTTTAACTTTCCTGATAGAAGCATATCTGATTATGCCCCTCTAATATATGCTTTATGAGCATCCTGCAATATCTGATAGGAAGTTTCCTTATTATCATTTAAGTCAAAATAACTTTTTGCTTCTTTATCAAGACAGATTTTAAACTCAGGATCCTGTAGAACAGAATTATTAAAACACCATCTGGATTGTTTCCTAGGAACCCTTGTAAGAGATCATGTAACTTTAAGTAGCCCATGATCCTAAAATAACAATGGAATCATATTTAGCATCTAAGGCCCTGTACACATTAGAGCTGAAGATTTGCACCGGTTTGAAAAATGTTTTAAAAATGTTTTAAACTCACGACAGCAGCCTGTCCAGATCAGTCTTCAACCGAGTTTTAACTCGGTTATACCACAGCCGACTCCCGTCTGCATCTGCCTCCAGTAACGTTTTTTTAAAACGGGTTCTCCACGACCCTTAACACGCTTCCTGGAGGAGCAATATGCAGATGCCCGTCTACACTACAGGGTTACATGCTTTCTCTCATAAAACCGTTTTTAAAAACGGACTTGAGACTAGCTCACAGCAGGGTTTAAGCCGGTTTCCTAACACGCTTTGAAACCATGTTTAAATGCGGACGGGCACCGTGTTTGCGCTAGTTAAAACGTTTAAACACCTAAAACATTTAACTAGCCTGATTAATACAGGGCCTAAGGCGTCATTGCAGAGTGTAAGGGGCATAAAAGGTAGTCAATCCTACTAAACATATTATGCCTAGCAGAGAAGAAAGAATAATCCCTGAGGCAAGGATTGACCATTCACCAGACATCTAAAAGTCCCAGATCTGTGACTAGCTCATGTAAATGGTTATAGGAGTGAATTATTTAACATGTGTTGGGAACCCTGATCTATCAAGCAAAGGATCTATAACATTATTGAAATCTCCCCAACAAGATTTCAAAATCTTTAAAAGGTAAAAGATGTGCTAGTAATTCTTGAAAAAAAAACAGATCTTTCTGTATTTGGAGCATACACATTGCATAATGCAATGTCTCTGCCAAATAAGGAGCCAGCAAGTATTTGAATTCTGCCCTCTAAATCAACCTCATGTTCTTTTTTAATAAAGGTAATACCTTTTCGAATGAGAATAGCTAATCCTCTTTTTTTAGATGTGAAACAATTATGAGACACTTGTCCAACCCGCTGTCTTAGGAGTTTGTCCGCCTCCTCTGGTACTAAATGTGTTTCCTGTAAAAATACAATGTCCCTTTATGTTTTTGTAAATGATTCAGCACTTTTTCCTCTTAATAGGGAGCCAAGACCATTGACATTCCATGTGAAGAAATTCAATACTGGCTTATTAAAATTACAGCTATAATTAACAAAAGTGATAAGCCTTGAACAATTAAGCACAGTCTAAGAATAATCTAGAAATACTGAGAACTGAACTTAGATGTGAAACACACTCAAAAATAATAGAAGTGCTGTAGGATTACCCTTTAACTAAGACAATCAAGCTGTTCGGGAAGAGTCAAAGGAGACAGTACTGAGTGGCTGCCTCAAGGTACCTCCGATGACTCAAAGCCAGATAACTGACCAGTTTGCCTGATGCCTGATATTATGTATATTTCTATATACAATCAGTCTAAGATATAACTTAGCAATTTTGTGATCCTAAAAATGTTTCTTTCTAAAAATAGTGATATCGTTTCCTTTTAATAATCTACATCCAAACTATCTTTTTTGTACTGGGATCATCATTAGGCCTTCATAAACTGTAGTAATCATAAATTTAAGAATTGTACATAAATACTTTTGTCTGTCGCTCCTGACTGCTAGGTCTCAGTTTAGATGACAGCCAGTGAAGGAAAGGGAGTGGTCACTTCCAACTGAAGGAGAAACACCCATTTGGCATAATAGTATAACTTTTTCCCATAGGAGAAGATAAACTTGTCGCTGTATAACATAAGGTCTGAAGGCTCAGTTAGTAGTTCCATATATTTTTGCCCATATTACCCCATCTTAAGAACAGCGTGTGTCCTGAGACATCTCCTTATGTACACTACTCCAATAATTGAATAGTTATTTAAAGTGGGACCTATGCTCCTATAATCCCAATAAATATATAGAACAAAACAAAGAATACTACTATCCCTTGTAAGAATCAATATATCCAGGGATGAGAGCTTAGAGTAGCTGTATCTAGAAAGAGATAAGGCCTCTCCGTAGTTATGCCGGTATGAAGGCTATTGACAACGCAGATAGCTGAATCTATAATAATGGAGTAAGGAGCACATTAAAATATCTAATCTGGGACTACAGACCCTACACAATCTAGAATAGTCAATGTTGCAAATTATAAGGTGTCATCCTCCAGAATTTGGTGCCAGAACCCCCATTCAGACGATTATAACCAGAGACCCAAACAATCAGTAGCTCAAACCCAGTATTATCAGTAATTAACCTTTATGTTTAATGAACATCCGCCTCTGATGAGCCTTCTGATGAGCCAGAACTGTCGACAGATTAGTGATTCAACCATCCTGTAGGTAAGGAGAATTGTCCATCTCAGCAACAGATTCCAGCTCAGACTGCGATAAGATTATAGCAGAGACTTGCTGGTCACTAGTAGATTTTTCTTTTGATTCGGGTACTTTAGACGATGGATCCAATGATCTATACCTCTGTTTAACAATGGGAATAGTCTTTCTGAAGGATTTAGTAGACCAAGCTAAAGATTTAGGTACAGGTTTTACATTCATAGATACAGCAGAATTTGATTTAGGGGTCTGGGAGTTCATAGATGGCTGATCGATGTATTCTGAACCTGCACGAACTTGCGCAGAGGAGAGAGGAGCTGAAGACTTGTGGGCATGTTTTGAGGATGATGCTGCACTCATGGGTGAGTGTTGAAAATCTCTCCCCCTCGGAGATTTCTCTTGACTAGAAATATTAGGCCAGGTTTTGTTAATAAAGGACCAGGCATCTTCAACAGTGCTAAAAGCATACGTATTTCCTCCTGTTAAAATTACTAGGACTGCTGGATATTTGACAAAGTATTTAATGTTTAAATGTTGTGAGCTTTCCTGACTGGAGCAAACAATTTTCTTTTTGCTGCTAAATCCACTGAAAAGTCTTGAAAAATGTACACTTTTTCCCCATTCCATGACAGACCTTTTCTTTCCCTAGCTATCCTGAGTATTTCCTCCTTTATCGTAAATCTTAAGAAATTAGCTATAATAGGTCTGGGTCTTTGTCCAGATTTAGGTTTTGCTGACAGCGCTCTATGGGTCCTTTCTATCTCAATAGACCAATTCCACTGATAATTTAGTAAAGCTGGGATGAAGTCCTGTAAAAAATGAATCATGTCTGGCCCTTCTAAACCTTCAGGAATGCCTGCAATCCTTAAATTATTCCTTGGAGCCCTATTCTCCAAATCGTCTATTTTCTCTGTCAGTCTCCCCATTTGCCTTCTTCCCCTTCTATGAAATCCTTGAGTTTTGTAAGTGATTCTTCCATAAATGATAACCTCTCTTCAAAGGAATCCATCTGAGCATTAATTTCAACTATTTTGTTAGCAGTAATATTGTCTTTCAGGGTTAAATCAGCTATGTCTGCCTTTATAGAAACCAGCATATCTTTAATAAAATTCATGTCACTTTTGTCTCCCTTATTGGCATTGTTTTTACCTGTAGGGTTATGCTTTTCTGAGGTGTGTACTGAAGAGGTTGGCACCCGCTCCGGTATGGCAGTTGTTGTGAACACTGGATGTTTACCGTTGCTGGGCATTGTTTAAACTGCATACCACCAAGGTATTTAGAAATTAAAACACAAAATTGGAATGAACAGGCACTCTTTTCACAGAATTCAGACCACGACAGCACAATAAAGTATATTAGACTGACCAACTAACGAACCTGAAAGTTTAAGTTAATCAATTAATCGGATATTAAAGTGGCATCGGACTCCGATTCAGGCTGGCATCCTCATTGCACCTGCCGCCCTTCAATTTTCAGTACCCCATCTATTTCAATCTTCTGGCACCCTGTCTGTAAGCATTGCCATCTATCAGAGCTGCTCTTCTAATTTAAAATTCCCTTGGCCAGCAAAGGGTAGACTGGATTACATTCTAATATACAGCACAGAGCAAGATGAATTATACTAAAATGTTTAGTGACTGCATTGTACAATCAGAAATTATGTCTTCATCTCAGTTCTACTGCTGGAAGCCATACAAAAATAACAAAACAAACCAAGCATTTGTCAATGCTGAAGGTTTCCTTGCATGGTATATGTGGGATGGCATTCAGTGGTGCTCATGGCGCTCTTACTTGAAAGTCTTCAAGCTCGCCACAGCGATATCGGCTCTGGCTAGACTTTGTTATGCTAGTTAATGCAGTTAGACGATGAGTTGAGACATCTATATTTTCACGTGAGACTGTAAGTTTTTACTTGCATCATTAATTCATCATGGCCCACTGGCTCGCCAACTATTTTCCATCTGGGAAAAAGATGGTGCCTACAGTAACTGGGGATGAGCTGTGGAGGAGCAACCCAGCATACTGTATATGTTGCAGCTTGCCAACAGGTATGCAACTGTTGCCTTGGTAAATCTGTGGCTTTTCTTTTTAGTTTTCAAAATTCTGCTGTGGCTAGCACTTAAAATATTTTCTGTTACTCTAGCAGGTTGTAGACTGAACTGTGGAAGAGTGGCTGAAAGAGCTTGGAACTTGAATTGGGAAGGTCATTTAACTGGGACCTGGATGAGTGGCGGTGGAGTGGTGCTGTATGACAGGAAGGCCAGAGTTTGCTATCAGGCGGAGTAAAAGCACCTAGCTTTACCTCAGCTTTTTTCTTCAGGTTTGCTTGAAAGGACAGCATAAAGGGCAGGGCACAGCTTGTTTTTTACTGGGGTGCCTTGAAACTTGAGTTTTAATTGGTATGGGGAAACTAGTTCAGGAACTGAATCTGGGGTGAGTAAATTCAGGAAGCCCAGTGAATCAGGTGTGAAATTGGTGGGGGATGGAGCTGGCAGAGGCTTAGTGCCTTCTAACAAGGAAGATTTAAAGGTCAAGTTAGTTGGTGTCCTGAGGTGGAAGACCAGAGTTTCCTGACAGAGTGGAGTGAAGCATTTAGCTCTGCATGAGTTTTTTCTAGGTTTGCTTGAAGGACAAATCAATGGGCAATGCACAGCTTGGTTTTGGCTCTCCTCCCATCCACCCCCCACCCCACCTGCCCAATAACTATATAGCTATAGATCCACAAACTGACTGACAGCACAGGTGGTGGGTAAGAGGTAGCTCTAAGGTGTGTGTGTAAATAGCGCACTTGAGGTTGTTAGCCGGTGGTTGGAGATTAAACATTGCATCAGGGGTTTGGTAACTGAATTGGGAGGTAAATCTTGAAAGTATCCTGAGGTAGTGAGGATAGGAAAAAGGTAGGCAGCTCTTAAGAGTGTGGGCAAATAGTGCTTCTGGGGGTTGTTAGCCTGTAGGTAGGGGTTTAATTATTGTATCAGGGGATTGGTAACTGAGTTGGAAAAGTAAATATTGCATCTGGATAATATCCTCAGATAGTGAAAAGGGGAGAGAGAAAAAAAGGGTCTAGAAACATAGAATTTGATGGCAGATAAGGACCACTTGGCCCACCTAGTCTGCCCATTTTGCCTACCTATTTCACATACCATTGATCCTAAATGGTCTGCAGCTTACTCTCTCTCTTTCTTATCTTTAAAGTTCCTTCATGTCTGTCCCATGCATTTTTGAATTCCCCCACCATTTTGGCCCCCTACAACCTCTGCCGGGAGACAGTTCCATGAATCCATCACCCGATCCATGAAAAAATACTTTCTGATGTTACCCATAAATCTACCCCTCTCTTTCTTCATATCTTGGCCCCCTGTTCTTGAGCATCTTTTTTTTGAAAGATGCTACCCTTCTGTACATTATTTACACCCCTGAGGTATTTGAAAGTCTCTATGATACCCCCCCCAGGAATACATATTGAGATCCTCCAGACTCCCCTCATGTGACTTTTGCTGCAGCCCCTGCACCATTTTTGTTGCACTTCTCTGAACCACTTCTACTCTGTCTATGTCCTTCCAGAGATGTGGCCTCTAGAACTGGACATAGTACTCTAGATGAGTTCTCACCAATGTTCTATACAGTGGCATCACCACCTCCTTCCTTCTGCTGGAGATACCTCTCCCTATGCACCTCAGCATTCCACTGGCTCTCCTCACAGCCTTCTCACATTATTTGGTAACGTTTAGATCATCAGATATGATTACTCCCAAGTCCCTTTCCTATTTGGTGGCTGTCAGTACCTCCCCTCCCCATCATGTACTCCTCCTTTGCATTTCTGTGCTCCAAGTGCATGATCTAGCACTTCTTTGAATTGAATCTTAGCTGCCATACTTGACCACTCCTCAAGCTTGCTTAGGTCCCTTGTCATTTTCTCTGCTCCTTCTGGAGTGTCAACCCTGTTTCAGATCTTTGTGCCATCTGCAAAGAGACACACCTTCTCTTCCAGCCCCTCTGCAATGTTGCTTATGAGAACATCAAAGAGAACTGGCCCAAGCACTGATCCCTGCGGGACCCAGCTGGTCACCCCCCTCTTTTTGGATTGAACTCCGTTCACTACCACCCTCTGTGTCCTATCGCTCAGCCACTTTGTGACCCAGTTTACCACCCTGGGACCCACTCCCAGGCTGCCCAGCTTGTTTACTAGCCTCCTATGTGGGAATGGTGCCGAAGCCTGCTGAAATCCAGGTGGACCACATCCACTGCCCCTCCATGATCCACCTCCTAATCACCCAGTCAAAGAAATCTATCAGATTTGTTTGACAAGATCTTCCCACTGTGAATCTATGCTGCCTCAGATCCTGTGCTCTGTTGGATTTGAGATATGTCACAAACCTTTCTTTTCATAGGGATTCCATTAGTTTCCCCACCGCTGAGGTCAGGCTGACTGGCCTGTAATTGCCAGCCTCCTCTCTGCTCCCACTTTTGTGGAGAGGGACTACATTCATCCTCCTCCAGTCCTTTGGTACCACACCTGTTTCCAGCGACCTGTTGAACAGGGCTGTCAGTGGTGCTGCCTGCACCTCCATGAGTTCTCTTAGTACTCTGGGATGTATTTCATCTGGTCCCATTACCTTGTACACTTTCAGATTAGCAAGTTCCTTTAAGACTCTCTCCTCTTAAATGGACTGGTGCCTACCTCCTTCCCAGTGGTGCTTCCATCGCCTAGCTTTGGTCCCTCCCCTCTCCCTTCTTCTGGGAATACTGAACAAAAATACTTGTTCAGCATTTCTGCTTTTTCTTGGACCCCCTATGCACACTTTCCTCCTTCCCTTTTCAGTCTCACAATCCACTCTCAGTCTTTTTCTTTCACTAATTTACCTGAAAAGTTCTTGTCCCCTTTTGTTATTACATGGGCTTTTTCTTCTGTTTGTGCCTTTGCACTCTGACTGCTTTCCCCACCTCCCTCTGCTTTTCAGATACAGTTCCTGTTATCTTCCTTCTGTATTTCCTTGTACCTCCTGAATGCCACCTTTTCTCCCTTACCTTCCAGCCACTTCCTTTGAGAACCATAATGTTTTCTTTCTCTTTGTTTTGCTTACTTGCCTAATGCAATGAGCACCTCTGCTATGGCTCCCTTAAGATTCTCCCATTGTTCCTTCACCCCCCCATTTCTCCTTCTCTGCCAGAGGTTTCCTGTGACATTCCCCCATCTTTGCAAAGTTGGCCCACCTGAAATCCAGGACCCTTGCTTTTGTGTGGTTTGACTCGTCTGCTGTTCTTACATTGAACCACACTGTACTATGATTGCTTGATCCCAGATGGCTCCCCACTTTTATGTCTGTAATTCTGTCCCCATTGGTGAGTACCAGGTCCAAAGTTGCTCCCTCTTGGGTGGGCTCCGTCACTAGCTGTCTTAGGCACGCACCCTAAAGGGCTTCCAAGATATCTCTGTTCCTGGCTGAGGCAGCAGCCTGGTTGCTGAAATCCACACCTGGCAGATTGAATTCTCCTACCAGCAGCACCTCCCCTTTAGCTGTCATTCTGTGGATGCCTTCTACAAGTACACTGTCCAGCTGTTCCCCTTGTGCAGGAGGGTTGTAGATCACACCAATGTGAATGGCAGTGCCATTTCCCATTTCCAGGGTGATCCACAGTGCCTCCACCTATCCCTGCATTCCCTGTACCTCAGTTGCCTTAATTCCTTCCCTAACATAGATAGCCACTCCTCCTCCCTTTTTACCCACCCTGTCCCTCCTGAATAGAGTGTAACCTGGTATTGTCATATCTCAGTCATGGTTTCTCATCTAGTAATAGGGAGTAGCTATGATGGGAGTGGTGCAGTGCAGCAGCTGTTGGGTGGCAGTCTTCAGAGAAACCTTCTGGAGACTACAGTGCTGCCCCATCTGCAGGCACCTTACTGGGCTGAGGAAGAGGTGGCCAGACACAAGACTGAGATGGCTTGGGTTAGAAGGACCTACTTCCACACTCAGGGACCACCAAGTCCACCTCCACTGCCTCAAAGGGTACCTGGTAGAAGGAGCGGCTGGACAACAGTGGGCTTGGGGAGGGGGTGGGTGGAGGAGCATAGTCACATCCCAAATCTCATACCACTACAAAACTCCTATGCTGAACTGGTAGGATGGAACTGTCCTGCAGAGGGCCCCAAAGTACTGTCTGGGACAGATGTGGAGGTCCTCCATGGTGGAGACCCCAAGGGAGAAGCAAAAGACCCCAGAGGAGGAGAAAGCAAATCTGGGAGGGGACTCGATAGTAAGGGGATAAAGTTGAGGGACAGGTAGGGATGAAGAGAGGTGGTAAGGTGCCTTCCCAGTGCCATGGCTCATAGGGATGGAAGGAGGATCCTAAGGATCGCTGGGGAGGGAAGAAGAGCTGGATGTCATTATCCACTTGGGGACAAATGACCAGACTGGGAGAGGCCAGAAATAGTTCAGTAGGAGTTCAGGAAACTGGGGCGGGTTTAGGCAAGTGGAGCAATCTGTTACTTTCTCAGAGGTTCTACCTGTCCATGAGAAGGGGGATGACAGGAGGCTCTGCACCAGGGACTTATGGTTGAGGAAGTGGTGCGGGAAAGAGGATTCAGATTCATTGGGAGTGGGGCTCCACCTGGAGGGATGAGTCCTGTACAGGGGTGATGGCCTGCATCCCTCCAGTGAGAAACTGAGATCCTACATTAGTGAGCATTTAAACTAACTGGGGGTGGAATGAGGCAGTAAGACATAGTCTGCCCACCCTCATATACTTACAGGATCAGCAGTGGAAATCCCAAGGGTGAGGAGTCCCAAAGGAACAAACAGAAATAGGTAACCAAGAGGAAGGGAAGGGGCAACAGGAAAGGTAATAGTGGAGGAAATGGGAGAGGGCAAAAGGGCAGGGTGAGGTGAGGTGGCAGTACAGAATGGAGAGCCATGTGCAAATGCTCAAAGTCTGGGCAACAAGATGGCAGACCTAGAGGCCACTATGGCAGTAGGAGACCTGGACATAGTGGCAGTACAGAGACCTGGTGCAATGAAAACTAGGACAGGGATTTAGTCATACCAGGGTATGCTCTATTCAGGAGGGACAGAGTAGGAAAAAAGAGGAGGGTGACTGTTTATGTGAGGAGAACATAAAGGCCATGGAAATACAGGGTGACAGGGAGGCGGAGGTACTGTGGGTCACCCTGAAGACAGGGGGTGCTATTCCAACATGGGTGATCTACAGACCTCCAGTACAGGGGAGGAGGAATATAAGGATATGATATAAGAAATCCGGGGATGGCTAACAAGGCGGTATTGCTGGTGGGTGACTTCAGTCTACCAGATGTGGATTGAGCCTCCCTGCAACTGCAACAGTTAGAAGTAGGGAAATCATAGATTCCCTGCAGGGGGCATTCCCCAGGCAACTAATTAAAGAATCCACTCTTGAGGGGGTGATACTGGACCTGGTACTGTCAAACAGGGATAGTGTCGCTGACGTCACAGTGGGAAGCCACCTAGGGACCAATGATCATCGTACAGTGTGGTTCAACATAAGGACTGAGCCAAACTCTTAACCATACTAAAACAAGGGTCCTGGACTTCAGGAGGGCCAGTTTCAAGAAAATGGGAGAGTGCCTCAAAGAAGCCCTAGCAGGAATAGGGAAAATGGGTGTGGTAGAGGAAAAATGGGCAAAAATAAGGAAGGCTGCTGAGAAGTCAACAAACCTTTGTCAGGCAGGTTAAAAGAGCAAGAAAACAGAGACCACTCTGATTCTTTGAGGAAGTAGCAGAGATAGTAAAGGAAAAGAAGCAGCCATTCAAAAGGTTCAAGCTGACACAGAAGGAAGAAGACAGGGAGAGTTATCAGGAAAAACAAAGGGGCAGGTAAGGTAGTTAGGAGAGCAAATGCATGAACAGAGTAAAACATTGCCAGGTCAGTTAAAAGGGGCTAAAACATTCTTTAGGTATATAAGCAAAAGAAGAAAAGCAAGGCAGGGATAGTAAGTTTAAAAGGGGAAGGGGTGGGGGAGTGTGGAAGAGGACCAGAAGAAAGCAGACATATTGAACAAGTACTTTTGTTCATTATTCACAAAGGAAGGGTAGAACATGGGCTACAGATAGGGGAAAAGGACATTAGGGGAAGGGAGGTGGACACTAGCCCTTTTACGGAGAAGAGAGTCCTCAGGGAACTAACTAAACTAAGAGTAGACAAGGCAATGGGGCTGGACAGGGTTCACCCCAGAATTCTGAAGGAACTAAAGGAGAAACTGTATGTGCCTCTGACAGCCCTGTTCAATCTATCACTGGATAAGGGGGAAATTCCAAGGGACTGGAGGAGGGTGGATGTGGTCCCGCTACACAAAGTGGAAATAGGGAGGCAGGAAACTACAGACCTGTAAGCCTGACTTCAGTGGTGAGCAAGGTTGTGGAAATACTAGTTAAAGAAAGGATTGAGAATACCTTAAAACCAGTGGATTGCAGGATCTGAGGCAGCTTGGTTTTACAGTGGGGAGATCTTGCCCAACAAACCTGGTAGAGTTCTTTGACTGGGTTACCAGGAAGTTTGGCAACTGTGCTTCAATATCAAAAGAGCAAAATTATCACATGGGGCACAGAAACCAAGGGCAATGTATCATTTAGGCGGGAGGTATTAACAACCACAAAACAGGAAAGGGATCTGGGGCATCATATATAATGTCCTTAAGGTAAACAAGCAGTGTGATAAGGCAGTGGGAAAGACTAGTAGAATAATAATAATAATAAAATTTATTTGATTAAGCGCCTTTCAAAGTTTTCAAAGTGCTGTACATCAAGAAAGACACAGACATATTCAATACATACAATAAAACAACTCTAAATGAATATTACAAAACTACAGTGTACAGTTAAAACAAAGCAGAAAATGCCTTCTCCCATAAAGAAGTCTTTAGTGCCTGCTTGAAGCTCCCCACCATCCTGCTCTCCCAGAGCTGACGGGGCAGAGAATTCCAGAGGGTAGGTGCAGCGAATCCAAAAGCATGAGCTCCAGAAGACTTCAAATTTACCCTCGGAGTCTCCAGCAACCACTCGTCAGCCGAGCGGAGCTGTCTCAGAGGGGTGCAGGGCACCAGGAGTTCTTTCAAATAGTCAGGACCTAGACCGTGTAGGGCTTTGTAGGTCAAAAGACCCACTTTGAAGGTGATCCGCCACTGTATTGGCAGCCAGTGCAGAGTGCGCAGCACAGGGGTAATATGAGAACTTCTGGATGCCCCAGTCAACAAACGTGCTGCTGCATTCTGCACTAGCTGCAAGCGGAGGATATCAACCCCAGGAAGTCCTAGGTAAAAGGAGTTACAGTAATCAAGGCGAGATGTCACAAAGGCGTGGACCAAAACCAGCAGGTCGCTAGGTGGAACAAGGTGCCTAATCCTGGCAATGTTCCTAAGATGAAAAATGCAGTCTTGACAACTGCAGACACCTGATAACGGAGGGTCAGACCAGTGTCAAGCTCCATCCCAGGTTATGCACCCGTTCAGAGGTGAGATCTGGTCCACCCCAGGATTAATCCAGAGGGCCCAGTCCTCAAACCCTCTACCCTGTGACCGGGTCCACCACCATAACCTCAGTCTGTCCGGGTTCAACTTTAGACCTGGTGTTCATCCAGTCTTGGATATCAGAGAGGCAGTTGTTCAGTACCGAGATAGCACTAACCTGGTCGGGTGCAAAGACAGGTGAGAGCTGGGTATCATCAGCATAGCAGTGAAACCTCAGCTCATACCATCTTACAATGTCTCTGAGGGTAGCATATATACTGCGAATAACATGGGGAAAGCACCGAGCCCTGCGGTACCCACAAGGAAGAGAAGGCCCCGGATGAATACAAACCCAAGAACACTCTGCGTTCTCCTTGAGGAAAGATGAAAACCATCTGAGCCCGTGCCTTGATAGTCCAAATGGACCTCAGGTGTTTGAGCAAAACCCCATGATCCACAGTATCAAAAGCTGATGACAGATCAAGGAGAACCGAAATAGAACGGTGTCTCCGATCTCTCACCATCAGGAGATCATTGAGCACCCGAACCAGAGCAGTCTCGGTACTATGCCTCTACGGAAACCAGACTGGAGGGTTCGTATAAACTATGGATGGTCAAATGGTTTATCCAGTTGGACCACCACAACTTTCTCAATAACCTTCCCCACAAAAGGGAGGTTAGAGATTGGTCTGTAGTTTGCTAGGTCATCCGGGTCTAAAGCTTTCTTCAGAAGGGGTCACCACCCCTTCCTTCAGAAAACTAGGAAGACTACCATATCTAAAGAACACCGGACAATCCGAGCTAAGACTGGGCCGATGATCTCACTACACCCATAATCAGGGAAGTAGGGCCAGGGTCCAAACTACAGCATGTTGGACGCATCTCATGGACAATCCTCATAGTGTCTACTAAATCCGGCAGGTCAAAGGTACTCCAGGAAATTCCAGGCTCTGCGACAAGACACTGATCAACTGCAACAACCTTGGAGTGAGGTTGGAGGCACTGCCTCCTGATGTCTTCAACCTTATTCGCAAAGAATCGAGCGATCTCCTCGCAATCAGTTTGCGTAAAAGCTCACGGATCTGCTGACAGGCTGGGTTGCACAGTCTGTCAACAGTTCTGAAGAGCTGAGCCGGTCGATTCCGTGCAACAGAAATTTCCCTGGACAGGAATTCTGCCTTCTTATGGGAAATTGCTGTTTGGTAGAGTTTATAATGCTCTAGCAAAATAAGATGGTCGGCATCAGAGGCAGTCTTCCTCCAATGATGCTCCAACCTACGCCCCAACCTCCGCAGCCCTCTCAAAGCCCCATCAAACCGTGGGTCAACGGGACGACGCGGGAGGGGGCGAACACGGACTGGTGCAATCTGATCGAGTGCCACTGATATGGCCATATTATAGGCCACTACCAGCTGCTCAGGATCAGTGCAAAACTCGCCAAACAACGAGATCAATAACCGCCATCAGGTCTTCAGGGACAACGTCCCACAATGGCGGTACCTGACCAACTCCACAGGGGCCGACCTACCCAGGGGCCTCAAAATTGAACCCAACTGGTAGTGATCGGACCAACCGACTGGCGGGGTGCATGGGAGGTGTATCACCAGCAGAAAGAGGGAGGTAGTGTTACCCTGTATAGATCAATCATGAGGCCCCACCTGGAGTAGGCCCCATCTCAGGAAAGACATACATTGGGTGGAGGCAGTATAGAGAAGGGCACCAAAATGGTGCATGAACCACATCAGAAGCCATACAAGGAAACACTCATGAAGTTAAATATGTACTCTCTACAGGAAAGGAGGAAAGGGAGACATGATAGAAACATTCAAATACCTCAAAGGTATCAATAAGGTGCAGGGCGACATTTTGCACATAAAGAGATGCTCAAGGACAAGGGGGCATGTTAAGAAGCTGGAAGGGGGAGACTTAGAGGGAATGTGAGGAAATAATTCTTTATGGAAAGGGTGGTGGATGTCTGGAACAGACTCCCAGCTTAGGTGGTGGGTACCGAAATGGTAACAGGTTTCAAACATGCATGGGATAGACACTAGGGCTAGGTGGACTTTTCCACCTGAAATCCGGACCCCTGGATCGAACCCTGAATCCATGGACCTGGATAAATATGGACTTCATCAAAGAAGTCTGGTTTCGGGTTTGTGGAAATCCACAGACTGTGTTTTCCCCCTAGACTGTTGACTTTTGCCATGGGGAGGCCGTCGGCAGGCTCACATCACGTAGAGGTGGACAGTGGCATCCAATCAGGCAACAGTCACGTGATTCCAGCAGAGGAGAGTCACGTGACACACTCACTCATGGTATATAACCGTGGTGGGTGCGCAATGCAGCCCAGATGTTCAGGACAGAGATGGAGAGGGGAGGTTGGAGCAGAGATACAGTGGGCCTCGGCGCACTATTTTGTGCTGTGCACTGTTCTGTTGAGCCGGAGGGGAGGACAAAAAAAGTCACTAGGGTTGGGAGAGGAATCAGAGAGGAGAGGTGAGGAATCAAAGTATTTTTTTTAACCTGGACTGGAGGAAAGAGAAGAAGAGAGAGAGAGAGAGAGAGAGACTATTGGGGCGGGGGGCAAAGCCCTGGCAGGCTGTGTGACATACAGGGCAAGCCAGCAAAATAAATCTTTGACTTGCTCAATCCAGAGGAAAAAAACAGCTACTGGGATCCAAAGAGAAATTTACAGTCACAGAAATCACAAATAATGTTCATCTTGGCCTCAGTGTGGCCATGTAGCAGACACTGTGCAGGCAAGGCAGGCTGGCAATAAATCTTTGACTTTACTTGTTCCATCCAGAGGAGAGCGAGCAGAGACAGAGAGAGACTACTGGGGCAAATAATACAGTCCCAGACATCACAAATAAAGAAATACAGTATATCCCTTGGTGTCAGAGTGGCAGGCTGTGTACAGGGCAGGCTGGCAAAATAAATCTTTGACTTCTTCCATCCAGAGAGAAAGAACAGTTACTGGGGCCAATGAGAATTTTACAGTCACAGAAATCACAAATAAAGTTAATCTTGGCCTCAGTGTGTATGTGTGTGTACTCAGGGCATGTTGGCAAAATAAATGTTTGACATGTACCATTCGGGGAGAGAGAGAGAGAGAGAGAGAAAGAGGGAGGGAGAGAGAGAGAGAGGGGAGAGGGAGAGGGAGAGGAGGAGAGAGAGAGAGAGAGAGAGGGAGGGACAGAGAGAGAGAGAGAGAGAGATAGACACACACACAGAGACAGAGGCAGAGACAGAGACAGAGACTATTGGGGGCAAAGAGAAATTTTACAGTTGCAGAATTCTGTATTCTTGTTGTTCCATCAGAAGAGAGACTTACGTGTGTGGGGGTTTATAGATTGGATTATCACAAAATAAATCTGTTTTCTTGTTGTTCCATCCACTGCAGCTTCCAAGTCACTCAAATCATGCCTCTGAGAGGAGAGAAGAGAAGAGAGACTTGCTGGGGCCATAAAAAAATTATATTATTCTGACTGAGCCAAAGACTGACCCTGCTGCAGGGCAGACACAGTGTTGTTGCCTGGGCTGGCCCTGTGGAGGGTAAAGTGACAGTCTGGTACTGTTGGGTGTCAGAGAGACTGGGCACTGTCTGCTGTGGGCCATCATGAATCAGGTAAATGTTCATTCACGTATATAGAAATAAAAACAAACAAATATATATATATATATTATATATACTGTACATATATATATATATATATACTTTTCTGACAAAAAAACAGACAAGTGGCTGCACCTGTGCTGCTGGCTGTGGGGGCACAGGGAACATTGTGAATTTGTGACTCATAGCAGTCTACTTTGTTTATTTTGTTTTGTTTAACTCAGAGAACAAGAAAGCAAACGCAACAAGGTGTTTCCATTCATTAATTTATTGCGACCAAAAAAAACCAAAACAATACAAGTAAAGTACACATCACATAAGTGTCATCATCACTCGTCCCATCCATTATTCTTCCTCCTTATTCTTCTTATTTTCATCGTATATCGTATAACCATTAACCAACACCAGTGTGCGACTGTGCGTGCGCCAGATGTGTCTGCATCGCGAATTTAAATTCTGAGGCTCTCTGTTAAGTAACAGTTGCTGAATACAGATGGTCACTGAGCAGTAACAGTAGGGGTCACTCAGTGAGCTAAGCTTGGAAGGAAGTGGTGGTGGACTGCTGTCAGTGTGTGCTGTATGTACACTACAATAAATTTGGTCCTGGCCTGTAGGTGTGGGGTTGGGGGGGAGTCATCTGAGGACATTAAGTAGAGGGATCTTTTTTTTTACAGGTTAGAATTAGAAATAAAAAATTGATCAAAGTGATGAGGCGCATTCTTAGGTTGGCAGTGGCACTGCAAAGGACAGCAGTCAGCCTGCAAAGGGACAACAAAATCAAACCCAAAAAAGGGCTTTTTTTACATCTAAAGTTTCGTCTTCTAAGCGAATGCCTGAATCCAAAAAGGGTACATTTGTCGGATCAGTCCCAAGTAAAAAGTTATGTAGTTAGAACCAAAGGGTTGGTGGGTACCACCTGCAGAGGTACCCCAAGTTGTGGAACAATTGCATACTAGGCTACTGCCAGTCCCTAACAGACGCTATCCGATTCTTCTGAGGTTGAACCCAACAAGGGTACTAAAGATGATGATGATGAAGAGAATGATCAGACAGCACAAGGTTTATTGAAGGGGATGGAAATTGCAGATGAGGAAGAAAGAGAAATGTTTTGGTTGCGGAGGAGGGCGGTGGAAAAAAACCCAAGAGGAACAGGCTCAAGAAAAATCTGAGTGGGCAAAGAAAAACCCTGAAAAGGTGACTGAGGAAGCTGGCTCAATGGCGCTGAGGGTTGAGGTGCTGGACGACACACCTCACACAATGCCGGCAACCTGGGTTCAGGAACGACCTCGGGTCATTGGAGTACCAGCATGGGGGAGGAGGGAGGAGTGGGATTGAGCATGCCATTAGGCTGCTCTTCTTCTGGGGTGGTGGGTGGGTTGTTGACCCTCCTGTAGTCCTGTTCCCAACTAGGTGGAGGTCCGTGGGGTAACGAGGTGGACAGGGCGGCAGTATGGGTGGGTGGAAGGGCTGAGCTGGTTTCTGTGTGCATGTGTGCCTCAATGCACATATACGTGGTGTGTGCTGGGGCTCTGGGAGCGGAATGGGAGAAACCCAAGAAAACTCAGAAAACCTTAAATTAAAAAAAAAAGTGACTGAGGTGCAGTGCCTTCCTGGGAAAAAAGTAAAAAGATAATCATCTTTTGTTTGGTCATACTTCTCCATTAGCACTTTTAATGAGTTGGTGGCAACATATGCTATTTGTAAACAGCCAATCAGCAGGGTAAAAAGAAAGAGTGTTATAAACTTCAGCACTGAAAAGGCACCTAGGCAGATGTCATAATCTTGCTGAGAACTCCAGTCATGACACTCGAAGAGTAAATGAGAGTGATAGCTTACTACACTCAAGGGTAACTCCAATTGATGAAAGCAGTGGCAGCCCCCGCAGCACTACACTTCAACCACCACTTGTTGCCATTTGAAGGACTCCTCTGACTGTTACTGAAAGTGACCATGTGTTCAAAAGCCCCCTCCTTCAAGGAGACAGCTTACCATCTCAGAAACATATGGGCGTAATGCCAAATATGCCTCGACTCACACTGCTGCTGTTACAATAACCAAAAAAAAAAATTCAGAAATGACAGCTGTTGATTTGCTACCCTAGAACATAGTTGAATATGTAGGATTCAGACAGCTGCTTGAGTATTTCAAACCTTGATATAGTATACCATTGAGAAAATACTTCTCAACAGGGATTCCAGATGTTTTGCATAAAAACAGATGATTTTTTTTGCAGTGCTATTGGGAGGGTGGTGCATCTCACAACAGATATCTGGACAAGTTGTCATCCTGAACCCTTCATGTCTGATACTACACATTGGGCATGTTTTGATAATTCTTGCGGGGACAGTGAAACACATTTTGCTGTTCTAAGAATGTTTTATTTTTCATCAAAACATACCTCATACAACATCAATGAAGAGCTCCAAAAACCAATATAGCAAAGGCTCACTTCACAGGCACTGCCAGTTGAGCTTATAGTTGCAGATAATGGGGTCAAGATCAGGAGGCCTTGGCGGAGAGGGCTTTGTTCACATCCGCTGCTTTGTTGCGTTGCTTAAATTTAATAGTTCACAATTTTCTTGATGAGGACAGGGACACTGGGGATCTTGGTAGCACTGCTTAAAGAATATCCACTCTCTTCAGTCACTCAAGCAGAGCCCTTCACTTGTTTGATAAAGTGACAGCAGCAGCACATTTACCTTTGAACGGTCTGATCCAAGACATTTCTACTTGATGGAATTCCATCTTCTCATGTTCCAAAGGCTGCTGGAACAAAAGAAAGCTGTCTGACAATACACCTTGGCAACAAAATGCTGATGCAGACATCTGTATTACTCCACTACAGTGGGCCATGCTGAGTCTCTAATCTCATTCCTCCAGCCATTTGAGGAAATCACCAGGAGGTTAGTGGAAACACAGCGACTCTGAGCCAGGTGACACCCCTAATAACAAACTCTGGTCAGAGCTGATATGACTGCGCAGAGCTTTTATGAAGTTTTTAAGGTGCCAGAGTACGGCATTTCAGCGGAGCTCCACCCACGCAGCAGTACAAAGAAATACATTTCTAGTTTTTGTTTCTCCCCTAGGTGGTGCTGTGTCTTACTGGGTTGCACTTGCCTGTGTATGTCTCGCTCTCATCCTTCCACCTGGTCTCTCCTTCAGCAAAAGCATTTGTTTTACTCCTGAGGGAGACCAGTTAGTTTTTATATTACATAGAATTTGTAAAGACGGAGATTAGTGAGTTGCTCACATGAGCAGACACACTGAAAGTAAAAGTGCAGAGCAGCTTTGCTTTTCAGTTTCTCTGCTCCAATTCAGAAGCATGTCAGGTGCTTGGCTGTATTTATTATGGCATCAGTATTGTAATTAAATAAATCAATGTTGCAAGAACATAACTTTACAAAATGGAAGTTTGTAATGGGGACAGCCACCCTGTTACAGTCAACCCACGAAAATATAAGTAAAGAGAGACTTGCCTTTTTTTATCTCTTTATACTCCTTCTTCAGGGAACTCTCTCCACCATCCTCTACCTCACCCCTAGCTCTACCTCCCATCTGAGACCCTTCCATCTCCTTGCACCAACCTGGCGAACCCCGGCTCTGAACCCCCGAGGTGGGGCTGCCCTATCTGCCCAAGGTGCTCTATCTACAATCTAGTAAGCCGTATTGGATGACTGGGCCTGGAGAGGAGAATCCGATGTGGGAGTGTGGCTCAGTGGGGTGAGGTGCCTTCTCCTATCCCGAGGATGGGGATTTTTCCTGAGTTGGTCCCTCCCCTAGCCTCATGCATGCAATGCATCCAGCATGGGTGCGTATGCCCTGTGCATGCCTACAAGATCACCACTGCAGCCAATCCCTTGGTTGCTGGATCATGGGCTTGCTGTGTCAGCCACTGCCAAAAGCCACCAGAGTCTGGGATCGTAACCTCCGTCCCTCCCAGGACAGGACAGCAATCCTCCATATGCTCAATCCTGTCTCCTGCAACCCTGGTGGCCTGAGCTCACTCTCGAACCCGGTCACCGGCATGGTGCAAGGTGTGGTGTCCAGTGCCTCAACCCTCAGCACCACCGGCAAGCCAAGAGGACTTATCTGAGTGTAGGGTGCCACGGTGTAGTCCTGGGGAGATGTCGTCCACTGCACCTGTAAAGAAGAGACAAGGGGTCACAGAGGATCTTAGGGGAAGTTAAAAAGGGTAAAAAGAACAGGAGAGAAACAAAATTATACTTTTCTGATGGGGTTGGACTCCATGTCCTGTCAGACCTGTAGAGATTAAAGGAAAACTAGGTTAGTTAAGAAGGGAAAAGACATAAGATGAGCACTGTGACTGAAATGGTAAGGAAATAGTTAATGGTTCGGATTCTGTAGGTGCCTTATTTTTTTAGCAGTCTGGAAAATAAAAACACATGCATGCAAGCTGAGAATTCTAGCTTGTGGAATTCTCAGTCCTCCCTAGCTGCCAGATAAGAGCTGGGTCATAAATCTTGAGTGGACATCTCCATACACACAGACCTGTCCACACACACAGGCCAGTTTGAATGGATTGGTTCATTCAAATATAAACTTAAGGTTAAAAGGAATATAATTGGTCACTGATAGGTGTTCAGGCTGATTGGGACAATTAAATACATACATGTTAGATGGTTGGTAAGATCAAAGGGGAATAGGCATTACCTATTCCCAGGAGAATATATAAGAGGCTGAAAGACAATGAAGAGGTTCTTCCTATTTTGAAGATAGAGGAGAATATACCGTAAGCTTGTGTGTGTACTCTTTAGCTATGTCCGTGGGAGCTGGCAGTTGGAATAGGGTCCAGTGTCTCTTGTAAGGACAGGGAAGGGTAAGTTTAGTGCTAGCATATTGTAGTAATAGCCTGTTTTCTTTTGCCATCTGTTATTTAAAAACATTTGTTTACTTTTCCTGTATGAGTGTTTTTCTCTTGTGTTGTAAATATATATCCTGTAAATGCTCAGTGCACTTTCTGTTAAGTAAAAAGCTATTTATTTGCTCAACAGTTGTGACTGTGATGTCATTTTTCTAAGGTAATATTTGGTTTCCACTGGCTGAGCTAAACTCTGTGTAGAATCTACCACCTGAGAGAGACGCACTACCAGACTTTAACTTGTGAAATTGCACGTTTAATTATTCAAGTTTGTAAGCTTGAAGGTTGGCGCTGGATGACTCCAGCTGGTGGCAGCGAATACCCAAGGACAGATACATCTCTAAAGCTGTTTCAGCCCAGAGGGAGAGGTGGGTTGTCACAAGCACAACCAGAGTAAAGGTAGTGTGGTTTGGAGAAGGGGGCTCAGTTAAAACTCTTTTGCCCATAATAGAGGCTAAGTGGCCAGTAATTTACGTAGTAGCTCAGGGGGCTAGTGATGGCTAATGGGAGGCCAGTAACCCTTCTTGTCTAAATAGGAGTGTCAATGGTGGTTGTGTGGGCTAGAAATGCCATGGGGAGCCCCATGTAAAATTATTCCATTGTGGTCTAGTGGGTTAGCTCTATATGTGATGGGGCTAGCATTCTTTTAAATACATTAATACCCTCCTGAGCTAGTGGGAGCTCCTGAGCCTTGAATATTGTGTGGGCATTGTTGGAAAGTGTATTGGCAGCAGCAGGAGGATACATTGGGGCTGCAGCCTGTTGTTAGTACTACCACATTGATAGTGTGCCAGCAGGACAAAGCTCCCACACCATGCAGAGCTTAGGCTGCAGCCTACTCCGCACAAGTGGGAGAAGGGAAGAAAAGAAGTCAGTGGGAGTTGGAGGAGGCAGACAAGTGCAGCAAGGAGCTGCTATTCAGTGCAGCCACCCAACGGCAGTCCAAGTGGGAGGAAAGTGCACTGGGTGTCAGGAGCTGCTATTTAGTAAAGCTGCTTTTGGCATATGAAGGGGAGATGGTTATGAAAGGAGCAGACAGGAGGCAGCCAGCAGCTGGAGCTGTTGTTTAGTAAAGCCACACTGCAGCTAAAGCAAAGCGCTGGGGGTGTGAAAGAGAAATAGAGAGAGAGAGGAGTAAGGAGACTGCAGTGAGAGTGGTGAACGCCACACAGTACAAGCCCCACTGTGGCTTAAGTGAAAGGCTGGTGGACCATAACTGTAATTAAAAGCCTGCAGGAGTGCAGGCAAGGGCAGTGAGCTCCCTGAGGGGAGATATCAGAGGAGTCGCACCACAGCAGCATGCAAGCCCTAAAGGTCTGTGTAAAAAGTGACAGCCCACAAACAGGAGCAGCATCAGATAGCAGCAAAACCCAAGAGGGGCGTAATGAATAATAAATAAAATAATATATTTAAAAGATGACGCTACATGGGGGGAAAGCAGGGTAGGACAGAGGTGTCTGCTTGCTGTCTGGCTTTAGTGAGGTAGTGGCTCCAAAGTATGCCATTCACAAGATGGCAGTGATTGCAGAACTGTGCATGCACAATACTCTCGGATAAATCATATGAGAAGAGATGGAGGGAGCTCAACATGTATTCCCTGGAGGATAGGAGGGAGGGAGAGAGAGGATATGGTTGAGACCTATAAGTACCTAAAAGTCATGAACAGAGTTAATTCCAAGGGTTTATTTAGATTAGGGGGGAGGGACACCAGGGGGCACAGTCTGAACTTCGAGGGAGAAAGATTCAGGAGGGAAATGAGGAGGCACTATTTAATGGAAAGGGTGGTGGCAGGGTAGAATGCACTGCCAGAGTAGGTGATATGACTGCAGTCAGTGGGTGGCTTTAAATGTGTCTTCAGAATGGCAGTCCAAGGTCAGCACAGGCCTGATTCGTGAAGTCAGTTTCCTCAGAGCGAAGGTGGAGATGTTGGAGAATGGCCTGTGGCAGAGGGAGGTCAAGATAGCTGGACCACCCTCACTATGCCAGCCATACTGGAACTGATGTCGCAGCCAACCATATGATTTTTGATGACCTAGAATTATTGCACAGAGACATGGATATCAATATCGTGCAGGCCTTCATAATCCCTATTCACCTTGGACCTAGAGGGCTATACCACATGACCATTGATGGTGATAATGACTTTGTCCACCCCAGAGGCCAGAATTCCTTTACTGCAAGCTGCAAGGAAGAAAGGGACATTGTCTAGAAGGCAGTCGTTGGGATTTTTCCAGATCTGTCTTCCCAAATGCAAGATCGCAAGAAAAACTGCAATCTGTTGAAAAGTCACTTATGGCTAAATGCATGAAAGCCCAGATGCATTATCCAGCACATCTGCAGATTTGCCATCAGCAGAAATCCCATGTTTTACTGACCCAGAAACTGTCCAATTTTTCAGATAAACCACTTTTAAAATGGACTCTAGGGCTTTGGATCAAGATTCTGAAGAGGACTCCAGAGTGACTACAGTGGGACTGTAGTTGGTTCTCTTGTTACCCTGTGATATTTAATAAGGTCCCTCAGACACATTAAACTGGACTGCCTAGTGAATGCTGCATATTGTACATAGTATGGTGGCTAAATTGTTTGTTTACTAGTGTCTATGTTTTACTGATTGCTAAATATCTGAACTACTGGTTACCTTTCTTTGCAAAGGGCCAGAGTTCTAATTGGTGCACTGCTGTGCACCACTCAGTTTTGTGGACTTTAAACATTCCTTCAGAGATACTCTTCCCCCTACATGGCCCCTTAGAGGTGGACTTTGAATGTAGAGCTTTAGCTTAACTTAAATGAGCTCGGACAATGTATAGTAGTGTACAGTGTCCTATTTGCAAATGTTCTCCCCCAATACCTTAAGTGAGTCTGCAAGTGGGAGAAAAGCTTGGTGCATTGATCTTAAAGTGTATTATTTAATATCCTGAGAGGAGAGTATGGTTTTCCATGCTTATTCTCTCAGTAGTTTTACTCCTGTTGATATCTGAGGGTGGAGGGCCCTGTCTGAGAACAACACAGTCTTTTGAATACTGGTCTTTATTTCTAATACTGACTGTACAGACAATGTGTGCCTTCTGTCAATTATTAGAATATGTATGTTTATTGTGTACATGTTGCTATCTGTATGATGAAAATCCATAAATAAATAGTACAAAAAAGGGATGGACAGGGTCAAAGGAGGGTCAAAACTAAAAGGATGCATGGGAGGATGGCTACTGGGCAATAAATCAGAAGGGTGGGCAAGGGAGGGGCAGCTGCAGTTTAATAGACTGGGTACTGCACACTTGAATAAACTCCATAGACCATAAGGCCTGTATCTGCTGGCAATTTCATATGTTTCATGACCTGTATCCTGGAATTAAAATGCTATAGCAACTAGACACAACATCAAATAACAATTAAATGCTCAATGTAATTAGCTAATGAAATAGGGGAATAAAATAAAACACAGGGAAGAAAAGCATTTAATGGTAACAACAGTCCTTGTTTACTTACACCTAAAGTTTGGGGGTAAGGGACAACTAGTAAATGACTTTGAAAGCCAAGCTTTCCCATCAGTGTTCCGCCAGGGAAGGATGAACTTAATCAACTATTACAATACTGTGACAGGCTGAAGTAAATAATAATATTCTCATTCAGTTGAAAACAGATGTAAATACTTACCATACTTAGCGCTACTTCGAAGGTCTTGACCTTCTTAACAGAAAATGTAAATCTCAGTACAAATAATAATAACAACAGCATGCCAGTAAAACAGCCATAAATACAATTTAGGTAATATTAATTCTGTCAGTTTATGATTGGCTCAGTATATGGGAATAAGCTTAATAAGGCAAGAAAAGCACCACCAAATTGTGAGAGATAAGATCCTTCTCCCTGTATAAGTGTAAAACTGATAGACCTACATGCCCTTCTATCCTTCTCTTTCAACCCCTCTGGTGCCAACAAGCATAACTGAAATGGAAAGTAATTGTATTAACTGATATCACTCAGGGCGCTAAAAAGATAATGGAACATTCTGAATAAAGAAAAAATTGAAAGGAACATGAAATATAATTATATAATATGCTGGAGTAAGACAAATAAGACTGCCTTTGCCGGGCAACCATCTAAGGACCCATTTCATGCTACTCTATGCATATAGTACAGTATAAGAATCCGAGGGCACGGTAGTGCAATTGAGAGGGTGACGAGGAAAGGTTTCAAAAGTTATTGCAGGCCAAAAGAAGGCTTACAGAATATTAAAGATAGACAGTTATCTCTGAGTGGGACTCATCAAAAGGAGTTTATAATTATACATAAAATATGAATGCGGAAAGTAAAATAATGAGCCAAATAAATACAGTATGACATGGGATGGATTAAGTAACATACAGAGACCTTACTACCAGCACCTGGAGTTTGCAGGAAATGCTGATTTGCCCTAATCTGCAACAGACCTATATTGGTCTGATGCAATGTGATAAACTTGCCAAGTAATACTGTTGCTCCAGTACTCCATTAAATAATCTCCACACTGGCTGGAATATCAAGCATGCACAATTCACAACTATGGGTTATGTACCTTAAGCAATGCAAACATTTTTTGTAACATATCATATTTTCTCCCCTAGCAGTCACTGTCCTGCCTTTATTCCAGCCGCCGCTCCAGCTCCACCTCTGTCCCTGAAGTTCTGCATGCCCAGCTGGTAGATGCAGCTCTACCCTCGAAAGAGGCACCCATATTCCCCCGCGACAGTCAAAAAACCATTACCGGCACACCCTGTCCAGGCACTATCAGCCAGTGGATTGCGGCCATCAAGCTGCTGCGGTCTGCGCTGCTCTGTTTTCTGGTTTTTCCTGACCCCAGGAGTGCAAGTGTGCAATGACGTCAGGTCTCATATGTGCCAATGTCTGACGCATTCTGTACTGCTAAGCCAGCTCTAACAGTGCCCCCAGTCATCACCAGGGACCGCTGTAGAGCGATAGCTCCCTGGATCCCTCCCAAGGGATAGGAGTGCAGTCCACTGGACACTCAATCCTTATCCCCCCCTCCGACCCCTGACGGCCCGGGTTCGCGTCCGAACCTGGGTCACCAGCGTGGTGCGAGGTGTGGCGTCCAGTGCCTCAGCCCTCAGTGCCACCGAGCCAGCAGCAATGCAAACATTTTACTTTCAAAACAGCAGTACAGTGAGCTTTTCACAGTAGAACTTTTCCATTCTCCACTATTTTAAGCCATTATGCTTTTTCATACAAAAACATATGGAGTTTTGCTCCTCATATGTTATGCATAAATCCCGAATTTAGACGTAAAGTGCATAAGTACATAAATGCATTATTCAGAAAAAATGTAGCAATGCTACAACTACCCACTTCAAAACAGCCATGCTGCCCCTTACTGCGCCAGTGCTTCCTTCGTACTGAAATTTGCCATGGGGCGAACTCCATGTGTTTTTCTATGAAACGGTATTAAGGCTTAAAAACAGTGGAGAATGACAAAACTGTAATGTGAAAACCTCTCTGTAGTTCAATTTTTTAAATAAAATGTTTACATACAGTAGCTTAAGATACATGGCACCTAACTGTGAACTTTGTACGGCTGATATCCCATCCAGTGCTGAGATCTTTTGACAGAGTCCTGTATCAGAAAACTTAAATAACAGCACCCAAACCAAGGACTATGAATACATACAACTTTTATTTAAAGGTGCAAAAAATAAGTGCTTAAGTGCTTAATGTATCACCAGGTAGAATACTCACATACTATATAGTGGAGGGTAATGAAAAAAGCCCTACATTTTGCAGGAAACATAGAAACATAGAAGTTGACTGCAGATAAGGACCACAAGGCCCATCCAGTCTGCCCATTTCTTTTTCTACCTTATAAATGTGCCATCGGCCTTTGCTCTGTCAGTAGCCTATCTATTCATACTCATCTGTATTGCTCCCTTATGCCTATCCCATGCCTGTTTGAAGCCCTGCACTTTATTCATAGCCACCACTTCCTGAGGTATGCCATTCCATGTATCCACCACCCTTTCTGTGAAAAAGAATTTCCTCACATTCCCCCTTAATCGGCTTCCCTCTAGTCTCATGCTGTGTCCTCTTGTCCTGCTATTTTTCTTATATTTAAATGTTAGACTCTTTCACCTTGTTAATGCCCTTAAGTGTTTGAATGTTTCAATCATATCACCTCTCTCCCTCTTTTGCTCAAGGGTATACATATTGAGCTCCGTTAATCTGTCCTCATATGTCTTCTGAGGCAGTCCCTGCACCATTTTGGTTGCCCTTCTCTGGACTGCATCAATTTGGTTAATGTCCTTGTGAAGATGTGGCCTCCAGTACTGCACACAGTACTCCAGATGGGGCCTAACCAGTGTCTTGTAAAGAGGGATTATTGCCTCCCTCTTATGACTTGTGATACCCCTACTAATACACCTTAACATCCCCCTAGCCTTACCTGTTGCTTTAGAGGTCTTCTTGGATGATTTCAGGTCATCGGTGATGATGATGCCTAAGTCTGTTTCTTCCTTTGTGACTGCCAGCAACTCCCCTCCCAGCCTATAGGTAGCTTCAGGGTTTCTCTTCCCTATGTGCATGATCTTACACTTCTTTGCATTAAATCCCAGTTTCCACTCTCCTGACCATTTTGCTAGTTTATCCAGATCTCTGCTCATTCTGACCACCCCATCTGGATCATCTACTCTGTTGCACTTCTTGGTGTCATCTGCAAACAGACAAGCCTTACCCTCTAGTCCATCTGGAATGTCACTAATGAAGATATTGAAGAGGACTGGCCCCAGGACTGATCCCTGAGGTACCCCACTAGTGACTCACATCTCTTCTGACTGTATACCATTTACCACCACTCTCTGTTTTCTGTCCGTCAACCAGTTTGCCACCCAGCTGACCAACTTCTGACCCACCCGAGCCTACCCAGATTATTTATCAATCTTCTATGTGGAACAGTGTTGAAAGATTTGCTGAAGTCAAGGTAGGTGACATCAACTGCTCCTCCCCCTTGGTCCACCACTCTGGTTACCCAATCAAAGAAATCTAGGAGATTAGTTTGACAGGACCTTCCTTTTGTAAACCCATGCTGTCTTGGATCCTGTGCCCCTATGGATTCCAGGTGTTGCACTATCCTTTCCTTAAGGAGTGCCTCCATAATCTTGCACACTACTGAGGTAAGACTGACTGGTCTGTAGTTCCCTGCCTCCTCCCTGCTACCACTGTTGTGGAGCGGAATCACATGAGCCCTTCTCCAGTCTTCTGGGACCTCTCCTGTGCTCAGAGACTCACTAAACAGTTCTGCTAATGGCTTTTGCTAGTTCCACCATTAGCTCCTTAAGTACCCTAGGATGTATGCCATCAGGTCCCATTGCCTTGTCCACCCTGAGGTTAACGAGCTCTTGTAGGACCCTTTCTTTTGTGAAGGGAGTAGTGCTCACCTCCCTCCCCCCCTGTGTCCATGGTGCTGAGCTGTGGGCCCTGCCCTACCTTTTCTTCAGTAAATACTGAGCAAAAGTATCTATTTAGGATAGATGCTTTTACAGGGTCCTCTTCCTCATATGCCCCCTTTTCTCCTTTGAGCTTAACAATACCCCTTCTGGACTTTCTTCTTTCACTAATGTATCTATAGAAAGTCTTGTCACCTTCTTTTACTGTTCATGCTAGTATTTCCTCAGTTTGGGACTTTGCTACCACTCTTCATCAGGGATACTAACACACTCAGTGCAGGTATCTTAAATAACAGTGTTAGAGCAATCACAATGTGAAATTAACATGCATTTAATAGCAATTAGAAACATTGTGGTCAAAGTCCAGGTACACATTGATGAGCACATAGACTATTTAGAAATGCAGTGCATTACAAGTGTGTGAATCTCATTGCCCCCACATTTAAACAGTCTAAATATTAATGTTACGTGGTATTAAAATCCTTCATTTTAAATTTCACTTAACAACACACCGAGGTATTTTGTGGATCATACGGTACCTTACTTTGGAAAATAATGGGTGAAAAGGGTATTAACAAACAACGTATTATTATTAGTAGACTATATGATCAAACATGGACTAAATTTCTTATTGGGACCTAATGGTCAATTGTCCCAGCCAATGAAAACAATCAAGGGGTAAGACAGAGTTGTACCCTGGCCCTAACTCTTTTTTTCAGTTTATATAGATGTATTGCTGAGAGCTATAGAAAATTTAAACTCAGACTCCCCAGAAATATTGGATAAATGTTATCCTGCCATGGCTCTTGTGGACGACATAATTCTGTTTTCATTATCCAAAAGTGGACTTCAAAAGAAAATTGATCTATTAGCATGTAAAACCAAAGAACTACAATTATTTGTTAACTCATCCAGAACCCAGATATTCATATTTGGAAAAGGTAAGACAAATGGGAGCTGGATTATGGATTTTGAGAAGAAAATGATAAACATTTATAAGTATCTTCCCAATTCCCAATTGTATCTAGGACTACCTTTTTCAACATAGAATCTATGGTGTACACATGTAGAAAAAGTAAATGTAAGAGTGGAAAAGGCAGCAAGGGCTTTGGGGGAAATTCAGTTATTCACATGGCAAGATGTTGACTAAACCATGTAGTACAGGAATATGAAGGACAAACTCCACACTCAAAAAGTTAATAAATCCAAAGATTTTTATTTTTTGTGTTTCATACATTTCATCACACAAAGGATGACCCAAAACTAGGAACATTCTTTGAAGTTCATATAGAGCAAGGGTAACCTGTCAAAAACAATCTGGTATGTCAATTAAACCACTCATGGAAGCAATATGGGCCAAATATATAGCCCAGATAAGCTATGGGAGTGAAATTTGGGGTACCAAAACCAGAGAACAACTTACAATACCAGTGCATAAACTTTAAGAAGAACCTCTCAGTCCCTGCTTCCTCCCCAGCTACATATTTATTGTCAGAATTGGGTTTTGAAAACACAGAGACAGTTATGGATGTTAAAAAATTGAATTATTAGATCAGACTCCAAGAATGGATAATAATAAAATACCTGAACTCTGAAAAATCTAGATGGTGTGAATTGGACTGTTTAGATCAGAATGGCTCTTAAATCTTTACAGTTCACTTGAGACACACGACCTGAAATTCTTGAAAACTTACACCGAAAATAATATCGGTTTAAGTTTGCAATATAAGAGCTATATCAAAAATAAACTTAGAGATTATTGGATTAATCAGGATAAAGAAAAATTAAAAAATCCAGGTTCTCATATTGGTTCTCCAAAAATAATGCTAATGACTTTAAAATACAAGATTATTTAAAGATTCTTATAGATCCAAAAATGAGAACTTGTTTTACAAAATATAAATTTGAAACTTTTGAGAGCAAAGCGTTGAATGCTAGATACATGAAAATGGATGATCTCTAAGTCAACTGTGGCTGTTCTAGTGGGGGCACTGAAGATTTATTTCACATATTATGGCAATGTAGTTGGTACAATAAACCAAGATGTTACCTTGTAAAAGCATTGTTTCAGGTGGCCACTGGACTGGATTACATATACAAAATCTTATGAAAATTCTTATTTACACCAAAGAAAAGAACCATTTACAAATACATGTTTAGCAATTTTTTTGTGATTGTAATGAGGACAAGGAAATACAACTCTCTGTCTCAAGTACAGTATTAAGATGTCCCCATATACAACTGCAATATTATTGGTGTTGTTTTTTAGGTAGATGTCTATGTTGCAATAGATATGTAAATGTAAGTATCTATTGATTCTTGATTTTTTTAAATATGTAATATTGCTTCTAATTGTAAGGGCCATGTGGTCAAACAATAAACTTTAACTTACTTACCTACATGTATTTAACAGCAATTAAGAACATTGTGATCAAAAGACCAGGTACACACTGAAGATCACATAGACTATTTGGAAACACAGTGCATTATAAATGTATGAAATTCAGTGCCCCCACATTTTAACAGTCTCAAAATTAATGATACATACTATTAGAACCCTTCATTTTAAATTTCACTTAACAACATGCTGAGGTATCTTACAGTATGCATTGATGGGAATAAAGGGGATGTGGGGATGCACAAAGTTAACAGATAAAATCTGATTTTAAAAACATTCAATAACATTTAATGCATCTGATTACAACCATATGAACTATGTTGCCCCCACATTGCAGTTATATGTAGTTATAATGCTACACAATATTTACACCCTTCATAATAAATATCTTTCCATCACATACTGAAGTTTTTCACAATATGCTTGAATGAAGGGAGCTGGGGGTTCACTTAGTTACTAGGCATCTATATTTAAACAAACTGAATGATATGTATTAAAAATAAATTGCCAAATCCCTGCTATCATTAAATCCTATCCCTTCTCCAGCAAGTAGTTCAAAAATGCAGAAACTTTCCTCTGACCTATATAGTCCTTTCAAGATTACTACCCCTTGGGCCAACACCTACCCTTTCCAACTTCATAAATTTGATACCATGTATTACATCATGGGCACATTGCCCATTGATTTGGCAGACTTTGTTTAAATACATACCATTCAGTGTGTTTAAATATAGATCCTAAATGTGCCTCCAATACCCTTTGTTCCAACCTGACTATGTGATGGAGAGATATTTATTACGCAGGGTTTAAACTATTGTATTGCATTATAACTAGATATAATTGCAACATAGGGGCAACATAGTTCATATAGTTGTAATCAGATGTATTAATAGGACTTTAGGCACAGCCCTTTTACCATTTTTTGTTGCCCCTCTTTAGATGGCCTCTACCCTGACTATGTCCTTTCTGAGGTATGGTCTCCAGAACTGGACCTAATACTCCAAGTGTGGTCTCACCAGTGATTGATACAGTGGCAACATCACTTCCCTCCTTCTGCTGGTGATTCCCATCCCTATGCCCTTCATTTCCCTCCACTCCTCTGATACTGTCCACTTCACTTAACCTGTATTGGGCTAATTCCCTCATCTGGTTGAAGTGAAGTGTACACTTCTGAAATCCAGAATCAGAATAAAATTGCTTGAGGGGTTTTATAAACTTATCTTATCACAAAACAATCTCTTCTAGTGGGGAGCACTGAGTCGTTAATTTCCAGGACCCCCAGATTGTGGGCTATACTTTATCTAACTTGCACATATTTCCCTGAAATCACTTGATATGGGGTCAGGATGCTTGCCTCTTACAAGTCCTTAATGAATTTAAGGCCTTTTCCTGCTGGGCCATTTGTTCTTGAGGGTCTCATGAGCCCAGAGACCCACCTGAATATTAGCCTTGGGTGAGATTCCTCACTTGTACCCAATCAGTTTGTGCACTCTCAGCCATACCCTTTTTAATTAATTTACTTACATATTTAAAAATTGGTAACTAGGAGGGGTGCCCTGAGCTGAGGCTAATTTCCAGGTGCAAGCCACGGAAAGGGAAGGGGGAGAAGCACAATTAGAAACAAAATATAGTCAGTCATCAGGTGATGTGGGTCAAGCTGGGCAGTTTCTGGCTGGCACTGAAGGTCATAGAAACAGTTTTTTTTTTGTGTCGACCTGAAGTTGGCTGGACTAGAACCAGTGCAGAACATTGTTAAAGTCTTGCTGAAATAGCCAGCCTGGTGGCATGGAGGGCTGAGGTACTGGGTGCCTTTCCTCCTCCCATACTAGTGACCTGGGTTTGGGAATGAGCCTGGGGTGCCGGGGGTAAGCTGGAGGGGGAGGGTGAAGAGCTGATTGAGCATCTACAAAGCTTCTCTTCTCTCCACTCCTGAGGAGGGATGTGGAGTTTTCCTGGATCTTGGCTGCCACCTGGTGGAGGCTGGGTGGCAGTAAAGCTGTAAAGAGCCAGGCATTAGGCCAGGTGAGAGGAAGGGGCCATCACTGGATTCACAGAGCTCATGTGTGCCTCCACAGGCATGCACAACCATGTTCTGGGGTCCCGGGTTAACGGGGGGCAAAAATCGAGAAAAAGGGGACATTGGGGAAGGTTCAGTGAAGCCCTTCACACAGGGTGGATTGAGATCCTCCATGGGAAGACCACAGCTTGCTTGTCCCTGGAGCCCCATGAGGAGAAAAAGCTAGATGGAAAAAAAAATTTCCTGCTGAAATTAGACTTCCAGAGATGCAGTCAAGGGACTGGAGGTGTAGAGAACTGTGCCTTCTGCATACATGTGAATATGTGAGTTGGCACAGGCAGAGAAGAGGTTGTTTAGGAAGATGGAAAAGTGGATTTGACCCAGAATGGAACCCTGTGGGACTCCAGCCTGACTAGGAAGGGATGGGGAGATGGTCCCTTCTACCTGTACCAACTGTTGACAATCCAAGAGGTGGGAATGGGACCAGTCAGCAGCAAGGGCTGAAAGTCTTACAGAGCTCAGCTTATCCAGGAGAAGTGAGTGAGTGAGGCAATGAATCAAAGATAGGACAGAAGTAGCCAGGAGTGGAGGGATCACCCCCTTTGTGGAGGGGGAGAACCTTGACAATCTGCCAAGACTGAAGGACAGTGCAAAGGGTGAAAGAGAGATTTAGGAAGTGAGTAATGAGGGAAGCAATAGAAGGAGCTGACAGATTGAGAAATTTAGGGTTCAAGCCATTCAGTCTAGATTTGGAAGGGTTGAATTAGGAAAGGGAGAGCAGTGTCTCCTGGGGAGTATCAGTGGGAAGCAAACCCCAGGGGGTGGTGAGGTAAGGAGGAGAAGAATAGCCAGGAGGTGGGAGGAAGGGGAGAGCTCAAGTGGTAAAAAAAACTCACTGCAGCAACAGATGGAGAATCAAACACTAATGAACCAGTAACCATGAGGACATGAGGAGAGGAGTGGACTCCGGGGGGTAAAAAGGGAGTGAATAACCTTCCAGAATTTGGCTGGGGAATTAAGATTATTCTAGAAGTTACCCTGAAGCAGAGGGACTTGGCATTATAAATGGCCTTAGTACAAGAGTTCCTAGCACCCTGTAGGATAGGAGGTCCAACAAGGAATCAGATAATTTATATCTTGCTTAGGCATGGTCATGGGTCTTGCACAAGCCGATAGGACTGAAGGTGATCCAGGGTGCTGAGAAGATGCAGCCATGGATTTCCTGATGGGTGTGACTGTGTGCATGTCCCAGATAGAAGTAACTATTGAGTGGAAGAGGAAGAGGCCATATCAGTGTCTGAGGTGGTGAACGGGGGCAGTCATTTACAGACAGGTTGCTCAGCAGCGTTCTTTGTTCAAGTGACTGAAGGGACCTGGACCAGATGTACTTTGAGCAGATGGAGGGTGCCAGACTTTCCTAACAAAAGATGCCATGCAGTGATCGCTGATGACATCCGGCAATATACTGTACCTGCTGCAGTAAATAATGCATTGGGGGTGTGAGGTGAGAACCCAGTCCTGGACCATATGGTTTGATAAGTAGGGACTGGAGTGAGTAGGTGGGTTCTATGATGAGCTGTGAAAGGTTAAAGGATTCAGTCCTGTGGGTCGTCAGCCTGGAGGTCAAGGAAAACCAATTAATGTTGAAGTTAGCGAGGAGATGGATGAGCTCATTTGCAGAGGAGGGAGTGGAAACTGAGTCCATCGGAGACAAAGGGAATTTTAGGTGAGGCATAGAAAACACCAATAAAAATGGGTAGTAAGGAGGGAAAAGAAAGTTTAGCCAGCAGGAACTTGTGGGAGGAGGGTGCAACCTCTTTGAAAGTGATGGTGCAGGAGAGGTTCTGGTGAACATATATACCCCAGCACCTCATATACCCTGTCCTGCCTACAGAGATGGTAGTGTAGGTAATGTTCTAGTGAAGGTTCAATACTTTTTAGCAATTCCCACTATGTGCAGTAGATAATAGGTGTGGCATGAGTGGACTGGGAAAATTGTTCTCCTCTATCTCCATCCAGGTGGATTTTATCAAGTTTATTTACTTAAAATGTTATGCGATTCCCCTAATATGTGATGAAGGGATTTAAGCGAGCTGTGACTACTCAATCAGGACTGGCTTTTTGATTTTGTTTTTAATGAGACAGTATATTTTTTGGATTCTTTGTCTATACTGCTTGATTTTCACATGATTTCAATCCAGTGTTCAGGATCTCATCTTGAAAAGCCTTCCTGGGAGTAGACACATAAAGGCTTTGCCAATGCCAAGAGACTCCATTATTTCTATCAAAGTATGTGTAGCAGCATGATTAAAAGATGCTTTTGGTGTGAAGGTGTTTGCCTGGTTTGAATTTTACCAGAGTAGAGGTAGTACAATAAGGAGCCTATTTGCTATATAAGGCTCTTTCTCTGGATTCACTGGCCCAACTTGTTTCATCATGTGCTTAATTTATTAACTGTATAGTTTTTTTTAGTTCAAGTTATGTTTTGGATACCAAAAGTCAAAAGAAACAGAGCTTTCTTCAGTATCACCTGTACATATAACTGGAAAACTCCATTGTATGGAGTTAATATTTAAATGCCAGAACAAATAGAATTGTTGTAATAACAGAATAAAGGACTTGACTAAATTATTCTTCACTTCAACCAGAAAATTGAATTTGGGTGTTTCATATTATGTATAATATATTACACACATATTTCACAAAATTTGTCTAAACCTAATATTCTCAGTAAGCTAGTGTGAGAAGGGTCTCCAGGGTGTGTGTCATAGGGATAACATCACTTCTCAGGTGTTGAACACACTCAGCCTGCAGCTTTGTGCCCAACCACCTGAGACATGGTGCTATCCAGCACACACCCCTCTCGGCATTATTGCTTAAATATTCACCACTTGCATTTCTGTTGTACTGGGTCTTACTTTGACACATTTGTAAATGCAATATTTCATTTTCAGTGGTGTCTTGCTTTTACACATTTGTAGATTGTGTTTACCCAGGATAGGCCAGCTGAGAGACAATATCTAATTTTCTGTAGGCTCACATTTTGATCTCACATCTCCAATGTCTTTTATGACCTGACGTTATGATCAAGACAGGTGGAATTTTTAAACCCCATCCAAAAGAGATTTTGTAGTGCAACTGTGAAAACAAGTTATGAAAGGATTTGAAAAATAACACCCGTCATGTACTCAGGAGGAGGGTAACTCAAGGGATATGTTCAACATTAAAGGTCCAAATCTGCAGAAATAAAGTTATGAATAAATGTTGGAACAATTCAAAGTTTCTTTATAACTAATCTTTTTCTTTTACATTTTTACCCCAAATTTTCAAGTTTTTTTTTTATAACCACTCCTGCTGAACATGACAGGTGTCATTTATAAAATAGGGGCTGAAATGTCATTTTGTGCTGCAAGTATGAAAACACATTTTGGCTAGGATTTGAAAAATGACTGCTGTCATGTTCATGAGTTTGTCTGAAAAAAATGGCTATGTTTAAAATTTGGGGGCAAAATACTGAAAATTACCAAAGGTATGAGCGTGCATTGAAACATTTAATGTATGCTCATAACTTTGTTGTTTTTTATATTTTTACCCCAGATGTTCAACATAGCCTTTTATGACCCCACCTCATGAACACGGGTAGAAAGAATTTAAATCCTACTGGATAGGTGATTTTGTGCCACCAGTGTAAAAACACATTTTGGCCAGGATTTGAAAATGATAGCTGTCATGGTCATGAGTTGGTGTGAACAAAATGTCTATGTTGAAAATGTGGGGTCACAATATTAAAGTACTAAAGTTATGAGCATGCATTGAAAATTTCAGTGTATGCTCATAACTGTGTTGTTTTTTATTATTTTATCCTAAATGTTCGACATAGCCTTCCTTATGAACAACGGCAAAGAAAATGTTCAAATCCTCCCTGAAAAGTGATTTTGCCCAGTAACCGTGAAATCACCATTTGGGATGGATTTGCATAATTTAACTGCATTTGTTCATGAGGTGGGGTCCTAAAAGGCCTTGTTGAAAATTTGGGCAAAAAATATATAAAAAAAAAATGGCCAAATGTGCAGTTATGAGGAAGTTCAGAACCCACTGAAATACATTGAATCACATACTTGATTTCCTCATTCCTGCCTGGCATTGAAGAGTGAAGATATGTTTCCAGTTCAGAGAGGATTACAACACTAGACCTCAGTAGGTAGGTAAGGAGGGTGAAGGGTGTGGGGTTGGCGATGCTGAGAGGGAGTGTCTGGTGCAGGATGGTAATGCTGGCAGTTTGCCAGCAGCAGCAACAGACATCGATGGATGACAGAAGTGTATAAAAAAGCCTATGAGGGATTTTTTTAAAATTTCAGGCACTGACAGTGGAGATTGGCACCCCAGTGTTGGTCTTATGTTTGACAGCACCGGGGGGTGGGGGTAGGCTCCCTGGTGTCATGCAGTGAAAACCAGTGGGGTGGAGAGTACTAACTGGCACTGATGATTGGGCACCCCAGTGTCAGAAAATTAGTAAGGGGTGGGGGTTTGTGGGGTGATGGGTGCTGAGCTGGAGGGTTGGATGGGGGAATGGTAATGGCAGCAGTGCGCCAGTGGTGGCACCAGACATCAATGGATGGTTTTCTTTTTTACTGGGTGAATAAATAGTTTTTTAAAAGACTATGATGGATGGCTTTTTTTGTTTCAGGTACCAACACTGGGAATTTGGCACCACAGTGTCAGTGTTATATTTGGCATCACTGGGTTTGGGCTCCCTGGTGTTGTACAGTGAAAATGGACAGAGTAGGGTACTAGCTGGCAACAGGGATTTGGCACCCTGTGTCAGAAAATTAAGGAAGAAGCAAAAGAAGGTGGGAGGGATATTTGGCAAAGGAGTTTTACACTGGGGAGGACCATAACAGGCCAATCATGATGCTGCTCAGCTCTGCTTGCTGGGCATCTTATGCAGATCATTGGAAGAGCTGCAATTATTATTCGGGTGGCTTCTTTCTTTGACATAAACAGTATGTCTACCAGTAAGACCAGAAGAGTATCATGATCAGCCTGGCTGAAGACTGGTCTGACACTGTTGTGCCTTTGCGGACTTCCCCATTGGACTGACAGTGACACACCTCTTAAAACCCACTGTCATACCAATATGTCCACTTTATGCAAGCACAATGGTGAACATGAAAAGTAGGAGAGTAATTTAAAAGGTGAAGTGGGGAAGGATAAAACACCTATAGATTGTCAGAATAATATTAAGGAAGAACAAAAAAAAGATCTATCAAAAATGTAGCTCAGAAAGTTATTGGTATGGTAGAGAACAAATCCTTGAAGACCTAGGTGCTCATATCTCTAGAGGAAACCTGGCAAAGATAACCTGAAGTAAAGACTCCATCTGTGCTGGCACCCTCAAATGTACCTGGTCAGATGTCAGAGGATAAATCTCACATTAAAATGCAATTATTCAGGTAGATGTACATGATACAATGAGTTTGGCTGTCCCAACACAAACTAGGGCTGCGCAGACTGTTCTACAGGAGATCCAGACCCCTGGATCAAACCTGCAATCCATGGACCTGGATTAATACGGGCTTTGCCAAAGAAGTCTGGTTCTGGGTCTATGGAAATGCCATTTCTGCTATCTTGTTTACTGTTGCCATGTGGATGCCATCAACACACTCGCTTCATGTACAAGTGGCCAGCAGCATCCAGTCAGGCAACAGTCACGTGATGCACTCATGGTATATAACCGCACTGAGTGAGCAACATGGCCCAGATGAGAGAGGTGGATGGTCGGAGGAGCAGGAGCACCTTGGCAGAGACAACACCAGAAAAAGTTGTCAAACAAAACCAAAATCCCCACAAATATAAAAAATATATATTAAGGAGGAAGAGAAACTAGGGAGAGTCAGAAAAAGGTGACTTACTGGAGTGAGGGGAAGGGGAGAGAAACTGATCATCAGGAGAAAATGATGGTGAGCTGGGAGTTGGGACTTGGCAGGACTGGAGAAAGGAGGAATCTAGAGGGACTAGGGAGATAGTGGTGGCCTGGATGGATGCTGATGGGGGATGCAAAAGGCAGGCAGTGTGGCAGTGTAACTGTATGTACATGAGCAAGGGCAGGCTGGCAAAATCTTTGACTTGTGCCATTGCAGAAGATCCAGAGGAGAGAGGGAGAGACTACTGGAGGCCCAAGAGAGATTTTACAGCTATAGAAAGTTCCAAATTAAAGTGTTTTTTTTTCTTTTCTTGGCCTCAGTAACTGTAGTTGTGTACATGAGAAAGGGCAGGCAGAAAAATCTTTTTACTATGCCATTCCAGATCCAGAGGAGGAGAGATTACTGGGGCCCAAGAGAGATTTTACAGTTACAGAAAATCCCAAATGAAAGTTTTTTTCTTTTCTTGGCCTCAAACAAAGTGGCTGAATGTGTATATGAGAAAGGACAGGCTTTTGAAATCTTTGACTTGTGCTATTCCTGATCCAGAGGAGAGGGAAAGAGTACTGGGGTCCAAGAGAAATGTTACAGTTACATAAAATCCCAATTTTTTCTGGCTTCAGTGTGGCTGTGTATACATGGCAAGGGCAGCAGGGTGGCAAAATAAATCTTTGACTTGTGACATCCAGTCCCAAATCACAATCACTTGTTAACATTCATTCATGATCTCATCCAGAGGGGGAGAGAGAACTGCAGGGGCACTATAAATGTAGCAGTCCCAGAAATCCCAAATAACCTTTTTTCCTGGCTTCAGTGCGGCTGTGTGTATAGGGCAAGGGCAGCAGGGTGGCAAAATAGATCTTTGACTTGTGATGTCCAGAGGGGAGAAAGAGAGAGACAGAGACTGCAGGGGGGCCTACGATAAATGTAACAGTCCCAGAAATCCCAAATAAATTATTTTTTCCTGGCTTCAGTGCGGCTGTGTGTATAGGGCAAGGGCAGCAGGGTGGCAAAATAGATCTTTGACTTTTGATGTTCAGAGGGGAGAGTGAGAGACTGCAGGGGGGCCCACGATACATGTAACAGTCCCAGAAATCTCCCAAATTTATTTTCCTGGCTTCAGTGTGGCTGTGTGTACAGGGCAAGGGCAGCAGGGTGGCAAAATAAATCTTTGACTTGTGCCATCCAATCACGAATTAAAGTCACTTGTTAATGTTCATTCACGTGTTCATGTATTAAAAAAAAATACTATTCAGGCAAATAACATACAAGTTGATGCGCCTGGGCTGCTGGCTGTGGGTGGCCCAGGGGATAATTTGACTTTGTGACTTGTAGCAGGCTGTTTACAGTATAACACAAGTAAAGTACAAGTACTGTACACACAAGTGCTGTCATTATCATCATTGTTACTCATTCCCAATTATTCCTACTCATTATCATTAATTTTATAGTCTATCACATTACATTACTTATAAGCATTACTTAATCCCAGTGTGGGACTGTGTTGTGTGCGGCTATGCACAAAGTATGTCTGCATCTCCAATTCAAATTCTGAGGCACACTTAACAGTTGCTGAATTTGGTCACTTAACAGTAACTAACTGTATTGTAGGAGTATGTCCAGCAGTCTTGGAAGGAAGTGGTGGTGGACTGCTCGTGCTGTAGTGTGCTGTGTACAGTCAAAAGTCATGACACTAAATTTGTCCCTGAACTGTGGGTGGGAGTCATCAGAAGGGCATCACGTTAGTTAGAGGGATCTTTTGTTACAGGTTAGAATACTAATAAAAAATGGATCAAAGTGTTGATGAGTTGCATTCCAGTTCTCAGGTAGGCAGTGGCACTGCAAAAGACAGCAATCAGCCAGAAAAGGAAAAACAAAATCAAACCCCAAGAAGTGATTTTTTCACATCCAAGGTTTCATCTTCCAAGTAAATGCTTAAATACAAAAAAGGTGAATGTCTTGAATCATCATCAGTCTCAAGTAAATAAAAAAAAAAGAAGTTATGTAGTTAAAAAAAACTAAAAGCGTGGTGGGTACCACCCGCAGAGGCACTCAACAGTATGGAACAACTACATACTATGCTATTGCCAGTCCCTCATCTGATTCTTCTGAGGTTGAACCTGATGAGGGTAATAATAAAGATGAAGACAATGATCAGGCACCAAAGCTTACTGGAGGGATGAAAATTGCAAATGAGGAAGAAACAGGCAGACATGTTTTAGTTGTGGAGGGGGGCAGTGGGAATAAACCACAAGAGGAACAGGCCCAAGAAAAATCCGGGGGCCCTAAAAAGATGATTAAGGTGCCATGCCTTCCTGGAAAAAAAAAATATCATCTTTTGTTTGGTCATACTTCTCCATTAGTGCTTCCAATCAGTTGGTAGCAACACGCGCTATTTGTAAATGACCAATCAGCAGGGGTAAAAAGAAAGGAGCATTGAGAACTTCAGCACTGAAAATACACCTAGACAGATGTCATAACATTACTGAGAAGTTCAGTAGTGAGTCTCGAAGAGAAAGTGACAGTGACAGCTTACTACAGTGAGGGATAACTCCCATAGATGAAAGCAGTGGCAACCCCTGCAGCACTACTGAAACACCTCCACCACCACGTCCTGCCATTCAAAGGACTCTCCGACTGTTATTGAAAGTGACCATGTGCTCAAAAGCCCTCTTCCTTCAAGGAAACAGCTTGCCATCCCAGAAACATATGAGCGTAAAGTCAAATATGCCTTGACTCACCCTGTTGCTGTTACAATAACCCAAAATATTTCAGAAACAATAGCTGTTGATTTGCTACCATATAACGTGGTTGAACAAATAGGATTCAGGTGGCTGCTTCGGTACTTTGAACCTTGATATAGCATATCAACATGGAAATACTTCTCAACCGAGATTCAAGATCTTTATGATGTCGTATGTAAAAAATTAAGACGCATCTTGTACAATGCTGCTGGGAAGGTGGTGTATCGCACAACAAATATCTGGACAAGTTGTCCGCCTGAACCGTTTATGTCTATCATGGTACATTGGGCATGCTTGATAATTCACATGGGACTGGAGACAGTGGAGCATCACAGTTTGCTGTTCTAAGAATGTTTTATTTTCCACCTGTACATACCTCTTACAACATCAATGAAGAGCTCCAAAAAACAATACACCAATGGCTCACTGCACAGGGACTATCAGTTGGCTTTATAGTTGCAGATAATGGGTCCAACATAAGGAAGACCTTTGGGAGGGGCTTTGTTCACATCCTCTGCTTTGCACATTGCTTAAATTTAATAGTTCATGGTTTTCTCAATGACAACAGGGAGATTAAGGCACTCATTAGCACTGGTAAAAGAATATGCACTCATTTCAGTCACTCAAGCAAAGTTCGTTACTTGCCTGAAAAAATACAGCAGGAGCACAGTATACCTTTGCACAGACTGATCCAAGACATTTCTACTCAATGGAATTCAACCTTTATATGTTCCAAAGGCTGCTGGAACAAAAGAAAGCTGTCAGGCAGTACACCTTAGAAAATAAAATTGGTGATTCAGACATATATCACTCCACCACAGTGTGCTGTGCTGGTGTTTGTACTGCTCCAGCCATTTAAAGAAATCATCAAACCAAGTTGCACTCCAAAGTTTCAAGAAACCAAAACTTCAAGATTCAAATTTGAAAATAAATTTTAATTCACCATGTGAGAGCCCTAGCGCCGGCAAATGCCTTCCAGTGGGCATGTTACATCCTGGTTTTCAACTGGTTTTATAATGAAAAAGGTAGTGACATCATAATAGAAAAAAGGCAATCACCTATTAACAATTAACTATATATAAAAAGACCAAAAATATTTTTTGTGTGATTTTTTGATATCATCACATATTTTGTGATTATTCGATATCACAGCATAATTAAATATTCTTTAAACAACCATACAACGCCAGAGCATCTCAGGGAGCAAAAGCTAAGTGCCTATCTCTTAATAAATGCTATGTATGAAAAGCAGTTACAAAATAGAATAAAACATACACAAGCAATATACATTTCTCATAATCTTGCAAGAATCAATATTTAAAGGGTCTCCTTAAAGGGACACACTATAACCATAAATACTATATCTACATTAAAGAAATTTACTGCATTGTATATATTATACTCTAGATTTACTGCTATAACTCTCAACTTATTTGCTTAGAGACAGAAGAGCTTGGATTGAAATCAAAAAACAGAGGCAGGCTATGTGAACTGGAAATAATTTTCTTTCGGGGCCATTAATTCCAGAAAAGAAGACATTTCTGAATACCTGAAGATACAATAAAAAGAAGAAAAAATGAAAACATTTGAAAACATTTCATTCAGTTATTTTCCACAACTTATTTAAAATTACCTTATTTTATGTTCTAGCCTAATCACTCTAGAGTCATTTAAGGGACACAAAAAATATATTTGAAATATATATATATATATATATATATATATATATATATATGCATTACTTGCTTACAAAATTCCTAATGTTTCTAAAAAATCTATAGATCTTCTAAAATTACAGAAACATAATTTATTTTCATTACCTCCTATATTTCAAGAATGGTTTGGATCCCATCTCTTTGAGGCCTAAGAGCCTTACAGTTTCTCCCTTAAAATCCAGGCACTTTCTCTTATGAAATAATACATTTGATCTATCCCTCACTCTAGGGGACATCTCACATGTTCAGTCCCCATAAACTTGAAGCTATTTGTATTAGAGTTGTTGATCTGGAGAAATGTATCCCTATTACTGTATCTGTCTTGTTAATAATAGAACGAACATGATCCTGCATGCATTCTTTCAATGGCCTTATAGTTTTACCTATATAATATAGGTTACAACTACACCATAAAATGTAAACTAAAAATGTAGTAGTACAGGTAATAAAATCGTTTATGGTTACTTGAAGCCCATTCGGTAATGTTAGTTCTTTACCAGTATTCATATACTGACACACATTGCACCTTTTACATCTATGGTTGCATGCTGGTTTTATTGGCAACCGAGTGTTTGTGAGTGATTCTTTCTTAAAAAAATGGCTCTGTACAAGCTTATCCTGGAGAGCAGAAGTTCTCCTAAAGGTAATCCTGGGGTATCTGATAATATTTCCCTTAAATTTCCTGACACCAGTTGCCATCAAAGGTGGCGCCTTGCAGACCTGTATTTACAGAAAAGATACCTACAGAAAAACAGCAGTCACCCTAGGCACACTATAAAATCGAATGTACAGTGTAGTGTTTCAGTACCACCAGATCTGTTTAAGTGAGGACAGAAACACCTTACTCTGATTAAGACAGTAAATCTTACAGCTCATCGAGATTCCCACTCCAAGTGGGCGTATCATATTATCTAATTCAATTTTAAATTTATAAAACAATGTAATATCTACCTGGTGATGCATCTGTTGTATCCCATGGATATTACTACCTTCCTGCTGACATAATTGTTACTATTTTGCTTACTGTATGACATACATCAGTTACGCTACTATATATGACAGATGCAATATGTTCTATTAGTATGTGCTAGTGTTGTAGCTATTCTACTTGCTGCGACATTATTGTTTGTGCTGCTTACCTCCTTCCCTCTCTCCCCAGATGCATCTGGAAACAAGCAACTCTGCTCAGTGTGTCTTCCGGGTTAAAATTTTAAATAAATAAATAAATTGGGATCAGCTTTTAGTAGGTCCCAGCAAGTCCAGACCACATTGCCTATTTCTCCTGATACTGCATTTTTTCTAAGGAGCATGTGATTTTATTATCTACTTCTTTTTCTTTATTTTTCTTTCTTAACAATTCTTCTTGTGTTTTGTCTGCTACTTTTTCTAAGGCTTCAGTCAACACTTTGTTAGAGTAACCCCTTTCCCTGAATCTTTTCATGAGTTCTTCAGCCTGAAGTTGATATTCTGAATCATCATTACAGTTTCTTATAATTCTTAATAATTGTCCATAAGGGATTGAATTTTTAAGTTTAGCTGGATGAGGACTATCGTTCCTCAGAAGAGAATTGGTGGATGTATTTTTCCTAAAGCCTTCAGTGCTTATTTCTCCTGTCAAGTTATTGCCACTTAAAGATATATCAAGAAAATCAATTTCTATTTCATGCATTTTAGAAGTAAATCTGAGGTTAAGTGTGTTATTGTTCAGTCAGGTAATAAATTCTTGAGCTTCTCTTGTGCCTCCCTGCCAGATACACAGGCAATCATCTATGTAATGTCCCCATTTAATTATGTTGTCAAAAATGGCTAATATTTTGTTGGACAAATATTCCTGTTCCCATAACCCCAGACATAAATTTGCATATGAGGGTACCAGAGGCACCCATTGCAGTTCCACATATTTGGATGTAAAAATCATTATTGAACTCAAAATAACTATGATGTAATACAAAATCCAAAGCTTTTACCAGGAATGCTACTGGGGCACCTGTATTTGCTCTGTCTCTCTCTAAAAGTACTTGAGATCTAATGCCATCAGAATGGCATATGGAAGTGTATAAGGCTTCAACATCTATACATGTCCACATATATTCAGGTTGCCATTTGAATCATCTAAATTTCTGGATTACATCATTTGTATTTCTGATATATGAAGGCAATGACATCATACTGTAGTGAAGAAACAAATCAACAAATTCAGACAGATGTTCTGTTAAAGAGCCTGCCACAGAAACTATGGGTCTCCCTGGTGGTTTTAACATGTCTTTGTGAACCTTTGGTAGGCAGTACAGTGTAGGGACAACAGGAACTCTCAACATAAATATTTGAATTCACTGTTGTCAATCTCCCACACTGCACAGCCTGATCTAAAATTACACATAATTCCCTTCTAAATTGTGAAGTTGGATTACTTTTAAGTTTCTTATAGCTATTTATATCAAATAACAACTTTTCAACTATGCACTGATAATCACTACAATTCATTAAAACAATGTTTCCACCCTTGTCCGCTTTTTAATCATCAAATTTGTTTCAGCAGAGAGCTGTTTTATTGCTGCCCTTTCACCATATGTCAAATTGTTAAAATCATATTTGCTTTTTGTTTTAGCTAACAATTGTCTTACTTTAAATAAGACCGTATTTTTGAATACATTTATATTAGCATTAATGGTGAAAGGTAAAAACTCTGAATTGCTTTTAAACAGCAATTTTCTTGTGATGCCAAAATCTTCAGGTTCCATTCTTACCGTCTCTAAATCAGAATTCTCTTCAACATTCATTAAATGTATAAATTCATCTAAGTTTGCCTCAACTATATCACCTGGAACCCCTTCAGTCATAATCTCCGGTGTACACACATCACCTCCTGTATGTACCTCTGCCAGCAGCAAGTCCAAGTCCTCCTCATGCTGTATATCATACAGCCTTGTACATTCTGAAAAACCCATATTTTCTATCTCACTTGTTGGGTTTTGTTCAGCAAAAAACAGCTTCATTCTAATTTTTCTAAATAGCTTAAATAAATGTTCAAACATAAGAAAGTGGTCAATGGAGGTGAAGGTACAAGATTTAAACCTTGTTTCAATAATGAGTGCTGTGAGTCAGTTAAAACAAACTTACTCAAACTGATTATTTGTAACTCGGATTCTTCAAAACTCTTAGGGCATGAATCTTGTTTCCGAGATTTGCTTCCTCTCTGGTGCCTCTCCATGTTCTTCTTCTTCTATTGCTACTGTTGATACAGTCCCTCTGTCCAGAAAAGGTTGCACTGCAGTGTTGGCTGTTAAATCAATTGAAACGGACTTGTTTGCTTTTTTCCGTACCATTTGTTTACTCTGATTCCCAGCAGCTATATTCGCACTCCGATTCTGCCGATTATCTTTATTTTTATAAGCGTTTCTACTCCTTGATCTTCCTCTGCTCCTAAAATGGCTTTCTTTTTGAGGTAGAAATGGAGTACCTAATTCATAATCCCTTGCATCACGTAGCAATTTCATTTGTTTCCTCTCAACCACTTCTCTTTCATGTTTTAAGATTTTATTTTTCAAACCTCTGTTAAGATCTTTAAATTCTCTGTGTGTCTTAAATTTGGCTATTTATAACTTAGCTGTTTTAAGTTCATTCTCCAGTTCTAGATAATTCTCTATATCTTCTTCCACAAGAAGAGCTGTATAAGCTTCAGATGCTGTTTCTGAAATGTTCAGCCAAGCTTCTTTACGTTTGAAATTCTCTGTACCACAGGATGGTGTTTTAGTGATCCTTAACCCCGTGGTACTTGTTTCTTATCATTATATGTTTCTAGAGATATGATGTTGTATCCTACATTAATCTCCTTTATAAAAAGTCATTCTAATTTTAAAAAAGAGGCTTTTATGTTACCTTCTGTCTTGGACGCTCTGGCAGGAATTCCTTCAGTAGCTCCCCTCCAAATTACAGTGTAGCTTTTGCTTCCTGATGTGCAATGGCATAATATTTTCCAGACTGAAAATCTCAATCTCATTAACTGGCTCATAAACTCCTGGTCTTGCTTCAGACATATCAGAAGGAGCAAAGAAATCCCACAAAACGGAACACTTTAATTTTTTACTTGATCTTTACTTCTTACTCTGACTGCACTCAGACCAGGTAATTGCAGATTTCAATTTGCCAGCTTAATTCAATGAATTGCAAGAAGAGCTATTTAAGAGTCATATAACAGCTGTCACACTCGGTGGTATCTCAGGTCTGAATAAAACAACCCTCACTAAGGCACTAGGCCTCACTCATTCACTATCAGAAGCAGACGCCAAATTGACACAGAAAGAAAAAAGTTTCAAACTGCGCTTGAGAGGGAGAGGGGTCGCAACAGCAGGGACGGCAGCCCAAAATACTTAATCATCAAACCAAGTTGCACTCCAAAGTTTCAAGAAACCACAAAACTTCAATATTCAAACTTGAAAATAAGTTTTAATCCACCATGAGAGCCCCTAGCCCAGCAAAATGCCTTCCAGGGTGTATGTTAAATCCTGGTTTTCAACTGGTTTTATAATGAAAAGGTAGTGACATCATAATAGAAAAAGGCAATCACCTATTAACAATTAACTATATATAAAAGCCAAAAAGATTTTTGTGTGATTATTTGATATCACCACATATTTTGTGATTGTTCAACATCACAGCATAATTAAATATTCTTTAAACAACCATACAATGCCAGAGAATCTCAGGAGCATAAGCTAGCGCCTGTCTCTTAATAAATGCTATGTATGAAAAGCAGTTACAAAATAGAATAAAACATACACAAGCAATATACATTTCTCATAATCTTGCAAGAATCAATATTTTAAAGGGTCTCCTTAAAGGGACACATTATAACCATAAATACTATATCGACATTAAAGAGATTTACTGCATTGTATATTACATTCTAGATTTACTGCTGTAACTCACAACTTATTTGCTTAGAAACAGAAGAGCTTGGATAGAAATCAAAAAAAGCGGCAGGTCATGTGAACTAGAAATAATTTTCAATCAGGGCCATCGATTCCAGAAAAGAAGAAATTTCTGAATACCTGAAGATACAATAAAAAAGAAGAAAAAATGAAAACATTTGAAAACATTTCATTCAGTTATTTTCCACGTTATCAACAACTTATTTAAAACAAAGTCATTTTATGTTCTATCTTAATCACTCTAGAGTCATTTAAGGGACACAAAAATATTTATATATATATATATATATATATATATATATATATGTGCATTACTTGCTTACAAAATTCCTAATGTTTCTAAAAAAATCTATAGATCTTCTAAAATTACAGAAACATAATTTATTTTCATTACCTCCTATATTTCAAGAAATGTTTGAGGTCCCTCTCTCATTGAGGCCTAAGGACCTTACAGTTTCTTCCTTAAAAATCCAGGCACTTTCTCTATGAAGTAGTAAATTTTATCTATCCCCCCTTCTAGGGGGACATTCCACATGTTCAGTCCCCATAAACTTGAAGTTATTTGTATTAGAGTTGTGGATCTGAAGAAAATGTCTCCCTACTACTGTATCTGTCTTGTTAATAATAGAACGAACATGATCCTGCATGCATTCTTTTAATGGCCTTGTAGTTTTACCTATATAATATAGGTTACAACTACACCATAAAATGTAAACTAAAAATGTAGTAGTACAGGTAATAAAATCTTTTATGGTTATTTGAAACCCATTCTGTAATGTTAGTTCTTTACCAGTATTCATATACTGACACACATTGCATCTTTTACATCTATGGTTGCCAAGAAAGCATTTGAAGTGGTCTGCAGCTGCTCTTCATGCTAAGCTACTATATGAATCTTCACTGTCCCCTCTGCTTGTCATCCTATCCTTGTCTCCCCAGCAACCACCCAGCCTATCGTCTCACCCATTTACCCCACCCACCCCTTTATTTCTACCCCAACTCCCTTTACCCATTCTGCCTCAAAGCACTTCTTCCCTTCCTCCACCTCCCTGTCTCCCTATACTCTCCTCCCCTACCCCAATCACCTCCCTCCCCTAGACATAGAAACATAGACTTTGATGGCAGATAAGGACCACTTGGCCCACCCAGTCTGCCCATTTCCCTACCTACTGGATAAGTTGCAGATTCTAGTTAACCAACAGCCTATTTCCTGCAACCCCCACTATAATTGCCTTATGTCTGTCCCATGCATGTTTGAATTCCTCCACTGTTTTAGACCCCACAACCTCTCCAGGAAGGCGGTTCCAGGTGCCGACCACTCTCCATGAAAAGAATTTCTCACATTACCCCTGAGCCATCCTCCTCTAACTTTAAATTGTGCCCCTTGTTCTTACACATCTCTTTTTCTGAAAGATGCTACCCTCCTGGACTTTGTTGATTCCCTTGAGGTACTTAAAAGTTTCTATCATGTCCCCGGTCCCTCCTTTCATCAAGGGTATACATGTTAAGCTCTCTCAGTCTCTCTTCATATGGTTTCTGATGTAGACCCTGCACCATTTTAGTTGCCCTCCTCTGGACTGCTTCCATCCTGTCTATGTCCTTGCGTAGATGAGGTCTCCAAACTGCCGCAGTACTCCAGATGGGGTCTCACCAACTGTCTGTATAGAGGATAACCACTTCCTTTTCTACTTGTGATGCCCCTCCTATGCATCCCAGTATCCCCTGGCTTTCCTACTGACTTCTCACATTGCATACCCAATTTTAGGTCATCTGATATGACTACACCCAGATCCCTTTCCATTACTGTGTTGTTAGTACCTCCCCTGCTATTGTGTACTCTTCTCCTGGATTTTATTTCCCAGGTTCATTACTTTGCACTTCTTTGCATTGAATCTAAGTTGCCATATGTCTGACCATTCCTCCAACCTTGCCAAGTCCCTTCTCATCCTTTCTACCCCCTTGTGTATCAACTCTGTTACAGATCTTTGTGTCATCCGCAAAGAGGCATACCTTTCCTTCCAGACCCTCTGCAATGTCACCTATAAAGATGTTAAAGAGGACTGGACCCAGTACTGAGCCCTGAGGTACTCCACTAGTAACCCCCCTTTCTTCAGAATGTGTTCCATTCACTATTACCTTCTGTGTCCTGTTCTGCAGCCAGTTTTCTACCCAGGCTACTACCCTGGGACCCACTCCCAGGCTGGCTAACTTGATTATTAATCTTTTGTGCGAGACTGTGTCAAATGCCTTGCTAAAGTCTAGGTATGCCATACCTACAGCCCGTCCCTGGTCTATTACTTTGGTCACCCAGTCAAAGAAATTGATTAGATTTGTCTGACATGACCTTCCTGCTGTGAATCCATGCTGCTTTGGGTCTAGTGCCCCGCTGGCCTCTAGGTACTCAACAATTCTTTCTTTCAGAAGTGATTCCATCATTTTCCCACCACTGAGGTCAAACTAACAGGTCTGTAGTTTCCTGCTTCTGCCTTGCTCCCACTTTTGTGAAGGGAAATCACATCTGCCTCCTCCAGTCCTCAGGTACCACCCCATCTTCCCATGATTTGTTAAAAGTGTGGTTAGTGGTGTCACTAGGTCCTCCCTTAGCTCTTTTAGGATTCTAGGGTGAACTCATCAGGCCCCATTGCTTTGTCCACCTTGAGTTTTAGAAGTTCTTTCAGTACTCTTTCTTCGTTAAATGGACTGGTATCAACCCCACTATCCAGAGTGCTTCTACTGTTTGGTTTAGGTAACTCCTCCTCTTCTTCTTTTGTGAATACTGAGCAAAAGTATTCATTCATTATCTCTGCCTTTTCACTGTCTCCTCTGCCCACCTCCCTCTCCTTTATTAATCTTCCTATCCCTCCCTTAACCTTTCTATGTTCCCTAATGTACCTATAAAAGGTTTTATCCCTTCTAACTGAGTTGGCTATCCTTTCCTCGGTTTGGGCCTTTGCTTTCTGACTGCCTTCCCACTTCTTTCTGCTTTAATTGATACAGTTCCCTGTCGTGCTCTGTCTGTGATTCCTTATACTTTTTGAATGCAGCCTTTTTCTCCTTAACCTTCCCTGACACTTCTTTTGAGAGCCATAGTGGTTTTTTATTCTGCGTTGTTTTCTTTATTTGTTTCACACAAAGGCTTGTTGCCTCCATGATGGCAGTTTTGATTTTTCTCCATTGTTCTACCACCCCTCCTTTCTGGCCATTTGCTAATGCATTCCTCAGGTATTCACCCATTTTGCCAAAGTCAGCCCTTCTAAAGTCCAGTATCCTTGTATTCGTATGGCTTGTCTCCATGGTTGTGTTTATTGTGAAGCACACTGTGCAGTGGTCACTTGTTCCCAGGTGTCTACTGACTTCTAAGTTTGTGATCCCTCCATTTGAGAGTACTAGGTCTAATATTGCTCCCTCCCGAGTGGGTTCCACCACTAGCTGTCTAAGGCATGCTCCCTGTAGGGCATCGAGAATGACCCTGCTCTTGGATGTGGCTGCAGTCCATGTTGCCCAGTTAACATCTGGCATATTCAGATCCCCCATCAACAGTATCTCCCCTTTTTCAGCCATTTTGAGAATGCCCTCTATCATTTTCTTGTCCATTTCCTCCTCTTGAGATGGGGGTCTGTAGACCTCCTTCCCTGTACCCCATCTCTGTGCACAATATTCCTGTCCTGCTGAACCTCCCTCCCTCCTCTTCCCCTCCTCCCTGTCTCCCTACCCCTACCCCAGTCACCACCTCCCTAGACCCCCTCTCGGACCCCATCTCAGTGCACAATATTCCTGTCCCTCTGAACCTACCACCCTCCTCTGATGTCAACCTACAGCCCCATGTTTTCACTTTTTCTTTTTCCTTTCCTTCTGCCCTAGTAAAGACTTATCTCACTCTGTGTGTATCGCCTATGTGCACATTGGCAGTTAGTGTTTTTGTATGTAATGCATCAGTTATTTGCAACAATCCAAGTTGTACCTTATCATTGCCATTGCTGTTTACCCATGCTATCCAAATCTGTTTTGTATAAGATCATGTATGTCATTGTATTGTTTGAAATCTCCAGGACCTCCTTGTGAATGAGCTTGCTCAATGGAGTAATTCCTGTAATAATAAACTTTAACTTGAACTTGCTGAGAAATCTTCAACCCCTTGGGGCTTCATAGGATCTGGTAGCCACCATGTCCCACAAAATTGGCCTCTCTTTACCATACTAGGGTGAACAATTAAAAACTGAGAGTCTTTCCCTCTGACAAGTGGACTGGCAAAGCACCACTTGCCTGCAGTTCTCTCTCACTTCAACTCCAGCTCCAACTGACTCACAGTTTTCAAATAGCAGAGCACTGTGGCTCATGCTGCTGCAAGAGTTCTAAGTTCCATCACATCATCTCCTGCCTCAGCAGAGCTAAGAACGTAATGATGTAGTTTATCGTTGGGAGTTTTACACCCTCTGAGCAGCCCAGGCTCCCTGCCTTTTCTAAAACTGATGGGATCCTAGTAACCCCAGGGACTGGCTGGTTACAAAAGGATTTGATGATTGTGATGCCAGAGATTTTTCTAGGGTAACAAATTTGTTTTGGATAGTCAGAGACTAACAGAATTTCACCTTTATTTTCTCCAATTGTTTAACCAGGAGTGGCACACTAAGCTGAAAGCTTGTTTACAGGTGCATCCTGGGAGCACAGGGCAGTTAAGTGACTTGCTCAGGGTCACACAGTATGCAAGTGGGGCTGGGATTCAAACCCAGGTCTCCAGATTCGCAGCTCAGAGCTTTAAACCACTGCGCCATACTGCCTCCATCTAAGTCCTCCACTTTTATGTTATTTTTATTTATTTAAAGTCTGGTAACCGGAGACGACACTAAACCGAAGCTCATTCCAGGTGCAACCCAGGGAAGGCGGCAGGGGACAAAGGAGGAAGTACAAAGATAGGCTGGTTACAGAGACCTGAGATACAATACAATTCCAGTAAACAAGTACACATGCAGTACAATGGATGAGGGTGAACAAAACTGAGGAATGCATAGAGGAAGAGAAACCCTGAAGCCACCTATAGGCTGTGAGGGAGTTGCAGGCAGTCACAAGGGAAGAAAGAGACTTGGGCATCATCATCACCGATGACCTGAAATCATCCAAGCAGAACAGTAAAGCAGTAAATATGGCTAGGGGATGTTGGGGTGTATTAGTAGGGGTATCACAAGTCAGAAGAGGGAGGTAATAAGCCCTCTTTACAAGACACTGGTTAGGCCCCATTTGGAGTACTGCGTGCAGTACTGGAGGCCACACCTTCACAAGGACATTAACCAAATTGAGGCAGTCCAAAGAAAGGCAACCAAAATGGTGCAGGGACTGCATCAGAAAACATATGAGGACAGATTAACGGAGCTCAATATGTATACCCTAGAGCAAAGGAGGAAGAGAGGTGATAGCTCACAGTGTTCACAGTGTCAGTGGCTCAGAAGGTTGCACACTCACCTCTGAGGCTGGGAGATCACAGGGCTGTGGGTTCAGTTCCCACATGGTTCACAGTGTCAGTGGCTCAGTAGGTTGCACACTCGCCTCTGAGGCGGGGAGATCAGAGGGTTGTGGGTTCAGTTCTCACATCTGGCACTTGGGTTAATATCCCAGTACTGACACTGTAGTGCAGCATGAGAAGGGTGCACTTCTGAGGTGCCATCTTTGGATGAGACATTAAACTGAGGTCCCATCTGCCTGGATTCGTGGTAGTTCAGGTGGATGTTAAAGATCCCATGGCAATTATCGAAAGAGTAGGGAAATTTCCCCGGTGTCCTGGCCAAATTTCCCTCATTCACTAAAAATACCACCAACAGTTTCATCTGGTTCAAGGTCAGTTGGCATTCATCTGTATCCCCTTCCCCTGGGTCATGCCTGAAAAGAGGCAGGATTTGTCTAGTGCACTTACCCAGTCAACAAAAATAAATAAATAAACTAAACTAAATATGATCGAAACACTCAAACACCTTAAGGGCATTAACAAGGTGAAAGAGTCTAACATGTTTCAATATAAGAAAAATAGCAGGGCAAGAGGACACAGCCTAAGATTAGAGGGAGGCAGATCAAGGGGTAATGTGAGGAAGTTCTTTTTCACAGAAAGGGTGGTGGCTGCATGGAACGGCCTACCTCAGGAAGTGGTGGATATGGATATGAATACAGTGCAGGGCTTCAAACAGGCATGGGATAGGCATAAGGGAGCAATACAGATGAGTATGAATAAATAGGCCATTGACAGAGCAAAGGCCGATGGCACATTTATAAGGTAGAAAAAGAAATGGGCAGACTGGATGGGCCTTGCAGTCCTTATCTGCTGTCAGCTTCTATGTTTTTGTGTTCTATGTTTCTATAGCAAACCTGGGAGGTGTAATGCAGTATATTTAATAAGCACTTTGTTTGGCCTTTGGTAATACGAGCTAGCAGGATTTCAGCGACTTAAGAGATAGTAGTGGACTTAGCATGGCTGGTAGCAAGAACAGGAGGGAGGTTGAGATTGGGAAAGAGTACGTTTAAAGAGGTTTAGGAAGGGAAGCAGGGGGAATGATGATGGCAGGAGTTGCAGTAGTGAGGGCAGCGTTATGTGAAAGCAAATGGATTCAGGTGATTTACAATCAGAAAATCTTGATGAGGCTTCCAGAAGTATGCAGACACCTGTGCTCTCAATACTTGGACTGTCTAAATCAAAAACAGAATATCTTAAATCCTTGTTGGCAACAGTTTGCAACCCCTTTAGCAGAATATTAAAAGTTCTCTTAGGTAGAATGGGGGGTACATAAATGTGATAGTCTATCAGGAAGGATGGGTAAATGTAGGCTTTAACATGTGCAGTCTTACTCAAAACTCCTCTCTGGATTCAATAGAATTAATATCATAAATCTGTCATCTTATTGGTTAATGCAATAAAAAAGTAGAAAATGATGCCAGAAAAGAAAAGACCTTGGTCTATTTAGTCTGCCCGCACTTCTAACCTGCAATAATTCCACAGCAAAAGTTGGACACCCCATGGTAGTTAGTAACTCAAGGGCTCCTCAATGATAAGGGCAAAGCAGACTTTTCTGAATCATGGCAAGCCTCCCAAACAGAAAACAAATTGGCCTCTTTACAGTAAGTGCTGAGGCCTGAATGTGCACAGGTACATCTTTACATCTTTGTATGATAGGTCTTGAACGAGGAAGGAGTGATATAACCTGTTTGTAATCATAAAATCAAATTACTCCTCTAAAATATAACTGGTATTACTGTGGTACTAAAACAACAACTAGAGAGTGGGGGAATTATTGAAAGGCTTTGATGTGCTTGCCCTACAGGAGGCATGGTCCTATGATGGTCAATATATATGTCTGTTAATGGTTATCTAATATTTAATGTCTCGGGGAAAAGGCTGAAGATATTCTGAGGGGTTAGAAACATAGAATTTGATGGCAGATAATGGCCGCTTGGTCCACCTAGTCTGCTCATTATTTATATATGTAAATGTGAATGCTTGTATTGAGAAGGTATTACTGTTAGTCAGCATAGATTTTTATGTCAATTCATTTTATTATAGATGACAAGAAATATACTGTACCCTGATGATTGTATATATTGTGATGGGCATGGCCACCCATTACAGTCTACCCACAAAAATAAAATAAGAAAATAGAGGGACTTACCTGCCGCAGGGTGCCAAAGTAGGAGTCTGAAGGGGAGATGCCAGTGCACCCGTGAAAACAAAGATAAAAAAAGGGTCACAAAGGATCTGCAGCCCTTAAGGGGGTCCAGCAGGGCAGAAGGGACAGGATGGAAATAAAAGTAATCCTTACCTGAGAGGTAGGGAGCCTTCGTCCTGTCAGACCTGTCAATAAAAGAGAAAAAAAGGTTAGAAAGTTGAAAGGAACAGGAAAAAGGAAGAAATAGAGGAAAGAGAGTGAGGAGTGGGGAAGGGAGGACTCATCAAAAGCCCCTGTGTTCTCTGTGGTGAGCGTGTAGCCAAAATTTTAAGTAGTAGCCCAGGTGGGCTAGTGTTTGCTAGTTGGAGGATCAGTAGTCCTGGTGTTGAATAATAATAGCCCAGGTGGTATTAGTGGTCTTTTGGGGCTGGAAATGCCCTTGGGAGGCCAATTTTAAATTATAGATATCCCTGGTAGTCTAGTGGGCTACCTCTCAGTGCAGGAGGCCAGCATTGTTTAAAATAAAAGTTAAAACCCTTCCCTAGGGTTTGGTGGGACTTCCTTGTGCCCTTTAAGCACTGTGGGCACTTGTTCGGTGGCAGGCAGCAGAGAAAGTAAGTTGGGCTGCAAGGACAGCCAGCGAGTAGCGACCACACTGTGGAGAGTGCCTGCAGGTATCCAGCACTCCCAGCCTGCATGGAGCACAGGCTGCAGTCTACTCCAGTCAGGTGGAGTCAGGGGACAGTAGTGGAGTCAGCAGGAGGTGGAGGAGGTAGAAGAGGAAGTGCCTCCCCTCCACCTTCCCAATCGCCACTCCGGATGCAGTAATTTAAATTAATTAAACCCTACGGGGCTTAAAGCAGGCAGGAGGAGGCTGAGAAAGCAGCAAGGCTGCTGCTATTTAGCAAGGCCACCCCACAGCATTAGAGAGAGCTCCAGGGGGGATTCCCAAGGAATGCACCAGGTGGCGGGGCCACCTCAAAAGGAACACCACACTGCGGCATGAATTGTGAAGCCTGGGGGGGTTAGAGAAGCGAGAGAGTGGCAGGGGCCACCTATAAGAAGCTGCACCATGGTTAGATAAAAGAGCCAGTAGGCTATTTTTATTTTAAATAAAATTTAATGCCTGCAGGGCACAGGCAGGAAAGGCAGAGAGCTCCCTGAGGAGAAAATTAAAGAGCCACACGGTGGCTTGGATGGGAGGCCTGAGGGACTGAATTGTAAACTGGGTGGGTGAGAACCAGACAACAGAGAGAGCAATTTTGGGTTATAAGAGCCCACATAAGCAGCAGCAGCAGCAGCAAAGCCCAGAGGGGCTAAATAAACAATAAATAAAAATAAATATATTCAAAATAAGTGTCTACATGGGGACAGAAGCAGCAGTCCTCCAGGTAGCATCAGGCAGGCCATGATGTCGTTGTCGTTGGGAGCATGCTGGCTGATGCAGACGTCACTAGGATGTCCTGACGTCAGCGTCGGAGGCAGGATCAGCCAGGTTTCATGAAAGTGAGTGGGGGGTGCAGTTTGGCGATTTCTGATGGGAAAACCACAATCTAATTTAAATCTGTGTAATGCAGGGTAGCTGTGGAATTGCCAGCCCTATCTGCCCACTTCATATTTTACTTTGCTACTCAGAAAGGTGGGAGGTGAATGCTGGGAGGAGAGCTCAAGACGCCCCACCTCCAGGGAGCTCGAGCTGTCTCCTGACTGGCTGCTAGAAGCCTTGGCAGCAAAACACCAATTGGGTGTCAAGCAGGTAGGGCAAAAATGCTGGGAGGAGTAGTTTGAGAGGGTTTTCTCTCCTCCTGAAGAAGCTGTCAGGAATGCTGTGGGAGGGCTCAGCCACAGGCAGCTCCTCTGAAGAGAAAAAAAGAAGAAAACACAGGGAAAGTTCAAAGTGACAGGGTAGACAGTTAGGAGGCTACCACTGCTTAGATAGAAACCAGTTTTAGTCAGGAAAAGTAAGTTAGTTTAAGTGGTTACAGAAGTGTTGGACCTTGCCAAATAAACCAAATGAGTGAGAGGAAATTCCAGTAATTTTTCCAGCAAATTAAGACAACTGCAGAGAGTTTATTATTTTATAGTTTAAAGTTTTTGACCAGGACTGAAGAGGATCAAGAGTGCAGCAGGACTTCAGGAAGACAGCGCCTCATCCTTCCCTGGCCAGAGCAGCATCACAGCAAGGAACTGCATTGCTCTCCTGAATTTCACCTTTTGGGGTTTGAGGTACTATGTACCGTGGCAAAAAATAGACTGAAATGTGTCCAGGACTTTCGCTATTCATCTCGGGGGTGGGGGTGAAAACTGTGTGGTACTAAAGTTCTAGATGATTTGTCAGGGAAAGAAATTGATGTTCTTTGAACAGATGTGATCACTGTTGAGGCTACGCAGCCATGTTCCTAGCCATTTACCTTGTCGTTGAGCGAGCCATTGATGAAATAAGAAAAAGAGGTTACAGTACATTATCCGATCTCCGTTCATCCGAACTCCCTATCTAACGGACGGTCGGATTGTCCCCCACACACTGAATTTTTGCAGACCTCCAAAGAACTGTGTTTTTTTGTTGTTATTCCCTGGCCAATCTAGGACCCAATCTCCCGTGTAACAGCAAATCCAGCAGTTTGATGTCTGGTGGAGTCAAGCCCACTTGTATCGCCAACAGCCAACCCCACGGAGATAAATTTCAGAGCCCACACTCAGGCTCTGCATCAGTAGATGGGCTAGATTGCACCAACAGCTCGAACGATCGCACACTTGGACAGTCCAACCGCAGAGGGGTCCTCCAAAGGACAGACTTCATTCCACAATGCAGCTTCCGACAAGCAACTCTCCCTCTCCTCAGCTTTCCAGGACTTCAGCAATGAAACAATAATAGTTAGATGGGCAAGTTTAAATGTACTGTATATCCGATTGAATCAGGGTGGTAACAGGCTGTTTAAATTACCATAGCATATACTGCAAAGCTGTTCAGGAGGATCCCATTAATGCTCAGAAAACCAGGCTACCTCTAGAGTGTTTTACAGTTTGATTACCACCTCGTTTCTTGTTTATCTGACCTCCGATTATCTGACCATTTTGATGTCTCTGAGGGCGGTCGGATAAACGAGAGTGTACTGTATTTACAGTTGATGAATAAACTGATCTAATTTTGAAAGACAATTCTGCCTTGTAGTATTTCCACAGCACTGTTATTATTGTTGTATAGTTTTTCTAGCCCCACTATCTGCCAACCTTGTGACTAACCTTCCTTGCAACTTGCTGGACTCCATCACCCAGGTAGGTGAAAGCAGGTATGGGCAGGTGTTATAATATCCTACTTCAATCTGCTAAGAATTTATCTTGGATAAAGGAAATCTTGCAACACAATAATCTAAGAAATTGTGTATTTTTTTTTTACATTGTAAATGTGTTAATCAATGGTTAACACAGTGTGTGTCACATTGACTCACAGATGTGTCATATTAATGAAACTGATTGCTTTAATCCCAGCATGCATTGCACTTAACTAACCAAGGTGTGTAGTTGGAGCAGTACAGTGTTGGGGCCATACATGTACCCATTATGAATCACCATGATTTCAGCCAGTGTATGCAGAACCACTGTATCCCTAGTGTTCTGTCATTCATGTACTTGAGGGAGCACTCCACTGCAGTGTCTGGGGAGAGGCTGGCTTAATAAAATATAAAAAGATAATTCTTATCATAAAGCACTTGAGTTAAACTGGAGTGAAGATACAAAGCATCAAAGCAATGTCTTTTAGTGCATGAGTCTCTTCTTGTGAGGTTTGGGCAGACAGAACTGCACAGCTGCACAGTCCTCCTCCTTAAAGAACCCCTGACTCCCCATTAAGACAACTTTGAAAAAATGTAATATGTAGGCACCATTCAGCTTATATTTCATATTTTTTTCTGTAAGTCCCACCCATATGTCTTTATTATAATGACATTTGCATGAAAACAAGATGCTGGTCTCATCTGCTCTAGCTGCTTTTCTACACCTGACATCACAAATGTGTTTATAACATCTCAATCTGTTCCTGCAGTAATGATTGCAATGTCATAAAAAGGGGATTATGATGCAGGTGTAGATAAGATGCCAGAGTAGATGACGTCTTGTGGACGGTGATCATGTTTTCATGCACACATCCTCCATGATAGAAACAAAGAGGGACATAACAGCAGAGAATGTATGAGATATGAACTGAATTGTGTCAATATTGCATTTTACTAAGTTTTACCAACAGTGGCAGGGCTCTTTAAACCTTTGCTAGTCTCTTACCGTAAAGTATCCCCCAGACACCCTATTAAGAACCATTTATGTTGTCCACAAATGGGAAAGGCTTCTTTTATATAGCCATGAGGGCTTCAAATGCGGCAGTCTCTGTGTATGCCACATTGCTTATATGTTTTAAACTTGTAGAATTTCCCAACTGCTGTCCAAGGAGCGCACTTAACTAATTGGGTCCAGTAGCTGCCATATGGCATTGGAACCATCCATTGCAGAACCTGACCCAAAGAGGCCACCCAAACTCAATGAGAGCAACTCACTGTTATAATAAAAAAGCTTAAAAACACTAGAATTACAATAAATATTTTTAACTGTATTGTTTTCTGGTTTTTTTTTTAGCTTCCACTGGTGTTGGTCTTGTAAATATTGTTGATAATGCAGACCTTACTTAACTTAGTCTTTCAAAATGTAGCTAACTGTCCCCTGCTAACCACACAATTGCTGATTGTAACATCACTGTCTGTTGACATGGTGAGGACTATAATGTCATAAACAAAGGCACTGTGAGGTTAACAGGGGAGGCACAAGTTTTCAAACGTCTTCTATACAGGCTTTATAGATGGACTATCAAAATGGATTGTACATGTTGGGAAGTGACATTGACAATGAACAAAAATGTATTCTCTAGTAAACTGTAACAGCTGAAACATCTAATTTATGAAGGCACATTTTGAAGTGCAGAGTTGTTCTTTAAATTACTGCAATCATCAGTATTCAGTTGAGGTCAGATTATCTGTAATTTTGCATAAAAGAAAAAAATAAAACTTTACTACAAGCCTGTGTGTGAATTACTAACATATTTACATTCTCATAGATTTGTGAGCTACTTGGGAACAGATTTACCTTAGACCATGCAGCTTGGCCCCACAAAGGTATTTCTGCAGCATGTGGATGACCCTGTTATCTTTAACTGTGTGCTATATAGGCTTCTCTACATCTCCCCATCCCCCCTATTCATTCTATCTGTCCTTGTAGTACAGATTATTTGTTTTTTACTTGATTGGTTGGACCAGGCATGAGTACAATGTTTTTGTTTTTTTTAAGTAACTGCTCAAATGTTAACAGTCATGGCATTCCCGCACTCTGGTCCCCTCCCACTTCATTACATCCTTCTTTGGTTGGTGGTTACTTTCTGTTCAGTGGGAGTGCAAGCCTGTTTTTACAGGTGCATTTGTGTGCACAGTATAGTGTCGTTATATGTCCTTTCTAAGTGGAATAACTCTCTGTGGCTTTGGAAGGAATAAAAAACCAGCAACCATTGTTCCAGGCAGCTCAGGGTGGGTAAGACAACCTCTGGTTAGAGCCACTATGCTAATTGTTTCATTTTCAATTATGTAGATATTTGGTCTGTATGGGACTATAGTGTAATGCTGACAGTGCAATACTTTTGGTGATTTACCGTTGTAGAATAAAGAGCAGTAATGTAAAAGTGACACACTGCCATTTACTTGTATAAGTAAAAACAACAGAAGGGTTTGTTTTGAAAGCTCATAGTCTGTATGCTTAAGATTAAATAATTAGTGCAACTGCTATAACAGCTCATTGTGTTTTCCACATTTTAAAAAGTAGTGGTTGTTAAAATTTAGTTTGTCAGCTTACACACTACTCCATTACAATTAATCCCATTTTACTAAATGTGTAAAAGGTAGATACAGTGCTCCCAGAGCCTAATAACCATTTCCCTGTAACAAGGCCTCATTTTTCCTGTATTTTTCCCATAGAGGCAGAATCAAATCCCTATATAAATCGTTGCAGATTTTTCCATTAGCCACTGGTTCTTTATTTATGACTTTGTTCTTTATTTAATATGTCAGCAGCCTTTTATCAGGAAAAGAGCTCTACATAGAAACATAGAAACATAGAAGTTGACGGCAGATAAGGACCGCAAGGCCCATCCAGTCTGCCCATTTCTTTTTCTACCTTATAAATGTGCCATCGGCCTTTGCTCTGTCAGTGACCTATCTATTCATAGTCATTTGTATTGCTCCCTTATGCCTATCCCATGCCTGTTTGAAGCCCTGCACTGTATTCATAGCCACCACTTGGTTCTGGGCCCTCCTGAGCCGATTTTGGATACTGAATGGATTTGGACTGGGACATGGCGTTTTAAGGTTAAATTACATTAGATAAATAATGAAATCCTACATGTTCCAAATAGCTTTTTTTTGGGAGTGTGTTTCTATTCAGGACAACCTAAAGCATGTTATTGGTGTGGTAGCCAAGACATTTAAGCAGTGCATGTGACAAAGTTAAATGTGCACTATGTGGGAATTTGATCATGATAGTGAGGTATGTAGAAATGTGTTTGATGTAATCTCTGTGAGAGTCTGGCCATGCATATCATCAATGTCCGTGGGCTGGCCAGAATAAACAGGGTGGTTTGAATAAAGAGGAATTGATATCCCAGGCTCAGGGTAGAGGCCAGTCTCATCGGGCCCCTCCTCAGAGCAGGGAGAATGCTTCTACTGCTGGTAGAGGTCAGGCGATGGTCCATGCAGACCCAGTTGCAGACCCAGTTGCAAACCACTGTGAAGTAGAAAATACTGGGGATCAATCGGTACTTTTGGCTCCACAACAGACTTCGTCCCCCCCCCCACACACAGCTCTGAGCCCTCTGTTTTACATCTTCCTGTAGAGACTCCTGTGGTGGGGCCCACTTCAGATGCTCTTTTCCAACCTCCTAGGAGAGTTACAAGGGCCAGTAGGCGCACGGTGGGGATGGGAGGGGTCTGCCCTCTCCAGAATTCCTTTTCAGCTTTATCTGACCTCGAGGGTGAGGTTGGTACTGAGTTGCTGAAATCTGATGAGGCTTCCAGCATGGAAATTGAGGATGATGGGGGTACAGAGTTGTTGGAGGGGAAAAAGAAAAAGGGTCGAAAGCGAAAAGATAAACCCTGATTTAATCATCTTTGTGTTTTATGGCCTGTTTGAACATTGTATCTCTTAATTGTTGTAGCATTAAGAGTTTCAGGAGACGCTTAATCTGCCTGCAGCAGTGTAGGGATTTCAATGTCGATGTCATCTTTTTACAGGAGACGCATTTATCTTCTCTGCTTGAGGTGACTCAAGTTAAAAAACTCTGGTGGGATGGCCCTTCTTTTTGGTCATTTGGGGAAGATGCTGCGGATGGGGTGGGCATTCTGTTTTCACACCCTTCAGTTCACGTCACACAGTTAGTTGATATTCAGCCTGGCCGAGTGTTACTTTTGGACTGTTTATTGCATGGCTTTAGTTTTAGATTGATTAACACCTATGCTCCTCAAACGAAGACATCTCGTATTGCTTTATTTAACCAACTCAAACCTTATTTATTCACCTCTAAACATGTGGTTTGGGGGGGATATGAATTGTAGTTTGGATTTTCGGATTAAAAATGATACTCAGCAAAAAACGTATTGTGATACTCATGCTCTTTCGCAGACGGTTGTGGTGGCTAAGCTGAAAGATGCTTTCAGGGGTCTACATACCTCTCCTGGCTTTACTTACAGAAGGGCTTCTTTTCAAACTAGAATTGACTATCTTTTTCTTTCTCAATATTTAGTCCCTTTGGTTAGTTCAGTTTTGCCTTGCGATTTTTCAGACCATAGGGTTTTACATAGTAAACTCAGTTTACATCAAATTCCTTCTTATTTTCCTGCTTTTGCTAGTAGATGGATGCTGAATTCTCTCTTATTGTCTGAGGCTGTTTTTTTGGCCCAGCTGAAGGATTTCATGATCCTTAGGAAATCAGTGGCTGTGTTTTTTCTGATTGGATTACATGGTGGACAGACACCAAGTTAGCACTAAAGGAATTTTTTTGTTGCTTATGGTAAACGGAAATGTTCTTCGGAATATTTACGATATTTAGATTTCAGGAATCAATATTATAAATTACAGTCACATTCCCGGTCTCGGGATTTGGAGGTTCAGTCTCAGCTGAAGTTTGCTAAGCAAAATATGCTGCAGTATCAATATCAGAGGGCTGCTTCGCTTCACGCTGGACTGAAATTTGGTACCCAAAAGCAACCCTTTCAGGACCCGTACATGCCAAGATTGAGAAGAGGCTTATGACAGGGCTTCGGGATTCTTTTGGTAGTTTGAAAACTTCCTTAGCAGAAATGCTGGTGGTTGCTGAAAGTCAGGTTTCCTCACAGTTTGGTGTGGAATTTATTCTGACTGCATCTTGTGAGGATGTTCTGCATTTTCCAGTCCCTGCTATTTCCCAAGCTGATGCTGATCTACTACAGGGGCCCATTACCTTACTGGAGGTGCATGCAGTTATTGGCTCACTCCGTACTGGGGTTTCACCAGGTGTAGATGGATTGACGAATGAATTTTATAAAGTTTTTCTGGAAGATATGTGTGTCATATTGACAGCTGTCTTTAATGAGATTCTTCATTTTGGTTTTGGTGATTCAAAGTTTAATTTGGCCATTCTAACATTTATTTTTAAAACCGGCGATGCTTCGGATTTCGGTAATTGGAGGCCTATTAGTCTCCTTAATACCGATTATAAGATTCTTTCTACCATATGTGTAAACGGCTTCAGGTGGTGGCACAAGGTGTGCTTCATCTGGCACAGACATGTTCTATCCCTCACCGTTCCATTCAACAGAATTTGAAACTATTGCGAGATGTGTGTGAATTCGGATCTCAAAAAAAGCTATCAGGTTTTATTTTGGCCCTGGATCAAGCAAAAGCTTTTGATTCTGTATCCCTTGATTTTCTTTTTCAAGTCTTAAGTAGATTTGGGTTCCCTAGGATTTTAATCCAGTTCCTTAGCACTTTATACACCCAGGCAGGCTCTTGCCCGCTTATTAATAATTATTTAGGATCAGAACTTCTGTTGAAGCGCGGGGTTCGGCAGGGTTGTCCTGTCAGCCCTTTATTGTATGCTTTTGTTTTGGACCCCCTTTTACGGAAGATTGAATATAACAGGTCTATTCAGGGTTTATCTCTTCACTTACTTTACCTGCCCAAAAATTTCTGCATATGCGGATGATATTTGTTTATGTGGAAGATGCCTCTTCTGGGTTAGAGGCACTACAAGTGGTTACCGTTTCTCAGCCTTAAATGGCACTAAACTAAATTATGGGAAATGTAAATGTTTGGCTATTGGAAATGCTCCAGGTCTTCGTGATGTTGGGGGTATTTTAGTCTCTGATTCCCTTACCATTTTGGGTCTCCTTTTTGGAAGAGGGGATTTAGCCTTTTCTAATTGGGAAAAGTGTCTTGTTGCAGGAGAACGGAAGGTACAACAATGGAAATCCTGAGGTTTCTCGAAAAAGAAGCCGGTATTGATTGTTAAGAAATTTTTATTACCCATTTTTTTACATGTATGTTGGTGTGGGGTAGTCGTTTGAACCTGATTAAACGTGCTTTTACTTATTTAAAGTTGAATCAAGGGGGGATTAGGGATGATAAACCCTATCGTGTTTTATCATTCCTTTTTCATGATTGCTTCTTTTCAGACGAAGGTCATGCCCCAGGATCATCCTTGGTCGGCGTGGACTCAGTTGTTGTTTTCTCCTTTTTTGTCCCATTGGGTGGGTGTGGGTGTTCCTAAAAAGAATATGGCAACTGCAGCACCTTCCTATGCTGACTCTGCAGTTAGAAAACTGCGGGAATGGAAATTGGGTAAAGCAGAATTACATGAGGTGCCAAGAAAGGACTTTTATTTGGAAATTATGAGGAATTTTTTCTATGTTCAAGTGGATTTCCCTTTTTGTACCCCTACTAATCTCTCACAGGCCCTTCATCTATTAATGGACCATACGGTACCTCCTAATATGTGGGATGTACAATGGCTTTGTTGTTATGGGAAGCTGGGCGTCTGGGGTAACTTAAAACATAAACCAATTACAGACAGAGTGTGCCTAAGATCAGGTTGTGTTGAACAGATTGAAACATTGGAACATTTCCTTTTACTCTGTCCCTATGTTACCTCCTTTTGGTCGGACTTGGCCATTCAGTGGGGCTGGAGTGTGTTAAGACACATTACATACCAGAGCTTGATTTTGGGGGATTATTCTAGTTTTCTAAGGAGGTATCATCCAAGTACATTGAATGTGATTTTTGCATGTATTAAATATCATTTATGGCAAGCCAGATGTCAGTTCTCCTTGAACACACCCTTCTTCCAAATAGTGTTATTATTCATCATATAGAATTGGCGTTAGGAAAGCAAAAGAGTTTTGAACAGCGAACCCTGGATAATCAAGTTTTCCTTAGTTTCTGGAAAAATATTATTTGGCTTTTATGACTGCTGTAAAATATTTTCTTTCTGTCTGACTATATAGCAGTTCCTCAGGAGTTATGACTTCTGTTCAGGAATTATGTTGTTCCTATTTTTTTCCTACTGTTTTTTTTTTCTGTTGTTTTCTTTATTGATGTATGGTTTGTTTTCAAATAAAAATTCCACTCTTTTCGATGAGTGCCATGGGATCTTTAACATCCACCTGAACTACCACCAATCCAGGCAGATGGGACCTCGGTTTAACGTCTCATCTGAAAGACGGCACCTCAGAAATGCAGCACCCCTCTCATGCTGCATTACAGTGTCAGTACTGGGATATTAACCCAAGTGCCAGATGTGGGAACTGAACCCACAGCCCTCTGATCTCTTGGCCTCAGAGGCGCGTGTGCTATCTACTGAGCCACTGACACTGCATATAATTGTGCTGAGTGTGCAACGCACCTCAGACGAGAGGAGGATGGGTCAGAGGAGCACCTCGCTTACTGCTGCAGCTACCAAAAGAAGAAGTTGCTAAAAAAGCAAAAAAAAAAGCAAAAAAAAAAAAACCGCAAAACTGTATATATATATTATATTGGCTCGGTCGTGCCACTATAGTTAGGGTTCACAAGTCACTTCTATATTAAACTCAAAATTTTGTGCATTAATAACTTTGGACCCATTCAACAGATTTGTCTGAAATTAGAATGCATGGTAAGGCATGGTAGATCTCTTGATTTGCCAAATTTAGTTTCGGTTGGGCTTATGGTCTTTGTGAAGCAAAACGCTGAAAAATGCAAAATTATCCATTTTTGGAGCTGCTTTTGGGATTTTGATGTGGCCTGAGCTAGCGTGTGTGGCATGCCACTCTACAAGATGGCTGATTTGAAAGAGCTTTGATGGACGAACATGCCGCTTTTTGTTTGGTGAAAAAATAGTAAGGCATTCAAAAGTTATGCCAGTTTTAAGTTCCCATTATAAGTCAATAGGAAAATTTATATGTATGTTTTGCGAACAAAGAATGGGGTTCTGGCTATCTGGTCCCGCTTGGCGATCAAAGAATTTGCAGCCTCACGGTTCAAGAATCTTTGTCCCCGAGATTTAAAAAAATATTTGACCGCGAGGTTCACCATCTTGTTTTCGGTTTTCCAATCGGAAAAACACAATATCTCAGCTCAGGGTACACTCCTGAAGTAAAACTTGGATGGGTTTTACTAAGGGGGCTCCGATCTATTGAGCCATGTCTTTGGTTTCATCCAAATTGGTCAAAAATAGAGTTATAAGCTTTTAAAATCTTTGATCGTGGCTCGCTAATGATCTTTGATCACGAGCCTGGAAATTCTTTGATCATGAGATTCTTTGATCGCGATCCTGCATCGCGAACTAAATACACAAATATATCGGCTCAGGGGTGGGCTAGGGACACAAATTAGATTTTGACTCAGAAGGCTGCATTCTATCGAGGCATGCTGTTGGTTTTGTTCAAATCAGTCAGAAAATTGCGTTTCACCATTTTTTATTCTTTGGTCGTGAGCATGCAATTTCTTTGATCGCAAGCCTGCAAATTCTTTGATCGTGAGATTCTTGGATCGCGATCATGCATCGCGAAAGAGGACAAGATGGATGGATTAAAATTTTAATTTCTCAGCCCTGGGGTGTCCTAGGAAGACAAATGAGGGTGGGTTTTGCTCAGGGGGCTTCATTTTGACTAACCATGGCGGTGGTTTACCGCAATTCTTTGTATTTTTTAAATTACAGGACTTTTTATTCTTTGATCTTGAGATTGCAAATTCTTTGATCTCGAGCCTGCAAATTCTTTGATCGCGAGATTCTTTGATCACGATCATGCATCGTAAGGGAGGGACGAGATTGCCAGATTAAGAAATCTATTTTCTCAGCCCAGGGGTGCCCTAGGAAGTCAAATGAGGGTGGGTTTTGCTCAGAGGGCTTCGTTCTGTCGAACCATGGCAGTGGTTTACTGCAATTCTTTCATTTTTTTTATTTATAGCATTTTTATTCTTTGTTCATGAGCCTACACATTTTTTGATCGTGAGCCTGCAAATTCTTTGATCGTGAGATTCTTTGATCGCCATCTTTGATCGTGAGGGAGGGACAAGATGGCCAGATTTATTATAATGGAATATATACGGAAATGCTACCAGTCTTTAACATTGAATATCTCAGAAACATGTTGGTCTTTTTACTTGAAATTTGAAGGGTGCATGTTGTATGGATGTAAATTACAACGTTTACATTTCGGAAAAAATGTTTTTGTGGAGATATAGTGTGGCGCAGTTTACATTCTGCGGACAGCATTTTGCTTGTGGTGGTGGCTTGAAATTAATAGGATACCTAGCCTTAATGTCATGAATGTAGTTTTCAGTGTCAGTTGTGTAAAATGTCAACAGGTGTGGAACTGTGCTCCTCTGATCTAATGAAAATGTCAAACTTTGACATGTTAGGTCTTGGACACGGTTTGGTCTTTTCACTTTAAATTTGGAGAGTGCTGACAGCATGTACTGTAGATGTGAACTGCAGTGTTTACATGTTGGACGATATATTTTTTGTGGAGATATTGCGTGGCCCAGTTTATGTTTTGCAGACAGCGTTTTCTGTTGTTCTGCTATATTAACATTTGTTTGGTGGCTGCCCATGCTGTTGTCAATGTACTTTTTAGTCATTAGGTGTGTAATGTGGTCCAACACTTACATGTTGGTGGGAGCGCCCACCAACTTGTGCAACTTTCTACTTTTCTATTCTTAAAAAGTAAGGAAATTCTACATAAAACTTTGTTAATGCATCAGTTAGGGTTCTTCTACAGTGACAAAGTGAGGCAATTCAACATTAGGGTTCCCACCCCTTGAACCCCACCCCACCAGGCAGCCAGGGTGTCGTTGGAGTCCTCATCGGCCTAACTCTCATCCCATTCTTCTACACTGCACCACCTCAGCTTGTTTACACATGGGATGGGGTGAGAGTTAGGGCTGACGCCCCAACGCACACCCTGATGCTTGTTGGTGGGGAGGGTGGGGTAGGGTTCAAGGGTGGGAACACTAATGTTGAATTTCTCACTTTTGTCCCTGTAGAAGAACCCTAACTGATGCATTAATGAAGATTTTTGCATAGAATATATATATATATATATATATATATATATATATACACACACACACACACATTTTGGAAGGGGAGGAGAAAAGGAGAGAGAAAGGACTCGATTTACTGGTGCAAGTGGGGAGAAAAACTGATCATCGGGGGAGGGTGACGGGTTGGGACTGGAGAAAGGAGGAATCCAGAGGGACTAGGGAGATAGTACTAGCCTGGGTGCTGTTGGGGGGAGGCAAAAGGCAGGCAGTTTGACTGTGTACATGAGTAAGGGCAGGCTGGCAAAATCTTTGACTTGTGGCATGAAGATCCAGAGGAGAGAGGGAGACTACTGGAGGCCCAAGAGAAATTTTACAGTTGCAGAAAATAACAAATTAAAGTTTTTTCATTTCTTGGCCTCATACAGTGTACCTGTGTGTACATCGGCAAGGAGGGCAGGCTGGCAAAATCTTTAACTTGTGCCATTCCCAATCCAGATTCAGAGGAGAGACAGAGACTACTGGGGCCCCAGAGAAATGTTACAGTTACAGAAAATCCAAATGAAAGTATTTTTCTTTTCTTTTCTTGGCCTCTAGACAGTGTAGCTGTGTACATAAGCAAGGACAGGCTGGCAATATCTTTGACTTTGTGCCATTCCAGATCCAGAGGAGAGAGGTAGAGACTACTGAGGGCCCAAGAGAAATTTTACAGTTACAGAAAATCCCAAATGAAAGTTGTTTTCTTTTCTTGGCCTCAGTGCAGCTGGGTACATGAGCAAGGGCAGGTTGGCAAAATCTTGACTTGTGCCATTCCAGATCCAGAGGGAGAGGGAGAAACTACTGAGGAGCCCAAGAGAAATTTTACAGTTGCAGAAAATCCAAATAATCTTTTTCCTGGCTGCTTGTACAGGGAAAGGGACAGGTTGGCAAAATAAATCTTTGACATATGCCGTCCAGAGGGGGGGAGAGAAAGAGAGAGAGAGAGACAGAAGGGGGGCCCACGAGAAAAGTAACAGTCCCAGAAATCCCAAATAACATTTTTTTTCCTGGCTTCAGTGTGGCTGTGTGCACAGGGCAAGGGCAACAGGTGAGCAAAATAAATCTTTGACTTGTGCAGTCCAGAGGGAGAGAGGGAGACTGCAGGAGGGCCTACAAGAAATGTAACAGTCCCAGAAATCCAATAAATTTCTTCTCCCTGGCTTCAGTGTGGCTGTGTACATATAGGGCAGCAGGCTGGCAAAATAAATCTTTGACTTGTGCCATCCAGTCATGATCACTTGTTAACGTTTATTCATGATTTCATGAATTAAAAAAAATACCATTCAGACAAACAACACACAAGTTGATGCGCCTGTGCTGCTGGCTATGGGTGGCCAGGGGATAAAATCTGATTTTGTGATTTGTAGCAGGCTGTTTACAGTACAACACAAGTAAAGTACAACTACACACAAGTCATCATCATCATCACTCATTCCCATTATTCCTCCTTATTATCAATAGTTTTATAGTATGTCACGGTGACATTATGTATAAGCATTAACCAACCCCAGTGTGGACTGTGTGCGTTGGCTATGCACTAGATATGTCTGCATCTCCAATTGAAATTTGAGGGAAACTTAACAGTAACTGTACTGTAGGAGCCAGTCTGGTAATCTTGAAGTAAGTGGTGGAGGACTGCTGTGCCGTGTACAGTCACGAGTCATGACAGTAAATTTGTCCCTAGCCTGTGGGTGGGAGTCATCAGAAGGACATCATGTTAGTTAAAGTGATCTTAGTTGTTTTACAGGTTAGAATACTAATGATATAGGTATTTGCATCTGTCTCTCTTACTCTCTCTCCCATCTCTCTCTGTTTCACCCACCACACACGTCACGGATCCAAGCAGAAAATGCCACCACTACAGGCCAGCCATGAAGGGGCTAGAAGTGACTGAGTGCTTTTTTTATTTAGCAGTTTTACATTAATTTTTACACAAATAATCAATTAAATTATTTCCTTTGGGCCTTAGTGTCAAATGTAACTGACTTTGGCCACTTTTACGAATTTTTTCAAATATCTGTCAATAAATCAGAACTAATCAGAACAAATCAGAACTTCACCATGTTCCAGTTCTTATTTAATAAGGGTCAGAACTTCACTGAGTTATTCTAGCCCTAGTTTGAATCCCATCAACTCCCACTTGCATACTGTGTGACCCTGAGCAAGTCATTTACCTTCCTTGTGCTCCTAGATTGCACCTGGAAACAAGCTCCAACTTAGTGTGCCTTTCCTGGTTAAATAATTTCCCCCTTTCCTTTACTGTAAGCATGTATACTACTAATCTGTAATGTATTGCTCCCTTTACTGTAAGCCTGTATGCTAACGTATAATTAATTGTCCTATTTATTGTCTGCCACGGTTGGGTATGGCTGAAAATGGGTCTTTGACTCAGCCACCTCCTGGAAAGGTAAATAAAACAAATATTTAACAGCTGATCTCCATTGGAGTACTAACTGCTACAGTTTGGCACCAGGAAGTATTGTGAAGCCACCAAGAACTGGAATGACTTTCAATATTTGATCCCATGGAAGATTTTGACTTTTACTCCAAAACAGCAACTACTGTAACTCATAACTGCTTCTTTTGCAGAGTTAATATTTTGCTAAAAAATAAATAAAAAATATATTGATTGGATTGTATGGGCCACAAATCATTGACGGAGTTTATCATAAGCATAGGGACTTTGCAGTTCTTAACCTCACATGACATGATCATCAGAAGTTAGCATTTTAGAAAGACATCTTAGCTAGCAAATTCTCTCTTGTTCAGCCTTGATATTATCCTGATTACGCAACTTTTCAATCAGTGATTCACCGATTCAGCAGGCAGCAGCTGATGCCTTCAGAACTTTAACAAAGCGTAATATTTATCCTCAATTCATCTTACATTTCACATCAGCTCTGTATTTCTCCTCCAAACTATTACTGAGGGCATTTGATATAACAGGATTTTTGTCCCAAAGAGTCATCTACTCCTGTTGCTTATTTCCTACCTGAGCCTGTAATGCACTGCTTGTGACATCATAGTTACTTCCATGGCAACAAACTGTCATGTCACAACAGAGGATTATAACTTGAAGTAGGGTGTAAGATATAGAAGCCATGAACTCTAAAGATTATGTATTCGCCAGATTTACTCAGTAATAAATAATGGCGAGGAGAAATCAAGAGATATATGGAATGCAAGCTGAACTGTATCTAAATAGTCTGTTTTTCAAGTGTTCCTGAGGCATCAGCAGCTCTTTAAGTATGGGGCAATAATAATGTGCTCGTACGAAGTCACTAGCTATGACATGATGATAGGTACTACTGGTAGTCACAGGACTGTAACAGGTTTGCAGGAACTGTAAGTTAAGTACTGTTGGTAGTCTAGGACTGTAAGTGGTTTCCAGGAACTGTAAGAAAGTACTGTTGGTGGTCTAGAACTGTAAGTGATTTTCAGGAACTGTAAGGTAAGTACTGTTGGCAGTCTAGGACGGTAAGTGGTTTGCAGGGACTGTAAGGTAAGTACTGTTGGTAGTCTAGGAGTGTAAGTGGTTTCCAGGAACTATAAGGTAAGTACTGTTGGTAGTCTAGGACTGTAAGTGGTTTGCGGGAGCTGTACGATAAGTACTGTTGGTAGTCACAAGACTGTAACAGGTTTGCAGAAACTGTAAGGTAAGGACTGTTGGCAGACTAGGACTGTAAGTGGTTTTCAGGAACTGTAAGGTAAGTACTGTTGGTAGGTGTAGGACTGTAAGTGGTTTGCAGGAACTGTAAGATAAGTACTGTTGGTAGTCTAGGAGTGTAAGTGATTTTCAGTACCTTTAAGTTAAGTACTGTTGATAATCTATGACTAAGTGGTTTGCAGTAACTGTAAGATAGGTACTGCTGATAGTCTAGGACTGTAATAGGTTTGCAGAAACTGTAAAAGTACTGTTGGTGGTCTAGGACTGTAAGTGGTTTGCAGGAAGTGTAAGGTAAGTACAATGGGTAGTCTAAGACTGTATATAATTTGCAGAAACTGTAAGGTAAGTACTGTTGGTAGTCTAGGACTGTAAGTGGTTTGCAGGAACTGTAAGGTAAATACAGTGGGTAGTTTAAGACTTACATGATTTGCAGGACTGTAAGGTAAGTACTGCTGGTGGTCTAGGACTGTAAGTGGTTTGCAGGAACTGTAAGGTAAGTACAATGGGCAGTTTAGGACTGTACATAATTTGCAGAAACTGTAAGGTAAGTACTGTTGGTAGTCTAGGACTGTAAGTGGTTTGCAGGAACTGTAAGGTAAGTACAGTGGGAAGTTTAAGACTTGCAGTACATGATTTGTAGGAACTGTAAGGTAAGTACTGTTATAACATGGGGTGGGAGTAGAGAGAGGTGACTGGTGCAGGGTGATCACATGGTTGTGCATTAATTCTCCATACATGCACAGCAAGTAGTGATGAGTCCCTGAAATGTAATTAATGAGCCCTCTGGATCTTCTCCCATGTCAAAATTATAATTACAGGCAGCCTTTTTTTTTCTTGCTAAGCGACATTGGCTACTCTGTGCCTTCCCCCCACCCACCCGTGGATCTCTGTGAACTGTGTGCTCCGCCTTCCCACCCACCCACCCCAGTAAATAGGGGAACATATGAAGAAACGAGAGAGAGAGAGACACAGAGCGGGAGATCGAGTCCCCCTCCTCCAATCCGGGATGATTCTGGCAGCAGCAGCAGAAAGTGAAAGTTATAGAGAGTGACAGCACGAGAGAGAGAGAGAGAGAGAGACCCAGTGTCAGGTAAACTGGGAGATATGCAGTGTCCTCAGTCTGTGTAAATGTGTAGTCCATGACTACCCACCCACCCTGTGGATGTCCAGCTACCAGGTGACACAGTGAAGCCCGCTGTCAGCCATTCACTTGATGTACACTGCCTCTGCTTGGTTTGTGGAGGGAGCTGTCCTGTGAAGTGGGAGAGAGAGAGCGACAGATACACTGACAGGGTGAGCAGCAACAGAACATACAGAAGTAGACCAGTGTCCCGTCTTACTGTGTTGCTCAGTTCCTCAGCTCCTCTCTCTCCGGCTCTCCCCTGCTGTCAGTATTTGCTGGGCATTGACTGAGTGTGCGTTCTCATGACTCCAGTACCCCCCGCTCCAGTCACCCTTTCTGTAGGACAGAGTGACAACATGGGAGTGTGATCTACTAGCGGCACAACTCTCTACAGGAAGCCACATTCCCATCTCCGCTGAGAGAAAAGCAGCAATGACAGCGGGACATATAATTTAACAAATCCTACACTATCCTGTGCCTTGTGCCCCCCAATATGGTGAGCAGCACTGCAGCAGAGGCTATCACTGCCAGGGTTCATTCCATGAATGAACGGAGCCCGCTCCCACCAGAGAGACAGAGTGACACAGTATGTAAGTGTTCCGTCGATGGCAACTGCATCACCTCTATCAGCCTTCAAGTGATGTTTTCTGTGTCCTGCATGTTCCAAAGTTAAGAGTATCTGCCATTATGTGTTCTTTACTTCATAGTTATACTGCGTACCATTGAAAACTCGCTGTGTGTTGAGTTAGCCGTTTGCTATGATGACTACCGATGGCTGGATGTTGAATGTAGCAGTTCTGTTGGCGGCAGAATACATAATAAAGTTCATTTCTTTTAAAAACATTTTGATGCATTTCTCCCTTACTGTTCATAATATTTTGTTTTTTTACTGACTTCATGTTATAAGTGCAATAACCCACTCCTGGGTGTGCGGTTACTGAGCCTCGTGCCTCTCAACGCACCCAGGGTGTTGGTTAATCTCCAGTAACTGCACACCCTGTCATGGGTTATTGCTTACGTAAGTGATTTGCAGGAACTGTAAGGTAAGCTATGGTCAACAAGATACTGGAGTGCATTGTGAGAGGAATCTCATTCAGAAATAGGAATGTGATCTTGCCACTGTACAGGTCACTAGTCAAGCCATATTTGGAGTACTGCATGCAGTACTGGTGTCCCTTTCTGAAGAAGGATGTCAGATTGCTGGAAGGGGTGCAGTGCAGGGCAACTAAGATGATCCAGGAACTGAAGGGCAAAACCTACAAGGACAGGCTGACCGAGTTGAATATGTACACCCTGGAGGGGAGGAGGGATCAGAGGGATATGATTGAGACTGTCAAATATTTGATGGGGATTAACAAAACGGGCACAGAAGGGATATCTAAGCTGAGGAGAGGAAGGGACATGAGAGGGCATGGTCTAAGGTTGGAGGGTGGAAGATATCGGAGAGAGATGAGGAGATCATTTTTAACAGAGGGTGGTGGAGAAATGGAACACTCTCCCCAAGATGATGGGCAGTTTTAAAAGGGCATGGGACAGGGTGCGGGGGCAGCTGCAAAATAAGGGTGCTAGCTGCACATTTGAGCAGATTGACTAGATAGGCCATAAGGCCTGTTTCTGCTGACAGATTCGTATGTTCATATGTACTGTTGGTAGTAATGTATCTGAAGTTCATTGTATGCTTTTGTGGCATGCCTTTGGCCTTTTATTGCTGTTTGCACCCACACAGGGTCTACCACCCTTTTCAGGAGTGCTGTCAAGACACTGGAACCCTCTTGAGGAGGGTTCCACCGCTACGGGTGCCATCCGGATGCTGGTCCCCAAGACTGTAGGCCCCTTAAGGGAAGATGTCCAGAAGGAAAAAAAATGAGTAACCAGAGGAAGAGGACAGGATGGTGGGAGCAAAGAAACAGACACGTATGGCTTGCACCTTTATGTAGAGCTCAGTGGTGGTGGTGGAGGGTGGCATATGTCACCCACTGCCAAACTGAACTCCAGGTTAAACCATTGCAAATAAACAGACGTGTACAGCACTACTGTAGCAGCAAGTAGCCTAGCTCCTGCCATTGACCCTCCTTGTATGTTAAATATCCGTCCCTTTGAACATTCCATCTTGACCATCTTCAACCTGGATTTAATCCATTATAGCTACTTATATACTTGCATGAAAATATTTCAGGCACACAAATTAGCAATTTAAGCAACAAATTTTAAAAGAAGAGTGGCTAAGTTTTTGGAGAAGGAAGGACTTGGAGGATACAGATCGTACACACGTGGGTCACACTCAGGTTAGGAAAAAAATCACGTATTTGTATACTCTCTGCCAGACAGTTTTTTATTAAGGTGGTGCAATATAATGTTCTGATGCATATTGTATATGACCTAATAGACAGTACAAGGAGGTGGGACTTAGTGTGCCATTTGGTATTCTCCATCCCCCAAAACTTCCCATGTTCCTGTGGAAACATTTGCAGCTATCTATAGCAAGTGCACGGCCCAATAAACAAAAAGCGCCAAGTCCAAAGTTAGATAGATAAAACCTTTATTTTTTGACATGAGGTAACCTTTAGGACTGTGAGGCCCTGTTTTACAAAGTTGTCCTGTTGACAGCTTATGGTTACTCTGAGAGAGTTCTACACTTGGGTTTGTCATGGTTCCACATAACAAGTAAACAACTGAAGCATTACAATTACTTTAAGATAATGTCAGATTTAAAGTTGTTGCATAGTGGTAATGATATATCTGAAGTTCTTTGTAAGCTTTTGTTTTTAACAGACAACTGAAACATTAATATGCATATGGTAAGACTAAGTTTCTACAATTCTAAAAGGACATGCAGGTATAATTTAAGGCATACATCTGAGTTACTAAAAGGGAGAATGTTTTTATTACAATCTTTCATTACCTCACCTAACCCCTCCCCCAACCCACCTCCCAAAATTATAGAACAAACTTTAATCTTTAGGAGGAAAGTGATTTCTTACAGTCATCCCTTAACTCACCCCCCTCCAACACATATGTTGTAGACTTTCAGTTGCACAGAGGTAAAACCTCGGTGTCTACTGTTACTATTTAAAGGGACACTGTCAACCTGTTTTGCATCATATTATTTCTAGTTAAAAACCTACATTTGATGATAGCTTACCTTCTCTAAAATTCACTGATGTTGCTGTTTGTTTTGTCTGTCTCCTTGTTAAGTAGAACTGAAATGCATGCTAATGTATATTTAGAAACAACTTTGTTTTGTTTACAATACTGGATCTGTTCTTACTGCATACTTACTGAGGATTAGAAACACACTGACAGTGCAGTCACTCCTGAGGCAGTAGCCACCTAAACCCCCACTGCATCATGAGGGGCTAGACGGTGTTGTGGTTGTTCACAGATCCAGGAAATATGCAGTTGGAGCTGATCAAGGAATGTAAACAAACATGTGTTGGTGTGGTAACACCAGAATGGTGAGCAGTCTGTTTTTCACTTTTTAAAAGAAAAAAAGAATCTGAATCAAACTACCAGCTACATCAGCAGTCATTACAGAATGCTGGTAGTCATAAAATGTGTTTTTATGTTGCTTGCACGCATGTGTAAGAAACATAGTGCCATCATCAGAGATTTTGGAGGTGTGTCACCTCCTCCTCCAATTCAGTCATTGTGCTGGCAGGCGCGGCCCCTGTAAGCCAATGCATTTTGGAGCTTTCTATGACACACTCCAAAGTGCAGTGGCATACAGTTGAAAGGGGGAGCTACGCTTCAGTGAGCACCGATAAGATATCAGCTGCTCATGCGCTGCTCCCCCCCCAGACACACGCAGGCGTGCACGCCCCGGCACGCACTGTATAGCCGACAGGGTGCCCAATCCCGTCGGCTGAGCTGCGTCCCCAGTAGTAGGTGCCCGCTGAGGCCCACCCCAGTGTGGCAAGCAGTCCTTTGGCTGGCCAGGGGTGCCCAATCCCCGTCGGCTGAAGCCCCCATCCTTGTGCCACGCTGAGGCCCACCCTAGCGTGGCAACAAATCTCATGGCCGATGGGGATGCCCAATCCCCGTCGGCTGAACATAACGTCCTTGTGCCACGCTGGGCCACCCAGCGTGGAAAGCGTCCCGGCGTCTTTTTTTTAAACCTGTAAAATGAAAGCGGTCCGCGGCGTGTCGCCCAACCTCCTCTCCCACAACCGCACCCACCCACTGTGCACCCAGCTTCCCCACACCCCCCCTCACCCCATACTTACCTCCGGACTCCGGCGTGACGATCTTCGGTGGACCGGGAACACGACTGCACTCTTCAAAGCCGACCGCGAACTGAGGAAATGCCGGTAAGCTGTATAATGGGCTAGATAGGGGAGTTTCAACTTTGTTGCATGTCTCAGGCATTTTTGGGAATTCTTGCACCAAATTTTCAACATGGGGTTTTTGGGACCCCTTCTCATGAATGATGTCACTGTCATTGCGTTATTCAGGCCCGAAGGGTGATTTTGCGCAGTGACTGCGAAATCACCTTCGAGGCCTGAATACTGCCATGACAGTGACATCATTCATTAGAAGGGGTCCCAAAACCCCATGTTGAAAATTTGGTGCCAAAATTCCAAAAATGACTGTTCTGAGCGTGCGTCTGCGCAGTTCCTCGCGGCTCGTAGGTTATAATTTTCAATATTTGCACTCCAGATTTTCAACATTGCCATTTTACCACACCTTCTTATGAGTAGTACAGCTGTCATTTTTCACATCTCACCCAAAACGTGTTTCCGCCCATGTAGCGCACAATGGAGCAGTCGGTGTGTGAAATCAATGTATGGGACACATTAAAAAAATCACAGTGACACTGTTCATGAGCAGACGCCTTAAAATGGCTGTGTTGAAAGTTTGGTGAAAAAATTCCTAAAAATGACTGTTTTACGAGTGTGCATGCACAGTTCCTACGCACGCTCGTAAGTTTGCGAATTTTCAATATTTTCACTCCAGATTTTCAACATTGGCATTTTATCACACCTTCTCATGAGCAGTACAGCTGTCATTTTTCTTATCCTGCCCAAAACATGTTTCCGCCCATGTAGCGCACAATGGCGCAGTCGGTGTGCGAACTCAGTGTATGGGACACATTAAGAAAGTCACCATGACACTGTTCATTAGCAGAGGTCTTAAAATGGCTATGTTGAAATTTGGTGAAAAAATTCCTAAAAATGACTTTTATGAGCGTGCGTTGCGCAGTTCCTACGCACGCTCGTAGGTTTGCGAATTTTCAATATTTGCACTCCAGATTTTCAACATTGCCATTTTACCACACCTTCTTATGAGTAGTACAGCTGCCATTTTTCACATCTCACCCAAAACGTGTTTCCACCCATGTAGTGCACAATGGCGCAGTCGGTGTGTGAAATCAATGTATGGGACACATTAAAAATCACAGTGACACTGTTCATGAGCAGAGGTCTTAAAATGGCTGTGTTGAAAATTTGGTGAAAAAATTCCTAAAAATGACTGTTTTACGAGCGTGCGTTGCGCAGTTCCTACGCACGCTTGTAAGTTCGCAAATTTTCAATATTTGCACTCCAATGACTTCCAAATACCTAAACAGCACATAGAAGCAAGCAACATTCGCAAACTTACGAGCGTGCGTAGGAACTGTGCATGCACACTCGTAAGTTTGCGAATTGTCAATATTTTCACTCCAGATTTTCAACATTGGCATTTTATCACACCTCCTCATGAGCAGTACAGCTGTCATTTTTCACATCCTGCCCAAAACATGTTTCCGCCCATGTAGTGCACAATGGCGCAGTCGGTGTGCGAACTCAGTGTATGGGACACATTAAGAAAATCACAGTGACACTGATCATGAGCAGAGGTCTTAAAATGGCAATGTTGAAAATTTGGTGAAAAAATTCCTAAAATGACTGTTTCTGAGTCGCGTTGAGCAGTTCCTCGCTTTTACATAAGTTCATCAAATTTTCAATATTTGCACTCAATGACTTCAAATACCTAAACAGCACATAGAAGCAAGCAACATTCGGCATTGACAAATGCTTGTTTAAACAAAGGGACACTTGGAGGCCTAAAGTTGTTGACAGTGTCCCTTTAAGGATGCAGATATGTGTTCAAAGTTAAGTTGCAGAGGGAGGAGCAGTTTATTATGGTCTTCCCAAAGATTACAAAGAAATCCTTTTTATACTATACTAGGCAGATGCATTTATCTTTCCACATTGTATTTATGCCTGCTTTAAACTGTCCTATATTACTTGCATTGCAAATTTCAGGATCTATCTCAATCCAGGTCTTTGAAAGATAATACTTTTAATTTTTTTTTTAGTTGTTTAACCAGGTATAGCACACTAAGCTGAAAGCTTCTTTACAGGAGCGACCTGGGAGCACAAGTGACTTGCTCAGGGTCACACAGTATGCAAGTGGAAGCTGTGGGATTCAAACCCAGGTCTGGTCTGCCGGATGTCACCAAATTTGCAGCTCAGAGTCTTAGACCACTGCGCTATACTGCCTCCTTTCCTATTGCCTATACTTTCTTTGCATTTTACTGTATACATTATTCTCAAATGAAATAATCAAAAATCTGTGTTTTAAATTTCTCAGATTGTATTTGCTTGAAATCTGTTCAATTTTGGCTTTATTTGTACCCTTACCTCCGAAGCACCCCCAGCACTCCAGGAACTATACATTGAGAAAAGACTTGCCTGCTTCTGTTGGAAGCTAAGACACTTGCTATACTGCAGAGAACAAACTAGAACGCATTTGAGGAATTGGGAACCTGGTAAGACATATAATATTGTTGGGGACTTGTTAGGAAGGTAAGCTACGCTTTCTACAGAAAGTTTCATTTTTTCTTATTGGCATTAAGAAGAGAATTGCAGGATTCCATTAAAGTGTAGTCATTTTATAACCAGAGGGGGTGAAATACAACTGAAGTTGCTTGATTCCTGTGCTTGAGACCTTGGATTTATAAGGATATTTGTGCAACATTTTAGAAGTGTTCTGCTGGCTAAAGAGTGAGTTCATTTTATCCCTGGACTCAGTAGAGTGGTTTGTGTAGAGCAGTGGTCTAGTAAATTGTGGTGTTGGCTGACTTACTATAAAGGGCAGTACTCACCAGGGTGGTGGAGCAGTGGTGTATTTGATTGTTTCTAACAGTCACCAGTGGTTGTGGCCTACCCACCCACCTTTCCCCTCACCCCGCCCACCACAGGCGTGGCATTTCCTTTATAGCCAAGGTTCTGACATCACTTCCTTGACAGGTCTTGGGCAGAACTGTCATATTCTTAATAACCCAGCACAGTGCATAAAGGGTAAGTACACACAAAAAAAAAAAAAAAAAAGATATTGTATATATTACTCATTGTATATTATAAGGAAGAGGGACATGTGGGGAGTGGTGCAATGCACTGGTTGTGGGGCAGCAGTTTTCTGGGAGACATTCTGGAACCTGTGTTGCTGCCCCATTTGCAGGCAACTGTCAGCTCTGAGGGAGGAGGTTGCCCACCTCCAGGCTGAACTGGCAAGGACTAAGGAGGCCTCCCCCACCCAAAGAGCACCAGTTCCACAACCACTGCCTCAGAGGTTGTCAAGTGTGAAGAGCAAATGGACCACAGTGGGTTCTGGGAAGGTGAGGTTGGTGGAACAGAAGCATAGCCCCCTAGTTATACCTCTACACAAATCATATGTCAATCTGGCAAATCAAGGTTCCTCTATGAAGACACCCTCAGTGGAGACCAAGAAGAATGCTGGGGACATCCACAAGGGAGAACCACAAAAGAGTGGCAAGGGACGCCACAGGGGAAAGAAACAGCTTCTGACAGGGGACTCAGTTGTTAAGGATGTAGACCTAAGGAAGGGAGAAGAGAGGGAAGAAAGGTGCCTGCCTGGTGCCATGGCTTGGAGGGACAGGAAGCTAATCCTCAGGATTGCAGAAGCAGCATCACAGGAGAGGGAACTAGATATCATTGTCCACCTTGGGACAAATGACCTAGCTAGGCATGAGATCAGTACAGTGCAGGATGAATTTGTGGAGTTGGGGAGGGGCCTCAGACAGGTAGCAAGCACGGTAACCTTCTCAGAGGTGCTGCGGTCTATGGCAGGGGTGAGGCTAGGTACTGCACACCATGCAGTTTAATGAATGGTTGCAAAACTGGTGCAGAGCACAGGGCTTTGGCTTCACTGGGGACTGGGGTCCACCTGGAAAGATGAAGGTCTATACTGGCATTATGGTCTGCATCTGTCCAGGAGAAGGAAACAAGCTCTAGGTGACAGGTTCCCCCAAAAAACATGGCAGGTAGTAGGGTAAACACTGAGGTACAGAGCTTGACAGAGGGCAGGACAGGGGTCAATGGAAAAATAGACAAGGGCAATAAGAGCAGGGATGGGGTAAAAAAGGATAAAGCCAACATTAAATGGAGGGCAATGAGTACCAATGCCCATAGTCTTGGAAACAAGCTTCCAGAGCTAGTAGCCCTGATGGAAGAGGAACACATGGATACTGTGGCAGTCACAGAAACATGGTACATGGAGAACCATGAATGGGATGTCAACATACCAGGGTACACAATCTACAGAAGGGACAGGGAGGGTAAATGAGGAAGTGGAGTAGCTCTCTACATAAGGGAAGGGATCAAAGCTACAGAACTAAAAAGTAAAGGGGGAGGACAAGAGGCACTCTGGGTCACCTTGGAGACAGGGAATGGTATCACAATCCACACAGGGGTTGTATACAGACCCCCATCTCAAGGGGAGGAAATGGACATTAAAATGATAGAGGGCATTCTCAAAATGGCTGAAAAAGGGGAGATACTGTTGATGGCGGACCTGAATATGCCAGATGTTAACTGGACGACATGGACTGCAGCCACATCCAAGAGCAGGGCCATTCTCGATGCCCTACAGGGGACATGTCTTAGACAGCTAGTGGTGGAACCCACTCGGGAGGGAGCAATATTAGACCTGGTACTCTCAAATGGAGAGAGGATCACAAATTTAGAAGTCAGCAGACATCTGGGAACAAGCGACCACTGCACAGTGTGCTTCACAATAAACACAACCATGGAGACAAGCCATACAAAGACAAGGATACTGGACTTTAGAAGGGCTGACTTTGGCATAATGGGTGAATACCTGAGGAATGCATTAGCAAATGGCCAGAAAGGAGGGGTGGAAGAACAATGGAGAAAAATCAAAACTGCCATCATGGAGGCAACAAGCCTTTGTGTGAAACAGATAAAAAAAACAAAGTGGAATAAAAAAACACTATGGTTCTCAAAAGAGGTGTCAGGGAAGGTTAAGGAGAAAAAGGTTGCATTCAAAAAGTATAAGTAATCACAGAAGGAGCACAACAGGGAACTGCATCAATTAAAGCAGACAGAAGTGGGGAAGGCAGTCAGAAAAGCAAAGGCCCAAACCGAGGAAAAGATAGCCAACTCAGTTAAGAAGGAATAAAACCTTTATAGGTACATTAGGAGCATAGACCACTAACATGAGCCATGTTAGTCGAGCAGTGTCTTTCATTAATCGCCAAGTGACCACTTTGTAATTTAAAATGAATTCAAAATCAAGCCCCATACTTCGATGCAGTGCGCCCCTGTACTCTGCCTGGCTACACGCCATTAAGTGCTTGAGCTGGAGCATGGCGTCAACCAAGACAAACTGCAAAGGGCTCCACTATAGAAATAAAAATTATGAGGCATATCGCTCAGGTATGCATTCTTTTATCAGTAAAACCAGGATAGAATGATGGCTGATGAGGACAGCCACTACCATGTGTGAGTGGCTGCTTTACATCGGAAATTTCCTTTAACTTCCTTGTGCTCCAAGATCGCATCTGGAAACAAGCTTGGCTTAGTGTGCCTTTTCCTGGTTAAACAATTTCCTTCCTTTCCATTTCCTGCTCCACATGTTTGGTGGTGGTAGACAATCAGCTGAACTGTATCTCGGTGCCCAAGAAGAAACAAAGACTATAGTGGAAAATGTCATAGTGGTAACAACAATTGCAGTGAAGGAGTAGAGTTTCCCTAAAGTTCTACTGAAGACTTTGGAAAAAAGACTCCCAAATCCACTGGGAATCTGGCATGTTACAAGGAAATTGACCAGTTTAAAGGGAAATTGTTCCTGTAGGCTTTCATTGGTTATCTGGAAAACAGAGCAATTCAACTTCTACAGGAAATAATGTAATTCATGAAACTGAGGAAAACTGCCCTGTAATTACAGGAAAAATACCAAACCAATCTGAGAGCACTGAGAATGCAGGTAAGGGCTTGCAATGACCGTCTGCTGGGTTTCCGGAAGCAAACGAGGGTGACTCTCACTTTGTTTCCTAACAGATTGGTTTTGGACAGTGTGTGGAGGACACAGCTAGGTTGGCTGTTAAGCCCTTTATCAGATTACACCAAAGTGTGCTGCATTGTCATATAAGGGCCATGGACCATAATGCTAGTGATGGTCGAGTGCCACCAGAGACACGCTTCTTCAGGCAAATAGATGCAAAATGGCTGACATTTAAAGTGGTTAAAACTCCTGTTTTTCAGACCGCTCTTATGCAACTCAGGAAAAAAAGAAAATGTTTTGATGGAGTTAAAAGGAAATTAGAAGAATCTGAGGTACCCCATCATACATTATTTTCTACCAGGCTACATGTAACTGCTGGAAAAAATTTGTTTCTGCACTTTATACTAGTCATCATGAGGACGCGCAGCTAGAGGCAAAATTAGATAGGGACAGAGATTGTGACAATCAGGTGGTGCTTTCTAGGAAGATAAGAGGAATAATTTGTGGCTATTTAGCAATGAACAATCTGCTGCTGAACAAAATGGAGTGTTTGTTCAATAGGGGATCCCCAAAATTTCCTTGGATCATGGACTGTGGACTTGCAATGCCACATCTTGCTTGTGGACTGACTGGAGATTACTGGCAGCTGAAGGTTTCTCACACCTTTCAAGGGGTTGTTTTGTTTACGGGAGAACTGCTTGGGACAACTGTACATTTTTTCTTTTATTTCTTCTATAATCTTCAGAATTTAGGATTACCAGCTCTGTTTAAACCAACATGAGGTAAAGAGGTGACTGATTCACTAAGAACTATGTGGGGTGTCTATATGCATGTTATAGTCATTAAGCTGTGTATACTGGGGTGTATGCTGAAGTGCAGGTCACCTATGTGCTGTGGATTGCAGTGAGTAGGGACCCTATGTCCCTGAGCCACACACTAGGGATCTCACGGATCCCCTGCGGTATGTATACAGGAGGGGTGCACGTCTTTTCTGCACCGGATCCCTGGCTGGCCAATCCAGGGTGTGCCTGCACACTGCACCATTCATGAAGCTGCAGAGTGCCAGGCAAGAAGGGCACAGTATATGGCAGCAGGGTCCCTGATGTATCATTTACATGCCCCTTCCCATGACACCCTCCAGATAAGGCGGGATAGAACATCTGTCCACCATGCTGCCCCAAACCAATGGACTGACAAGGAGGGCTGGGAGCAGCCACTCAGGTACTTGCCCATACATATAAAATCAACTGCCAGAAGAAGCCAGAAGGTGAAGGAAAGAAACATATTCAATTCAGTGCTTCAGAGAAACTGGTAACTGGTATTTTTCTTTTAAACTTAGATTGTAGGCTTGTAGTGACACTATACTTTCTTTCTGTGTTGTCTTTACTTATAATTGTTTTTGGGCTGTTGAGAATTTAAAAAATAGTGGTGGTGTAATTCTGTGCTGTCTTTAATTCCCACCCCTTCCCCCAACTCTTAATTATATGCCCTGATAAATCTGATTGACAGGAGCTAAACACAGGGTATAGTAAGAGGTGTGAAGTAGGAGGGGCACAAGGGGGAAGAAGACCACCCTCAGCACGACAAGTGTTTTGACTCATTTATTTATTTACTGGTTTCTTTTTCCTTAAAAAAATATATATCTGAGGATCAGTTACAGGATTTTTAGTACTGTAAATAAATAAAAAGAGAACTAAGAGAGCTTCAGTAGCAGATAAGTAGTGGAATTGCAGTATAATGTGGGGAGTGGTGCAGTAATGCGGTGGCTGTGGGGCAGCCATATTTCAAGGCAGACCTTCTGGACACTGAGGTGCTGCCCTATCTGCATGCATCTCTCGGGACTGCGGGATGAGGTAGCCAGACTCAGAGCGGAAGTAAACTGGGTCAGGAGTACCATCACCCCTGTCCAGGAACCACCCAGTCCAATGCAGCTGCCTCAAAGGATGCCGAGCGAGGAGCACTTGGATGACAGTGGGCTCAGGGAGGGTTAGAGCAGTCAGGCAGGAGGCACATCCTAGATCCTATTCCACTCAAGAATCTGCCACACTGGCAAATGAGGACAACCAAATAGAGGTACCCAGGAAGTGGAAGGAAAGGATGTGGAGGTTAGGCAAGGAGGTGACCTCAGTGGGGAAAGCAGTGGACCCCAGGAGAAGGAGGAAGGAATCCTGGTGGGGGACCTACCATCATAGAGGGATCCAGCTAGGAACACAGGAGGGGAGGACAGGGAGGTGAGGTGCCTACCAGGTGCCACGGCATGGAGGGATGGAAGGAAGATACTGGGGATCACTGGGAAGGCAAGACAGGAGGGTGAGCTGGATGTCATTATCCACCTAGGTACTAATGACTTGGCAAATGGGGAATGAGAGTTCAGGAAGAGTTTAGGAAACTGGGGAGGTCTCAAACAAGTAGCTACTTCTGTCACTTTCTGAAGTACTACCTGTGAGAGGCAAGGAGACATAGGAGTGCATGCACTAGAACTTTAACTCATGGTTGAAGAACTGGTGCTGTGAGGAAGGGTTTGGATTCATTGGTGACTGGGGACCCATCTGGAGGGATGGAGGTTTGTTCAAGCCTGACGCCTGCATCCATCCTGGAGAATCCAAGCACTCAATGATAAGTTTGATGCTACATTGACAAGCATTTAAACTAGCAAAGGAGTGGCTTGGCCAGCAAGGATGGTACCGACTGCTCACCCACAGCTAGTAATGGAACCAGTGAACCAGAGGAGTGGCTATCTCTGCAAAGCAGTGTGCAAAGTTGGAGATTAGTGTCCAAAAGGTGGATGAGCAGAAAAGGGGCAAAATTCAGCAGAAGGGCAGACAGCAAGGAGAACCAGGGATAAATGACAACCAAGGAAGGGGCTGGAGTAGAACAGTGAAGCAGTCTAGGAGGTCAAATCATGGAAAGCCATGTGCAAATGCCAGGAGCCTTAGCAACAAGATGGAAGATCTGGAGGCTGTCGGTACAGTCAGACCTGGGACATTGTAGCCACTCACTGAAACCTGGTGTAATGATAACTATGACTGGGAGATGGCCATACCTGGCTACAACATATTCAGAAGAGACAGAGCAGGCAGGAAGAGGAGGAGTGGCACTGTATGTGAAAAATGACATAAGGGCCACACAGATCCAGGAGGAACAAAATGGGGAGAGATACTGTGGGTTAAGCTGGAAAGGAAAATGGGGCCAGCCATCTCAGAGTGTGGTCTATAGACCACCAGCCCAGGAGGAAGAAACAGATAGGAGTTGATGCTAGCCATCCAAAGGATGGCAGACAAGGGTGAGGTAGTACTGGTTGGAGACTTCAATATACCAGACGTGACTGGAGCATCCCAGCAGCAGCATGAACTAGAGCAGATTTATCCTGGACTCCCTTCAGGGTGCCTTCCTCAAGCAACTGGTCATGGAACCAACTCGGCAGAAGGCAATACTGGACCTTGTGCTCACAAACAGGGACAGTGTGATGGGGGTAACAGTGGGGAGCACCTGGGTAACAGTGACCACCAGTCATTGTGGTTTGAAATCACAGAAAGAGCAGAAGCAAACCACACAAAAACACGTATCCTGGATTTTAGGGGCAGACTTTGGGAAAATGGGGAGATGCTTGAAAGAGGCATTAAGGAATGGGACAGGAATCAGGGTTGAGGAACAGTGGGCAGTATTTAAATGGGATTATAAGAACAACAGAATTATGCATTAAGCAGGTTAGCAAGAGGAAAGAAAGAGGAGACCATTATGGTTTTCCAAAGAGGTAGCAAAGAAAGTGAAAGCCAAAAAGATTGCATTCAGGCAATACAAAAGACACAGGCAGAAGGGATAGGGAGAAGTACCAGGAGAAACAAGGGAGGCAGGGAAGTCAGTAGGGAAGCCAAAGCTCAGACAGAAGAACACATTGCAAAATCAGTGGTTAAAGGGACAAAACCTTTACAGGTACATAAGTGAAAAAAAGAAGGACAAAGGAGGGATAGTGAGACTGAAGGGGAGGATGGGATCCGCGTGGAGGATGACAACAGTAAAGCTGACATATTGAACAGGTATTTCTGCTCAGTCTTTACTAAGGAAGAGGGGTAATGGGTCTGAAGGGAGTACAAGGGTAAGAATGGTACAGAAATGGACACAAGTCCCTTTACACGAGAAAGGGTCCTGAAGGAACTGGAAGTAATAAGAGCTGATAAAGCAATGGGCCAGATGGGTGCACCTAGGGTCCTAAAGAACTAAGAGAGGTGGTGGCTGAACCTCTGGCTATCCTGTTCAGCCAATCACTGGAAACAGGGAGGTACCCAAAGACTGAGGACAGCAGATGTAGTCCCCTTATACAAAAGTGGGAACAAAGAGGAAGTAGGGAACTACAGACCAGTCAGCCTCACCTCGGTAGTGGGAAAGATCATGGAAGCACTACTGAAGGAGAGATTGGTGGAGACATCTGGTTGTCAATGGACTACAGGACCCAAGGCAGCATGGTTTCACCAGGGGGAGGTCATGTCAGACCAACCTCATTGAATTTTTTGACTGGGTGACTAGGGAGGTGGATCAGGGGAGGGCAGTGGACATGGCCTATCTGGACTTCAGCAAGGCCTTTGACACTGTGCCACATAGAAGACTATCACACAAACTGGGGAATATGGGTGTGGGCAGGACAGTAGTGTGGTGGGTAGGTAACTGGCTGGGTGGCAGGACACAGAGGGTGGTGGTAAATGGCCGTCACCCACAGAGGGAAGAGTGACCAGTGGGTACCACAGGGATCAGTGCTGGGACCGGGTCCTATTCAACATCTTCATCAGTGACATTGCACAGGATATAGAAGGCAGAATTTCACTGTTCGCTGATGACACAAAGCTCTGTAACAGAGTAGACACACCAGAGGTGTAGACAGAATGAGAAGGACCTGCAGAAACTTGAAGAATGGTCAAGGGTTTGGCAGTTGAAATTCAATGCAAAGAAGTGCAAGATAATGCATATGGGGCACAAAACCCTGGCACAATATATCAGTTGGGGGGTGAGGATATGCATGCACCAAGCAGGAAAGGGATCTTGGGTTGTCATCTCTGATGACCTCAAGGGTAGGAAACAGTGTGACAAGGCATCAGGTAAAGCAAATAGGATGCTGGGATGTATAGGCAGGGGCATCACCAGCAGGAAAAGGGAGGTCATAATTCCGCTATACAAGACACTAGTGAGGCCCCACCTGGAGTACAGTGTACAGTTCTGGAGACCATACCTATGTAAGGACATAGACAGGGTAGAGAAGGTTCAGAGGAGGCAACAAAGATGGTGCATGGGTTGCATCACAAGTCCTATGAAGACAGGTTGAAGGAACTGAACATGTACTCCCTGGAGGAGAGGAGGGAGAGAGGGATATGATAGAGACATACAAGTATCTTACAGGAGGAACAGGGTGCAGGAAAACACTATTTTTAAGCGAAAAGATGTTTCAGGACTAGAGGCATGGGATGAAGTTGGAGGAGGGCGATTCAGAGAAACATGAGAAAGAATTTCTTCACAGAACGGGTGGTGGACAAGTGGAACACCCTGCCAGAGGAAGTGGTGGGGGCTGAAACAATCACGGATTTAAGAATGCATGGGATAGACATAAAGGAATTCTAGAGGTCAGGGGTTAGGGGAAATAGACTTCTAGGAAAACAAACTGAACTTACAAGCTCAAATGGGCAGACTAGGTGGGCCATAGGCCCTTATCTGCTGACACTGTCTATGTATCTATGTATCTATGTAACTGGTCTCATGCCATCCCATAATCCTCTGCTAGCATGGAGCAGTGGATTCACTGCAGGACCCAGGATGAGCATCTGATTGGATGCCCACCTGTGACAACTCAAACCACCCTCGAAGAGCTGCATGTCAAAGGGGTGGGGCCGCGGGCAGGCAACTTGTGGTGTATCGTAATCGTGCATACTGCACCTGTCCCTGGGTGTGTAGCTCCACGGTGGGATATGTTGAATCATACATACCTGGCCACACCTTCTAGTGTAGGCCCCATTGTAACTACTGACTATATTTCTTTAATTAGTTTGAGGACAGTGCAGTTCCGGAATAGAGTAGGTGCTATTTCTGTTTTATACCTAATAATGGTGAGGAGGGAAAGCAGAGGATGCCTATCGATGTGTTACTATGGTCCGGAATGTTGATTTTTATAATTTTAAAATGGGATCTCCTCTGTGGTCTTTGTCTATATCCTCTAGGTCAAACCTTGTAGCTCATATGAGCAGTATCATTGTACTCTCCATTAAAGAATTTGGAATTGTCTGAGAAGGTAAGTATTTCTAAACTTTCCTTCTATTATATTTTATGGGGAGATTGTATTTATGTAATTATTAGAAGCCTTGCTTTTTTTCCTTTGTCACAGGAATCAATGTAAGAGGCTGCAATGTGTGAAGACCTTTACCTTAGTATCATATGCTACTAAGTAACTTAACCTTTGGCATATAGCAAAGACATTTAACTGGCTGGAATTGAGCAATGGGTGAACAGAGAAGTAGTTAGTTGTGGGGATTGTGGGGCACTTGTCTCCAAGGTTATGCTTTAGAAAAGCGGACACTGTCCTATCTGCATGACCTTCAGGGAACTCTATGCTCAGCTGGCAGCAGCTAGGGAGAAAATATTCCAGCTGTGACTCCAACTAAGCTTGTGCCCACCGCCAAATCACCACCTCCTTAGAGGTCACTTGGCTCCGGGGCGGGGAGCGTGGAGATCAGGTGGCAGGGACAGTCACATAACACTCAGCTCTTCCTATGAGGTAACAACTGAAAACCACTTTGTGCCCCTAGAAGAGGCACATGGGCCTGAATTGGGTAGTAGTGATCATGGGTCAGTTGGCTGACAGAAAGGGAGACGTGGTGACACCCAGGGTCAAGAGAGGGCTGATGTTAATATGGAGGCTAGGAAACAGCACAGTGGTCTAAGGCTCTGAGCTGCAAATCTGGTGACATCCAGCAGACCAGACCTGGGTTTGAATCCCACAGCTTCCACTTGCATACTGTGTGACCCTGAGCAAGTCACTTAACCTCCTTGTGCTCCCAGGTCGCTCCTGTAAAAAAGCTTCCAGCTTAGTGTGCTATACCTGGTTAAACAACTAAATAAAAAAAAAACAAAAAAAAACCAACACTTCTGTTAGATGGGTAAAGAGGGTGGTAGGTAAGGGGATTAAGGGGAGAGGGGGATCAGATGCCTGCCTGGAGCATCAGACATCCAAGATTGGGATAGAATAGGGAACACAGAGAAGGCGGGTGGGAGGTGCAGGCAGTGCTGGTACACCTTGGTAGCAATGATCTGGGTGAATCAGCCTGTAGAGATGGTGAAGGTGATCCAGGGCTGGGGGTCAGACTGAAGAAGCACTTGGCTTTCTTAGACTTTTCTGAGGTCCTTCCTGGATAGGAAGAATACAGTAAGGAACATAGAGCTTGAGACATTCAACGGGTGGTTGAAGAGGTGGTGTCAGAAACAGGGGCACCATTTTACAGGGGATGGAGGGCTTCTGGGACAGAAGGCTCTTCAGTGGTGATGGCCTTCACCTGACAAGAGAAGGGACTAGCACATTAGGGCAGAAGTTTGATGTCTGCAGTGGCAGATGGTTAAACTAGCACTGGGGGAGACTGGGGATTCTAATGTGGAGGCAGGAACAGCAGTGAACCTAGACAAGACCCATCTTGGGATTGGGGTAAGGCATTTAGGAATAACAGACAGGAGGAGTGAGTGCAGGGGACATGGCAGGGTAGACACAGTAGCTATGAAAGGAAGGGAAACACAAAACACCAGGGTTATCAGGCAAGGGTGCTGGTGGTAGGGCAAGAAATTTATTTATTTAGCTTTTGTTTACGCGGTAGGTGCGCTAGCCAGCAGGTGACTATTTTCAGGCATGACCCGGGAGTATAATACAGGATAACACAAGGAAGCAACATTACAATTGAGGCAATCAGTACAGAGTACATTCATTACAATACAGAGGCAATTTCAGCTAGGCTAACATGGTGTAGGCTAGTCTAGGCAGTGAGCAACAGTACAGTACAAGGAGGTTACAGGGGAGTGTTGGTACTAGTAAAGCGTAAAGATCAGGGAGTCTGAGAGCCGTAGGGGAAACTTACGGCTTTACCGGAAAAAGCACTAAATTTTAGCGGTGTGTGGTTCCCCAGCTGGGCAAGATGGAGTGGAGTGGCAGGGAAGGGTACAGGCAAAGAGATTGTGGTGGGGGTAGTCAGCCAGAAATGTGGTATGGAGGAGGGGGGTGAGCCATATCAGGGGAGATAATTAAGACACCCAGCAGCGAGTTAGAAGGCTAAGTTGGGTAGGAAGGAGCCGTAAACTGGCGAGCAGCAGCAGGCAGCCCGTGGAATTTGAGAGATATACCAGTGGCTTTTGCGGCGGCAGGCTAGGGGGACGCCAGGTTCATGGTCCCACTGTTGGGTATGAGAGAATGGGAGGCAGTGGACGGGAGAGAAAATACTGCGCACATTACGGCTTCAGCGGTAGTAGGTGGGTATGTGCAGCCAAGCTCGTGGTTCCGAGACTGGGCATACAAGCCGGTAACAGTCCCTGGCTGTGGACGTTCGGTGGTAAGGAGTAGGGGAAGTAGGGGAAAGGGGAAGTGAACCTTACAGTACCAACATCTGTCTGTAGTCAATTTAGACAGTGCCCAAGAAAAAAAAAAGATGATGGTTAAGAGAAATAACACATAGCAGTTAAATAAGGCGATCATTCACAAAGACATATCTATGTAGTACATTTGCATCAAATGGACATTTGATAAGAAGATAAAAGATAAAAGATAGGGGGGCTTAAGGAAAGGGGTAAATCTTTGGAGGAGAGAAGTGAGGAGACAGGTAGCAAGGGGAAGGAGTAGAAGCAGGGGAGATGTGGAGATCAGGTTGGGTCAAAGCAGGTGCATTGATCTAGGGTGGCCAGGTGAAGTCTCAGCCCACGCTTGAAGGCAGGGTGCGAGGGTGCATGTCTGAGGTCCAGAGGGAGCTGGTTCCACAACTTAGGGGCTGCATATTGGAAGGAGCCGGTTCCTTTATTTGTATGACAGCGGGGAACATCCAGAAGGGCTTTGTCTGCTGATCTTAGCTCATGGTTAGGAATTGAACGAAGAAGTAATTTAGCAAGTGCAGCAGGCTGTCTTTATCTGAGAACAGAGTCATTTAGACAGCCCAGGTAGTAGCTCCTGGTGGCCGAGGGGGAGAGCCACCCAAGGTCAGTATATAGCTGGCAGTGATGTAGGCAGTAGAAGTCGTGGAGCTTTAGCAGCGTAACGGCATATATTATTGTAGGTTACATCCCATTTGTGCAGTGCAGATTTGTGGGCAGAAGTAAGTATGGGCGCACAATAGGTAAGCGTAGGTAGTAGGATCCCCTGGCTATGGCTAGCTTAGCAGAAGATGTAAGCATATAGCTGTTCTGTGGCTGCTCCCAACTTGCAGTTAACATTTCTGCATGTGGTTTGGATGTGTAGATTTAAATCAAGAGATTGGTCCAGTAGGATGCCCAGGTAACGGAAGGAGGTAACCACCTGTAGAGGATTTCCATTTAGATCAAGGATATTCAGAGGGGTGGTACACGATCGAAGCTTTTGTGTAGTGGCTAGTAACATGGCATTTGTCTTGATGGAATTGAGAATAAGGCGGTGGGAGTTTAACCATTTCTGGACGCTGGAGTAAGCTCTATTTAGTGATATGTTAATGTGCTCAACATTGTGTGAGCTGGCATAGATGACCAGGTCGTCTGCATAGAGAAGCTAGGAGTAGGCAGGTATTTCATCTGGAGGTTGTTGATAAATAGTGTGAATAGAAGAGGACCCAGAATAGAGCCTTGGGGAACTCCGACGCTCGTTCACTGTGGAGGAAAAGGCTGAATTGAACTTAACAGCCTGAGACCTGTTTGTCAGGTAACTCCTAAACCAGTTAAGTACAGGGAGGAGCAGCCTATTTTCCAGAGGGTGGACAGGAGCAGGGTGGTCCACAAGGTCAAACGCCTTGTAAGGTCAATAAAGACAGCCACTGTGAGCCTTCCTGATCCATGTCAGAGAGGATGTCTGTGGTGAACTTAGCTAGAGCCGTCAGTGTGTGGTTTTCCTGAATGCATGCTGTGCATCATTGAGCTGCTTAGTAATATCAAGGAATCCCAGGATCTGTGTGGCAACCAGTTTTTCAAGGATTTTGCTAAGTGGGGATAGTATTGCAATAGGCCTGTAATTAGAGATGTCATTTTTGTTCCCTTTTTTGAAGATAGGTGAGATCCTGGCTATTTTCCATAGTTCTGGGACTATGCCACTGGTAAGGGACAAAGTGAAAATTCTTGCTAGTGGTTTAGAGATAAAATGCGCAGCTAGTTTTAACAGGTGAGGTTCCAGTTGGTCAGAACCAGGACTGGTATATTCCGATATTTTCTTTAGTAGGTTCAGAACCTGAGTGCTAGTAATGGCTTTGAAGTAAAGGGGTAAGGTTTAGGGTTACTGGGTGGGAGGCAGAGTCAGAAGGAGGCACATTGTTGGAAGTGGGGTTGCTGAAGGCAGTGCACTGGTATAGGATGAGAGGTCAGAGAACATATTGTTGAAGGCATTTGCTATGGTGATGGGGTTATTACAATGGGAGCTAGTATAACCATATCAGAGGGTGTAACTGATTGAGGTGTCCCCAGGAAGGTTTTATGTGCCCCAAATTTCGGGATCATGGGCTGGAGTTTTTAGCAAGTTCTGATAGTACAAGCTTTTAGCTAGCCTTATGTTCTTTCTGCAGGAATTCCTTTGCTGTCTGTATATTGAGTAGTCCCTAGGCAACTCAGAGCTTTTGAAGATTTTCCAGAGTTTGTCCCTGCGTTGAAGTTGTTGTAGGAGATCTTTCTGGAGCCATCTGGTTTGTTTTCCCCTGACTCTTCACGTGGCTATTGGAGCATGCTTGTTTTGCACAGGGAGAAAATGCAGTAGAAATGCATTTAGGGCATCTTCTACATTCACTGCATGGTGTATGTCCAATCAGTCAATGTGTGATATATCCAGGAGGAAGGAAGGAATTTTCATCCAAGTTTGCGAAGTTCGTAAAAGTGACCAGCCAGGGGGGGGGGGCTGACCAGCGCGCCATTGACAGTAGATAGGAGAGTGGTCAGTGATGGAATCAGCCAAGATCCCTGAGCTAATCATATGTTCAGGTCTGTTCGTCAGGATCCAGTCAATAAGTGTACCAGACTTCGGTGTTGACAATCTGGTGTTTTCCGTTTTGCTGGTGAAATGTAAGCCTTGCACTAATGAAGCCAGGGTATTGTGAGAGAGACCCAGCCAGTTCAGGTTAACATCACCAAGGATGACAGCTTCATTTTCATTGATGTATTTTAGAGCTAGCTGGAGTGCTTCCTGGAGCCCGTTCACTCCTCCTGAGGGTGGATTGTAAATACAGATTATATGGAGTTTTTTTGAACCAAGTGACAGGAGCGCATGCATTGATTCACACGTAGTTGGGGGGTTTGGGTCAGAGATTATACTGATGTTCAGGTAAGACTTATGGTAGAGGGCAACACCTCCACCCTCTTTGACCCCGGTCTGTCCCGCCGAATAAATGAGTAGCCAGGTATGGTGCACATGGTATCGGGGGTTCTAGGTTTCAGCCAGGTCTCCGATAGGCACAGTATGTCGGGATCGTGTATTTTGAGCCATGCTTCCACTTCAGGCAGGTGATACAGTAGGCTTCTGATGTTCATATGCGATATGAGTAGTCCTTTAGTTTGATTAGTTAACACTTTCAGGGGAGCCCACTGCAGAGGGGCCTGGATTCAGTTCAATATCACCAGAGAGTTTAATCAGGAGTGATGCTAGGAACATAAGCGGTGTGCTGAGGAGGTCTAGGGCACTCCTACGTATCTCCACTTATTTTGAGGAAAGACAGAACTCGATAAGTGCAGCCTTTGTTGAGGAGAAGGTGTACCCAAGAGGGTTTGGGTCTGAGGTCTGCAATCATGAGGTTAGAGACTAAAGTCAGTGGCTGGGGGTGGGGTTGAGAATCTGCAGAGCGCAGTGTCAGAGAGACTTGCTCATGCCCCAGAGGAGAAAAAGGCAGATTAGGATAATAAGCCCATTTGGTTTGCCGTGGAGGACACTGTGCGAATGTAGGTGAGGAAGACATGTTTCCCATCTATGTGCCAAGATCCTTTATTTGAGCAGCTGAAAGCTTTTTCCGGTAGGGTTGGAGGAGAGGTAAAGCTGGAGCTAGGTTCAGAGAAAAAGAGCTAAAGCAGGTATGAAGAAAGAGAAGAAAGCAAAGGTAACACTAAAGATATGGGGAAGAGTTTAATGGGGGTGTAAAAGAAAAGCTGATGGTGTGCTCTGTAGGAAGGAAATAGATCAGGGAGGACTATTTTAGCGAAGGAGATTATGAACTTTGGCAGACGTTGAGGATAGATCACCCCAGCGGTGAAGAATATAAGGAACCAATGGGAAAGTGGGCACTTAGTCATATGACGCTCAGAGTACTATAAATCTAAAGGGTCGACCAGGGTGGGTGAGGTGGGGAGGGTGGGGAGCTGGCGAGCGCGGCAGGACAAACTGCACCGAAGGGGCTGTATCACTTAAGTCTTGTGACCGCTCTGAGTTAACCTAAAGTGGGTAGGGGAGGCACTTTGAGTGGCGCCCAGTCCCAGGTCGAAAAGTTCCCCAAAGTCAGCGAGTTCAGGTGAAAAGCCGCTTTTCCTGAGAGAGTACAGCCAGGCAGCACTTCAGACTGAGCTGGAGGCAACCGGCAGCTGGATTCGTGAATAAATGTACCTGGCGACCTTTACTGCCTTTAGCGGGTCTAAGGACCAGGGTGCGGCCGGGCTCCTGGTTCTGCTTCTGGGCGTGAGTTTCAGTGGGCGGCCCCTAGCAACAGGCGTCCTGGAGGGGCAAGGCGCAGAACTTTGGCGGCTGCGGCAGGGCAGGCGGATCTTCAGAGGTTCCTGGGCAGGCAGCGGAGGGTCCATGGCAGCACTGGGGGTTGAGATGGAGGGTTCCTAAGCCCCAACGGGCCAGGAGAGGACCTCTGTGTGTGGGTGTGGGTGCATGTTGGAGGGTGGTATGCCTCAATGCCAGGAGTCTAGTTAAGAAGATTAGTGAGCTTCAGACTTTGGTGGCAGATTCTGGTCTGGATCTTGTAGCCATTACAGAAACTTGGACATTGCAAACAATGATCGGCACAGCAATCCCAAGCTACACCTATATAGGCATGACAGAGGGATGGGTAGAGGTGGATGGGTGACCATCTACATCACAGAAGGAATCGAGGCAGTAGAGGATGCTACCAATTTTGGGAAAAGGTGAGGTAGAATCACTGTGGATTCAGCTCACAGAGTTGCCAGGTAGTAAGACTCACATAGAGGTGGTTTGAAGGCCACGGGGCAGGGAGAAAAGAGAGAGAGAGAGAGAAAAGGAACTGGGTACCAAAGTAGGGAGGGGGCAGCAAAGCATGGGAGGGGGTTGTAATACTGGGAGAGTTCAACCTGTCAGACATTGACTGGGACATCCCAGTGACTAGTACTGCGAGAAGCCAGGACCACTACACAGCCATTCTAAATGCGGCACTCACCAACTTAGAAAGAGTAGGCAGATAAGGGTCAGGGAACCACTGGCATCCAGCGACCACCATACTGTATGGTTGGAGGTGGACCTGGGCACCAGTAAGCCCATGTCTAAGGCTGATGAGTTCAACTTCAGGTGGGCAGATTTCAACCAGATGAGGGAAATTGTGCTGGACAGTTTAACTGAGGTAGACAGCTGCAGGGAAGTGGAAGAAAGGTGGGAGCTGTAAAATGGCCATTCTAGAGACAACGAAACATGCACAAGAACAGTTATAAAGAAAACAAGTATAAGAGATCAGTTTAGTTCAATGAAAGGATCAGGGAGCAATCAGTGCTCAAATGAGTGCCTTTATAAGATACAAAAAAGCAAGGGAATGAAGACTGGGACAGTACCAAGAGAAAACTAAAGAAGCCAAGAGGGCAGAGACAGAGCCGCATAATGCGAGGGGTAAAGGAGGGAAAACAGTTCTTTAGATATATGAGAGAAAAAGATGGTAGGGGTACTTGTCAGACTAATGGAGGGGTAGGTACTAGAAGAGGACGGGCGGAAAGCAACTGTGCTGAATGACTACTTGGGCTCTCTGATCACTGGGGAGAACAGCGGGCCCTTGCCAGAGAGGGAATAAAGGCAGCGGAGAGAGGAGTCCCAAAATAAAATGTAATTTACTGGCAGAAGTGTAGAAAAGGGCTAGCAGCCCTGAGAGTAAACAAGGCCCTGGGGCTGGATGGCATGCATCCGAGGGTGCTAAGGAACTGGCATCGGTGTTAGCTGAACCTCTAATGAGGCACTTCGATTGGTCTGTGCAGTAAGGGGTGATTCCCAGGGACTGGGGATGGCAGTGTGGTTCTGCTGCTGACGGATCTATCATTTCTCAGCTGCTCCTTGTCCCTACAGAGGAACAGCTGAGAAATGATTGATCTGTCAGCTTTACCTCTTTGGTAGGGGAAATTGATGGCGACATTAGTTACAGAAGATCTAATGGAATACATGGAGAAAACAGTCTTAGGATAGTAAGCAGCACTGATTTGTGACAAGGAGGTCTTATCAGACCAACCTGATAGTATTCCCTGACTGCATAACCAAGGTGGTTATTTATTTATTTATTTAGCTTTTGTTGACCGGGTTAGTGCACTAGACAAATCCTGCCTATTTTCAGGCACGACCGGGGAGGGGATACAGATGAATGCCAACTGACCTTGAACCAGATTAAGCTGTTGGTGGTATTTTTTACTGAATGAGGGAAATTTAGCCAGGACACCAGGGAAATTCCCCTACTCTTTTCGATAAGTGCCATGGGATCTTTAACATCCACCTGAACTACCACCAATCCAGGCAGATGGGACCTCGGTTTAACGTCTCATCCGAAAGACGGCACCTCAGAAGTGCAGCACCCCTCTCATGCTGCACTACAGTGTCAGTACTGGGATATTAACCCAAGTGCCAGATGTGGGAACTGAACCCACAGCCCTCTGATCTCCCGGCCCCAGAGGCGAGTGTGCTACCTACTGAGCCACTGACACTGGCATTGATAAGGGCCATGCTGTAGATTTACTCTGCTTCGACTTCAGCAAGGCATTTGACTTGGTGCCACATCAGGCTGCTGAAGAAGATGGGAGACCAGGAACAGCTACAGAAGTAGTAAGATGGGTAGGGAGTTGGTTGAAAAGAAGGTAGCAGAGGCCCTACAGCATGGATCTTAACTACCTTGGTTGCCCAGAGCCACCTATTCTTGCATGTTTATTTGTTTCACACTGTTCACTGTCTGTATTTCACTTTGTTGTAATATTGTCATACTGCTTGTAAAACCAACTCTTGTAATCTCCCGGGTCGCGCCTGAAAATAGGCATTCCTTATCTAGTGTGCTTACCCAGTAAACAAAAGCTAATAGATAAAGACACTGAACCCCGCAGTTCCCCAACCCGTACTCTGCCTACTCCTTCTGAGTTGATGATTACCACCTCTGTAATATCTGACTGTCTAGTGGGATCCTGAACCGTCCGTACTCAACATACAGATCTGCAAGACATCAAGCAGGGCCTGGCTTCTGGCACTTCTAGACACTTGGATGTCCCAGTCAATGTCTGGCAGGTTGCGATCTCCCTCTTACTACAACCTCCCCCTTTGCCACCCCTTCTCTACTTTCACACCCAGTTACTTATCTTTCTTTTGCCCCTGCCCTGGTGGCCTGTAAACCATGCCTATGCAAGTCTTCCTACCTAAAAACTCTGTGAGCTAAACCTACACTGATTCTACCTCCTCTTTTCCCCCAGTGGTTGTCTCTAGGTTAAGTACAGTCCTCTGTGACTCTACGTAGCCCAGGGGAGGACAGGGGGACCAGAAAACAAAGGCTCAGAGGCAACGTGAGGAAGTATTTTTTCATGGAGAGGGTGGTGGATGCATGGAATAGCTTTCCTGAGGAGGTCATGGGGACAAAAACAGTGGGGGAATTCAAGCATGCATGGACAGACATATGGCAATTATGGCGGTGGGGTAGGAGGAAGTAGGTTGTTGGTTAACTAGGTTCTGCAGCTTATCCAAAAGGTAGGAAATGGGCAGACGGGTGGGCCAAGCTGTCCTTATCTGCTCTCAAAGTCTATGTTTCTAACATACGCAGCAGGCTATTGACTGTCCCACTGTTGCTGCAGCCCTCCTTTGATGTCAGTTGCAGAGGATCTGGGATGTGTAGTTACAGAAGGCAAAATCAGTCTGGTATCATGTACTATACTATAGTGAACAGTAAGTAAAATGTTTTTGCACACAATGTGCAAATTGGGACTCTCAGTGCTGACTGTTAACTTTAATGTCAAGTATTGCCGGTTAAATACCCTTTCTTTCAGATGCATCAGCCATTTGTATTTTCATGCCTATAAAATCAGATGCCAAGTATTTTTCCCTGGGAGTGGGGCTCTTAGTGTTGTCTGTTTCCTTTAAACATATGTTTGTGTATCATGTATAATGTATTGTTCTGTTTACTGTAAGTGTGTATGTTCATGTATAATGTATTGTTCTGTTTACTGTAAGCGAGTAGGCTCATGTAAAAAGTACTGTTCTGTTCACTGTAAGCATGTACGCCATGTATCGTGTATTGTTCTGTTTACTGTAAGCATGTACACTCATGCATAAAGTATTGTCCTGTTTACTGTAAGCGGTATGCTCATGCATAATGTATTGCTCTGTTTACTGTAAGCATATAAACTCATGTATAATGTATTGCTCTGTTCACTGTAAGCATGTACGCCATGTATAATGTATTTTGCCAGTCCACCGGCCAGCGGTTGGATTTCCGCAGAGGCTAGTGACCTGGGTCTGAATTGACCCGGTAGCTGGAGGGCCTGCCAGGAGAAGGACTAAGCATTCCCAGGACTGCTCTCCTTTCCAGGGGAGGGTTGGGGAGTGTGTCCACCATGTGAGGGATCCCTGACAGAAGTCAGAAAACCATGCAGCATCAGCGCCAAAAAAGTTGAGGGGTGGGGCAGACGCTGGCCATCATTACATGACCCCTGCCCTGAGGGCTCACACAGAAAACCACTGGCCATCATGGATGACGGCCGCCCTCAATGGCTCCCTGCCTCTCCATGGCATCTCTCCGGTCCCAAACTCCACTCTGGGGCAAGCCACAGAGACAATGCCAGTTAACACTGGTGCTCTTCTCCTGTCGCAGACAGTCCCAGAGGATGCTGTGGCTCTGCCCTGGGGTAAGCGGGAGAACTGTGGGCATGATGATTAGGGAAGCAAGGTAGGTGTCCGAAGAGGCAGTGCTGAAGGAACAGTGCCCAATACAAAAAGAAAAATGTATACTGTATTGCTCTGTTTACTGCAAGCACGTACGCTAAAGTATGCTGCATTTATCTGTTTACCATAAGCATGTACACTCAAGTATAATGTATTACTCTGTTTACTGTACACGTACACTCATGTATGATGTATTGCTCTGTTTACTGTTAGCTTGTACGGTAACGTATAATGTATTTTTCTGTTTACTATAAGTATGTATGCTAGTGTATTGCTCTGTTTACCTGTAAGATTGTACACTGAGTTAGAAGGGGTGCCTTTTGTCTCTCCAGTATAACTCCCTTGCTCAGACTCGTGTACATGGTTTTCACCATGACCAGTGAAGCCAGGCAGTTTCTCCGAGAATTCCACTGGTTGAGTTTGGCATCTTTCCAAATCATCTACCATTTGGGCCAGGGCAGCATAAAGTTTGCTTGGAGTGGAGACATAGAGAGTGGGCATACTGGCACCTGAATCCTGACCCAGGGCTCCTGCCACAGTTATCTCATCTGACACCTGACTGACCAAGACCATTTGATCTCAGTCTAGGAAGGTGCTGTGTTCATTAAAGTCTATTATACAATGGCAAGAAAGAATCCTGGACTCTGATTGGTCAGTCTTTGGCTGGACACATGATGTTATCCCAGTACAACATCATGGGTCTAGTCTCAGCACTGTGAAGCTCCTGACTGAACCGATTTGCATCTTTTGCACCTTTTACATCTTCTCTTAAGAAACAAACATATTTTTCCACACTAACAAAAACATTTTCAAAATTATTTTTTTTTATTCTGTATAACAACGAGCTATTGTATAGTGGCAATAATGCTCTCCAGGGTGTGTGTCGTGCTGGGATAACATCACGCCTCAGGTATTGGACGCACTCCACCTGCGGCCTCGTGCCCAACCACCTGAGGTGTGACATTATCCCAGCACAACACACACCCTGTCGGGCATTATTGCTTAAATGTTTCCTTATGGACATGTTTATTTGTCAGTGGACAATGAGTCCTTTCTAGTTCTTCAGATATTCTTATATTTACTTTAAAATCATCCGTCTGTGCCTGGGACAGTCATATATCTTACATTAGTCTGTTTTATTAGAATCGTTGATACACCAACCCAAATATTTATGCAGTAATTTTGGGTATAAGAAATCTCTACGTCTAATCATATGAATATATTCTGAAACTGTTAAATCCTAAGGATACTGACTTACTTCTTAGGTTATTATTTTCTAAACTAAATGTTCTAGGCTTTATAATATTAAATTGAGAAGGAATACCTAAGTCAGAATTCATGGTTAAAAATGTTTACTTTTGATATGGATGTTTAAAAGTTACAAGGCAGTTTTGCAGTAAAATGAATAGACAAATCACTGTTTAAACAAAGTCACAATTTAAAATGCAGTTACAGTTTTTCTGAACAACGGTGCAAGCAGAAAATAATTTTTTTGTCGCAAGTAAAAATACGTCACAGTAAAAAAAATAAAAACAAATGCCAGGCTTGTCAGCCTTAGGTCTTATGCCTAAGGTGAAGGTAACAAAACTCACCAAACCAGTACAAACCGATGTCCTCATGAGATCCTGGGAGCTGGGCTGACCTGTGGTTCTCCCTCTGCGACTCCTTACCTTGGTTGGGCTGCTGTATGTTTATATACTTTTCAAGGCAGAAAATGAAGATCCAGATAATTTTAATTGCTTGGCCTAACAGAGTAGGAAAACTCAGATAATCTTAGCTATTTCTGTAAGACAAATAATTACTAAGTGAATAAGCAGATGCTGAAGGCTGAAGGCTGTTAGTAAACAAGGTGCATCTGACTGATATAGGGAAATATCTGGGCTGTAACCTGCACCTGACGTCATTAAATCTGTGTCAGTGATATATTTTAAAAATGTTCCTTATTTGCTAAGGACCAAGTTGTTGCTCAGGGTGAGGTACCTTACTTTGAAAAGAATCAGATTTTAGACAGATGTGTGAACAGCTGGACACTAGTTGTGGTTAGTTATTTCAGTTAAACAAGGTTGAATGCTCTTGTGGTCAATTACTTGCTCGAGTGGACAGGGTTGACCACTCGTGATTGTTCATACAGCCAACATTCCCTGAGTACAGGTGGTATTCGTCAAGCTCAACATGGTTGATCGCGCCGCTGACCTTTCGGCCAGTCTGGATAGGTAAAATAGGCTGCCTGTGTTTATCAATGGAACGATTGAAGATCTCGCTTACAGTTCATGAAGACACAGTTTGTCTGGAAAGTGGCAAATTCACTCTCAATACTTAATGCTACTTAAAGTTGCAGAGTAAATAAAAACTTAGTACATGAGTTTTAAACTTGTAGAAACAATCTATCAGGTTATAACTTGTTAATCGATCAGTACAGAATTATGCACACCAAAATCCATTGCTGATTATGAACTGGAAAATAAAAAACAGAAACCTGAGCCTTGCTGGCTTGGTTATATTATTAGCGTCTGCTGGGTGGAATGTCAGCAGCAATCCCTCTGGTCACTATACCTCGACCTCTGGGTCCAGTTCCTCAATCACTGGGGGTAACAGGGCAGGTAAAGCCCGTGGAGCAGGTAGTCTGAGCAAATGGAACAAGGAGAGTCAATGATGGGCGACATTCCCTGCCAAGGGGCATGAAAGTTCAATGGCATAGGTAAGTTTGGTGGAACAGGTAAATTTAATAGGGCAGACAGTGCAGGCGGAGCCAGTCTTGGCAATGGATGAGCCTGTGGTGGCAATTTCTGTAATGGGGTGGACCTGTTTAGTGGAATGGTCAATCTAATGGAGCAGGTGGACCTGGGACAAAGGCAGACCTGGTGGGGTCAGCGAGATGGACTGCATGTAGAGCAACACTAATATTTAAAGTAGTGCTGTTTATCGTGTGTGTACCTAATGTTTAATGTATTGCTCTATTTACTGTAAGCGTGTTCGCTTATGTATAATGTTCTGTTTACTGTAAGCTTGTATGCTAATGTATAATGTATTGCTCTGTTTACTGTAAGACTGTATACTGTTTAGTGTGTTGTTCTGTTTACTGCAAGCTTGTCCACCAATGTGTAATGTATTGTTCTGTTTACAGTAAGTCCGTATGCTAATATATAATATATGTACAGTACTGTTTAAGGTGGCAGTATAGCGAAGTGGTTAAGGGCACTGGGCTGCAGACCTGGAGACCTGGGCTTGAATTAGGACTGAGTGGACTGTTCTGCGAGGGATCCCAATCCCCGGATCGAACCTGAAATCCACGGACCTGGATAAATATGAACTTCACCACAGAAGTCCGGTGTGGGTCTGTGGAAGTGGCAGTTGTGCCATTATGTGTATTGTTGCCATGGGGATGCTGACAGAACACTCACTCTACATATAGACAGCCAGCGTCATCCAGTCAGGTAACATATGGTCACGTGACACACTCACAGCATATTTATTTAGCTTTTGTTGACCGGGTAAGTGCAGTAGACAAATCCTGCCTATTTTCAGGCACGACCCGGGGGAGGGGGATACAGATGAATGCCAACTGACCTTGAACCAGATTAAGCTGTTGGTGGTATTTTTAGTGAATGAGGGAAATTTGGCCAGGACACCGGGGAAATTCCCCTACTCGCAGTCTGAGTGTGGATTGCGATGGAGGAGGACGTGCAGACAGAGACTCTGCAGAAGGAACGTTCTGAGTCTATGGTGCAGGCGTCACCTGCTACAGAGCTTACCACAGAGTAGTATTCTGGAGTAATGCAGGCTACTCAGCGTGCAATCAGGAGTTGTGAGGAGGATGATGTTGTTGTTTCGCGAGTCGCGCGGCAGGATGCCTTCACCATTTTGACTTCTTCGGGGACGATGCTTGATGGGGATTGCGGTCCCCTTTCGATGCCGGATGCACTACGGACTGCAGAGCAGTCGGAACCCTCAGATATCGCGAGGGTAGCGTCAGTGGATGAGGAAGTGGTCGAGTCGGTTGAGAAGGAGAGACGCACTGGTGGTGCAATGATGGAGTCTGTTTCTGTTACAGACTGGTCCGAGGAGGTTGCTTTGTCGCAAGCTGGGTGGATGCAGCAACTGAATGGGCGATGGATTCTGGATCCCACCTGGCTGTCCTTTTCACCAAAGGAATCGGGTCCCCCAAAGATTATGAAGGAGGGTGAGTCGTCTTGTTTGGGAACTGAGTCTATGTTGGGAGGCCTTCTGATATACCTGGGAGTGCTAACTCTGACAGTGTTTTGGGGGCAGGGGTGGATATTCCATTGCGACGTCTCTCTGTGCGATTGCAAGAGGAGCAGGAGACTAGGAAGGGTCCTCGTTTGCAGACCTCTAAACGTAATAAATTGAACAGGCCCGAAGGAATGCGGTCCGTCTCTTTATAGGGTGGTTTACCTGAACACCGGATCGGCTTTATGTGGCAAGAAACTGTTATTGGACTCTATGCAATTTCTTCCTGTGGATATTTATGTTTTGATTAACATTTCGGGAGGATATTCGATGTTAGCTTCAAACAGGTGGCTGGTTTGGATAAGATTTGGCTTAAATATGAAAGTTGTAAATCCTTGCCCCTATGGCTACCTTTCTGGGCTATTCCCATCACTAAACCTTTATTTAAAACTGTTAATGTGATGTTTCGGAATGAGGGGGTTAATGTGGGGGATATTTTGTACTGGCTGGAGCATAAATGTATGGTTCTGGGCCCTCCTGAGCCGATTTTGGATACTGAATGGATTTGGACTGGGACATGGCGTTTTAAGGTTAAATTACATTAGATAAATAATGAAATCCTACATGTTCCAAATAGCTTTTTGGGTAAAGACGAGTGTGTTTCTATCCAGGACAACCTAAAGCATGTTATTGGTGTGGTAGCCGAAGACATTTAAGCAGTGCATGTGACAAAGTTAAATGTGCACTATGTGGGAATTTGATCATGATAGTGAGGTATGTAGAAATGTGTTTCGATGTAATCTCTGTGAGGAGTCTGGCCATGCATATCATCAATGTCCGTGGGCTGGCCAGAATAAACAGGGTGGTTTTAAATAAAGAGGAATTGATATCCCAGGCTCAGGGTAGAGGCCAGTCTCATCGGGCCCCTCCTCAGAGCAGGGAGAATGCTTCTACTGCTGGTAGAGGTCAGTCGATGGTCCATGCAGACCCAGTTGCAGACCCAGTTGCAAACCACTGTGAAGTAGAAAATACTGGGATCAATCGGTACTTTTGGCTCCACAACAGACTTCCGCCCTCACACAGCTCTGAGCCCTCTGTTTTACATCTTCCTGTAGAGACTCCTGTGGTGGGGCCCACTTCAGATGCTCTTTCCAACCTCCTAGGAGAGTTACAAGGGCCAGTAGGCCTCAGGTGGGGATGGGAGGGTCTGCCTTCCAGAATTCTTTTCAGCTTTATCTGACCTCGAGGGTGAGGTTGGTACTGAGTTGCTGAAATCTGATGAGGCTTCCAGCATGGAAATTGAGGATGATGGGGTACAGAGTTGTTGGAGGAAAAAGAAAAGGGTCGAAAGCGAAAAGATAAACCCTGATTTAATCATCTTTGTGTTTTATGGCCTGTTTGAACATTGTATCTCTTAATTGTTGTAGCATTAAGAGTTTCAGGAGACGCTTAATCTGCCTGCAGCAGTGTAGGGATTTCAATGTCGATGTCATCTTTTTACAGGAGACGCATTTATCTTCTCTGCTTGAGGTGACTCAAGTTAAAAAACTCTGGTGGGATGGCCCTTCTTTTGGTCATTTGGGAAGATGCTGCGGATGGGGTGGGCATTCTGTTTTCACACCTTCAGTTCACGTCACACAGTTAGTTGATATTCAGCCTGGCCGAGTGTTACTTTTGGACTGTTTATTGCATGGCTTTAGTTTTAGATTGATTAACACCTATGCTCCTCAAACGAAGACATCTCGTATTGCTTTATTTAACCAACTCAAACCTTATTTATTCACCCTAAACATGTGGTTTTGGGGATATGAATTGTAGTTTGATTTTCGGATTAAAATGATACTCAGCAAAAACGACGATGTATTCTCATGCTCTTTCACAGACGGTTTGGTGGCTAAACTGAAAGATGCTTTCAGGGTCTACATACCTCTCCTGGCTTTACTTACAGATGGGCTTCTTTTCAAACTAGAATTGACTATCTTTTCTTTCTCAATATTTAGTCCCTTTGGTTTGTTCAGTTTTGCCTTCATATTTTTCGGACCATAGGGTTTTACATAGTAAACTCAGTTTACATCAAATTCCTGCTTATTTTCCTGCTTTTGCTAGTAGATGGATGCTGAATTCTTATTGTCTGAGGCTGTTTTTGGCCCAGCTGAAGGATTTCATGATCCTTAGGAAATCAGTGGCTGTGTTTTTCTGATTGGATTACATGGTGGACAGACACCAGTTAGCACTAAAGGAATTTTTTATTGCTTATGGTAAACAGAAATGTTCTTGAATATTTACAATATTTAGATTTCAGGAATCAATATTATAAATTACAGTCACATTCCCGTCTCGGATTTGGAGGTTCAGTCTCAGCTGAAGTTTGATAAGCAAAATATGCTGCAGTATCAATATCAGAGGGCTGCTTCGCTTCACGCTGGACTGAAATTTGGTATCCAAAAGCAACCCTTTCAGGACCCGTACATGGCATGTAAACATAAGATTGAGAAGAGGCTTATGACAGGGCTTTGGGATTCTTTTGGTAGTTTGAAAACTTCCTTAGCAGAAATGCTGGCGGTTGCTGAAAGTCAGGTTTCCTCACAGTTTGGTGTGGAATTTATTCCGACTGCATCTTGGGAGGATGTTCTGCATTTTCCAGTCCCTGCTATTTCCCAAGCTGATGCTGATCTACTACAGGGGCCATTACCTCACTGGAGGTGCATGCAGTTATTGGCTCACTCCGAACTGGGGTTTCACCAGGTGTAGATGGATTGACGAATGAATTTTATAAAGTTTTTCTGAAGATATGTGTGTCATATTGACAGCTGTCTTTAATGAGATTCTTCATTTTGGTTTTGTGATTCAAAGTTTAATTTGGCCATTCTAACATTTATTTTAAACCGGCGATAGCTGATTTCGTAATTGGAGGCCTATTAGTCTCCTTAATACCGATTATAAGATTCTTTCTACCATATTGTGTAAACGGCTTCAGGTGGTGGCACAAGGTGTGTTTCATCTGGCACAGACATGTTCTATCCCTCACCGTTCCATTCAACAGAATTTGAAACTATTGCGAGATGTGTGTGAATTCGGATCTCAAAAAAAGCTATCAGGTTTTATTTTGGCCCTGGATCAAGCAAAAGCTTTTGATTCTGTATCCCTTGATTTTCTTTTTCAAGTCTTAAGTAGATTTGGGTTCCCTAGGATTTTAATCCAGTTCCTTAGCACTTTATACACCCAGGCAGGCTCTTGCCCGCTTATTAATAATTATTTAGGATCAGAACTTCTGTTGAAGCGCGGGGTTCGGCAGGGTTGTCCTGTCAGCCCTTTATTGTATGCTTTTGTTTTGGACCCTTTACGGAAGATTGAATATAACAGGTCTATTCAGGGTTTATCTCTTCACTTACTTTACCTGCCCAAAAATTTCTGCATATGCGGATGATATTTGTTTATTGTGGAAGATGCCTCTTCTGGGTTAGAGGCACTACAAGTGGTTACCCGTTTCTCAGCCTTAAATGGCACTAAACTAAATTATGGGAAATGTAAATGTTTGGCAAATGGAGATGCTCCAGGTCTTCGTGATGTTGGGGGTATTTTAGTCTCCGATTCCCTTACCATTTTGGGTCTCCTTTTTGGAAGAGGGGATTTAGCCTTTTCTAATTGGGAGAAGTGTCTTGTTGCAGGAGAACGGAAGGTACAACAATGGAAATCCTGAGGTTTCTCGAAAAAGAAGCCGGTATTGATTGTTAAGAAATTTTTATTACCCATTTTTTTACATGTATGTTGGTGTGGGGTAGTCGTTTGAACCTGATTAAACGTGCTTTTACTTATTTAAAGTTGAATCAAGGGTGATTAGGGATGATAAACCCTATCGTGTTTTATCATTCCTTTTTCATGATTGCTTCTTTTCAGACGAAGGTCATGCCCCAGGATCATCCTTGGTCGGCGTGGACTCAGTTGTTGTTTCTCCTTTTTGTCCCATTGGGAGGGTGGTGTTCCTAAAAGAATATGGCAACTGCAGCACCTTCCTATGTTGACTCTGCAGTTAGAAAACTGCGGAATGGAAATTGGGTAAAGCAAATTACATGAGGTGCCAAGAAAGGACTTTTATTTGGAAATTATGAGGAATTTTTCTATGTTCAAGTGGATTTCCTTTTGTACCCTACTAATCTCTCACAGGTCCTTCGTCTATTAATGGACCATAGGGTACCTCCTAATATGTGGGATGTACAATGGCTTTGTTGTCATGGGAAGCTGGGCAGCCGGGGTAACTTAAAACATAAACCAATTACAGACAGAGTGTGCCTAAGATCAGGTTGTGTTGAACAGATTGAAACATTGAACATTTCCTTTTACTCTGTCCCTATTTTACCTCCTTTTGGTCGGACTTGGCCATTCGTGGGGCTGGAGTGTGTTAAGACACATTACATACCAGAGCTTGATTTTGGGGGATTATTCTGGTTTTCTAAGCAGGTATCATCCAAGTACATTGAATGTGATTTTTGCATGTATTAAATATCATTTATGGCAAGCCAGATGTCAGTTCTCCTTGCAACACACCGTTCTTCCAAATAGTGTTATTATTCATCGTATAGAATTGGCGTTAGGAAAGCAAAAGAGTTTTGAACAGCGAACCTTGGATAATCAAGTTTTCCTTAGTTTCTGGAAAAATATTATTTGGCTTTTATGACTGCTGTAAAATATTTTCTTTCTGTCTGACTATATAGCAGTTCCTCAGGAGTTATGACTTCTGTTCAGGAATTATGTTGTTCCTATTTTTTCCTACTGTTTTTTTTTTCTGTTGTTTTCTTTATTGATGTATGGTTTGTTTTCAAATAAAAATTCCCTACTCTTTTGATGAGTGCCATGGGATCTTTAACATCCACCTGAACTACCACCAATCCAGGCAGATGGGACCTCGGTTTAACGTCTCATCTGAAAGACGGCACCTCAGAAATGCAGCACCCCTCTCATGCTGCATTACAGTGTCAGTACTGGGATATTAACCCAAATGCCAGATGTGGGAACTGAACCCACAGCCCTCTGATCTCTTGGCCTCAGAGGCGCGTGTGCTATCTACTGAGCCACTGACACTGCATATAATTGTGCTGAGTGTGCAACGCACCTCAGACGAGAGGAGGATGGGTCGGAGGAGCACCTCGCTTACTGCTGCAGCTACCAAAAGAAGAAGTTGCTAAAAAAGCAAAAAAAAAAAAAAGCACAAAACTGTATATATATATATTATATTGGCGCGGTCGTGCCACTATAGTTAGGGTTCACATGTCACTTCTATATTAAACTCAAAATTTTGTGCATTAATAACTTTGGACCCATTCAACAGATTTGCCTGAAATTAGAATGCATGGTAAGGCATGGTAGATCTCTTGATTTGCCAAATTTAGTTTCGGTTGGGCTTATGGTCTTTGCGAAGCAAAACGCTGAAAAATGCAAAATTATCCATTTTTGGAGCTGCTTTTGGGATTTTGGATGTGGGCCTGAGCAGCAAAGTGTGGCATGCCACTCTACAAGATGGCTGATTTGAAAGAGCTTTGATGGACGAACATGCCGCTTTTGTTTGGTGAAAAAATAGTAAGGCATTCAAAAGTTATGCCAGTTTTAAGTTCCCATTATAAGTCAATATGAAAATGTATATGTATGTTTTGTGAACAAAGAATGGGGTTCTGGCTATCTGGTCCCGCTTGGCGATCAAAGAATTTGCAGCCTCATGGTTCAAAAATCTTTGTCCCCGAGATTTAAAAAAATATTTGACCGTGAGGTTCACCATCTTGTTTTCGGTTTTCCAATCGGAAAAACACAAATATCTCAGCTCAGGGGACACTCCTGAAGTAAAACCTGGATGGGTTTTACTCAGGGGCTCCGATCAATTAAGCCATGTCTTTGGTTTCATCCAAATTGGTCAAAAATAGAGTTATAAGCTTTTAAAATCTTTGATCGTGGCTCGCTAATGATCTTTGATCACGAGCCTGGAAATTCTTTGATCATGAGATTCTTTGATCGCATCCTGCATCGCAAACTAAATACACAAATATATCGGCTCAGGGTGGGCTAGGGACACAAATTAGATTTTGATCAGAAGGCTGCATTCTATCGAGGCATGCTGTTGGTTTTGTTCAAATCAGTCAGAAAATTGCGTTCACCATTTTTTATTCTTTGGTCGTGAGCATGCAATTTTGATCACAAGCCTGCAAATTCTTTGATCGTGAGATTCTTGGATCGCGATCATGCATCGCGAGCGAGGGACAAGATGGACGGATTAAAAATTTTAATTTCTCAGCCCTGGGGTGTCCTAGGAAGACAAATGAGGGTGGGTTTTGCTCAGGGGGCTTCATTTTGACTAACCATGGCGGTGGTTTACCGCAATTCTTTGTATTTTTTAAATTACAGGACTTTTTATTCTTTGATCTTGAGATTGCAAATTCTTTGATCTCGAGCCTGCAAATTCTTTGATCGCGAGATTCTTTGATCACGATCATGCATCGTGAGGGAGGGACGAGATTGCCAGATTAAAAAATCTATTTTCTCAGCCCAGGGGTGCCCTAGGAAGTCAAATGAGGGTGGGTTTTGCTCAGAGGTCTTCGTTCTGTCGAACCATGGCAGTGGTTTACTGCAATTCCTTCATTTTTTTTTTATTTATAGCATTTTTATTCTTTGTTCATGAGCCTGCACATTTTTTGATCGTGAGCCTGCAAATTCTTTGATCGTGAGATTCTTTGATCGCCATCTTTGATCGTGAGGGAGGGACAAGATGGCCAGATTTTTTATAATGGAATATATATGGAAATGTTACCAGTCTTTGACATTGAATATCTCAGAAACATGTTGGTCTTTTTACTTGAAATTTGGAGGGTGCATGTTGTATGGATGTAAATTACAATGTTTACATTTCGGAAAAAATTTTTTTGTGGAGATATAGCGTGGCACAGTTTACATTCTGCGGACAGCATTTTGCTTGTGGTGGTGGCTTGAAATTAATAGGATACCTAGCCTTAATGTCATGAATGTAGTTTTCAGTTGTGTGTGTAAAATGTCAACAGGTGTGGAACTGTGCTCCTCTGACGAATGAAAATGTCAAACTTTGACATGTTAGGTCTTGGACACGGTTTGGTCTTTTCACTTTAAATTTGGAGAGTGCTGACAGCATGTACTGTAGATGTGAACTGCAGTGTTTACATGTTGGACGATATATTTTTTGTGGAGATATTGCGTGGCCCAGTTTATGTTTTGCGGACAGCGTTTTCTGTTGTTCTGCTATATTAACATTTGTTTGGTGGCTGCCCATGCTGTTGTCAATGTACTTTTTAGTCATTAGGTGTGTAATGTGGTCCAACACTTACATGTTGGTGGGAGCGCTCCCACCAACTTGTGCAACTTTCTACTTTTCTATTCTTTCTTAAAAAGTAAGGAAATTCTACATAAAAACTTTGTTAATGCATCAGTTAGGGTTCTTCTACAGTGACAAAAGTGAGGAAATTCAACATTAGGGTTCCCACCCTTGAACCCCACCCCGCGCCCACCAACAGGCATCGGGGTGTGCGTTGGGGTCATCGGCCCTAACTCTCATCCCATTCTTCTACACTGCACCACCTCAGCTTGTTTACATGGGATGGGGTGAGAGTTAGGGCTGACGACCCCAACGCACACCCTGATGCTTGTTGGTGGGGAGGGTGGGTAGGGTTCAAGGGTGGAACACCAATGTTGAATTTCCTTATTTTGTCCCTGTAGAAGAACCCTAACTGATGCATTAACGAAGATTTTGCATAGAATATATATATATATATATATATATATATATATACACACACACACACACACACACACACACAATTTTGGAAGGGAGGAGAAAAGAGAGAGAAAGGACTCGATTTACTGGAAGTAGTGGGAGAAAAACTGATCGTCGGGGAGGGTGATGGGTGGGACTGGAGAAAGGAGGAATCCAGAGGGACTAGGGAGATAGTACTGGCCTGGGTGCTGTTGGGGGAGGCAAAAGCAGGCAGTTTGACTGTGTACATGAGTAAGGGCAGGCTGGCAAAATCTTGACTTGTGGCATGAAGATCCAGAGGAGAGGGAGAGACTACTGGAGGCCCAAGAGAAATTTTACAGTTGCAGAAAATAACAAATTAAAGTTTTTTTTTCATTTCTTGGCCTCATACAGTGTACCTGTGTGTACATCAGCAAGGGAGGGCAGGCTGGCAAAATCTTTAACTTGTGCCATTCCCAATCCAGATTCAGAGGAGAGACAGAGAGACTACTGGGGGCCCCAGAGAAATGTTACAGTTACAGAAAATCCCAAATGAAAGTATTTTTCTTTTCTTTTCTTGGCCTCAGACAGTGTAGCTGTGTACATAAGCAAGGACAGGCTGGCAATATCTTTGACTTTGTGCCATTCCAGATCCAGAGGAGAGAGGTAGAGACTACTGAGGGCCCAAGAGAAATTTTACAGTTACAGAAAATCCCAAATGAAAGTTATTTTCTTTTCTTGGCCTCAGTGCAGCTGGGTACATGAGCAAGGGCAGGTTGGCAAAATCTTTGACTTGTGCCATTCCAGATCCAGAGGGGAGAGGGAGAAACTACTGAGGAGCCCAAGAGAAATTTTACAGTTGCAGAAAATCCCAAATAATCTTTTTCCTGGCTGCTGTGTGTACAGGGAAAGGGCAGCAGGTTGGCAAAATAAATCTTTGACATATGCCGTCCAGAGGGGGGAGAGAAAGAGAGAGAGAGAGACAGTAGGGGGGCCCACGAGAAAAGTAACAGTCCCAGAAATCCCAAATAACATTTTTTTTCCTGGCTTCAGTGTGGCTGTGTGCACAGGGCAAGGGCAACAGGTGAGCAAAATAAATCTTTGACTTGTGCAGTCCAGAGGGGAGAGAGGGAGACTGCAGGAGGGCCTACAAGAAATGTAACAGTCCCAGAAATCCCAAATAAATTTCTTCTCCCCTGGCTTCAGTGTGGCTGTGTACATAAAGGGCAGCAGGCTGGCAAAATAAATCTTTGACTTGTGCCATCCAGTCATGATCACTTGTTAACGTTTATTCATGATTTCATGAATTAAAAAAAATACCATTCAGACAAACAACACACAAGTTGATGCACCTGTGCTGCTGGCTGTGGGTGGCCAGGGATAAAATCTGATTTTGTGATTTGTAGCAGGCTGTTTACAGTACAACACAAGTAAAGTACAACTACACACAAGTGTCATCATCATCACTCATTCCCATTATTTCTCCTTATTATCAATAGTTTTTATAGTATGTCACGTGACATTATGTATAAGCATTAACCAACCCCAGTGTGGGACTGTGCTGCGTATGGCTATGCACTAGATATGTCTGCATCTCCAATTGAAATTCTGAGGGAAACTTAACAGTAACTGTACTGTAGGAGTCAGTCTGGTAATCTTGGAAGTAAGTGGTGGAGGACTGCTGTGCCGTGTACAGTCACGAGTCATGACAGTAAATTTGTCCCTAGCCTGTGGGTGGGAGTCATCAGAAGGACATCATGTTAGTTAAAGTGATCTTAGTTGTTTTACAGGTTAGAATACTAATGATATAGGTATTTGCATCTGTCTCTCTTACTCTCTCTCCCATCTCTCTCTGTTTCACCCACCACACGCCACGGATCCAAGCAGAAAATGCCACCACTACAGCCAGCCATGAAGGGCTAGAAGTGACTGAGTGCTTTTTATTTAGCAGTTTTACATTAATTTTACACAAATAATCAATTAAATTATTTCCTTTGGGCCTTGGTGTCAAATGTAACTGACTTTGGCCACTTTTACGCATTTTTCAAATATCTGTCAATAAATCAGAACTAATCAGAACAAATCAGAACTTCACCATGTTCCAGTTCTTATTTAATAAGGTCAGAACTTCACTGAGTTATTCTAGCCCTAGTTTGAATCCCATCAGCTCCCACTTGCATACTGTGTGACCCTGAGCAAGTCACTTACCTTCCTTGTGTCCCATATTGCACCTGGAAACAAGCTCCAACTTAGTGTGCCTTTCCTGGTTAATTAATTTCCTTTTCCTTTACTGTAAGCATGTATACTACTAATCTGTAATGTATTGCTCCCTTTACTGTAAGCCTGTATGCTAACGTATAATTAATTGTCCTATTTATTGTCTGCCACAGTTGGGTATGGCTGAAAATGGGTCTCTGACTCAGCCACCTCCTGAAAGGTAAATAAAACAAATATTTAACAGCTGATCTCCATTGGAGTACTAACTGCTACAGTTTGGCACCAGGAAGTATTGTGAAGCCACCAAGAACTGGAAGGACTTTCAATATTTGATCCCATGGAAGATTTTGACTTTACTCCAAAACAGCAACTACTGTAACTCATAACTGCTTCGTTTGCAGAGTTAATATTTTGCTAAAAATAAATAAAAATATATTGATTGGATTGTATGGGCCACAAATCATTGATGAGTTTATCATAAGCATAGGGACTTTGCAGTTCTTAACCTCACATGACATGATCATCAGAACTTAGCATTTTAGAAAGACACCTTAGCTAGCAAATTCTCTCTTGTTCAGCCTTTATATTATCCTGATTACGTAACTTTTCAATCAGTGATTCACCGATTCAGCAGGCAGCTGATGCCTTCAGAACTTTAACAAAGCATAATATTTGTCCTCAATTCATCTTACATTTCACATCAGCTCTGTATTTCTCCTCCAAACTATTACTGAGCGCATTTGACATAACAGGATTTTTGTCCCAAAGAGTCATCTACTCCTGTTGCTTATTTCCTACCTGAGCCTGTAATGCACTGCTTGTGACATCATAGTTACTTCCATGGCAACAAACTGTCATGTCACAACAGAGGATTATAACTTGAAGTAGGGCGTAAGATATAGAAGCCGATGAACTCTAAAAGATTATGTATTCACTCAGATTTACTCAGTAATAAATAATGGCGAGGAGAAATCAAGAGATATATGGAATGCAAGCTGAACTGTATCTAAATAGTCTGTTTTTTCAAGTGTTCCCTGAGGCATCAGCAGCTTTAAGTATGGGGCAATAATAATGTGCTCGCATTTAAGTCACTAGCTATGACATGATGATAGGTACTACTGGTAGTCACAGGACTGTAATAGGTTTGCAGGAACTGTGTTAAGTACTGTTGGTAGTCTAGGACTGTAAGTGGTTTCCAGGAACTGTAAGAAAAGTACTGTTGGTGGTCTAGAACTGTAAGTGATTTTCAGGAACTGTAAGGTAAGTACTGTTGGCAGTCTAGGACGGTAAGTGGTTTGCAGGGACTGTAAGGTAAGTACTGTTTGTAGTCTAGAGTGTAAGTGGTTTCCAGGAACTATAAGGTAAGTACTGTTGGTAGTCTAGGACTGTAAGTGGTTTGCGGGAGCTGTATGATAAGTACTGTTGGTAGTCACAAGACTGTAACAGGTTTGCAGAAACTGTAAGGTAAGGACTGTTGGTAGACTAGGACTGTAAGTGGTTTCCAGGAACTGCAAAGTAAGTACTGTTCATAGTCTAAGACAGTAAGTGGTTTGCAGGGACTGTAAGGTAAGTACTTTTGGTACATAGACAAAGGAATTCTGGAGGTCAGAGGTAAGGGGCAACAGACTTCTAGGAAAACATAAACTGAACTTACAACCTCAAATGGGCAGACTGTGGTGGGGCCCCTATCTGCCGACACCGTCTATGTATCTATGGTAGACTAGGACTGTAAGTTGTTTCCAGGAACTATAAGGAAAGTACTGTTGGTAGTCTAGGACTGTCAGTGATTTTCAGGAACTGTAAGATGAGTACTGTTGGTAGTTTATGACTGTAACTGGTTTGCAGGAACTGTAAGATGAGTACTGTTGGTAGTCACAGGAGTGTAATAGGTTTGCAGAAACTTTAAGGCAAGTACTGTTTACCTAGGGCTACCTGAGGTGGATATCCACTGCTTGCAGCTGGTGCAGAACGCTGTGGCCTGGTTATTGACAGGAACCCCTAGGTCCTGTCATATTTCTCCAGTGCTGCGCGAACTGCACAGGCTGCCAGCACAGTGGCGGATCACCTTCAAAGTCGGACTTCTGACTTATAAGGCCCTACAGAACAGGGCCTGGGCTACCTGAAAGAGCTCTGGTTCCTTACCACCCTGTTTGATGGCTCCGCTTGGCTGATGAGGGGTTGTTAGAGATTCCAAGGGTTTGCTTAAAATCTTCCAAGGTCCGAGCATTCGTGCATGCGGCCCCTACCCTTTGGAATTCTCTACCTCATCAGCTATGGGAGTACACGACTGTGGAGGGGTTTAAACAGGCTCTTAAAACTTACCTATGGAATCAAGCATATGGTGCATGACCCAATTATTGCTTACTGGTTTTATCTGTATTTTATAACATTTATAAAGTGTGAATGTGTGATTAATTTGTTTTAACTGTTTGTGAGGCCCTTAGTTGTTGAAAGGCACCATATAAATAAAGAATATTATTATTATATTATTATTATTTCTGTTGGTAATCTAGGAATGTAAGTGGTTTTCAGGAACTGTAAGTAAGTACTGTTGGTAGGTGTAGGACTGTAAGTGGTTTGCAGGAACTGTAAGATAAGTACTGTTGGTAGTCTAGGAGTGTAAATGATTTTCAGTACCTTTAAGTTAAGTACTGTTGATAATCTATGACTAAGTGGTTTGCAGTAACTGTAAGATAGGTACTGCTGATAGTCTAGGACTGTAATAGGTTTGCAGAAACTGTAAAAGTACTGTTGGTGGTCTAGGACTGTAAGTGGTTTGCAGGAAGTGTAAGGTAAGTACAATGGGTAGTCTAAGACTGTATATGATTTGCAGAAACTGTAAGGTAAGTACTGTTGGTAGTCTAGGACTGTAAGTGGTTTGCAGGAACTGTAAGGTAAATACAGTGGGTAGTTTAAGACTTACATGATTTGCAGGACTGTAAGGTAAGTACTGCTGGTGGTCTAGGACTGTAAGTGGTTTGCAGGAACTGTAAGGTAAGTACAATGGGCAGTTTAAGACTGTACATAATTTGCAGAAACTGTAAGGTAAGTACTGTTGGTAGTCTAGGACTGTAAGTGGTTTGCAGGAACTGTAAGGTAAGTACGGTGGGTAGTTTAATAAGACTTGCAGTACATGATTTGCAGGAACTGTAAGGTAAGTACTGTTATAACATGGGGTGGGAGTAGGGAGAGGTGACTGGTGCAGGGTGATCACATGGTTGTGCATTAATTCTCCATACATGCACAGCAAGTAGTGATGAGTCCCTGAAATGTAATTAATGAGCCCTCTGGATCTTCTCCCATGTCAAAATTATAATTACAGGCAGCCTTTTTTTTTCTATGCTAGCGCTATTACTCTGTGCCTTCCCACCCACCCACCCGTGGATCTCTGTGAACTGTGTGCCTCCGCCTTCCACCCACCCACCCCAGTAATTAGGGGAACATATGAAGAAACGAGAGAGAGAGAGAGCGGAGATTGAGTCCCTCCTCCAATCCGGGATGATTCTGGCAGCAGCAGCAGAAAGCGAAAGTTAAGTGAGCGAGAGCAGAGAGAGAGAGACCCAGTGTCAGGTAAACTGGGAGATATGCAGTGCCCTCAGTCTGTGTAAATGTGTAGTCCATGACTACCCACCCCACCCTGTGGATGTCCAGCTACCAGGTGACACAGTGAAGCCCGCTGTCAGCCGCTCACTTGATGTACACTGCCTCTGCTTGGTTTGTGGAGGGAGCTGTCCTGTGAAGTGGAGAGAGAGAGAGCGACAGACACACTGACAGGGTGAGCAGCAACAGAACATACAGAAGTAGACCAGTGTCCGCCTTACTGTGTTGCTCAGTTCCTCAGCTCCTCTCTCGGCTCTCCTGCTGTCAGTATTTGCTGGGCATTGACTGAGTGTGCTTCTCATGACTCCAGTGCCCCCGCCTCCAGTCACCCTTTCTGTAGGACAGAGTGACAACATGGGAGTGTGATCTACTAGCGCACAACTCTCTACAGGAAGCCACATTCCCATCTCCGCTGAGAGAAAAGCAGCAACGACAGCGGGACATATAATTTAACAAATCCTACACTGTCCTGTGCCTTGTGCCCCCAATATGGTGAGCAGCACTGCAGCAGAGGCTATCACTGCCAGGGTTCATTCCATGAACGAACGGAGCCCGCTCCCACCAGAGAGACAGAGTGACACAGTATGTAAGTGTTCCGTCGATGGCAACTGCATCACCTCTATCAGCCTTCAAGTGATGTCTTCTGTGTCCTGCATGTTCCAAAGTTAAGAGTATCTGCCATTATGTGTTCTTTACTTCATAGTTATACTCATGCACATTGAAAATTGCTGTGTGTTCAGTTAGCCGCTTCTTATGATGACTACCGATGGCTGGATGTTGAATGTAGCAGTTCTGTTGGCGGCAGAACACATAATAAAGTTCATTTCTTTTAAAAACATTTTGATGCATTTCTCCCTTACTGTTCATAATTTTTTTTTTTACTGACTTCATGTTATAAGTGCAATAACCCACTCCAGGGTGTGCGGTTACTGAGCCTCGTGCCTCACAACGCACCCAGGGTGTTGGTTAATCTCCAGTAACTGCACACCCTGTCATGGGTTATTGCTTATGTAAGTGATTTGCAGGAACTGTAAGGTAAGCTATGGCCAACAAGATACTGGAGTGCATTGTGAGAGGAATCTCATTCAGAAATAGGAATGTGATCTTACCGCTGTACAGGTCACTAGTCAAGCCATATTTGGAGTACTGCGTGCAGTACTGGTGTCCCTTTCTGAAGAAGGATGTCAGATTGCTGGAGGGTGCAGTGCAGGGCAACTAAGATGATCCAGGAACTGAAGGGCAAAACCTACAAGGACAGGCTGACCGAGTTGAATATGTACACCCTGGAGGGAGGAGGGATCAGAGGATATGATTGAGACTGTCAAATATTTGATGGGGATTAACAAACGGGCATAGAAGGATATCTAAGCTGAGGAGAGGAAGGGACATGAGAAGGCATGGTCTAAGGTTGTAGGTGGAAGATATCGGAGAGAGATGAGGAGATAATTTTTAACAGAGGGTGGTGGAGAAATGGAACACTCTCCCGAGGAGGTGGTATCCTGTAGGATGATGGGCAGTTTTAAAAGGGCATGGGACAGGGTGAGGGGGGGCAGCTGCAAAATAAGGGTGCTAGCTGCACATTTGAGCAGACCGACTAGATAGGCCATAAGGCCTGTTTCTGCTGACAGATTCGTATGTTCATATGTACTGTTGGTAGTAATGTATCTGAAGTTCATTGTATGCTTTTGTGGCATGCCTTTGGCCTTTTATTGCTGTTTGCACCACACAGGGTCTACCACCCTTTCAGGAGTGCTGTCAAGACACTGGAACCCTCTTGAAGAGGGTTCCACCGCACGGGTGCCATCCAGATGCTGGTCCCCAAGACTGTAGGCCCCTTAAGGAAGATGTCCAGAAGGAAAAAAATGAGTAACCAGAGGAAGAGGACAGGATGGTGGGAGCAAAGAAACAGACACGTATGGCTTGCACCTTTATGTAGAGCTCGTGGTGGTGGTGGAGGGTGTGGCATCGTCACCCACTGCCAAACTGAACTCCAGGTTAAACCATTGCAAATAAACAGACGTGTACAGCACTACTGTAGCAACAAGTAGCCTAGCTCCTGCCATTGACCCTCCTTGTATGTTAAATATCCATCCCTTTGAACATTCCATCTTGACCATCTTCAACCTGGATTTAATCCATTATAGCTACTTATATACTTGCATGAAAATATTTCAGGCACACAAATTGGCAATTTAAGCAACAGAATTTTTAAAAGAAGAGTGGCTAAGTTTTTGGAGAAGGAAGGACTTGGAGGATACAGATCGTACACACGTGGTCACACTCAGGTTAGGAAAAAAAATCACGTATTTGTATACTCTCTGTGCCAGACAGTTTTTTTATTAAGGTGGTGCAATATAATGTTCTGATGCATATTGTATATGACCTAATAGACAGTACAAGGAGGTGGGACTTAGTGTGCCATTTGGTATTCTCCATCCCCCAAAACTTCCCATGTTCCTGTGGAAACATTTGCAGCTATCTATAGCAAGTGCACGGCCCAATAAACAAAAAGCGCCAAGTCCAAAGTTAGATAGATAAAACCTTTATTTTTTGACATGAGGTAACCTTTAGGACTGTGAGGCCCTATTTTACAAAGTTGTCCTGTTGACAGCTTATGGTTACTCTGAGAGAGTTCTACACTTGGGTTTGTCATGGCTCCACATAACAAGTAAACAACTGAAGCATTACAATTACTTTAAGATAATGTCAGATTTAAAGTTGTTGCATAGTGGTAATGATATATCTGAAGTTCTTTGTAAGCTTTTGTTTTTAACAGACAACTGAAACATTAATATGCATATGGTAAGACTAAGTTTCTACAGTTCTAAAAGGACATGCAGGTATTATTTAAGGCATACATCTGAGTTACTAAAAGGAGAATGTTTTTATTACAATCATTCCTTACCTCACCTAACCCCTCCCCACCCCACCCCAAAATTATAGAACAAACTTTTAATCTTTAGGAGGAAAGTGATTTCTTACAGTCATCCCTTAACTCACCCCCCTCCAACACATATGTTGTAGACTTTCAGTTGCACCGAGGTAAAACCTCGGTGTCTACTGTTACCACTTAAAGGGACACTGTCAACCTGTTTTGCATCATATTATTTCTAGTTAAAAACCTACATTTGATGATAGCTTACCTTCTCTAAAATTCACTGATGTTGCTGTTTGTTTTGTCTGTCTCCTTGTTAAGTAGAACTGAAATGCATGCTAATGTATATTTAGAAACAACTTTGTTTTGTTTACAATACTGGATCTGTTCTTACTGCATACTTACTGAGCATCAGAAACACACTCAGACAGTGCAGTCACTCCTGAGGCAGTAGCCACCTAAACCCCCACTGCGTCATGAGGGGCTAGACGGTGTTGTGGTTGTTCACAGATCCAGGAAATATGCAGTTGGAGCTGATCAAGGAATGTAAACAAACATGTGTTGGTGTGGTAACACCAGAATGGTGAGCAGTCTGTTTTTCACTTTTTAAAAGAAAAAAAGAATCTGAATCAAACTACCAGCTACATCAGCAGTCATTACAGAATGCTGGCAGTCATAAAATGTGTTTTTATGTTGCTTGCACGCATGTGTAAGAAACATAGTGCCATCATCAGAGATTTCGGAGGTGTGTCACCTCCTCCTCCAATTCAGTCATTGTGCTGGCAGGCGCGGCCCCTGCAAGCCAATGCATTTTGGAGCTGTCTATGACACACTCCAAAATGCAGTGGCATACAGTTGAAAGGGGGAGCTACGCTTCAGTGAGCACCGATAAGATATCAGCTGCTCACGCGCAGCTCCCCCCAGACACACGCAGGCGTGCACGCCCCCGCACGCACTGTATAGCCGACAGGGTGCCCAATCCCCGTCGGCTGAGCTGCGTCCCCCCCCAGTAGTAGGTGCCATGCTGGAGCCCACCCCAGCGTGGCAAGCAGTCCTTTGGCCGGCGGGGTGCCCAATCTCCGTCAGCTGAATGCCCCTGTCCTTGTGCTCAGCTGGGAGCCCACCCAACGTGGCAACAAATACTCATGGCCGACGGAGATGCCTAACTTCGCCGCCGGCTGAACACCCCTAACGTTTTGTGCCACGCTGGGAGCCCACCCAGCGTGGAAAACGCCCACGACGTTTTTTTAAACCTGTAAATGAAAACGGTCCCGCGCGTGTCGCCCAACTTCCTCTCCCACAACCCGCACCCACCCACTGCGCACCCAGCTTCCCCACACCCCTCCTCACCCCATACTTACCTCCGGACTCCGGCGCGACGATCTTCGGTGGACCGGGAACACGTCTGCACTCTTCAAAGCCGACCGCGAACTGAGGAAATGCCGGTAAGCTGTATAATGGGCTAGATAGGGGAGTTTCAACTTTGTTGCATATCTCAGGCATTTTTGGGAATTTTTGCACCAAATTTTCAACATGGGGTTTTTGGGACCCCTTCTCATGAATGATGTCACTGTCATTGCGTTATTCAGGCCGAAGGGTGATTTTGCGCAGTGACTGCAAAATCACCTTTCAGGCCTGAATACCGCCATGACAGTGACATCATTCATTAGAAGGGGTCCCAAAAACCCCATATTGAAAATTTGGTGCCAAAATTCCAAAAAAATGACTGTTTTACGAGCGTGCGTTGCGCAGTTCCTACGCAGGCTCGTAGGTTAGCAAATTTTAAATATTTTCACTCCAGATTTTCAACATTGCCATTTTACCACACCTCCTTATGAGCAGTACAGCTGTCATTTTTCACATCCAGCCCAAAACGTGTTTCTGCCCACATAGCACACAATGGCGCAGTCGGTGTGCGAACTCAATGTATGGGACACATTAAGAAAATCACAGTGACACTGATCATGAGCAGAGGTCTTAAAATGCCTGTGTTGAAAATTTGGTGAAAAAATTCCTATAAATGACTGTTTTACGAGTGTGCATTGCACAGTTCCTACGCACGCTCGTAAGTTTGCAAATTTTCAATATTTTCCCTCCAGATTTTCAACATTGCCATTTTACCACACCTCCTCATGAGCAGTACAGCTGTCATTTTTCACATCCTGCCCAAAACATGTTTCCGCCCATGTAGCGCACAATGGCGCAGTCGGTTTGCGAACTCAGTGTATAGGACACATTAAGAAAATCACAGTGTCACTGTTCATGAGCAGAGATTTTAAAATGGCAATGTTGAAAATTTGGTGAAAGAATTCCTAAAAATGACTGTTTTACAAGTGTGCATTGCACAGTTCCCACGCACGCTCGTAGGTTTGCGAATTTTCAATATTTCCACTCCAGATTTTCAACACTGCCATTTTACCACACCTCCTTATGAGCAGTACAGCTGTCATTTTTCACATCCTGCCCAAAATGTGTTTCCGCCCACGTAGCACACAATGGCGCAGTCGGTGTGCGACATCAATGTATGGGACACATTAAGAAAGTCACCATGACACTGTTCATTAGCAGAGGTCTTAAAATGGCTATATTGAAAATTTGGTGAAAAATTCACAAAATGGCTGTTTCTGATAGATTGCGCAGTTCTGCGCTCGTAGGTTTGCGAATTTTCAATATTTACTCCAGATTTTCAACACTGCCATTTTACCACACCTTCTTATGAGTAGTACAGCTGTCATTTTCACATCTCACCCAAAACGTGTTTCCTCATGTAGCGCACAATGGCGCAGTCGAGTGTGTGAAATCAATGTATGGGACACATTAAAAAATCACAGTGACACTGTTCATGAGCAGAGGTCTTAAAATGGCTGTGTTGAAAATTTGGTGAAAAATTCCTAAAATGACTGTTTTACCAGTGTGCATGCACAGTTCCTCACGCACGTCGTAAGTTTGCGAATTTAAATATTTTACTCCAGATTTTCAACATTGGCATTTTATCACACCTCCTCATGAGCAGTACAGCTGTCATTTTTCTCATCCTGCCCAAAACATGTTTCCGCCCATGTAGCGCACAATGGCGCAGTCGGTGTGCGAACTCAGTGTATGGGACATATTAAGAAAGTCACCATGACACTGTTCATTAGCAGAGGTCTTAAATGGCTATGTTGAAAATTTGGTGAAAAAATTCCTAAAATGGCTGTTTTACAGGCGTGGATTCTTGCAGTTCTACTCATGGCTCGTAGGTTTGCGAATTTTCAATATTTGCACTCCAGATTTTCAACATTGCCATTTTACCACACCTTCTTATGAGTAGTACAGCTGTCATTTTTCACATCTCACCCAAAATGTGTTTCCGCCCATGTAGCGCACAATGGCGCAGTCGGTGTGTGAAATCAATGTATGGGACACATTAAAAAAATCACAGTGACACTGTTCATGAGCAGAGGTCTTAAAATGGCTGTGTTGAAAATTTGGTGAAAAAATTCCTAAAAATGACTGTTTTACGAGTGTGCATGCACAGTTCCTACGCACGCTCGTAAGTTTGCGAATTGTCAATATTTTCACTCCAGATTTTCAACATTGGCATTTTATCACACCTCCTCATGAGTAGTACAGCTGTCATTTTTCACATCCTGCCCAAAACATGTTTCCGCCCATGTAGCGCACAATGGCGCAGTCGGTGTGCGAACTCAGTGTATGGGACACATTAAGAAAATCACAGTGACACTGATCATGAGCAGAGGTCTTAAAATGGCAATGTTGAAAATTTGGTGAAAAAATTCCTAAAAATGACTGTTTTACGAGCGTGCGTTGCGCAGTTCCTACGCACGCTCGTAAGTTCGCAAATTTTCAATATTTGCACTCCAATGACTTCCAAATACCTAAACAGCACATAGAAGCAAGCAACATTCGGCATTGACAAATGCTTGTTTAAACAAGGGACACTTGGAGGCCTAAAGTTGTTGACAGTGTCCCTTTAAGGATGCAGATATGTGTTCAAAGTTAATTTGCAGAGGGAGGAGCAGTTTATTATGGTCTTCCCAAAGATTACAAAGAAATCCTTTTTATACTATACTAGGCAGATGCATTTATCTTTCCACATTGTATTTATGCCTGCCTATATTACTTGCATTGCAAATTTCAGGATCTATCTCAATCCAGGTCTTTGAAAGATAATACTTTTAATTTTTTTTTTTTTTAGTTGTTTAACCAGGTATAGCACACTAAGCTGAAAGCTTCTTACAGGAGCGACCTGGGAGCACAATGAGGTTAAGTGACTTGCTCAGGGTCACACAGTATGCAAGTGGAAGCTGTGGGATTCAAACCCAGGTCTGGTCTGCCGGATGTCACCAAATTTGCAGCTCAGAGTCTTGACCACTGCGCTATACTGCCTCCTTCCTATTGCCTATACTTTCTTTGCATTTTACTGTATACATTATTCTCAAATGAAATAATCAAAATCTGTGTTTTAAATTTCTCAGATTGTATTTGCTTGAAATCTGTTCAATTTTGGCTTTATTTGTACCCTTACCTCCAAAGCCCCCAGCACTCCAGGAACTATACATTGAGAAAAGACTTGCTTGCTTCTGTTGGAAGCTAAGAAACTTGCTATACTGCAGAGAACAAACTAGAACGCATTTGAGGAATTGGGAACCTGGTAAGACATAATATTGTTGGGGATTTGTTAGGAAGGTAAGCTACGCTTTCTACAGAAAGTTTCATTTTTTCTTATTGGCATTAAGAAGAGAATTGCAGGATTCCATTAAAGTGTAGTCATTTTATAACCAGAGGGGGTGAAATACAACTGAAGTTGCTTGATTCCTGTGCTTGAGACCTAGGATTTGTAAGGATATTTGTGCAACATTTTAGAAGTGTTCTGCTGGCTAAAGAGTGAGTTCATTTTTATCCCTGGACTCAGTAGAGTGGTTTGTGTAGGAGCAGTGGTCTAGTAAATTGTGGTGTTAGCTGACTTACTATAAAGGCAGTACTCACCAGGGTGGTGGAGCAGTGGTGTATTTGATTGTTTCTAACAGTCACCAGTGGTTGTGGCTACCCACCCACCTTTCCTCACCCCGCCCCACACAGGTGTGGCATTTTATAACCAAGGTTCTGACATCACTTCCTTGACAGGTCTTGGGCAGAACTGTCATATTCTTAATAACCCAGCACAGTGCATAAAGGGTAAGTACACACCAAAAAAAAAAAAAAGATATTGTATATATTACTCATTGTATATTATAAGGAAGAGAGACATGTGGGGAGTGGTGCAATGCACTGGTTGGGCAGCAGTTTTCTGGGAGACATTCTGGAACCTGTGTTGCTGCCCCATTTGCAGGCAACTGTCAGCTCTGAGGGAGGAGGTTGCCCACCTCCAGGCTGAACTGGCAAGGACTAAGGAGGCCTCCCCCACCCAAAGAGCACCAGTTCCACAACCACTGCCTCAGAGGTTGTCAAGTGTGAAGAGCAAATGGACCACAGTGGGTTCTGGGAAGGTGAGGTTGGTGGAACAGAAGCATAGCCCCCTAGTTATACCTCTACACAAATCATATGTCAATCTGGCAAATCAAGGTTCCTCTATGAAGACACCCTCAGTGGAGACCAAGAAGAATGCTGGGGACATCCACAAGGGAGAACCACAAAAGAGTGGCAAGGGACGCCGCAGGGGAAAGAAACAGCTTCTGACAGGGGACTCAGTTGTTAAGGGTGTAGACCTAGGGAAGGGAGAAGAGAGGGAAGAAAGGTGCCTGCCTGGTGCCATGGCTTGGAAGGACAGGAAGCTAATCCTCAGGATTGCAGAAGCAGCATCACAGGAGAGGGAACTAGATATCATTGTCCACCTTGGGACAAATGACCTAGCTAGGCATGAGATCAGTACAGTGCAGGATGAATTTGTGGAGTTGGGGAGGGGCCTCAGACAGGTAGCAAGCACGGTAACCTTCTCAGAGGTGCTGCCGGTCTATGGCAGGGGTGAGGCTAGGGTACTGCACACCATGCAGTTTAATGAATGGTTGCAAAACTGGTGCAGAGCACAGGGCTTTGGCTTCACTGGGGACTGGGGTCCACCTGGAAAGATGAAGGTCTATACTGGCATTATGGTCTGCATCTGTCCAGGAAAGGAAACAAGCTCCAGGTGACAGGTTCCCCCCCAAAAAACATGGCAGGTAGTAGGGTAAACACTGAGGTACAGAGCTTGACAGAGGGCAGGACAGGGTCAATGGAAAAATTGACAAGGGCAATAAGAGCAGGGATGGGGTAAAAAAGGATAAAGCCAACATTAAATGGAGGGCAATGAGTACCAATGCCCATAGTCTTGGAAACAAGCTTCCAGAGCTAGTAGCCCTGATGGAAGAGGAACACATGGATACTGTGGCAGTCACAGAAACATGGTACATGGAGAACCATGAATGGGATGTCAACATACCAGGGTACACAATCTACAGAAGGGACAGGGAGGGTAAACGAGGAAGTGGAGTAGCTCTCTACATAAGGGAAGGGATCAAAGCTACAGAACTAAAAAGTAAAGGGGGAGGACAAGAGGCACTCTGGGTCACCTTGGAGACAGGGAATGGTATCACAACACACAGGGTTGTATACAGACCCCCATCTCAAGGGAGGAAATGGACATTAAAATGATAGAGGGCATTCTCAAAATGGCTGAAAAGGGAGATACTGTTGATGGGGACCTGAATATGCCAGATGTTAACTGGACGACATGGACTGCAGCCACATCCAAGAGCAGGGTCATTCTCGATGCCTACAGGGACATGTCTTAGACAGCTAGTGGTGGAACCCACTCGGGAGGGAGCAATATTAGACCTGGTACTCTCAAATGGAGAGAGGATCACAAATTTAGAAGTCAGTAGACATCTGGGAACAAGCGACCACTGCAGTGTGCTTCACAATAAACACAACCATGGAGACAAGCCATACAAAGACAAGGATACTGGACTTTAGAAGGGCTGACTTTGGCATAATGGGTGAATACCTGAGGAATGCATTAGCAAATGGCCAGAAAGGAGGGGTGGAAGAACAATGGAGAAAAATCAAAACTGCCATCATGGAGGCAACAAGCCTTTGTGTGAAACAGATAAAAAACAAAGTGGAATAAAAAAACACTATGGTTCTCAAAAGAGGTGTCAGGGAAGGTTAAGGAGAAAAAGGCTGCATTCAAAAAGTATAAGGAATCACAGAAGGAGCACAACAGGGAACTGCATCAATTAAAGCAGAAAGAAGTGGGGAAGGCAGTCAGAAAAGCAAAGGCCCAAACCGAGGAAAAGATAGCCAACTCAGTTAAGAAGGGGATAAAACCTTTTATAGGTACATTAGGGAGCATAGAAAGGTTAAGGGAGGGATAGTGAAGATTAATAAAGGAGAGGGGAGGTGGGCAGAGGGAGACAGTGAAAAGGAGAGATACTGAATGAATACTTTTGCTCAGTATTCACAAAAGAAGAATAGGAGGAGTTACCTAAACCAAACAATAGAAGCACTCTGGGTAGTGGGGTTGATGCCAGTCCATTTACAGAAGAAAGACTCCTGAAAGAACTCCTAAAACTCAAGATGGACAAAGCAGTGGGGCCTGACGGGATTCACCCTAGAATCCTACATGAACTAAGGGAGGACCTAGTGACACCACTGACCACACTTTTTAACAAATCATGGGAGGATGGGGTGGTACCTGAGGACTGAAGGAGGGCAGATGTGATTCCCCTTCACAAAAGTGGGAGCAAGGCAGAAGTAGGAAACTACAGACCTGTTAGTTTGACCTCAGTGGTGGGGAAAATGATGGAATCACTTCTGAAAGAAAGAATTGTTCAGTTCCTAGAGGCCGGCAGGGCACAGGACCCAAAGCAGCATGGATTCACAGCAGGAAGGTCATGTCAGACAAATCTAATCGATTTCTTTGACTGGGTGACCAAAGTAATAGACCAGGGAAGGGCTGTGGATATGGCCTACCTAGACTTTAGCAAGGCATTTGACACAGTCCCGCACAAAAGATTAATAATCAAGTTGGCCAGCCTGGGAGTGGGTCCCAGGGTGGTAGCCTAGGTAGCAAACTGGCTGCACAACAGGACACAGAATGTACTAGTGAATGGAACACATTCTGAAGAAAGGGGAGTTACTAGTGGAGTACCTCAGAGCTCAGTACTGGGTCCAGTCCTCTTTAACGTCTTTGTAGGTGACACTGCAGAGGGTCTGGAAGGAAAGGTATGCCTCTTTGCAGATGACACAAAGATCTGTAACAGAGTCGAATACACGGGGTAGAAAGGATGAGAAGGGACTTGGCAAGGTTAGAGGAATGGTCAGACATATGGCAACTTAGATTCAATGCAAAGAAGTGCAAAGTAATGTACCTGGGAAATAAAAATCCAGGAGAAGAGTACACAATAGCAGGGGAGGTACTAACAACAACAATAATGGAAAGGGACCTGGGGGTAGTCATATCAGATGAGCTAAAGGTGGGTAAGCAATGTGAGAAGTCAGTAAGGAGAGCCAGGGGAATACTGGGATGCATAGGGAGGGACATCACAAGTAGAAAAAGGGAAGTGGTTATCCCTCTGTACAGACAGTTGGTGAGACCCCATCTGGAGTACTGTGTGCAGTTTTGGAGATCTCATCTACACAAGGACATAGACAGGATGGAAGCAGTCCAGAGGAGGGCAACTAAAATGGTGCAGGGTCTACATCAGAAACCATATGAAGAGAGACTGAGAGAGCTTAATATGTATACCCTTGATGAAAGGAGGGATGGGGGGCATGATAGAAACTTTTAAGTACCTCAAGGGAATCAACAAAGTCCAGGAGGGTGGCATCTTTCAGAAAAAGAGATGTGCAAGAACAAGGGGGCACAATTTAAAGTTAGAGAGGGGATTGCTCAGGGGTAATGTGAAGAAATTATTTTTCACGGAGAGAGTGGTGGACACATGGAACCGCTTTTCTGGAGAGTTTGTGGGGTCTAAAACAGTGGGGGAATTCAAACATGCATGGGACAGACATGAGGCAATTATAGTGGGGGATTGCAGGAAGAAGGCTGTTGGTTAACTAGAATATGCAGCTTATCCAATAGGTAGGGTAATGGGCAGACTAGGTGGGCCAAGTGGTCCTTCTCTGCCAAAGTCTATGTTTCTATGTCTTTGTTTCTATGATAACCAAGAACCAGTTCCAGAGTGCTGGAAAAAAATTTGCTACTGCAACTGCTGTCCTGACTTGAGGCAGAGAGAGGAAGACAGCTTAAGAGAGTACCACCACCGCCAGCAGCCAGAAGCCCAGAAGCAAGCTGGACCTTCCAGATCCACCACCAATACTGCTGGTCTGCTAACTACTGCTGATGCTGCTAGCACTGTAATTCATTTAATTTAAAAAGAGCTAAGCAGCTAGCAGCAGCGATTCAGTCTGAGCATTGCCAGTGCAGACCGTCAGTGCCTAGAGCAGATGAGGAGAGACACAAAGGACAAGGACTACATTCCTGAGAGACCAGCAGGGCCGGCTTCAAGACTTTGGGGGCCTCCATCAAACTCAATGACTGGGGCCCCACAGATAGGGCCACCCTGACCCCCCAGTAATCTTTCTACATAGCCCATATTTTATGAGATTAAAATACTAATGCTTACTTAGGAGCTAAATTGCATTTGGAAGCCTAGGGACAAGACCTCTAGGTTTATAAAAAATAACCAATTGTACTCTGACCAACTAGAAACCAAATCAAAAGTAAATAATATGATAAAACTATAGCTGTGGCCCCCCCCACCACCAAAATCTCACTTTTGTGTGCCAGCACTTTAGCTAGGGGACCGGAGCAGCATTTAGAATTTACACTGTCCTCTAAATTAAAAACCAATACAGACTTTAAAATATGTCCTCTAGTTGTCACTAATTTTTCTTGCTCTACTGCTCCTCAGCTATGCAATCTCCTCTTGACTCCCACTAGTAGTGCACTAATATACTATATGTAACTGACAATAATTTGGACTGAAATAACAGTTTAGACTAGAGCCTCAGAAGACAGATACAGACGACTAGAGTCACTCAGTTATTGGCTGTGTCATCATGTGTATGTTGTTGTCGGAGACAGAGACTAAAGGCTATTCTAAACAATTAAATATTTATTTAAGTCAAAATTATGGTCCAGTCCAGTCAGACCATTTAATCTCCTAGTTCATCTTACTAATTAGTATCTACTTAAAAAGAAGCACAGCAAGACCCTGAATGAAGAATAAGCAACACTAATCTAGAAATACATTTGTAAGTTATAATATACTTGCAAAAAAAAATTATCCTCCAGCTGTCACTAATTTTTCTAGCTCTGCTCTCTGTCTATGCGGTCTACTCTCGAGTCCCATACAGGGTATACTACTATATATGTAACTCTTAACTGACAATAATTTGAACTAAAATAAATGTTCGGAACAGAGCCTCTGACAACAGATACACATGATGATACAGTCACTCAGTCACTGACTGTCATCATGTGTATGCTGTTGTCAGAGTCAAGAGAGTGAGACTAAAGGCTATTCAAAGAAACATTATTTTTCAGTTCAAATTATTGCTTTGTCCAGACCATCTCATCTCCTAGCCCATCTCTTAGTTATATCAATAAGATTACTGACAGACAGCAGTATTTACATGCACATACCTTAAAAAAAAAGAAGCACAGCAAGACACTGGTTTGTCTCTGGGTGGGTGTGTAATCCTCCTCTTCCTCTGGGTCTCTCCTTAACTCCATGCGCCAGTAGTTTTCTATGGCTAGCTTGGAGACTTGAGGGCAGCTGACTGACTACTGACTAAGCTCTTTAAAAAAATAATAATAAATGATTTACAGCCTTGTTTACAGGCAGCAAGTAGCAATAGCAGGCTAGCAGCAGGTTGGCAATGGCAGTCAGATCAGGAACCACAATTCTGTAAGGTCCGGCTGGCTTTTAGCTGCGGCAGTGGGTGATGATTCTCTCTCCTCCACCAACTTCAACTGTAAATTTCTCTCCAACACTCTGGGACTGGTCCTCAGCTGCATAGTTGGAGGGATCGCAATGGGGGACAGAAATTGTCAGGTCTGAGTGGGAGAAGGTGCAATAATAGTGAGGGACCAAGTGGAGCCCTGTGATTGGCTCCAACAGCATCTCACACATCAGCATGTGCAGCACAATAGGGAAATGTGGGGAAACAGCTAACAAAGCTCAGAGTGATGGTGAGCAGTAGCATGGCACGGACTGGCTGAGGCCATCTTGGTGGTTTACTGGCATTTGGGAAACTGTGACGGCAGGCAGTGGCCAACAGGAGATTTTAGTGAATCTGAACAGCAAGCAACAGCCAGCCAAAAATCAGCGGGGCCCTGATAGATGGAGGTATGAATGTGATGGCGTAGACTGTGAACAGATAACAGGACAATGTGGTGGTTCGGCATTCGCTGCTCAGGGAAATCGGGCAGGCAGTGGGTGGGCCGGTGGGACCAGGGCAGCATGAGTTTTAGTGAAGGCAATGCTGAGCCTGTTTGCTGCTGCTAACGATTGGTCTATATATCATGTTGACTGGGAGAGTGCTGTGGGGGATTTGGCTTGGGAACATTACATTTGGACTTGGTTGGTTTTAGTCTCGCCTCGCTGAGTGCTGAGGCCCACTCATTTCAAGTGCTGACTGTGCCATCACCTGCCACCACCACTCACTATATTTGGGGGCCTCCTGCAGCCGCGGGGTTCGCAGGTGCCTAACACTGGCCCTGAAGACCAGTGCCTTGTCTGACTTCGCTTCCCTTTTAGGTAGGTAATACAGGATGGTAGAGCATAAGATGGTCTAGATCATGAGTTGTGCTAAAATAATTTTAAATGTTATTATGTGTGTTTAGCTAGCCCTAGTAGCTTCTGACAACAGATGCAGACACTGACACAGGCGTTACAAATAGTAGTGTGAGAGACTACAGGAGACAGCCTAGGTAGAGAACAGCACAGCTAGAAAAATTAGCAGCAGCTGGAGCAGTGTTTTTTTGCAATTATTATACATGATTTTACAGCATTCCTAGAGGGGCTCCTCTGAGGAGCCACACTAGAAATGCACTACATTTACAGTACAATTTGCAAGGAAGAGCCTCCTCAGGTAACTGTCTGTTAGCAGGAGCAGCAGTTAAGATGTTTTTTTTGCAAATTATTCAATTCTATTATAAATTATTTCTTATATTTATATGTAACCCCTAGATGGTGCTATCCCAGGGGCTACTACCCCTGCCTGATTTGCCACTAACAGGTTGAGGGGCCTGGATCCGATGGCGGGTGCCTCCACCCAGAGGTCAGGGTTTGCAATAGTTAAACTAACTTGGTCACAGCCCTCTGGGACACTGCAACCTCCTTTCTTCCCACTAGTGGCCCACATAGTATATCAGAATTACCTTCACAGTATACACTTACCTCCAGGACTGGTTCAGGCACTGGGACCCCCTGTAAAATAAGAAGATACAGTGCAACAATCACAGTACAATACTTTAACATAGACAAATACCTCAGGCAGTATAACTTTGCTGAAACAAGCAGCTCTGATTTATTTAGTGGGATATAACAAGGACAGGGGGAAATCAGGTTAATTAGATTATCACTTTACTCATCTACCTATGGCTCTGTGCACAGGCCTATCCCTACCAGTTACTGTCCCTGGGTACCCAAGCCCTAGTGGCTAGTCCAAACCGTGGCAGCTGGTAGGGGCCCTTTCACACAGAGAAAAGAAAAATTAGTTAAACAGTCAGCAGTACAGTAATTCCATTTGGATTCAATGTGGCAATTCAACAGGGATCGACCCTGATTTAGTACTCATGACCTCCAAACAAGATAGGGTCCTTCAACGTCAGCAGGGCTACTCTTGAGCTCCACGAGACTCCTCACACATTTATATGACAAACTGCAACAGGCAAAAGTCCTTTAATGGCAGCAGGATTCACTTGAGCCACACAAGCCTCCTCACACATGTATATGGTAAAAAGAAAGTGCTATACCAGGCAGGCTGCTTCTCTATCCCGATCGCAATTACTGCACAATACCCGGGAGAACACACAGCAGATTCAGTTCCTGACAGACCGAGCATTCAGCAATTTCTCCAGTCTTCTACAGGGTGAGCCTGGTTTCTACTCTTCAGATATCCTTTGATTCTCTTCACAGGACGGATTCAGTCCTAACAAGCAGTTACACAAGCTGCAGACCCGAACTCGGGGCCTTACACGCGTTTCCCGACTAAAACTGCACACTGAAAAAGCACAAGGCTCCTTCCTGCTTCACTGCCAGAGCCCAACTGAAACTCCAGCAGACAAAACCGGGCACTTCCTTTGAGTTCCTCCCAGTTCTTAACTGGATTGGCTGTCACTCACAATAGACTGCCCCGTTGGTCCAAAAAGGCGCCGAAGTCCAAACTACATCTCCCAGAGTCACTGCCCATACAATCCTCTTGTGGCTGGCTCAGATTACGAGTCCAAGTTCTGATTCGTGTCCAGTTCAGCAGTCCAAAACTAGAATGGGGAACTAGGCAAACACAGTTCTGACTGCAAAGAAAGCAGGTTAGACAAACTGTGTTTTCATTATTACTCTAAATGATTTCTGGCAAACAGTTACATCTTTCAGATAGGTTCCCTTTGCACTCCTAGTGACTGCAAAAATGGAGTGAATTGGCAGCAGCTCGACTGGTACTCAAGCAGAGAAACACACAGTCCCCCCATATAAACTAATTATGTCTGCAAGCAGACAGCTCTTAAAGAGACAATACCAGAGGCTCTAAAAACACTCACAGATAAATGGCTTAAACGCCAAACACCATTCAGGCTTGGAGCATTCAAGCAAGCTCCTGGAAGTCTTTTGGGAACCCCCATTTGCAGGGAGGTTACATATAATTGCTGCATTTCTAGTGTGTGCTCTTCAGGTCACTGTGTCTGTGACACATTGTGCAGTGGCTGGAGCCTGGAGCAGCTGGAGGAGCAGGTAAAGACGTTTTAAAGTAGTAAAATATGGGCTATGTATAAAAAGATTACTGAAGGCCCACTGTTTGTGGGGCTCCTGTCACTGAGTTTGCTGGAGGCCCCAAAATCCTAAAACCAGTCCTGTCCCCTGCAGCCAACTCTCTGATGACATGCATGATGGGCTAAGCTGTAGTGGACTTCTATATGCCTAGGGGCACCATTTGGGTGGGCAGTTACCCCCCCACTGCAGCCAGGCTGGTGTGTTTTTTCTGCTGCCCCCCTGCTGCACTGCAGCCAGCCAGTGTCTCCAGCTAGGGTCTTTTTTTTTTTAAATAAATGTGCCCGCCCGCACTCATCATCACCCCCCCAATAGGCAGCAACAACACCGGATTGCATCTAACCAGTCCATCCAATCCTCCAATGGCTCCTTCCTTGAGTTCTCCCAACTCCAGGATCAAAAAACTCCAAGTCCCAGTGTGCATAGCACTAGCTGCCTCTAGGTGCACATGTGTGGAGGCAGGACTTGGCTAGCGACTGGCTAGGGAGGCCAGGGGGCTCAACAAGTCACAACATTGACCTGATGTCACTTGTAAGCGGAAGAAGCCTGTAGTAAGTGAGAGCAGGACCGACCACTGCGTTTACTAGCTGCCAGTGCCTGCCCCCAGTAGTCCTTGAGGTGGGAAATGGTCAGAAGTCTAGAGTAAGTGAGCACTGTCTCAGCGTCCTCCTCATCATGTCACGATGACACTCAAGCCAAAGTTGGAGGGGGAGAGTGGTGTTTGTGAGCTCAGCTAGCTCTGAGAGAGCTCTCTGTCTGCAACAGGCAGCCGGCAGTGATGCAGGGTTCACACCACATGATAAATCAGTCACGATGGGTCAGGTTTGGTCAATCAAGGCAGCCAGGGCAGGGGGCACTGCAGACAGATTCAGAGAGCTACTAGCGGAGATTGGATCCCTGAGTGAGAGTGGAGGACCAGGCACCAGCGTCACGACCAGGAAAACATTCATTTAAAAGTAGCAGGTATGCATGAATTTGCTTGTTGATGATGGCATTTTGGGATGTGGGATCAGTGGGGCTGGCAGGGTCTTTTTTTTTCTCCAACAATTTAATATGAAAAAAAGTGTGCAAGGTTGAATGCTCATGAGAGCCATAATGAAATGATTGGTCCCCTTCCCACTGCCCAAAAGTTAAGCAGTAAGTAACTGCCCTATCAGCAGAGCAGCAGGACCAAGCTAAAACCCAGTCCAGCACTGTTGGCTCTGAGACCATCCTAGAGTGAAGTACCCTTAAAATTAAAACAGACATAAAATAAATGGTGCCAGCTTGAAGGCTTTAATCAGATTTCTGTACTTTACTTGTATTTATTGTGTGTATGGGGTGGTAGGGTAAGTGCAAACATCTTCACATTAGTTTAACTTGTTCTGAGTGGCCTGTGCCAAAAGGGTGCCACGTACTATAAATACAATCTGTTGGTCTCTTTCTGTAAGTAACCTTAAATGTACTGTCTGAATAAGTGTATGCCTGTTGTTGTCTTCTTCCTCCTGGGCTACTCATGTAAACAAGGCATTGCCCCTGGAGTTATTGCCTGACAGAGCTTGATAATCATGTCCACAGTGCACAGAGCTCACCTCAAGAGAAGGGTGAGGGCGTACAGGAAATGTAAATGCTGGCTGGTCTGGGCATGGGCAGCAGGCATGGCCAGTCCCACTCAGTCCCTCCCTGTTAGGAGTGAAACAGGAAACAGAACATGTGTTGTGCTGCCAGCTTTTGGGGAGGGTGGGGCATGATTGCCTGCTAGATTCTGGGATGGGTATCTCCCAGTTTTACTCAGGAGAGGGGAACACTGAAAAACAATTCTGCCAGCTTGGTGGACTACTCTGAGTCACCCTCAGACTATGAGGACATTAATTCCACCACCAGCTTGGTCACTCACCATCTCTGGGTCCCTCACTGAAGATGGGGAGATAACAAATATTTCCACTGCCTTTGTGGCCATCTCTAGGACCTCCTCTGAAGAACGGGACCTGTCTCTTAGCACTGAATGGAATTCTGACAGCTTAGCATCAGTCTCTGAGCCCCCCTCAGGTCAGTAAGGAAGACATGACAGTGTTTATACAGCTGTCCCCGATACAAGCACCACAGCCTACATGCCCCTGACCCCGCCCCATTCAGCAACTGTCCCCGTCCTGTTCAGTCCTTGGCCCCGCCCCCACTCAGCCCATGGCCCCGCCCCACAGCCACAGCCCTTTGACCAGCTGTTGTTGCCCCCAATGAAATCTGAAATGGCGCCCACAGCTTAGCCTATCGTGCATGTTATCAGAGGGCTGGTCATGGGAGATTCTAGGACTGATAGTTGGTGATACTGGCCAGATTGGGGGCACAGGAACAGCCAGATAAAAATACATACTACAGGCTTGTGAGTTATTGACAAAATCTAAATGCTTTGTGTTTTTGCTACTTGGGACCTATTGGTCCCACTTTTTGCTTTTTAAACAATGGGAACCAATTGTGAGACGCGAGACATGGCAGGTCTATACTGATCTCTCTAAGAGTTTCCAGAAACCTTTCAGGATCTCATGAAGAAAATAGTGAGACGTTGGAAGGGGTAGCAGCACTGTACTGAATGGAGAGGACATGGTGAGATGTTATTCAACTCCACCCCATGGAAGCAGAAAGGCTGTACTGCATTAGGAATCATTCTAGACATACCAGAGCCCTCTTTCTCTACCAACGTAATCACAATACATCAGCATAGCTCTGCTATGCAGTCATAAAAAACAGGATTTACCTTTTTGTAATGTCATCCCTTCAGTAGTGCAAATCTACAGTAATTAGCAATAAAGCAGTGAAAATGGCGAGTCTCAGCTTTGTCAGATAATAGACACAGTGCATACGCAAACAGTCCCCACTCACACTAGGACCCCCTAACTTGTTCTGCACTAACCAGCATTTTCTCAAAGGTACATACCCAAAGAGGAATATTATCAGAGTGAAAAAAAAAAAATGATGTACTTGCTCTAAACAAATTGCTAATTCAGAGACAAAGGCTCTGTAAAAGTGACTTGGGAGACCATCCAGGCCGGGCGAAGTATTAGCCTGTAATGCTTTAATTGCTCCTTCTGTTTCCTCAACTATAATTTTATTTTGTAGGTGAAGTGCCTCCGCAGGGAAAGCTGGGGCGTGTATGCCCTGTAAATAATCCTGAATGCTGTGGTCCGTAGGGGGATCAGATGGAACCAAAGACTGATAATGTTCCTTCATAATATTTTCTTTTCCACTAACAGCCTCAATCTTTTCTCCATCAGAATTAGTCAAATATTCTATGGTCATGGTATCATGCAGTTTTTTGCATGCTTCAAAGGGGTCCCCCACTGGTATTTTCTGGGTTCCTCCATAAAGCATTGCCTGAATCAATTTTGCTCTATCATATTGATAAGCTTGCATGTCCTGCTTTAATTGTGGAATCTGGTCAGTATAGTCCTGTGTAAAAAAATAAGTTATTGTATAAAGATGTTGCAATTGTCTGCGCAAAGATGAATATTTAAGGAACATATCATTTCCAGTTTTTCTCTCATACTTAATAAACCAGGCCTTTAAATCCGTTTTAATATCTGTCCACCATTCTCCGGTATCGTAGTACAAAAACTGAACAGATAGTCTGGCTCTTAAAAGGGACAGAATATGCTTTTTAACATGGAAATCTGTTAACATCGAAGTGTTCAACTTCCATCTATTTTTGATTTTAGGAACACCATAATTGGCTGTCAGAGTCAAGACCAACATCAAGTGGTCCGAGAATTCAATAGGGACTATACTGAAAGTCTCTTTAGGCAAATTACAGGAAATAAATATATGGTTTGTAACCCCCCTGCAAATGGGGGTTCCCAAAAGACTTCCAGGAGCTTGCTTGAATGCTCCAAGCCTGAATGGTGTTTGGCGTGTTAGCCATTTATCAGTGAGTGTTTTTAGAGCCTCTGGTACTGTCTCTTTAAGAGCTGTCTGCTTGCAGACATAATTAGTTTGTATGGGGGGACTGTGTGCTTCTCTGCTTGAGTACCACTCGAGCTGCTGCCAATTCACTCCATTTTTGCAGTCACTAGAGTGCAAGGGGAACCTATCTGAAAGATGTAACTGTTTGCCAGAAATCATTTAGAGTAATAATGAAAATACAGTTTGTCTAACCTGCTTTCTTTGCAGTCAGAACTGTGTTTGCCTAGTTCCCCATTCTAGTTTTGAACTGCTGAACTGGACCAATCAGTGTGGTTAAGGTAGCTCTAAAATGGTGCCTTGGATGAATCAGAACTTGGACTCGTAATCTGAGCCAGCCACAAGAGGATTGTATGGGCAGTGACTCTGGGAGATGTAGTTTGACTTGCGCCTTTTGGACCAACAGGAGCAGTCTATTGTGAGTGACAGCCAATCCAGCCAAGAACTGGGAGGAACTCAAAGGAAGTGCCCGGTTTTGTCTGCTGGAGTTTCAGTTGAGCTCTGGCAGTGAAGAGGAAGGAGCCCTGTGCTTTTCGTGTGCAGTTTTAGTCGGGAAACGTGTAAGGCCCAGAGTTCCGGTCTGCAGCTTGTGTAACTGCTTGTTAGGACTGAATCCATCCTGTGAAGAGAATCAAAGGATATCTGAAGAGAAACCAGGCTCACCCTGTAGAAGACTGGAGAAATTGCTGAATTGCACTCGGTCTGTCAGGAACTGAATCTGCTGTGTGTTCTCCCGGGTATTGTGCAGTAATTGTGATCGGGATAGAGAACCAGCCTGCCTGGTATAGTACTTTCTTTTACCATATAAATGTGTGAGGAGGCTTGTGTGGCTCAAGTGAATCCTGCTGCCATTAAAGGACTTTTGCCTGTTACTGTTCACCATATAAATGTGTGAGGAGGCTTGTGTAGCTCAAGTGAATCCTGCTGCCATTAAAGGACTTTTTGCCTGTTGCAGTTTGCCATAAATGTGTGAGGAGTCTCGTGAGCTCAAGAGTAGCCCTGCTGACATTGAAGGACCCTATCTTGTTTGGAGGTCGTGAGTACTAATTCAGGGTCGCTCCCTGTTGAATTGCCACATTGAATCCAAATGGAATTACTGTACTGCTGACTGTTTAACTAATTTTTCTTTTCTCTGTGTGAAAGGGCCCCTACCAGCTGCCATGGTTTGGACTAGCCACTAGGGCTTGGGTACCAAGAGACAGTAACTGGTAGGGATAGGCCTGTGCACAGAGCCATAGGTAGATGAGTAAAGTGATAAGCTAATTAACCTGATTCCCCCCTGTCCTTGTTATATCCCCCTAAATAAATCAGAGCTGCTTGTTTCAGCAAAGTTATACTGCCTGAGGTATTTGTCTATGTTAAAGTATTGTACTGTAATTGTTGCACTGTATCTTATTTTACAGGAGGTCCCAGTGCCTGAAGCAGTCCTGGGGGTAAGTGTATACTGTGAAGGTAATTTGATATATTGTGTGGGCCACTAGTGGGAAGAAAGGGGGTTGCAGTGTCCCAGAGGGCTGTGACCAAGTTAGTTTAACTATTGCAAACCCTGACCTCTGGGTGGAGGCACCCACATTAGATCCAGGCCCCTCAACCTGTTAGTGGCAAATCAGGCAGGGGTAGTAGCCCCTGGGATAGTGCCATCTAGGGGTTACAATTGTGTTTGGCAGCTCACTGGAGGAACATGAGAGCAGATTATTTAAGGTATTGGACTGACTGGAGGACTTTGGCCTTAAACTGTCCATTGATAAGTGTCAATTCTTTCAAACATCAGTAAAGTATGTGGGACACATAGTATCCAGCGAGGGAATAGAGACCGACCCAAGTAAAGTTGAGGCCTTGACTACCTGGCCACAGCCCAAAAATCTAAAGAACTGCAAAGATTCCTGGGATTCTGTGGTTATTATCGGCGTTTCATCAAGGACTATTCAAGAGTGATCCGCCCTTTACTTAACCTTACTCAAGGGTATCCCCCAACCCACAAAAAATACCAAAAGTCAGCATCCCTCAAGACTGAAAGAGTGTATTTTCTTCCGAGTGAAGTATTTGGGGCCCGCTGGACTCCTGATTGTGAGACTACTTTTCATGAGATCATATATCAACTTACCCATGCTCCAGTGCTGGCCTATGCCAATCCAAGAAAACCTTTACGTCCTGCACACTGATGCTAGCTTGCAAGGGTTGGGGGCTGTGTTGTACCAAGAGTACGAGAATGGCCTGAGACCAGTGGCCTTTGTCAGTAGAAGCCTGACCCCATCCAAAAAGAACTATCCTGTACATAAGTTAGAGTTCCTAGCTTTGAAGTGGGCTATTGTTGACCAATTCCATGAGTACTTGTATGGGGCTAAAATACTAGTAAAAACTGACAATAATCCTTTGACCTATGTGCAGACCTCAGCTAAGTTGGATGCCACTGGCCATAGGTGGCTTTCTGCATTATCTACATACGACTATGCTCTCGAATACCGAGCAGGTCTGAACCACATAGATGCTGATGCTCTCTCCCGGAGGCCTGTTCCCCAGGATGATTGGGTCAGATTGGCAGAACCTTACATTCGGGCACTCTGCCAGAAGTTTGACAGGGAGGAACAAATATCCACGGACGCAGTGGACTGCATGGTGGATTGCTTGGGACCCTCTGAGAATTGCATACCTGCTGCTTATTGCCACTTTTCTGCAATAGACATTGGTGCACTGCCTCAGCTGGACAATGACAGTATTCGGCGGGCTCAGTCTCGCGATCCCATGATCAAATCAGCTTTAGAAGCCCTCTGTGCAGGAAAAGATGTGTCCAAATTACGCTCCACTGATTTGAGAACTGCACTGTTATACAAAGAAGGTCCTAAGTTGAAACTGATCAATAAACTGTTATACAGAGAAACAGTAGACAGAGGGGGCAAGAGACAAACAACAACTAGTGCTGCCCACTGCCTTCGAGACTCAGTATTGAGGTCCTTGCACAACCACATGGGGCACCTTGGTATAGACAGAACACTTGACTTGGTGAGATCCAGATTCTATTGGCCTAAGATGGGGCTGATGTAGCAACACATTCAAACTTGTAGTCGCTGCTTACAGAGGAAAGCTTTGCCCCAGAGGGCTGCCCCTTGTTAACATCACCACCAGTGCACCCATGGAGCTGGTCTGTATTGATTTTCTGAGTTTGGAGTCAGATCAAAGAAATATCAGTAATGTGCTGGTGGTCACTGACCATTTCACGAGATATGCCCAAGCTTTCCCCACCAAAGACCAGAAAGCATCCACTGTGGCCAAAGTACTTGTAGAAAACTTTTTTGTTCACTATGGGGCTCCACAAAGAATCCATTCTGATCAAGGGAGAGACTTTGAGAGTCATCTGATCAAAGAGATGCTTTCTCTGTGGGGAGTGCGAAGTCCAGAACCACTCCTTACCACCCCAGGGGACCCACGGCCTGAACATTTCAACCGCACTTTGCTAGATATGCTAGGCACCCTGCACCCAAAGGACAAGCCTAGATGGAGCCAACAAATTAGCACCCTGGTACATGCTTATAACTGCACCAAAAGTGATGCCACTGGGTTCTCCCCCTACTGCCTGATGTTTGGAAGAGAAGCTCGACTACCGGTAGATGTGTGTTTTGGGGTCTCTCCTGATGGGGTTCAAGCTGACAACTATTTACAGTATGTGCAAAAGTTAAAGGCCCAGCTAACTCATGCTTACCAACTGGCTCAAACCATGGCTGCCAAAAGAAATCTGGCCAACAAAGAAAGGTATGATAAAAAGGTGAAAGCACAGGAACTCCAGGAGGGAGATCGGGTATTGCTAAGAAATCTGGGACTGCATGGCAAACACAAGATTGCTGACAGATGGCACCATCTCCCTCACATTGTAGTGGGCAAACTAGATGATCTACCAGTGTACAAATTAAGGCCTGAGAATAATTCAAAAGATGTAAAAACAATGCATAGAAATCATTTACTGCCCATTGGACAAATCTTGATTGAGTCTGAGCCCCAGAAGATGCCCCTCTGGACCAGTGACTAGAGCTGCTGCTAAGAAAAGATCAAGAAAGTCTGCACCTACAGAAGCAGAGTTAACGTGTTCCTCCACAAGTCCCAGTTGAGCATGACTGTCAGTCCATATCAGAAGAAAGTGAGAGTGACTTTGAATACTATCCTTCTTACTAACTGAGTCAGTTGTTTCGGGGCAATCCCCTAGTCAATACTGGAGATGAAGCTGGGCCTTCTGGACTGTCTAAGCCCCCAGCTTCGTCCATGGAGCCAATGCTCCCAGAAAGTGAAGTGCAAAGCATCAGATCAGATGAAATGGAATCATTGTGCATGGTTGAACTGTTTGAGCTTTCAGGGGAGGAAAATGATGGATTGGGGCAGACTGGTGATACACCAGAACAAGAAGAGTATTTTGAGTACCCTGACAGTCCACTGCCAGTGTCCGAAAGCTCTCCATGTGAGCCAAATGTTGTGGACTCAGAAACTGTAACTCCTGGAGCTGAAAGTACCCCAAGTTCTAGCCTCTACCCCATGGAGACTCCCCTGACAAGTGAGGACAATGCTGAAAATGAGGCTCAGAGTGCAGAGACTGTAACAGTTCCCCCTAGAAAGACTGGTCGAGCTGTAAAGCCTGTGGTGCACCTCAGTTATGATTCCCTTGGGAGGCCTGTGGACTTGCCTCTCAATGTTGTCCATGAAGGAGTGTATGTGTCCCCGAGCTCATTGCCCAAACTGAGCATCAGTGCTAACTCCAAGTTACTTCTGTTGCCCTCTAAGTATGGTGCCCTTGCCCCGTCCAGCCCCAAGGTAACTGATAGGGAAGGGCCCCATCTCTTCAGGTTTCATGTACAAGAGGTAATAACTTGAGTTATGGTACAATGTGTGTAATACTGTGTAAAGAGTGACGACTGCAATGTTTCAGAAATGTGTTCTTGGTAAAATGATATATTGACTAATGATTACATGTGTGAGCCTAATGCAAATGTATATGGTTGCAGTTGAAACTTATGGGGGTACTTGCTTGACGCGGATGTCAAGCTTTCCCAGGCCAGGAAGGGTGTAACCCCCCTGCAAATGGGGGTTCCCAAAAGACTTCCAGGAGCTTGCTTGAATGCTCCAAGCCTGAATGGTGTTTGGCGTTTAAGCCATTTATCTGTGAGTGTTTTTAGAGCCTCTGGTACTGTCTCTTTAAGAGCTGTATGCTAGCAGACATAATTAGTTTATATGGGAGGACTGTGTGTTTCTCTGCTTGAGTACCACTCGAACTGCTGCCAATTCACTCCATTTTTGCAGTCACTAGGAGTGCAAAGGGAACCTATCTGAAAGATGTAACTGTTTGCCAGAAATCATTTAGAGTAATAATGAAAATACAGTTTGTCTAACCTGCTTTCTTTGCAGTCAGAACTGTGTTTGCCTAGTTCCCCATTCTAGTTTTGAACTGCTGAACTGGACCAATCAGTGTGGGATAAGGTAGCTCTAAAATGGTGCCTTGGACGAATCAGAACTTGGACTCGTAATCTGAGCCAGCCACAAGAGGATTGTATGGGCAGTGACTCTGGGAGATGTAGCTTGGACTTCGGTGCCTTTTTGGACCAACAGGGGCAGTCTACTGTGAGTGACAGCCAATCCAGCCAAGAACTGGGAGGAACTCAAAGGAAGTAGAAGACTTGGTTTGCTGGCCAAGGCACCTAGCTTCACCTGAGCTCTTTCCTTCTAAGACTGCTTGAAAGGCAGAGTAGAGTAGAGAAACTTACCAGAGCAAGGAGAAGGATTAAGACTTAGTTTGGCTAAGCAGATTTACTGTGTGGTGGTGTTTTATATTTTACTCACAGGATTGCTACTGTTTGTTGCTTTATTTTCTCTGATTCAAATTGTTGTTGTGTATAACTTCTGCATTATTACAAGGTGTGCCTACAGGTGTGCTAACAGATTACTGCTGTAATCTTCTGATTCAAATTGTCTTTGCAAGGTATATCTTCTGTTATGCTTTATTTTTCTGAGCAAAGTGTTTCTTACAGGGTATATCTTCTCTGAAATTATTACAGGTGGTGCTTATTACAGTTTTATCTAACATTAGGATAAGCTTTCAGAGTTACTGCATTTGTTGTTGACTGATTGTTTCTGCTCTTACCTCCTTGTTCTTTCGTCGTGGTTCTTCTTTTTAGGCAGGAAGGGCCCAGCCACCCAGCCCCATCCCCAACCACTGCTACCTCCTTTTATAGGGTACCACAGTTGTGACATTTCCTGTGGCAGAGCAGGAAGGGGCTGATCAGTGGGGCCTCCACAAGGTGATCTCATTTACAGGGGCACTAGTAATTTAACTTGATATAACAAGTTAAACAAAGCACAATTAAACCATTACTTGCATTTTTTTCCTTTTTTTTCCTTCTAATTACTCTGACTAGGTTACAAACCCAGCAACTTATTTGGAATGGATTTCATTAATGCGTGACTGGGAACAATTTTCAGAAGGACAGTCTTACAGTATTTAGGACACTGTCCTACATGCTGGCCTTTAGAGATCTTAGGTCTCAGCCCGGCAGCATGGGCAGAGATTGCACCTCAAATTTCATATTGAAGAGGAAATACATTATAAGAACCACCCGCCATTTCCCCAGCATCCAACAGAAAAACCTCCGATCATAGAGGGTAGTTGGTCCAGGAGGTTGGTAGGTGGTTAGAGGAGCAAATCAGGTGCCCCATCACTCTCTGCTCTCCAACACATTACCTCCAAAAAACATATAAACACTACAAACAGGTATCTGCCTCTATCTCTGAAATCAAATAAAGAGGCAGAAGACACTGTAGAGCAGGACACTGTGGCACAGGAGCTAGCACAACAATACTCACCCAAATCAGGAACCAAAACTAAACAAGCACAAAGGAAATCCAAAAAACTTCTGATCATAGGAGACTCCATGATTCGGGGAGTTGATACCCATCTCCAGCCAGGGGTGATGGTCAGATGTCTCCCAGGTACATCAGCATGGAGAGACACTGACCGCATTGCTAAAATTGTTCACAAAGCAGGAGAAAACATTGATGTCCTAGTACATATAGGGACTAATGATCTCGCCAGCCGGTCAGTTGTGGAGACCAAGGAACACCTGACTAGGCTGAGTGACAAACTATCATCTATTTCGTCCGGCATCTCCTTCTCTGAGATCCTGCCAGTCTGGGAGAAGGGAGCAGATGGACGGAAGGTCAGAGAAAGGGAGATAGGGAAGCTAAACACGTGGCTCAAGGACTGGTGCCAGGAAAAGGACACAGATTTGTAGGAACTGGCAACAGTTCTGGGAGCGAAAGTTCTTTAAATTTGATGGACTGCATCTGACTAAAGAGGGAGTCAGTGCATTGGGGCAGAAGTTTGATGTCTTTGCAGAATATTTAAACTAGCAAATGGGGAGAGGGTGCAGCACCCATATGTCAAATGGGAAGAACACCTCCCCCAGCTAGTGGTCAAACAGGAATTCAGCGTGTTTGCTGTTCATTTGCATCACCAGGTAAGAAAAAAGGTTTGTCTCCCCATACTATGCACAGGGGTAATGCCAAACTTCACCCAACAACTAACACACCAAAATCTGGCCAATGGAAAATCATGTACACAAATGCTCACAGCCTGGGTAATAAGATCCCAGACCTGCAGGCAATAATGTCAGAGGCTAAACTGGACATAGTAGCAATTAGTGAGACATGGTTTACCAGTAACCACACTTGGGAGACTTCAGTACCTGGCTATGTATTGTTCAGAAGAGACCGAGGTGCAAAAAGGGGGGGAGGAGTGGCCCTGTATGTTAATGAAAATATCAAAGCTACAGAAATTCAGAATACACATAAGGAGCCAGAAGAACTGTGGGTCACCCTGAAACAGGAAATGGGACAGCCATAAGAACTGGGGTTGTCTACAGGCCCCTGACCAGGGGAGGACATAGACACATTACTGTTAGAAGATATACAAAACATGACAGCTAAAGGGAGGTTCTGATAATGGGAGACTTCAACATGCCAGATACAGATTGGTCAATACCAGCAGGAACATCTGCCAGAACTAGACTCATAGTGGATTCCCTGCAGGGGGAGGGCCTCAAACAACTGGTACAGCAACCCACAAGAGACAGGGCTATCCTAGATCTAGTACTGACTAACAAAGAAGGGATCACAGATCTCCAGGAGAAGGTCACCTGGGGGCCAGTGACCATCACATGGTATGGTTCAATTTGGCTACTACATCTAAATCATCCCATTCCAAGGCAAAAATATGGGACTTCAGAGGAGCTGACTTTGATAAGATGGCCAACAGAGTTAGCTAGCCCTGGCAAAAAGAAACACAGGTGAGGAGGTACAGGCAAAGTGGGCAAGCATTAGGATGCAATACTTGAAGCAACATCCCATTGTGTTAGACAGAAAAGGAAGTGCAAAGAAGAAGGAAACCACTTTGGTTCTCAAATACAGTAGCAGAAAAGGTCAGAGCCAAAAGGCTGGCCTTCAGGAAATATAAGGAACACAGCGGGATGAAGATAGGAGGCATACTAAACTGCCCTAAGGGAAGCAGGTAAGGCAGTAAGGCAGGCAAAGTCCCAAACTGAGGAAACACTAGCACTAACAGTAAAAGAAGGTGACAAGACTTTCTATAGATACATTAGTGAAAAGAGAAAGTCCAGAGGGGTATTGCTAAGCTTAATGGAGAAAAGGGAGTGAGAGAGGAGGACCCTGTAAAGGCATCTATCCTAAATAGATACTTTTGCTCAGTATTTACTGAAGAGAAGGTAGGGCATGGCCCACAGCTCAGCATCATGGACACAGGGGAGGGAGGTGGCACTACTCCCTTCACAAAGAAAGGTCCTACAAGAGCTTGCTAAGCTCAGGGTGGATAAGGCAATGGTACCTGATGGCATACATCCCAGGGTACTTAAGGAGCTAAAGGAGGAACTAGCAGAGCCATTAGCAGAATTGTTTAGTGAGTCTCTGAGCACAGGAGAGGTCCCAGAAGACTGGAGAAGGGGTTTATGTGATCCCGCCCACAAGAGTGGTAGCAGGAGGAGGCGAGGAACCACAGACCGTCAGTCTTACCTCAGTAGTGGGCAAGATTATGGAGACACTCCTTAAGGAAAGGATAGTGCAACACCTGGAATCCATAGGGGCACAGGATCCAAGACAGCATGGGTTTACAAAGGAAGGTCCTGTCAAACTAATCTCATAGATTTCTTTGACTGGGTAACCAGAGTGGTGGACCAAGGGGAGCAGTTGATGTCGCCTACCTTGACTTCAGCAAAGCTTTTGACACTGTTCCACATAGAAGATTGATAAATAAGCTAGGTAGGCTCGGGTGGGTCAGAAGTTGGTCAACTGGGTGGCAAACTGGTTGACTGGCAGAAAACAGAGAGTGTGGTAAATGGTATACAGTCAGAAGAGATGCAAGTCACAAGTGGGTACCTCAGGGATCAGTCCTGGGGCCAGTCCTATTCAACATCTTCATTAGTGACCTCGCAGATGGACTAGAGGGTAAGGTTTGTCTGTTTGCAGATGACACCAAGATCTGCAACAGAGTAGATGATCCAGATGGGGTGGGCAGAATGAAGAGATCTGGATAAACTAGCAGAATGGTCAGAAGAGTGGCAACTGGGATTTAATGCAAAGAAGTGCAAAATCATGCACATAGGGAAGAGAAACCCTGAAGCCACTTATAGGCTGGGAGGGGAGTTGCTAGCAGTCACAAAGGAAGAAAGAGACTTTGGCATCATCATCACTGATGACCTGAAATCATCCAAGCAGACCTCTAAAGCAGTAGGTAAGGCTAGGGGGGTGTTAGGGTGTATTAGTAGGGGTATCACAAGTCATAAGAGGGCGGTAATAATCCCTCTGTACAAGACATTGGTTAGGCCCCATCTGGAGTACTGCATGCAGTATTGGAGGCCACACCTTCAAAAGGACATTAACCAAATTGAGGCAGTCCAGAGAAGGGCAACCAAAATGGTGCAGGGACTGCATCAGAAGACATATGAGGACAGATTAACGGAGCTCAATATGTATACCCTTGAGCAAAGGAGGGAGAGAGGTGATATGATCGAGGCATTCAAACACCTTAAGGGAATAAACAAGGTGAAAGAGTCTAACATGTTTAAATATAAGAAAAATAGCAGGACAAGAGGACACAGCATGAGATTAGAGGGAGGTCGATTAAGGGGGAATGTGAGGAAATTCTTTTTCACAGAAAGGGTGTTAGATGCATGGAATGGCTTACCACAAGAAGTGGTGGCTATGAATACAGTGCAGGGCTTCAAACAGGCATGGGATAGGCATAAGAGAGCAATACAAATGACTATGAATAGATAAGTCACTGACAGAGCAAAGGCCAATGGCACATTTATAAGGTAGAAAAAGAAATGGGCAGACTGGATGGGCCTTGCGGTCCTTATCTGCCGTCAACTTCTATGTTTCTATGTTTCTATGTTAAGTGCCCTGTTTTGTCTGCTGGAGTTTCAGTTGAGCTCTGGCAGTGTAGAGGGAAGGAGCCCTGTGCTTTTTCGGTGTGCAGTTTTAGTCGGGAAACGTGTGTAAGGCCCAGAGTTCCGGTCTGCAGCTTGTGTAACTGCTTGTTAGGACTGAATCCATCCTGTGAAGAGAATCAAAGGATATCTGAAGAGTAGAAACCAGGCTCACCCTGTAGAAGACTGGAGAAATTGCTGAATTGCACTCGGTCTGTCAGGAACTGAATCTGCTGTGTGTTCTCCGGTATTGTGCAGTAATTGCGATCGGGATAGAGAAGCAGCCTGCCTGGTATAGTACTTTCTTTTACCATATAAATGTGTGAGGAGGCTTGTACAGCTCAAGTGAATCCTGCTGCCATTAAAGGACTTTTGCCTGTTACTGTTCACCATATAAATGTGTGAGGAGGCTTGTAGCTCAAGTGAATCCTGCTGCCATTAAAGGACTTTTGCCTGTTGCAGTTTGCCATATAAATGTGTGAGGAGTCTCGTGGAGCTCAAGAGTAGCCCTGCTGACGTTGAAGGACCCTATCTTGTTTGGAGGTCGTGAGTACTAATTCAGAGTCGCTCCCTGTTGAATTGCCACATTGAATCCAAAATGGAATTACTGTACTGCTGACTGTTTATCTAATTTTCTCTTTCTCTGTGTGAAAGGGCCCCACCAGCTGCCATGGTTTGGACTAGCCACTAGGGCTTGGGTACCCAGGGACAGTAACTGGTAGAGATAGGCCTGTGCACAGAGCCATAGGTAGATGAGTAAAGTGATAAGCTAATTAACCTGATTTCCCTGTCCTTGTTATATCCCCTAAATAAATCAGAGCTGCTTGTTTCAGCAAAGTTATACTGCCTGAGGTATTTGTCTATGTTAAAGTATTGTACTGTGATTGTTGCACTGTATCTTATTTTACAGGGGGTCCCAGTGCCTGAACCAGTCCTGGGGGTAAGTGTATACTGTGAAGGTAATTCTGATATACTGTGTGGGCCACTTGTGGGAAGAAAGGGGGTTGCAGTGTCCCAGAGGGCTGTGACCAAGTAAGTTTAACTATTGCAAACCCTGACCTCTGGGTGGAGGCACCCACCATTGGATCCAGACCCCTCAACCTGTTAGTGGCAAATCAGGCAGGGGTAGTAGCCCCTGGGATAGCACTATCTAGGGGTTACAGGTATATCCTGATTTTAAATCTATTCTGGGTGTATGTAAATTGAGGACCCTCATTATATACACTGCAGTCAAACAAGCCTGCAGTGTTTATAACCTTAGTTAGCATGTTGGAGTCACAATAGATTTTTTTCCTCTTCCCATTAGGTTTTTACATACGAACATATGAAGAAGCTGGCAGAAGAAGGCCATTTGGTCTATCAAGTCTGCTCGCGTTGCACAGTCCACAGCTTGAGCTAATGTCCCTGCCTCCTCCCCCACTCCTCCCATCCTCCCTACCCATGATCCTTACCTTCCCCCCATGCCTATCCCATCCTCTCTTAAAGCTGCCCACTATCTTCAATGAGATGACCTCTTCTGGTAGTGCATTCCAAGTGTCCACTACCCTCTCTGTGAAGAAGTGCTTTCTGACATCCCTCCTAAACCTCCCACCCTCCAGCTTAAGACTGTGCCCCCTTGCGATATGGTTGCCCCTTAGCTTAAAGAGACTCTCCTTATCAACCTTATTTATCCCTTTCAAGTACTTGAATGTCCCAATCATGTCCCCTCTTTCTCTCCTGTCTTCCAGGGAGTACATGTTCAGTGCCTTCAACCTCTCTTCATATGCCTTGCCCTGCTGACCGGCTATCATCTTTGTAGCTCTCCTCTGTACCTTCTCCAGCAGGTTAATGTCCTTTTTGAGGTGTGGGCACCAGTACTGAACACCATACTCTAGATGCGGCCTTATCAGTGACCTGTACAAGGGCAGTATAACCTCTCTCTACCCTTAGCTATGTATCCCAGCATCTTGTTTGCCTTTGCTGCTTGCACTGCGTGGAGTGCTTAGGTCACTGTGATCATCACTCCCAGGTCTTTCTCCTCCTCTGATGCAGATATCTGACTCCACCCAGGTAATACTCTGTCCTGGGATTACTGGCTCCAATATGCATAACTTTGCATTTCTTGGCATTGAAGCCAAGCTGCCAGATCCTGGACCACCTCCCCAGCTTTTCCAGATCTTCTTGAAGGTCCCATATCCCTTCAGCTGTGTCCTCTCTCCCACAGAGCTTGGTGTCATCTGCAAATAGGCACATTTTGCCTTTAATGCCATCCCCAATGTCATTGATAAAGACACTGAACAACACCGGCCCCAGCACAGCCACGTGGGACCCCACTGATTAACTCTCTGGTGCCAGATAAAGCTCCCCCACCACCACCCTCTGGGATCTGTCCACCCGCTGAATGTCACAATTTAAATCCCCTCCAAATGAAAATGTTGTAAGAGGTAACTAAATATGGCTGAATGGTTTGTAAAAGTACAACTCAGTCAGCTTTTATTTGTGGACAATGTGTAGTAATAAAGTGGCAAGCCATGGATTTCCAAATATCATCTATTAGAGAACCTACCAGGAATAAGGTCCACTAGCTTATTTAAAGAAAATCATAAGAACCAAACAAAATTCCCACCCCATCAGCACAGTCAGGGCCAAAGGACCAATATGAAGGTCCCATAGCCATTCTCTTACAACCATCACCTGTTCCCTAGAACACATCCGGGTTTCTTAAAGAAAAAAAACATTAAAATTATGTTCATGAACATAAGTGAAAACAACCTGTTGCTTTGCACCATTTAGCAAACTATGGATATTTAAAGATCCAATGGAAAAGGAAACCATCAGTAATAAAAATAATGGACAAACTATACAGTCTTCTTTCGTTTTTTTTTTTTTTTTTTTACCCTTTATAGTCTCCTGGTTCTACTCCCTAGGGGGTTGATCTAACCCCACGGATTGAGAGTCAGAATCACCCTGCTCCATCTTGGAGTCACCCTTATTTAAAAACAATGTTACATAAGTATTATCAGACTCAAAAGATTCTGGGGGAGGGAGTGATTTAGGTTTTAAATTCCTGGCACACCACCATCTAGGTAAAGGCGATAAAACAGTGGTGTTCGAATGACCTCCTTCTGCGTTATCAGGATCTTTAAAACAGACAGGGCCAGCAACGCAGAGTTAGCCAAGTCACTAGGCACAGGGTCCTTCTGAAGGGGAGCTTGAGACAGGTCATCGGGAATAACCACAATTTCTGTCACTTCTGGGGCTAGAGGAAGGAGAGATGGGTGGAATGATACTAAGACAGAAGAAGGAGGCCTAGGCCGAGGTAAGGAAGCTGAAGCTGTGTCCTGGGCATGCTGAATCAAAAGCTCAGAACTAACATACAAGAAGCTTTATTTCTCGCAGCTCAAGGACATTCTCCGAAAACATGGCTGTACTCCTCACAGAGGTCACATCTGGTGCGATTAGTACACTGCATGGTGATATAGCCTAATTCCCCCCAGTTATCTCAGCAAGCCTTGTCACAGCTCCTGGATACATGGGTCCTGGAGCCACATTTATAACAGGCTCTGGGTTGTCCAGCGTAAAAGCACACACCCCGATCCCTACCAAGCACAAAAGAATTAAGGATATGCTCCATGCCGGCATCAGTCTGCCGCACCTTAACTTTGTACTTCCATCCCCCCATCCAAAAGATTTCCGAATCCAATATGGTTTCTGGCTCACTTAAGACATCACACCTTTGGGACAACCAATACGTGATGTCTTCCACATGGACCCCCTCATTCTGAAACATTATGGTAACATATTTTATAAGAGGTCTGGTTAAAGGAATTACCAAAAAGGGGTCCATGTGGGAGAAACTTTTACCTGGGATAATGCTCCCAAAATAATTCCAAGGTATAAGTGGTTCTGAAACTCACATCATAGTTGTCCTCCCCTGATACATTAATAAAAGCATAAACCTCTCTCACTGAAGAATGCAGAGTCCTTTAACAGGTTTTCCCCCACTAACAGCCTATCAGGTCTATCAGCTAGCCCTCCTTTATAACGGATACTGAACTGCATTCCGCCTGAGTTGCCTCTTTTTTATTTAGAAAACAATTCAGAAAGAAAAAGGCTTCAGTGGAGGAAGTTCCTCAGGTGGTGCCTCATGTAAGGCAGACAAAGGTTCTTCAGCTGTAGTAACCTGTTCAGGCTGCTGAGGTGTTTTCGCATGTTGCCGGCCTACTTCTTTTGGGCCCAGAGGCAGTTCTTGTGCGACCTGTCCTACTCCCCCCATGGTGGTACAAATGGCAGGGGGCTTGGGCCCAGAAGATCCTGAGATGCTGTGATCTGAGACTTGTGGCCTCCACTCAGGAGAAGTTTGTGAAAAATTCAATGTGGGGTCCCAATCCGGATTGGGTAACCAGTTCCCTTTGGGCATCTGCAGTCAGCCTGCATTTTGTACAGCTTTCTGAGGGGACCAAGTAACATCAGATAAAATAGGTAGAGGGTAATTTACTGCAGACTGTACTGCTACACCCTGTGGATCTTCAGCTCTGTGAAAAACTTGCCTAATGTCAGAATCAGTCCCAATATTTCTGTAAGCCAGGGTGATGGCAGCACGTTTCCCCTTCAAATCTTCAGATTTAACCTTTTTAACTGAAGAAGTGTTAGCACAAAAGGAAAAAGTAGTAACCTCCTCCTGAGACTCCTTCTTTGTTTGATACAGAATCATTTGAGCAGTGGATATGGGGTTCCTTACCCCCACTAAGCCTGAGGGCTGCTTGAAAACAAAGCCAGTTGCACTCATCATATGGTCTGTACTTTGAACCTCCAATCCATGTTGCAAAGGTATAGAGCTCCCCATCCTGACTGTAATTCAATGGGGGAGTCAGGCAATACATCAGCAGTGATAGGTGCATGACAAGGAAAGTCCGAATTAGAAATGTCAGGCTCAAGGCACATGCCCGCTATGGCGTTTAAACTGCCAGCCCGGCAACACTATCAGTTTTAAGCACATCAGTTACATGATTTATTTCTGGAAATAATTCAGGCTGTTGGCTGCGCTTTCAGCAGCTCAAAATGCCAGCCTGCAAAGCAGCCGAGGAGCAGTAGTATCTGAAAAGAAAGCATTCCGACAGGGTGACTCACTCAGCCCAGACAGGGCCTTTGAGCGACTGTGTCAGTCTCTAGTTTGACAGGCGGAGCAGGAGCTCTGAACCCAGTAGCAGAAGCAGAGAGTTTGCACTGAGCTCGCTTTGCATTTTCAAATGCCTTTCTTCTTCTTCATGAAGTTGTAGCATTACTCAGTCGATTGCTGATGTGTCTTCTGCGGCAGCAAGCAAACGGGCCTCCATGATCAAATCCCCTGTAGATACAAAGATATCACTAATTTCTCCCTCAGTTTCAATTATTTCAGGCACATCCATTGAAATACTGTCAGTCTCTTGAGTACAGAAGGCAGGAGAAGAGACCAGCTCCTCTACCTCCACAATGTCCATTCTATCTGGAGTCTCATTCCAAGTGGCCATCTTCCAACTGACGACGCCCCGTCAGGTGAGAATTTCCCCGGTGTCCTGGCCAAATTTCCCTCATTCACTATGTAACCCCTAGATGGCGCTATCCCAGGGGCTACTACCCCTGCCTGATTTGCCACTAACAGGTTGAGGGGCCTGGATCCAATGGCGGGTGCCTCCACCCAGAGGTCAGGGTTTGCAATAGTTAAACTTACTTGGTCACAGCCCTCTGGGACACTGCAACCCCCCTTTCTTCCCACTAGTGGCCCACACAATATATCAGAATTACCTTCACCATATACACTTACCCCCAGGACTAGTTCCGGCACTGGGACTTCCTGTGGAATAAGATACAGTGCAACAATCACAGTACAGTACTTTAACATAGACAAATACCTCAGGCAGCATAACTTTGCCAAAACAAGCAGCTCTGATTTATTTAGGAGGATATAACAAGGACAGGGGGAAATCAGGTTAATTAGCTTATCACTTTACTATCTATCTATGGCTCTGTGCACAGGCCTATCCCTACCAGTTACTGTCCCTGGGTACCCAAGCCCTAGTGGCTAGTCCAAACCATGGCAGCTGGTAGGGGCCCTTTCACACAGAGAAAAGGAAAATTAAACAGTCAGCAGTACAGTAATTCCATTTGGATTTAATGTGGCAATTCAACAGGGAGCAACCCTGAATTAGTACTCATGACCTCCAAACAAGATAGGGTCCTTCAACGTCAGCAGGGCTACTTTTCAGCTCCACGAGACTCTTCACACATTTATATGGTAAAAAAAAGAAAGTACTATACCAGGCAGGCTGCTTCTCTATCCCGATCGCGATTACTGCACAATACCCGGGAGAACACACAGCAGATTCAGTTCCTGACAGACCGAGTGCAATTCAACAATTTCTTCAGTCTTCTACAGGGTGAGCCTGGTTTCTACTCTCCAGAGATCCTTTGATTCTTTTCACAGGATGGATTCAGTCCTAACAAGCAGTTACACAAGCTGCAGACCGGAACTCTGGGCCTTGCACACGTTTTTGACTGAAACTGTGCACTGAAGGAGCACAGGGTTTCTTTCCTTCACTTCCAGATCTAAACTGAAACTCCAACAGACAAAACCGGGCACTTCCTTTGAGTTCCTCCCAGTTCTTGACTGGATTGGCTGTCACCACAATAGACTGCTGCTGTTGGTCCAAAAGGCACTCAAGTCTAAACTACATCTCCCAGAGTCACTGCCCATACAATCCTCTTGTGGCTGGCTCAGATTATGAGTCCAAGTTCTGATTCGTCCAAGGCACCATTTTAGAGCTAGCTTACCCCACACTGATTGGTCCAGTTCAGCAGTTCAAAACCAGAATGGGGAACTAGGCACACACAGTTCTGACTGCAAAGAAAGCAGGTTAGACAAACTGTAATTTCATTATTACTGTAAATGATTTCTGGCAAACAGTTACATCTTTCAGATAGGTTCCCTTTGCACTCTAGTGACTGCAAAATGGAGTGAATTGGCAGCAGCTCGATTGGTACTCAAACAGAGAAGCACACAGTCCCCCATACAAACTAATTATGTCTGCAAGCAGACAGCTCTTAAAGAGACAGTACCAGAGGCTCTAAAACACTCACTGATAAATGTCTTAAGCATAACACCATTCAGGCTTGGAGCATTCAAGCAAGCTCCTGGAAGTCTTTTGGGAACCCCATTTGCAGGGGTTACACCCTTCCTGGCCTGGAAAAGCTTGACGTCCACGTCAAACAAGTACCCCCATAAGTTTTAACTGCAACCATATGCATTTGCATTAGGCTCACACATGTAATCGTCAGTCAGTATATCATTTTACCAAGAACACATTTCTGAAACATTGCAGTACGTCACTCTTTACATAGTATAACACACACATTGTACCATAACTCAAGTTATTACCTCTTGTACATGAAACCTGAAGAGAGGGGACCCTTCCCTATCAGTTACCTTGGGCTGGACGGGGCAAGGGCACCATACTTAGAGGGCAACACAAGTAACTTGAGTTAGCACTAACGCTCAGTTTGGGCAATGAGCCCGGGGACACATACACTCCTTTATGGACAACATTGAGAGGCAGATCCACTGGCCGCCCAGGAATCATAACTGAGGTGCACCACAGGCTTTACAGCTTGACCAGTCTTTCTAGGGGAACTGTTACAGTCTCTGCACTCTGAGCCTCATTTTCAGCATTGTCCTCACTTGTCAGGGAGTCTCCAGGGGTAGAGAGGCTAGAACTTGGGGCACTTTCAGCTCCAGGAGTTACAGTTTCTGAGTCCACAACATTTGGCTCGCATGCAGAGCTTTCGGACACTGGCAGTGGACTGTCAGGGCACTCAAAATACTCTTCTTGTTCGGTGTATCACCAGTCTGCCCCAATCTATCATTTTCTCCCTGAAAGCTCAAACAGTTCAACCATGCACAATGATTCCATTTCATCTGATCTGATGCTTTGCACTTCACTTTCTGGGAGCATTGGCTCCAGGGATGAAGTTGGTGGCTTAGACAGTCCAGAAGGCCCAGCTTTGTCTCCAGTATTGACTAGGGGATTGCCCAAACAATTGACTCAGTTAGTAAGAAGGATAGTATTCAAAGTCACTCTCACTTTCTTCTGATATGGACTGACAGTCATGCTCAACTGGGACTTGTGCAGGGAACACTTTAACTCTGCTTCTGTAGGTGCAGACTTCCTTGATCTTTTCTTAGCAGCAGCTCTAGTCACTGGTCCAGAGGGGCATCTTCTGGGGCTCAGACTCAATCAGGATTTGTCAATGGGCAGTAAATGATTTCTATGCATTGTTTTTACATCTTTGAATTGTTCTCAGGCCTTACTTTGTACACTGGCAGATCATCTAGTTTGCCCACTACAATGTGAGGGAGATGGTGCCATCTGTCAGCAATCTTGTGTTTGCCATGCAGTCCCAGATTTCTTAGCAATACCGATCTCCTCCTGGAGTTCCTGTGCTTTCACCTTTTATCATACCGTTCTTTTTTGGCCAGATTTCTTTTGGTAGCCATGGTTTGAGCCAGTTGAGTACGCATGGGTTAGCTGGGCCTTTAACTTTTGCACATACTGTAAATAGTTGTCAGCTTGAACCCCATCAGGAGAGACCCCAAAACACACATCTACTGGTAGTCGAGCTTCTCTTCCAAACATCAGGCGGTGGGGGAGAACCCAGTGGCATCACTTTTGGTGCAGTTATAAGCATGTACCAGGGTGCTAATTTGTTGGCTCCATCTAGTCTTGTCCTTTGGGTGCAGGGTGCCTAGCATATCTAGCAAAGTGCGGTTGAAACGTTCAGGCTGTGGGTCCCCCTTGGGGTGGTAAGGAGTGGTTCTGGACTTTCTCACTTCCCACAGAGAAAGCATCTCTTTGATCAGACGACTCTCAAAGTCTCTCCCTTGATCAGAATGGATTCTTTGTGGAGCCCCATAGTGAACAAAAAAGTTTTCTACAAGTACTTTGGCTACAGTGGATGCTTTCTGGTCTTTGGTGGGGAAAGCTTGGGCATATCTCGTGAAATGGTCAGTGACCACCAGCACATTACTGATACTTCTTTGATCTGACTTCAAACTCAGAAAATCAATACAGACCAGCTCCATGGGTGCACTGGTGGTTATGTTAACAAGGGGGGCAGCCCTCTGGGGCAAAGCTTTCCTCTGTAAGCAGCGACTACAAGTTCGAATGTGTTGCTCCACATCAGCCCCCATCTTAGGCCAATAGAATCTGGATCTCACCAAGTCAAGTGTTCTGTCTATACCAAGGTGCCCCATGTGGTTGTGCAAGGACCTCAATACTGAGTCTCGAAAGGCAGTGGGCTGCACCAGTTGTTGTTTGTCTACTTGTCCCCTCTGTCTACTGTTTCTCTGTATAACAGTTTATTGATCAGTTTCAACTTAGGACCTTCTTTGTATAACAGTGCAGTTCTCAAATCAGTGGAGCGTAATTTGGACACATCTTTTCCTGCATAGAGGGCTTCTAAAGCTGATTTGATCATAGGATCGCGGGATTGAGCCCGCCGAATACTGTCATTGTCCAGCTGAGGCAGTGCACCAATGTCTATTGCAGAAAAGTGGCAATAAGCAGCAGGTATGCAATTCTCAGAGGGTCCCAAGCAATCCACCATGCAGTCCACTGCGTCCGTGGACATTTGTTCCTCCCTGTCAAACTTCCGGCAGAGTGCCCGAATGTCAGGTTCTGCCAATCTGACCCAATCATTCTGGGGAACAGGCCTCCGGGAGAGAGCATCAGCATCTATGTGGTTCAGACCTGCTCGGTATTCGAGAGCATAGTCATATGTAGATAATGCAGAAAGCCACCTGTGGCCAGTGGCATCCAACTAGCTGAGGTCTGCACATAGGTCAAAGGATTATTGTCAGTTTTACTAGTATTTTAGCCCCACAAGTACTCATGGAATTGGTCAACAATAGCTCACTTCAAAGCTAGGAACTCTAACTTATGTACAGGATAGTTCTTTTCGGATGGGGTCAGGCTTCTACTGGCAAAGGCCACTGGTCTCAGGCCATTCTCGTGCTTTTGGTACAACACAGCCCCCAACCCTTGCAAGCTAGCATCAGTGTGCAGGATGTAAGGTTTTCTTGGATCGGCATAGGCCAGCACTGGAGCATGGGTAAGTCGATATATGATCTCATGAAAAGCAGTCTCACAATCAGGAGTCCAGCGGGCCCCAAATACTTCACTCGGATGAAAATACACTCTTTCAGTCTTGAGGGACGCTGACTTTTGGTATTTTTTGTGGGTTGGGGGATACCCTTGAGTAAGGTTAAGTAAAGGGCGGATCACTCTTGAATAGTCCTTGATGAACGCCGATAATAACCACAGAATCCCAGGAATCTTTCCAGTTCTTTTAGATTTTTGGGCTGTGGCCAGGTGGTCAAGGCCTCAACTTTACTTGGGTCGGTCTCTATTCCCTCGGTGGATACTATGTGTCCCACATACTTTACTGATGTTTGAAAGAATTGACACTTATCAATGGACAGTTTAAGGCCAAAGTCCTCTAGTCGGTCCAATACCTTAAATAATCTGCTCTCATGTTCCTCCAGTGAGCTGCCAAACACAATAACATCATCTAGGTATACTAGGCACTCTAGTAAGTTCATGTCCCCCACTGCACGCTCCATCAATCGTTGAAAAGTGGCTGGGGCACCTGAAATCTCTTGAGGCATCCTCATGAATTCATAGAAGCCATGCGGACAGATAAGGCTGTCTTCAAGGTCCTCTGGCAGTCGGGATCTGGTAGTACCCACTGCGGTGATCCAACACAGAGAACCACTTGCTCCCGCTTTAGGCAGTCCAAAGCATCCTGAATGCGGGGCATTGTGTACTGATCAGGGATAGTCCGCGGTTTAAGGTGCGATAATCCACACACATCCTTACTGTTCCATTCTTTCCTCACTACCACAATGGGGAAGCATAAGGGCTTCTGGATTCTTGTATTACACCAGCAGCTAACATCTCTTGCAGATGCCGTCTCACATCATCTATGTCCAGCAGGTGCCAGGCGTCGAGACCTCTCACGAAATGGTTCGTCATGCAGCCGGATATTGTGCTCAGCTCCTTGCACGCATCCTACATCCCATTCCTTTAAAGAAAACACCTGGTCTCTCTGGGCAAGCTTCTCACTGATCCTCACTTTCCATTCAGCTGGCAGCGAGATCGACGAAATCAAACAAGTCAGGCGTTACTCTGTCATTCTTCCTTGAACTCTTGCTGCTGGGTAGCACTGCAGTGTCTGCACAACATTAGCCAGGATGCAACTCTATTTACTCGAATGTCTTTTCAGACACATTATGAACTTGGACCATTACCCTTCTGGCATAAGCATGGGCTCTAGCGGGCAAAATACTAGGCATGACCAGCAGTCCCTCTGGCAATTTTCCATCGCCTGGTGCATCCAACATTAATATTTTATTCTTAACATCCTTTCTGATACGGACCTCTCCCTGTAAGGTACACTGGGCATTTGGTGCCAGGATCAGAGACTCAGGATCCTTCTTCCATACAATCCGACCGGGTTCCTCTGGTTCTATTTTTCAGCATCTCTCTGTGCCTCATAGGCCTTCTTAATTAAAGCGAACTCTTAAAGCTCTACTAGTCTTTGACCCCGTTTTCATAACACAACTGTGCCAGCCTTCCGAACATATGAGCATTTGTTCCAATCAACAAAGGACACCATCATACAGTCCAGTGGGGGACACACTAAGGCTAGGGTCTCTACTTGTTCGCCACTCCAGCCACGGAGGTGGGGAAAGACAGCCAAATTCAGATATACCGGAATAGGGTAGGCCTTCTCACTTAACCCCCATACATGCAGTCCTTCTAATGGTTGTAAGGATGCGTCTGACAAATGCTTCTGATACCAATCTTGGAACATAATTGTCACTTGGGAGCCACTGTCTAATACAGCTCTTGTAGACACTCCATTCACCTTTACAGTGGTCTCCATGGAGGGACCCACTATTCTGGACCAGTCTGGTGAGGCGGTAGTGGGGGTCTGGGCAACTGACCTTGCCACAAAAGGACGTGAGTTAGCATTTTTGGTGCCCTCACTGGGATCATTTCGTGCACCTCTTAACCACTGATTTGTTCTCCGAAGCTCTCCTTGTAGCCTATATGCAATTTTGTCAGTGTCTTTTGGGGACCGGCATGCCCTCTTCATGTGCCCATCCTTCCTCAATTATAGCAAAACATACTTTCTGGAGTTTGAGCAGGCCGAGGTGCCACACTGGGAGCCAGGGCGGGGGTACTACTAACTGGAAACCTTGGTGCCATCTCTGTCTCTGGCGTGATAAGCATTTGGAGACATCTTGTCAGTTTCTCCACTTCCATGGTCAAGGAATTGAGTTTGGAGCTGTTATCAGCAGGAGATACATGGTGGGTACCCCACCCCATAGCAGATGCAGTCGGATATAGGTCAGGTCTGCATTTGCAGGCATGGCCTTCATAAAGGGACTGTTTTTGAATTCCCGGATCTCTCTCAACAGTTCGCCCCATTGTGGCATATCTTTTTCTTGTCAGAACACTCATTGACTGTCAACCTCTGCCCCTGAACTTCACTTGATGGGTCACCCTCAGTCACCGGGTCATAGCCGCAGCTATTGGTGCAGGTCCCTCCCGAGGTCGCCTTTTCTCAACTCCTCATTTCTCTCATTAACTCATCATAGGAGGTGGGGATTCCAGTCGATTTCCAGGCGAACTGAAGCAACAGCAGTTCTGAGAAGGGCAGACTTAGGATCCTGTCCAGTCTGGTTCGGTCCAGTTCAATCGCTGGAAAACTACCTTTCTGAGGCATTCTTGCAACAATTTTCCAGCCGAGAGACATACACAGACAACAACTCCCTTGGTACTGTTGTGCATTTCTTACTCTCACCATAGGTCCTCATCAGAATCTGGGCTCCCATACACATTCTCCAAGGCCTCAAGATAGGCCTGTGCAGTTGCTTCAGGGTTACTGGCCCGTTTAGCACGGATGGTAGCCAGGGCAGGACCTCGGAGGCTCTCACTAACCCTCTTTCGCTTTTCGGCTTCCGAGCATTGCCATTCTAGCACTTGGGGGGCAACATAGTCTATCCAGGTCTCCCAGTCATCCTCCCCTTGGGGGGTGGGGAGGGTGCCAGAGAAGATCCTCAACCTTCGGTAAGAGTCATGACTAATGGCAGGTGCAGAAATAGGAGTCTGCATTGGTTCAGCCACCATTACGGGCACTGGAGCGGGAGAGGGTGTTGGGGGATTAACACCCCCAGGTGGCAAGAATAGTTTCTTCAAGTCCTCCACAGTTTTCCCTTCTCCTAGCAACCATTTAACAAATTTCTCCTCAAAAGTTTCAGATAGTGGTGGGGGCTCATTCCCCCCCGGGTCTTTACTGTCCATAGTTATCACTCTCAAGCAGTGAAGGCTCCTCTGGGGTAATGGTCTGTGGCACTTTGGAGCTATCTATGGGATCCTTAAACTCTACTAGGGCCAGGAAAGTGTGGGTGAGCAGATTAGCATGCCGACCCACCACCACAGGGTTTTGTAAACCTTCCACCTTGGAAAGTGCTCCTGCACAGTGTCCGTATTGATACCCAGGGGATGTCCAGGATAAGCATAGCATTTTGGGGTCGATCTCCTCCCAGTACACCACTCCACCAGCCGGTGCACAGCCACTCTGTCGGGTACCCATTTATTATTATTTTTTTTTTTCTTAACAGTGGTTTGTAAATATGGCCACTAGAGGACACACAATCCCAGCGGTGAGCCTCAAATGTAACCCCTAGATGGCGCTATCCCAGGGGCTACTACCCCTGCCTGATTTGCCACTAACAGGTCGAGGGGCCTGGATCCAATGGCGGTGCCTCCACCCAGAGGTCAGGGTTTGCAATAGTTAAACTTACTTGGTCACAGCCCTCTGGGACACTGCAACCCCCCTTTCTTCCCACTAGTGGCCCACACAATATATCAGAATTACCTTCACCATATACACTTACCCCAGGACTAGTTCCGGCACTGGGACCTCCTGTGGAATAAGATACAGTGCAACAATCACAGTACAGTACTTTAACATAGACAAATACCTCAGGCAGCATAACTTTGCCAAAACAAGCAGCTCTGATTTATTTAGGGGGATATAACAAGGACAGGGGAATCAGGTTAATTAGCTTATCACTTTACTATCTACCTCATGGCTCTGTGCAGGCCTATCCCTACCAGTTACTGTCCCTGGGTACCCAAGCCCTAGTGGCTTGTCCAAACCGTGGCAGCTGGTAGGGGCCCTTCACAGAGAAAAGGAAAATTAAACAGTCAGCAGTACAGTAATTCCATTTGATTTAATGTGGCAATTCAACAGGAGCAACCCTGAATTAGTACTCATGACCTCCAAACAAGATAGGGTCCTTCAACGTCAGCAGGGCTACTTTTCAGCTCACGAGACTCTTCACACATTTATATGGTAAAAAGAAAGTACTATACCAGGCAGGCTGCTTCTCTATCCCGATCGCGATTACTGCACAATACCCGGGAGAACACACAGCAGATTCAGTTCCTGACAGACCGAGTGCAATTCAACAATTTCTTCAGTCTTCTACAGGGTGAGCCTGGTTTCTACTCTTCAGAGATCCTTTGATTCTTTTCACAGGATGGATTCAGTCCTAACAAGCAGTTACACAAGCTGCAGACCGGAACTCTGGGCCTTGCACACGTTTTTTGACTGAAACTGTGCACTGAAGGAGCACAGGGTTTCTTTCCCCTTCACTTCCAGATCTAAACTGAAACTCCAACAGACAAAACCGGGCACTTCCTTTGAGTTCCTCCCAGTTCTTGACTGGATTGGCTGTCACTCACAATAGACTGCTGCTGTTGGTCCAAAAAGGCACCAAGTCTAAACTACATCTCCAGAGTCACTGCCCATACAATCCTCTTGTGGCTGGCTCAGATTATGAGTCCAAGTTCTGATTCATCCAAGGCACCATTTTAGAGCTAGCTTACCCCACACTGATTGGTCCAGTTCAGCAGTTCAAAACCAGAATGGGGAACTAGGCAGACACAGTTCTGACTGCAAAGAAAGCAGGTTAGACAAACTGTAATTTCATTATTACTGTAAATGATTTCTGGCAAACAGTTACATCTTTCAGATAGGTTCCCTTTGCACTCCTAGTGACTGCAAAAATGGAGTGAATTGGCAGCAGCTCGAGTGGTACTCAAACAGAGAAGCACACAGTCCCCCCATACAAACTAATTATGTCTGCAAGCAGACAGCTCTTAAAGAGACAGTACCAGAGGCTCTAAAAACACTCACTGATAAATGGCTTAAATGCCAAACACCATTCAGGCTTGGAGCATTCAAGCAAGCTCCTGGAAGTCTTTTGGGAACCCCCATTTGCAGGGGGGTTACAACTACAAATACCATCAACAGTTTAATCTGGTTCAATCTCAATTGCTTAGCATCTGTATCTCCCGTCACCCCTGAAAAGGGACTTATAGGCTCAGTGGGCTTACCAGGTCAAAAATCTTAATATATAAATAAATAAAATGTCCCCCTCTCTCTCTTCTGTCTTCCAGGAGTACATGTTCAGTGTCCTCAACCTCTTCTCATATGCCTTACCCTGCTAATCGACTATCATCTTTGTAGCCTCCTCTGGACCTTCTCCAGCAGGTTAATGTCCTTTGAGGTGTGGGCACCAGTACTGAACTCCATACTCTAGATGCAGCCTTACCAGTGATCTGTACAAGAGCAGTATAACCTCCTCTCCTACTACTGACCCCCTAGGCATCCAAGCATCTTGTTTGCCTTTGCTGCTGATTTCTTGCACTGCGTGGAGTGCTTCAGGTCACTAGTGATCATCACTCCCAGGTCCTTCTCCTCCTCTGATGCAGATACTTGGACTCCACCCAGGTAGTACTCCTGGCTCCAATATGCACAACTTTAAATTTTTGGCATTGAAACCAAACTGCCAGATCCTGGACCACCTCCCCAGCTTTTCCAGATCTCCCTGTAGGTCCTGTGTCCCTTCAGCTGTGTCCACTCTCCCACAGAGCTTGGTGTCATCTGTGGATAGGCACATTTTGCCCCTAATGCCATCCTCAATGTCACTGATGAAGACATTAAACAACACCAGCCCCAGCACCAGCCCTGTGGGATCCCACTGGTTACCTCTCTGGTGCCAGATAACTCTTCCCCCTATAACCACCCTCTGGGTTCTGTCCCTCAGCCAGTTTTCCACGCATTTCCTGAGTGCCATCTGCCACCTCTAGCATCTGGGATAAGCCATGTCCATGGCAGGGCCAATCCTCGGCAGGACTGGGAACCCAAATTCTCAAGGAGGTGGTAGTGGAGGTGGGTCAGTTGGACATTGGGTCCACTGACATAGGCACCCAGCATCTGGTACCATATGCTGGCATAACATTTCCCCTCAGCATCCTGCCCACCACCTTCAGTGTCATGCAGGTGCTATGCTATCCTGAGGAGGGATTTGTGGTTACCCATGCCACCAACTGTTCCACCACCAGGGGCTGCAGGAGAGCAGTGTATTGTACAACCCTCCACATGGATGCTTCATCACTTCCATGCCAGACTCCATTCCTGATGTCTGGGGCTTGGGGCACAAACCCAGTTTACCATTCCATTCATTTGTATTCAGTAAATTACCATGAAAACAGGACTTTGTTTCCCTCTTGGACTTTGTCTGCCCTGACACAGTTTCTAGCTGACATCATAACCCCCTGCTTGAAATGTCATAATTTGTTGCTGTTGAAATGGCTGTGACACAACATACCAAAGATTATAACCACAGTTAGAAATCAGTTTCTGGAGCAAATGAACTCTAAGGGGCAAAAAGCTCCTGCTTTTTGTTTTTTAACTTCTTTTATGTTCCTCTCTCTGCAGCTTCCCCCTTCAAGTGGTTAACACCCAGCCCTGTATCCAGCCTTCTCTAGCACTTAACTCCCTTTTTCAATCCCCTGAATTACCTCCTGTGGTGGGGCTCATCTGGATGGAGGGGGGGAGTTCTCAAGGTGTGGTGTTGGTTCTCTAATCAGGACCTCCAGGGCATGGAGTGGCTGGTCAGCCAGGCTTGAGCCTGAGTGTGCCCCTTCATCTAGCCATTACTCCAGGGTCTTTTCCATGTTCTTTAGTCCCTGCCCCTCTAGAGGATATTGGCACATGAGCAGCACCAATCTGCATGTGCACACAAGTGGGCCCCTATGCATGGCCAGCAGCGCTGCAGAAACTAGGCACGTTGGCATTGCTATGACTGAATGCTGTGGAGGGGGTCCCATGAATCCCATGTGGAATTCACAGATGAGATGCGCTGCTGTAACACGCCCAATCCCCCAGTCACGCAGACAGCAACACACCAGGGCAGGGGCGTGGCTGCGGTAAACGCCATTCACAATGGTGCATGGTGCAGGCGTGAGAGGCACATGATATGGCACACGGGACCCTGCCATAGCCAGGTGTGTGCTCCCATGGACGTCCCTCGCTGGTTGCGGTGGGATCAGGACTCAACCCCCAAGAGCCACCCCTGCCTACAGGGCTGAAGAAAGGAGTCAGCCATCTAAGTGTGTCTGGCCAATGGTGCCATGAGCGCCATGCCGTACATATGCACGGCACAAGCACTGATGCCCTAGGGGCATGAGGGATCCACTTGGCCTGGGTCAAGCATCCCATTGGATGCCTGCCTGGGACAGAGACTCTGCCCTCGGTCTTCCTGCAGAGTCCTGTGACGCCAGGGGCAGGGCCGTGACAGGTGGCAGTCGGTACTGCATACCGCCAGTGCAAACCTGTCCGCGGGTGTGGACCCATGCAGGCAGGGTACACACACTTTGTGCGTACCTCCGCCCCATTAGTGCATAGGTGCCACTGTGTGCATAATACAATTCCCAAGCCAGCATCCTCCCTGTCTCTCCATACCTCATGTCACCTTGCTACATTGCAACCTGTGCTTACATAGCTGGCAGTATTGCACCAACGATGCCATTTCTCCCTTCCCAGGGGGGTATCCATTGAGATGCTCGATCCTTCCCTCCTCTGCTGGTCCTCGATGCCTCAGGCTTGTTCCTGAGCCTGGATCATCGGTGTCGCAAGTGTTGGCTGTACCTCTGTTCTGATGGGCCAGCTCAAAATTCCTCTTTTAATTCAAATGCCCTTTTGAGTAATGAATAGGGTGACCTGAAACTCAATTTTCAGGTGAAGTTTGTGTAACTGAGCTCTGCTAATCCCAAATTCGACTTTTTGCTGGTGGTCAGGTCTGCTCTTCAAATCTTAACTCATAATTAGACATTCTGTGATGTCCTTGTCCTTATCCTTCATTTTGCCTTCCCCAAATGAAATCTATTTTGGGTAAGCCATGCGTCCCTTATACTACCATTAGGACTGGAATGCTCTGAGAAACTGTACCAATTTCAACAACTTTCATTTCTTCTTGGAGATGTCAACTCTTGCTTACACTCAGCTGTACCTGCTATGAATAAATTCTGGTCTTTTTTGTATGCATTTATTCTTAATAAGGAGACTCTGTTCCAAGAATCATTCTTGTTCAAAACGGAATGAATGAATGAATGAATACATGGCCACCCCCAGTTATCAGCAATTGTCAGCTTTACTGGTTCCCTGTATCATAGTCTTTTAAGGTTGCACTCCGTAGCTCCATGTGAGGTGTGTTACTACATTTGTAAATGACTTAATAAGAGATATAAAGTACTTCTTCCATTATGCAGATACAGTATGCAGATGATGCCTAGATATATAGAAATGGGCTGTATGGTAAAAATAATCAGGTATCTAAAATCAGATTACCTCTGTGTGCAACTGTCCTCCTAGTAGTCTGCACAAGGGATTGGTAATGCATGTGTTGCCACTTTACAGAGCCTCTGACTTCTCATAAGGGACTCTGACAAAACAGGCAGTAATTTGTAGATGCAACCCAGTCTAGATTGATATTTCATCTGTATTTAGTTTTCCTTTTTCTCTTTATAACTATAGTTAACATGGAAACAGAATCACTGTGCCCTAGACATCATCTGCATTGATTGCATCTCTATACCACTTTAGCGGATACATGCACACACTGCTTGTTGAGTATCAAAGCTGAAAAACCATTCTGTAGAGTGGCCTAGCCCTTTCTCGATCACACACTGACCAAGGTCTGGTTTTAATTCTGAATGTCAAACATATGTCAGGGCACACTCTACGAACTCAACATCTTGTGTCAAGACTAATAGCCATCTCTCCTCTCTGTCACTGTTACCTAGTGGTAGGAGACACTGATGTGCGCTATCCCCATTACTCTTTATTCTTTATGTAGAGCCGTGGATTCAACTGATTCGGCAGCGTCCAAGAATTCTGGGTATTCCCATAGGCATAGATACTCTTAAAATATTTTTCTATGTAGAGGGTTAGCTAATACATTTGACAGACCCCACATCTTTCTGCCCTATTCTATGGAAAAGTTTTGAATACTATGGAAATTTAGCAGGCTATAAACTTAATAGGGGAAAAACATAGTCACTTAAGTCAAAAATCAGGGATTACTACAAATTCAGATTTATGTGGAATAAAATATAGATAAAATATCTAGGAATGCAAATCCTGAATGGTATATGTCAGTTAGTGAAACTAAATCCACCCTTTGAACACCTCTTAACTCAGTTTTGCCTGGGTGGCCATTTTGTATCAAGGTTAAGTAATGGAAAGCTCAAATTTCAAAAAGCACTCCAGGTAGTAAAGATTTAAAGTCTAAATACCATGGTCCTATCTTGTGTAGCAGCGAGGGCAGTCAGCTGCCCATTTTCTAAATTTACTTTATTTGGTTTTATTTTATTTTACAGTTTTTGGCTAGGAAAGAACACTAAGCCGAGGCTTGTTTCCAAGTGCATCCTAGGGCCATAGAGAAGTAAAATGACTTGCTCATGGGCATGCAGTATGCAAGTGGTGGCTGTGGAATTCAAACCCAGTTTTTCAGATTTGCAGCTCAGTGCTCTTAACCACTACACTATACTACCCTAAAAGACACCATAAGGCAGGCGTGGCTACAACAGCCCTACAAGGCACTGCAGCTCCTGGGGTTCCAGTCCTGTAGCCTCTGAAGGAACTGCAGCCTTTTTCTCCACACAGCAGTTCTGCAATCCTGCAGGGAATTGCAGCCAGTCCAAATCCACAGAAATGCTGCCTTCAGAGTGCAAAATCTACTTCAGTATGCAATAGTTAATAGACAGAACGGAGAGACTATCCCTACAGAGCAGTCTGCTCACCAATCCATAATACCCATAGCTGCTGACAGGTTCAGTACAGTGACTGGCAAAGACCTTTCACACACTACCTTGGCTGGTTACCACCTGACTGACAGGGAGCAGGCACATGTGACTGTAGAACAGCTGATTCTACAGTACATGCATGCAAGCCCTGTCAAGTCAGACAGTAGCCACCCATGGTAGCATTTTGAAAAAAGCAGGCTTTTCCAACTGGCACCCCACAGATACAAGGAAGTTAACTGCCAGCATGTCTACACACTGCTTAGAGAGCAATATCATTTGTTCCTGCACATTTTATGACAGCAAGCTATAGATACAACAGTTGCTCAGCATGTGGTCTGTTTTAGAAACAAATGGACAACTATCTCTGTTTGCATATGAACTGCAGAATCCATTTTTTTTGTGACACCCAGTCAGTCTATATGATTGAGGAAACAGATACGTAATCAACCAGACTGAGCTTAGATGGCCTGAGACTGAGCAGAGTGTGAGAGGGGAACCTGTCTGTAGTCATACAAACTGACTGTATGTATGACACAGAAGGTGAAGACACTGGTATAATTAGGAACTCCAAGAGGCAGAGGATATTTCTGTTGCTGTCCTGAAAGGTATCATTTGTTATTTTCACCTAAGCTTAGTATCTACTGTAGCATGAGAAAAATGAAGATTTGCATTTCTGTATAATCAACTTTTCTTCTGCATGTATTTTCTTGAAAGCACTTTTTAAATTCTTGCCAATACTTAATATGCTGTTTAAATAAAGTAATCTTTATTTACCATAAAAGACTGATGGGTGGTGCATTTTAAAGAAGGTATATCTGTGAACCTCCGAGGAGTCATCATTCTGAAGTGAGAGGCCTTTCGGCACCATGCAATTCTGCTTAAAGTTGGACCAGCATAACATTCTGTGGTGATGTGCATATGCAGCCCATGATGCTTTGCATTGTGTGAGCATGTGTGATTTTGTATCGTTCTGAAGTGACATGCGGTCCTATTTTAAGTAACTGGAGCAGCAGAGTCCTTCATGATACAAGAAGCAATTTAGGTACATTTCGGATGACAAATACACACTACAGCTGGGGATCGAACAGTTTGCCTTGGCTGGATACGGGGGGACTAGTGGCTGAGCTCAAAGGGCCAGGTGTGTTGGGTATGCTACCTTCACAGACACTTGAATGGGAGTACAGGATGCCTTACATTGTTAACCAGGGTGAAGGTCTGTTGCAGCCAAGGATGATAGGGGTGCTGGCTGGGGGTGGGGAGTTGTCACAGGTAAAAAAGCTAAATGAAAGGTACAATACTCCTGACTGGGGCACCACAGCTGGACCAGAACCAGAAGTATTACCTCCCACCTCATCGGCCCCCAGTGGGCTGAGGTCTGAGAAGTTCGGCAAGCTATGCTTTGAGGTGTCAGCATGTGCATTACAGCATACTGTTCTGAGCACCAGAAGAGTTCAATACAAGACAACATGGTGACAAAGTCCATTGTTCCTCTCAGAGTAGCCCTCAGGATTTTACACACAGTTTCTTCTAACTGTTTTCTAGGCAGGCTGTACCCATTCAGAGACTGCTATGAGAATGGCACCTCCATGATTCCCTTCATGCTGGTATTCTCCTTTTCTCACAGAACTGGAGACAGACAGCAGGTACTAGGAGAAGTTGGCAGCTCAGTGTCCTCTCACCAGCTGTAAAAGTCAAGCGTGTCTTATGCTGTTGCAGTAAGCCTTGTCCCCCTGGCAAGGACTGTGACTCCAGCTAAGAAAACATTAACCCTCTGGGGTCTGCTATACTGTACAGTGTATGCAATCACTGAATGACAGTTCAGTCAGCACCGGCCATGGATGTGAAAGGAGGGCTGTGCCGGTGCTGACTCTGTTATGGGATGGGGTGGAGTGATGGGCACTACCTGCTGGGTGGAGGCTACTGATCACCAATGAATGGTGCTTGAGATATGTGATTTAATAACAGGGACACTGGGGAGGGGGGAACACTGGATCACCAATGAAAGGGCTTGAGGTGTTTGATTTAATAACGGGGACATCAGGGTTCGGTGGGGTAACACTGGATCACCAATGAAACAGGCTTTACATATTAATTTAATAACGGGGACATCAGGGTTTGGGGGGCACGCTGGACTACCAATGAAAGGGGCTTGAGTATACTGATTTAATAACGGGGACATCGGGATTCAGGGAGGGGGAACACTGGATCACCGATGGAATGGGCTTAACTTATTAATTTAATAACAGGGACATCAGGGTTTGGGATGGGCACTAGACCACCAGGGAAGGGTTATTCTTTATTTGACCCGGGTATCGGGGGTGGGGTGACTGCTTGCATTTGCTGCAGGAGCCTGCATCAAACCCCTCCTGTGCACTGTGTGTTGTTGCATGGAGGAGGTTGCCACAAGTGTGGGGACTTAGGCGCAGGGACCCCTCTTGTAACAGAATCTGGTGAAGGGTCCCTGGTGCACTGGGCTTTGGTAAAAGCTGCAGTTTGCTGTGGCTTGAGCCGATCAAAGCCCCCTTTGAGAATCGAGCCCCACATCTTCAGAACACTGGTTGTTACTAAAAATCAAATAATTAAAATATCAGATTCATATTTGTTGCCAACTTTAACCATGTTACAAAGCCCACTGCTGCATATATACCATATTTTTTATTATGCCATGTACCCTGAACAACAACCAATGAGACAGGCAGGATGGCACCTTACCTCCATTGTAAATCTACTGATAATAACCGCAAAAGGTGCCAGCCAGCCGTGTCTTAAAAAAGCAAAACAATCCGATGCCAAAATCACGGAACTGCGACCACCATGTTCTTTTCCCGTTAAGTGGACACGATAAAACAGCAGCTCCGTACACTGCAAAAACAAAGCAAAATAAAAACACTAGCTCTCTGTCCTACTGTCTCTCTCGCTCTCCCTTTCACACACAGAGCACTCACTGTTCCCATCTCCGTGTCCTGAAGCAGTCCTTTAGCGGTTGTTCTCTCTTGCGCTCTCTCTGTCTCTTGGTCACTGTTTGAAGTGGTGGTGGGGACCTTGTTGCTGGCGGTGTGATGGTGAAGGATTACATTTTGTGCATTACAATAAAGTTTAAGAAAAGTATTCAAACTGCAAAACACTGTTTCTTTCTTTAAAAAAAAAAAACAGTACTTGGTAAAATCACAATAAGCCACTCAGGGAATGTGGGTTATCGGGGGATTTACCACGGCTGGAGAGGATTTACCCACTCAGCTGCGCCTTGTGGACAAACTACACCAGCCGTGGTAAATCCCCTGATAACCCACACCCCCTTGTGGCTTATTGCTTAATTATACAATCGGGACAAGAATGTCACTCTCCGATTAGTTAGTTGGCGCCTCTTGCCCGTTGTAAATCCTCCTCAGTACCAGTGGGAAGAGGTGCCAACCACCAGTGAGCCGCATCAAGACCTTCCCAAAAATCACTCGACAAACCCCAGACTAACAAAAAGACAGCAACAATCACAAAGTGAGATCGTAGTCTGAACGTCCAGCTAATGGAGCCACAGCAGATTCCGACATAAGCGGCATTTGTTTTTCTAACAACTAAAAAAAAATGCACAATTACAATTAACACCACTTCACCTTTCCTCAGCAAAATGTTGCCCAATTATTTACCCTGTACTGTACCCTCGATCTCTGCAGTCTCCACAGCTCCACACAACATGCTCCTTCAATGTACAGTCTCACTGCATCAGTCACATCCCATTTCTAGAATCCCTTCCGAACAAAAAGAATAAATAAAATGAGCTCCCAACCACGACACCACAGTGACCTCGGAAACCAGAGCCTGACGGTGGTCTTTTAGTGCTAACAGAAAAAAAACACGTGCTTGACTTCCTCTCATGCCACACCACACAGAAAACCAAAACAGACACAACTGAAAGCAGTAACTCAGCGCTCACTATACTGGCATTATTGTTTCACAAAGCCATACTATAAGAACTACAAAACTGATAAAATAACCTAAGCCTCGTGACACACTGAGGAGCTGGAGGCTGGTAAAACTAATAATATATAGTAAGAAACATATACCTGAAAAATATAAAAACTTTAGCCTGCCACACATTTGGGGGATACATAATTAGCAACAGGAAACTATTTTTCCTAGGGTAATAATAAATGTGATAACAATTATTAAAAATGGGGAAATATCCACATTTTTATTTATTTTTTCACACAAAAACTATAGGAGATGTATAATCACAATATACCATGCCAGGATGTGGGTTAATGCTAGGATTTACAACGCCTGGTGTGTTTTGGTCACGAGGCCACACTCAGCCTGTGGCCTCGTGACCAAACAACACACCAGATGTTATAAATCCTAGCGTAACCCACACTCTGTCATGTTATATTGCTTAAATATGCTAACATCACCCTCAGAGAAGTCACTAGGTAAAAGGGAACAGAGTCAGGAGCCACATGACCATAACTGGCCTTGCCTGTTAATGATAATATAACACATCTACTACTTTTACCCAAACTATACCATAGGTTACACCTATAGCTATTTATTAACATGTCAACTCAGTCAGCCTTTCCCAGTCTTCTACATAACATTCCTTCTGTGACATTTGACCTACACAGAACTAGAGTTTTTAAGAATGTTACCTCATCTCTGGTTGTGCTCTCTAATTACTTCATTAATTTGTAACATTCATGTGTAAAATTTTTACGCTCTGGGTATTTTAAAGACAGCTCTTCCAAACTAGAGTTTTTTTTTTGTTTCATATGTTTATTATTGGACAGTTATCCATATACAGTTCATAGCCAACAACTATGAAAAATCCATATAATACAGTCATATACATTTGCCACAGCACTTAGACAATTATATTTCAGACTTCATTCCACATTTCTGTTCTTTTTCTATTAATTTTCAACAATTCCCCAACCCACTACCCCCTAACAATTAACTATTAATTCGGTCTGTGTCCCATCTTTCTATCTCATCCCTACCTTACCCAGAGGTCCACTCTCTCACAGTTAAATAATCCGCTACCTCCAACAACATTCTTTCCCCCATATTCAGAGCACCCAAGTATTCTGCATAAGTTCTCTCAAATCTATCTTCCCTCCTTTTTAAACTGTATGTCAGCTTGTCCACTGCTAGGACTTTTATCGTGAGTTCTTTGCATTGGTCCACCGTAGGCCCCACAGCCGTGGTCCAAACATTTTGTATTCCTATTCTTGCCACTGTAAGTAGCACCCTTATCCATCTAGGGTAGAGAAACCATTCCCCATTTTCTTTTCCTTCTACCCCCAACAACAATGATTTTTGGGAAATCTTAATAGGCTTTCCTCTCATAGATGTGATTTCTTTAGATACATCTTGCCAGTAGGACTTTATCACTGGGCAACTCCAATAATAATGTTGGTAAGTGCCCCTATTTATTTTGCATTTATTGCAAAATGGAGAGAACCCCGGACAAAAGCTGTGCACCATAGCTGGTGGGTAGTATAGCCTCTGAATATATTTGAATTGGGCTTCTTTATACTTGTTACACACTAGCAGTCCCTGGTGGGATTCTAGCATTAGCTGCCAATTGGCCTCACTGATTTCTTCCCCAGTATCCTGCTCCCACCATACCTTTGCCTTCTGGGGAGGGGCCTGAAAAAAACTTTTCCTGTCTAGTCTCACAGCCCTCCCGATTAATCCCTTCTCACGCCTATTGGCCTCCATTATCTCCCTTTCCACATCCTCCATCAGTCTCCTTATATCCTTGGGCCCACTGAGCCATATAATAGTCCCTTACCTGGAAATATCTATACATATGTGAAGTGGGTACATTCACCTCTCTCTACCTCCTGAATGTGCATATACTCCCCAGATGTCAAGGTCACCAGACATTTTACCCCTGTCCTGCCATAGTTTAAACCTGGCCTCCAGACCTGGCAGGAAGTCCGGGTTCCCCACTAGCGGGACCAATAAGGTCTGACATGACTCAATGCCTTGTCTCTTTTTAATTTTCCCCCATGCGCCCAGGCCCGCCGCCACCAGCGGATTAGGCGCATCCAGCTCTTTATACCACCTGAGTCCTTCTTCACATAGATAGCTCGAAATTCTCCCTGGTGCCCAGTCTTCTTCAAGCTCGACCCACCCGGCAACCTCCTGTCTGTGTACCCAATTTTGTATGTACCTGTATTGTGTTGCCAAAAAGTATCCCATCATATCTGGGAAATTTAGCCCCCCTTGCGCTACTGGTGCTTTTAACCATTTCAGACTCATTCTGGAGTGCTTGCCCCTCCAGACAAAAGTTGTAAATGCACCTTCCAGCTTTTTTATATTCTGAGCACTCAGGCCAAAAAGGATCATCTGCATTTTGTATAAGATTCTGGGCAAAATGTTCATTTTTAGGAGGTTGATCCATCCCATCCAGGAGATACTCAACTCCTCTCCACCTACTCAGGTCTTGTAAGATGTCCCTTATCAGTGGTCTATAATTCACCTCATAAAAGGCTTCCCACTTACTTTCCCACCTCAATTCCCAAGTATGCAAGTGTGTGTTGTACTTTTAACCCCAGGCTTCCTTCCTGTTGCAACCTCCTAAGAACATAATTTCAGACTTCTGTACATTAATTTTACACCCAGAAAAACTGCAAATTGTTCTATTACTGATAACACTTTAGGGACCGACACATCTGGTTCTGTCAGAAACAGCAGAACATCGTCTGCATAGACAGATATGACATACCTCCTCCCCTGTCTTCCCCTGATACCCTTTATGTCATGCTCATCTCTAATTTTAATAGCCAAGGGCTCTATTGCCAGTGCGAACAGTATGGGTGATGGGGGCAGCCCTGCCTTGTTCCCCTATATAATCAAAGCTCTGGGGTTGTTATCCCATTAACTAATACCTGTACCCTCGGGTATGCATAAAATGCTCCTACCATCTTTACAAATTTTTCCCCTAGCCTGAATCTCTGCAAGATATGCAGCATATATTCCCACTCAATTCTATCGAAGGCTTTTTCAGCATCCATTGAAAGGACACATGCCTCACCTGGGTGCCTCTCCCCCCACCAAATGACATTCAATAGCCTCCTTAAGTTGTGGTAGGAGTGCCTTTCTTTAACGGACCCAGTCTGATCCGGGTTAATTAGTAAGGGGAGTACCTCTTCCAATTGATTTGCTAACACTTTAGTCATGATTTTGCAATCATGGTTCAGGAGCGAGATCGGTCTAAAGGATCAACATTCCTCCAGATTCCTTCCTGCTTTGGGCAGAACAGTGATCAAAGCCTGGCAGCATGTGTCAGGGATTCCCCTCTTCCCTGGCCTCTTGTAAAGTATTACACAGTGAGCCTGACACTTCCTCTTTCAGCAGCTTGTAAAACTCCGCCCCCAGTCTATCAGGTCCTGCAGCCTTCCCATTTTTCAGCTGACTGATCGCCTTTTTAATTTCTGTCACCGTTATTTTTTCCCCCCAACTTTCCCTTTTGTACTTTATTTAGACTAGGTATTTTATCTCCTTAAGGAAGCCGTCCCTTTCTCCACCTTTCCCTTGACATTCAGCCCTATATAACTCCTCATAAAACTCCTTAAATCTTTTGCAGATTTATCCTTCTTCCTTTAGTATTTTCCCTCCTTATTTTAATTTGTACTACCCTATGGCTACTTTCCCTCCCTTCATAAGCCGGACCAAAAGGGGCCTGCTTTTATTGCCTCACCATACATCTTCTGTTTTGCAAAGAATATGTTGGTATCCACTTCCTTCCGTCCTTACCCAGAGTGATATTGAGCAGTTCCCTTGCCAACCTAAGTTCTCTCTGTGTTTCTTCTCCTCCTCCCCTAGTTACTTCCTTCTCTAGATCCCTTATTTTGATTTCCATATCCCTTTGCTTCTGCCTTTTTTCCTTTTTGCTTAGCTGTATATCCGATTATAACCCCCATGAATGCTTTACCAGCTTCCCAGTATATGCCCTCAGTTTCCACTGTACTCTTGTCTCCTCGTAAAATTTCCATTGTTCTTTTACAAAGTCCCGAAACTCCTCCCTCACCAGCATATATATAGGAAACTTCCATCGACCCCTTTGTAAGTCTTTCTGGGCCAGGACAATCTCCATTTCTACCATGGCATGGTCAGACAGAAATATTGGGCTATGTCCCATTGCTCTAGTATATTGATATAAATTTCTATGAATATATACATAGTCCAGCCGTGACTAGGAATGATGTGGGTTAGAGAAAAATGTACATTCCTTTAACCCCAGGTTGGCTGTTCTCCATCCATCAATCAAGCTTAATTCTGTTAGTCCAAGCAGGCATTGTTGTATTTCCCCGTCTGTCCTGTCCTTATTCCCTGAATAATCCATTTTGGGATCTGCCACGTAATTAAAATCCCCCATTATTAGATTTGTAAATTGTTCCTTAACCAGAACATCCAACGCCTTCTGGTAGAAGCTCCGGTCCCCATCAGCCAATGCATATAAATTTCCAAACGTGATCATTCTGCCTCAAGCTCTCCTCCACAAAACATACCTCCTTCTATAGTGTCCTCACCACCTCGGTGTTTTAAAGGGCAGGTATTTATGAATTAGAATTGCTGCCCCCTCTTATGTGAGTTATAGGCTGCGTGACACTTCCCAGACCCAACCTCGCACAAGTTTTTGTGCTCACTATTTGATAAGTGCATCTCTTGCAACATAGCCACTGAAACCCTGCATTTTTTAAGGGCCAGTAAGATCTTCACCCTTTTTGCAGGAGACATAAAGCCTTTTACATTTCAGGAGACTATTTTGCAGACAACTCTCTGCCCTGAGAGAGGAAGTTGCCCGTCTTCAGGCCACATTGGACAGTAGTAAGGGAACCTTCCCCCAGGCCTCACTGGACAGTAGGAAGGGAACCTCACCCATCCAAGGAGCACCAGAGCCACCACCACTACCTCAGAGGTTGTGAAGAAAGCACAGCAGTTGGACCACAGTGAGCTCAGGGAGGGTGAGGATGGTGGAACAGAGGCACACCCAGTCAGTTGTTCTACTCCACAATCCATACACCACTCTGAGGGAGCAAAGCTCCCTTATGGATGCACCCACAGAGGAGACTAAGGAGGCTGAGGACAACTGTCACAAGGGAGGCCCACAGGAAGGAGATAGAGGACACCACAGGGAAAGGAAGCAGCTCCTGGTGGGGGACTCAATTATTAGGGGGATAGAACTGGGGGGAGCAGGGAAACTGAAGTAAGGTGCCTGCCTGGTGCCATGGCTTGGAGGGACAGGAAGCGCATCCTCAGGATCACAAGAACAGCTGCACGGGAGTCTGAGCTGGACGTCATTGTCCATCTAGGGACAAATGACTTGGATCATCATGAGAGTAGAGCAGTGCAGGAGGACTTTGTAGAGTTGAGGAGGGGCCTAAGACAAGTAGCACACACAGTATCCTTCTCAGAGGTGCTGCCTGTCAATGGCATGGGTGAGGCGAGGGTACTTTGCACCATGCAGTTTAATGAATGGTTGAAAAAATGGTGTGGAGCACAGGGGTTTGGCTTCATTGGGGACTGGGGTTCCACCTGGAGGGACACTAGTCTATACTGGCAGGATGGTCTGCATCTGTCCAGGAAGGGAACAAGTCTTTTGAGCAATCAGTTTAAATGCTTCATTGGCAAGTTTTTAAACTAGTCGGGGCACTGATAAGCAGCTGGAAAATCCCAGCCTCTCCCTACAAAACAGGGTACTACATGAGAAAAAGACCGAGGTAGAAAGGTCAGTGAGGGGTGCTGCAACAGAAGGTAAAGCCATCAAAAAATGGAGAGCAATGAGTACCAATGCCCGTAGTCTGAGTAACAAGCTTCCTGAATTAGTGGCCTTGATGGAGGAGGAACATCTGGATATCGTGGCAGTCACAGAAACATGGTACACACAAAACCATGACTGGGACGTAAACATACCAGGATATACTATCTACAGGAGGGACAGGGAGGGTAAAAGAGGAGGAGGAGTAGCTCTGTACATAAGGGAAGGAATCAAAGCAACAGGACAAAAGGGTAAACAGGGAGGAGAAGAAGCACTGTGGGTAAATTTGGAGACAGGCAGTGGCACCACAATCCACATAGGGGTTGTATACAGACCCCCTTCTCAGGGGGAGGAAATGGACAAGAAAATGATAGAAAGTATACTTAGAATGGCAGAAGAAGGGGAGATATTGCTGATGGGTGATCTGAACATGCCAGATGTTAACTGGAGTGCAGTTGCAGCAACCACTTCAAAGAGTGGGGTTATTCTAGATGCCCTACAGGGGCATGCCTTAGACAACTAGCATTGGCGCCCACTCGAGAGGGAGCAATCTTAGACCTGGTTCTCTCAAATGGAGATGGAGAGAGGATCACAGATGTAGAAGTGGGTAGCCATCTGGGAATTAGCAACCATCGAACAGTATGGTTCACAATAAACGCAGCAATAGAGTCAAGTCATACAAAGGGAAAGGGAAAGGGGAAATTGTTTAACCAGGAAAGGCACACTAAGCTGGAGCTTATTTCCAGGTGCGACCTAGGAGCACAAGGAAGTTAAGTGACTTGCTCAGGGTCATACAGTATGCAAGTGGAAGCTGTGGGATTCAAACCCAGGTCTGGTCTGCTGGATGTCACCAGATTTGCAGCTCAGAGCCTTAGACCACTGCGCTATACTGCCTCCTCAAAGGCAAAAGTACTCGACTTTAGGAGGGCTGACTTTGTCAAAATGGGTGAGTGCCTAAGGAATGCACTAGCAAATGGGCAGGAAGGTGAGGTGAAAGAACAATGGGGAATAATAAAAACTGCCATCACAGAGGTAACAAGCCAAACAAAACAAAACGATGTAAGAAACCACTATGGTTCTCAAAGGAAGTGGTAATGAAGGTTCAAGAGAAAAAGAAAGCATTCAGGAAGTACAAGGAATCACAGAAGGAGCAGGACAGAGAACGGTATCAGTTAAAGCAAAAGGAAGCGGGAAGGCAGTCAGAACAGCAAAGGCCCAAACTGAGGAAAAGATAGCCAACTCAGTTAAAAAAGGGGATAAAACATTTTATAGGTACATCAGGGATCGAAGGAAGACCAAGGGAGGGATAATGAGGCTTAATTAAGGGAAGCGAGGGCGGGCAGAGGGTGACTGTGAAAAGGCAGAGATACTAAACAAATATTTTTGCTCAGTATTTACAAATGAAGAGGGGGATGTACCTAAAACAAACAGTAGGAAACACTCTGGATACAGAAGTTGATGCCAGCCCATTTACAGAAGAAAGGGTTCTGAAAGAACTCTTAAAACTGAAGGTGGACAAAGAAATGGGGCCTGATGGGATTCATCCCAGAATTCTAAAAGAACTAAGGGTAGAACTAGTGACACCACTGACTACCCTCTTTAACAAATCATGGGAGGATGGGGCGGTACCCGAGGACTGGAGGAGGGCAGATGTGATTCCCCTTCACAAAAGTGAGAGCAAGGCAGAAGCAGGAAACTACAGACCTGTTAGTTTAACCTCAGTGATAGGGAAAATGATGGAATCACTTCTGAAGGAAAGAATTGTCGAGTATCTAGAGGCCAGAGGGGCACAGGACCCAAGGCAGCATGGATTCACAGTGAGAACGTCATGCCAGATGAATCTGATAGATTTCTTTGACTGGGTGACCAAAGTAGTAGATCAGGGAGGGGCTGTGGACATGGCCTACCTAGACTTTAGCAAGGCATTTGACACAGTCCCACACAAAAGATTAATACACGGAGACCACGTGACGCTAATGGAAGGGTAGCGGCTGCAGTCCGGAGCTCCGCACCTACCCAGTGAACCTGCTACTTCTGCCTGGCAATTTTACCCCCTTTCGCCTTCCCTGGGCTGATAAATCTGTGGACTGTCTTTCTTTTGTAGATTTGGTGCCCCGATCGGTTTTGTTATGCAGGCGGGCGATCAGGAGTCGGAAGCTAAGGGCTCGCCAGAGGATTCACCAGATGCCGAGGAGGAGGGCGCCCATCGGGAAAATCTGCAGTGACTTGGCTGTAATTAAAGAGGCTCTGTTCAAACTTGTGGATGAGATGGCGGATATTAAACCTGCCCTAACGCAGCTTGCCCGTTGGGTGACGGATACAGAGGCTCGAATTTCCTCCGTGGAGCGAGCATTGGACAAAACTAAGCCTGCAGTTAGTGATTGCAAGAAAGCTGTGGCCAAACTAGAGGAGCGAGTGGATGACTTCGAAGGGCGTAGTCGGAGCAATAATCTTGTGCTACTTGGTTTACCAGAGGGGGAAGAAGGCGCAAATATGTTGCTTTTTCTACAAAAATTGTTTAGGAAATCTGCAGGGCCTTCACCAAATGGGCCAGAATACATTATTGAGAGGGGTCACCGTGCCTTGAGAGCTAGGCCCCCACCAACAGAACTGCCACGTCCCATTATTTTCAAGTTACTTAATTTCCTGGACAGAGAGCACATTATCAGGGAAATTAGGAAGCTGTCATCATTTCAATGGGAAGGTCATAAGCTTCGCCTAGTCCCCGACTTGACCTGGAAAATGAGACAGGCCAGAGCCTTTTCATTCCTATTACTGGTTGTGGCGGGGATTCGCCACCGCATGCTATATCCAGCCAAGCTCGAGATTATTACCAAGGAGGGGCAAAGCGATACTAATCAGTGGATGATGCTTTGAAGTCACTCCAAATGTTGATGCCTGACCTGTTCCCCAAAGGTTGAGCTACTGAGGGATTTATATTGATCCAGAGGACTTAGGTGTTCTATGGGACGGCACGAATGGACTATCATGGGGCTTACTGGACAGTGAATTATTTTATGGCCAACCTCGGTGACACATAGAGGCTTAAAGGGCTTTGTTATCTTTTTTATTTTACATATTTTATTTCATCCAGTTGGTCATTTCTTTTAGTGATGGACTGCTAGTTGGTTTAGTTGTTAAGGCAGTCTTGTGGAAGTTGATAATTTTGTGTTTTGCCCAGAAGAGGGAGCAAAATTCCAGTGTCACACTGCAAAAGCAGTATTATTACATAACATTTACGGGGTTACTGTTACTTGGACTGATTAAAGCTTTATTATTTTGATCACGAGATAGGAGACCCGAATGGCCTAAGCGGGTATAATCCTCATATATGGGGGGTGGGGTAAAATTAGTCCAGGAGGGACTGATGAGTTACATAGTCCTGTTGGGTAACCCCCCCCGCTGAATAGCTTGTGCCCTCATCTATGGCTATTCTCAACAGGGTACTGTTGTTTCTTGTATGGGCTATAATTTAGCCATCGTTTGGTTTGGTGACACTCGGAGTGAGGGGGGACGGTTCAACAGGTAGGGATTTTTCGTTTATTTAGGAATACTCAGCCCTATTTCTCAGAGAGGATTGGGTGGGGGTTATACCTTTGAGTGTTTGATTTTTTATCTCTTTAAATGGTTTCAAAAAAGGATCTCCTGCTGAATTGTTTATTCTAATGTACTAGTTAATGTATAGTATCCTTAATAATTGCTGGGGGTAAGACACATTAATCATCTTTATTCGGGGTGTTATAGTGGCAGGTTTACATGTCTTTATTGTTGCTGATTTAAGTTATGCGAGGGTGTAGGGGAGCCCGACCTCTATGGCGCACTTTGGATCAGTGCAAGAGGAGTTGGCTTCGGGCCTGGGGGGTGGATGTTTATTGGTTTAGTTGGGGGTGGATTTTCATGGGGTATGGGGGGTTGGTAAGGTTTGGTTTTTTAGGGTTTTGGGGTGGGGGCAGCTATCCGTACATTGTTCCAAGGGCAACTTATGATTAATGGTTTCTAACCTGAACCTCTTGTCATGGAACATCAAAGGGGGGAAGATAACTGTAAAAAATACGTAATCTTAAATCACTTAGACCGTTACCAACCAGCAATTGTTTTTTTGCAGGAAACTCATGTCCTTTCAGACCACCTTTCCCACTTTAGGAAAAAATGGGTAGGCCAAGTGTTTGGGGCGGGGTATTCTTCTTCAAGCCGGGGTGTGGCTATTTTGATTGCCCGTGGGATTCCTTTTGTACATTCGGACATAATTGCTGACCCGAATGGCAGATACATTATTGTTTCTGGTAAACTTGGAGGAGAGCCTCTTGTACTGGGATCAATTTATGGCCCCAATGCAGAGACCCCCTCCTTTTTTTCCCATTTGGCTGTGCTTTTATCTCCTTTTAAGGAGTTGCCGCTTATATTAGGGGGTGACTGGAACTTAGTCCAATCTGATAGATTGGATAGATCGACCAGTAAGAAATCATACTCCTCTTCGGCTCAACAGGCCTTGTCTGAATGTAAATCCTTTTTAGGTCTAATAGACCCATGGAGAATGCTTAACCCCACAGCTCGTGATTATACTTTTTTTTCCCCGGTGCATAAATCCTTCTCTAGGTTGGATTATTTTTTGGTAAGCTGCCATGTCTTTTCTGAGATAATTGGCACCGAGCATCTCCCAAGGGTAATATCTGATCACTCTCCAATCAAAATTGTTTGGTCCCCATCTTTTATTCCTAAGAGATCTTATACATGGACTTTAAACAATAACATACTTAAAGACGCCCAGACGCTAGATCGATTTCGTATTTTTTTGAAAGAGTCAATTAAATTTAATTGGGGTACAGTTTCGGATACTGATAAATCATGGGCTGCACTTAAATCGGTATGGAGAGGGGAGTTAATTAGAATAGCGTCGGTGAGGAAAATAAAACATAATTTGAAACTGTCCAATTGTTTGATTAGGATTAAACAATTAGAGGATATGCCTGAATGCTCGAGGTCAGGTGACCAAGAGCAGGAGTTGTCTACACTGAGAGCATGGTATGCGGGGGCTCTGAGAGAAAAAGTAATTAATATGTCAATTAAATCCAAGGCGCTGTACATTGAGCAGGGTAGTAAAGCCGGGAAATTACTGGCCTGGCAAATAAAACATAAGTCTGAATCCAGATGGGTTCCGGCCTTGAAAATCCCTGATTCTGGCGAATTGGTTACTGATTCCAAGAGAGTCCTGCAATCTTTTGTTTCTTTTTATAGTGACTTGTATTCAAGCCGGCCTCCTACCGCACGTACATTATCTCAAATGCGGAGGTTTTTGGATGGGATATCACTTCCTAACTTGCCACAGGATTCTAGTTTGAGACTAATATCTCCCATATCTAATGAAGAGATAATGTCTGCCATTGATTCACTTAGAGCTGATAAGGCACCTGGCCCTGATGGGTTTTCACCCTTCTTTTATAAATTATTTAAAGCAGAAGTGGTTCCGCTATTGAATAAATTATTTATTTTTTGGTTTGATCATGGAGTTAGGGATGCATCACTCTTCGAAGCCAGAATAATTTTATTGCCTAAACCAGGGAAATCTACAGATTCTGTCAGTAACTATAGACCAATTTCTCTGCTGAATTTAGATGTAAAATTTTTGCTAAAATTTTAGCCACTAGACTCAAGGGTGTTTGGCGAGATCTGATCAGTCCGGGACAAGCTGGCTTGTGGAGGGACGACTCGGCAGACCATTTCAGGAAATTGTTTTACTTAATGTCTGCTTCTGTAGCTCCTAGTACGGGGCGTTTTAATTTCTTTGGACGGAAAAGCATTCACCGGTAGAGGGGCATATATGTTTGAGGTCTTAGTTAAATTTGGTTTCCCCCAACAATTCATACACTTAATTAAGATCCTTTATTCGCATCCAACTGCTAGAATACAATGTAATAATTTAATATCGGCTGCCTTTCCGCTACAGAGGGGAACCCGGCAGGGCTGTCCGTTATTGCCTTATTTGTTTAATCTGTATTTAGAACCCCTTATTAGAGCAATTAAGGCTGATAAACAGGTTTTCGGTATTAAACTTGGAGATCAAGAATACAAATTATCGGCATTTGATGGATGACGATTGTTACATGTTAGAGATACAATCTCATCTCTTCCCAAAGCCCTTAACCTAATTGAGGACTTCAGTGGTTTCTCGGGTTTAAATTGAACCTTGCCAAAACAACTTTCTTTCTCTCTCGACCACTCTTGTTAAAAGCTGGTGTGTGTCTTTAGGCCTTCAGTGGCAACCTAAGTCTTTTGTATACTTAGGTATCCAAATCTCCAAGAATCTGGATGAACTGGCTAAAATGAACTTAATACCTGTCCTTAAATCTATTAGAGAGGATTTGGATAGATGGTTGAGACTGCCATTGTCCTTCTCTGCGAGAATCAACATAATTAAAATGGTGGTCCTGCCAAGAATCCTTTATCCCCTTCTTAATTTGAATATATATCTCCCCAAGTCTTTCTTTAATAATTTGTGCAGGTATTGTTCAGATTTTATATGGAGAAATAAACCTCCACGTAGAGCTTACTATAAACTTTGCTGACAACGCAAGTTGGGCGGTCAGCAATTACCAGATTTTTTAAAATATTATCTGGCTATCCATGCGGCTAGAGCGGTTTTCTGGACTGGGAAAATTGACACTTCTGTTACAGGTCTAGAGTTAGATAGGACTATAGTCAAGGGATTAAAATTAGATTTAGAATCTTTCCTCTATATCCCTTGGACCAAAATACAGAGAAAGATTAGAAATACTCCTATAGGATGGGATATTAGGGCTATTCATCAGTTATACGCCTGTTTAAAGATTAACCCTCAGCTTGATGCCTCACAATCCCTATTGAAGAACCCAAATTTCCTAATTGGTAACCAACCTGTGCATAAATTCCCCTCAACATTCCCCTTCAAGATTCGGATTTATGATTTTTGTGCAGGCAACGTTATTCTCCCACTTTCATCGTTAGCACTAAAGTTTGGGGTTAAGCCCCAATTTATGTTAAGACTGGCTCAAATTAGGAGCTGTATTCAGTCCTTTCTGAGACACAGTAGTAGATCTGATCGAGTGGGGGACCTTTGGATTCATTTATCTGATTCCTGTCTATCAGGTAAACTGGTCTCTAATCTCTATCAGTGTATTTTTAAAAAGACTGATCTTTATTCTTCTCCCATCCCTTTCCATTGGAAAGTAAATATGTCTTTGGAGTGGCCGGAGACAGTGTGGGAGAAAGTTTGGTTAGATACCCATGTTTTTATTAAGCAGGATAGATTAAGGGAGATTCAGTTTAAATTGTTACATAACATTTATTGGTCCCCAGCTAGGTTGTATCGTTGGAATAGCAAATGCTCCCCTGCCTGTAAGAATTGTGATGGCTCTTTAGCTACCACTTTTCACAAGCTGTGGTCCTGCCCCAAAAGTAGTGAGTTATGGGGGTGGTCAAAGGGGACTTATGCCTTTTGCAATCTCTCAGCTTTTTTTTCACCAGAGATCTGTGTATTGGGGAGGTATGACCTTATCCCAGGTATTGCCTTAAGGACCCAGATGGCGCTGAGGCAATGGTCACTAAGTTGGTGATTCTGTGTCATTGGTGGGAGAAATGGACTCCCTCTTTCAAGGAATGGTGGGAGGAATTTATGAATGCCTTATTTGCTGAAAGGACTGTCTATATAGCCTCCAATACTCAGCACAAATTTGATAAATATTGGAAGGGTTTCAATCAATGTCTGAGGGACAGGTTTATTTTTTTAAGGTAGTGGTATTTAGAGTACTTTTGGTTTTATTGGCCCCATTTGTTCAATCCTCTTTATTAACTATGGTTTCCCTTCCTATACTGTTGTTAATTTATACATTTCTCTCTCCCCTTCCTAGTTTAGCCCTAGTTGATCTAATGATTTTCTAATATGATACTATTTAATTCCTGCTTTAGTCAATGTTACGGATAGCTGTGGGTGGGGGTGGGTGGGTTTCTTCTTTTCTTTTCTTTTTTTTCTTTTTTCCAGTTGTAAGTTCACATTAGTTATTGTGCATTCTGTATTGCTCCTGCCTGTGTATCTTTATTATTTTATGCACATTGTTGTTTGCTGTTGTTGTTCTGGTTAATAATAAAAAATAAAGTTATTGGCAAAAAAAAAAAAAAAAAAGATTAATACACAAGTTAGCCAGCCTGGGAGTGTGTCCCAAGATGACAGCCTGGGTAAAGAATTGGCTGGTGAATAGGACACAGAGAGCAATAGTAAATGCAGTCCATGCTGAAGAAAGGGGTTACTAGTGGGACAACGAGGGTTCAGTAATTAGGACCGGTCCTCTTCAATGTCTTTATAAGCGACATTGCAAAGCGACTGGAAGGAAAAGTATGTCTCTTTGCAGATGACACAAAGATCTGCAACAGAGTTGATGCACAAGTGGGTGGAAAGGATGAGAAGGGACTTGGCAAGGTTAGAGGAATGGTCAAATGTATGGCAGCTTAGATTCAATGCTAAGAAGTGCAAGATAATGCACCTGGGAAACAAAAACCCAGGGGAAGAGTACACAATGGGGGGTGAGATACTAACAACAACAAAAATGGAAAGGGACCTGGGGGTAGTCATATCAGATGACCTAAAGGTGGGCAAGCAATGTAAGAGGGCAGCAAGGAGGGCTGGGGGGATACTGGGATGCATAGGGAAAGGCATCACCAGTAGAAAACAGGAAGTTATTATCCCTCTGTACAGATAGCTGGTGAAACCCCATCTGGAGTACTGCATGCAGTTCTGGAGACCCAATCTCCGCAAAGACATAGACAGGATGGAAGCTGTCCAGAGGAGGACAACTAAAATGGTGCATGGTCTGCACCAGAAGACATATGAAGAGAGACTTAAAGAGCTTAATATGTATAGCCTCGAGGAAAGGGGGGCATGATAGAAACTTTCAAGTACCTCAAGGGAATCAACAAAGTCCAAGAGGGTAGCATCTTTCAAAAAAAGAGGTGTGCAAGAACAAGAGGCACAATTTGAAGATAGAGGGGGGCAGCTCAGAGGTAATTTAAGGAAGTATTTTTTCACAGAGAGGGTTGTGGATGCATTGAACAGCCTTCCGGAGGAGGTTGTGGAGTCAAAAATAGTGGTGGAATTCAAGCATGCATGGGACAATCATAAAGCAATTCTAGGGGGTGGGGTTAGGAAGAAGTAGGCTGCTGGTTAACTAGGATCTGCAGCTTATCCATTAGGTAGGGAAATGGACAGACTGGGTGGGCCAAGCAGTCCTTATCTGCCGTCAAATTCTATGTTTCTATGTTTCTATGATCCCCCCCATAGGCTGCTGTGTACCACTAGTCATTTCTCCGGTATAAACATCCCTTAAACGTCCTGGTCACAGCTCGACCTTTTACCTCTAGTAGGTACCATATGAGACAGACCATTCTGAAACGATAAAATGCAAGTGAACAGTTGAACTATAACAAACTGTATAACAATAACCCCAACTTTACCCACTCCTCTTGATACATTTCCAAAAGCACCCATTTTATCCCTTCCTCCCTGTGTTGACCCTCCTCTTCCCTAACCCCAACTGTTCTCCTCTCTGCATATACTGCAGTCTCAGTATATAATCACTCCTCTGCATATACTACAGTCTCCAGTATATAATCACTCCCCTCTGCATATACTACAATCTCCAGTATATAATCACTCCCCTCTGCATATACTACAATCTCCAGTATATAATCACTCTTCCATACACACTACTCCTGCTCCGCCTTTCTCACCCCAAACTTATCCTCATGCTGTATTTGCCTCAGAGTACCCCAGCCATCTATTTTCATATTATTTCTGTACTACCTGCACCTCCTCAAAATCGGTGTCTGCACCCCATCTCTGCCCAGGCCCCCCTCCCCAGACCGTCCCCTGACTGGCCGCCATGATATCCCTTTTTTCTCCTCTCCCCTTGATGTATTTGCCCTTTATGCTGTCGCCAGGCACTTCATCCCCCTGGACTCTTACAGAGCCTCATTCCAGTGCCTCACACAAAGCATTCCCCAACCTCAAGACATCTCCATGATGTCTCCCAATTCAGGCCTTGTGTGTGTCCTACGCTTTCCCATCTTAGCCCCTGTATCACCACGGGGAAGACAAGAGGGTGGACGCCGCATCCCATGGTGCCACATGCTCCTGGCAGAGAAAATATGTCTCTCTAGTCCACACTCGAGAGGCTGCCAGCAACCCTTCCCCCTCCCCATATGAGGCTCTATAAGCTTGTAGCATGATCACCCCGGAGAGTAGATTGCCTATTTTAGGAGCTCTGTTCTGTCTCTAGTCCACATCAGACGAGACCTATAGGGGTCATATCCCTGTCGCATCTTAGAACCATGTTGTGATTCACCAACATTCCTCCTGCGCCATCCACAGATCCTTAGGAATTTGCATCTAGTAGCCACCCGTGGGATTGAGGGAAAGGGCGACCGAAAACAGGTACACGAGGCCCTGCAAGCAAATTTCTGGCTCCTCTACTTTTCTCTTCCCTCGCTGTTTATTCCCTGTCAGGTACAGACACTGATCTTAATTCGTTGATCACCAAAACAACCTTCATCTTCTCACCACCCTCTACACACTCCGGTCCTGCTCACGTTTTCCCATTCTTCCTGTACCAGTCCTCCAGAAATGTTTGCAGTTTCTCCAACTCACAAAATGAATATGTGGCCTCCTCGATTTTTACTTTGACTGTGGCCGGATATACCATAAAGAAATCAAGTCCCCCGTTGTCTCATCCCACCCATCAATGTATTAAACTGCTGTCTTTTCTTCTGTATTCTTTGTGACATATCTTGATGAAGTATTAGCTTGTGGCCTTCATATATAAGCTCTTTCTTATTTCTAAAGGCCACCAATAAGGCCTGCCTGTCTGGGTAATGATGCAGCCAGAAGATCACCTGTCTAGGGGGTTGCCCATTCTGAGGCCTCAGAACCAAGGCCCTGAGTACTCTCTTAACTTTAATCTTAGACTTCAGCATGTCCATGTTTAGCAACTTAGGCAGAGTCTCTGAGCAGAACTTTAGCAGTTTCCCCTCCCTCCGTTCCCTCTGGCAGGCCCCTGATGCACAGATTATTTCTCTGGCTGTAATTTTCCTGATAATATAATGCTTCTTTAAGCTCTTCTACCTCTTTTTCTAGTTTTTGTATTTTGGAGGGGCTTTCACTGCTTTGGTCGTCGAGGTCCGAGATTCTTTGTTCCACCTCCGCGATCTGCCTCGTATGCTGCTTCAATTCTTGTGCTAGCCCCTTCAGAGTGTGCTCCAGGCTTTCCCAACATGGTTTAAAGTTGGCTAGAATTTGCTCCAACACTGCCCTGCTGATTGCAGCTACCTCTGCTGCCAACAGTGAAACTGGGCCTGGTCCACCACTTATGCTTCCCTCGTGGAGTGGAGTTTTCTTGGCATTTTTACCTGCTTGGCACGCTGACTTGCCCAAGGTGATGTACTCATCCATCTCCCCAGTATTAGAGCAACTCTTTTTAATTGAGCAAGTTATTAATTTACTTAATTAAGCACTTTTATTTTCTAGTGAAGATGGAACTCCGGAGTAGTGCGACCAGTCCGATCCGCTGCTCATTAGCGCCCCCCCCAAACCAGAGTTTCTAAGAATGATCTCTCACCTCCAGTGTCGGTGTTTAGCACATGCGAGGCAAACGGCTGCTTGGGACGCCAGCAAGGGTCCATGACTGGTGGGAGCATAACAAGATCCAAATACCGATGAAGATATTTTAATCTGGCATTCAGATCCTGGCGTCTGGAGACCTTGCGAGTCCCACCACAGTGCACAGTAATACTTAGTGGCTTGCAGGAGGCTAGATGCCGGCTTTACACACTATTGGCTGCTGTGTAAGGTCAGTTAGCCAATACAAATGCTGAAAAGTGTTGCAACCCTCCTCCGCGGTCCACTACCTTTTCCAGTCAGCTATGTGAGAGGGTAGCGCGAGCTCACAGCGGGAATATTTGAGAGGAAGAGGCAGCTTTTTCGAGAGTCTTTGCCATTGTTGAGGAATTGACACTGATATATAGGGGGATACATGATGGGCATGAGTGTGATATGGCAAATATTGTCACTCCTACTGAGTGAGCTCTGGATATGTCACGAGTGCCGAAGGCATGAGTGAGATATCCAAGCTCACGAAGCAGGAGTGACAATATTTGCCATAGCACACATCTGCCCATCATGTATTCGATATATACAATAGGGCCAAGAGTGTCAGAAGTTTTGTTATGCTGTCTTGTGTTCTGTTCCTGTTAATGTGTTTGCTCATTCTTTGTGTGAGCTTTTCTGAATGGGCTGGCAGTGTTATAAACTCTGAGAGACACATGAGTGTGTTTTGCAATGCTAAATGAGTTAGTTTTAGATAGGAATGAGAAACATACTTTTGTGAAGCTGTATTGTTTAGCAGTCTGGCTGCAGTGAAGTTAAAAGCATTACAGTAATTGTAATGAACTGAGAGGCAGAGTGTCAGAACAGCTGATACTGTTTTCAGTGGTAATTAAGTTAGCTGCAGAGTGTTCTGTGAAATTGTGCTCGTTAGGATTTGGGCTGCAGTGAAGCTGAAATTGTCACAGTAATTGTAATGGGTGATAATCAGAGTTTGAGGAACAAGTGAGAGTGTGTTTCAGTGGTAGTTGAGTTAGCTGCAGGCAGTAGTTTAGACTGTTCTGTGAAGCTGTGCTGTTTGGAATTCTGGCTGCATCAAGTTGAGAGCATCACAGTAATGAGCTGGAAGTTGGGGGGGGAGGATAGGTGTGTTTTGTAATGCTCATTGTGTTAGTTGTAGGCAGCAGTGAGACCTCTCAGGTAGTTCTGCATTTGTGTCTATGGTAACAGCACAGGTGTTTCTTGCATGCTGAGGGGAAAGCTGCCTAGGGTGATGATATCAGTGACCTTTTGTGACCTGTGTGTGTAAATGTCTCATATCATCACAGTAGCGCAGAGGGTAAAAATATCACACTGCAGTGGATGATACACTGTTTTATCTCACTCATTTACCACTCACCCCTATTTTATATATATACATATATATATATGTATACATAGTTGTTTTAACCTAACCTAACTAAAAAGTTGAAAACTGCTTACTAAGGTAATTTTAAATACCAGCGCATCAGTTTGATTTTATGTGGTCTGTTTAAAAAAAGTATTCTGTAAGTTTTGAATGCTATCTGCTATAGCAACGGCACCTTCACTTCCATCATGAAGCTGTCTCTCCGTCCTATCCTGTCTTGTTCCTGTCACTCTGTTTCTCTCCGTCCCTGGGACAGAGAGAAACAGAGTGATAGGAACAAGACAGGATAGGACGGAGAGACAGCTTCATGTTGCCAGTGAAGGTTACTCTCAACACACAGAAAAATGTAACTGTCATTTCTCTGAGTAACAGGGCTACAGCTCGGGGGCCCCCAAAGTTAGAGAGGCCCTGTCCCGTTCTTTTCTGCTATTTTTTTTTTAATTATTTGTTAAGTGTATATTTGACCTTCTGTGTGCTTAAATAGTGTACTTTTTAAATGAAAAAAAAAATACAACCGAGGAACTTCATGTTTTTTGGTTTTGTTTTGTTTTTTGTTTATTTAAAAGGCACACTATTTAGGTACAAAAGGAACAGTGTTAAAAAACCTTGCACTGAATATTAACATTGGGTCACAAAACGTTTCCATCAATTTCAATTGCTGGCAGCATTATTTCTAGGTGGTGAGACTGTATTATTTGCAGTCTTTTCATTGTGATGTATTCAGTGGCCATGGGGGCCGGGGCAGCCTGAACAACTATCTCGGGACAGTAGCGGGGAGAGGGGACCCTCGAGCTTCAAAGTAAAAATAAACTATACTGCAATGTGCTGAATAAATTTCCAGACAATTTCTTATTGGCAAGACATGGACTCGCACAGAGTCAGATACACGGTACAGCCGACCAAGGTTGTTCAGTGGGTGCCTGTGATTGACTGCCTACCAGCCCCCTCAACAGGACTATGTGACACATTAAGTACATTTATGCCAGTCTGCGGAAAAGGTATGGCCCCCCACCAAGCACCACCACCACATACCACAACCCTGCGTGCTGATTCTGCCCTGTGGTGAATGCTCAGCAGGATCCAATGCATAGCTTCGCCAGAGGGAAATACCGTTATGTACATTGTGAGTGTCCTCATTCTTATTCATTGGATCATCATACCGTACGCAAATATTTCCAGCATGGCTGTCACGCACAAGGGCAGGTAATGGCATGGCAAAATTACCTCGTACTAGTTATTTTAGTTTCATACTGAAAAGCCAGGTAGTGATTCTTGACCGCTAGTCAGGGAGAAAGATACTTTCTTGGGACAATTTTGTCTGCTTTTCAGAATCCCCCCCCCCTTTGCAATTATTATTTTTTTCCTCCCTTATATTCATTATTGTGTTTGTCGAATTCTTTGTTTGTTTCTCTTTCCTGTGACTGCTAAGAGGCAGGCGCAGGCAGTTTGGCATTAAATCCTCAGAAGTGTATTGTGTGTGTGAAACCTATTATCTACCTGTGACAATGAAGTTTATCAATAGGCAAGTTTTCTCTGCTGTTATGCATCTCAGTGAGATGATCGCACTCCAAAAAACTGGACTCAGGCAGGTCGGGGCCAGATGTAGAAGTGCCAGTGTCTCAGTTCCAAGTTTCACTATGAGATGAACAGCAGACTAGAATGTGATCTGTCAGCAGACCAAGAACAACATGTGGCTAGTTGTGTTAGAAAAATATTTTTACAGTTCAATCCGGATACATCCACAGTCTGTCTGCATGTGCACTGCAAAACAAGTACAATGATAATGAGAATCAGTCCCCCTACTTGTACAGACCTTGAAATGTACATGCAGCTGCTTGTGACAACAGCTGCTTTGTAAGTTTTCAGGACAGTCTGGAACTGCTTGAGTTATGGGAGCAAGTTCTATTGACTACTCTAGACGGCTCGAGTTTAAATTCATACCTACTGCAGTAGGTAGGTAGGCAGAAATACATAGATCCCACTTTTGGTTACAATTACACCTGACATCTGTAGAGCTTATTTTGCAGGAAGATGTAGGTGAATGCCATCAGGGGCTGGAGACGAGGTGCCAAGGCTTCATTTATTTAATTTGGGTCAGGTCACTTGACTAGTTCCCAAGTTTACAGAAGGGGGTCAGCAGTGGCAATGTGGGTGGCAGCCACACCAAAAATCACATTGAAAGCAGCAACCCAGGACAGTCATCAGCCAGCCTGCTATAATACCCATTGGAGGCACTCTGAATGGCTTCTTGCCTTTCACTTATATCCTAGTCAATGGGTGAGCAGCAGCTGGCTCATTCATTTTTTTGCCAGCCTGTTGATTCCGTAGCCTGGGCTGTACTAGTCCCCCCCCAATGCAGGAGCAGGGTCCAGGGCCATTTGAGCAGGGCGCATCTGGCAGGCTGTCGGTGGAGGCCGAGTCGGAAATGTGTCAACTTTTTTTTGTACTGTGTTCTCAGATTATCAATCTGATCATCTGCCCTGAATCGGGGAATCTCATGATTAATTTCTGTTCAAGTCGGGCTGACATTTACTAATGTGTGTGTAAAATCGATAATTTTAATAATTAGGATTGCGACTGTATGTCTGTCAGTCAGAAGACAATCCCAACTACTGGCCAGACCGCAGCACCCATGAAGCTGCCTTCGGTTTTGGCTATAAACACAGTGATATTTAATTTTGACCCTTCACTCTTGTTTCCCAGAGTTTCTCCTCTTCCACTGTTATGCCCTCATGCTCATCAGCTCTGAGCAGCAGCAAGAGGAGTTGGCCAATCCAGAAAATTACAAGTTACCTGTTTTTATCACCAGCCAGATGAAAATGAGGAGTGCAAAAAATAACCACAAAAATCTTATTTTCACTGAAATGCAGCCCGGGCCCAAGTTTCCCCTTTAGGCATCTCATCTGAATTTTACTGACTTTAAAAAATGATTTTTAAAAGATCATCCAAGTCCTGCTGTAGTTCACTCTTAGCAAAGAGCTTTTAGAGCTTATGACCCACTGGAGTGTGACTGTGGGGATGAGAGTCTCTCTCTCTCCCCCGCTTCCTCTCCCTCTCCCGCTCGTGCATCCAGTTCTGAACAAAATTCAAATCAATCTTCCATCCAACTTGGAGTGATCAGTCAACAGTCTTTGTCTTTCTGTAGCTGCTCTATTGGACTGAAGGCTGCCCACCTGACCCATTACCTGCAAACGATGGCCTGGATCCCAATCCTTGTCATTAGCAGTTCAGCCTGCCCTAAGTATCTTTTAACTGCCACCTGCCTAGCACACAGTGGCCTCCATGTGTACAACAAAAGGAAGCATGCAAAGCAAAATGAAACAAACCAGTAATAATAATAATAATAATGAAATTATTAAAAAAATACTCACTGTGTAATACTGAACAGCGAGGCTGTTTTATTTCAGGTTTTTGATGCAACTGTGTGATAAATAGTTATATTCAGCATGAAGAATACACAGTAAACCATGTTAGAGCATAAACTGCTTTCCTGTCCCCTTTGAATGTGCACGTGTAGCCTACCGATTCGCTGACTGCTTCTTTTACCTTTCTCCTCGGTATTGTCCTTTTTGTCAGTAGTTTCAGACACAAATGAGACCTGAAATAAACTTAACTATGATGATCTAGAAATAACCTGTCCCCTTACTTGACAGCCATATTCAAAGCAGATGTTTCAATCAGTCCTCACAGACGATCACTGTCTTATGAAAATCCCCTGTCCATGACTGCATCTCCAGCCGAATTTTGTGCCGGATGTCATTATTGCTCATTTTCTATGAATTGCATTATTAAAATGTGGGTATATTTATGTTATTGTCTTACCTCTTTTGCCCCTCTCTATTTACCATTTTTTAAGCCGACTGTTTGCCACTGGCGGGTTGTATCGTGCATGATCAGATGTGTGGCAAATACCATTTCCATCGATGTTCATTAAGGGAAACTACTCACGGTGCTTGTGTTTTACAATGTGGCTGTTAGACCTATTGCTAGTTGAAAAAAAAAAAGCTAGTATTTTACTTATTTTGAATCATATACTATAACATGGTGATATTCTGTGTTACAAGGACAGGCATTCATTTGCGGTCATATGGGGCGGTGGGACCGACCTCTCAAACCCTGATACAATAACTGAACTGGTGTTTTTTTGTTTTACTTATGGTTCAGCCACTGTGCTGTCATATAGCGCAGAACAAATACAGGGGCTAGAAAGGTCTATTCCACTGCCCAATACAACCACAGATGAGAATCTGTCATTAAAAGTTAGCATTTCACCAAATTACAGAATATGATACCAGGTTCCTTTTTTTTCCCCCCTACTAGCAATAGCTAACAACCTCAGTGCAAAACACAGGAGGAGATCCACTTAATAAAGGTAGGCAGACATAGCAGTTATCACTGAGTGGTTCCTGTCAGAAACTACAAATAACATCAGATGATTTGCACAAACTTGTCATTAAATCATTACATTATGATGCCGGTGTACTGAATTTGCTAAATATTGTAAAATTATTATGGATGTTACCCAATGATTATCAACACCTCAGCAATCGCCATCCACACTCTCATATGATATGCATTTAAAAAGTACAACTACAGCTCCATGTAGCATCACTATACTGTACTTGGAAAAGTGAGACCATGCGGTGCAAAAGTCTTTTGTGGTTATTATGGCTGTGTCATTGTAATTTAGAATACCCTTTATTTGTTTACCTCATACTACCCCCCCCAACTGAGTTGTGGATACCTTGCAGATTTGCTGTGCGACACTGCACCTGTACCTTATTTAGGAAGGCTGCACTTGCCACTGCACTGGTACCCGCATTTGTGCATCTCAATACTGCATGGATCAGTAATGGGTGGAGCCTGATTGTTTAAACCATAGTGCTCACTTTATACACATGATTCAGTGCCCATTACTGAAACGATATACAGAAGCACATGATGTTCTGCCTTCATGACCCATAGTCAACTTTGCACATCTAGCAGTTTGTCAGATATGTGGACAGTTAGATTGCAATAACTGCAGTATGTCTGACCTTGATGGTGAATGAGTACTCCTGCAAGGCAAACACACCTTCAACCGGGCTTACCTTGTTAATTTGGTGAAGGTCAACTGTCAGAGCAAGGGAAACTTCACACGGCATTTTCTTGCAAATGTGTTACTATTTAGTGGCATGGCCAGTTAGTGATTTGTTTATCAGAAGAGCACAACTGTCATTCTAACACATACTCATTTATTTTGCATTTTGCAGCTCATTGCAGGCAATCAGTCACTCACTTGGGTTAATCCTTAGCCATATTTTGTACGACTAGTATCACTCCTATAGAGTAAGAGACTAAAGAAATGGAAAGTTCACAGAAATGGAACACTGAGTCTGAGACTTTGGTGTTTTACCCTCACATGCTGCCTTCCTGTTTTTTTTTTTAATTGTTGTGATTGCGTGCCTGATTTATGCTGCTGATGCTGCATTCTCCGACTCGAGCAACAGGTTATGGTCTCATCTATATTGGATACTGTATATTAACAACACCTTTGTCCCTCTGCTGGGATTACCCTTCCTGTTAGTCATCTCTGTAGAATATGTAACCCTTTTGATAATCACCACTGCTTATAGTTGAAATTCTTAAGGAAATCAAGATAATGACATCTATCTTTTCATTTTGATTTCCTTGTGTGCCATGTGATAGTCAAATGGCACACAAGGAAACCAGATTACTCAGATCTTCTGCAAATCAGTGTAGAGCTCTACCCACAAATTTACACAAAGGTTACTTATACATTAAAGTGAATTTGCTCAGATTTTATTAGTGTCTAATCCAGTGTATAATTTTATGGTAACATTGTGATATTCGGAGTTAAAAATGACATGTTCTCACTTGTGGTGGTATGGGTCAGTGGGACTGTCCTCTGTCACCCTAATGCAGTTAATGTGTGTGTTTTTTTCTCCTTTGACTTTACTCCTTAATGGTACAGCCACTCTGCTCTCACACAGCTTATGACATACAGTGTGACGGTGGCCTGTCCCACCATCCCACATGACCATGTATGAGAACCTTTCATTGTAACAGAGAATATCACCTGTTTTTGCTGCTGGGCAGTCCCTGATTCCAGCAGCGAATCACAGCCTGCCTTGTCTGTTGTCCCATTTCAATAAACATGGTGGCAGCTGTCGCCGTCCGCCTCTCATGGTCCTGTTGGGGTGGGGAGAGTGGGAGTGCAGGTCCACCAGGGTGGGGAGAGGGGCTGTTCAGCTCTGTTGGGGTGTAGAGAAGGGGTTTATTTTATTTATTTATTTATTAGCATTTCAGATAAATACCTTAGAGCCAATGGCTCTTTTATAAAGGTTCCACGTCAGTATACAAAGAATAGAAGTACAGTTTGTGTGAGATTAGCAGGCAAGCAGTTCGAATACAAAATTCAGTACAGGGTATACATGGACTAAAAGCTACAGGTGATATAAATAACAATTAGAACAACATAATCAGGCATACATTTAAGAATGATGAGTCACAACAAATAATATTTACATGAATTAAAGCTGCCAGAAGGGCACTGTCAAAGGGAAAGGTAGAGTGGAAAAAAAAACGGAGTTGCTGCCAATTGTGCCATGTAGCGTGGGAAAGTGGGAGAGAGAGTGGATGTAGAGGGATAACTGGGAGGGAGGGAGGTAGAAGGAGGGGTGGATGGGAGGCAATGATCGGGGAACAAGTGTAACACTGGGTGGGGTGAGCAGATTAGAAAAGGGAAAGAGGAAGGGAGTTGAAGGAGGGTAAGAGAGGAAGGTGGTGGACCTGGGCTAGGGAGAGAGGTAGGGGTAGATATGGGGAGGGTGGTGGCAGGCAGAGGTGGTGATAGTAGAGAGGTGCGAAGAACAGAACAGACTACCTGGGAGGTTAGGAGAAACAGGGGTGGTGCAGATCTGTCGGGATGGGGAGTGGGCCGTGCAGGTCTGTCGGGGTTGGGAGAGGGACTGTTCAGGTCCATTGGGGTGATGAGAGGGGTCATGGGGAGAGAGAGAGACAGTTCAGCTCCATTGGGGTGGGGAGAGGGATCATTCAGCTGTTTTAGGATGCTTTTAGTATCTCTGGCTGAATTTCATTGGATTCCCACATAGTATATCGGTGAAATAAAGGTGAACAAATGTTTTTAATTTAATACTTTTTTTTCTTTCCCCTCAGAACAGAATAAACAAGACAAGTTCAGGCAGGCAAGATACAGCAGTGATTCAGTACAGTCAGGAGCAGCATACTTTGTGTGGGCTAGGCTGGATGGCACATTTGAGGTCCTATTTTTTTTAATTTAAAATTTCTTCTATATCTGTATAGTATGCTACATAGATACATAGATACATAGATACATAGACAGTGTCGGCAGATAAGGGCCTATGGCCCACCTAGTCTGCCCATTTGAGCTTGTAAGTTCAGTTTGTTTTCCTAGAAGTCTATTTCCCCTTACCCCTGACCTCTAGAATTCCTTTATGTCTATCCCATGCATTCTTAAATCCCGTGATTGTTTCAGCCCCCACCACTTCCTCTGGTAGGGTGTTCCACTTGTCCACCACCCGCTCTGTGAAGAAATTCTTTCTCATGTTTCCTCTGAATCGCCCTCCTCCAACTTCATCCCATGCCCTCTAGTCCTGAAACATCTTTTTCGCTTAAAATAATGTTTTCCTGCACCCTGTTCCTCCCTGTAAGATACTTGTATGTCTCTATCATATCCTCTCTCCTCCTCTCCTCCAGGGAGTACATGTTCAGTTCCTTCAACCTGTCTTCATAGGACTTGTGATGCAATCCATGCACCGTCTTTGTTGCCATCCTCTGAACCTTCTCTACCCTGTCTATGTCCTTACGTAGGTATGGTCTCCAGAACTGTACACTGTACTCAGGTGGGGCCTCACTAGTGTCTTGTATAGCGGAATTATGACCTCCTTTTTCCTGCTGGTGATGCCCCTGCCTGTACATCCCAGCATCCTATTTGCTTTACCTGATGCCTTGTCCCACTGTTTCCTCACCTTTGAGGTCATCAGAGATGACAACCCCAAGATCCCTTTCCTGCTTGGTGCATGCTATATCCTCACCCCCAACTGATATATTGTGCCAGGGTTTTGTGCCCCATATGCATTATCTTGCACTTCTTTGCATTGAATTTCAACTGCCAAACCCTTGACCATTCTTCAAGTTTCTGCAGGTCCCTTCTCATTCTGTCTACACCCTCTGGTGTGTCTACTCTGTTACAGAGCTTTGTGTCATCAGTGAACAGTGAAATTCTGCCTTCTATATCCTGTGCAATGTCACTGATGAAGATGTTGAATAGGACCGTCCCAGCACTGATCCCTGTGGTACCCCACTGGTCACTCTTCCCTCTGTGGAGTGACAGCCATTTACCACCACCCTGTGTGTCCTGCCACCCAGCCAGTTACCTACCCACCACTACTGTCCTGCCCACACCCATATTCCCCAGTTTGTGTAATAGTCTTCTATGTGGCACAGTGTCAAAGGCCTTGCTGAAGTCCAGATAGGCCATGTCCACTGCCCTCCCCTGATCCACCTCCCTAGTCACCCAGTCAAAAATTCAATGAGGTTGGTCTGACATGACCTCCCCTGGTGAAACCATGCTGCCTTGGGTCCTGTAGTCCATTGACAACCAGATGTTCCACCAATTCTCCTTCAGTAGTGCTTCCATGATCTTTCCACTACCGAGGTGAGGCTGACTGGTCTGTAGTTCCCTGCTTCCTCTTTGTTCCCACTTTTGTATAAGGGGACTACATCTGCTGTCCTCCAGTCTTTGGGTACCTCCTGTTTCCAGTGATTGGCTGAACAGGATAGCCAGAGGTTCAGCCACCACCTCTCTTAGTTCTTTATGACCCTGGGTGCACCCCATCTGGCCCCATTGCTTTGTCAACTCTTATTACTTCCAGTTCCTTCAGGACCCTTTCTCGTGTAAAGGGACTTGTGTCCATTTCTGCACCATTCTCACCCCTTGTACTCCCTCCAGACCCATTACCCCCCTCTTCCTTAGTAAAGACTGAGCAGAAATACCTGTTCAATATGTCAGCTTTACTGTTGTCATCCTCCACGCTGCTCCCATCCTCCCCCTTCAGTCTAACTATCCCTCCCTCCCTTTGTCCTTCTTTTTTCACTTATGTACCTGTAAAAGGTTTTGTCCCCTTTAACCACTGATTTTGCAATGTGTTCTTCTGTCTGAGCTTTGGCTTCCCTTACTGACTTCCCTGCCTCCCTTTGTTTCTCCTGGTACTTCTCCCTATCCCCTTCTGCCTGTGTCTTTTGTATTGCCTGAATGCAGTCTTTTTGGCTTTCACTTTCTTTGCTACCTCTTTGGAAAACCATAATGGTCTCTCTTTCTTTTCCTCTTGCTAACCTGCTTAATGCATAATTCTGTTGTTCTTATAATCCCCATTTTAAATACTGCCCACTGTTCCTCAATCCCTGATTCCTGTCCCATTCCCCTTAATGCCTCTTTCAAGCATCTCCCTATTTTCCCAAAGTCTGCCCCCCTAAAATCCAGGATACGTGTTTTTGTGTGGTTTGGTTCTGCTCTTTCTGTGATTTCAAACCACAATGACTGGTGGTCACTGTTACCCAGGTGCTCCCCCACTGTTACCCCCATCACACTGTCCCTGTTTGTGAGCACAAGGTCCAGTATTGCCTTCTGCCGAGTTGGTTCCATGACCAGTTGCTTGAGGAAGGCACCTGTCATGTATTAGAGTGCTGCTGCAAGCCATTGGCTGCTGCAAACCTGATTTTCCCCTTTCTTTAATGGGGCAGGAATTAAAATCAGGGTCTACAAAATAAAAATGCGTTTCACTTTTAACTGTTGAAAAGGAAGTAGTACCATATGGGTTCATTATGTCCTCATTTAAGGACAGTTTTAGCATAAAAGAAATACAGATGGTGACTCAACGTCCAGCATGGTCTACATTTTTGTAGAGTAGACATCAGAGTGTACTCACTCACTCATGCACAGACACACACTCACACACACACACACACACACACACACACACACACACACACACACACACACACACACACACACACACACACACACACACACTTTTGTGAATAGGGACAATCAGGTGATTGCTAGGCTTAATGCTGCCCACTCCAATGTCAGTCAATCCCTACAGGCCTCTGTCATGGTACTGTGAGTGCAGCTGCCTTAGTCAGTCTGCCCTACGCTTAAGAGGCAAAGCACCAGGCAACCCTGCAGAGTTCAGGTTGGCTGCCAGCCAGCCCTGAGAGAGTATGCCACTTTCAGTGTGACCTTATGTTGTAGCCATCCAGCCAATAAGAACTAGCTACCTTCTGCCATGAGAAGGATACTGACCAGCAATCACAAGAATACAGCATCACAATTAAACAATACAGGCAATCATCATGTGAAGAGAAGGCATCAGGAAGAGGAGTGATTGAACATAATTACAGGAAAGTGCCTGAATGAGGACAATTTAAATGTTTTTTTGTATGCACTCTGAATTTTGAGGGGAGGGTGGAGGGGTCAAGGATGTCAAGTCCAATTATTTATGCTCACGTCTGGATACTGTGATGTGATGTGATTGTAACAGCACAGTGTTGCACACCATAAACACATGAATTAAAGGGACACTGTCAAGCTTTTTTTCATCATATTACTTCTAGGTAAAAAAACAAAACTTTATGATTGCTTTCCATCTCTAAAATTCAATGATGTTGCTGGTTCTTTAATCTGCTTCCTTGCATGGGAATGTAATGCTATACACAGCCTTGTTTTGCTCTAGGAAGGCTTTAGCTTGTGGTTCAGTGTGGGGAATAGCTCCTCCCACAACCTCTACTTAACCCCATCACTAACATACCTCCCTTGCTTAGGGAGTGTTTTTTCCCTGGGCTCCCTGTGTGGCTCGTGTTGCTGTGCTATCTCTGCTCCTCCTGCTGCACTGGTTCGTTCCTGTCCCTACTTCTGTGCTTCCCCGTCCTCCTACTGTTTGCTTTTTTTTGTGTCATTTGTTTGTCTCACCTGATGTCTGTGTCCCTCCTTTTCATTCTCTACTGCTATTCTCACCCTTGTTCATGGGCATTTTATCCCATACAAATTCCTACCTACATAACTACTACTCAAGGCTGGGAAAAGAGTAAAGCCACAAAAAGTACTACAAGTTACACAAGCACTAATACCCCATTGCTTTTCTCCAGACATTGAACAACTTGTTTACCTAAGCTTATTGCATACTTCTCGAACATTAGAAACACCCTCAAACAGCTGCCACTCGATACAATAGTCTCACCTACTCCCACTTCATAATGAGCAGCTAGATATTGTTGTTGTGTCACTGAGTCCAGGACAGAGAATGCAGCAAATTTAAATTCCGCCGGCGAAGTGAACGTGAAGTGGGCACTTCATGTTGCCACTCCACTATGCAGAGTTGGCAATGCAAAGTGCTCACTCTGCCTTGTCATTACCACTTCGCAATAAGGCAGAATGGCAATGTGAAGTAAGGCGAAGTCATTGTTTTTAATGGACTTCACGTTCCTCATTATGATTCTAGCTGAACCAATTGGTGTTTCAGATTTGGCAGCCCCCACACATCACATGGCTTACAGTACTGTAAGTCACATGCTCTTTAGCTAGGCAGGAAGGAAGTGAGTCATACAAGCAGACACTTTCACTTTCTCCTGTGCAGACGGAGAGAGAGCAGTGTGTTTTGTGACTGCTGATACTTTGCGATCAGAGCAAGGAGGAAATTTAAACTTTGATTTAGACCCAACAGCTTTTTTAAAAGCTACATTTTTTTGTCTTTTCTGTACTCTTTTTTACTTAATCTGGTCTTTCTGTAAAGTTTATTTTTCTTACCTTTATAAGCAGTTAGTTGTTTGTCTGTGTCTGTGTGACTGTGAGTGTGTGTTGTGTGACACTGTGAGTAGTGATTGCTCAGACTGAGGGAGCTTAGAAGAAGAGATGGACCAGGGTGAGGGAATGTCTGGGGTGGGGCAGCTCCTGGAGAGTGTGGTAGTAGTAAGCTGCATCGCGGCGATGTGTGGAGGGCATGGGTGCCCATTCCTGTTGGACCGCTCAGAACTTGTGAGTGCCCCCCCCAGAAGCAGAACCAGCACCGCCTCCTGTTCTGATGCTGAGGCAGTTGAACCACCACCAAGTCTAGCACCAGGTCCTCGGGAGCAGGATGTGCCTGTTTCCCCCAGGCCCAGGTGTGGATCCCATCCCTGTTCAGCACCATGACCAGCTGGCTGCCAGTTCATCTGGCCATCCCCTGCCTGTGCCTGGTTCTCCCCGCACCTCCATTGTTTGGCAGTTTTTTGACTGTATCGGGGGGAACAGCTGTGTGGTCAGCTGCCTCTTATGTGAGGTGAAGGTGCGCCGTGACCCCCGTGGGCTTACCTGGGGACTGGAGGCCAGCACACCCATATGATCAATCGCCAGCAGTTGGAGTGGCAGGCTGCCACAGAACAGACCATGCCTACACCTGCTGGCCATTCTGTGGCAGAGGGTGCAGCTGTGCATTGCTGCATCCCTAAGATGAGGAGGGTCACAGCAGCACCTGCTGCTCCACCTGCACCCCAACCACCACCAGCAGGTCAGCCTGTAGAATGTGTGGACCCCAGAGAACTGCGTGTAACACAGGCTGACTTGGTAGTTCTCTGGAGTGCTGTTGAGGATAACAACAAGCGGATGAGTGCTGTGGAGCAGCGGCTGGATGATATAGAGGGACATCAGTTGCAAATTATGTCCATGCTGGAACTGCTGCTGGGTCACCATGGGATCCCACATTAGTGTGTTTTTCTTTACGCCATGTGCCCCCACACCTTCCTTGCTGTGTTATAGAATGTATTCCTCCACCATCTCCGACCGTTGTATGTAATTATGCCTTTTTTGTTGTCTTCCATGCGTGACACTTTGTATTCTGAGCAGTGCAAGTATACATCTACTAAACTGCATGTGCAGTCAGTTTTCTTTACAGTCTGTGTATGTACTGCAGACACTGTTCAACTCCCTGACTTAAAAACAAACACTATACAATGGCAATAAAGAATCTTGGACTGTGATTGGTCAGTTTGGGGCTGGACCCATGGTGTTATCCCAGCATGACGCCATGGGTCTATCTCAGCCTCACTGTGAACCTGCAGATGAGCATTTTATGGAGCATTTGATTGATTGTTTCATCTTCTTAAAACAAGAAATATTTTCCACACAAAACATCTTTAAAATTATTTATTTTATTCTGTATAACAACGAGCCATTAGAGTATCGAATATCTGACCCAGGGTGTATAGTTTGATAATGCCACACCTGGGGCATTGGACGCACTCGGCCTGCGGCCTTGTGCCCAACCTCCCCAGGCGTGGTGTTATCCCAGCACGACACACACCCTGTTGTGCATTATTCCTTTATTAATGAGTACAATGGTTGGTTGGCGAAGCATGGAGAGATACTACAAAACAAGCTTACAATACATCCAAGTAACTATTAAAAAAAATTAATGTTGTGATTCATGATGTGATGGTAAATCATGATTTGTGACTGCATTTGTAACCGTGATGAAGAAGAAACATGAATGCCTATGGCTGTACTTCCCTGGGCCCCAATGAGGTGTGGCATAAAACCCCAACTTAAAAACAAACATTAATGAGTACAATGGTGGGGTGGTGAAGCATGGAGAGATACTACAAAACAGGCTTACAGTACATCCAAGTAAATATTAAAAAAAATTAATGTTGTGATTCATGACATGATCGTAAATCATGATTTGTGACTGCATTTGTGACCGTGATGATGAAGAAACGTGAATGCCTATGGCTGTACGTCCCCGGCCTCGGCGAGGTGGCAGAAAACTCCCCACTTAAGAACACTCATTAATGAGTACAGTGGTGGGTGGTGAAGCATGGAGAGATACTACAAACAGGCTTACAATACATCCAAGTAACTATTAAAAAATTAATGTGATTTGTGATGTGATCAGAATCATGATTTGTGACTGCATTTGTGACCGTGATGAAGAAGAAACATGAATGCCTATGGCTGTACTTCCCTGGGCCCCAATGAGGCGTGGTATAAACCCCAACTTAAGAACACTCATTAATGAGTACAATGGTGGGGTGGTGAAGCATGGAGATACTACAAAACAGGCTTACGATACATCCAAGTAACTATTAAAAAAATTAATGTTGTGATTCGTGACGGAATGATCGTGAATCATGATTTGTGACTGCATTTGTGACTACGTATAATGAAGAACGGATTCGGTGTCAAAGGTATGAGATAACCAGTATGAAACTGTATTGGTACGCGAATGCCTATGGCTGTATTTCCCTGATGAGCTGTAGCTTAAAACTCCCAGACTTAAAAACACGTATCAATGAGTACAATGGTGGGTGGTGAATCCTGGAGAGATACTACAAAACAGGCTTACAATACATCCAAGTAACTAGAAAGAAAATGAATGTTGTGATTCATAACATGAATGATCGTGAATCGTGATTTGTGATCATGCGCGACTGTGATGATGAAGAACGGATTTGTATTACGAGTAACTCGTGATGATGGTCCTGACTTAAAATGCATATTAATGAGTGCAATGTTCATGCAGAATTAAGCACCACACCTGTCCAGTACTCTAAGGGAAGCCAAAGAAACAATTGTGACTTAAGTTACAGATGGAGAGTGGGCTCTATAGAGATGCAAATGCACAGACAGATTAAGACTGCACTGAAGAGATGCAGACATAAAGGCACAACACCTAACCAGTGCTCACCATCAGAAATTCAAATCTGGAAAGAATACCTTTACCGGTTGGGGGCGGGCCGCGCGGGAGAGGGGCAGTGAACTGCACTGCTGCAGTAACAGTCACTAGTACTAGTACCAGTAAACATACCACAAAGAAGTACAAAAATCACACAGCTGCAGTGGATAGCAGCTTCACATTGCTGAAATTATTAAGTAGCACAATAAAAGGTGTCTGATTTGATGATACGCGTCACACACATACTCATACACACACTAAGTAATGCATTGCAAATTGAAAACTTCAGTAATATAACCACATATTTTAAACAAACTGAAATTATGCACTGCTGCACCACAACAATCAGCAAAAAACTGGCAAGAAATATTGAAAATATTACTCTGTGTACATTAACACAGTTATACAAGAAAAATATCACCAAAACATAAAGCACTGTCTTTTTCTCCAAGTTAATCTACCTACACCACAGATACGTTCCTCCCCTAAAGAACACTTCCACTGTCTCTCAGTACACAGACTGAATGTTGTACATTAACATTCAAAATTCATACACAAACAATAAACGCTCGATGATATGAGCACAGGTGGGTTTCCTATAGTCGATGAACTAAAGTTTCAGCAAAAAAAATGAATCAAAAAGGCTTTAACAGCTTTTTGAAGGTTTGAATCACAGAGAGCTCTCACAGCAGATTGTCTCCTACAGCTTGCTACACACACTACCCCAAACTGAGGTTGTGCAGAACAATTTAGACCCCATGTGACCTGAAATCCCATGAACCACTGCAAAATTTGCCTTTGGAGCTTAAAAACAAGGCGAAGTGAGGTGAAGTGGAAGGCGGAGTAATGCAAAGTCATTATTTTCAATGGACTTCGTGTTACTCATTATAACGCAGTACTCCATCAAGGCGGAGAGCACTCCGCGAAATTGCCTTTCACTCATGAATCATTTTATGGAGCGACATTAGGGCCACTTCACCATCACTAGTCCAGGAAAAGATGCAGTTGTACTTAGTCAAGAAATGTATACACACTGTACATGTTTTGGTGTGGTAACACCAGTTTGGTTGACACTCAGTTTTTTACCTTTTAAAAAGAAAAAGGAGTATGAATCAAACACCCAGTTACATCAGCAGTCTCTACAGAATGAGAACAATCATAACATTGCTTTTTAAACTGGGGACGCTTTGAGTCAAAATGGGGTTGACTGTGTCCCTTTAAAGTTTTGCTTCAAAGTTGTTGTATACAGCAATCCTGAACCACCTCCAATCCTACCCCCACAAAAAAAACTACATTGCGTGTTACTATAACAGAACGTCTTGCTTGCTGTGTCATTGTCCAATCAATTATGATGTATTATATGTCTTAATATAACATGGCAATTACAGTACATTGTCTCTACTTGTAGTGGTATGGGGTCTGGTTCATTATTTGTGCATGCAGGCTGTTAAATGTGTTGCACTGCCATTTTATGAGGGTGGGTAGGTAGAATGGTGCGTGCTGGTTTCTGCTGAGCTGTCTGATTAATCCAGATGTTTTGTTAGTATAATTTGTCTGTTGCCATGTACAATATATAGTACAGCAATCGTGCTACTGAAACATCAGAAGTCATCAGTACAGCAGGCCCGAATGCCCCCACGCTGATGAATGTTTCAGAGGAAATGTTACATAGAATGACTGTTTCATTGCTGTCTGATCATCATTTAATCTAATCTGTTCTTCACTTTACAGTGATATACATGACCATCCAGTTCAGTCTCAACACGATGAAAAAAAAAGCTATCTGGAGCACAGTTCTGTAAAAAAGAGCCGAAGAGGCAAGGAAAATTGAGCAGCAGTCTGGTGCCTTGCTGAAATTCGTCAAAGTACCGCATAAAACTGAAGAAGATGGCCAAGAAGAACACAATTCATGTCTGCTGGTGTCTACTCACGTTATAATCTTACCAAACTCAGCTGAGGAACCAGAAACAGAGATTGTGGTAGAGCAAGACATTCAAGACGCAGAACCTCAGGTACAGATGGAAACACAATTTGAAGGACACAATGAAGAACCGTCATCTGCAACTCAGAATTCACAAACAATCCCTTATCATGACCCCAGTAGATGGGCAGTATTTATTAATGATAATATCAGAATAATGTTAGTAAAGAATGGTCCAGTGATGGTCACTGATTATAATGTCCCCCATTCTGATGACAAATGGAAGAGAAGATTTAATCTGACACATTACAAGCGAATCCTTCCTAATGGTGAAGTGTGTGACAGACGTTGGCTTGCATACTCTAAAAGCTGCAAAGCAGTGTTTAGCTTTTGCTGCAGGTTTTTTTCAGCATACAAGTCAAGCTTGACAGAAGGTGTTTTTTCAGACTGGAGCAACTTAGTACAACATCTTGCCGTACAAGAACGTTCAGCCAGGCACACTGAAAGTGCAACAAGATGGTTAGAGCTGGAAAATCATCTGAACAGTAAACAGACACTAGACAAAAGGGTTCAGGAACAGATTGATAGTGAAGCTCATTACTGGAGCAACGTACTAAAAAGACTGTTGGCCATTACTATGTTTCTTTCTGAGTGTACTCTTGCATTCCGTGGCTCTGTGGAACAACTTCAGCCTCAAACAACAGAAATTTCTAGGCTTGTTGAAGTTCAAGCAATTTGATCCTGTTATGCAAGAAACATGCTACGGTAACAACTGGAAAGTGCATGACCATTTCTTAAGTAAAGATATTCAAAATGAACTGATTCAGCTCATATCTGGAAGAGTAAAGAATAAAATCACAGAACTTGTAAAGTTAAGAAAATATTTTCCTATTATTTTGGACTGCACACCAGACCTGAGCCACAAGGAACAAATGTCGCTGATTTATCGTATAGTAGAAATTGAAAAGGAAGAAATCAAACTAAAGAGCACTTTTTGTGTTTTTAGAAGTCGATGATACGACTGGCCTTGGTCTTAGCACAAGTTCCTTCAGGAACTGAATAAACTTGGCCTCTCCATTCAGGATTGTAGAGGGCAAGGTTATGACACTGGTTCTAACATGAAAGAGGAAAAATTCATGAGTTCAACACAGAATTTTGGATTTAAATCAGAGGGCTTTTTTCATGCCATGTGGTTGCCATGACTGGAGTTTGGTGTTGTGCGATGCTGCTAAATCCTGTTGTGAGGCTATATTCTTATTTGATTTACTGCAACGTATCTATGTTCTTTTTTCGGCTTCAACTCACCGATGGCAGATCTTCAAAGATCATGTGCCTGACTGGACTGTGAAACCCCTTTGTGATACAAGGTGGGAATCAAGAGCTGATAGCATCAAAGTTCTGCGCTATCAAATTGGTGAGGTTTACGATGCTTTGTTTGCTCTGTCAGAGGACCCAGGGACATCGGATGTCCAGCATGAAGCTATAACATGGGCCAGACAGATAAAAAAACTTTCCATTTTTAGTGTATCTTGTTGTATGGTATGACATTTTGTTTCGAGTTTACCTTGTCAGCAAAAAAATGCAAAGCACCTCATCTGACCTTGCCTCTGTTGTTATACTAATTGAGAATACTTACTCTTTCTTGACTGACTATCAGAAAATAGGTTTACAAGTGCAAAGATCTCTGCCAAAGAGCTTGCCAATCAGCTGGAAACTGAACCGCTGTTCCCCAGGCAACTGAGATAAGACCATGCAAAAGAAACAACAGTTTTCATATGAGGCTGTGGATGAACCTGTTACTGATCCAGAACCTAAGTTTAGGTATTTTTTTTTTTTTATGTCGTGGTGGATATGGCACTCAGGTCTGTAAAAGAATGATTTGAGCAAATGCAGAAGCACAGTGACAACTTTGGTTTTCTGTAAGACATCAGCAAGCTAAAGGAAGTGGACACTGATACTTTGCTGAAACATTGTAAAGATCTTATTTAATCATGATGGCTCCTCTGATATAGATTCATTTGAACTGTGTGATGAACTAAAAGCACTGCCACACATGATGCCACAGAAATCCTCACCTGCAAGTACGCTGCTGTTTATCTGTGCACAGAATTACATGGAACTGTACCCAAATGTGAGTTTTGCAGTGCGTATTGTACTGACCATACTAGTCACAGTTTCTTCAGGTGAAAGGAGCTTTTCCAAACTGAAGCTGTTTAAGAACTACCTTCACACTTCCATAACTCAGGAAAGACTGACAGGTTTAGCACTGATATCAGTTGAAAATGACATTGCAAGGATTTGGACCACGAGACCTAATACACGAGTTTGACAGTAAGAAAGCTAAAAAGGTACCATACTGCTGACTGTGTGTCTAAGCTGAGGAGAGTGAGGACAAGAGATCAACAATCATTCACTACTTAGCATTTTTTTCCATTCTGCTTTTAATTCCCTTACTCAAATATTTATCATCCTGCTAACTGTTATCACAAGTTGTTTGATGTACTAGTAGACATTAGAAAATGGGCTTTTTATTTGCTGGGCTCTAATTGACTGATACCCCTGCCAGGGGGGTACATTAACTTTCAATAGATAGTTTAATAGCATGTTCTGGAACTGTAATTGAAACATTTTAAGCATGTTGATATTTCGTTAAACTCATTTTCAGACATTCATCAATGGTCATGCAGCTTATAACCACAATTGAATGCTTACTGGTTTTATACTATTGCTGTTGTGTAGGCCTGCCCCTGTATGTTTTTCCAAATATTATTTTGCATCTCTAATTCCTTAAAATGAATAAAATTTAAAACAATCTGAAGTGCTGAAATATTTTTCAATGTTATGTTACGTGATCATAAAAAGTGGTCTCTGACTTAGTAGTCATTGCACAGCTCTTCTTTAAAGGGCTTTGTGTAAGTACTTGAAATCAGTTTTGTTATTGTTTTACCTGACATTTATTTAAGCAATAAGGAACTCCAGGAGATAGATTAACAGTCTGTTAATCATCTCTTAGGGGCTAATGTGGCATGAGGTGCAGCCATGGCCATATTCCATATTGCCTCTAGGGCGATTAACTGACTGTTAATCTAACTCCTGGGAGTGCCTTATTACTATTATGACAAGCATTTGTCAATGCCAAATGTTTGCTTGCTGGCATTAGCAGTGGAAGTGCAGGAGCTAGACAGATGCAGTACAGGAATGGCATTGAAGTATTGAACTGATGCCAACTCCAACCTCATCCTGCAGAGATGGACAGGTACTGGAGTGTGCTTTTGGGCTGTCACCCATGACGGTCATGACATTTCACCTCACCCTACCCTTCACACACTGACAAGTGTCGAGGTGTGCCTTGGGGTGTTTGGGCTTTACATTCACTTAATTCCCATAAGGAAATACGCTGAAATGGGTGCAGTATAGGAGAATGGGGTGAACTCTGGGAGCATAGGGTCCAAGGCACACCTCAATGCCTGTCAGTGGCTGCAGGGTGGGGGTGAAATGGCATGAGCATTACTGTTGACAATCCCAAGTCACACCCCTGATGCCTGTCAGTCCCTACAGGGTAGGGCATTATGGTCGAAACCCTAATGCCCTGTGCGTTTTGGTATTTTACTCCAAGTTTTCCACATGGGCTTTTTGCGAACCCACTGCATGAACAGTGACACTATCAGTTCATTAGGCGAAATGTGATTTTGCACATCAACTGTGCTATTTGGTGTTAATTATACTTTTTGAATGTTTTCCTCATTTAGAGGGAGATTTTTAATAAAACAGTTATTCCACCAACAGTTTCAGAATGCTGGTTCAGATTCAGAATGCATCATTCCACTCATTCAGAGGATGGAAGGCTGACAGGAAGACTCTATGTCCATGGTGAACAGGCTGTACATGACATTTTAACAGGGTCTAATGTAAGGCTGTTGGAATCCTAACAGCTAATCAGATTGCAGCATTTCTGAGACCCTTTCTACAATCAATATTTGTTTGTCTCTGTGACTGCATGATGTAATGGTTAAAGGTAATATTTTTATTATCTACTCCATTTATTTGACTCTTAGGACATCACATACTTAATAAATATAATACTGATATAAAAACTAACATGGGGTTGCTGGATAAACTAAGGAGATTGATGGGACTCCAATGGTCTATACTATGTGTCCACATCTGTCTGTGGTGGGATGACACGGAAGCAGCCCTGAGGTTGTCAGGACTATGTTCTAAGCAGCATTGATAAAAATTAATCATGCCTAAAAACTGAATGCATACCCTGTGACAGCAGTTGATGAGGTGGGGACATACGAGTATTCAAGGGAGGGGAACTAGGACACAGCTTACTGTGCTTGTGGAGGGCTGGAGGCTATACATTTCACAGGTGGTCAGGCTATGGAGAGGGTGGCTTGGGCACCATACTGGTCAGTGAGCAATCTTAGGAAGGGACAGAATGCACCAAAATTTAAAAAGATTTTATGTGAGCCTAGGCGGACCCCAGACCCCCAGCCTGTAATTTGATGGGGGCACTAAATGTTGGCTTGCTTGGGGTGCCATAAAGTCTAACACCAGCCCTGCTCACCTCTGGTTGTGTTCTTACCTAATTACCAGAGTTGAGTAGTAACGCATTACTGTAGTTAGATTACAGTGACAATTTTTTTTTGTTTGTTTGTTTAACCTGGAGAGACACACTAAGCTGAAAGCTTGTTTACAGGTGCAACCTGGGAGCACAAGGAAGGTAAGTGACTTGCTCAGGATCACACAGTATGCAAGTGGGGGCTGTGGGATTCAAACCCAGGTCTCCAGGTTTGCAGCTCAGAGCCCTAAGCCACTCCACTATACTGCCTCAAGTAACGTATAAGTGTAAGTGATTACTTGTAGGAAGATGTAATATTGATGAGTCACTTACTACACTTTCATACAAGTAATGCATTACTTGTAATGACATTTTCATATTACTTGGCTGCAGCTGAAAGGAAGAGGGAAGAACATGGATGATAATGATAAGTGTTAAATGAATGGAGTGATGTAATTAATTCTCACAGTGTTCTGTGTTGCACCAGGCTCCTCTGCCCTTTGATGTTCCCCAAGGTGCCCGCACCACCAGTCAGACAAATCTGGACCTAGTTCAAAATTTACAACTTAAATAAAAACAAATGAAGGCAGATTTATAGCACCAATACCCTGCTATCATGCCAATATCATGCCTTTGCTAGCATAGCTGATGACTATGGAATGAAGGCAAGAGACACCCGCAGCAAAGACATGATAGAGGGGTCTGTTCCAATAATTAACTTATGGGCAAGAGCCCTTCTTAAGCTAATTAGTCAGGGGGTGGTGCGGGGGGGCGATGAGCACTGACAGTAGGCTCTTTAGTTGGCATGGCTTTGAAGTATTTACACCCTGTTTGTAGTGTTTATATGGTTTTTGGAGGTAATATGTTGGAGAGCAGAGAGTGATGGGGCACCCGATTTGCCCCTCCTAACCACCCGCCAACCTCCTGGACCAACTACCCTCTGCGGTGGAGGTTTTTCTGTTGGATGCTGGGGAAATGGCGGGTGGTTCTTATAATGTATTTCCTCTTGAATATGAAATTTGAGGTGTGCAATCTCTGCTCATGCTGCCCGGAGCTGAGCCCTAAGATCTCCAAAGTTGCCAGCATGTAGGACAGGGTCCTAAATCCTGTAAGACTGTCCTTCTGAAAATTGTTCCACAGTACCTGCAGTTAATGATATCCATTCCAGATAAGTTGCTGGGTTTATAACCTAGTCAGAGTAATTAGAAGGAGAAAAAAAGGAAAAAAAATGCAAGTAATGGTTTGATTCTGTTTTGTTTAACTTGTTATAACAAGTTAAATTACTAGTGCCCCTGTAAATGAGCTCACCTTGTGGAGGCCCCACTGATCCACCCCTTCCTGCTCTGCCACAGGTAATGTCACAACTGTGGTACCCTACAAAAGGAGTGTAGTGTGGGGTGGGTGGCTGGGCCCTTCCCCTGCCGAAAAAGAAGAACCACGGACGAAAGAACAAAGAGGTAAGAGCAGAAACAATCAGTCAACAACAAATGCAGTAACCCTGAAAGCTTATCCTAATGTTAGATAAAACTGTAAAACCTGTAAAGCACCACCTGTAATAATTTCAGAGAAGATATACCCTGTAAGAAACACTTTGCTACAGAGAAAAATAAAGCAGTAACAGAAGATATACCTTGCAAACGACAGTTTGAATCAGAAGATTACAGCAGTAATCTGTTAGCACACACCTGTAGGCACACCTTGTAATAATGCAGAAGAAGGTATACCAGCAACAACAATTTGAATAAGAGAAAAAATAAAGCAATGAAATGTTAGCAACAAACAGTAGCAATCCCTGTGAGTAAAAAATAAAGACAACACCACACAGTAAATCTGTTTAGCCAAAATAAGTCTTAATCCTTTTCCCTTGCTCTGGGAAGTTTCTCTACTCTGCCTTTCAAGCAGTCTTAGAAGGAAAGAGCTCAGGTGAAGCTAGGAGCCTTGGCCAGCAAACCAAGTCTTCAGCCGCACATCAACTTAATGTCCCTCTTCAGATACGGGCGCCAGTACTGCACGCAGTACTCCAGGTGCGGTCTGACTAATGATCTATACAGTGGCAGAATCACCTCCTCAAAGATATACCCCTTGCAATGCAACCCAGCATTTTGTTGGCCTTTGAAGCTGCCTTCCTACATTGTGCCGAGTTGTTCATTGACCCTGTAATGAGCACCCCCAGATCCTTCTCCTCCTTCTCCTCTGTCTGGACTAGCTGCACTCCCAAGCTATTACCTCCTCCTTGGGTTCTTCATCCCAAAATGCAGCACCTTGCACTTTTTGGCATTAAACCACAGTTGCCAGGTGTCTGACCAGGTTTCAAGTTTTGCCAGATCATCCTGCAACCCCTACCATCCCCCTAGGCATCCACTACTGCTCCTGTCTTGGTATCATCAGCAAACAGACTGATCTTGCTCTTGATGTCCAATGATATGTCTGCAATGAATATACCAAACAACACTGGTCCCAACACCGAGCCCTGTGGGACACCGCTTGTCACTACACTTGGGTGTGAGAGCTCCTCACCCACCACCACCCTCTGTTGCCTTCCCTGAAGCCAGTTCCCTACCCATCTCACCAGCTTTGCACCTGCCCCTGTGCCTACTAACTTACTTCCCAGCCTTCCATGCAGCACCGAGTCGAATGCCTTACTGAAGTCCAGATACAGGACATCCACTGCATGGCCCCTGTCCAGTTGCCTAGTTACCCAGTCATAGAACTCCACCAGGATGGTTTGGCAGGATCTGCCCCGTAAGAAGCCATGCAGTCTGCTGTCCTGTAGTTCTTTGGCCTCTAAGAGGGCCACCAGCCTCTCCTTCAGGATAGTCTCCATTAGCTTACCCACGATGGATGTGAGGCTCACTGGTCTGTAGTTTCCCGGTCCATCCTTGGGGCCACTCCTGTGGAGGGGCACCACATGAGCCATCCTCCAGTCCTGAGGTACACACCCCAAATGTAGTGAGGCATTAAATAGGTCTGCCAAAGGCCCTGCAAGGACCTCTGCCAGCTCCTTCAGTACCCTGGGGTGGATGCCATCTGGGCCTGGCGCCTTGTTCACCCTCAGTGCCTTCAAACCCTCCTGAACTCTGCCCTCGATGATTTCCCCATCTGTCACCCCCCCATTTCTGCTATTTCTCCCCCCTTGGGTGTCACCCCCTCTTCTCTTTAGTAAATACTGAGCAGAAGTACTCATTTAGTGCTTCTGCCTTATCGCACCCTGCTTCCACCCAACCCCTCCTTCCTAATCCTTACTATGTGGTCCTTACAGCTTTTTTTCTCCCTGACGTACCTAAAGAAGTCCTTCTTCCTTCTAATGCCTTGCGCCAGCTTGAGTTCCAGAGATGCCTTGGCCCTTTACTGCCCTTGTCACCTCCTTCGATTCCATCAAGTACTCCTCCCTGTCTTTCCCCTCCCTGTTTTCTTGTACTTCCTCAGGCAGCTCTTTTCCTGCTTACCTTTCCATGACCTCCTTGCTCAACCAGCTCAGTTTCTTAGCCCTAGCCTTCTTGCTCTGGGCCTTGCAGCAGGTTTGGTAGCCTCCATCCCCAGCTTTATGAGCTCCCACCTCTGGTTAGTGTCCATACTAGATTGAATTCTGGCCAGGTACCCTTTTACCACTTCCCCCATCCTCCCAAAGTCAGCCCTCCTGATGGCCAGCACTCTTGTGCCAGATTCCACTCCTTCCTTGCCCACATCCAATGTGAGCCATACCGAGTGGTGGTCACTCCCTGACAGTGGTTCCTCCACTGTAAGTTCTCTCACAAAGTCCCCATTTGCCAGCACAAGGCCAAGGGTATTCCCTAACCTGGTTGGTTCACTGACCATTTGCAGCAGGAAGCTGTCCTGGAAGGCATCCAGCAGTACCTGCTCCTTCTGTTCCTGGTTGTTAGGGTACTCCAATCCACCCTGGCATGTTGAAGTCCCCCACAATCACCACACTACCCTTCTCGCAGGTCCTCCTGATCTGTTCCGCTAGTTTCCTGTCTATCTCCTCTGTCTGGAGAAGGTGGCCTGTACACCACTCCCATTCTAAGATTCCTATTCTTGGAATCCTGGATTTGCATCCAAAGTGACTCTGTACTACCCTCTTTCACACGCCAGTCCTTCCTTCACATATAGTGCCACACCCCCTCCTTTCCCAATCACCCTGTCCCTACGAAATAACCTGTACCCTAGTACAGACAGGTCCCAGTCATTGTATTGAGTGGCCCATGTTTCTGTGATGGCTGTGATGTCCACCTCTCCCTCTGCCATGAGCACCTGCAACTCTGCATTTTTCCTCCCAAGGCCCCTAGCATTAAGGGTAACCACCTTCCACCCTCCCCTCCCCCATCTAGCCCTCCTTTACTAGCATCACCAATAGTACTTGCCATTTGTCTTTTGTCACTGTAATGGGGTTAAGTTCATGTGGTTTCCCAACCTGTAGTCTCTGCATGTCTCTTGCCCAACTACCACCCCCCGCTCCTAGTTTAAATTCCCAACTTCCTCTATGTACTGCTCCATCCTCTGTTTCAACACTTTCTTTCGATCCTCACTCAAGTATAGTCTGTCTATGGCATAGAGACTACTGTCCTTCCAGGTCCCCCCACCCTCCCCAACAGCCCATACCCTTTAGCAAAATACCAGGTTCTTAGCCATCCGTTAAATTCCTCTATTCTCAGTTTTCTTGTTGTGCTTGCCTTGGGCACTGGAAGTATCTCTGAAAAAGTTACTGATCTTTCTGCCCCCTCACATAATTGTCCTAGTTCCTCAAACCTCCTCTGGACTATATCTACTGTTTTGTCAGCCAGGTCATTTGTCCCAAGATGTACAATTAAATGAGGCTTGTCCCTACCGCTTCTAGCATATTTCAGAACAGATTGTCCCACCCTTTCCACTGTCATTCCTGGCATGGCCTCCACCCAAATGCGACCATGCCTCTCCCCCTTGCTACCCCACCTGACTCCTCTTAGTATTGAGTCCCCCAGCACTAAGATTCCACCCCTCTTACTCCCTGCTTGCTTCCATTCATCTCCCTCTCTCATTTCTGACTCTTCTTCTTCTTCCTGCACATTATTTCCCCCTTTTGCAATTCTCCCAGCAGCACTTTCCCCGATCCGGTTTGGTCCAGGTATTTATCAATTACTCTTCTAATTTCATCATTTCCCTCCTCCACCTTCTTCCTCTCTAGCACTGCAAAACTATTTTCTGAAGACCCTTCACAAATGCCTGCTCCCTCTCTCTTCATAGTTACCTGTTCTCTCCTTTCCACTCCATGACTTTTACCACTTCTTCGCCTCCCCTCACAAGTCCCTATCTCCTCTTTCCATTTGTCTTTTGTCTCCTGACCTCGTTTCCCCAGCAATTGTTCTTCCTGGCCTGGGCCCCTTCGTCTCTGCTTCCCTTCTTCTGACCCTCTCCTCACCACTGTTGGCTTAAATCGCCCTCCCTCATCTCCCCTTCTTCCTCCCTCCAGTATTCACACACACACACACACACCAAACATGCAACAACCATGTACCACCCAGTCCATGGCACAGATGTCATGGGTCAGTGTGCACTGCAGCCTGCTCATGGGCACAGCAGACACTGGAATGCAGTCATCATGCCCATGACACATGGCACAACAGTGGCACACACAGACACGCAGGTGGACCTGCAAATGTAGCACAGGGTGGTGCCAGGGCTGCAGTGGGGCAGGTGCCTGCCATGCACATTGCCCCAGCAATTGGTAGGGTGGTCAGCTGCAACAACTGCGGTGCACACACTGCCCCAGGCACCACCACCAGCAGGGTGTCCGGTACACACAGGTGTGACATGCCTCCACCACAGGACTGGGGACATGGGCATCACAGGATGGCACCCTGGCTGCCATGGACACGGGGTCAGCCTCTGCCATGATAAGTGGTGGTGGGTGTGCCATCACTGGCCACAGGGGGAGTAGCCAGTGACCCAGCAGTGGTGCTGCAACGAGACCGTGAACAGGTGCTCAGTGGTGTTGCCAACCTATGGCCAACATCCAAGCCAGGGACACTGGGCATGGAGGCCAGTGGTGAAGGTGTCAGCAGCAGGGGGTCCATCTGGTACCACCACCGGTGTGTGCGGGACGTGCCCCATGGCATCAGACTGGACGCCTGATGTCCACGGCATGACACAGAGCCAGCCACCACCTCTGCAGCAGCTGCAATCCACTCCACTGCTGCCGTCATGTCCACCCATATGAGGCATGCCTCTGCCAACATCTGTGCATGGCAAGCAGCCGTGGACTCATGCTTCTGGACCATCACAGTCCTGTGGCTACAGAACTCCACACAGAGGGCCTCCTGTGCTTCCGCAATCACCCACAAGAGGGTGACATAGGCCTCCATGTTGTCAGTGGGTGATGCTTCATGGTGGCATCACCAATGAGCAGGGGATGGAACAGCTTGTCCTGGTGCATCCACGGGCAGTGGTTACAAACTGGCAGGCTGTGACATGGGTGGGCCATGGCCATGCAGTGCCACTGACTGCCCATGGCTGATTTGCTCCCAGGCCGATGGAGCAGGTGCGTTCACTGCGGCACCCTGACCGGATGCCACCGATGTTGCCAACACTGCATATGGCACTGGTGCAGGGGGCACAGCACCCACAGCAGAGGGCAGCTGTGTTGCATCTGCACCATGCACAGTGGGGATGTCAGTATCAACCAGGGCCATGTGCACAGGCAACCGCATGCTGTGTGAACCCCCGTGAGCCATGTCCGCACTGGAGGTGGTGGCAGTGATGACCGTGGTGGTGCCAAGGCCCCCGTATGCCACTGGCAAGCATGAGGAGGGCATCCGCAATGTCCACCGCATTATCGGGGTCATCATCAGAGAACCCAGACAGGCACACCAGCCATGACATGTCTCCACTGGCAGTCTTGTCAGCAGTGGCCGAGGTGTCCATGGGGCCTGCCTTTGCTGGGGCCGTGACTGCTGTGCCACGAGCAGTGGATGGTCTAGGAGTGGAGTCGTCCACAGTGGTGTCATCGTCCCTGTGCGATGGACCCGCATCATGGCCTGCAAGGGTGTCATATGCAGCCATGGCCATGACTGCACCCGAGAGGCGTGATGGTGCTGTGGAAAGAAGAAGGGAGAACATGGTTAATGCACAGTACACATAAGTCACATTAGTGTTGCACACCAGTACACAGCCGTCCACATGGCACCAGGGCTGCGCAAGCCTGTCCACAGCTGGGCCATGACATACCATGCTACACAGGCCATGGTATCGGTGCACCTGTCACTGTCCCACAATGCACACTGCATGGCGTAGGTGGCACATGCCACACGGCTGCATAGCACACACGTGTCCCCCGGTGCAGTGGCATGGTTGCTGCAGCACCACTAGGCATATTGCATGTGGCCAGGGGCGACCGTCCCCATGGTGCAGCACCTGGGTACACAGTGACAGTGCACAGCATATAGGGACAGGCATGGCAGCCATGGCACATGTGGGCCCAAGCACGCCAAGGACAAACAGCTACTCACAATGCTGCGACAGGCCACCACTGGTCTGGAACCCACCACCCGGGATACCCTGCACAGTGGTCCTGGTGACGCTGGCGGCCAGTAGAGCCTCAATTGGGCTGAGCTGGACCTCTGTGCTCGGGCCAACCCCAGGCTGCAGCAGGGCTGCTTGGATGCTGGTCACCTTCTCCTTAGCCCTTCTGTGCCTGTCATTCCAATTTTTCCTGCACTCCTGCACTGTGCAGTTGTAGAGGGCTACAGCGTCTACCTGCTGGGCCACCTCCTCCCATCCCTCTGCCTGCGCAGTCCGGCTGCCACCTATGCTGGCGAGGATGTCCAGGCGCAGGTTGCACGCCTCTATCAGTGCCCCCACCTCATCCTTTGTAAAGTTTGGTCACCACCTGGTGGTGGCATTTGTGCCTTCTGACATGTTGGCTTCTGTGGGGGGAAGCATCCAGACGTTAGTCATACCTGTAGGGTACACATGGTCCTGCGACCACCTGGCTCTGTGTGTTATCTGCCACCAGGATCCCAGCAGCTGGTGTGCTGGGTAGGGGCCTGCAGGTGCATGGCCTGGCACAGGGGGCGGTGCCCCATGGGAAATGGTCCACTGGGGACGGCGCACTTGCCATGTACAGCCACCAGTCCATGGCTGGGTTAACACTGCTGCTACTCCAGGGGGCCAAGTGGTGCAATCTGCCATGGACATGCACTACTACCTCAGCGGTATGTGTATACCCACCTTGGTACCCCGTTCATCCTGGGTACCACCCTTAGTATGCTTTTGTGGCTATGGGGGGGCAGGCACAGGACAAGCAGCTACTGACCATGGTGCAGCTGGCTGCAGTGTGTGGCACAGCAACATTGTCATAGTGCCTGTACAGGCACTGCTGTGTGCCTCAAACAGACCTGTAGCACAATGCTGTGTCCACCATACATGGCCAGTGAGGCCAATTCACATGTTAAATCCCCCCAGTAAGTGCTGTAGACCTTGTAAATAAAGTTGTCTACTCATCTTCAAGACTCTGTCTCCTGTCAGTCACCTAGACTCAGTCTGCTGAATTGGGAGCATTTATGGCTTAGGGCATGCAAATGAGGCCTGGGCCTCTGGTAATGACATGCTAATCAGCTGAGATGCCCATGCATGTGGAATGAGGCTGTTTTAGGCACATTGTCTGTGAATTGCAAAACTGCCCCCAGCTTATCTCACTTTACAAGGAGCATCTCTAATTTGCACCCATTACGTTACAGTGCATCTCTGGCACATGCGCGTAGCATTGGGTGCATGTCCCTGAATTGGGGGCAGTCTACACAGCGCATATGTCACGCATGCACCTTTACCATGTTCAATGGCACATCCACCCAATATGTGCAGCTACAATGCTTTTCCAATGCATATCTGCAGGACGGCTGGGCATTGCGCCATACACACTAACATGCAGTGTATGTCCACATGCATGATACATGCAGCAACAGGTGGTACTATTGGCCGTAGATTGTGCAATGTGTGCAATAGGTTTCCATAGTGCATGCTGTGCACAACATGGCAGCTGCATGCGCATCACGCATATGCGACCTGGACATGACCTCGCCACGCCTTTGCAGTGGTCATTGTGCATGCATGGCCGTGTTGCCTCAGACCTATTGCACTTTACACACTGTGTGCAGTGTGCTGCACATGCCACATACTATCCCACATGGTGCATCTTGTGGCCTACATCATGCGTTACCATGTTGCCCAGTTGTACTATGGTCATCTTTGTCAGAATGCCTAGGGCTAGAAGACAGACACCTAGGGCCATGAACTGATCCCAGGTGGAGCTGCTGCACCAGGTGGCACTGGTCATGTCTATGGAGGGGCAGCTGTTTGGGCAGGAGGACCTCCATGTGCCCAGAGCTGAGGTGTGGGCCTCCATTGCCCATAGGCTTGTGCAGCATACAGGGATGCCACACACAGGGGAGCAGTGTAGGCATTGCTATGGCAACCTCCAGAGGTGGGACCCTGAGAGACTGCAGCAGCTGTGTCGTCATGCACGCAGGGGTGTACTGCCACAGCCAGGTAGGTGTTGCTCATCTGGCTGTTTTTGTGGCACGTACTGGGTGTGTGTGTCTCTGACCTCATGGAGCACCCACATGGGTCACAATCATCCTGCACACATGGCTGTGGCTGCACATGCCCAGTGTAGCCATATCATGTGTGCCACTGGGGGGGGCAATAGGCAGTGCTGTGTATGCATGCAGGCCGCTGGGGACTGCATGGCTGGATACCATTGTGTGGTGCATGCATACTGGCTGGCATCTGGGGGGTGGGCACTGTGGTTGTGCGTCCAGCACAGTGGCAGTGTCTGGCTGTCCCTACACTGCCTGTGCATACGGGTGTTGCGGTGTGTTTCTGGCACTGCTGTGCTGACTCATGGCACTCTCTGTCTGTTGCGTTTTGCAGGGCCGGAGGCCAGGTGGCAGGCCACAGAGGCTGCTAAGGTGCAGAGGAGAGGATTCGCAGGTGCCAGGCATGGTGCCGATTCGGGGGTAGGTAAGCAGTGCATACTGCTGTTGCTGCATTACTGTTGCTCTGGGTTACTTCTAGGTGGGGGTGTTGTCTATGTTCTGGCCCTCAGTGTGTGCTTTCTCTGTCGTTGCTGTAGGTCTCTGGGATTGTCATGCTGTGGTCAGGGGTACTGCTGTATGTGACCTGGACCAGAGATTCCATGGGTTCATTTGCACAGCTCTGAGGCCACTGTACCGGATGGTGCAACACCTGACAGCTGCCCTGCAGGGCATCCTGTGGCTCCTGCCTGTCCGTGGCCGTGTGGGGGTGTTGCATGGGGGTGCACAGCCAGTATCCCCCTGCCTTTTGTAGGGGCCACCCTTTGTATATAGCCCCCTGTTCCTGTCCCCTTCCTGCCTTCCTTCTGATCCCTGACATTCCTACCCTGCCCCTTTTTTATTCTTGTTGTCTGTTGTTCTGGTTTGTTGATGTACAGCTTCTTTTAGCTGCTTTTATACTTCTATAGAATTGTTGACCTCAGCACCTTTGTCTGTGTGGTTTCATTGTTCCAGCTTCCTTGTTGCTCCCTATTGCCCTGCTGGCTTGCTCCACTTGCTCTGAGTTGCCCCCCCCATGTGACTCACGGCATCCGGGATGTGCTGACACACCTCCAGTTGCGCTGTACTGTTTTTCAGTGATTCACAGAGGGGTTGCGCTCATCACATCCCATTGCACATGCCTCTGTGAAGTGCTCTGTCTGTGCTCGGTACATCTTTTTTGCACCACGCATCTGACATGTGCTCATCGCATCTCTTTTGTGAATCCTGCCCATAGTCCTTAGTCGCAAGAGTGAGTGAGTCTGTGTGTATGTAAATCTAAATGTTCAAATGTTATTAAAACAAGCATTTGTCAATGCCGAATATTTGCTTGTTGGCATTGGCAGTGGTAGTGTAGAAGTTGCAGAGCTGCGTAATAGGAATGGCAGTGAAGTATTGAACTGAAGCCAACCCCACCACCACCCTGCAGAGAGTGACAGGCATTGGGATGTGCGTTTGGGTCGTCAGGCATAACGACCACGCCATTTCACCACACCCCACTCTGCAGAGACTGACAAGTGTCATGTGTTCCTTGGGGTCTTTGGCCCTTATGCGCACCCCATTTCATTAGGAAATATGGTGAGATGGGTGCGATATAGGAGAATGGGGTGAAGTTTGGGGCCGAAGAGTCCAAGCCATACCTCGATGCCTCTCAGTGACTGCAGGGTGTGGAATGGTATGAGCATCACAGGCAAGGATCCCAAGTCACACCCCTGATTCCTGTCATTCTCTATAGGGTTGGGCGATTTAGTTGAAAAGCCTAATACCTCAGGCATTTGTTGGTATTTTCACTCCAAATTTTCAACATGTTTGTTTTGTGACCCCACCTCATGAACAGGGGGAATATCAGTTTAGTAGCTGAAAGCTGCTTATGCACAGTGACTATGGCATTTAGCACCACAGGTGCAAAAATATTCTGAACAGGCTGTAAAAAATGACAGCTGTACTCTTTCATGGGGAGGTGTAAAAATGGCTATGTTGCAAATGTGTAGTAAAAATATTTAAAAAAATGGTGAAGTCACGAGCGTACATAGAAACTGTGCAACGCACACCCGTAATATAATTAGGTTGGGGATTTTTTATAGCAGATTGTCAACTCAGGCATTTTGGTGCCTCCGATCATGAACAGTGTCACTGTGATTTTCTGTATCTGTGCCGAACAATGATTTCCCACAGCGACCACGCATCTCTGCACTGAAAGTGTGAAAGCACACTTCGGCCATGTTGTGAAAAATGGCAGCTGTACTGTTCATGAGGAAGTGTGGAAAAATGCCACTAGGGAAAATCTGGACTGAAAATATTACAAAGTCATGAACTAACGAGGATGCGTGGAAACTGCACAATGCTCACTAGTAACACAGTCATTTCATGGACTTTTGTCACCAAATTTTCAACATAGCCATTTTAAGACCTCTGTTCATGAACAGTGTAACTGTGATTTTCTTAATCTGTCCTAAACATTGCTTTTGCACACCAACAGCACCATTTGGCTCATAATGCGATAACACATTTTGGGTGACATATGAAAATTGCAGCTGTACTGTTCATAAGGAAGTTTAATAAAATGGACATGTTGAAAATCTAGAGTGAAAATATTAAATTTGCAAACTTACGGAGTATGCATAGGAACTGCAGCGACGATCGTAAAAGTCATTTTTAGAATTTTTTCACAAAATTTCAACATAGCCATTTAAGACCTCTGCTCATGAACAGTGTCACTGTGATTTTGTTAATGTGTCCCATACATTGAGTTTGCACACCGACCGCGCCATTGTGCGCTACATGGGCGGAAACACGCTTTGGGCAGGATGTGAAAATGACAGCTGTACTGCTCATAGGAGGTGTGGAAAATGGCAATGTTGAAAATCTGGAGGAAATATTGAAAATTGTAAACCCACGAAAGGCATGTGGAACTGTGCAACGCACCGTAGAAACAGTCATTTTAGGAATTTTTCACCAAATTTTCAATATTGCCAATTTAAGATCTCTGCTCATGAACAGTGACACTGTGATTTTCTTAATGTGTCCCATACACTGAGTTCATACAACGACTGCACCATTCATTGTGCTTACATGTAGGAAACATGTTTTGGGCAGGATGTGAAAATGACAGCTATACTACTCATAAGAAGGTGTGGAAAATGGCAATGTTGAAAATCTGGAGTGGAAATATTGAAAATTCGCAAACCTATGAGCGCGCGTAGGAACTGCGCAACGCATCGTAAACAGTCATTTTAGGAATTTTTCACAAATTTTCAACATAGCCATTTCAAGACCTCTGCTCATGAACAGTGTCACTGTGATTTTCTTAATTTGTCCGCATACATTGATTTCAAGACACTGAATGCCCATTCTGGCGCCATATGGTGGAAACACATTTTGGGTGAGATGTGAAAATAACAGCTGTACTACTCATAAGAAGGTGTGGTGAAATGGCAATGTTGAAAATCTGATAAAATATTGAAATTTAGCGAACTTACGAGACTGCGTAGGAACTGCTAGCATGCGCTTGTTAAACAGTCATTTTTGGGTACAACAAATTTTCAACATGGAATTTTAGGCCCTCTTCTCATGAATGATGTCACTGTCATGGCAGTATTTGGGCCTGAAGGTGATTTTGCAGTCACTGCACAGTCACTGCATCAAAATTACCCTTCGGACCGACATAACGCCATGACAGTGACATAATTCATGAGAAGGGGTCCCATAAAACCCATGTTGAAAATTTGATGCAAAAATTCCCAAAAATGGCTGAGATATGCAATCAAGTTGAAACCCCCCTATCTAGCCCATTATACAGCTTACTGGCATTTCCTCAGTTCGCGGTCGGCTTTGAAGAGTGCAGACGTGTTCCTGGTCCACCGAAGATCATCGCGCCAGAGTCCAGAGGTAATTATGGGGTGAGGGGTGTGGGGAGGCTGGGTGCGCATGGGTGGGTGCGGGTTGTGGAGGGGGTCGGAGACGACTGCTGGACCGCTTTTGTCTTACAGGTACAAACAATAAAAAAGACGTCGGGATTGCTTTGCCACGCTGGGGTGGGCGCCAGCGGCACAAGGACTTTGAGGGCGTCAGCCGACGGGGATTGGGCACCCTGTCGCCAAAATGACAAAACAAAAACCTCGTGATTGTTTGCCACGCTGGGTGGGGCCCCAGCGGCACTGCTGGACTTTGGGGGCGCTCAGCCAACGGGGATTGGCACCCCATCGCACAATGACTGATTGCCACGCTGGGGTGGGCTCCCAGCATGGCACCAACTACTGGGAGGGGGGGGAAGAGACGATGCAGCTCAGCCGGCAGGGATTGGGCACCCCGTCGGCTATACACTGCGTGTGGGGGCGCGCACGCCTGCGGCTGGGAGGGGAGCTGCGTGTGAGCAGCTTATCGCTGCTCACTCAAGCGTAGTCCTTCAATCAGGGATGCCACTGCATTTTGGAGCGTGCATAGACAGCTCCAAAATGCATTGGCTTACAGGGGCCGCGCCTGCCAGCACACTGCCTGAATTGGAGGAGGAGGTGACACACCTCCGAAATCTCCGTTGATAGCACTATGTTTCTTGCACATGCGTGCAAGCAAACATAAAAAGAGTCAGAATTCTTTGACAAGTACTAAACTATCTGTAATGGGTAATTTGGAAAGAGTCATGGGTGGAGAAGGGAAGGGGGAATAAGATCAGTGTTGAAAGAAACAATGTCCATCCGGGGCCAAAGGCTGGGTTGGGTGGAAAGGGTTCTCTAAGACTCCCATCAGGATTTCTGGAACCTGTGTCCTTCTCAGCAGTCCAGATTACTGGAGCAGCCACTGACAACTGCTGATACAACATTACCTTTAGGTTTCATTTTCTTTTTTAAGCCTGTTCTGAGTTTCCTGAGCACAGAATGTATGTACTGAATGTTTACTAAGTGTATATAACAAATGAATCAAAATTAATATAAAGTAATATGGAAAGTAATAAGTATTACAGTTACACATTACTTTTTATGCAAACGTAATAAGTAACTGTAACTGATTACAATTATATCAGAGCAACTAGTAACTGTAACTGATTGCTTTTTAAAAGTAACTTTCCCAACACTGATAATTACTTCATTAATCTGTCACGTTCATATGTAAAATGTTTAAGCACTGGGTATTTTTAAAGTGAGCTCTTCAGAAGCAGAGTTTTTAGGAATGTTTTCTCATCTCTGGTTGTGTTCTTATCTAATTACTTCATTAATCTGTTACATTCACGAAAATGTTTAAGCTCTGGGTATTTTAAAGGGGAGGTGCCATCTTTGGGGTTCCAGTGTTCCTTCATTATGGCTCCTTGAGGAAAACCATTTGAGCATAATTTTAACCTGCTCACTGAAAACATAACCTTTTAAAATGATCCTACCATTTTGTTATTCATCCTTGTTCAATATTTACCCACAATACCCACTCCACCCAGAGTTCTCTTTTCCCAATGACGTGAAGAGGTGTATAGGGGAATAGATCTCTGTGCTAGTATGCAAAAAAGGGGAGCCTCTTGTGTTTTTAGGAAATACCCCCCCATTAAGATTTCTATCGTTCCATGATCTTTTCTTTTTTCCTTTTTTTTTACTTTCTGTACCAGATTGTACAGCTATAATAGTGAATGACAGACAGGACCACTCACTCTAAGCTAAGGCTACGCAGAGAAGTTCTCTCACAACGTCCCCATGTACAGCTGATGTCAATGGTTGCTAGTCTACTTGACAAGGATGTCCTTGGTGCAGTTGCTAAAACTGTATATTCAGGAGGAAATATAAGAACTGCCCACCATTTCCCCAACATCCAACAGAAGCACCTCGGCCACAGAGGGTAGTTGGTCTGGGAGGTTGGCAGGTGGTTAGGAAGGGCAAATCGGGTGCCCCATCACTCAGTGCTCTCCAGCATATCACCTCCACAAACCATATAAAAACTACAGGTATCTGCCGCTATCTCCAAAATCAAACAAAGGGCAGAGGACACTGCAAAGCAAGACACTGCAGCATAGGAGCTAGCACAACAAAACTCGCCCAAAACAGGGACCAAAACAAAAAAAGCAAAAAGGAAATCCAAAACACTTCTGATCACAGGACACTCCATGATACAGGAAGTTGATACCTACCTCTGGCCAGGAAGTAATGGTCAGATGTCTCCCAGGTACATCAGCACTGAGAGACACTGACCGCATTGCTAAAACTGTGCTGGAAGCAGGAGAAAACATTGATGTCCTGGTACACACAGGGACTAATGATCTCGCCAGCCGGTCAGTTGTGGTGACCAAGGAACACCTGACCAGGCTGGGTGACAAACTGTCATCCATTTCATCCAGCTTCTCCTTCTCTGAGATCCTGTCAGTTTGGGAGAGGGGGGGCAGATGGATGGAAGGTCAGAGAAGGGGAGCTAGGGGAGCTAAACATGTGACTCAAGAGCTGGTGCTAGGAAAAAAGACACAAATCTGTAGGTAACTGGCAACAGTTTTGGGAGCAAAAGTTATTTAAATTCATTGGACTGCATCTGACTAAGGAAGGAGTCAGTGCATTGGGACAGAAGTTTGACGTCTTTGCAGAATATTTAAACTAGCAAATGGGGAGAGGGGTGCAGTACCTGATAAGTGAAACGGGAAGAACACCCCTTCCCCTCAGCTAGTGATCCAGTAGGAGCTCAGCATGTTTGTAGTTCATCTGCATCACCAGGTGAGGTAAAAGGTCTGGCTCCCCATAAGAGGCACTGGGGAAACCCCAGACCTTGCCCAACTACTCACATACCTAAATCTGGCCAATGGAAAATCATGTACATAAATGCTTGCAGTCTGGGAAACAAGATCCCAGACCTGCAGGCAATAATGACAGAGGCTAAACTGGACATTGTAGCCATTAGCGAGACATGGTTCTCCAGTAACCACACTTGGGAGACTTCAGTACCTGGCTATGTATTGTTCAGAAGAGACCGAAGTTCAAAAAGGGGGTGGAGTGGCCCTTTATATCAATGAAAATATCAAAGCTATAGAAATTCAGAATGCACATAAGGAGCCAGAAGAACTGTGGGTCACCCTGGAAACAGGAAATGGGACTGCCATACAAACTGGGGTTGTCTACAGGATTTCAGACTGGGGGAGGACACAGACACATTACTGTTAGGAGATGTACAAAACATGACAGCTAAAGGAGAGGTTCTGATAATGAGAGACTTTAACGTGCCAGATACAGATTGGACAATACCAGCAGGAATTTCTGCCAGAACTAGACACATAGTGGATTCCCTACAGGGGGAGGACCTCAAACAAATGATAGAACAACCCACAAGAGATAGGGCTATCTTAGATCTAGTACTGACGAATGGGGAAAGGATCACAGATCTCCAGGTAGAAGGTCACTTGGGGGCCAGTGACAATCACAAGGTACGGTTCAATGTGACCACTAGTATAATATTTCACTTTAGTTGCTTCTTACTGGATTGCTGGTTTTAGGAATGACTGGACACCATAAGTAACTTCTAACAGCTCTGAGGTTTGTTCAACAAACATACATTAGATAGATCAGCAGGCTTCAGCAGAACCACTACTACAATCTGCTCATGCACTTTCTAAAACCCAGTTTCCACCCAAGACATACCATTAGCCCAAAACTGCAGGGGGATGTGGACTGAACCATTCTTCACTGTTACTAGGGTAAGTCACCATATACTACAACTAGAACTAAATCATCCCATTCCAAGGCAAAAATATGAGACTTCAGAGGAGCTGACTTTGATAAGTTGGCCAACAGAGTTAAGCTAGCCCTGGCAAGAAGAAATGTAGGTGAGGGGGTATAGGCAAAGTGGGCAAGCATTAGGGATGCAATACCTAAAGCAACATCTCATTGTATTAGAGAGAAAGGCAAGAGCAAAAGAACAAGGAAACTACTTTGGTTCTCAAAAACAGTAGCAGAAATATTAGGAAATGCAGCTGGACGAAGATAGGGAGGCATACCAAACTTCCCTAAGGGAAGGCAGTAAGGCAGGCAAAGACCCAAACCAAGGAAACACTAGCACAAACAGTAAGAGAAGGAGACAAGACTTTCTATAGATACATTAGTGAAAGGAAAAAGTCCAGAGGGGGTATTGCTAGGATCAAAGGGGATAAGGGGGAGTGTGAGGAGGAAGACCAAGGAAAAGCATCTATCTTAAATACTGTAGAATTAATAAATGTTGCATTAATTAAATTTAGTGCTCTGCTAGTCTGCTGTATGTTAGCATTTAATTAATTTTGCGGACCCTTGCTTCTGTTTGCCACTTATTCAATCACTGGGTAAACTTGCACCATTGAAGGAGAAGGAGTCAATTAACTTCTGCAGCTGCCCAAACTGCTGAAAACAAAGCTAACACTCAGCAAGTGGCTAATTACAGGATGATTGAAGACATTACAGCAGAGGCTTTGAGCAGGGGATTTATGTACTAGCTACATGTACTTGTCATAATGTTCTGTATCTGTTTTCATGGGTAAAAATCAATTAAATACATTACATTTAAAAAGCACAGTACGGAGATTAGTGTGTTTACACATATCACTGGGTAAACTTGCACCATTGATGGAGAAGGAATTGATTAACTTCTACAGCTAGCCAAACTGCCGAAACAAAGCTATCACTCATCAAGTGGCTGATTACAGGACGACTGAAGCCATTACAGCAGGGGTTAAAACTGCAGATTGTGTGGTAAAGGAGCTCAAGCTTGCCTCTCCTTCCTCCAAGAGAAGGCAAACTGACTACACACATTTACTTTTCTTTGCGCTATAATAAACATAACGGAAAAAAATTTTTGCTGTTCAATTAATTTAGCGGACCAGTAGGGGGCACGAACATAGCAAGATTTTTTAAACAGCAAACATTTTAAATTCTACAGTAGATACTTCTGCTCAGTATTTACTGAGGAAAAGGTAGGGCAGGGCCCACAGCTCAGCACCATGGACATGGGGGGAGGGAGGGGTGCACAAATCCCTTCACAAAAGAAAGGGTCCTACAAGAGCTCACTAAGCTCAGGGTGGACAAGGTAATGGGACCTGATGGCATACATCCTAGTGTACTAAAGGAGCTAAGGGTGGAACTAGCAGAGCCATTATCAGAACTGTTTAGTGAGTCTCTGAGCACTGGAGAGGTCCCAGCAGACTGGAGAAGGGCTCATGTGATCCCGCTCCACAAGACTGGTAGCAAGGAGGAGGCAGGGAACTACAGACCAGTCAGACTTACCTCAGTAGTGGGCAAGATTATGGAGGCACTCCTTAAGGAAAGGATAGTCCATAACCTGTAATCCATAGGGGCACAGGATCCAAGACAGCATGGGTTTACAACAGGAAGGTCCTGTCAAACTAATCTCATAGAGTTCTTTGACTGGGTACCCAGAGTGGTGGACCAAGGGGGAGCAGTTGATGTTGCCTACCTTGACTTCAGAAAAGCTTTCGATACTGTTCCACATAGAAGACTGATCAATAAGCTGGGTAGGCTTGGGCTGGGTCAGAAGTTTGTCAACTGGGCGGCAAACTGGTTGGCAGGCAGAAAACAGAGAGTGGTGGTAAACGGTATACAATCAAAAGAGATGCAAGTCACAAGTGGGGTACCTCAGGGATCTGTCCTTGGGCAAGTCCTCTTCAATATCTTCATCAGTGACATTGTAGATGGAATGGAGGGTAAGGTTTGTCTGTTTGCAGATGACACCAAGATCTGCAACAGAGTAGATGATCCAGATGGGGTGGGCAGAATGAGAAGAGATCTGGATAAACTAGCAAATTGGTTGGAAAAGTGGCAAATGGGGTTTAACACAAAGAAGTGCAAGATCATGCAAATAGGGAAGAGAAACCATGAAGCCACCTACAGGTTGGGAGTGGAGCTGCTCGAAATCACAAGGGAAGTAAGAGACTTGGACATCATCATCACAGATGACCTGAAATCATCCAAGCACACCACTAAAGCTGTAGGTAAGGCTAGAGGGATGTTGGGGTGTATTAGTAGGGGTATCACAAGTCATAAGATGGAGGTAATAATCCCTCTTTATAAGACACTAGTTAGGCCCCATCTGGAGTACTGCGTGCAGCACTGGAAGCCGCACCTGCACAAAGACATTAACAAAATGGAGGCATTTCAGAGCAGGGCAACCAAAATGGTGCAGGGACTGCATCAGAAAACATATGAGGACAGATTAAAGGAGCTCAATATGTATACCCTAGAGCAAAGGAGGGAGAGAGGTGATATGATTGAAACATTCAAACATCTTACGGGCATTAACAAGGTGAAAGAGTCTAACATGTTTCAATATAAGAAAAACAGCAGGACAAGAAGACACAGCATAAGATTAGAGGAAGGCTGATTAAGGGGTAATATGAGGAAGTTATTTTTCACAGAAAGGGTGGTAGATGCATGGAACGGCCTACCTCAGGAAGCAGTGGATATGAATACAGTGCAGGGCTTCAAACAGGTATGGGACAGGCATACGGGAGCAATAAAGATGAGTATGAATAGATAGGCCATTGACAGTACAGGCCTATGCAAATTCATAAGGTAGGAAAAAATGGACAGACTGGATGGGCCTTGCGGTCCTTAACTGCCATCAACTTCTATGTTTCTATGGTTCTATGTTTCTATGTAAAACTGCTGCAGCACTTTTCTGTGTCGCTTGCCTCCAAGGTGGAACTCTATATTCAGAAGCATTTCTTCTGGTCGGTGCCATTACACTGTCTGTTTATGTTTACTGATGTTTCCTGCATGCTTGAAGCTCACTCTCATGTTGCAGAGTTCAACTCTGGAGACAGGTGATGCAAAAAGTAAGCAGTGCAACAGTTTTTTGTTTTAGCGACTGCACAGAGGGCATCCTTGTCAAACAGGCTAGCAACCAATGACACTTCAGAAATCCATAGGGACGCTGTGGGAGAACTTTGTATTTCAGGTGCACAAAAACATCTCTCACAGTGTCACACTAATTTGTGTTGCCAGAGCTGAGAGCAAGCATTCCTAGCTGTGGCTTGCTATGATAGCTGTGTAGTCTGGTAGAGAAACAAACAAAAAAGAAAAGTTTGTGAAATGGAAAAAATCTGAATGGGGTGGGGAGTGGGAGTGTATTTCCTAAAAACACAAGAGGCTGTCCATTCTTGCATACCCGCACAGAGATCTACTCCCCTATTCGCTTCTTCATTCCACCTGGAAAAGAGAACTCAAGGTGGAGTGGGCATTGTGGGTAAATATGGCGCTAAGATGAACAAGAAAACGGTAAGATAATTTTAAAAGTTTTTGCCTTCAGTGAGCAGGTTTAAATTATGCTCAAATTATGAGATTTTACTCAGAGAGTCATAATGCAGGAACACTGGAACCCCAGAGATGGCACCTCCCCTTTAAAGTGAGCTCTTCAGAAACCTGCCATTTTTGGAAAAAGGGATGTTGCATGCAGACAGAGACAAAGGTCTCTAAATCTGCTCACATCTTGGAGAGGAGTGTTTGTGTATATGTGTGTGTGTGTGTGTGTACCTGTGCGGCACTCTGCTAATCCTTTCCTGGTACACTAACCTTTTCCTAGTCAGTTTGCAAAGAAGCAGTGCCTGTGTGTTAGTGTGTCAGAGTGCTTATCCTAAACACAATAAAAGTTAAGGTCAGATGTATAAATAACTAAATGCCATATAAGGCAGTGAATGTGTCATTTCTCAAATAGCAGTTAAATGAGCACAGACACTCCCTCACCTTTCACCAGCAGGTAGTACACAACCATGATGGGTGGCACGTCGCCCCTCTGAATTCACACAGTGCTTCTCAGCATCACTCTCCCGTGTATGCAGTCCCTTACCTTTCACCAGCATACAGTACTCCACCATGATGGGTGTCATGTCCCCCCACTGTGTTCATTAAGTGCTTATTAGCATCACTCTACAGTGCAGGCAGTCCTTGCCTTTCACCAGCATGCAGTACACAACCGTTATGGGTGCCATGTCACCCCACTGTGCTCGTGGATCTGAGCATCATTCCCCTGTACAGGCAGTCCCTCACTCTTCACCTGCAAGCAGTACACCACAGGGTTGGGTGCCATATTGCCCTGTTGTGTTCATGCAGTGCTTCTGAGCATTGCACCCCAGTTCAGGACGTTCCTTACCTTTCACCAGTAAGCAGTATGCAGCAGAGATGAGTGCCATGACTCCCCACTGTGTTCTTGCAGTGCTTCTGTTTATTGCTCCTCAGTGCAATCTGTTCCTGACCTTTCACCAGCACATAGTATACAACTATGATGGGTGCCTTGTTGCAACACTGTGTCCATGCAGTGCTTCTGAACATCACTCCACAGTGCATGCAGTCCCTCATCTTTAACCGGCATGCAGTACACCACCATTATGGGGGTCATGTAGCTACACTGTTTTCATGCAATGCTTCTGAGCATCACTCCACAGTGCAGACAGTCCCTAGCCATTCACCAGCCCTCGTTACACCACGGTGATGGGTGCCATGTCACCCCGCTGTGTCCATGCAGTGCTTCTGAGCATCACTCCGCAGTGCAGGCAGTCCCTCACTTTTCACCAGCACATAGTACACCACCACCGTGATGGGTGCCATGTCACCCCCCCAGTGTTCATGCAATGCTTCTGAGCATCACTTCTCCATGCAGGCAGTCCTTCACCTTCACTAGCATGCAGTACACCTCCATGACAGGTGTCATGTTGCCCCACTGTGACCATGCAGTGCTGATGAATATCACTCCCTTGTGCAGGCAGTCTCTCCCCTTTGACCAGCACGCAGTACACCACAGTGATGGGTACCATGTCACACCCGACTGTGTTCATGCAGTGCTTCTGAGCATCACTCCACAGTGAAAGCAGTCCCTCACCTTTCACCAGCATGTAGTATGCAGCTCTTATGGGTGCCATGCTGCCCCTCAGTGTTCATGCATTGCTTCTGAGCATTGCTCACCAGAACTGGCAGTCCCTTATCTTTCACCAGCACACAGTACATAACAGGGATGGGTGCCATGAAAGTCCCACTCTGTTCATGCAGTGCTTCTCAGCCTCGCTCCTCAGGGCAGGCAACCCATACCCATTCACCAGTCCACAGTACACCACCATGATGGATGCCGTGTTGCCCCACAGCGTTCATGTTGTGCTCCTGAGCATCACTCCACAGTGCAGGCAGTCCCTTGCCCTTCACCAGCACACAGTACACCACCTTGATAGGTGCAATGTAACCTCACTGTGTTCATGCAGTGCTTCTGAGCATCACTCCATAGTGCAGGCAGTCCCTCGCCCTTCACCAGCATACAGTACACCACCTTGATAGGTGCAATGTAACCTCACTGTGTTCATGCAGTGCTTCTGAGCATCACTCCATAGTGCAAGCAGTCCCCTACCTTTCAACACCACAGAGTATGCAACAGGGATAGGTGCCATGATTCCCCACTGTGGTCATGCAGTGCTTCTGAGCAGCACTCCATAGTACAGGCAGTCCCCTACCTTTCAACAGCAAAGAGTACACAACAGGGATGGGTGCCGTGATTCCCCACTGTGGTCATGCAGTGCTTCTGAGCATCACTCTTCAGTGCAGCTACGTGTGTGTGTGTGTGTGTGCTGTGCACATTTTCATGGGGTGGTGTATGTTCAGAACCAAAAACACTTTTCACTGCATTACCTTTATGTTTATAGGTTTTTCTTTCTACTATTGTGGTGTAAATATAGACATAATTGTCCTCTTTATCTTTGTTCCATTTTTTACATTCCTATGAACTTCATATTCTGTATTTTTGTATCTGTTTTCTCTTCCTCTTTCCCCTTTCCCCAGGACACATCTGAAAAAGAGCTGTTACTAGCTCAGTATGTCTTTTCTTATAAAACCTTTGAAATAAATCTCATCATATTAATGCATTAGCAGCCGTTCTGACTCTGACCAGAGTATGTTAGGAACTGTTTCTGCATAAGTCTGCTGTTTTCAGTAAGTCTGTGCTCTCGTGGGCTGAGCCAAGTTGTGTGTGCTGTGATGTAGAGGAAAACTCAAGCATCCAGGAGGATGGTCACATTCAAAAATCACAATGCCAGTAAAGAACTTCACAATGTTTGGTTGTAAGAAAATGACCCCCCCAAGGGATTAAGGGCATTTGCCTTTGGCTCATCATATCATTAAACAACAGAAAGCCAGTTTTTATACACAGAACCTTACAGAGCACATTCCAAGTGTTGTAAGTAATCAATAAGACACGAAGGCGTGTGTATTAGACACTTCTAATGCAAGGCCAGGGGTGTAGTTAGGCACGAGGCTGCAGGCTGAGTGCCTCAGTCCTTGGCTGTGCACAGAAGTGTCTAATGCACACCTACAGTGTGTCTTATTGCACTTACAAAATGGGGATCTGCATTATATATATATATATATATATATATATATATATATATATATATAAATATATATATGTTCAAATTTACATTTGTTGCTTAAAATACTAAAACAGGTAACTCTTGTATGTATTTTGACCTAAAATAGTTCCTCCTCCTGTTTAGAGTGATGTCATCTTTTTTTTTGCTCTACTGTGGCCTCCATACCTGTAGGTTTTTAACAGTACCAAACTGGTTATCATGCCCCCCCTCCCACACACACAGTTCTGGAGTGCCTCTCTCCCACATATAAATCCAGTGTTATTTAAAATTAGATTGCCTGCTTTCCTCTTGTTTTTGTTTAAATTCATATTGTTCTTTTTTGTAAACTCATGAGTGCATGAGTGAGCGAGCGTGCTGAGACCATTGGGTACAATGCAGCTGCACTGTGCACAGCCAATTCCTTTATTGTTTATTTATTACATTTTAAACAGTTTTTTCCTTTTACTTATATAGAGAGCAACTATGTAACTCTAGGTATTAGTGGAGTGAGTGGAGGCAAGTGTAGTCCACAGTACATACCGGGTAAAAGTACCAGGAACTGCTGACAGCTTCACATTTGATTTTGTATGCACAGTATGATCGTTAAAGAAGCGTAGAATACAAAATATGTTGACTTGGCTCTTCAGCTTGTCTGCAAAGAAGTTGATCAGCTGCAGTTTATTATTTATTTATTTATTTACAAGTTTTACCAGGAAAGCATACTGAGTAACATGCTCGATTCCAGATGCGACCTGGGGGCTGAGACCCACATACATAAATTGGAATTGCTTATACAGTACAGAGATAGCAAGTGCATAAACATACATTTAGGGTGAAAAATACAGACAAGGGTATTTACAATACAATTGGCATAAACAGTATAATGACATGGGGGTAGGGTACTGTACAAGACGTTTTAGATTAACAGCAGAGAGATATTTGGTAACATTCTTAGTTAGAACAGGAGCAGCCGGAGGTGAAATTTGGATGGCATGTGAGAACTGTGAGTTGCAGTGGCTTGACAGGGTGAGGCAGTTGAGAGTGGGAGTTAGCATGCGACTTGATGGAACAGCAGCAAGAGGACAGAAATGGGAACACAATTATTTTAAATAAGAAAATGGGCTAAATTCTTTAAAACAGTACAATTAGAGGAGTTCTGTTTGTCTTGCTGAGACCAGACAGAGCGCATGGAGAAGACTGGACGTGTAGTGTAGGGCATTCAATGCTTGGGGACTGCTGGCAGCTCACGTTAAAAGAAAGTGATCAATGGAGCATGCGAGAGGTGGGACAGTGAGGATGAGTGAATGGCGGCTGCGGGAGAAGATACAAAAGGGTGTCCAGCGATGATAAAAAATTCTTGTGTGACACAAATTTGTCTGTGCAGCATGTCTCCTCGTCATTACTCAGGCAAGCTTCATTCAAGGAAGCAAAGCTGACAGCAGCTTGTAAAAGTACTCTCTCACTAATCGGGAAAGACAAATGGCAGCTAAAACACTTTCAAAATTCTATTTGCCCAAAGATTTGGTCTGTCCTGAGTCCTGGATGAAAGCACTTGTTTTTAGCCTTGCATTAGACACTTCTAATGCATGGCTAATAACCAATCAGGACACAGGATTTTCTCTTCCCATTTTATAAAACAGATTAGAAGGCACTGTTGTGGCTGGCTTTCAAGTGTAAACCTCACTTCAGCTGTTTTAAAGTAACACTACTATAGTTAACCAGAATAAAGACGCAGGGAAAGGGAATTTGGCTTTCAATAAATGAGTGCCTTTCGTGTCATGCATTCTATTTCTATCACAACCAGCCAATTCATCTATTAGATAAGCACACTGTGAGACTGAGGAAGGTTGAGAGAAGTGTGTTTGTTTTAGTAAGCTAAATTACTTTTTGAGGAACTGGTAGTATTTTGTAGGGTTCAATAGCTGTTACCTTATGCAAGCTCAAACATCGAAGAATAGTAATTCTAGTTGAGTGCTGCTCTGCATCTTTGTATCTGTATCCAGTCGCTATTCTGTATCCAGTCTTACCTCTCAACTGTCCCCGATTTTCAGGAATGTCCCTGATTTTGACACAAAAAAAAAATGTTTTTAGTCCTGCATAAGTTTTCCCCGTTTGTCACTGAAATGTGGATTTGAAGCATAAAGTATTGCCAGACATTAGTGCTACAATTGTTTTTCTCTTTCACTGAATACTTATCACATTAAGCCCCACAATATCGCAAGCTTCTTCAGCTGATATTTCCATCTTGTAAGATATGTCCCTGATTTTCGTCATTCGTCCCTAATTTTTTAAGCCCTGTCCCAGATCTGCAAGTCAGGAGGTTGAAAGGTATGTATCCAGTGGCAAGCCTACCTATCTATGTCTGAGGCTGGGGTTGGTTATTTATGGACAGATCCCAAATTGACTAGTTTTGGTCACGTGGCTTTGAGTATCAGGCAATTACAGACAAGGAAATCTGAAAAACTGTTGTTTGTAGATGAGATGAAAAGCAGCTAACAGCAAACTTTAAAAGGAGTTTGGGATTCACTTGTTATTTTTATTCAGACAATGGCTTGCTGGATTTATCCTGTTTTAGGATATAAAAGCACTGACTAACTATATCAATGTGTTTGGTCCTCTGGGGTAAAAGGTACATTTCACTGTGTACTATATATCTATCTCTATCTATCTATCTATCTATCTATCTATCTATCTATCTATCTATCTATATACTGTACATATATATATATATATATATATATATATATATATATATATATATATAGAGAGAGAGAGAGAGAGAGAGAGAGAGTCAAGCCAAAAAAAAGGGTGGGGGGTGGAGTATCCCGTGTCGGATTATACATAAAATTATATACATTAATAAATAAATAAATACACTGCCATGGGACTGGGCCCCTAGTATGCTGATACAATTTATGAAATAAAAAAATGCGCTATGGGGGGGGGGGGCGGATCCAACACCGGAACTGGGCATCCCAGTGTCGGATTATACAAAAAAAAATTAATATAAACAAATAAATACACTCCCACTAGGGATTGGGGCCCTCAGTGTGCAGACAGACTTTATTAACACAGCACAGTCAGGATTGTGGGGCTATAATGATAGCAGCCCCATCCCTGACCCATTAGTCACGACACTGCAGGGAATGCATTATACGACACCGTTAATAAATAACAGCGGTGTTGTATAGAGCAACCAGCTGTGTTGCAAAAATTCAGTTATCCATAGAATGTTGATTTTTTTAACTGCTTATGTTCAGAAATGGAACATTTTTCTTAAATAATTTAAAAACTACTTAACAGTTGAACCTAAAAACCACAAAAGCACATACCTTGGACCAAGTTTTATCAAACCTGAAAGGTTCAGATTTCAGCCTCTTGTTTATTTAGTTATCCGATGGCAAACAAAAGTCTTAACATTTTCAAAAAACAAGACTTTCCTGTTTTGTTTGCACCTCTGTAGCTTTGCCCCAACTGAACCAATCTACATGAAGGCTTCAGGATCTAGAGACCCTGTCACAAAGGATGTGCTTTCCAAATGTCATGTTACTCAGTTGCATGAGGACAAAGTTATTAAGGTTCAAAAACTGGGGTTTAACATGAAAGTGATTACTGAACTCTAATATACAGGCACGACTGCGCCTGTCTAATATATTCATCGACAGGTCAATCAGTTCACCAGTTTGTTGGGAGTACTGTATTGGACTGTGAAAGAGATAATAAAAATGTGTTTATTCAAATAGGCCTGGATATTCAGACTGCGCCAGGCTGTGGCGCAAGCCTGGGAGCAGGGCAACTTGGCTGCGCAGAGGCGTTGACAGGGTGATATTCAATGGAGCTGTGCCATGGTGCAGCATCGCTGAATATCATACCCTGGCCATCCCGCAGTGCGCATGGTGTGGTGGCATTGTGCCAACGCAAGTGGCCAGAGTGGAACAGGGGGATGCGCTATCGCAAGTTCCATTGCACTAGGTGCAACAACTGCGATATTCAAAGGTGCACATGCAAATGGGGCCATAATACATGCAAGGCACAAATGGGGCCATTTGCATATCATTATGGCCCCATTTGCATGCAGGTGCACCGATCCCCGGCGACTTGCACCCTGCCAGGCTGCAGCCGTCGGGGACTGACGCCCCCTGCACAGCGCAGAAAAGTGCCCCACCACCCGATAGCAGGCATCTGTAGAATATAAACATGTCTAATATCCCGGGTGGTCCAGTGGACTGCTCACCACCCGATCGCGGGCATCTATAGCACATACACACATCCAATATCCCTGGTAGTCCAGTGGACCACTTATAGCCCGATCACGGGCTTAAGAATGAAATTAATCATCCCATATCCCTGGTGGTCCAGTGAACCACTCACAGCCCGATCGCGGGCATATGTTTCAATTTAAATGTCCAATACCCCTGGTGGTCCAGTGGACCGCTCGCAGCCCAGTCGTGGCCATCGGTAAAACATAATGCCACAGCAACCCAACTCTGGTGGTCTAGTGGTACCCTCTCCCCACCCGCCCACTGAGCCCCACTGCCCCGCTCCTCCACCCCGGTCAGCGGCAGGCGGCAGCTCCCCACCCGCTTGCCGCCCCGCTGCCCACCGACTGACACCATACGGTAAGGCTGTACACCCACTGGTCTACAGCGTGAGCCAAAGGGCATGCAGCCCATACTGTACTACACAGTCCAGATATGTGGGGGGGGTACCGCTAGACCACCAGGGTTGGGTGGCTGTGGCATTATGTTTTACCGATGCCTGCGATCGGGCTGCGAGTGGTCCACTGGACCACCAGGGATATTGGACACTTAAATTGAAACATATGCCCGCGATCGGGCTGCGAGTGGTCCACTGGACCACCAGGGATATTGAACATTTAAATTTAAACATATGCCTGCGATCAGGCTGCAAGCGGTCCACTGGACCACCAGGGATATTGGACATTTAAATTAAAACATATGCCCGCAATCGGGCTGCGAGCAGTCCACTGGACCACCAGGGATATGGTATGATTAATTTCATTCTTAAGCCCGTGATCGGGCTGCAAGCAGTCCACTGGACCACCAGGGATATGGGATGATTAATTTCATTTTTAAGCCCATGATCGGGCTGCAAGCGGTCCACTGGACCACCAGGGATACTGGACATTTGTATGTGCTACAGATGCCCATGATCAGGCATGGAGGGGTGCCGCCACGAAGGTGCAGCCGGAGCTTAGGTGGCCACCCACAGGTGGCAGCTGCCGTGTTGCGCCCTGCAATACGGCAGTTCACCTATGGGTGGCCAGTCGTTGTTCCTTTATTTTTGGCTCACCTGTGTGCGACGCAAGTAAGGGTTGTGCATGCATGGGCTCAGCACATCCCGGGCTAAATATCGGGATGTGTGGTATATGCATGGGCACGCCTCCCCCCCCCCACCTGTGCCGCATACATTACTGATGCGCTCCGGCACATCGGGATTTGTGCCAGGCTCAATCCCTGTTAGAATATTGTGCTGGGGTGCATCAGTGGGTTGCACATGGTGCAACACTTTTGCACCATGTGCAACCCTTCTGAATATCCGGGCCCTAGTGCATATTTTCCCATAACATTAAACCATGACACAGAACTTTTTCATCCCTTGCACCACATTCCCCAACTGTTGAGGTTTGGTTAAATATTTTATTTATCTTCTTCTACATTTTGCATTTGAACTTCTTTCCTTTTTGCAAATATTACTCCATACCATCCAAGTCCATTAGATTTGCCAGCTATCTCACTGTCCTGTCCTTCCCACAGGTCCTGCTGTGCTAGCGGTGACTGAATTAATTGAATTAAGTCACAACCAGAAAGCTTGGTAGTACACATTCTCTTCTGACAGGGGGTGATGGCAAACTTTGTTTAAAAAATAACATTTTAATTAACTTGAAATTGGATGCAGTGGAAAGGCAAGAAGAGTATAGAACAGATCTGTTACACAGTTCTTTTTACATTTGGCTTGCATTTCCAGTTTGTGACAAGTTTTATATTCTCATGGGTGAACAAACATTGTTTTTGTTTTAACACAAAAAACACCCTTTTGACCTAGCACACCGCCACCTTTCCCAATCTTCCGACACCCCTGGTCATATGCATGCAGCAGCTCTTGTTTCAGGAGGTTTTAGAGTTTCTGACTTGTCTTGTCCGTTACTAGTGACCATTTGACAATGGGCAGCAAGTGGTTGCTGTATATTGTTCGGTAGCCACTTGTGTCTCCTGCAGGACAAATAACATAAACATACATGTCTGGCACTTTCTCAGTTACAACACAGGGAGTGCTACCCCATCTGTCAGCAAATCTGTGCTTTCCAGGAATGCCTAGGTATTTCAATAACACATGGTCTACTGGCAACAGTTTGCACACCTTTACCTGTTTATCATACCTTTCTTTGTTTGCTTTGTTCCCACTTGCCTTCCACCTCTGCTGGCAACTTATATGCAGAGTTCAGGTGATCTTTTAACTTTTGTACATATTGTACATAGGTCTCTGGCCTAGCTCCATCAGCAGAGACACTGAAACACAGATCTATGGGGTTCAGTTTACCTTCAGATCCTGTTCTGTGCCTGTTGGAGGGTACTTTTAACATTACTGGGAGTACTATTACTCTAAGAGAGGAAGGGGGACTTTGCTTTGTGTACTACATAGAAATGGATTTGGTTCTTGACCTTTGACCCCCCTCAAGAGCGAACAGTGAAGGTTTTGTGCTGCTGTAGCTTGGTCGCAGCTTGAGCTGCCCATTAGTGCACTTAGGCACACTAAATTTGCCTTTTTAAACATGTCTAGCACTCCAAATTTTAAAGTCTTATTCCTCCAGGTAACAAGAAGAGCCTGCTGACGTCACTTGCGGTCGGACGTACATAAAAGCAGAGCCTCAGCAGGCAGAAGCGAGCGCTAGTGGAAGCAACCCTGGCAGAGGCAAGCTGCATGTGCCTATATCAGCCGAGGAAGCAGAAGGAACAGGCCACTCTATTTAGCTGGCTAGCCATTCTAAAGGAAATGTAACTGTAGCACACCTGTTTTTTAAATACGGAGCAAACAACTCAAATCCTGGAGCTGCTCTTAAAACAAGGTACTGTGAAAAAATACACTAGCTGTAATATGTTTAGCATAGAGATTAATCTATCCTCTATGTGCAGCAAATGTAGTAAATTAAATGCATTGCAACTAGATGTCGATACCCTAAAAACTGAACTTAACAATGTCATTAAAATTAACAAATTAGAGAGGTGCGTTAATTGCATTGATAATGACACTCGCAGCCTCACAAGATAGAAACATAGACTTTGACGGCAGATAAGGACCGCTAGGCCCATCTAGTCAGCCCATTTCCCTACCCTAAGATAAAAGAAAATGGCCACAGGAGAATGAAGGTAGTAATACCAGTCCTACTTCTGCTAAACATAAAGCCGAAAAGAGTTATGAGGATAGAACGGAAGGATGGAGTATGCTCACCTAGCAAAATAACCCAAAATGAATAAGGGCCAGAAAATCCTATCAATACTTATGTAACCCCTCTGCAAATGGGGGTTCCCAAAAGACTTCCAGGAGCTTGCTTGAATGCTCCAAGCCTGAATGGTGTTTGGCATTTAAACCATTTATCAGTGAGTGTTTTTAGAGCCTCTGGTACTGTCTCTTTAAGAGCTGTCTGCTTGCAGACATAATTAGTTATATGGGGGGACTGTGTGTTTCTCTGTTTGAGTACCACTCGAACTGCTGCCAATTCACTCCATTTTTGCAGTCACTAGGAGTGCAAAGGGAACCTATCTGAAAGATGTAACTGTTTGCCAGAAATAATTTAGAGTAATAATGAAAATACAGTTTGTCTAACTTGCTTTCTTTGCAGTCGGAACTGTGTTTGCCTAGTTCCCCATTCTGGTTTTGAACTGCTGAACTGGACCAATCAGTGTGGGGTAAGCTAGCTCTAAAATGGTGCCTTGGACGAATCAGAACTTTGACTCATAATCTGAGCCAGCCACAAGAGGATTGTATGGGCAGTGACTCTGGGAGATGTATTTTAGACTTTGGTGCCTTTTTGGACCAACAGCAGCAGTCTATTGTGAGTGACAGCCAATCCAGTCAAGAACTGGGAGGAACTCAAAGGAAGTGCCTGGTTTTGTCTGTTGGAGTTTCAGTTTGAGATCTGGAAGTGAAGGGGAAAGAAACCCTGTGCTCCTTCAGTGCACAGTTTCAGTCAAAAAACATGTGCAAGGCCCAGAGTTCCGGTCTGCAGCTTGTGTAACTGCTTGTTAGGACTGAATCCGTCCTGTGAAAAGAATCAAAGGATCTCTGAAGAGTAGAAACCAGGCTCACCCTGTAGAAGACTGAAGAAATTGTTGAATTGCACTCGGTCTGTCAGGAACTGAATCTGCTGTGTGTTCTCCCGGGTATTGTGCAGTAATCGCGATCGGGATAGAGAAGCAGCCTGCCTGGTATAGTACTTTTTTTTTTTTTACCATATAAATGTGTGAAGAGTCTCGTGGAGCTGAAAAGTAGCCCTGCTGACGTTGAAGGACCCTATCTTGTTTGGAGGTCGTGAGTACTAATTCAGGGTTGCTCCCTGTTGAATTGCCACATTAAATCCAAATGGAATTACTGTACTGCTGACTGTTTAATTTTCCTTTTCTCTGTGTGAAAGGGCCCCTACCAGCTGCCACGGTTTGGACTAGCCACTAGGGTTTGGGTACCCAGGGACAGTAACTGGTAGGGATAGGCCTGTGCACAGAGCCATAGGTAGATAGTAAAGTGAAAAGCTAATTAACCTGATTTCCCCCTGTCCTTGTTATATCCCCCTAAATAAATCAGAGCTGCTTGTTTTGGCAAAGTTATGCTGCCTGAGGTATTTGTCTATGTTAAAGTACTGTACTGTGATTGTTGCACTGTATCTTATTCCACAGGAGGTCCCAGTGCCGGAACTAGTCCTGGGGGTAAGTGTATATGGTGAAGGTAATTCTGATATATTGTGTGGGCCACTAGTGGGAAGAAAGGGGGGTTGCAGTGTCCCAGAGGGCTGTGACCAAGTAAGTTTAACTATTGCAAACCCTGACCTCTGGGTGGAGGCACCCGCCATTGGATCCAGGCCCCTCAACCTGTTAGTGGCAAATCAGGCAGGGGTAGTAGCCCCTGGGATAGCGCCATCTAGGGGTTACATTTTGGAGGCTCACCGCTGGGATTGTGTGTCCTCTAGTGGCCATATTTACAAACCACTGTTAAGAAAAAAAATAATAATAAATGGGTACCCCGACAGAAGTGGCTGTGCACCGGCTGGTGGAGTGGTGTACTGGGGAGGAGATCGACCCCAAAATCCTATGCTTATCCTGGACATCCCCTGGGTATCAATACGGACACTGTGCAGGAGTACTTTCCAAGGTGGAAGGTTTACAAAACCCTGTGGTGGTGGGTCGGTATGCTAATCTGCTCACCCACACTTTCCTGGCCCTAGTAGAGTTTAAGGATCCCATAGATAGCTCCAAAGTGCCACAGACCATTACCCCAGAGGGAGCCCTCACTGCTTGGAGAGTGATAACTAAGGACAGTAAATACCCGGGGAGGAATGAGCCCCCATCACTATCTGAAACTTTTGAGGAGAAATTTGTTAAATGGTTGCTGGGAGAAAGGAAAACTGTGGAGGACTTGAAGAAACTATTCTTGCCACCTGGGGGTGTTCCTTCCCCAACACCCTCTCCTGCTCCAGTGCCCGTAATGGTGGCTGAACCAATGCAGACTCCTATTTCTGCACCTGCCATTAGTCACGACTCTTACCGAAGGTTGAGGATCTTCTCTGGCACCTCCCCAACCCCCAAGGGGAGGATGACTGGGAGACCTGGATAGACTATGTTGCCCCAAGTGCTAGAATGGCAATGCTCGGAAGTCGAAAAGCTAAAGAGGGTTAGTGAGAGCCTCGAGGTCCTGCCCTGGCTACCATCCGTGCTAAATGGGCCAGTAACCCTGAAGCGACTGCACAGGCCTATCTTGAGGCCTTGGAGAATGTGTATGGAGCCCAGATTCTGATGAGGACCTATGGTGGAGAGTAAGAAATGCACAACAGTACCAAGGGGAGTTGTTGTCTGTGTATGTCTCGGCTGGAAAAATTGTTGCAAGAATGCCTCAGAAAGGGTAGTTTGCCAGCGATTGAACTGGACCGAACCAGACTGGACAGGATCCTTAAGTCTGCCCCCTTCTCAGAACTGCTGTTGCTTCAGTTACGCCTGGCAAATCGACTGGAATCCCCACCCTCCTATGATGAGTTAATGAGAGAAATTCGAGGAGTTGAGAAAAGGCGACCTCTGGAGGGACCTGCACCAATAGCTGCGGCTATGACCCGAGTGACTGAGGGTGACCCATCAAGTGAAGTTCAGGGGCAGAGGTTGACAGTCAATGAGTGCTCTGACAAGGAAAAAGATATGCCACAATGGGGTGAACTGTTGAGAGAGATCCGGGAATTCAAAAACAGTCCCTTTATGAAGGCCACGCCTGCAAGTACGGGCCGTGACCTATATCCGACTGCATCTGCTATGGGGGTGGGGGTACCCACCCATGTATCTCCTGCTGATAACAGCTCCAAACTCAATTCCTTGACAATGGAAGTGGAGAAACTGACAAGATGTCTCCAAATGCTTATCACGCCACAGACAGAGATGGCACCAAGGTTTCCAGTTAGTAGTACCCCCGCCCTGGCTCCCAGTGTGGCGCCTCGGCCTGCTCAAACTCCAGAAAGTATGTTTTGCTATAATTGCAGGAAGGATCGGCACATGAAGAGGGAATGTCGGTCCCCAAAAGACACTGACAAAGTTGCATATAGGCTACAAGGAGAGCTTCGGAGAACAAATCAGTGGTTAAGAGGTGCACGAAATGATCCCAGTGAGGGCACCAAAAATGCTAACTCATGTCCTTTTGTGGCAAGGTCAGTTGCCCAGGCCCCCACTACCGCCTCTCCAGACTGGTCCAGAATAGTGGGTCCCTCCATGGAGACCACTGTAAAGGTGAATGGAGTGTCTACAAGAGCTGTATTAGACAGTGGCTCCCAAGTGACAATTATGTTCCAAGATTGGTATCAGAAGCATTGTCAGACGTACCCTTACAACCATTAGAAGGACTGCATGTATGGGGGTTAAGTGAGAAGGCCTACCCCTATTCCGGGTATATCCGAATTTGGCTGTCTTTCCCCACCTCCGTGGCTGGAGTGGCCAAACAAGTAGAGACCCTAGCCTTAGTGTGTCCCCCCACTGGACTGTATGATGGTGTCCCTTTGTTAATTGGAACAAATGCTCATATGTTCGGAAGGCTGGCACAGTTGTGTTATGAAAAACAGGGGTCAAAGACTAGTAGAGCTTTAAGAGTTCCGCTTTAATTAAGAAGGCCTATGAGGCACAGAGAGATGCTGAAAAAATAGAACCAGAGGAACCGGTCAGAATTGTATGGAAGAAGGATCCTGAGTCTCTGATCCTGGCGCCAAATGCCCAGTGTACCTTACAGGGAGAGGTCCGTATCAGAAAGGATGTTAAGAATAAAATATTAATGTAGGATGCACCAGGCGATGGAAAATTGCCAGAGGGACTGCTGGTCAAGCCTAGTATTTTGCCCGCTAGAGCCCATGCTTATGCCAGAAGGATAATGGTCCAAGTTCATAATGTGTCTGAAAGAGACATTCGAGTAAATAGAGGTTGCATCCTGGCTAATGTGCATTGTGCAGACACTGCAGTGCTACCCAGCAGCAAGAGTTCAAGGAAGAATGACAGAGTAACGCCTGACTTGTTTGATTTGCGACTCCCGCTGCCAGCTGAATGGAAAGTGAGGATCAGTGAGAAGCTTGCCCAGAGAGACCAGGTGTTTTCTTTAAAGGAATGGGATGTAGGATGCGTGCAAGGAGCTGAGCACAATATCCGGCTGCATGACGAAGACCATTTCGTGAGAGGTCTCAACGCCTGGCACCTGCTGACATAGATGATGTGAGACGGCATCTGCAAGAGATGTTAGCTACTGGCGTAATACAAGAATCCAGAAGCCCTTATGCTTCCCCATTGTGGTAGTGAGGAAAAAGAATGGAACAGTAAGGATGTGTGTAGATTATCGCACCTTAAACCAGCGGACTATCCCTGATCAGTACACAATGCCCCGCATTCAGGAAGCTTTGGACTGCCTAAACGGGAGCAAGTGGTTCTCTGTGTTGGATCTCCGCAGTGGGTACTACCAGATCCCGATGGCCCCAGAGGACTGCGAGAGACAGTCTTTATCTGTCCGCTTGGCTCTATGAATTCATGGGGATGCCTCAAGGGATTTCAGGTGCCTCAGCCACTTTTCAACGATTGATGGGCGTGCAGTGGGGGACATGAACTTACTAGAGTGCCTAGTATACCTAGATGATGTTATTGTGTTTGGCAGCTCACTGGAGGAACATGAGAGCAGATTATTTAAGGTATTGGACCGACTGGAGGACTTTGGCCTTAAACTGTCCATTGATAAGTGTCAATTCTTTCAAACATCAGTAAAGTATGTGGGACACATAGTATCCACCGAGGAATAGAGACCGACCCAAGTAAAGTTGAGGCCTTGACCACCTGGCCACAGCCCAAAATCTAAAGAACTGCAAAGATTCCTGGGATTCTGTGGTTATTATCGGCGTTTCATCAAGGACTATTCAAGAGTGATCCGCCCTTTACTTAACCTTACTCAAGGGTATCCCCCAACCCACAAAAAATACCAAAAGTCAGCATCCCTCAAGACTGAAAGAGTGTATTTTCATCCGAGTGAAGTGTTTGGGGCCCGCTGGACTCCTGATTGTGAGACTGCTTTTCATGAGATCATATATCGACTTACCCATGCTCCAGTGCTGGCCTATGCCGATCCAAGAAAACCTTACGTCCTGCACACTGATGCTAGCTTGCAAGGGTTGGGGGCTGTGTTGTACCAAGAGCACGAGAATGGCCTGAGACCAGTGGCCTTTGCCAGTAGAAGCCTGACCCCATCCGAAAAGAACTATCCTGTACATAAGTTAGAGTTCCTAGCTTTGAAGTGGGCTATTGTTGACCAATTCCATGAGTACTTGTATGGGGATAAAATACTAGTAAAAACTGACAATAATCCTTTGACCTATGTGCAGACCTCAGCTAAGTTGGATGCCACTGGCCACAGGTGGCTTTCTGCATTATCTACATATGACTATGCTCTCGAATCACCGAGCAGGTCTGAACCACATAGATGCTGATGCTCTCTCCCGGAGGCCTGTTCCCCAGAATGATTGGGTCAGATTGGCAGAACCTGACATTCGGGCACTCTGCCGGAAGTTTGACAGAGAGGAACAAATGTCCACGGACGCAGTGGACTGCATGGTGGATTGCTTGGGACCCTCTGAGAATTGCATACCTGCTACTTATTGCCACTTTTCTGCAATAGACATTGGTGCACTGCCTCAGCTGGACAATGGCAGTATTCGGCGTGCTCAATCCCGCGATCCCATGATCAAATCAGTTTTAGAAGCCCTCTATGCAGGAAAAGATGTGTCCAAATTACGCTCCACTGATTTGAGAACTGCACTGTTATACAAAGAAGGTCCTAAGTTGAAACTGATCAATAAACTGTTGTACAGAGAAACAGTAGACAGAGGGCAACAACAAGTAGACAAACAACAACTAGTGCTGCCCACTGCCTTTCGAGACTCAGTACTGAGATCCTTGCACAACCACATGGGGCACCTTGGTATAGACAGAACACTTGACTTGGTGAGATCCAGATTCTATTGCCCTAAGATGGGGGCTGATGTAGAGCAACACATTCGAACTTGTAGTCGCTGCTTACAGAGGAAAGCTTTGCCCCAGAGGGCTGCCCCCCCCTTGTTAACATCACCACCAGTGCATCCATGGAGCTGGTCTATATTGATTTTCTGAGTTTGGAGTCAGATCAAAGAAATATCAGTAATGTGCTGGTGGTCACTGACCATTTCACGAGATATGCCCAAGCTTTCCCCAACAAAGACCAGAAAGCATCCACTGTGGCCAAAGTACTGTGAAAACTTTTTGTTCACTATGGGCTCACAAAGAATCCATTCTGATCAAGGGAGAGACTTTGAGAGTCGTCTGATCAAAGAGATGCTTTCTCTGTGGGGTGCAAAGTCCAGAACCACTCCTTACCACCCCCAGGGGACCCACAGCCTGAACGTTTCAACCGCACTTTGCTAGATATGCTAGGCACCCTACACCCAAAGGACAAGCCTAGATGGAGCCAACAAATTAGCACCCTGGTACATGCTTATAACTGCACCAAAAGTGATGCCACTGGGTTCTCCCCTACCGTCTGATGTTTGGAAGAAGCTACGACTGCCGGTAGATGTGTGTTTGGGGTCTCTCCTGATGGGGTTCAAGCTGACAACTATTTATAGTATGTGCAAAGTTAAAGGCCCAGCTAACTCATGCGTACCAACTGGCTCAAACCATGGCTGCCAAAAGAAATCTGGCCAACAAAGAAAGGTATGATAAAAAGGTGAAAGCACAGGAACTCCAGGAGGAGATCGGGTATTGCTAAGAAATCTGGGACTGCATGGCAAACACAAGATTGCTGACAGATGGCACCATCTCCCTCACATTGTAGTGGGCAAACTAGATGATCTACCAGTGTACAAAGTAAGGCCTGAGAATAATTCAAAAGATGTAAAACAATGCATAGAAATCATTTACTGCCCATTGGACAAATCTTGATTGAGTCTGAGCCCCAGAAGATGCCCCTCTGGAACAGTGACTAGAGCTGCTGCTAAGAAAGATTAAGAAAGTCTGCACCTACAGAAGCAGAGTTAAAGTGTTCCCCTCCACAAGTCCCAGTTGAGCATGACTGTCAGTCCATATCAGAAGAAAGTGAGAGTGACTTTGAATACTATCCTTCTTACGAATTGAGTCAATTGTTTCGGGGCAATCCCCTAGTCAATACTGGAGACGAAGCTGGGCCTTCTGGACTGTCTAAGCCCCCAGCTTCGTCCCTGGAGCCAGTGCTCCCAGAAAGTGACGTGCAAAGCATCAGATCAGATGAAATGGAATCATTGCGCATGGTTGAACTGTTTGAGCTTTCAGGGGAGGAAAATGATGGATTGGGGCAGACTGGTGATACACCAGAACAAGAAGAGTATTTTGAGTGCCCTGACAGTCCACTGCCAGTGTCCGAAAGCTCTCCATGCAAGCCAAATGTTGTGGACTCAGAAACTGTAACTCCTGGAGCTGAAAGTGCCCTAAGTTCTAGCCTCTCTACCCCCATGGAGACTCACCTGACAAGTGAGGACAATGCTGAAAATGAGGCTCAGAGTGCAGAGACTGTAACAGTTCCCCTAGAAAGACTGGTCGAGCTGTAAAGCCTGTGGTGCACCTCAGTTATGATTCCCTGGGCCGCAGTGGATCTGCCTCTCAATGTTGTCCATAAAGGGTGTATGTGTCCCGAGCTCATTGCCCAAACTGAGCATCAGTGCCAACTCAAGTTACTTGTGTTTGCCCTCTAAGTATGGTGCCTTGCCCCATCCAGCCCCAAGGTAACTGATAGGGAAGGGCCCCTCTCTTCAGGTTTCATGTACAAGAGGTAATAACTTGAGTTATGGTACAATGTGTGTGTAATACTATGTAAAGGGTGACGTACTGCAATGTTTCAGAAATGTGTTCTTGGTAAAATGATATACTGACTGATGATTACATGTGTGAGCCTAATGCAAATGATTATGGTTGCAGTCAAAACTTATGGGGGTACTTGCGTGACGTGGACGTCAAGCTTTCCCAGGCCAGGAAGGGTGTAACCCCTCTGCAAATGGGGGTTCCCAAAAGACTTCCAGGAGCTTGCTTGAATGCTCCAAGCCTGAATGGTGTTTGGCATTTAAGCGATTTATCAGTGAGTGTTTTTAGAGCCTCTGGTACTGTCTCATTAAGAGCTGTCTGCTTGCAGACATAATTAGTTTATATGGGGGGGACTGTGTGTTTCTCTGTTTGAGTACCACTCAAACTGCTGCCTATTCACTCCATTTTTGCAGTCACTAGGAGTACAAGGGAACCTATCTGAAAGATGTAACTGTTTGCCAGAAATAATTTAGAGTAATAATGAAAATACAGTTTGTCTAACTTGCTTTCTTTGCAGTCAGAACTGTGTTTGCCTAGTTCCCCATTCTGGTTTTGAACTGCTGAACTGGACCAATCAGTGTGGGTAAGCTAGCTCTAAAATGGTGCCTTGGACGAATCAGAACTTGGACTCATAATCTGAGCCAGCCACAAGAGGATTGTATGGGCAGTGACTCTGGGAGATGTAGTTTAGACTTCGGTGCCTTTTTGGACCAACAGCAGCAGTGTATTGTGAGTGACCGCCAATCCAGTCAAGAACTGGGAGGAACTCAAAGGAAGTGCCTGGTTTTGTCTGTTGGAGTTTCAGTTTGAGATCTGGAAGTGAAGGGGAAAGAAACCCTGTGCTCCTTCAGAGCACAGTTTCAGTCAAAAAACGTGTGCAAGGCCCAGAGTTCCGGTCTGCAGCTTGTGTAACTGCTTGTTAGGACTGAATCCATCCTGTGAAAAGAATCAAAGGATCTCTGAGGAATAGAAACCAGGCTCACCCTGTAGAAGACTGAAGAAATTGTTGAATTGCACTCAGTCTGTCAGGAACTGAATCTGCTGTGTGTTCTCCCGGGTATTGTGCAGTAATCGCGATCGGGATAGAGAAGCAGCCTGCCTGGTATAGTACTTTTTTTTTTTTTTACCATATAAATGTGAAAGAGTCTCGTGGAGCTGAAAAGTAGCCCTGCTGGACGTTGAAGGACCCTATCTTGTTTGGAGGTCGTGAGTACTAATTCAGGGTTGCTCCTGTTGAATTGCCACATTAAATCCAAATGGAATTACTGTACTTCTGACTGTTTAATTTTCCTTTTCTCTGTGTGAAAGGGCCCTACCAGCTGCCACGGTTTGGACTAGCCACTAGGGCTTGGGTACCCAGGGACAGTAACTGGTAGGGATAAGCCTATGCACAGAGCCATGAAGTAGATAGTAAAGTGATAAGCTAATTAACCTGATTTCCCCTGTCTTGTTATATCCCTAAATAAATCAGAGCTGCTTGTTTGGCAAAGTTATGCTGCCTGAGGATTTGTCTATGTTAAAGTACTGTACTGTGATTGTTGCACTGTATCTTATTCCACAGGAGGTCCCAGTGCGGAACTAGTCCTGGGGTAAGTATGTATATGGTGAAGGTAATTCTGATATATTGTGTGGGCCACTAGTGGGATGAAAGGGGGGTTGCAGTGTCCCAGAGAGCTGTGACCAAGTAAGTTTAACTATTGCAAACCCTGACCTCTGGGTGGAGGCACCCACCATTGGATCCAGGCCCCTCAACCTGTTAGTGGCAAATCAGGCAGGGGTAGTAGCCCCTGGGATAGCGCCATCTAGGGGTTACACTTAGAACAGATATGCAGCCCTTGAAACAGAAACTGTGCCCGATGATAAATAAATGCTTCAGCATCTTTAATTAGAATAGGTAACATTACTGAAGGGCAGACTATTAACCCCATCACTCAGACCCCTCCATAGAAAACAGTGATTATTGAACATTATAGAACAGTGATATTATAAAATATACGGATGTGTATGTATGTAGAAAAGACAAGTTGAAAAAGTAGTTACGTAAGAACTTACCGTAACAGTAGATCTTCAAGAGGAGCTCTTGCAGCAGGTAACACCTTTAGGATTCAGACTGGCAGGTGCCGGGACCCCACGGAAAATTTCTAGCTAGCAGTATTCAGTGGGGGACTGCCCCAAATGTTGGCCCACCCCTGACGTCCCGTATGGTATAAAAGGGGCAGTCCCCCAGCCCACCTGCAGTTCTTCCGCCACAGACCCCAGCAAGTGAGTGAAAGAAGAGAACTGAGGAGGTTCCTCTAATTGAGGAAAATAAAGGTATCCTTGATGGAGAAGCAGCTACCAGGGGGAAGGTGGATGGAAAAAACAGTACCTGCCGCAAAGAGCTCCTCTCAAAGATCTAATGTTATGACACATTCTTACGTAACTGCACTGTCTTTATTAGAGGGGGCTCTTGCAGCACGTAACACCTTTAGGACTCAGTCTCACACAGTAAGGAGAGACCCCGGTCAGCTGGGTGGAGGTAGAAGTCTCCCAAAGAATATTAGGAGAGGAAGCCGTGAATGACAGTCAATCCGAAGCCTGCTCTACGTCGAGATGTAATGTCCAAACTGTAATGTTTAACAAAGGAGTGGACAGAACTCCAGGTAGCAGCTGCACAAATGTCTGCGGCTGACACATTTTTCAAGAAGGCTGCCATGCCCCTGGTACAGCGACCATTTACTGAGCCCGGCAAGGGTTTGTTATACTTAGTGTAGCAGAAAACAATGCAATTAACCAACCATTTGGATAAACACTGTTTAGAAACAGGAGCCCCTATCATTCTGGGGGTGAATGATACAAACGAGTGATCTAAGTTTCTAGGGGCTCAGGTGCACTCCGAATAATAACAAAGCACCCTGTGAACATCCGCAGTATGAAATAGTGCCTCCCCTCAGTTCAAGTACTCTGGATAGTAGACTGGAAGGTGGATGTCTTGATTCAAAGTAAAATGTGACATCACCTTGGGAAGAAACTTAGGATTAGTCCACAAGGAAACTCTGTCCTTGTGGAAAACCAAATAAAGTTCCTTGCACATCAGGGCCTGAAGCTCGAAAATCCTTCGAGCAGAATTAATGGCAACTAAAAATAACACTTTCCTCAACAAAAAGCTCAGCTCACAACTTGCAGCAGGTTTGAAGGGAGGCAAGGTTAGCTACTCTAGAACAAACAAAAGGTCCCATTGTGGGATGGGGTCCCAAATGGGAGGCTTCATATGCAGAATTCCCCATAAGAATGTATGGGAAAGATCCAGCTGGGCTAGAGTTTTGCATTCAATAGGTGCATGATAAGCTGAAATGGCAGAGAGATGCACCTTGAGTGAGGAGTAGCTTAGACCTTAATCTGACAGGGAGAGGAAGTACTCCAGAATTGAATTCACCAGACAGGTAAAGGGGTCTAAATGCCTAGTGGTGGCCCAGATGCAGAACCGCTTCCATTTCATAGCATAGGTGGCCCTAGATGAAGGCTTCCTAGCAGCTACCAGGACATCCACAACCCTGGGGAATACCACAAATCTGGATATGGCTAGGTCTGCAGGAGCCATGCATGGAGATGCAGAGATCTGACATCCAGATGGACCATAGTTCCCTGCTCCTGGGAGAGCAAGTCTGAATGGAGAGGCAGGGAGATTGGAGGCTCTGCTGCAAGTTGTTAGAGCAGCGGGAAGCAAATCAGACGTGGCCAGAAAGGTGCCACCAGAATCATCTCTGCTCTTTCTGATTGCAGCTTTAGGAGAACTCGCTGCAGAAGATGGAAGGAGGAAGGGAAGGAACATGAAAAGAAACCTCCCTATCCAGGAGAGGGATGATGCATCTTGCCAGAAAACACCAGGCCCTGGATGTAGCGAGTAAAAACTGGGCAGTTTTGCATTGAATGGAGAGGCAAACAGATCCAATTCTGGACATCCCCATCTGTTGAAGAAGGCTTCTGCCACTGAGTGGTGAAACTCTCACTTGTGTGCCCTGGACTGAGATTGACTTAAGCTGTCGACCAGGGTGTTTTGCACAACGGGGATATGGACTGCTGTCAAGTCCAGTTGATGGTCCACTGCCCACGACCAGACTCACATGGCTTCCCTGCAGAGGGGATAAGGATGAGTCCCCCCTGCTTGCTGATGTAAAGGACTACCAACATGTTGTCTGTCTGGATCAAAAGGGGACCAGATAGCAAGGCTGTCTGAAAAGCCTGAAGGGCATACAGAATCGCCTTCATCTCTAGGACACAGGACCTTCTTGTGAATGAGCTTGCTCAATGGAGTTTTCCTGCAATAAACTTGAACTTGAACACTGATGTGGAGATGGAGCTCTTGCTGTGACCAGGTCCCTTGAGTCTGACAGTCTCCTTAAGTGTGCTCCCCAGCCTTGGCCCTATGCATCTGTGGTTAGGATCTGACTGGGAGATTCCTTCCGAGGGTAAACCCCTTTCGAGAGGTTGGAGGAATTCAACCACCAGGTCAACTCCTGTCGCACAGGATTCAACACCAAAACAGGTTGCTTCCAAGTCATCGAAACACTGGTCTCACTAAACTCTCAGGTTCCATTTAATCACCCTTATGTACAGCCTGGCCAGGGGAACTGTGACGATGGAGGCCACCATCTGTCCCAAGAATCTTAGTACAGACTTGACCATGACTTGATGCGAGAAGGAGATCTGATGAGCATGCATGTGAAGCTGCTCTGCTCTGTCTTGAGGGTGGAAGGCTTTGCCTTGTGCCAAGTCCAAGATTGCCCAAATGTACTGCAGCAATTGGCTTGGCCAAGGAGAGGACTTGGGGAGATTTAAAGTAATCCCAGGTCCTGAAATAGGGAGAAAGTGGCCTGCACAGTGTGGAGAAGCCAGTCCCAGGTGGGAGCGGTCAGCAGCCAGTCATCTAGGTAAGGGAAGACATAATGGCCCTGCCTCCTTAGAGCTTTGGCAACAACCACGAGGCATTTGGTGAAAACCGTGGAAGCCAAGGACAAGCTGAAAGGCAAAACCCTGAACTGGTAGTGATTTCCCTGGAAGCGGCAGCGAAGGAACCTCCTGTGAGGTTGAAAAAACAGGATGTGGAGGTATGAGCCATGCATGTTCAGCGAGCATAACCAATCCCCTTGATGGAGGAGAGGGAGGAGACCAAGACTGATTCTGTCTTCCTGCCCACCACGTAACAACTCCTTCCACCTGTTCCCCCTTGCTGACTCCTGCTGTTAGTCACCATGCTTGAGAAAAAGAAAGAGAGAGAAGAATGAGCAGGAGCACAGCGCTGGGTTCAGGTACTGAAATAAAACTAAAGACTGAAGTTACTGAACCTGGTCGCAGCTCCTCCCGAGTCTCTCTGTACACTACGTTCGATCTTGGCTCATGCTGTCTCATCCCCCCCCCAGCCCCGGCTTCAGAGCACACAGCAACTTGTAGAAATTTACAAATAAAATAAAGAACAGAAAACCTCTTTCCTCTTTTCATTCCGTTTGTCCCATCTCACTCGCTGCACAGATTACAGTCTTTGTCACTACACGTAAACTCTGCAGGTGATAGCACTTGCCTACTGTACGGCACTGCAGCTAACTGAACAATTTCAGAATACAGTTTAATTTAGATTGACCAGCACCAAAGAAGGGACACCCCAAAACAAATCAGGTGTGGGCAATACTGTTTTATTTAACTGCCTCCTGAAGCCAACAAAAAACATTATGTTTTCGTTGATTGCATGTTTTGGATGTGGAGTCGGCAAAATAACATTTAGGTGTGTACCAGTTTAAGAGGAGAGTTTTTGCAAGGAGCTGTCTGCTACAATGTGTTTTCGACATGTACCAGCTTAAGAGGTTTTGCAAGGAGCTGTTGGCAAAATAATTGCTGGACAATTAATCAACAGGCATTTCATAGTTGGGCAGGTGTATCTGTAGGGAAGTCGGAGTCAGGCAATTATGCGTCGAGAAAATTAGAGTCGGGCAATCGTACTGATCCCCTCTGCCCATGGAGTCCACTGTAGCATAAGCATCTCAGAGAACATGACTGCCTACGTCCGAGCATGACTTCAAAATGGCTATCAGCTCTGCCTTGCAATCTGGTATGGCTTGAGCCACCTTTACTGCCCTGTCCCACAGGGCGTTCTGGTATTGCATCATGTGGGCAGGAAAATGTTGAGATCATATAGCACAGATGGCCGAGGAATAAACCTTTCTGGCCAGCTGGTCAAACTGCTTGGAGTCTTTGTCTGAAGGTTGAGAACTCAGGTGCCTAGGGCACATGGAGCATCATGGGAAGCACTGGTAACAACAGAGACTGTATCTGGGTGCTCAAGAAGGGATGCTCGGCCAGCCCGGTGGTGCTGGATGCCACACTCCGTGCTGCGACAACGACCTGAGTTCGGGAGCGAGCTCAGGAATCGGGGGTCGGAAGGGGAGGAGACGGATTGAGCGCCTATGGGCAGCTCTCCTCTCCAGGTGGGAGGGTTAGGGATATGCGTTGCTCTGGTGACCCCCGGTGGAGACTGGAGGTACCACCGAGCCACCGGGGTGCACGTAAGAGCGTGGCTGATGCAGGCAGGGTTGCCATGCACCTTGGTGTCAGACGTGCACCACGTAGGTGGGAGGGGGGATCTCAGGCTAACCACCACAAGAAATACCCCTCCAGCTCTGGATAGGTGATGGCCCTGCCAGTGCCACTGCCACATGCCCAACGCTGGTTCCCCGCCACTGCCACCACAGTCTCCCTGGGTTGTCCTCTCCCAACACGGGGAAACGTAGCGAACTTGAAGATGGCAGGGGAACACAGCAGGTGGTACAGCAAGCTGGTGACTACAGTGGCCTGAGAGAGTTCCAGGCTGGAGGGCCTTCAGGCATTGGCTGGGGGGTGGGGTTAGGACCAGCTGGCAGCTTTAGAAGATTAGGTGCTGATGGGTTGTCCCTAGGTGACACTGGGGGAGCTGACATTCAGGGCATCAGTGTAGGCTGAGGCCGGCTGGTGAATCTGCTCACAGCCACCTAGGAGGAGCTGTCTGGATAGGGGAGCTAGCTCTCAAATGGGACAGAGGCCACAGATTCCAGGAGGAAGATGGTGTCAGTCCTGGGTGTTGCCTACTGAAGCCGGCCCCTGAAGTAGGGAAGGAATCAGCAGACACCCTGGCAGGACAGTGACAGGCAAACTCCTGCTGGCTGAAGACCCACTGGCTGAGCTACTCAACTTAGAGCCTGCTTGGACTATGGGCTTAAGCTTGAGAAGTTGAGAGGCTGGAGACCATGTCCTGCACCCCGAAGCACTTTCTCCCGCAATGATGATAAGGGAGGGTGGTTTTGCCACCAGGAGCCAGGAGGGAGAAAGGGCAGCCATGCAGGAAGGAGTTGACACCCCGCGGGAGGGGGAGACCCAACAGAGGTTGCTGACTTGATTGGGAACAGTGAGAAAGAGTCCAACCAGTATTTCTCCTTATGCTTCTCCCACTGCTTATGTTTGCAGCTCAAGTTCCTCTCCTTATGGGAAGGAGAGGAGGTAGAGGCCACAGAAGCCGGGGAAGGTGAAGAGCCTTTTCAGTGAAGCTCCTTCTCCATCTTGGATAGCTTTTTGGAAAGGAATTACGATTTGAGGGTCTTCTGGCGATGAAGTCAAGTGCGTTGGTTAAAGTCTTGAGAGTGATGGCAGGCCTCTATGTTGTGGTCTGGGCCCAGGCAGGAAAGGCAGGCCAAATGACCATCCTTGTGATGGATCTGCTTGCTGCACACACACTTCGATCACCGCCCTCGACTGAGAAAGATGGAGAAGAGGACATGCTCTGAAGAAATCGAAGGAATTGAAGAAAATGACAAAACGCGGGCAAGTGTGATGCAAAATGGCAATCAACTAGCTGAAAGCATCAGCGGAAGTCCAACTTGCATCTTCCATGGTGGGAAAAGAACTGGGGATGGGCTGGGAGACTGCACCTTTTTTATCATACGTGACGTCGGGGGTGGACTGACGTCAGAAGTGGTCCCCACTGAATACTGCTAGGTAGAACTCTTCTGTGGGGTCCTGGCACCTGCTGTCTTCAATCCTAAAGGTGTTACCTGCTGCAAGAGCCCCCTCAAAGTAAGATCTATCATTACTTGTATGTCTGAAGCCAAAATTGGAGATACTGACAGAAGTATTGATAAGCTACATCTCCACCCAAACTGATCTATTATTTTGCACAAATGTGCCAATGATGTGAGGAAGAGTCAGACATTTGTTCTGATCTTTTGAGCCTGAGAATGAAATTAAAAGACAAAGGGCATAAAGTTGCTATCTCTGAGATTTTTGTCCATCCCTGTAGCATAACCAGAAAAGAACGTAACAGTAGTCAGGATAAACAGCAGATTATCCAATTGGTGCAAAAATAAAGACATTAGTTTGGTTCAAAACTGGAATTGCGTTGCACAGAATATGGAACTGTTTTCAAAGGATGGACTTCACCTAAATAAGTTGGGTGCAAAACTCCTAGGCATAAACTTTGAACACTTTCACTGAATCTGATTTAAACTAATCTGTAGGAGTAATATAGTCAGTCTCTCATCTGCTGTATCAGACCAGTCCAAGCAAACAAAACTACGCACACAAAACAGGAAACTAGCAGGTTTGATTTCATGTTACTGGATGCTTAACTAATAAAGCAGATGAACTAAAAGTGCATATTGCACAGCAGGATATAGCAATTACAGCAATCACTGAAACATGGCGGGATGACAAATCATCATCACAGGATTTTCAAACTGGCTGGGCATGACATGCATAGATACGACCGTGTATCCAGAAAAGGTGGTGGTGTAGCACTGATAATAATAAAATAAATTTGGTCAATGTGACAGATAAAGTTAAAAAAAACACACTCCCTGAACACAGAAACTATACAGGTTAAACTCTTTCTAGATCAGGCAGATTCTTTGATTCTAGGAGCTTGTTATGTCCCCACCCTCCACCCCCGATTGCCCAAGTGACATTTGTAATGCAACCTCATTAGAAATAGGAAAAGCTGTTGATCTGGGTAATACTACCATCATGGGAGGTTTTTGTTTTTTAACTTTACTTTATCTCCTTCGGCCAGGGCATCTCTCAGATGTACCAACTCAATCCGCCCTCTACTCCCCACCGAGACCCTTCTCTTAAGTCCCCCCCACCAGAGCTTCCGATTCCCCAGATCACCCCCCCAAGGGGAAGGCCCACCTCACCTACCTGGCGGCTCTTTCTGAAGTTAGAAGGTCCGTCCTGCGGATGGCACCTGGGGACTGTCAGAGGAAGGGTCCAGTATTGGGATGTGGGCCTAGATCCCTGGGGCCCTCATCGTCTCCCCAGTCCTCCAGGGTTTTTTCCATAGGTTTCACCCCCTCTGAGCGCAAACAAGCAATGGCATCCATGGCGTTAGTGTGCCAATGCCCGCCAATGCTCCATCCCCTGCATCTGCGAGTGACGCATGTTCCTGGCACTGCCCCCGGTCGCAACCAGGAGCTGCACAGGAGTGGCGCTAACCCCAAATACCTCCCCAGGAAGGGAGAGCAGTCCTCCAGATGCTCGATCCCTTCCCACCCCTGCTAACCCCCAGCAGCCTGAGTCCATTTCCAAACCTGGGTCGCCGGCGTGGCATGAGGTGTGGCAACCAGTGCCTCAACCTTCAGCGGCACTGGGTCAGCTCATCATGGGAGATTTTAATATGGGTGAAATTAACTGGCAAAATGATACAGCTCCAAGTCCTGGTGGTAGAAAACGTCTATCAGTTTGGGCGCATTAATTTGAAACAACATGTAGAACTGCCCACCCGACGTGATAACATTCTTGATCTAGTATTATGCACAGATAGTTTGTCTATTAATAAATGTACTATTACTTCCCCATTGGGCAACAGTGACCATAATACCGTTGAGTTTAACTACTTACGGGACTTCACTCTATAATCCGAGAATTCAATAAATAAATACATTTCAATATGGCAAGGCTAATATAAAAAAAAAATCATTCACTTAGCAGTATTAACTAGAATAAGGAATTACAGAATTAAACAGTGAGTGATGCTTGGGAGTTTATAAAAAGCACTATATCATCTCTATACAATAAATATATTCTGACAAAATGTAAATATTCAAACAATAAGCAACACCTGAAATGGATGAATACAAACATGAAAAGGGCAATAAATAAAAAACACCATGACCACCTCCTCCCAAAAATCTAATACATCTTGGGATACATATGTATCTATACATAAAAAAATGTAAGCCGGCCCGTCGGTGCAACTGTTGGATTCCCGCTTGCGATGCCAGCGACCCAGGTTCGGGAATGGGCCCGGGTCACTGGAGGGTCGGACGGGGGAGAGAAAGATCGAGCGTCCTGTGACAGCTCTCCTTCTCTGGGGGGAGGGCAGGGGATAGGTCCGGTGCCTGCTGGCTCGTAGCGGAGGCTGGGAACATCGCAGGGTGTACGGCCCAAGTTACCTGGGGGAGGAGCGGATGCCGGCATATGCCTTGACATCACCACGCTGGCCCCTGCAGAAAACAGGAAAAACTGCTCATTGGCCACCTAGATAATGGCTCCCCATTCCCCGAGCACCTCCAGGGCCTCCTGCTCCTCAGCAGCATCCCCAGGCCCTAATGTAGTGTGTGCTGGGGTCTTCCCTTCCACCCCGGTGCCCTTCCCACTCAGAGGAGGGGGACCCACCCGGTGATAGGGATATGCCGAGATATCCCAGGATTGGCTGCGATATGAGGACCTGAGGAAGGCTGGATAAAGGTCAGTGGGAGCTTGTGGAGCTTGAAGGAGTGGGGGCAGTGTAGCATGGGGTAGGTGGTATAAACATCATGCAAAAAAAAAAAATGTAAAAGGGAGATTAGGAAGGCGAAGAGAGAGTATGAATATCATTTAGAAGCTAATGCTAATAATGAAAACGGTAAGCCTTTTTTTGCCTACATGAACTCTTTAAAAGAAAAAGCATAAGTAGGACCAATTGTGAACAATGGTGATTTGATTCATGACCATAATAAAATGGCTAATTTGTTCAATAAAAACTTTTTAAAAATATATGGCCTAGAACAAAGGGCACAGGGTCAAAACAGCTAAGACAATAACAGCGCGCGGTCCAATACCATGCAACAAAAACAGTGATGGCAAAGGTAGTGCTTGGTAAAAACAGCAAACAATACCACCATGAGCAGCACACAAAAAAACAAACTGACTGTTTATGGGAGCTCTGCCCCCCATCCCCCCAACTGAATAGAACTACCGCTGGGGGAAGGCAACTCGGAGATGGGGAAAAACCTGGGTGGGGGAGAGGATTGTTCTGGAGGGGACGTGGAACCAGCAGGACAACTGGGGGGCAAAAGGTGCAGGGTGGGAGACAGAAACACACTGAGGATGTTTATTTTTGGGGGGGACGAAACACCCAAAACAAACAAAAACACAAACAAACAAGTGTTCTGGGACCAGGAATTGAACCGTAATCCACCACCCTCCACTGCCTGTGGCTTATGCTCTGAGCCACGGCAGCTGCGTGGCAGCAGACCCAGCAGCAGAAGCTTTCTCCCTATCCCCCCAAACAGCTACAGAGATAATGCTAACTTTACCTGCGTGGTTATGTCCCTGTAGCTGTTTTACATTTAGCTGTTTTAACATCGCGGTTTTGACCCATGCTATTGTGATTTCGACAGTTTGACCTGGTACCAAACAGAGTAGTACCACGTACTTTGACCATCTAAACAATGCATGTCTCATTTACGCTAGACCAAATAAAGAAAAAACATCAAAAACAAAAGGGAAAAACAACACTTGGCCCAGATGGTATAACAGGACGTATGTTATACCTGATGTCCGATTCGCTGGTGTACCCTTTGAAACTGCTGTTTGAAGTTTGTCTTAATAAAGGTTTTGTGCACATCAACTGGAAACTTGCACATGTTGTCCATATACAGTGTCTTCAGAAAGTATTCACTCCCCTTGGATTTTGTCACATTTTCTTGTGTTACTACCAGAATTTTTAATGCATTGAAATAATTTTTTCCCCCTTGATTCACACAGCATACTCAATAATTTAAAGGGGCAAAAATAGTTTTATTGTGTAACAAAAATGTATGAAACATTAAAAACTGAAATATCTTGTTTACTTAAGTATTCACCCCCCTGAGTCAATACTTTGTAGAAGCGCCTTTGGCAGCAATTACAGCTTTGAGTCTTCTTGGGTATGTCAGTATCAGCTTTGCACATCTGGATTTCAGGATTTTCGCCCATTCTTCCTTGCAGATTTGCTCAAGCTCTGTCAAGTTTGATGGGGAGCGTTGGTGAACCGCAATCTTTAAGTCTTTCCACAGATTTTCAATGGGATTCAAGTCTGGGCTTTGGCTGGGCCACTCAAGGACATTCACCTTCTTGTTCTGAAGCCACTCCAGTGTTGCTTTGGCTGTGTGATTGGGGTCGTTGTCCTGTTGGAACGTAAATCTTTGGCCCAGTCCAAGGACTACTGCAGACTGATGCAGGTTCTCCTCAAGGATGTGCTTGTATTTGGCTCCATTCATTGTTCCCTCTATCCTGACAAGTGCCCCAGTCCCTACCACAGAAAAGCATCCCCATAACATGACGCTGCCACCACCATGCTTCATGGTAGGGATGGTGTTACACGGGTGATGAGCTGTGTTCGGTTTGCACCAGGCATAGCGCTTTGCATTCAGGCCAAAGAGTTCATTTTGTTTCATAAGACCATAGAATCTTTTGCCGCATGGTCTCAGAGTCTGCCACGTGCCTTCTTGCAAACTCCAGGCATGCTATTGTGTGGCCTTTTCTCAGGAGTGGCTTCCGTTTAGCCACTCTTCCATAGAGGCTACATCTGTGAAGTGCTGCAGAGATTGTTGTCCTCTGGACAGGTTCTCCCATCTCAGCCATGGAACTCTGTAGTTCTGTCAGGGTGGTCACTGAGTTCTTGGTCACTTCCCTGACCAAGATCCTTCTTGCCCAGTTGCTCAGTTTAGGAGGATGGCCTGCTCTAGGAAGAGTCTGGGTGGTTTCGTAATCTTTCTATTTCCTAATGATGGACTTGACTATGCTCCTGGGAACTTTCAACACCCTAGAAATGTTTTTATACCTCTCCCCATATCTATGCCTCCTCACAATTCTATTACAGAGTTCTACGTACAGCTCCTTGGTCTTCATGGTAGAGTTTCTGCTCTGACATGCACTGTCAACAGTGGGCCCTTATATAGATAAGTGTATTTCCTCTGAAATCATGTCAACCATTTGAACTGACCAAAGGTGAACTCCATTCAAGTTTTAGAGTGATCTCACAAGGAAATTGGATGCACCTGAGCTCAATTTGGAGTGTCATAGCCAGGGCTGCAGCTATGAATCCTGGGGCCCCGGACAAGTCACTCGGAATGGGCCCCCATTTCCCAAACCAGCTAATGACAGAGGTAATGCCAGCTCCTCAGGAGGGCTCCTCCTGAGCTCAGGGCCCTGGACAACTTCCCCACTTACCCCCCTTACTGCGGCCCTGGTCATAGCAAAGGGGGTGAATATTTATCAAATCAAGACATTTCAGGTTTTTATTTTAAATTACATGTACAAGAAATTCCAGAAGTTTCACTCCACTTTGACATTGTAGAGTAATTTGTGTAGATATGTGACAAAAAAATCCCATATAAATGTATTTTAATTTGAATTTGCAACATCACAAAATGTGACAAAATCCAAGGAGGGTGATTACTTTCTGAAGGCACTGTATATATATATATATATTGGAATGAAAACTTGCACATGTTGTCTATATATATATATATATATATATATATATATATATATATATATTAATAGATAACCCACTGTAAGTTGTGGGGTCGTGCTCTGATATGCACGCACCCTTGGTGTGCATTCAACCACCCAGGGCGTGCGTATATCAGACCGTGACCGCACACCCTAAAGTGGGTTATCTATCTTCAAAAATGGCTAAAATGGTTTTGGAGGGGGTGAAAATGCAGGTATACGGTCGCACTCTTATATTCGCATGGTCATGTGGTGTGTTTCAGTCAACCAGCAGAGAGTATTTTCAATATCCATTTATATATATATATATATATATATATAGCAATTACAGGCATATCAGCCTAACATCACCTTTATGCAAAATTTTAGAAAACCTTATAAAACATGAAATCACACCTGAAATTAACACTAAAGATCTTGAGCAATACGGTTTCAAGCAAGGTCAAGGTAGTCTTACTAATCCAACGTGTTTCTATGAAAACATAAGTGACTTGCTATGGAACACATGTGAGATGTTATGTTTCTTGATTTCATGTGTTACATGGTAAAACCCTCTGTACTAACAGCAATGAAAAAGATTTAGGTGTATTTACATCAGATGATTTAAGCAGCACACAACAGGTTAGTGAAGCAGTTAACAAAACGAATAGAGTAATATGGTCCATAAAGCATAATATTACATCAAACGGCACTAGGTTCGAAGACCACCAACAGCAACAGTGCTGTCAATAATGGCACAGTGTAAACAGCGTTGTCAAGAATAGCGCCAAGTAACAAAGTCGTCCTGCAAAACAGCGCCAATGGTAGCGGTCGTAAACCACACTGATGACTGCTACCATTACTAAAACTCACATTACTAACTTTTGTTTTGTAGAGGGTCTCTGTCCCCCACACCCCAACTGCCCCTCACACTCCCAGACATGGCAGGCTCAGCTCCCTGCACCCACCCATACTTTTTATAACCAACTCCAAGGGGGGGGGGGCGTGAATCTCGGGGAAAAGGAGAGACTAGGAGGGGAGGATTTTTCTTGCATGGCTGATGTAAAAAAAAATACGTCAGGCAGGGTGAAAAAGTGTACCTGCATGTGCTGGGAGACCAGGAACAGAAACTTGGTCTCCCATTCTATACTGCCCGAGCTGCTGCTGGCTTTACCCGCTGCATCAGGGGAGCAGCTCGGTCATCTAGTGTACTCTTCCTTTACTTGTGTACCCTCAACATCCCCTGAATAACTACAGGGATAGCGGTAGTTGCTATACACTATTCTACCCCTGTCACTATTCAGGCACCACATGGTCCTGACAGCACTGTTTAGATGGCGCTGTTCAGGACACGATATTCTAACCGGGTCTGCATCAAATGATGCTGTAGTGTTGATGCCACTGTTTCGAGCACTTTAAAAAAAAATCACTACTGCAAATTGCTCGAAAGGGTACAGAGGAGATATACAAAACATATTTATGGCTTAAAAATAGACCCTATGAAAATCGGATGGAATTATTAAATCTCATGTCTCTCAAGGCTAGAAGAATTAGAGGAGATTTACTTCTCTTGCATGACATCATCAATGACCTGTACCTAATGTCCAAACTAGGGACTGATTTCAAAAGCACTTTGAGGGATACTAGAGGGCAGCCACTGCAAATTACTGATAGGCCTTTTAACACAATAAAAAGAAAATATTTTTTTACTCTTAAGAGTGGCCAACCCCTGGAATTGCTTACCATTAGAAGTGATCGTCAGCAAAACAAAAGACACACTTAAAGTGACTTACCAACTTCCCCCCATGTCATGTTTGCAGATCACCTTCCCTTCATTGAGTGATGCAAAGCTCAGCTGCCCTGAAGCTAAGTATTAAATATATTCAGATGCTTAGTTTTTTAAAATTTTTGTGCCACAGTTGTCTCTGCATTTTTTTTTCTTTGTTTAAAGTTTGCACTGGAGTAGTGCATCCACATGCATGAGTAACATCAGCACAGGGAAAGGTGTTCCCACTGCACCTTTCTCACTGCTTGTTCATTCTTCTTTCTTGGACCCAGCCTCAGTGAGTGCAGATCCAAAACTGAACTGGCAAAAATTACAGCACTGATGACTGAAACTGTTTGCTATATTGGCAGCTGAGGGATTGCTTTTGGGATTGCAGAAGTGGTAATTTCTCCTGATTTTCAGTTTTACTCATCTGACTAAGCTCTGTGTCCTAGGTCCTTCGGTTCTAGGAACATCACTGTGGTGGAATTCAAGCATGCATGGGACAGTCATAAGGCAATTCTAGGGGATGGGGTAGGAAGAGGTAGGCTGCTGGTTAACTAGGATCTGCAGCTTATCCAGTAGGCAGGGAAATGGGCAGACTGGGTGGGCCAAGCAGTCCTTATCTGCCGTCAAATTCTATGTTTCTATCACAATCTACATTGCTTGAGTACAGTGTTCCAGTTTTAGTAAGTGCTGCAAGTACGTAATTATAACAAGTCTGTATAAAAAATAAATGTTTTTAACTGGGTGGAGCTGTAATCTGTAGCGTACTGGGACACAAAAGGACGACTTTTGAACTGGGCAGATCTATAAATTGCAGTAAGCTTTTCAGTATTGGTACATAGAGGTCTATGTTAAATGGATGACTTTTTCAACAGTTCAGAATTGTAATGTGCAGCAAGAGTATAAGCACTGAGCTGCACAGTCCAATCCCAGGAGAACAGTGCAATAAACTGTGTATTTTTGGTAAGTGCTGCTTCCAGTGTGATTGCTTCAGTAAACTGCCTTTGCTATTGCATTTCTGATTGTCACCATCATTATAGACAGTTTATATTTTTTCCTGTGCTCCTGTGTTTTCTTGGGCTCATTTGGTGTTCTCATGCAAGCACCATAATACTGATCACCAAAGTATGCTTAGATGTGCATGAATAAAGGGACATGGTGCACTGAATTGTTTCTCCAGCTTGCCAGCTCCTCACTAAGTTTATAAATGAATGCAATAAAATCAGCTATATACTGAACATAGTTATACTTTACATGGTTTACAGTGTATCCCAAAATTAAACACTTAGTTTTTTAACATTTTAACATACAGTCTTTATTTATAATTGGGATTATAGCATCATTGTATGTGCTCCGGAGCATCAGCAAAAGAAGAGACTGCAGTTGCCATCTTCTCCTGACACTGTGGTACCAATGTACGGCTTCTATGGTGCTATATTGCAAAGTGTGCTAGTCAGTTTGGCATACTTAGGGAATAATGTCTGAACCAAAATATGGGCTACACAGCAATGAATGCAGGGAGTCTACACAATGCACCATGACATCGGTAAGGCATGGGAGACAGTACAGTGCAGCATCTGCTGTATGTGCTGTACACTTTACGCATTTGCATCAGAGATCCACTGTAATGGAAACAATGGGAAAACACAAACGGCTTGACACAGACCGAAGTGGTAATAAAGTATGGTGACATAAGTGAGGAAGGGTGGTTCAAATACAGTCTAACACTTGAGTACCTATCGCAAGGATATGTCCCTTTTTGCAGTGGACCAATGAAGTAGTGGACCAATCAAACGGTACTTAGACTATCTAAACATAAATGCAGTCTCTTTCTCCATGAGAAGGGTACTGGCAGTGTTGTTTTTAACCTTGGGGGGGTGGGGGACGATCACTGACTGTACTGTGTATTTTTTGCTCAATTCATAATGCACCTGGAGGCACACATGTAGCAGCAATAAGCCAATGCCAGGATGGTATTACAGATGCTTATGCAGACACTAATGACAGCTGCAGTCTGTATAGCTCCTAAGCGATTAAAGATAACACAAAGCTAGTGCAATAATTTGTAGTTTTAAATTTATAACATGCCGTAAACAGGGGAACCGGTGACTTCAACACGTTACTCAATCACTGATACCTCTAAAGGGGAAAGTACAAGCAGGCCCCCCACCCCCAATCACACACGCATACACAGAGAAGAAAGCTATAGCGTAGACCAGTTGGCACTAGGGCAAAGACAGACCCAAACAGTATAGATAATTTACTGATAATAAAAGTTATATGCTGCAGCATTTTTCTAAGTGTATGTGTGCAGCTGGGGGGTTTGGAGTGGTTGGGGTACAAAGTGCCTGCTTGCAATTTCCACCCTGTGCTCCATCAGAGTGAGTGACTGATAAATTAATTGGCAGGAGGTCACTACTAACTAGTACCAGGTGAGGAATTTGGACAAATTGTGAGCCATTTATCCTGCTCAAGCAATGCCACCAGATTGAGCCGTGATCTCAGTGTTAAGCTGGAGTGGCCAACAACTCATTCGCATAGGGAAAGCAATCCCCCCCCCCAAAAAAAGAAATATAAAAACCCAGGGTACTATCACTAGCATTTGTGTGGGCAGATCGATGCTGGGAGTAACAGAACACATACCATACCTCGATTTTGCACAGTAAAATGATAGCAATGATGGGAACCAAACCGTAGCACTACTGTAAGCAGCAAAATATTAACAGTCCGTGTTGCTAAGTCTGCTCTAGCTGCTTTACTGGAATGGATCGGAACTGCTGCTGTGACTGCCTGAGCTACTGCCCACATCATTCTCGCTGCTGTCATAGGGTCATCCCTATCGGGATCTACTATGCAGTGGCTGTCAAATTGTGGCCCTATGTCAGTGTCCGAAAGATCACTGTTAGTGCAGGACAACATAATGCTTTCATCGTCAGACCCTGAAAATTAACTATTTGACATTGCCATTGTCGTGCTGCATGCTGCGACCAAGAGCTCTGTTGTTAAGACAGAATTGCTGTGACCAAGAACTAATTTTAATTGCAGAGCACAGATCTCCCTGTGGTGACATTGCAAAGGTAATGAGTGTCAAAGGTCACCAAATACAGGCTCCAATACACAAAATGACACTTCCTGGTTTGTGAGGGTGAACACCTGATTTAATTTGCTAAAATAGGCTGTGCATCTATCAAAATACATTGCAAATCAGTTCTGCATGCAGTCACCTTGCAGTATATGTGTTCATATATCCAAACTTGGTAAATCGCTTTAACCCTTTGACTGCTGGTCACTTTTAGTACTTTTTATCCCCTGCTGCTGGAGATTCAGCTTGAATTTGGACCCTAAAAGTACAGCCTTATATATTTTTTTGTGTATGAGATATCCTAATGAAATGTTCTGTGCATTATGTTAGGATCCATAGCTAAACACAGTACTAATTTTGCTTTTCCATTGTTAATGGTAAGTGAATAACCTAATCTTGCATATTTAGCTAAAATAAAGCTATTTTCAATTTTTTTTTTGTGGCCTGTTCATATGTCATGAGCCAAAGACTGAGAATAAAAGCTCACAGAAGGTCACATGAAGGTTTATTTATAAGTCTGGATGTTATTTAAAGAAATAAGAGCAATATTTCCCTGATATTTATTTATTTTTGCACCTCACTACATCACAGTACTGTGTGTATTTATGGAAAAAAATCAGGCAAATTCTGAAATTAGTTCATATGCTGAAACAGCACAAAGTGTCAAGGGCAAACACAGGCAAAGCAATGGAAAATGCAAGGCAAGTGTGTGTTGTAGGTGTGTACTGCTGTAAGGGTGGCAAAGGCACTGAATATGATAATAATGTCAGTCACATTTTTTTTTTACTGTCCTGAACTGTTATTCTTCGCATTACTCTAAAGTCGAAGATGATTCTTTTTCCAGGATTCCATAATCCTTCACTGCGTGGAATAATTTGAAACACCTTCCCACACAAAGTGGCACATTGCAGTCAGGACAGCAGTAGCGACTCTGAGATGCTCCGCCACATGATCCTCTTTTTCGTTTAGATCCAGTGGCTGTCAGGGCACATGAGGCCTTGGCGGAGCAAACCCTGCAAAGTCTGGTCGGGTTCTTCTTTTTTGGCATAGGAGGGATTTTAGGAGGGAAGTGTCTTCCAGTAAGGCATATGTCTGTCTCCGAACTCGACACATATCTTACATTTGCAGTACTCTTGCACAGGCAGGCTTCTGCAAGTTGTTCTATGAGCTTTGCAACATACTGATAATGTGTGCCTTCACCACCCTTATGCTTGTACATCACAAATGAGTTAAAGGCTGAGGTATCCACTAAGTGGAAAAACATTTTTTTGTACCATTTTCTTGTTTTTCTGACACATGCATAGTTTTTGAGCCTCTGGTCATTAACATCCACTCCTCCCATCTTACTGTTGTACTGCAGTACCGCGTCTGGTTTGATCTTTGGGGTTCCATCATACTTGTTGCCACACTTTACCATGGCCCCCTCATGCACAGTGATCAAAATGTGTACAGTCTGAGTTTAATTGGGCCTTCCACACCACATGATGACTCTTATTTTGGGACAGTCCTCCGCAACTAGAGAAATACTATCCCCTACATCTAGCTGTGTCTCTTGAAGCTGTTGTGGCAGTCCTAACTGGGCTTTGTTGACAGTTCCGCAGAACTCAGTTTTGAGATCCAGTAAGTGTCGAACAAGCTTGGGGCTAGAGTAGAACCTGTCTGTGAACAATATATACCCCTGACCAGCAAGTTCTCCTAATAAATTAATTACAATACCATGTGTTGTTTGCCCTGTCATTGTAGTTGATACATCAGAGTGTCAGTGGCTCAGTAGGTAGCACACTTGCCTCTGAGGCCAGGAGATCAGAGGGCTGTGGGTTCAGTTCCCACATCTGGCACTTGGGTTAATATCCCAGTACTGACACTGTAATGCAGCATGAGAGGGGTGCTGCATTTCTGAGGTGCCGTCTTTCGGATGAGACGTTAAACTGAGGTCCCATCTGCCTGGATTGGTGGTAGTTCAGGTGGATGTTAAAGATCCCATGGCACTTATCGAAAAGAGTAGGAATTTCCCGGTGTCCTGGCCAAATTTCCCTCATTCACTAAAAATACCACCAACTGCTTAATCTGGTTCAAGGTCAGTTGCCATTCATCTGTATCCCCCTCCCCCCGGGTCATGCCTGAAAATAGGCAGGATTTGTCTAGTGCACTTACCCGGTCAACAAAAAGCGAAATAAATAAATAAATAAATAAATAAATAAAAAATCATTCCTGACCTCTGCTGTTACTTCAAGATTACTGAAAGCAAGTGTATGAGCATTTAATTCAACATTTTCTTCAGCACTGTGTGTGATAGTCTGATCAACTGTAACATTTTGTACAATGTTTTTACCGGCGTACACCATGAAATTCCACACATACCCTCCCATCCCACCATTATCTGAATAGCTTTCACACAATTCATATGTTTTTATTTCAAATCTTGACCATTTCAAGGGCATTTATTGTTTGAATCCTAGACGTCCTTTGAAAAGTAGAAGCGATTCATCAATGCTAATGTATCGGTCAGGGGTACATGATGTCACAAACTTGTTCTGTAAGAAATCTAATACACTTCATATTTTCCTTAGCTTGTCTGGTGATTCCATGCATATATCACTATCTACAAAATGTAGGAACTTTAGAATGTTCAAGAACCTGTCCCTGCTCATAAGTGAGTGCACAATAGGTGTGGCGAGAAATGGGCTAGTGGACCAGTAATCTGACAGTTGAGGTTTTTTCAACAACCCAGTCAACACGAAAATGCCTAAGACGACATACATTTCTGATGGACAAACTGGTTTCTAGGAAGAAGTACGTGAGAATTCAGACTGAGTTTCACTAATCAGAAATTGTTCGGCATATCTGTTACTTTCTGTGTAGATTAATTTTAAAATACCGTCATCACCATCAAGCTCTGTCTCTGAGAAGAATATTTTAAAACACTCAAGTGGTGTTGGGTGATCAGTCAGAGGGACATTAATGCCAGGGACTCCTGTGAACCTGAAAGGTTCTACCTGCTGTTCACTTTCATGCCACATAATTTCAGACATAATTCTCTGGTTTACCCCTGTAGCATTTGTTGTGAGATTTCGCTGGGCTTGTCCACTAACTCTGCCTCTTCCATGGCCTCTTCTTCTACTTTGTATACTTTATATACCCCTAGACTTGTTGTATCCGATTTCTAGCCCCCTCTTCTCTTCTGATGCTGATTCTCAATTGCTTGAGGATTCCTGTACCCATTCAGTCCCTGAGCTTAGTTCCTTTTCACTGTCCGGGATTACTTCCATTACAGTTTGCATGTCAAGGTCAGATTCGGACGCTTACACTGTGATTTGCTCTACCTCAATAGATGCTACTGGCCTGCTCTCAAATGCCATTTCTGGATCCATAACACATGCAATGCCTCATCTGCTTTCATTGTTTTGCCTTATTTATTTATGTTTTTGGTAACCAGGTAGGTGCACTGATCCAGAGGATCATTTTCAGTCATGACCTGGGCCATAACGTAGTGGCATGAGCCATAGCAGTATACACAGTATACACATATAGTTACACTTTACAAACATTTGAAGTTAAACTGCACAACACTGAGATGGGTGTTGAGACATCTGTTGATTACCTGTGGTGTACAATCAAGTTAAATTAAGTTAAATCAAATTAAGGTACCGTGAGACATACATGCAGCAGTACAAAGGCAGGTTCAAAGATGGACAACTAGCAGTTGTCTATGGTGCCAAGCCAGATGATCTAAAAGAGAGGGTTGAAACAGGGCACTGTGGTGGACACCATGTGGATTTTGGCTCTATAGAGGGAGGGGCAGGGATGGGGAGAAATGGGGGGTGTATGTGCTGACCTAGTTTGCCTGCCACTGCCCTTACCACTTGTACTGTCATTATGATCTTTTGTTACCATGTCCCTACCCCTTACCGCATTGTGCACTTTGTCAACTTCATTTCCCCTGCCTTGACAAATTACATTAGTAATGACTAAATTATTGTTTTCCCTGCCTCATCCTGTTACCCATGGGGTACCTGCTTTTACCTGCCCTCTTCCCCTTACAGTTGTAGTAACTTCATTATTTGCATTTGGCCTGCCTTGTCCTGTTACCTTTGGAGTGCATTCATTTGACCGACCTGTACCCCATGCACTGCTGCTGAATGCTTTTTTGCTATTTGCCCTGCCTCACCCAGTTCTACTTGAGATTCTGGTATTATATTTAGAAAATAGGCTGTGGTCTGGTACCCCAACTTCATTGTCTGAGTCTGATGAGTATGAGTCAGAATCCCTACTAGTGACCCCAGCTGAGTCACTGTCCGCAAATATTTCATCGAGAACATGACTCACAGAAAACCTTTTTTTTGGACATGGCAGAATCAATTACACAACTAAACTTATTCAAAGCTCTGAGCTTATTTTCTTTTTTTTTCTTTTATTGTTTTTATTTATTTTTTATGTATTACAGAGCTATTGAAATACTGAAACAGTCAGATACATAAGGATTACTGTGTCCTGGTGCTCCTTACTGAGGGCTCAACAACACTGTTTTTCTTTTTCCCTTTATGAAAGCCAGTAATATGATGTTATATGATTTATTCAGATGTACTGATCAGAATATGAAATACTAAAGTAGCCAGGTACAGAAAGACTACTGTCTCCTGTGATCTTTACTGAGGGAGGGGGCTCAAAAGTAAACACAAAACTACCCCCCTTATGAAAGGCTGCAGTATGATGATATTGTTTTTTATTGAGCTGTAATGATTAGCATATGAAACGCCTCAGCAGCCAAACACAGAAGGACTGCTGTCTCCTGGTGCTTCTTACTGATGGACAGCTCAAAAGTAAATACACAACTGTTTGTTTCTTCACCCTTATGAAAGGCTGCAAATGGATGTTATTGTTCTTAGCAGTCAGACACGGAAGGACTGCTGTCTCCTTATGTTCATCAGTGGGTTGCATGGCGCAACACTTTTGCACCATGCCCAACCCTTCTGAATATCTGGGCCCTAGTGTATACTTTCCCATAACATTAAACCATGACACAGAACTTTTTCATCCCTTGCACCACATTCCCCAACTGTTGATGTTTGGTTAAACATTTTATTTATCTTCTTCTAAATTTTGCATTTGAACTTCTTTCCTTTTTGCAAATATTACTCCATACCATTTAAGTCCATTAGATTTACCAGCTATCTCACCGCTCTGTCCTTCCCACAGGTCCTGCTGTGCTAGCGGTGACTGAATTAATTGAATTAAGTCACAACCAGAAAGTTTGGTAGTGCACACTCTCTTCGGACAGGGGGTGATGGCAAACTTTGTTTAAAAAATGACATTTTAATTAACATGAAATTGGATGCAGTGGAAAGGCAAGAAGAGTATAGAACAGATCTATTATACAGTTCTGTTTGCATTTGGCTTGCATTTCCAGTTTGTGACAAGTTTTATATTCTCATGGGTGAACAAACATTGTTTTCGTTTTAACACAATAAACATCCTTTTGACCTGGCACACCGCCATCTTTCCCAATCTTCCGGCACCCCTGGTCATATGCATGTAGCAGCTCTTGTTTCAGGAGGTTTTAGAGGTTCTGACTTGTCTTGTCCGTTACTAGTGACCATTTGACCAATGGGCAGCAAGTGGTTGCGGTGTATTGTTCGGTAGCCACTTGCATCTCCTTCAGGATGAATAACATAAACATACATGTCTGGCACTTTCTCAGTTACAACACAGGGAGTGCTACCCCATCTGTCAGCAATTCTGTGCTTTCCAGGAATGCCTAGGTATTTCAATAACACATGGTCTCCTGGCAACAGTTTGCACACCTTTACCTGTTTATCATACCTTTGTTTGCTTTGTTCCCACTTGCCTGCCACCTCTGCTGGCAACTTATATACAGAGTTCAGGTGATCTTTTAACTTTTGTACATATTGTACATAAGTCTCTGGCCTGGCTCCACCGGCAGAGGCACTGAAACACAGATCTATGGGGTTCAGTTTACCTTCAGATCCTGTTCTGTGCCTGTTGGAGGGTTCGTTTAACATTACTGGGAGTACTATTACTCTAAGAGAGGAAGGGGGACTTGCTTTGTGTTCTACATAGAAATGGATTTGGTTCTTGACCTTTGACCCCCCTCAAGAGCAAACGGTGAAGGTTTTGTGCTGCTGTAGCTTGGCCACAGCTTGAGCTGCTCGTTAGTGCACTTAGGCACACTTAATTTGCCTTTTTAAACATGTCTAGCACTCCAAATTTTAAAGTCTTATTCCTCCAGGTAACAAGAAGAGCCTGCTGACGTCACTTCCGGTCAGACACACATAAAATCAGAGCCTCAGCAGGCGGAAGCCAGCGCTAGTGGAAGCAACCCTGGCAGAGGCAAGCTGCATGTGCCTATATCAGCCGAGGAAGGAGAAGGAACAAGCCACTCTATTTAGCTGGCTAGCCATTCTGAAGGAAATGTAACTGTAGCACACCTGTTTTTTTAATACGAAGCAAACAACTCAAATCCTGGAGTTGCTCTTAAAACAAGGTACTGTGAAAAAATACACTAGCTGTAATATGTTTAGCATAGAGATTAATCTATCCACTATGTGCAGCAAATGTAGTAAATTAAATGCATTGCAACTAGATGCTGATATCCTAAAAAATGAACTTAACAATGTCATTAAAATTAACCAATTAAGAGAGGTGCGTTAATTGCATTGATAATGAACTCGCAGCCTCGCAAGATAAAAGAAAATGGCCACAGGAGAATGAAGGTAGTAATACTAGTTCTACTTCTGCTAAACATAAAGCCAAAAAGAGTTATGAGGACAGAACAGAACAGAAGGATGGAGTATGGTCACCTAGCAAAATCACAAAAATGAATAAGGGCCAGAAAATCCTATCAATACTCAGAACAGATATGCAGCCCTTGAAACAGAAACTGTGCCCGATGGTAAATGAATGCTTCAGCATCTTTGACTAGAATAGGTAACATTACTGAAGGGCAGACTATTAACCCCATCACTCAGACCCCACCACAGAAAACAGTGATTGGTGACTCCATTATAAAATATACGGATGTGTACGTATGTAGAAAAGACAAGTTGAAAAAGTAGTTACATAAGAACTTACCGTAACAGTACATAGATACATAGATACATAGATATATAGACAGTGTCAGCAGATAAGGGCCTATGGCCCACCCAGTCTGCCCATTTGAGCTTGTAAGTTCAGTTTGTTTTCCTAGAAGTCTGTTGCCCCTTACCCCTGACCTCCAGAATTCCTTTATGTCTATCTCATGCATTCTTAAATCCCGTGATTGTTTCAGACCCCACTACTTCCTCTGGCAGGGTGTTCCACTTGTCCACCACCTGTTCTGTGAAGAAATTCTTTCTCATGTTTCCTCTGAATCGTCCTCCCTCCAACTTCATCCCATGCCCTCTAGTCCTGGAACATCTTTTTGCTTAAAATAGTGTTTTCCTGCACCCTGTTCCTCCCTGTAAGATACTTGTATGTCTCTATCATATCCCTCTCCCTCCTCTCCTCCAGGAGTACATGTTCAGTTCCTTCAACCTGTCTTCATAGGACTTGTGATGCAATCCATGCACCATCTTTGTTGCCCTCCTCTGAACCTTCTCTACCCTGTCTATGTCCTTACGTAGGTATGGTCTCCAGAACTGTACACTGTACTCCAGGTGGGGCCTCACTAGTGTCTTGTATAGCGGAATTATGACCTCCCTTTTCCTGCTGGTGATGCCCTGCCTATCATCCCAGCATCCTATTTGCTTTACCTGCTGCCTTGTCACACTGTTTCCCTACCTTGAGGTCATCAGAGATGACAACCCCAAGATCCCTTTCCTGCTTGGTGCATGCTATATCCTCAACCCCCAACTGATATATTGTGCTAGGGTTTTTGTGCTCCATATGCATTATCTTGCACTTCTTTGCATTGAATTTCAACTGCCAAACCCTGCACCATTCTTCAGGTTTCTGCAGGTCACTTCTCATTCTGTCTACACCCTCTGGTGTGTCTACTCTGTTACAGAGCTTTGTGTCATCAGCGAACAGTGAAATTCTGCCTTCTAGGTCCTGCGCAATGTCACTGATGAAGATGTTGAATAGGACCGGTCCCAGCACTGATCCCTGTGGTAACCCACTGGTCACTTTTCCCTCTGTGGAGTGACAGCCATTTACCACCACCCTCTGTGTCCTGCCACCCAGCCAGTTACCTACCCACCACACTACTGTCCTGCCCACACCCATATTCCCCAGTTTGTGTAAGTAGATCGTCAAGAGGAGCTCTTGCAGCAGGTAACACCTTTAGGATTCAGACCGGCAGGTGCTGGGACCCCAAGGAAAACTTCTAGCTAGCAGTATTCAGTGGGGGACTGCCCCCAACATTGGCCCACCCCTGACATCACGTATGGTATAAAAGGGGCAGTCCCCAGCCCACCCGCACTTCTCCCACCATAGACCCCAGCAAGTGAGTGAAAAAAGAGAACTGATGAGGTTCCTCTAATTGAGGAAAATAAAGGTATCCTTGATGGAGAAGCAGCTACCAGGGGGAAGGTGGGTGGAAAAAACAGTACCTGCTGCAAAAAGCTCCTCTCAAAGATCTAATCTTATGGCATGTTCTTATGTAACTGCACTGTCTTTATTAGAGGGGGCTCTTGCAGTAGGTAACACCTTTAGGACTCAGTCTCATGCAGTAAGGAGAGACCCCAGTCAGCTGGGTGGAGGTAGAAATCTCCCAAAGAATATTAGGAGAGGAGGCTAAGAATGACAGTCAATCCGAAGCCTGCTCTGCATTGAGATGTAATGTCCAAACTGTAATGTTTGACAAAGGTGTGGACAGAACTCCAGGTAGCAGCTGCACAAATGTCTGCAGCTGACACATTTTTCAAGAAGGCAAAGGAAACTGCCATGCCCCTGGTAGAGTGACCCTTTACCGAGCTCGGTAAGGGTTTGTCATACTTAGTGTAGCAGAAAACAATGCAATTAACCAACCATTTGGATAAACACTGTTTAGAAACAGGAGCCCCTATCATTCTGGGGGTGAACGATACAAACAACTGATCTGAGTTTCTAGGGGCTCAGGTGCACTCCGAATAATAACGAAGCACCCTGTGAACATCCACAGTATGAAATAATGCCTCCCCTCAGTTCAAGTACTCTGGATAGTAGACTGGAAGGTGGATGTCTTGATTCAAAGTAAAACGTGACATCACCTTGGGAAGAAACTTAGGATTAGTCCACAAGGAAACTCTGTCCTTGTGGAAAACCAAATAAGGTTCTTTGCACATCAGGGCCTGAAGCTCAGAAATCCTTCGAGCAGAATTAATGGCAACTAAAAATAACACTTTCTCAACAAAAAGTACAGCTCACAACTTGCTGCAGGTTTGAAGGGAGGCAAGGTTAGCTACTCTAGAACAAACAAAAGGTCCCATGGTGGGATGGGGTCCCAAATGGGAGGCTTCATATGCAGAATTCCCCATAAGAATGTATGGGAAAGATCCAACTGGGCAAAAGTTTTGCATTCAATAGGTGCATGATAAGCTGAAATGGCAGAGAGATGCACCTTGAGTGAGGAGTAGCTTAGACCTGAATCTGACAGGAAGAGGAAGTACTCCAGAACTGAATTCACCAGACAGGTAAAGGGGTCTAAATGCCTAGTGGTGGCCCAGATGCAGCTCCTTCCATTTCATAGTATAGGTGACCCTAGCTGAAGGCTTTCTAGCAGCTACCAGGACATCCACAACCCTTGGGAATACCCCAAATCTGGATATGGCTAGGTCTGCAGGAGCCATGCATGGAGATGCAGAGATCTGACATCCAGATGGACCATGGTTCCCTGCTCCTGGGAGAGCAAGTCTGAATGGAGAGGCCGGGAGATTGGAGGCTCTGCTGAAGGTTGTTAGAGCAGCGGGAAGCAAATCAGACGTGGCCAGAAAGGTGCCACCAGAATCATCTCTGCTCCTTCTGATTGCAGCCTGAGGAGAATTCGCTGCAGAAGAGGGAAGGGGGAAGGGGGAAGGGAGGGAACATGAAAAGAAACCTCCCTATCCAGGAGAGGGATGATACATCTTGCCAGAAAACACCAGGCCCTGGATGTAGCGAGCAAAAACTGGGCAGTTTTGCATTGAATGGGGAGGCAAACAGATCCAATTCTGGACGTCCCCATCTGTTGAAGAAGGCTTCTGCCACTGAGTGGTGAAGCTCCCACTTGTGTGCCCTGGATTGAGACTGACTTAAGCTGTCGACCAGGGTGTTTTGCACACCAGGGACACGGACTGCTGTCAAGTCCAGTTGATGGTCCGCTGCCCATGACCAGACTCACATGGCTTCTCTGCAAACGGGATAAGGATGAGTCCCCCCTGCTTGTTGATGTAAAAGACTACCAACATGTTGTCTGTCTGGATCAACAGGGGGCCAGATATCAAGACTGTCTGAAAAGCCTGAAGGGCATACAGAATCGCTTTCATCTCTAGGATACTGATGTGGAGATGGAGCTCTTGCTGTGACCAGGTCCCTTGAGTCTGACAGTCTCCTTAAGTGTGCTCCCCAGACTTGGCCCTATGCATCTGTGGTTAGGATCTGACTGGGAGATTCCTTCTGCAAGTAAACCCCTTTCGAGAGGTTGGAGGAATTCAACCACCAGGTCAACGCCTGTCGCACAGGGTTCAACACCAAGACAGGTTGCTTCCAGGTCATCAAAACACTGGTCTCACTAAACTCTCAGGTTCCATTTGATCACCCTTATATACAGCCTGGCCAGGGGAACTGTGGCGATGGTGGCCACCATCTGTCCCAAGAGTCTTAGTACAGACTTGGCCATGACTTGATGTGAGAAGATCTGATGAACATGCATGTGAAGCTGCTCTGCTCTGTCTTAAGGGTGGAAGGCTTTGCCTTGGCCAAGTCCAAGATTGCCCATATGTACTGCAGCCATTGGCTTGGCCAAGGAGAGGACTTGGGGAGATTTAAAGTAATCCCAGGTCCTGAAATAGGGAGAAAGTGGCCTGCACAGTGTGGAGAAGCCAGTCCCAGGTGGGAGCGGTCAGCAGCCAGTCATCCAGGAAAGGGAAGACATAATGGCCCTGTCTCCATAGAGCTTTGGCAACAACCGTGAAGCATTTGGTGAAAACCGTGGAAGCCAAGGACAAGCTGAAAGGCAAAGCCCTGAACTGGTAGTGATTTCCCTGGAAGCGGAAGCGAAGGAACCTCCTGTGAGGTTGGAAAAACAGGATGTGGAGGTATGCGTCCTGCATGTTCAGGGAGCATAACCAATCCCCTTGATGGAGGAGAGGGAGGAGACCAAGAAGAGTTACCATCCAGAATCAGTTCTACTCGATATACTGATGCAGGTGACTGAGGTCGAGGATAGGGCACAGATCCGTGGTTTTCTCTGGCACCAGGAAGAAGTGGGAGTAAAACCCTTTGCCCTGTTGTGCTGCTGGGAACTAGTTATATGTCCTGTTTTTGCAGCAGGGCCTCAATCTCCTCTGCAATGAGAGTGATGTGAGCCTGAGATTAATGGGAGGGGACCAGTAGCTTGTCTGAGAGTCTCTCTGTGAACTCCAGAGTATGCCCCCTTTCAATGAACTGCAAGACCCATTGATCTGTGGTTAGTTGGTGCTATTCTTCAATGTGAAAGGAAAATCAAACCACCACCACCACCACCTCCCCTAAGGCTTCCGCGGGGGGAGGGCAATGAGTCAGGCTGAGGAGTTGGGGAGGGGCAGCGTGGCCTGAGAGGTTCTTGGGACCAAAGGGGCTGCACCTCCGGAAGCAGGAGTGGAAGCTTTGTGCTTAAGCCCACTCTGTGCTGCTGCTGCTGTCCTATGAATTGCTGTCAAGCACTCCTCCGAAAGGACTGCTTAGGATGCTGCATAGGCTGGGATTTATACATAGTGTGTACAGATCGGAGAGCCTTCCCTGATTCTTGTGGGCAAGCTATGATAATCTGCGAATCCTCGCTGAACAGAACTAGGCCCCTGAAAGGTGCATCCATAATATTAGACTGCATGTCCAGAGCAAAGCCAGAGACGTGCAACCAAGAGTAATGCCAGATACAGACAGTAGAGGCTGAGGCTCTGCCCGGGGTCTAGTACAATTGCCCGACTCTTAATTTCCTGACGCGTAATTGCCTGACTCCAGTTTACTGACTTATAACTTACCACTTAACACATTTTACCGGAGCTGCTTTCCCAGACTGATTCTGTCTTCCTGCCCACCACGTAACAACTCCTTCCACCTGTTCCCCCTTGCTGACTCCTGCTGTTAGTCACCATGCTTGAGAAAAAGAAAGAGAGAGAAGAATGAGCAGGAGCACAGTGCCGGGTTCAGGTACTGAAATAAGACTAAAGACTGAAGTTACTGAACCTGTTCTCAGCTCCTCCCAAGTCTCTCTGTACACTACGTTCGATCTTGGCTCATGCTGTCTCATCCCCCCCCGGCTCCAGAGCACACAGCAACTTGTAGAAATTTACAAATAAAATAAAGAACAGAAAACCTCTTTCCTCTTTTCATTCTGTTTGTCCCATCTCACTCGCTGCACAGATTACAGTCTTTGTCACTACACGTAAACTCTGCAGGTGATAGCACTTGCCTACTGTACGGCACTGCAGCTAACTGAACAATTTCAGAATACAGTTTAATTTAGACTGACCAGCACCAAAGAAGGGACACCCCAAAACAAATCAGGTGTGGGCAATACTGTTTTATTTAACTGCCTCCTGAAGCCAACAAAAAACATTATGTTTTCGTTGATTGCATGTTTTGGATGTGGAGTCAGCAAAATAACATTTAGGTGTGTACCAGTTTAAGAGGAGAGTTTTTGCAAGGAGCTGTCTGCTACAATGTGTTTTTGATGTGTACCAGTTTAAGAGTTTTTGCAAGGAGCTGTCGGCAAAATAATTGCTGGACAATTAATCAACAGACATTTCACAGTTGGGCAGGTGTACCTGTAGGGAAGTCGGAGTCAGGCAATTATGCGTCGGGAAAATTAGAGTCGGGCAATCGTACTGATCCCCTCTGCCAGTGGAGTCCACTGTAGCATAAGCATCTCGGAGAACATGACTGCCAACGTCCGAGCATGACTTCAAAATGGCTATCAGCTCTGCCTTGCCTGGGCAATCTGGTATGGCTTGAGCCACCTTTACTGCCCTGTCCCACAGGGCGTTCTGGAATTGCATCATGTAGGCAAGAAAATGTTGAGATCATATAGCACAGATGGCCGAGGAATAAACCTTTCTGGCCAGCTGGTCAAACTGCTTGGAGTCTTTGTCTGAAGGTTGAGAACTCAGGTGCCTAGGGCACATGGAGCATCATGGGAAGCACTGGTAACAACAGAGACTGTATCTGGGTGTTCAAGAAGGGATCCTCGGCCAGCCCAGTGGCACTGGACACCACACCTTGTGCTGCGACAACGACTCGAGTTTGAGAGCGAGCTCAGGAGTCGGGGGTCAGCAGGGGAGGAGACGGATTGAGCGCCTACGGGCAGCTCTCCTCTCCAGGTGGGAGGGTTAGGGATAAGCGGTGCTCTGGTGACCCCGGTGGAGACTGGAGGTACCATCGAGCCACCAGGGTGCATGTAAGGGTGTGGATGACGCAGGTAGGGTTACCATGCACCTTGGCGCCAGACATGTACCACATAGGTGGGAGGGGGGGATCTCAGGCTAACCACCACAAGAAATACCCCTCCAGCCCTGGATAGGTGACTGCCGTGCCAGTGTCACTGCCACATGCCCAACGCTGGTTCCCTGCCACTGCCGCCACGGTCTCCCTGGGTTGTCCTCTCCCAACCCGGGGAACCATACCAAACTTGAAGATGGCAGGGGAACACAGCAGGCGGTACAACAAGCTGGTGACTACAGTGGCCTGAGAGAGTTCCAGGCTGGAGGGCCTTCAGGCATTGGCTGGGGGGGGAGTTAGGCCCAGCTGGCAACTTTGGAGGATTAGGTGCTGATGGGTTGTCCCTAGTTGACATTGGGGAAGCTGACATTCAGGCCATCAGTGTAGGCTGAGGCTGACTGGTGAATCTGCTCATAGCCACCTAGGAGGAGCTGTCTGGATAGGGGAGCTAGCTCTCAAATGGGACAGAGGCCACAGATTCCAGGAGGAAGATGGTGTCAGTCCTGGGTGTTGCCTACTGAAGCCGGCCCCTGTAGTAGGGGAGGAATTGGCAGACACCCTGGCAGGACAGTGACAGGCAAACTCCTGCCGCCTGAAGACCCACTGGCTCAGCTACTCGGCTTAGAGCCTGCTTGGACTATGGGCTTAAGCTTGAGAAGCTGAGAGGCTGGAGACTATGTCCTGCAACTCGAAGCACTTTCTTCCACAACGATGATAAGGGAGGGAGGTTTTGCCACCAGGAGCCAGGAGGGAGAAAGCGCAGCCATGGAGGAAGAAGCCGACTCCCCACGGGAGGGGGAGACCCAACAGAGGTCGCTGACTTGATTGGGGACAGTGAGCTTCTCCCACTGCTTATGTTTGCAGCTCAAGTTCCTCTCCTTATGGAAGGAGAGGAGGTAGAGGCCACAGAAGCCAGGGAAGATGAAGAGCTTTTTCAGTGAAGCTCCATCTCCAACTCGGATAGCTTTTTGCAAAGGAAGAACGCTTTGAGGGTCTTCTGGCAATGAAGTCAAGTGCACTGGTTAAAGTCTTGAGAGTGATGGCAGGCCTCTATGTTGTGGTCCTGGCCTAGGCAGGAAAGGCAGGCCAAATGACCATCCTTGTGATGGATCTGCTTGCCGCACACACACTTCGATCACCGTCCTCGACTGAGAAAGATGGAGAAGAAGACATGCTCTGAAGAAATCGAAGGAATTGAAGAAAATAACAAAACACAGGTAAGAGTGATGCAAAATGGCAATCAACTAGCTGAAAGCACCAGCGGAAGTCCAACTTGCATGGTGGATGGTGGGAAAAGAACTGGGGATGGGCTGGGAGACTGCACCTTTTATATCATACGTGACGTCAGGGGTAGACTGACGTCAGAAATGGTCCCCCACTGAACACTGCTAGCTAGAACTCTTCTGTGGGGTCCTGGCACCTGCCATCTTCAATCCTAAAGGTGTTACCTGCTGCAAGAGCCCCCTCGAAGTAAGATCTATCATTACTTGTATGCCTGAAGCCAAAATTGGAGATACTGACAGAAGTATTGATAAGCTACATCTCCACCCAAACTGATCTATTATTTTGCACAAATGTGCCAATGATGTGGGGAAGAGTCAGACATCTGTACTGATCTTTCGAGCCTGAGAATGAAATTAAAAGACAAAGGGCATAAAGTTGCTATCTCTGAGATTTTTGTCCATCCCTGTAGCATAAAAGTGCATATTGCACAGCAGGATATAGCAATTACAGCAATCACTGAAACATGGCGGGATGACAAATCATCATCATAGGATTTTCAAACTGGCTGGGCATGACGTGCATAGATACAACCGTGTATCCAGAAAAGGTGGTGGTGTAGCACTGATAATATAATAAATTTGGTCAATGTGACAGATAAAGTTAAAAAAAACACTCCTGAACACAGAAACTATACAGGTTAATCTCTTTCTAGATCAGGCAGATTCTTTGATTCTAGGAGCTTGTTATGTCCCCACCCTCCACCCCCGATTGCCCAAGTGACATTTGTAATGCAATCTCATTAGAAATAGGAAAAGCTGTTGATCTGGGTAATACTACCATCATGGGAGGTTTTTGTTTTTTTAACTTTACTTTATCTCCTTCGGCCAGGGCATCTCTCAGATGTACCCACTCAATCCTCCCTCTACTCCCCACCGAGACCCTTCTCTTAAGTCCCCCCCACCAGAGCTTCCGATTCCCCAGATCACCCCCCAAGGGGAGGGCCCACCTCACCTACCTGGTGGCTCTTTCTGAAGTTAGAAGGTCCGTCCTGCGGATGGCGCCTGGGGACTGTCAGGGGAAGGGTCCAGTATTGGGATGTGGGCCTAGATCCCTGGGGCCCTCATAGTCTCCCCAGTCTTCCAGGGTTTTTTCCGTAGGTTTCACCCCCTCTGAGCACAGATGAGCAATGGCATCCATGGCGTTAGTGTGCCAATGCCCGCCAACGCTCCACCCCCTGCATCTGTGAGTGACGCATGTTCCTGGCACTGCCCCCGGTCGCAACCAGGAGCTGCACAGGAGTGGCGCTAACCCCAAATCCCTCCCCAGGAAGGGAGAGCAGTCCTCCAGATGCTCGATCCCTTCCCACCCCTGCTGACCCCCAGCAGCCTGAGTCCATTTCCAAACCTGGTTGCCGGCATGGCATGAGGTGTGGCAACCAGTGCCTCAACCTTCAGTGCCACTGGGTCAGCTCATTAAGGGAGATTTTAATATGGATGAAATTAACTGGCAAAATGATACAGCTCCAAGTCCCGGTGGTAGAAAATGTCTATCAGTTTGTGAGCATTAATTTGAAACAACATGTAAAACTGCCCACCCGACGTGATAACATTCTTGATCTAGTATTATGCACAGATAGTTTGTCTATTAATAAATGTACTATTACTTCCCCATTGGGCAACAGTGACCATAATACCATTGAGTTTAACTACTTATGGGACTTCACTCTATAATCTGAGAATTCAATAAATAAATACATTTCAATATGGCAAGGCTAATATAAAAAAAAAAATCAATCACGTAGCAGTATTAACTAGAATAATGAATTACAGAATTAAACAGTGAGTGATGCTTCGGAGTTTATAAAAAGCACTATATCATCTCTATACAATAAATATATTCTGACAAAATGTAAATATTCAAACAATAAGCAACACCTGAAATGGATGAATACAAACATGAAAAGGGCAATAAATAAAAAACACCATGACCACCTCCTCCCAAAAATCTAATACATCTTGGGATACATATGCATCTATACATAAAAAATATAAGCCAGCCCACCAGCGCAGTGGTTGGATTCCCACTTGCGACGCCAGCGACCCAGGTTCGGGAATGGGCCGGGTCACTGGAGGGCCGGCCGGGGAGAGAAGGATCGAGCGTCCCACAACAGCTCTCCTTCTCAGGGGGGAAGGCAGGGGATAAGTCCGGTGCCTGCTGGCTCCTAGCGGAGGCTGGAAGAATTGCAGGGTGTATGGCCCGAGTTACCTGGGGAAGGAGCATATGCCTTGACGTCACCACACTGCCCCCCGCAGAAAACCGGAAAAACTGCTCGCTGGCCACCTAGATGACGGCTCCCCGTTCCCCGAGCACCTTCAGGGCCTCCTGCTCCTCAGCAGCATCCCCAGGCCCTAATGTAGTGTGTGACGGGGTCTTCCCTTCCACTCTGGTACCCATCCCCCTCGGAGGAGGGGGAACTGCCCGGTGATAGGGATATGCTGGGATATTCTGGGGATCGACTGCGATATGAGGACCTGAGGAGGGCTGGATAAAGGTCATTGGGGTCGAGGGGGAGCTTGTGGAGCCTGAAGGAGTGGGGACCAGTGTAGCATGGGGTAGGCAGTATAAACATATCATGCAAAAAAAATAAAATAAAAGGGAGATTAGGAAGGCGAAGAGAGATTATGAATATCATTTAGAAGTTAATGCTAATAATGAAAACGATAAGTCTTATTATGCCTACATGAACTCTTTACAAGAAAAAACATAAGTAGGACCAATTGTGAAAAATGGTGATTTGATTCATGACCATAATAAAATGGCTGATTTGTTCAATAAAAACTTTTTAAAAATATATGGCCCAGAACAAAGGGCACAGGGTCAAAACAGCTAAACCAATAACAGCGCGGTCCAATACCGTGCAGCAAAAACAGCAATGGCAAAGGTAGCGCTTGGTAAAAACAGCAAGCGATACCACCATGAGCAGCACACAAAAAAACAAACTGACTGTTTATGGGGGCTCTGCCCCCCATCCCCCCAACTGAATATAACTACCGCTGGGGGAAGGCAACTCGGAGATGGAGAGAAACCTGGGTGCGGGAGAGGATTGTTCTGGAGCAGACATGGAACCAGCAGGACAATTTGGGGGCAAAAGGTGCAGGGTGGGAGACAGACACACAGAGGGTAAGTTTTTTTTTTTTTGGGGGACGAAACACCCAAAGCAAACAAAACAACAACCAAACAAGTGTTCTGGGACCAGGAATTGTACCGTAATCCACCACCCTCCACTGCCTGTGGCCTATGCTCTGAGCCATGGCAGCTGCGTGGCAGCAGACCCAGCAGCAGAAGCTTTCTCCCTGTCCCCCAAACAGCTACAGGGATAATGCTAACTTTACCTGCGCAGTTATGTCCCTGTAGCTGTTTTACATTTAGCTGTTTTGACATCACGGTTTTGACCCATGCTATTGAGATTTTGACAGTTTGACCTGGTACCGAACAGAGTAGTACCACATGCTTCGACCATCTAAACAACGCATGTCTCATTTACACTAGACCAAATAAAGAAAAAACATCAAAAACAAAAGGGAAAAACAACACTTGGCCCAGATGGTATAACAGGACGTATGTTATACCTGATGTCCGATTCGCTGGTGTACCCTTTGAAACTGCTGTTTGAAGTTTGTCTTAATAAAGGTTTTGTGCACATCAACTGGAAACTTGCACATGTTGTCCATATACAGTGCCTTCAGAAAGCATTCACCCCCCTTGGATTTTGTCACATTTTCTTGTGTTACTACAGAATTTTTAATGCATTGAAATTACTTCCCCCCCTTGATTCACACAGCATACTCAACAATTTAAAGCGGCAAAAATAGTTTTATTGTGTAATAAAAATCTATGAAACATTAAAAACTGAAATATCTTGTTTACTTAAGTATTCCCCTGAGTCAATACTTTGGAGAAGCGCCTTTGGTAGCAATTACAGCTTTGAGTCTTCTTGGGTATGTCTGTATCAGCTTTGCACATCTGGATTTGGGGATTTTTGGCCATTCTTCCTTGCAGATTTGCTCAAGCTCTGTCATGTTGGATGGGGAGCATCAGTGAACCGCAATCTTTAAGTCTTTCCACAGATTCTCAATGGGATTCAAGTCTGGGCTTTGGCTGGGCCACTCAAGGACATTCACCTTCTTGTTCTGAAGCCACTCCAGTGTTGCTTTGGCTGTATGCTTGGGGTCGTTGTCCTGTTGGAATGTAAATCTTCGGCCCGGTCTGAGGCCTATTACAGACTGATGCAGGTTCTCCTCAAGGATGTGCTTGTATTTGGCTCCATTCATTGTTCCCTCTATCCTGACAAGTGCCCCAGTCCCTATCGCTGAAAAGCATCCTTATAACATGATACTGCCACCACCATGCAGCATGGTAGGGATGGTGTTACATGGGTGATGAGCTGTGTTCGGTTTGCGCCAGGCATAGCGCTTTGCATTCAGGCCAAAGAGTTCAATTTTTGTTTCATCAGACCAGAGAATCCTTTGCCACATGGTCTCAGAGTCTGCCTCGTGCCTTCTTGCAAACTCCAGGCTTGCTATTATGTGGCCTTTTCTCAGGAGTGGCTTCCGTCTAGCCACTCTCCCATAGAGGCTACATCTGTGAAGTGCTGCAGAGATTGTTGTCCTCTGGACAGGTTCTCCCATCTCAGCCATGGAACTCTGTAGTTCTGTCAGGTGGTCATTGGGTTCTTGGTCACTTCCCTGACCAAGGTCCTTCTTGCCCGGTTGCTCAGTTTGGGAGGATGGCCTGCTCTAGGAAGAGTCTGGGTGGTTCCGTAATCTTTCCATTTCCTAATGATAGACTTGACTGTCCTCCTGGGAACTTTCAACACCCTAGAAATGTTTTTATACCCCTCCCCAGATCTATGCCTCCTCACAATTCTATCACGGAGTTCTACGGACAGCTTCTTAGTCTTCATGGTAGTTTCTGCTCTGACATGCACTGTCAACAGTGGGCCCTTATATAGACAGGTGTATTTCCTCTGAAATCATGTCAACCATTTGAACTGACCACAGGTGGACTCCATTCAAGTTTTAGAGTGATCTCATAAGGACATTGGATGCACCTGAGCTCAGTTTGGAGTGTCATAGCAAAAGGGGTGAATACTTATCAAATCAAGACATTTCAGGTTTTTATTTTAAATTACATGTACAAAAAATTCCAGAAGTTTCATTCCACATTGACATTGTAGAGTAATTTGTGTAGATAGGTGACAAAAAAATCCGATATAAATGTATTTTAATTTGAGTTTGCAACATCACAAAATGTGACAAAATCCAAGGGGTGAATACTTTCTGAAGGCACTGTATGTATATATATATATATATATATATATATATATATATATATGTATATTGGAATGAAACTTGCACATGTTGTCTATATATATATATATATATATATATATATATATATATATATATATATATATATATATATATATATAAATAGATAACCCACTGTAAGTTGTTGGGTCATGCTCTGATATGCGCGCACCCTTGGAGTGAATTCAACCACCCAAGGCGTGCGTATATCAGACCATAACCGCACACCCTAAAATGGGTTATCTATCTTCTAAAATTGCTAAAATGGCTTTGGAGGGGGTGAAAATGCAGGCATATGGTCACACTCAGATATCTGCATGGTCATGTGGTGTGTTTCAGTCAACCAGCAGAGAGTATTTTCAATATCCATTTATAAATATATATATATATCTATATATAGATATGTATATAGTTAAAAGGGTTCTAGACAAGAATAGGGCAATTACAGGCATATCAGCCTAACATCACCTTTATGCAAAATTTTAGAAAACCTTATAAAACATGAAATCACACCTGAAATTAACACTAAAGATCTTGAGCAATACGGTTTCAAGCAAGGTCAAGGTAGTCTTACTAATCTAATGTGTTTCTATGAAAACATAAGTGACTTGCTTGATATGAAAATACCATGTGATGTTATGTTTCTTGATTTCATGTGTTACGTGGTAAAACCCTCTGTACTAACAGCAATGAAAAAGATTTAGGTGTATTTACATCAGATGATTTAAGCAGCACACAACAGGTTAGTGAAGCAATTAACAAAACGAATAGAGTAATATGGTCCATAAAGCATAATATTATATCAAACAGCACTAGGTTCGAAGACCACCAACAGCAATAGTGCTGTCAATAATGGCACAGTGTAAACAGCGTTGTCAAGAATAGCGCCAATTAACAATGTCGTCCTGCAAAACAGTGCCAATGGTAGCGGTTGTAAACCACACTGATGACTGCTACCATTACTAAAACTCACATTATTAACTTTTGTTTTGTAGAGGGTCTCTGTCCCCTACACACCAGCTGCCCCCCACACTCCCAGACATGGCAGGCTCAGCTCCTTGCACCCACCCATACTTTTTGTAAACCAACTCCAAGGGGAGGTAGATCTCGGGGAAAAGGAGAGACTGGGGGATTTTTCCTGTATGGCTAATGTAAAAAAAAATACATGTCAAGCGGAGTGAAAAAGTGTACCTGCATGTGTTGGGAGACCAGGAACAGAAACTCGGTCTCCCATTCTATGCTGCCCGAGCTGCTGCTGGCTTAACCCGCTGCATCACGGGAGCAGCTCGGTCATCTAGTGTACTCTTCCTTTACTTGTGTACCCTCAACATCCCCTGAATAACTACAGGGACAGCGGTAGTTGCTATACACTATTCTACCCCTGTCGCTATTCAGGCACTACACATTCCTGACAGCGCTGTTTAGATGGCGCTGTTCAGGACACGCTATTCTAACCGGGTCTGCATCAAATGATGCTGTAGTGTTGATGCCACTGTTTCGAGCACTTTAAAAAAAAATCACTACTGCAAATTGCTCGAAAAGGTACAGAGGAGATATACAAAACATATTTATGGCTTAAAAATAGACCCTATGAAATTCGGATGGAATTATTAAATCTCATGTCTCTCAAGGCTAGAAGAATTAGGGAAGATTTACTTCTCTTGCATGACATCATCAATGACCTGTACCTAATGTCCAAACTAGGGACTGATTTCGAAAGCACTTTGAGGGATAGTAGAGGGCAGCCACTGCAAATTACTGATAGGCCTTTTAACACAATGAAAAATGATTTTTTTACCCTTAAGAGTGGCCAACCCCTGAATTTGCTTACCATTAGAAGTGATCATCAGCAAAACAAAAGACAATAACCTAATACTGCACATTTAGCTAAAATAAAGCTATTTTTGAAAAAAAAATTTTGTGGCCTGTTCATATGTCATGAGCCAAAGACTGAGAATAAAAGCTCACGGAAGGTCACAAGAAGGTTTATTTAAAAGTCTGGATGTTATTTAAAGAAATAAGAGCAATAGTTCCCTGATATTTATTTATTTTTGCACCTCACTATATCACAGTACTGTGTGTATTTATGGAAAAAATCAGGCAAATTCTGAAATTAGTTCATATGCTGAAACAGCACAAAGTGTCAAGGGCAGACAGAGGCAAAACAATAAAAAATGCAAGGCAAGTGTGTGTTGTAGGTGTGGACTGCTGTAAGGGTGGCAAAGGCACTGAATATGATAATAATGTCAGTCAAAATATTTTTTTATTACTGTCCTGAACTGTTATTCTTCGCGTTACTCTAAAGTCGAAGATGATTCTTTGTCCGGGATTCCATAATCCTTCACTGCGTGGAATAATTTGAAACACCTTCCAACACGAAGTAGAGCATTGCAGTCAGGACAGCAGTAACGACTTTCAGGTGCTCCGCAACATGATCCTCTTTTTCATTTAGATCCAGTGGCTGTCAGGGCACGTGAGGCCTTGGCTGAGCAAACCCTGCGAAGTCTGGTCGGGTTCTTCTTTTTTGGCACAGGAGGGGTTTTAGGAGGGAAGCGTCTGCCAGTAAGGTATATGTCTGTCTCTGCACTCGACACATATCTTACATTTGCAGGTAAGCTTCTGCAAGTTGTTCTATGAGCTTTGCAACATAGTGATATTGAGTGCCTTTACCACCCTTACGCTTGTACATCACAAATGAGTTGAAGGCTGAGATATCCACTAAGTGGAAAAACATTTTTTGTACCATTTTCTTGTTTTTCTGACACACGCATAGTTTTTGAGCCTCTGGTCACTAACATCCACTCCTCCCATCTTGCTGCTGTACTGCAGTACCGTGTCTGGTTTGATCTTTGGGGTTCCATCATGCTTGTTGCCACACGTTACCATGGCCCTCGCATGCACTGTGGTCAAAATGTGTACAGTCTGAGTTTAATTGGGCCTTCCAAACCACATGATGGCTCTTATTTTGGGACAGTCCTCCGCAACTGGAGAAATACTATCCCCTACAGCCAGCTGTGCCTCTCGAAACTGTTGTGGCAGTCCTAACTGGGCTTTGTTGACAGTTCCACAGAGCTCGGTTTTGAGGTTCTGTAAGTGTCGAACAAGCTTGGGGCTAGAGTAGAACCTGTCTGTGAACAATGTATACCCCTGACCAGCAAGTTCTCCTAATAACTTAATTACAATATCATGTGTGGTTTGCGCTGTCATTGTAGTTGATACATCATTCCTGACCTCTGCTGTTACTTCAAGATTACTGCAAGCAAGTGTATGAGCATTTATTTCAACATTTTCTTCAGCACTGTGTGTGATAGTCTGATCAACTATAACATTTTGTACAATGTTTTTACCGGTGTTCACCATGAAATTCCACACATCCCACCATTATCTGAATAGCTTTCACACAATTCATGTGTTTTTATTCCAAATCTTGACTATTTCAAGGGCATATATTGTTTGAATTCTAGACGTCCTTTGAAAAGTAGAAGCGATTAATCAATGCTAATGTATCGGTCAGGGGTACATGATGTCACAAACTTGTTCTGTAAGAAATCTAATAAACTTCATATTTTCCTTAGCTTGTCTGGTGATTCCATGCATATATCATTATCTACGAAATGTAGGAACTTTAGAATGTTCAAGAACCTGTCCCTGGTCATAAGTGAGTGCACAATAGGTGTGGCGAGAAATGGGTTAGTGGACCAGTAATCTGACAGCTGAGGTTTTTTCAACAACCCAGTCAACAAGAAAATGCCTAAGACGACATACATTTCTGAGGGACAAACTGGTTTCCAGGAAGAAGTACGTGAGAATTCAGACTGAGTTTCACTAATCAGAAATTGTTCGGCATATCTGTTACTTTCTGTGTAGATTAGTTTTATAATGCCGTCACCACCATCAAGCTCTGTCTCTGAGAAGAATATTTTAAAACACTCAAGTGGTGTTAGGTGATCAGTCAGAGGGACATTAATGCCAGGGACTCCTGTGAACTTGAAAGGTTCTACCTGCTGTTCACTTTCATTGCACAAAATTTTAGACATAATTCTCTGGTTTACCCCCTGTAGCATTTGTTGTGAGATTTTGCTGGGTTTGTCCTCTAACTCTGCCTCTTCCACGGCCTCTTCCTCTACGTTGCATACTTGATATACCCCTAGACTTGTTGTATCCTATTTCTAGCCCCCTCCTCTCTTCTGATGCTGATTCTCCATCACTTGAGGATTCCTGTACCCATTCAGTCCCTGAGCTTAGTTTCTATTCACTGTCCGCGATTACTTCCATTACAGTTTGCATGTCAAGGTCAGATTCGGAAGCTTGCACTGTGATTTGCTCTACCTCAATAGATCTTACTGGCCTGCTCTCAAATGCCATTCCTGGATCCGTAACACATGCAGTGCCTAATCTGTATTCATTGTTTTGCCTTATTTATTTATTTATTTATGTTTTGGTAACCAGGCAGGTGCACAGATCCAGAGGATGATTTTTAGTCACGACCTGGGCCACAACGTGGTGACAAGAGACATAGTAGTATACACAGTATACACATATGGTTACACTTTACAAACATTTGAAGTTAAACTGCACAACACCGAGATGGGCATTGAGACATCTGTTGATTACCTGTGGTATACAATCATGGTAAATTAAGGTACCGTGAGACATACATGCAGCAGTACAAAGGTAGGCTCAAAGATGGACAACTAGCATTCATCTAAGGTGCCATGCCAGATGATCTAAAAGAGAGGGTTGAAACGGGGCATTGTGGTGGGCACCATTATTCCCTTTATGAAAGCCAGTAATATGACGTTATACGATTTATTCAGATGTACTGATCAGAATATGAAATCCTAAAGCAGCCAAGTACAGAAGGACTACTGTCTCCTGTGATCTTTACTGAGGGAGAGGGCTCGAAAGTAAACACAAAACTGTCTTCCCCCCCCTTATGAAAGGCTGCAGTATGATGATATTGTTTTTTATTGAGCTGTAATGATTAGCATATGAAACGCCTGAGCAGCCAGGTACAGAAGGACTGCTGTCTCCTGGTGCTTCTTACTGATGGAGAGCTCAAAAGTAAATACACAACTGCTATTGTTTTCACCCTTATGAAAGGCTGGAAATGGATGTTATTGTTCTTAGCAGTCAGACATGGACGGAAGGACTGCTGTCTCCTTATGCTCCTTATTGAGAGATCAAAATAATTCTGAAAACTCCTCTTTCCTGTAACACTGAGATATGAAGTAAAAAGCTGTTTCTGGTGTTCTACTAAAAAGGGCTTGCAATAATAAAGCTGTTGGGGGCGGGGGGCGAAGGGACTGCAGACTCCTGTGACTACTGACTGATGGCTGTAACTAAAACTCCACAGTTCATTTATTTTTTATTTTTTTTTTTTTTATGGTTATTCCACATGCTGTTGCCTGATACTCTTTCTGAGTTGCTCGTGGTGTATAACTTATAAAACAGTCAATTACGGTGACACCACGTGGCTGAAAGAAACAACAGAGACAATAGCTGAAATTGACAAGAATGCGATGGGATCCTGAGAGAAGGGCTCTGACTAAAACTGCACACTTGTTTTTTCTCTTTAAGTGTTTTTTTGATGCAGTTTACTCACATAGTCTTTCTGGACCCCTCACAACACAAAACCTGTCACTTATTTTGACAGACAGACAAGTACTGCAGCCACCTAGTGATTCAGCCTCACAGCTGATAGAAGCACAAAAACACCTTTTTTTTGTTGATTTGCCTTACTGTTACAGTAACAGTATGATATATATTTTTTTAACATGAAATAGTGCCTGAATAGTGGTAGAAAACTGCCAAAAATCGATCACTGTGAAAACACAGAGATTGGTGACAAAGCTCCTCACGCCATGAAATGCCGCTGAAAACTGACGTGACAGCTTCAGACCTATGCTTTTGCAGACGGCCCTGCAAAGGCTAGACTGCATGACATATGGCTACATGTCTTGCATTCAACAGATCACATGTGGCCATGAGTCACAGTTAATCTGTCACTGTCAAAACAAGCACCTTTCTGGCAGCAAACTGAAGGTTCGTGTGAAAGACGAGTATACTCGGCACCCGCGGTCACACTACATCAGGAGTGCCCTGAGTATACTTGGCACCCGTGCATAAAGGGTTAAAAAATGTCTGGATAAATATACTCCCTCTGGAGGAAATTTGCAATATTACTCAGATTAAAGTGATAGGGGCAATTACGGGCGATCCTGCCTTCTTGCTCTTCAGTCTCCTTGGTATGCACCTCTGTATGCACCTTAGGTAATCTGGCTTCCTGTCCAAACATTAGGGTGTTAAGAGACAATCCTGTAGCATCATTTTTCATGCAGTCTGATTCAAATTGTCTTTTGCAAGGTATATCTTCTGTTACTGCTTTATTTTTCTCTGTAGCAAAGTGTTTCTTTCAGGGTATATCTTCTGTGAAATTATTACAGGTGGTGCTTAAATTTTTGTGACTTTTTATCATTAGGCTAAGCAAAATTACTGCTTGCCCTTATTTTATTTATTTATTTTTGCTGAAAAGGTGTTTTTGTCTCAGATGTGTTGCAATCTCCTTTTCACATTGAAGGAGCTAATTGCTTTCCTCCCACAGCTCTTCCAGGGGATTAGGTGTGTATCTGGGGGTGGAGCTGACAAACTGCCAGCAACTTCCAACAGAAAGAAAGGTTAAAAGGTCAGGTTAGTTGATATCTTGGAGGTGGAAGGCTAGGTTTGCTGGCCAAGGTACCTAGCTTCACCTGAGCTCTTTATTTCTAGCTTGCTTGAAAGGACAGAACTAAGAACCTTACCAGAGTAAGGGAAAGGATTAAGACTTCTGGCTTGGCAGATTTACTGTGTGTTGTTGTTTTTATGTTGTACTCACAGGGACTATTACTGCTTGTTGCTAACATTTTATTGCTTTCTTTTTCTCTGATTCACATTGCTGTTGCTGGGTTTACCTTCTGCTGCATTATTACAAGGTGTGCCTACAGGTGTGTGTGCTAACATATTACTTCTGTAATCTTCTGATTCAAATTGTCTTTTGTAAGGTATATCTTCTGTTACTGCTTTATTTTTCTCTGTAGCAAAGTGTTTCTTACAGGGTATATCTTCTGTGAAATTATTACAGGTGGTGCTAAATTTTTGTGACTTTTTATCATTAGGCTAAGCAAAATTACTGTTTGCCCTTTTTTATTTATTTCTTTTTTGCTGAAAAGGTTATTTGTCTCAGAGGTGTTGCAGTCTCCTTCTCACATTGAAGACAGGGAGACTAAGAAAGCAGCCACAGCTTCCTTGAATAAATGAGGTTAATTTCCAGACTACACTGAACTGAATTATTACTTTTTGGACCCGTGTAAGTAACTAGTATTGATTCTGTTTTTGGGGTGGACTTTTCTTAGCTTTAACTTTAATTTGCCTGGGGGGAACTGTAGCTGGGAGATATTTGCAGTCAGTTGTGACTAGACCTGTTACTTAGCCTTTGTGAAATTGGTGTCTAAAAGGAAGGAAGGCACTCCCTGGGGTGGAGGGTAAGAGTTGTAGGTGATTGTTTCTGGACAGTAACTTGAAGTGGGTAGCCATCTGAGAACAAGAGACCACCAAACAGTGTGGTTCACGATAAACTCAGCTGTAGAGTCAAGCCACACAAAAGTGAAGATACTGGACTTCAGGAGGGCTGATTTTGACAAAATGGGAGACTGCCTCAGAAAAGCACTAGCAAACAGACAAGAAGGTGGGGTGGAGCAACAATGGGGAAACATCAAAACCGCCATCACAGAGGCAACAAGTCTTTGTGTGAAGCAAATAAACAAATCAAAACGAAAGAAAAAAACACTATGGTTCTCAAAAGAAGTGGCGGGAAAGGTAAGGAAGAAAAAGATAGCATTCAGTAAGTATAAGGAAACACAGAAGCAGCAGGACAGAGAACTGTACCAGTTAAAGCAGAAGGAAGCGGGTAAGGCAGTCAGAATAGCAAAGGCCCAAACTGAGGAAAAGATAGCCAACTCGGTTAAGAAGGGGGATAAAACCTTTTATAGGTACATTAGGGAGCAAAGAAAGACTAAGGCAGGGATACTGAGGCTGAACAAAGGGGAAGGTGGTTGGGCAGAGAGCGACAGTGAAAAATAAGGGATACTGAACGAATACTTCTGCTCAGTATTAACAATGGAAAAGCAGGGGGAAATACCAAATCGGTCAATAGAAGCACTCTGGATAGGGGGGTTGATATTAGTCCTTTCACAGAAGAAAGGGTCCTGAAAGAACTCTTAAAACTGAAGGTGGATAAAGCAATGGGGCCTGATGGGATTCACCCCAGAATTCTAAAAGAACTAAGGGAAGAACTAGTAACACCACTGACTACCCTTTTTAATAAATCATGGGAGGATGGGGTGGTTCCTGAGGACTGGAAGGAGGGCGGATGTGATTACCCTTCACAAAAGTGGGAGCAAGACAGAGGCAGGAAACTACAGACCTGTCAGTTTGACCTCAGTGGTAGGGAAAATGATGGACTCACTTCTGAAGGAAAGAACTATTGAGTACCTAGAGGCCAGTGGGGCACAGGACCCAAGGCAGCATGGATTCACAGCAGGAAGGTCATGTCAGACAAATCTAATTGGTTTCTTTGACTGGGTGACCAAAGCAGTAGACCAGGGAGGTGCTGTGGACATGGCCTACCTAGACTTTAGCAAGGCATTTGACACAGTCCCACAAAAGATTAATAAACAAATTAGCCAGCCTGGGAGTGGGTCCTAGGGAGGTAGCCTGGATAAAACACTGGTTGGACAACATGACACAGCGGGTAATAGTAAATGGAGTCCACAGTGAAGAAAGGAGGGTTACTAGTGGGGTACCACAGGGTTCAGTACTGGGGCCGGTCCTTTTTTAATGTCTTTATAAGTGACATTGCAGAGGGACTGGAAGGGAAAGTATGTCTCTTTGCAGATGACACAAAGATCTGCAACAGGGTTTATATGCAAGGTGGGATGGAAAGGATGAGAAGGGATTTGGCAAGGTTGGAGGAATGGTCAAATGTATGGCAGCTTAGATTCAATGCAAAGAAGTGCAAAGTAATGCACCTGTGAAACAAAAACCCAGGGGAAGAGTACACAATGGGGGGGTGAGATACTGACAATAACAAAAATGGAAAGGGACCTGGGGGTAATCACATCAAATCACCTTAAAGGTGGGGCAGCAATGTGAAAAGGCAGTAAGGAGGGCAGGGGGAATACTGGGATGCATAGGGGAGAGGCATCGCCAGTAGAAAACAGGAAGTTGTTAGCCCTCTGTACAGACAGTTGGTAAGACCACATCTGGAGTACTGTTTACAGTTCTGGAGACCCCATCTCCGCAAAGACATAGACAGGGTGGAGGCTGTCCAGAGGACGGCAACCAAAATGACGAAGGGTCTGCATCAGAAGACATATGAAGAAAGACTAAAAGAACTAAAATGTATAGCCTTGAGAAAAGGAGAGAGAGGGGGGACATGATAGAAACTTTCAAATACCTCAAGGGAATCAACAAAGTCCAAGAGGGTAGCATCTTTCAGAAAAAGAGATGTGAAAAACAAGGGGGCACAATTTGAAGATGGGGGGCGGCTCAGAGGTAGTGTGAGGAAGTATTTCTTCACAGAGAGGGTTGTGGATACATGGAACAGCCTTGCTGAGGAGGTCCTAGAGTCAAAAACAGTGGGAGAATTCAAGAATGCCTGGGACAGACATAAGGCAATTCTAGTGGGGGGGGTAGGAGGAAGTAGGCTGTTGGTTAACTAGGATCTGCAGCTTATCCGTTAGGTAGGGAAATGGGCAGACTAGGTGGGCCAAGCGGTCCTTATCTGCCATCAAATTCTATGTTTCTAGGTAACATAGCAGAGTTCCCCTAGCATAACAAACAGCAGATAAGCAAAATAATCTCCTATGCTCTACTGGTGTAATTGGGAACACACCTAAGTGTTAGAAAAGAACTTCTTTTTATCAATTTTTAACACGTCATAATACCAGTCTACCCACTTCCCATCATTTCGTGCCTGCTTAACTGCCTGCCTCGTCTGTGCACTGACATGCTTATTGGTTTCCTGTCCGAGATACCTAGTCTGTCTATAAATGGGCAGGCAAAGCAGCAGAAGAGCAACCCACAAGGGGAGCCTTAGAATACACAGAATTAGCAAAACCACAAAGGCTGCTTAAGGAAATCATGACTGGAGTTGCAGCATAGGCAGTCTACACATAAAACAATATAGTCAGGCTAGCAGTCGAAGGACCAAACCACAACTTGATTGCAAGATAAACCAAATTTGTGTGGACACAGAAATATGGAATTTGTCAGCAGAAAAAAGATTGCTTGGTCACCCAGTCTGCCAAGTTGTTCCCTGCCTAGTCTGTTCAGCAGACTCTAAATGGTCTCCAGCAACCATTCCCCCTTTTGTTTACTAGTATTCCCGTATAACCATACCATGCATGTTTGAACCCCTCACCCCCCGCACACACAGTTTTTGTCCCTACTATCTCTAATAGCAGGCTATTCCAGGCACTCAACACTCTTTCAGTGAAGCAGTATTTCCTCACATCCCCCCTAAATTCCCCCTTCCAGCTTCATTGCATGCCCTCTTGTTCTGTTGCACTTCTTCATTTGACACCAGCTCCCCACCTGTACCCTGTTCACTCCCTTGAGGTACTTTTAGGTCTCTATCATGCCCCCCTCTCTTCTTCCTCTCCTCCAGGAGTACATATTGAGATCCCTGAGTCTCTCCTTGTATGGTTTCTCATGCAACTCATGTACCATTCAATTGCCGCACTATAGACTGCCTCTACCCAGTTCCTGTCTTTTCAGAGATTCAGCCTCCAGAACTATACACAGTATTCCAAGTGTGATCTCACCAATGATCTACACAGTGGTAATATCACCTCCTTCCTTCTGCTAGTGATATCTCTCTCTCTATGCTCCCTAGCAATTCACTGGCCCTGCCCACTACCTTGTCACACTGCCCTGTAATTTTGAGGTCATCAGATATTAGAACCCCAAGGTCCCTTCCGTTCTTAGTGATGGACAGCACTCTCCTCCCACCACCACCACCAGCATTTTATATTCCACTCCTGGATTTCTATGCTCCAGGTGCATTATTCTGTACTTTTTGGCACTGAACCCCAGCTGCTATACTCTTGACCACACATTAAGCTTTCTAAGGTCCCTACTCATTTTGTCCACCACTCCTCAGATTCCACCTGTGTTGGTGTCATCTGCAAAAGGCATATATACCCCCCTACAAATGGGAGTTCAGAAAGTCTTCCTTGAGCTTGCCTAAATGCTCACTGCCAGGCTGGTGTCCTGTGTTTTTAGCAGTTTAAATGTGACTGCCAGAGAGTGCCTGTATAGCCTTTGTGTACTGTCTCTTTAAGAGCTGCCTGGATTGCAGTCATAAGTAATCTGAGAGGGAGCTCTGTTGAAAGATGTAACTATTTGCTGAAAATCATTTAGAGTGATAATGATAATGTAGTTTGTCTAACCTGCCTTCTTTGCAGCAAGGACTGTTTTGTTTATCTCCACTATCTTGGTCCTGGACTGTGAATTGGACCAATCAGTACTGGTGGGACCTAAATTGGACCTAAAATGGAGCCAGACTACAGGAGCTGTCTGAGTCAAAATCTGTAGGAATTGTATTTTGGGGCTTATGGCGCTTTTTGCACCTGAAGGGGAGCTCCTGTTGTGACTGACAGATGAATCAGTTAACCAAACCTTTTGGATCTTGGGGAAATCTTGGGGAAATTCCCAGGCTTGCTGCATTTTGAGACAGATCTAAGTTGGGAGCAGAAGAAACAACATGCTTGAGACAGTCAAGCAGCCGTCTGAGTAGTTTCGCGTGGGAGAACTGTGGAAAGGCCTGAGTTGTGGCCTGCATGTCTGTCTGCTGCCCCGAGAGAAGAGAATTATTTTGGACTAAATCCAAGTTTATGAGAATGAAGTAAGCCACTGATTTTTTTACCAGGCTCATACTTGAAGAAGACCAAAGATTTTGCTGAACGCAATCAGCCTGTCAGGATTTCCAGCTGCTTTTGAATCCCCGGTTTGTGCAGAGACTTTGCAATCGTGACCGGAGAGTGGTTTGCCTGGTACAGTAGAATTTACTTGCATGTAAATGTGCGGTGTATTGAAAGTGGGTCGTGATTTGATTCCCCACTGTGTGAATTGTGTTCTGCTTGCTGGTACCGTAGAATCCTTTACATGTGAATGTGCTGTGTATTGAAAGTGGGTCGTGATTTGGTTCCCCACTGTCTGAACTGTGTTCTGCCTGCTGGAAGCTTTATCCAGCCTAATCGGACTAAATCCTCGTTCATCTCCATTCGGCCTGGGCCATGCCATGCTGGCCCTGCCAGACTACCCCACTGCACAGAGAAAGCCACCGAGAGACCTGCCTGGGGATCAGCCCCCTGCGCCACGCTTGAGCAGGAATGACGCCTCAGCGAATTGTGTGGGCCCTGCTTCTCCTGGCACTCCAGATTAACCACCTGCTATCTCGATTTTCGTCTAGCCTATGTCCAGTCTTGGGCATCGTGAGTAATCATTAGGGCAGCTCCCTGCAACAACAGCCTAATCTAAAAATGTGTCATCTGATTGTCATGTTTTCTTTTCACGAACTGAGCCCTCTGGCTCCGGATTACAAACAGTGTGTGTTGTGCATATTGTTTTCTTCCATCACAGGACCCCAACCAGCTGCAACGTTCCTGGCTAGCCCACCATTCTCCATCTGGGTACCCAGAGTGTGTGATTGTTTATGGACCCTGAAGTGCATGCATAACTGTTTGATTGATAGAGCCTTTAAGCAAATTAACCTGATTACGCCCCTCCCTTGTTCAAGTCCCTTAAATAACTCAGATCTTTTTTTTGCATTTACCCTGATTGTGGTTCCAGTTTGTGCAAGAGTACTGTACTGCTGTTATTTGCTGTGTATAACCTTGTTTTACAGGGGGTCCCCAGGGCCGAGCCAGAGGAAAGCCCTTGTGGTAAGTGCAAACAATGTGTGTACTTGTGTGGTGTATCAGGGGTTTTGTGAAAGTGATTAGTGTGTATTGTTCCAGCCACTAGTAAAGAACGAGGGGGGTTACAGTGTCCCGGAGGGCTGTGCCCAGGTTAGCTTGACCACTACCAACCTGCTACTAGCCAAGAAGGCAGGGGTAGAAGCCCTTGGGATAGCGCCACCTAGAGGTTACACATACCTTCCCTTCAAGTTGTTGTGCGACATCACTTACAAACATGTTGAAAAAGACTGGTCCCAGTACTGAGCCCTGTGGCACTCCACTGGTCACGCTTCCCTCATTACAGTGAGTGCCATTTACCACTACCCTCTGCTGCTTATCTATTAACTAGTTTTTTACCCAGTTTACAACTTTGGCTCCTACCCCTAGACTCACCAGTTTCTTTATCAATCTATGTGGTACAGTGTCGAAGGCTTTGCTAATGCCCAGTTACTGTAGGCCACGTCCAATGCCCTTTCTGATCTATTTCCTGGTCATCCAGTCAAAGAACTCAATCAGATTTGTCTGACCCGTCCCCCCAATGAATCAATGCTGTCTTTGGTCTTGCAACCCACAGGATTCAAGATAGCCTACTAACCGTTTTTTAACAGGGTTTCGTTTAATTTTCCCACCACTGTTGTGAGACTGACCTGTCTATAGATGCTAGTCTCCTCCCTGCTGCCAGTTTAATGGAGAAGAACTACATCAGCTCTCCTCCAGTCCCCTGGAACCTTTCCTGTTTCTAGTGATATGCTGAATAAGGTTGCCGATGGTGCAGCAAGCTCCTCCCTGAGTTCCCTTAGCACCCTTGGATGCATCACGTCCCGTCCCATTGTCTTGTCCACTTTCAGGTTTCCAAGTCCCTTCAAGACTCTATCCTCTGTAAATGGACTTGTGTTTACCTCCTCCCCCCTCTGTGTTCCTACTGCTCCTCATTGCTAGCCCCCCTCCACTGCAAGACCGAGCAGAAGTACCTGTTTAGAATGTCATCTTTTCCTGATCGTCTTTTGCACAGTCACCATCTACTGACTTCCTTATCCTCATTATCCCTCCCCTTTGTCTTTCTCTTCTCGCTTATGTACCTAAAGAAAGTCTTGTCCCCTTCGGTCATTCCTTTGACTAGCCTTTCCTCTGTTTGCACTTTTGCTTGTCTCACTACTTTCACGGTTTCCCTCTTTGTACGGGGCACTTCTCCCTATCTTCCTCCTCCCTCTGTTTCTTTGTGCCTCCTGAATGAGAGGTTTTTTATTCCCTTCTGTTGCCTCCTCCTAGAGCACCATAGTGGCCTTTTCCTCTTGATTTTGGGATGGAGGAAGGGAAAGGGAGGGGAACATTGTTTAACCAGGAGGAGTAGCACACTAAACCGAAGCTTGTTTACAGATGTGACCTGGGAGCATGAGGAAATTAAGTGACCTGCTCAGGAATGCACAGTACGAGCTTGTGCAGCTGTGAGATTCAAACCCAGATCTCCAGCTCAGAGCCCTAATCCACTGCATACACTGCTTTTACTCTCTTCTTTCACACAGAGGCTGGTTGCAATCACTATACCTTCCCTAATTTGTCTCCATTGCTCCTCTACCCCATCCTGGCCATTCATCATTTCTAGGCCATTTTCTAAGGCAGTTTCCCATTACTTTAAAGTCTGGCCTCCTAAAGTCCAGGACCCTCGTCCTCATGTAGTTTGCTTCTGTACCTATGTAACCCCCAGGGGGTGCTACCCTTAAGGCTACTACCCCTGTCTGCCCCCACTGAGGCAGGGTGAGGGGCCCAGATCCATGGACGGGTGCCTCCACCCAGAGGTTGGGGTTAGTACAGTTAAGACTACCTCGGTTACATCCCTCTGGGCTACTGCAACCCCTTTCTCCGCTAGTGACTCACACTGAGGCCAACAATTCCTTTCACCAGTACACTTACCCCACGGATAATATATTTCAGCTCACTCCAGAGACCCCCTGTAAAGTAAGGTACAGTTATATCACAGTCACCATGCAGCAGCTCATTCCAAGTGTACAAACCAGCCAGGGTGTAATTATAACACAGCAATCTGATTTATTAGAAGGGTAGGTAACAAGGGGAGTGGGAAAATCAGGTTAATTGGCTTATACTACAGCTATGTACCTCGGGCTCTGTGCACAGGCCTACCCCTACAATTTACTGTCCCTGGGTACCCAAGCCCTAACAGCTAGTCCAAACCGTGGCAGCTGGTAGGGGCCCTTTCGTGCCAAGGAGAGAAAAGGTTAATTAAACGGTCAGCAGCACAGTAATTCCATTTTGGATCCAATGTTGCAATTCAGCAGGGAGCTACCCTGAATTAGTACTCACACCCTCCAGATAAGATAGGGTCCTCCAACATCAGCAGGGCTGCTCCTGAATTTCACAAACCTCTTCACACATTTATATGGCAAACTCCCAACCAGGCAGAGTCCTTCAGTGGCAGCAGGATTGAACTTGAGCTTCACGGGCCTCCTTACACATTTATATGGTAATCTCTGAACAGGCAAAGTCCTTTAATAACAGCAGGATTAACTTGAGCTCCACAAGCCTCCTTACACATTTATATGGTAATCTCTGAACAGGCAAAGTCCTTTAATAACAGCAGGATTAACTTGAGCACCACGGGCCTTCTTACACATTTATATGGTAATCTCTGAACAAGCAAAGTCCTTTAACAACAGCAGGATTAACTTGAGCTCTACGAGCCTCCTTACACATTTATATGGTAAACAGCAACAGCAAAGGGGGTACCACACCAAGCAACAGATTCTAGGATCTCCTGATTCCACAGCCACTAACGCACTGCAACGGCAGCTTCAACGTTCCCTTTGGACCGAGCGCAATTCAGCAATTTTCTCCAGTCCTCCTACAGGTCGAGCCTGGTGGGTAACTGTACAGGGCACAGCCTCCTCTGACCGCCCGCTGACGGATTTCAAAACGAACTTGCTCGCCGAGAAAATGGCTGACTTAGGCCTTCACGCGCTTCCCGCGCAAACACTTTCCAGCGCAGAAGCACAGAAGCTCCTCACTCCTCACCAGCCACAAGCATCTGACTCTCACAGCTTGGGGCATTTCCTTCAGTTCAGGTGCGACCCGATTTCATTGGCTGGCTCAACCTGCCAGTCACTTCCTTCAACTCTCAGTGGTGCAGAAAAAGCGCCATAGCCCATAATACCTTGCTTAAAACAAACAGCTCCTCCATTGGTCAGTCAACTCTGAGGGTCCCAAGGTACTGATTGGTCCAATGCAATAGTTCTGGACCAAAATGGAAGAGGCAATAGAAACCTTCTGTGCTGCAAAACAAAGCAGGTTAGAGCAACTACATTATTGTCATTATTTTACGTTATGTTAAGCAAACCATCACATCCTCATCAGGGCTCCCCCTGCACCAATAGCGATGGCAGAAGGGAGCGCTTACTCTGCAGCTCGGGCGGGAGTTGAGCAGGACAATGCTCAAACCCCCTCTTGCATTTAATTTCTTACAGCTGCTTCAGGCAGCCCTTAACGAGGCAGCCCACAGAGGTTTTTCAAAACACTCCCGGCTACCCGTTTAAACGGCTTCAAGCCGATCACCATCCAGGCAGGGAGCATCCAAACGAGCTCCGAAGAAAGTTTCAAGAAACCCCCATTTATAGGGGGGGTTACACCCTTCCTGTCCTGGGAAAGCTTGACATCTGCATCAAGCAATCACCCTTGAGGCAAAGTAGGTGAACATCCCAAGTAACACCATATTACATTTTACCTTACATACATAAATATTAGATCTACAATGCACTATAGCGTATACACATTATATATATATAAAATCTTACACTTTTTAACTCAGGTCATAGGGTCCTACCCGTGACCCTGGGACTGAGGGGCTCCCTCTTCTGTTAGCTACTAACTGGTCCCCCGGGGTAGGGGTGCCACACTCAAAAGGCTTTACTAATAGTCTGGAGTTATCCCCCAAGGCTAACTTAGGCAAAGAACTTGGGGACACATATACCCCCTTGTGAACCACATTTAAGGGCAGGTCCACTGGCTGACCCAGGGATTCATAACTCAACTTGATTACTGGCCGTATCTGTCTGCCAGATCATCTAGGGGTCTCAAGGGACTCTGATCCTGGCCCTGACTCCACCCCATGTCAGGGACATTAGCAACGGGAATCCCTTCAAGGGGATCAGGCTCGATACTCATACTACTTTCAGGGGCTTGACCTTCTATCCCTGAACCCACCCCACTGGGCTCAGCTAGGGGCTGTCTAGTTACTAAAGGGAACCATCAGGGCATTCAAAATATTCTTCCGGTTCTGGCATATCACTGGCTTGCTCCCCCACCTCACTCTCTTCTTCTGAAATGTCAGATAACTCAGCCAGGCCAGACAGTTCAAGCAAGCCTAAGGACTCAGCCCCTTGAGTTTGTCTGCTACCCCATTCATCTTCTGGAGGCATTTCCTCAGGGGACAAAGTAGAGGGCTCAACCACCACAGATGGGCCAGCTTCAGTTCCTGAGTTAATGAGGGGATTGCCCCAAAACAATTGGCTTAGTTCATAAGAGGGATAGTATTCAACATCGTCTTCACTGTCTTCTGACACTGAACGTTGACCATCTCCCTCTGAAGGGGGAGTTGGACAAAGCTCTCTTGGTGGACTTGTTGAAGGCTCCACGGGCTTGGTTCCTCTATTAGTAACAGATCTAGTCACGGGCCTGGAAGGAGGGGTAGAGGAAGGTTCAACTTCAATCAAGATCTGCCCAATTGGCAGCAGATGATTTCTGTGTGTATGGTTTCACATCTTTGGTGTTTTCAGGCTGCACTTTATACACAAGTAGGTCTGCCAGCTGTCCCACAACAATATGAGGAGGTGATGCCATGATGAGCAATTTTATGTTTGCCATGCAGTCCCAGATTTCTCAACAACACTCTATCCCCTTTTCTCAACTCTACTGTTCTCACTTTTTGTCATATCTCCTTGTTAGCCAGATTTCGTTTAGCAGCCATGGTCTGGGCCAGTTGGTAGGCATGATTTAATTGGGCCTTTAATTTCTGTACATACTGTAGATGGTTTCTGCTCGCTCCCTATCAGGGAAACTCCAAACACACATCCACTGGCAATCTAGCCTCTCTTCCAAACATCAGTCGATGGGGAGAACCCTGTGGCATCACTTTTGTACAATTGTAGTGGAACTAGAGTGCTAATCTGTTGGCTCCATCTCAATTTATCTTTGGATTGTAAAGTGCCCAGCATGTCAAGCAATACGATTGAACCTTTCAGGCTGAGGGTCTCCCTCGGATGGTAGGGGTGGTTCATGATTTGCGTACCCCCCACAAAGATAGCATCTCTTTAATCAAGCGACTCTCAAAGTCCCTTCCCTGATTGGAATGAATCCGCCGCAGAGCCCCATAGTGGACGAAAAAATTCTCAACAAGTATCTTAGCCACTGTAGTTGCTTTCTGATCCTTGGTCGGGAAAGCCTGTGCATACTGGGTAAAATGATCAGTGACCACCAATATGTTGCTAACACTTTTCAGATCAGGCTCTAAACCCAGGAAATCAATACAGACCAGCTCCATAGGAGCGCTAGTAGTAATGTTGACCAAGGGAGCAGTTCTCTGAGGTAACGCTTTCCTTTGCAAACAACGACCACAGGTCTTGACATACTGTTCCATGTCTGCACTCATCTTCGGCCAATAGAATCGAGCCCGTACCAAATCAAGTGTTCGCTCTATGCCCAGGTGCTCCATCTGATTATGCAATGACCTTAGAACTAGTTCTCTGAAAGCTGAGGGAAGCATCAGTTGTTGTGTTGCACCGGCCCTCCTTACTCACAGTCTCTCTATAGTAGTTGGTTGATCAGCTTTAATTTGGGCCCTTCTTTGTATAACAAGGTAGTCCACAAGTCAGTGGGCACGGTTTGGATACATCCCTTCCAGCCCGCAAAACCTCTATGACCGTTCTTATCATAGGGTCACAGGATTGAGCCTGTTGGAGATCATCATTGTTGAGTTGCGGCAGAGAGCTGGTGTCCAAGGCAGAGAAATGGCAGTAGGCGGCAGGTATACAGTTCTCCGGCGGTCCCAAACAATCTACCACAAAGTCCACCGTGTCAGGAGACACCTGTTCTTCCTTATCAAATTTCTGGCACAGGGATCTTATGTCAGGCTCAGACAACCGGACCCATTCAGTCTGGGACACAGGCCTCTGAGAGAGAGCATCCGCATCTATATGGTTTTAGCCCACCCTGTATTCTACAGCATAGTAGTAGGTGGCCAAGGCAGAGAGCCACCTATGCCCAGTGGCATCCAATTTGGCTGAAGTTTGTACATAGGTCAGAGGATTTTTATCAGTCTTCACTAATATCTTGGCACCATACAAATAGTCATGGAACTGATCAACAATGGCCCACTTCAAAGACAAAAACTCTAATTTGTGCACGGGGTAATTCTTCTCTGACGGCATCACACTTCTACTGGCAAACGCTACAGGTCTCAGCCCATTCGCGTGCTCCTGGTACAATACAGCCCCCAATCCTTGCAGACTGGCATCAGTATGAAGAGTGTAAGGCTTGGCTGGGTCAGCATAGGCCAACACGGGCGAGTTGATATATGATGTCATGGAAAGCTTCCTCACACTCAGCAGTCAATTGATTCCTGAACATATCATTTGACTGAAAATACTTCTTTTCTATGTCAGCGTGCACACCCTTCTTATACTTTTTGTGAGTAGGCGGATACCCCTGGATGAGATTAAGGAGGGGGCAAATCACTCATGAATAGTCTCTAACAAACTGCCTATAGTAGCCACAAAACCCCAGGAATTGTTGCAGCTCTTTTAAATTCCTAGGTTGAGGCCAAGTGGTCAATGCCTCCACCTTGCTAGGGGCAGTCTCTATGCCTTCAGTGGACACTATGTGGCCCACATATTTCACGGAAGTCTGGAAGAACTGACACTTGTCGATAGACAACTTAAGGCCGAAATCTTCCAGTCGATCCAGGACTTTGAATAATCGTTGCTCATGTTCTTCCAATGATCTGCCAAACATTATAACGTCATCTAAATAGACCAAACACTCGAGTAGGTTCATGTCCCCCACAGCTCGTTCCATCAAGCGCTGAAAAGTGGCGGGGGCACCTGAAATTCCTTGAGGCATCCGGAAAAACTCATAAAAATCCAAAGGGCAAATTAAATCAGTCTTCTCCCGGTCACCTTGGGCCATCGGGATTTGATAGTATCCACTCTGAAGATCCAACACAGAGAACCACTTACTACCATTCAAACAATCCAAGGCGTCTTGTATGCGGGGCATGGTGTATTGATCCGGAATAGTCCTCCTATTCAAAGTGCGATAGTCTACACACATTCGAACTGCCCCATTCTTTTTCCTTACTACTACAATGGGGGAGGCATAGGGGCTCCTTGACTCTTGAATTACACCAGCAGCCAACATTTCTTGCAGATGCCGCACATCATCTATGTCAGCTGGAGCCAGACGTCGGGATCTCTCTCGGAAAGGTCTTTCGTCGTGCAATCGAATGTGATGCTCAGCCCCTTGTACACATCCTACATCCCACTTCTTCAGGGAAAAAACCTGGTTCCACTTGGCAAGCCTCTCACTGACCCTTTGCTTCCACTCAGTCGGCAGCGGAGAGTCACCCAAGTCAAACAGATCAGGAGCAACTCTATTACCCGTCCAGGAACTCTTTCTATTTGGTAGCTCAGCAGTGTCTGCACAATGGACGCTAGCCAGGGTACACCCTCTCTTTATTCAAATCTCTTTATCAGACACATTGTGCACTTGAACCATCACCCTTTTAACATAGGCATGGGCCCTGGCCAGCAAAATGCTGGGCTTAAGCAACAACCCCTCAGGTAATTCTCCCTCCATAGGCGCATCCAACATCAACAACTTATTCTTGACATCTGTCTTTATTCGTACCTCTCCATGCAGAACACATTGTGCATTTGGGGCAAGCACTACAGGGGCCGGATCCTTCTTCCATACCACTCCCACAGGGCCTTCAGGTTCCTCCGGCCTACCTTTCTTCTGAGTGGCCCTAACCTTTTGAATTACAGCCGGTACACCCAAAGCTCGTCCAGTTTGAAATGCTCGCTTCTCTGAGCACAACTGGGCCAATCATCCAAACATGTGGGCATTTGTTCCAATCAACAAGGGCACCCCATCGTATAGTCCAGTGGGCGGGCAAACTAACACTAAGGTTTCCACTTGCTCATTTATTCCATTTACAGTTGCAGGGAATGATAACCAGACACAGATGTACGCCAAATACGGATAAGCCTTGTTGCTCAACCCCCATACATGTAGACCAGTTAGAGGCTGCAGGGGCACTTCAGATAAGTGTGCTTGGTACCAGTCCTGAAACATGATGGTCACCTGGGAGCCACTGTCCAATACAGCTCTAGTGGGAATTCCATTCACCTGCACCCGGGTCTCCATAGACGGCCCGACCACATCAGACCAGTTGGGGGTAGCAACATTGTTAGCCCAGCGGGCATGGGCCTGAGTCACACAACTTTTCTTGGGGGTCCGAGACTGGGTCTGATGGTATCGAGCGATCAGTCTGCTGTTAACTTTCCTTAAATTCTCCAGCCTCTGGCAGTCAGGCTGGAAATGCCCATCTTCCCCACAGTGATAACAAAACTTAGGGTCCTGGGGATCACTATTCTGAGGGGGGCCCTGAGGGGAGGGAGGGAGGGATGGAGGAAGCTCTCTAGGGCTAGGGTTCGGGGCTCTACATGACTCAGGGGCCCTGGGCCGGATAGGGTACACAGTAGACTGCTTTAAGTCACTCACCAATTCCCGTAAATTCCTGATCTCAGCCCTCAACTCACCCTCCATGTAGGGGTCAGAGGAAACAACCTGCATCCCCACAGTACCTGGGAGATCTGGGGAACCCTCGGACCCTCCAGGCAAGCCAGTCTCCTCAGGGGTATTAGTCTCGGGAGTCCCACTAGTTCACGGCCCCCACACAGGGTTCCCACCCCTCTTCATCAGGGTCCACTTCCCGAATTTCCCTCATCAATTGACAATATTCAGGTGGGGTGGCCTGCCGATCATGCAACTTGAGTTTCAGCAGCGTTACACTACAGAATCTGGCAGACTTTTTTAAAACATGTTCTAACCGGACCTGATTTAGGGCTGTATCAGTGATTCCCCCTTTTCTGTAAGCCTTCTGCAAGGCCCTCTCCACTCTAGTAACAAAAGCGGACAGTTTTTCATTTCTCCACTGCTTAGCAGACCTGAATTTCCATAATAAATCTTCACCAGTCTCTGTACTCTCAAAACCCTTCCAAAGCAGAGATACTGCAGCGGTGGCTTCTGACGGTGGCCCGGAAGAATCTAATGGCTTCTAAGGCAGGACCCTAGACTCTCCATCAGCCTCTTCCATTTCTCCCCCTTGGAGCATTGCCACTCCTGGACCAAAGGGGTGGCATAATCCATCCAGGCCTCTAGGTCATCTTCCCCGGAAGGCACTGGTACCGTGCCAGAGAAAAGTTTTAATTTACGGTAGGAATCTAGCTGTATGGAGTGGACTGCCAAGGGCAGAGAAGCTAACACTGAACTCTTGGGTAGGCAAGGGGATGTGCCCGGGGAACCCCGAGGGGTAGTATCACCGGACAAATCCAATGCTAACAATTTAAGCAGTTTATCCTTAAAACTGTTTATTTGGGGAGGCCCCCCAGGAGTGACTGACCCACTTCGGATATGGATTAGCCTCCACCCCTGGGACGCACCCTCCGGGTAAAGTACTGGAGGTACCTTCTCAGGGTCGATGGCCACACTGCATAGGAGTAGCACCTGCAAGGTCTGGTCAAGCAAATCAGCCATCCGCCCTTTCACTTCTACCTTACCCAAACACTTTACCGGTTCTGCAACTTAGACAATATCAGCAGCTGAGGTACCCAAGGGCACATCTAACAATAATACAATCTTCTGGGAATCTAGCTCTTCGGCTTCACCCCAGCCCATCAGTTTGTGGACCATGGTTTTGATGGGTCCCAGATTAATTTTTTCCAACATATCCCTTCCATTTTTCCATCTTTGGGGTATCTCCTCACTGAGCCACTAGGGATGCTAATCCCAGTGGTGCCTCAATTGTAACCCTGAGCGCTACCCTTAGGGCTACTACCCTGTCTGCCCCAATGAGGCAGGGTGAGGGCCGAGATCTGTGGACGGGTGCCTCCACCCAGAGGTTGGGGTTAGTACAGTTAAGACTACCTCGGTTACAGCCCTCTGGGCTACTGCAACCCCCCTTTTGTCCCGCTAGTGACTCACACTGAGGGCCAACAATTCCTTTCACCAGTACACTTACCCCACAGATAATATATTTCAGCTCACTCCAGAGACCCCCTGTAAAGTAAGGTACAGTTATATCACAGTCACCATGCAGCAGCTCATTCCAAGTGTACAAACCAGCCAGGGTGCATTATAACACAGCAATCTGATTTATTAGAAGGGTAGATAACAAGGGGAGTAGGAAAATCAGGTTAATTGGCTTATACTACGGCTATGTACCTGGGGCTCTATGCAGGCCTACCCCTACAATTTACTGTCCCTGGGTACCCAAGCCTAATAGCTAGTCCAAACCATGGCAGCTGGTAGGGCCCTTTCGCGCCAAGGAGAGAAAAGGTTAATTAAACAATCAGCAGCACAGTAATTCCATTTTGGATCCAATGTTGCAATTCAGCAGGGAGCTACCCTGAATTAGTACTCACAACCTCCAGATAAGATAGGGTCCTCCAACGTCAGCAGGGCTGCTCCTCTATTTCACAAACCTCTTCACACATTTATATGGCAAACTCCCTACCAGGCAGAGTCCTTCAGTGGCAGCAGGATTGAACTTGAGCTTCACGGGCCTCCTTACACATTTATATGGTAATCTCTGAACAGGCAAAGTCCTTTAATAACAGCAGGATTAACTTGAGCTCCATGAGCCTCCTTACACATTTATATGGTAATCTCTGAACAGGCAAAGTCCTTTAATAACAGCAGGATTAACTTGAGCTCCACGAGCCTCCTTACACATTTATATGGTAATCTCTGAACAAGCAAAGTCCTTTAACAACAGCAGGATTAACTTGAGCTCTACGAGCCTCCTTACACATTTATATAGTAAACAGCAACAGCAGAGGGGTACTACACCAAGCAGCAGATTCTAGGATCTCCTGATTCCACAGCCACTAACGCACTGCAATGGCAGCTTCAACATTCCCTTCGGACCGAGCACAATTCAGCGATTTTCTCCAGTCCTCCTACAGGTCGAGCCTGGTGGGTAACTGTACAGGGCACAGCCTCCTCTGACTGCCCGCCGATGGATTTCAAAACGAACTCGCTCGCCAAGAAAACGGCTGACTTAGGCCTTCATGCGCTTCCCGCGAACACTTTCCAGCGCAGAAGCACAGAAGCTCCTCACTCCTCACCAGCCACAACGCATCTGACTCTCACAGCTTGGGGCATTTCCTTCAGTTCGGGTGCGACCCGATTTCATTGGCTGGCTCAACCTGCCAGTCACTTCCTTCAACTTTCAGTGGTGCAGAAAAAGCACCATAGCCCATAATACTTTGCTTAAAACAAACAGCTCCTCCATTGATCAGTCAACTTTGAGGGTCCCAAGGTACTGATTGGTCCAATGCAATAGTTCTGGACCAAAATGGAGGAGCCAATAGAAACCTTCTGTGCTGCAAAACAAAGCAGATTAGAGCAACTACATTATTGTCATTACTTTACGTTATGTTAAGCAAACCATCACATCCTCATCAGGGCTCCCCCTGCACCACTAGCGATGGCAGAAGGGAGCGCTTCCTCTGCAGCCTGGGCGGGAGTCAAGCAGGACAATGCTCAAACCCCCTCCCGCATTTAATTTCTTGCAACAGCTCCAAGCAGCCCTTAACGAGACAGCCCACGGAGGTTTTTCAAAACACTCCCGGCTACCCGTTCAAACGGCTTCAAGCCGATCACCATCCAGGCAGGGAGCATCCAAACGAGCTCCAAAGAAAGTTTCCAGAAACCCCCATTTATAGGGGGGTTACACCTGTCTTGATACTAAACCACACTGTATGGTGATAATGGGCCACCAGAAGACTGCCCACTGTGATGTCGGTTACTCTCCTCTGTTAGCTATCACCAGCTCTAGAATGGCCTCTTCCCTAGTGACTAACCACCTGAGAAATGCTCCTTGTAAAGAATCTAGAATCATCCTGCTTCTAGCTGAAAATGCAGTTGGAAGGCTCCAGTCCACATCAGGGAGACTTAAGTCCCCAAACAGCAGTACCTCCTCTTTATCTGCCGTCCTGCCGATGTTTTCTCCTAATGCCTTGTCCAGTTCCTCCCCTTCTGCTGGAGGTCTGCACACCAAGACCATTCCAATAATGGCCCCTGCTCCTGTCACCAGTGTAACCCACAGCACCTCCAGCCCTTCCCTGCCTCTCAGTTCCCTGGCACTTCAACAGGCCAGATACCCTCCCTCACATACAGAACACTTCCTCCCTATCTCCCTTCCTGTTCCTTCTCAACTGAGTGCATGCTGGTATAGTCATTTCCCAGTCGTGATTTTCCATGTGCCACATGACTCAGTTATAGCCACTATATACAGGTCCTCCTCTGCTATGATGGCCTCCAGGTTCAACATTTCATTTCCCAGACTTTCTGCATTTGTGCATGTGGTTCTCAAACCTTGCTGCTTCCTCCTGCTACCCTTACCTCCCCCATTTCTGCCCGTCATGCTTCCTGCGACTTCACCTAACATCACCCTCTCTTCTTTGTTCCCCGTTTCTTGTGCACTTTACCTCTCTCTTTCTTTTTGTTACTGTTGCCCTTGTTCTCTAACTTACCCATCCTCACTTCATCCTGCTCCTCTGCCCTGGGGGAATGTTTTCCCTCCGAGCACTCCCTTGCTGTTTTTTTGACCTGTGGGAGGAGAATTTCTGCTTCCCTTGGTAATACAGTGCCTCCCCATCAGTTTAAAGGCTCATCCATAAAACATTTAAACCTCCCACTGAGTACTGAGGTTCCCTTCATCATGCCTTCAACCAACTGCTGAAGTTCCTGGTGCAGAGCCCCTTAACCTCTCCATGGCCATACATAGGTAGCACCTCTCTGAATGCCATCAATTCATGCTACCTGTTTAAGATGGTATTCAGTGATACTGGTGACTGCAAATGGGTGACTCTGTTATGAGCGACTCATTTGCAGCACCTCACATGTGAGTGACCCTGTAAGGGTAGCGAGGGAAGGTACAGCGAGAGTAGGGATGAGCAAACGAGAATTAGCGGTAGTGTAGGATGGTGATCGGAAGGGGTGGGTTAAGGAAGAGGGTTTGTGTAGGGTAATGTGGTGTGCTGCTGCCGAGCTAGCCATGTGGTATGGTGACAAGAGTGGCTAGCTTTGGTGCAGTAGGCTCAGGGTTCAGGGATGGGGAGGGGCATACTTTTTTGCTATTTCCAGAATTTTTTTTTCTTTGGGATTGTCTCCCCATCCCTGATATGCAACCCCCTGGAGTTGGTAATCTAAAATCAGGGGTGTGCGGCCCCCCTTTTAAATTATGTTTCAGGCTGTCAGTTATGGTGTTGTCGATGAATGTACATCACTGTTGTACTTTCTGGCGATGTACACTCACTGTAACAGCGATCATGACCATGTCCCCCACTAGCAGCTACCTCCTCTTCCGCCGGGGCCTTTGCCACCCATCCTGGGACAGCCCTTTAGGGGTCCTCATTTCCTCCCATGCCACCATTTTAGGTGCCTCCTCCCAGCACTCCTGTCCAGCCAGAATGGCACAGGAATTACACAGTAGCAGACACTGAGGACTGTGTACCACAACCTCCATCCCCACTCTCCAGAACTCACGGTCCATTCTTTTTTCCTTCTTTCTAGACATCCTTTGGGGCAAAGGCAGCTTACTCAGTGGCCCCGGGAAGGGATAAGAGATCCCTTGGATCCTTGCCAACTCGACTCAGAGTCCAGCCTCCTCCTCCTCCTCCCTCAGCCCAGATTGATGTGTGCATCAAGGCTTGAAGAAGAGCACATATTAGTGGGTGAAACCTTGGCACTGTGCGAACTGTTGCCATTTGCTGTGGTATATTCAAATAAATTCTATTTATTTATTCCATAACCAAGTTCTGGTATCGTCCTTCAACTGTTAGCCTGACTTTATGGTTTCTTGAATGCCAGTCATTCAGTTCTTTTATTATTCGCACATGGTCATTACAATGAAAACATTCATTTCATAATATTAAAATATCATGATTATACAAAAAAGAAAAAGCTGCATACACAAATACACCACGATTAAAACCATAAATATTTATTAAATAAATCCTAGCAATACATCTCACATGTTCAAACAGTACAATGTTAACAGCCAAATCATAGTTGATCCACATCTAAAGGGTGGTTCCAACATCTGTTCTCACTGAACATACTTTACTTTAGCACTGGGAGCCTGTTGAGGGCCAAGACAGCTTTAAGGGGCCACATCTTTCCTTTAATTCTGATATTCTGATGTAACATTTAGGCGGCGCTATCCCAAGGGATACTAACCCTGCCTGCGTGACTAAGTGCAGGGTGAAGGGCCTGAGTTCTGTGAATGGGTGCCTCCACCCAGAGAACAGGGCCACTGATAGCGTAGCTGCTCTGAGTACAGCCCTCCGGGACACTAATACCCTCCTCTATCCCCTCTAGTGGCCTATACTGATCAGCAAATACACAGTCACAATTAACACCAGAAGGCAATGTTAACCCCACACTTGGTGCACTTACCAACAGGGCTGGATCAACTGCACTGGCCCTGGAGACCCCCTGTAAAATAAGACCTGCAATTGAGAATGGCAATAGCAACACAGTATCCCCACCACAAAGGTACACCACAGCCAGTTTAAATGCAAAAAGATTTAGATCTGATTTATTGGGGGTCATGAACAAGGGAGGGGCAGTAATCTGGTGTTTGATTCTGGTTCTGATTTAATCAGGCTAAGCACGCATGCCTCTATGAGTCCCTCTAGCACAGTCACACACATTCTGGGTACCCAGCTGGTCTGCACGCTAGCCTGAAGCGTTGCCCGGGGTAGGCCGGCATTGTAGCTGTTGTTGGCGCCCTTAGGAAGGAAAAAAACACAACATGCACTTTAACCCACAAGGCTCAGTTCATAAAGATCAATCAAAACAATTAAATCAGGTGACACAATTTGATTTGAGCTTTGTTGCAGTGAGCTACCCTGATGTTTACTCACGCTACCCAGACCAGGATGCAGGATGGACGAAATGGAGACCTCAGGATGAAGTGCTGGTTTGCCAGGAGAAGCAGGGCCCACACACAAGCACTGTGGTGGTCGTTCCTGTTTACTGATGTTGAGTTCAGAGCCGAATCCCTCGATGGGTCTTTCGTCAGATGTAACTCTGCAGTGTGAGTGGCAATCTAGGCTGAGATGGCGAGGCCCAGAGTAGGTGAACAGCTCGTATACAGTCAGGTGAAGTGCTGGATACAGCTTCCAGCTAAGGTGACACATTTAAGCAATGTGGGGAACCAAATCGTGACCCACACCTGCACTTTCAACACAATTATAGTAAAGCATAGGCAAATACCACAGTTCGGATGACAGTCCTGTTGCAATGGACAGCGTCTCTGAGCAAACTATACTCTCCGCGGTTGTCTCAAGTCCTGACAGACTGATCGTACCGAGGCAAATCTTCGGTCCAAACCAGGCAAAATTCACTTTGTCACAATTCAGGCTCCGATCACAAAAGCTGCAATTTTGGACAAAGTCCGATTTCAAACTCAAGGTCTCTTCACTTGGGAAGATGGTAGCAGGCAGTCCAGACACAGCCTTCCTGCTGATTTCCCCTGCGCACCACGCAAGACCAGCTGCTTGAATTACTCGAACTGTTCACTTTCGCAACTCCAACTACACACAGACTCACTACTGCAGGCTGCTCTGGGACTTCCCAGTGATCCAAAAGGTTTGGCTGGCTGATCCATGTATCTGTCACAGCTATAGATCCACCTCCAGGTCCATTTAAACGCCAAAGGGCAAAAACTACAATTCCTACAGAAATTCACTCCCACAAGACCTCTGGGGACAAGCTCCATTTCAGGACCCCAAAGGTACTGATTGGTCCAAACCAACAGTCCAGAACCAAGATGGTGGTGATTAACAGAATGTCCATGCTGCAAAGGAAGGCAGGTTAGATAAAACTACTATATCATTATTATTTAAATAATCAGCAAATAATCACATCTCTTGATAGAGTTTCCTCTGCACAAATAACGATGGCAGAAGGAAGCAAAGCACTGCAGCCCGGAGGGACTCGAGCCTGGAAACACTCGGCTCCTACCCAGATTGATTATAACCTTCGAGAATAGCACTTCTAAAGGAGCAGGTACAGAGGCTAGTAGGGCACTCACATACAAACCTTAGAAAATGATTAAACACAGGACACCAGCCTTATAGAGGGCATTAGGCAAGCCCAGGAAGACAATTTAGAAACCCCATTTGTAGGGAGGGGGGATACACTGATATTCTGATATTTTCTTTTTCCTGATTCTTTCAATAAAGAAAAAGAATTTGGCAACCGCCTCTATAGTTGTAGAATCTTCTGTTGTCATGAGGATTAGCATGCGTTCAGGCCTATCCATGTCGTTTCCCAACACGACATATGAGCCAATAAATGGCTTCTAATCATCGTGTACCAGGGGCATTCCTAAAAGATATGAGTTATGTCTTCTTGTAACATGGCAAAAATCAGAGCAGTACAAACAAGGAAGCCAACTGGCCGAATCATGTCAGGTGCCACAAGAGCAACACGGCATTATTCCATGACAGATGTTGTGTTGCCATCGGGAGACCCTGCCTCACCTCACCAAACTATTAAATTGCTCTCTGTGCCTAGGCCAACTTCCAGCACTCTGGAAAAGAGGAATTATCATTCCAATCCTAAAAAATGGGGATCCAACTGACCCTGGTAATAGCTCTCGAAAAAACTGTGTCAGACCAGCTCACTGAATACCTAGCCAAACACAATCTGCTTTGCCACGAACAACGCGGGTTCAGAGCGGGTCACAGCACCACCACTGCCCTACTCGAATCTACCTCTTACATACATGAGGTACTGGAACAGGGGTCAATAGCAGAAGCAATCTATGTTGATCTGACCAAAGCGTTCAACACAGTCAGTCATGCACTACTTCTCCACTCTCTTCCCTCCCTCCATTTTGCCCCTGAAGCTATCTCCTGGTTCACAAACCACCTCACAGACTGGACCCAGCAAGTCAAAATTAGCACAACCCTCTCCTCCAAGCAGCCAGTTCTAGCGGGTGTCCCTCAAGGGTCGATTTTAGGCCCTCTACTTTTCACTCTCTTTCTAAACTCCCTCCCACAGGCCTGCAGCGGAAAGCTATTGCTCTACGCAGATGATGCTGTAGTATACTGGAAACACACCAATCCTAACTCTCTTGAAAATGCTCTACAAGGCTGTTTTAAGAACTAGAATCTTGGTTCACCAATCATCAGTTAATACTAAACTACAACAAGACAAAATCTATGATCTTTGCTCACTACAAAACCCTACAGTAGTGACCTGCTATCTATCTCAAATTCACAGGGCATCCGCATTGAACAGGTCCAAAATTTCAAATATCTAGGCACCCGCTGGACACATCCTCACCTACCACATACACATTAAGCACCTCTCCTCCTCTGTTAACACCCGACTAGGGATTCTATACAGACACAAACACAGTCTACCCCCACCAGCCCTACAGCTGGCTGTAACCTGGTCAGTCCTTTCTTTGGTCGAATATGGGATAATAATTTATGGCACAGCTGATCACACAGCCCTTAACTGCATCAATCTAGCCCTCAACAAAGCCTGCCGACTGGTCACAAGCTGTGATAGATTAACCCATACATGTGAGCTCTATAAGCATGCAGACTGGCTGACCTTTGAAGGGAGACTAAAGTACCACACTTGCCTCCTAGCCAAAAAGATACTAATGAACCTTGCACCCCTGGGCCTTCACCCCCCTCATCCAACCAGCCCCTCATAGAAGTACCCTAGGTGCCTGGCAAGCACCTCCCTCATAGTCCTCACTGTAGGACCTCACTAGGAAAAGGTCTTTCCATTATCGTGCCCCCTCTGGCTTAAAACCTACCATCCTCCATCTCCCTGGCCCCTAGTCTTGGGCAATTTAAAACTGGTATCAAGAGACTTCTTCTTGACTCGGAGATATGTGGCTGTCACCAACATGACTGCATACCTAGGCCTACAAACCTTCTCAACTCAGGGCTTGGTAAAGTCCTTCCGAATCGGTAACCTGTCCCACTCCACCTTGAAGACCCAGGGTCCTCTAACAACCCGTATGTTGGTAACCAAGTAATGTAAATTACCCTGTACTGTGAAACCATGTAAAATATTTCAAAATGTAATGTCTCTGCTCTGTGAGCTATGTACAATTTGTCTGAATTGTAATGCTTCTGTTTTGTATTGACGTGGAGCCTTTGCAAAGGAGTCTTCAACTCAAAGGATTGTAATTCCAAAATTTCAATAAATAAATAAATCATTAGAGCACTCTTTCACTGTGCAAAGCAGCAGAAATGTGGGCGCGATCCTCGGGACACCTCGGAAACAGATGGGTATGACGTGAGAGCCACCTATGTGGTGAAAGAGCCTAATGCAATGCCGGTCAATGAAGTAACAGCCATCCCAAGAGTAACCGTGCTACCGGGACTCTGACAGCTACCAGTCTTCATGGGGCAGAAGTGGAAATAATCAGAGCATTGTGAGAACATAAGTAATATTTGCATACCGCGCTCTGTGGAGTGAAGGCAACTGTGAGATATGTAAATATTCCTTATCTTTCTACAATGCTGTATTGAACTATAAATCTAAACCAAACTACTGAAAACAGCTGTCTGCATCACAATCAAACCTACCGTGCCACGTTAGATATGGCGCCATAGTCCTTTTAAACACAAGTTGTAAACCGAGAACAAACACCAGTAACAATATAGAGACCTCCTTCTAAATGTACTCTCACCTGTAAGACATAGACATCTACTAACAGAAGTACAGAGTTGAACACCACAAAATATAATAGTACACAACAGTATGACTTCCTGTTCCTTATCTGGGATATAAATCACTGTTAGCACTAGTCAATCAGCGCTTGCCACATTGCAGCCGCATTAATCCATTCAAAAGTCAGGCTGTGCTCGGGAATTAATGCCTGGATGATGGTTAGATGCACTCAGCCAAATGCCCCAACCCTCCCAACCAGGCAATAATTCCTAGTAGAAGCTCCCTTTGTCGTGGATTAATGCTTACATGTTCCCCAATCAGACAGGAGCATTTGGGGCTCACCATGTCTGTTTTGGAATACCTTGCACTTATGTTACTTTCGGATGTTTGAAATTTGAATTTAACAAATGTTCTCCTTAATTTGGGGTCCAACAACATCACACAGATACAGTACACAGAAATGTGACAGCAGAGAAAGGCCCCATGGCCCATCTAGTCTGCCAAATATGGTTTATAACCAAAATGGGTATTGTTGCCACAAACCATTTTGAATATCTAAAACGCATAATACTCAGGAAGTCTTCCTTGGCCCAAAAATGTTTAATTTGTTTCTTAATATAATCCTTGTCTTTAAAGCTACAGAGTGACACAGCTGCAGCTGCAGCAACAATTGATTCAAAAAATACATTGAAAGCAGAATTACAACACAATAAAAATTTGTAAATATTGGGAAGCAGATAAGAGGTGGGGGAAGGGGACAGGTGGGAGGATGGGAGAGGTTCCTGCCTCCAACAACAAAAAACCCCATCTGTTGCATCGGCAAAACTGAAGTATCCAGGCTGACATCAGAAGAGCACAACCACACTATAGTCCTCAAAAACTCTGAACTGGGAGCACTTCTGTTCCTGGTGGGCTGGGGGATGCACTTACCTCGTAATTTTGTGTCTCAGTAGTCTAGCTTATTAGACAGGCAATGCAATATTTTCCAACTTGAAAGGTTAAGGAGTATTAATTTCTGAATCTTGTGCTAGGAGGCAGCGTGTGTGTGCGTGTGTGTATTACACAAAATCCCTGTAAAAGGGAGTCATCAGACGTGACAGTGTTGGTGGGCCCATTCCTGTTCATGACATTTAACCATATGTCTGTGGATAAATATAAAATCCACTGCGCACTTCATAAGCATAAAAACAACTGTCCGTGCATTTGATGGCATTTGCGTGCCACATCAGCTCTACTGGAGGCACTGCTTTAGCAGTCTTACTAAATCAGTGAAAGCAAGGAATGCAACAATCAGCTTTTGCATGTGACTTCAGCAGCAGACTGTTTTCATCCCTACTTCACTGGGATGAAAATACACTCTTTCGGTCTTGAGGACGCTGACTTTTGGTATTTTTGTGGGTTGGGGATACCCTTGAGGTTAAGTAAAGGGTCGGATCACTTGAATAGTCCTTGATGGATGCCGATAATAACCACAGAATCCCAGGAATCTTTTGCAGTTCTTTTAGATTTTTGGCTGTGGTCCAGGTGGTCAAGGCCTCAACTTTACTTGGGTGGGTCTCTATTCCTCGGTGGATACTATGTGTCCCACATACTTTACTGATGTTTGAAAGAATTGACACTTATCAATGGACAGTTTAGGCCAAAGTCCTCCAGTCGGTCCAATACCTTAAATAATCTGCTCATGTTCCTCCAGTGAGCTGCCAAACTAATAACATCATCTAGGTATATCAGGCACTCTAGTAAGTTCATGTCCCCCACTGCACGCCCATCAATCGCTGAAAAGTGGTTGGGCACCCGAAATCCCTTGAGGCATCCTCATGAATTCATAGAAGGCCAAGCGACAGATAAAGGCCGCCTCTCACGGGTCCTGGGGCCATCGATCTGGTAGTACCCATCATGGAGATCCAGCACAGAGAACCACTTGCTTCTGCTTAGGCAGTCCAGCATCCTGAATGCGGGCATTGTGTACTGATCAGGATAGTCCACGGTTTAAGGTGCGATAATCACACACATCCTTACTGTTCCATTCTTTTCTCACTACCACAATGGGGAAGCATAAGGGCTTCTGGATTCTTGTATTACCCCAGCAGCTAACATCTCTTGCAGATGCCGTCACATCATCTATGTCAGCAGGTGCCAGGCGCCGAGACCTCTCACGAAATGGTCTTGTCATGCAGCCGGATATTGTGCTCAGCTCCTGCACGCATCCTACATCCCATTCCTTTAAAGAAAACACCTGGTCTCTGGGCAAGCTTCTCACTGATCCTCATTTCCATTCAGCTGGCAGCGCGGAGTCATCAAACAAGTCAGGCGCTACTTTGTCATTCTTCCTTGAACTCTTGCTGCTGGTAGCACTGCAGTGTCTGTACAATGCACATTAGCTAGGATGCAACCTGTTTACTCCGAATGTCTCTTTCAGACACATTATGAACTTGGACCATTACCTTCTGGCATAAGCATGGGCTCTAGCGGGCAAAATACTAGGCTTGACCAGCAGTCCTCTGCAATTTTCCTATCGCCTGGCATCCAACATTAATATTTTATTCTTAACATCCTTTCTGATACGGACCTCTCCCTGTAAGGTACACTGGGCATTTACGCCAGATCAGAGACCTGTGATCCTTCTTCCATACAGTTCCATTCGGTTCCTCTGGTTCTGTTTTTTCAGCATCTCTCTGGCCTCATAGGCCTTCTTAATTAAAGCCGAACCTTAAAGCTCTACTTCAGTCTTTGACCCCTGTTTTTCATAACACAACTGTGCCAGCCTTCCCAACACATGAGCATTTGTTCCAATCAACAAAGGGACACCATCGTTCCCGTGTCCAGTGGGGGACACACTAAGGCTAGGGTCTCTGCTTGTTCGGCCACTCCAGCCACGGAGGTGGGGAAAGACAGCCAAATTGGGATATGCCAGGCCATTAGGGTAGGCCTTCACTTAACCCCCATACATGCAGTCCTTCTAATGGTTGTAAGGGTACGCCTTGCAAATGCTTCTGATACCAATCTGGAACATAATTGTCACTTGGGAGCCACTCGTTCTATTACAGCTCTTTGTAGACACTCCATTCACCTTTACAGTGGTCTCCATGAGGGACCCACTATTCTGGACCAGTCTGGAGAGGGGGTAGTGGGGGCTCGGGCAACTGACTTTGCCACAAAAGGACGTGAGTTAGCATTTTTGTGCCCTCACTGGGATCATGTCGCACCTCTAACCACTGGTTTTTTCTCTAAGCTCTCCTTGTAGCCTATATGCAACTTTGTCAGTGTCTTTTGGGACTGGCATTCCCTTTCATGTGCCTATCTTTCCCACAATTATAGCAAACATACTTTCTGGAGTTTGAGCTGGCGAGGCGCACACTGGGAGCCAGGGCGGGGGTATTACTAACTGGAAACCTGGGTGCCATCTCTGTCTGGTGGTGTGATAAGCATTTGGAGACATCTCGTCAGTTTCTCCACTTCCATGGTCAAGGAATTGAGTTTGGAGCTGTTATCAGCAGGAGATACATGGGTGGGTACTCACCCCATAGCAGATGCAGTGTTGGATATATGTGGGGCTCAGACTTGCAGGCGGGCTTCACAAAGGACTGTTTTGAATTCCTTGATCTCTCTCAACAGTTCACTCCATTGTGGCATATCTTTTCCTTGTCAGAGCACTCATTGACTGTCAACCTCTGCCCTGACTTCACTTGATGGGTCACCCTCAGTCACTCGGTCGTAGCCACAGCTGTTGGTGCAGGTACCTCCCGAGGTCGCTTTTTCTCAACTCCCGAATTTCTCTCATTAACTCATCATGGGAGGGTGGGATTCCAGTCGATTTGCGAGGCGTAACTGAAGCAACAGCAGTTCTGTGAGAAGGTGACTTAATGATTCTGTCGAGTCTGGTTCGGTCCAGTTCAATCGCGGCAAACTACCCTTTCTTGAGGCATTCTTGCAACAATTTTTCCAGCCGAGACATACACAGACAACAACTCCCTTGGTACTGTTGTGCATTTCTTACTCTCTATGGAGTCCTCACTGTAATCTGGGCTCCCACACATTCTCCAAGGCCTCAAGATAGCCTGTGCAGTCGCTTGGGGTTACTGGCCCGTTTGTACGGATGGTAGCAGGGCAGGACCTCTGAGGCTCTCACTAACCCTCTTTATTTTCGCCTTCCGAGCATTGCCATTCTACAGCACTTGAGGGGCAACATAATTCTATCCAGGTCTCCCAGTCATCCTCCCTTGGGGGGTGGGGAGGGTGCCAGAGTACGATCCTCAACCTTGGTGTAGAGTCGTGACTAATGGCAGGTGCAGAAATAGAGTCTGCATTGGTTCGCAGCCACCATTACGGGCACTGGAGCAGGAGAGGGTGTTGTGGAGGAACACCCCAAGTGGCGTAATAGTTTCTTCAAGTCTCCACAGTTTTCCCCTCTCCCAGCAACCATTCAGCAAATTTCTCCTCAAAGTTTCAGATAGTGGTGGGGGCTGATTCTCCCCGGTCTTACTGTCCCAGTTATCACTCCAAGCAGTGAGGGCTCCCTCTGGGGTAATGGTCTGTGGCACTTTGGAGCTATCTATGGGATCCTTAAACTCTACTAGGTTGGGAAGTGTGGGTGAGAGATTAGCATGCCGACCCACCACCACAGGGTTTTAAACCTTCCACCTTGGAAAGTACTCCCTGCACAGTGTCCGTATTGATACCCAGGGGATGTCCAGGATACATAGCATTTTGGGGGTCGATCTCCTCCCCAGTACACCACTCCACCAGCCGGTGCACAGCCACTTTATCCGGGTACCCATTTTTCTTAACAGTGGTTCGTAATATGGCCACTAGAGGACACACAATCCCAGCGGTGAGCCTCCAAGATGTAACCCCTGATGACTCTATCCCAGGGGCTACCACCGCCTGATTTGCCACTAACTTGGTTGAGGGGCCTGATCCAATGGCGGTGCCCACCCAGAGGTCAGGGTTGCATAGTTAAACTAACTTGTCACAGCCCTCTGGGACACTGCAACCCCCTTTCTTTCCCACTAGTGGCCCACACAATATATCAGAATTACCTTCAGTGTATACACTTACCCCTAGGTCTAGTCCGCACTGGGACCTCCTGTGAAATGAGATACAGTGCAACAGTCACAGTACAGTACTTTAACATAGACAAATACCTCAGGCAGTATAACTTTGCTGAAACAAGCAGCTCTGATTTATTTGGGGGATATAACAAGGACAGGGGAAATTGTACACTATTTATCACTCTAATAATCTATTTCCATGGCTCTGTGCACAGGCCTATCCCTACTGGGGTTACTGTCCTTGGCACCAAGCCCAGTGGCTAGTCCAAACCGCAGCAGCTGGTAGCCCTTTCACACAGAGAAAGGAGAATTAAACAGTCAGCAGTACAGTAATTCCATTTGGATTTAATGTGGCAATTCAACAGGGAGCAACCTTGAATTAGTACTCACGACCTCCAAATAAGATAGGGTCCTAATGTCAGCAGGGCTCACTTGAGGTACACAAACCTCTTCACACATCCATATAAAAGAAAGACTATACCAGGCAGGCTGCATCTGTATCCCGATCGCAATTACTGCACATTCCCGGAGAACACACAGCAGATTCAGTTCCTGACAGACCGAAAGTGCAATTTTCATACCGAAGTCTTCACAGGGTGAGCCTGGTTTCTACCTCTCAGAGATCCTTGATTCTTTTCACAGGACGGATTCAGTCCTAACAAGCTGCAGCCCGAACTCTGGGCTTACACACGTTTTTTGACTAAAACTGCACACTGAAAAGCACAGGGCTCCTTCCTTCTTCACTGCCAAAGCTCAACTGAACTCCAACCGACAAAACCGTACTTCCTTTGAGTTCCTCCCAGTTCTTGACTGGATTGGCTGGTCACCATCAGACTGCTGGTCTGTTGGTCCAAAAGGCACTGAAGTCTAAACTACATCTCCCAGAGTCACTGCCCATACAATCCTCTTGTGGCTGGCTCAGATTATGAGTCCAAGTTCTGATTCGTCTAAGGCACCATTTTTTAGAGCTAGCTCCCTACACTGATTGGTCCAGTTCAGCAGTTCAAAACTAGAATGGGAACTAGCACATTCAGTTCTGACTGCAAAGAAAGCAGGTTAGACAAACTGTAATTTCATTATTACTCTAAATAATTTTTGGCAAACAGTTACATCTTTCATAGGTTCCTTTGCACTCCTAGTGACTGCAAAATGAAGGGTGGCAGCAGCTCGAGTGGTACCAACTCAAAGAAACACAGTCCCCATATTAGCTAATTATGTCTGCAAGCGAGACAGCTCTTAAGAGACAGTACCAGAGGTTCTAAAACACTCACTGATAAATGGCTTAAATGCCAAACACCATTCAGGTTGGAGCATTCAAGCAAGCTCCTGAAGTCTTTTGGGAAACCCCCATTTGCAGGGGGTTTATGAAGACAAGTGAGGCTGAGGTCAGCCTCCAGACACATTTGTGCTTACCAAGGGAAATGGGAGTAAGCAGTTTAATTGGTGGGAAATCTTATAGAGCAGTACATTTGCAGAGCATACTGATTCATTCCTGCTTATGAATGGGGGGAGGGGGGCTTGATGGACTTAAGATCCCCTTCCAGCATTAAATGACTGTTTTGCTCTGTTACTGCAGCCCCAATGGCAGCAAATAATGTTGTGAAAGCATCACATTGTTTTGAGGACTATTCACTGAACATGCAGTACGTAGGGAATAAATACAGGGGTTTTAATATTATGTTTTATCCCCATTTCCTTCATTCTCACACTGCTGAGGCTACACTGTAGCAATGGAGTAAGAGCCTGCCTTGCACACCACCCTCAGAACCAGTAGCCACTGCCGCCCCACCTCATAATCGGCTCTTTACCAACACGATAGCTGTCATCAGTCTTTTTTTCCATACAGGTTTTTATCCCTGGTCACCTCTGGCTCACCCCCTTCTGTCCAGTCTCCCCAGACCCATCACCCAGTTTCTCTAGCACTTACCTTTGCACCAGTATCCTCCACTTGCAGCACTATTGCAGATGCATGGTCACCAGTGCAGGGCCTGTGAGGGACTGGACATCACCCAGTTGCCAGAAGGGTTTTCTCCTTGATTTCTTTCCCACAAGGCCTCACACGTGCAATGATGTAATGGACGCGCTCCACCTCCGTGGAGACATCCTCAAACATCCATGTATGTCCATGTTTCAACGTGCCCAGCTTCACTACCACCTGGATACCTCCAGGAAGCAGACAACAGCAAGTCAAGGAGACTCCCGAAAAAGGAGAGCTGTCCTACAGATGCTCAGTCTTCCCTCCTGTCGGCTGACCCCCAGTTACTTGAATCCATTCCCAAACCCGGGCATGGCAGGAGATAAGGCATAACCACCTCAGCCTCGATGCCACTGGGCCAGATGTCATCAATTTCTGAGATTTAAATGTTTTATAAATTAAAATAAAAGGGCAGGGCATGGATAGTGTGGGTTAAACCCTGTATGGACAATATATTCTGGGTTTGTTAGGATCTATAGACAGACTGGATGGACCAGTGATGCTTTTCTGCCACCATTGTCTATGTTTCTATGCTGTTAAAGGTGACTGGCAAGGATATATAGTACTGGGCTGTCCCTGTGATATCACTTACCGTGCCTGACAACGTCTCTAGACTACGAGTTTTTATAATTTATTGTAAACTCCTTACTAGGCACTGGTAATCTGCAGCGTGTCGGCAAATGCCGACACTGAAGCAGCACCCTGATGAACCCAGGCGAGCAGCCCCAAAGGATTATGAGGAAACTCCCCTAGTTAATGACTTAGATCCTGCTATTGCTGTATTAAGCACAGCAGGAAGTGGATATTGGGACCTGTGCACCAACGGATGGGGAATACTTACCAGAGGCGCATATCCTGCCCCGTGGAGCTCTGCAGCTGCGGACAGGGTAATTACAATGTCTCTACACTAATGGATAGATGGGCCCTGTGCTCCCATATATGCATACCAAAGGCCTTGCACTCCCACATAAAAATGTGGGACAATTACAATATGAATACATCACCCCCACACCAAACCCTACCACCCCACCCCCACCCTCCACAGACCTGCAGGCGTTGGGGTGTACCTTGGGGTTGTTGACCCTTATGCTCACCCCATTCTCCTATTCTGTACCATCTCAGCTTCCTTACACATGGAATGGGATGAGCATTGGGACTGATGACCCCAAGGCACACCCTCGATACCTGCTGGTCTGTGGAGGGCAGGGGTGGAGTGAGCTGGTAGGGTTGGCGGGGTCTTAGGGTTTGAATCCTAACACCACATTTCCATAATTTTGTCACTTTACTACGAACCCTAACTGATGCATTAACACAGTATTTTGCAATGAAAAAACAATATATATTCTTGGGAGCATGGGGGCACTGGGCCTGACACAGAAGGTAATGACAGCGACACACTTGGGCGGCCACACATTGGAACTGTTTTTTCTTCTGAGTTGGATATCATGGACCTTAGCATAGATCCAGTGGTTTGGACAGATCATAGCACCATGGGAATCATGTTTAGGGGCCCCCATCCCAGATGTTCCTGCCCCTATAGAGATGGTCCAGTGCCAGCCATTAAGGGGAGCATCCTCAGAGGCGGTGCTGGACCTATCGGGGGTTGGGACAGTTTGTGCAGTTGGGTCAGAAGAGGCAGTAGCGGCCTATAATGGGGCAGTTGGTGCGGCCTTTGACTTAATCACCCCCTTGCGTGTCCAACCCCTGTCTACTCGTCAGAGATCTCCCTGGTATGATGAGGATCTCCGGGTTTAAAGACTAGGGGCCAGGGGTTAGAGAGGCGTCGGAGGAGATCTGGCCTGGTGGGGGACAAATTGGCCCAGAGGTCACATTATAGGGACTATCAGGGGGCAATCTCCCATAAAAAGGCAGAGTTTCTGAGTAGGGAGATTGCTACAGCAAGAAACAGACCAGCTCAGCTTTTCTGGACAGTGGACAGGCTTTTACATCCAGCCTGTCTGTGTGCTAAAGGGGCAGGTTCTAGCACGAGGTGCGAGGAGCTGGCTGTGTTTTTCACTGACAAAGTGTCCTCCATTAGGACTGAGGTCTCGTCGAACATCTCACAAAAGGGCTGCAGTGGCTGGCCTGAGTCATATGGGAGCGCTCCTCCTGACTGGGATGAGTTTGAGCTGATTGGGGTTGGGGAGGTGGTAGAGATAATCTCTAACCTGCGGCCGACACATTGTGATTTAGATCCAGGCCCAACACGCCTTTTGGTTGAATGTTTGGACCTGATTGGTCCTGTGGTTGCTGAGGTAGCCTGGAGTTCATTAAGGAGTGGGATCTTTCCTTTAGCCTTGAAAGAGGCCTTGGTTAGACCACTTCTGAAAAAGCCATTGTTGGACCCGGACTGCCTCAGCAACTACAGACCTGTTTCAAACCTCCCATTTTTAGGGAAGGTCATAGAAAAGGTGGTGGCCATACAGCTGGAGAGACATCTTGCTGCTTCCTCTGCCTATGAGCCTTTCCAGTCTGGGTTCCGTGTGAGGCATAGTACAGAGGCGGCCCTGGTGAGAGTGCTTAGTGACCTCCTGATGGTGAGGGATAGGAGGGACTGTACCATCTTGGTCCTCCTAGACGTCTCTGCGGTGTTTGACACTGTGGATCATGAGGTGTTACTTGACCACCTGCGGTTCTGGTGTGATCTGTCTGGAAATGTCTTCAACTGGTTCAGGTCATAGCTAACAGACAGAGTGCAGAGGGTAACCATGGGAATTTTCTCATCAAATCCAAAGCCTTTGTGCTGTGGTGTTCTGCAGGGGTCAGTCTTGTCGCCTCTGTTGTTCAAGGTGTATATGCTGCCACTGGGGGACATTATCAGGCAGTACGGGTTGGGTTTTCACTGCTATGCAGATGATACCCAGCTGTACATGTCCTATGCACCCAATAGCCAGGTGTCAACTCAGTATTTAACAGCTGCCTTGAGGAAATCCGGATATGGATGACTCGAAGTTGGCTTAGGCTCAACCCAGACAAGACTGAGGTACTGACGTTGGATCCAGGTCATCAGGGCAGAGGGCATGCGTGGTATTACCCCCTGATCTTGTGCTGGGGGTGTACCTCTAGCCCCCTGTAGGCAGGTGAAGAATTTGGGAGTAATCCTGGATGACCATCTGACACTTGATGCACAGGTGTCAGCTGTGGTGAGACGTGGGTTTTATCATTTCAGGAATATTGCCTGAATTCGAGCCCTGATCCCACCTGATGACCTGCCCACACTGGTGGATGCTTTTAACACTTCCAGGCTGGACTACTGCAATGCCCTGTACCTAGGGATATCTGGAGACAACCTCCACAGACTGCAGCTGGTGTAGAATGCGGCAGCAAGATTGTTGCTGGGGTTGAAAAGATGTGAACATATCACCCCGGTGCTCTGCGAACTGCACTGGCTGCCGGTCTGGTGGAGAGTTGTCTTCAAGATAGGGCTATTGACCTATAAGACCCTGCACAAGAGGGGTCCAGTCTGTCTGCAAGAGCTCCTTGTGCCATACCATCCAGCCCAGGCCCTCCATTCTGCCAGGGGTGGCCTTCTTGGATTTCCCAGAGTTAGGCTGCAGCACTCAGGAGACAGAGCATTTGTGGCAGCTGCGCCTACCCTGTGGAACTTCCTGCCTGGTTATTCAAGGGAGGCCTCCTCCGTAGAAGCTTTTAAGAAGGGCCTCAAAACATATTTATTCCATCAAGCTTTTAACTGAGGATGTTTGGATTGCATTGTATGATGGATAGATAAGTTTATGCTCCCAGCTGTATTTTGTTTTAATTTTTGATATTACTGTATTTTTAAAGTGTGTTTGTATGATTTTATGTTTACATTGTGCAGCATCCAGAGTCTATGGAGATGGTTGCTATATAAATAAAATATCTATCTAAGTTATGGTAGCTAGAGAATCTGTTTTTATTTACTTAATTATTAAAAAGATTTGGCCAGGAAAGGAACACTGAGCAGAAGCAGTTTATTTTCAGGTATATCCTTTGTGTGTGTTGGGGTGGGGGAGGTACGGGAGCAGATACAATAAAGGACACTGGAATGCAAATTAAAGTACAACAATTGTAATGCAATTTGTATTTTAGTATGTGTGTGTATATATATAAAACAATATGTGAAATTTACACATCAGTATATATAATTTACAATGTAAAATGTATATGACAATGTGTAATTTTCCTATCAGCATTATAATTTACATATCAATATGTACATTAGATAATATGCATAATATTCATGTCATTAGGTACATTATGTATCAATAATGTGAAATATACATATAATTTGCAGTATTTACATATTAATCTGCCTCATTTACATATCAATTTCATAATAAAATATAATTTACATATGTGTGTATAATTTACATATCAATCTGTGTATCACATAACAGTATTATCTGCTAATGAGATAAAAGGTCATGAACCTCATCGGTAGTCTGCAGAAGACCATTACTAAGAAATGGATGAAAAATGGGGCTGGGGAACAGAGAAGGGGGATGGGAAAGGTGGGATAGGTAGGGATTTTGAGGTTATTATGGGATTAGAGGAGGGAAAACTAGAGAGAAGGAGGATGGATTAGGTGTATGACAAGATGTGCACATGGGCCACCGAATATGAGTTTCAAGATGGAAGGAGAAGAGGAGCAAAGGGAGAGAGGCAGGCTGGACCAGAGATTTCCCAAACACCAACATGGCTACAAACATTCTTCTTGACTGCCATGGACGTCTGCTGAACATTGAGCAGCTGAAGGCCCTTTTTCATCATACCACTGATTTTCCATTAATGTTGTTGTTCCTTTGATTAGGTATTGGCTATGCTTCCATAGTGATTGTGTCCCTCCTGAATGTGTACTACATTGTCATCCTGGTGTGGGGACTCTACTACCTGTTCCAGTCCTTCAGAAGTGAGCTCCCTTGGGCCTACTGTACGCAGGAGTGGAACACAGACACCTGCCTGGAAGACACCCTTCGGAAGAACATTTCATTTTGGCCAGCAGGCAATTCTACCAATTTCACGTCACCTGTCACAGAGTTCTGGGAGTAAGAATCTTTTGAAGTTGTTTTGTCACTAGATTTTATATATACACCTATATATATAAAGTCCATTAATACATCAGTTTGGGTTCAACTTAATGCCACAAAAGTAGGGAAATGTGGGATTAGGGTTTCCAGTCCTATAATGTGGTGGTAGGGTTTCCAGTCCTTACTTCCTACCCCCACCACCCCACGCAGGAAAAGGAAACAACATTAGGATTTTGGGTCTCCAGAGTTTTGGTGAATCAGTAGTGGGGTATTCCTTGGTGTCGTCGACCCTAATGCTCACTCCACCCCCAAACTTGTAGCTTCTGTCCCAAGCACAAGGTAGAGCTGCAGGCCAATGCCTCGTAGTGATACATACTTCAAAGGTCAAGAAGTATGCCTCATCACATGTTGCCAACACAATCTGTTGTTGTTGTTTACTTCATTCAGGGCCCTGTGGGTCCTGCGGGAAGAAAGATCATAAATTACATTGTTTGCACAGAGAATGGGATGGACATTAAGGCTGGCAACTCAGAGGAAACCCCACCACTGATTTGCCAAGACTCCTGAGTCCAAACCCTTAATGATTTTTCCTTTTTGCTGCTTGAGGGGTGGGGTGGGAGTTACAGTGGGAAACTCTAATGCCACATTTCCCTACTTTTCTGGCATAAAGTTGAACCCTAATTGGTGCACTAACAAAGTTTTTTTGCAAAGAATTTCCTTTCTTTTTGAGATAGTGAAATTGTATCCTCATTCACACAGGTCCCTTTAGGACCTGCACAAACAGATGCAGATGCACAAGGCCCTTTAGACCTTGTGCCAACGGGCCCTGCACTTCCATGCAGCAATGGATGAGAGGAATTTGTGGGCCTGAATGGGGGGGCTGTAGAAGCACAGGGCCTTCTGCTCCCTGCACTTCCATATGCTGGAGATACAGAGGCACAAGACAAAGAGTCCATCTGTCAGCCAATGCCTAGGGCTATCTGCCACCCATGAGCACAGAGGTGCAGGGCCCTATGCCAAGAGGCCATTTGTCTTGACTATGCTATACCAGGGCCCATGCTGGCAACCCCTGCAGTTTTCATTCCCTGGTTGGGGTAGTGTTACATAGCAGTGCCACCCTTGCACTGTCACCCCATCCAGCTGGGTCACTGAGCTTGCCACCTGAACTTGGCTCACCAGCATGGGATCACAAGCATACCCGCTGGGGTCAAGACTGGTACTACACACAACATTTCTTAAAAAGTATTTATTTTTTTTGTTTGTTTTGACCCCAGATTTTCAAAACAGTTGTTTTATAACTTCTCTTACAAACACGACCTAGAAGGGATTGAGGAAAAGTGGGCCAAACTAAAAGGGGGCATAGTGAAGGCAAAAACTCTGTTTCAAGCAGGTAAGCAAAAGTAAAAGAAGGAGGAGACCACTATGGTTATCAAAAGAGGTAGCAGAAAATGTAAAGGCTAAAAAAAACAGCATTCAGAAGGTGTAAGGGGACCCAGAGGAAAGAGGATAGGGAAGTGTGGCTGGTAAAACAATGGGAGGCTGGCAAAGCAGTAAGGCAAGCAAAGGCACAAACTGAGGAAAGAATGGCTCAGAGAATAGCAAAAAGGGAACAATACATTTTTTAGGTATATTAGCGAGAAAAGGAAGACCAAGGGAGGGATGGTAAGGGAGGGGGCTGACTGTGCAGAGTGGGGTCAGGAAAAGGCAAACACGGCTCGGTGGCGCTGAGGGTTGAGGCACTGGACGCCACACCTTGCGCCACGCCAGCGACCCATGTTCGGGAATGGACACGGGTTGCCGTGGGTCGGCGGGGAGGAGATGGATTGAGCGTCCATGGGACTGCTCTCCATCTCCGGGGAGGGGGGATTTGGGCGGCCGGTGCTTGCCTGAATCCAGCGGAGGTTGGGGAGGTCGATGGCATGTAGCTGCAAGCTATGGGGGGGCAGGACGTGGCAGACACTTGATTGGGGCACGCACGGGAGCGTGCATGCACCCAGTCACAGGCGTCATTGCATGCCAGGACCCACCGGGGGAAAAAACAGCGGAAAAGAGAGCCTGGCAGTATGAAGTTGTTCCCATAGAACAGCACCTCCCTGGCATGGATCCGCTGGGGTGGGTTGAGTCGCTCCCCACCACCCTGCCGTGAAGGGTAAGTCGTGGGGTGCATAAGGGAGGGGGTCTGATCTTCGGGGAGGGCGCTGGGGGAACAACGGATGGCGGGGGTCCTCAAAAAAAAAACAAAAAAAAAACATTTCGAACAGATACTTCTGCTCAGTATTCATGATTGAAGGGAGGGGGAAGGACATCAATAAGGCACCAGGAGCTTTGAGGAGAGGAAAGTGGACACCAGTCCATTTTCTGAAAAGAAAGTCTGGAAAGCACTCGCTAATCTGAAGGTGGACAGAGCTATGGGGCCATCCAAGGGTGCTTAGGGAGTTCAGGGAGATGCTAGCTGCACTTCTGACAGACCTGTTTAACAGATCAAGGGAGACCGGTGCAGTCCCCGGGGGACTGGAGAAGGGCAGAGGTAGTCCTACTTCACAAAATTGGTAGCAGGGGAGGAGGTGGGCAATTACAGGCCTGTCAGTCTGATATCAGTGGTAGGTAAGCCAGTTGGAACACTACTAAAGGAAAGGATTGTGGAACATCTTGAATCCAGTGGATTAAAGGATCCAAGGCAGTATGGGTTCACAGGGGGAAGGTCATGCTAAACAAATCAGATAGACTTCTTCAGCTGGGTGACCAAGGAGTTGGGTCAGGGAGAAGCAGTAGACATGGCCTACCTAGATTTCAGCAAGGCTTTCGACTCTGTTTCCCATTGGAGACTGTTAAGCAAGTTAGAGAGAACTCCGGGGGGGGGGGGTAATAAGGTGATAACCTGGGTAAAAAACTGGCTAATAGACAGGACACAGAGGGTAATGTTGAACGGAGTTTTGCTTCGAGGAAGGGAGGGTGACCAGTGGGGTACCACAGAGATCAGTACTGTGACCAGTCCTCTTCAATGTCTTTATAAGTGACATAGCAGAGAAACAGGAAGGAAAGGTCTGCCTCTTTGCAGATGACACCAAGATCTGCAACAGAGTGGACACTCAGGAAGGGGTGGGGTGGAATGATTAGTAGGGGTCTGAAAATATTGGAGCAGTGGTCTAGGGTATGGCAGCTGGGCTTTAATGCAAGCAAAAAAAGTGCTAAATAATTCACTTGGGCCATAAAAACACAGAAGTGGAATACAAAATGGGCAGAGTGATACTGACAAAGACCAAGTAGGAAAAGGACCTAGGAGGAGGAAGAGAAGTAGTAGTCTTTGTATCTGCCACTTTCCCTGGAGGCCCAGGGTGCCATTAGAATAAAAGGAAAACCGTCAATAATCCAACACAAACTAATAAATACTTAATAACCCCTTGTTTCATAAAAGTATTATAAAAGACTCTAAAGCCTAGATACATTTAAATATAATAGGATTAAAATGCGAGATCTATTCAATTATGAATCCCCTCCAGATGCTTGATGGAAAAGGTAAGACTTGAGACATAAGGACACATAGGACAATTTAGCACCATGTTTGTTTTACATTCCACCAAAATCCGAGTTTGACATCCTGTGGTGCCATTCTATGTCACAGAAGTAAGGGAAGGAGCAGGCAGCAAATTTTGGTTGGGGTGACCGAAAACCTTTTTATTAGAAAAAATAAGGCACACGTGACTCAGACTGACAAGCAGCTATTACTGACTACAGGTACTAACACTGATGAAAAAAAGGCTGTGACCTGACTTAGCTGACAGAACTCTCATTCACCGTCCCTTGCTACTGAGGCACAAAATAAATCCATTCTATACAATCACACACATGCGAGCCATTATTTAACCACTGGAGTTGGCATATTGTATTGATAACAGGGTGTCTTGGGGAAGGGGAAAAAATGATGAATATAGTATACCAAGCTATGGAAGTTTTCCCCTAGTGTAACCCCTAGATGGCGCTATCCCAGGGGCTACTACCCCTGCCTGATTTGCCACTAACAGGTTGAGGGGCCTGGATCCAATGGTGGGTGCCTCCACCCAGAGGTCAGGGTTTGCAATAGTTAAACTAACTTGGTCACAGCCCTCTGGGACACTGCAACCCCCCTTTCTTCCCACTAGTGGCCCACACAATATATCAGAATTACCTTCACAGTATACACTTACCCCCAGGTCTGGTTCCGGCACTGGGACCTCCTGTGAAATGAGATACAGTGCAACAATCACAGTACAGTACTTTAACATAGACAAATACCTCAGGCAGTATAACTTTGCTGAAACAAGCAGCTCTGATTTATTTAGGGGATATAACAAGGACAGGGGAAATCAGGTTAATTAGCTTATCACTCTAATAATCTACCTATGGCTCTGTGCACAGGCCTATCCCTATCAGTTACTGTCCCTGGGTACCCAAGCCCTAGTGGCTAGTCCAAACCGTGGCAGCTGGTAGGGGCCCTTTCACACAGAGAAAAGGAGAATTAAACAGTCAGCAGTACAGTAATTCCATTTGGATTTAATGTGCAATTCAACAGGAGCGACCCTGAATTAGTACTCACGACCTCCAAATAAGATAGGGTCCTTCAATGTCAGCAGGGCTCACTTGAGGTACACAAACCTCTTCACACATCCATATAAAGAAAGCACTATACCAGGCAGGCTGCATCTGTATCCCGATCGCAATTACTGCACAATACCCGGGAGAACACACAGCAGATTCAGTTCCTGACAGACCGAGTGCAATTTTCAGCATTCCTCCAGTCTTCTACAGGGTGAGCCTGGTTTCTACTCTTCAGAGATCCTTTGATTCTTTTCACAGGACGGATTCAGTCCTACAAGCTGTTACACAAGCTGCAGACCGGAACTCTGGGCCTTACAACGCTTTTTGACTAAACTGCACACTGAAAAGCACAGGGCTCCTTCCTTCTTCACTGCCAAAGCTCAACTGAAACTCCAACCGACAAAACCGGCACTTCCTTTGAGTTCCTCCCAGTTCTTGACTGGATTGGCTGTCACTCACAATAGACTGCTGCTGTTGGTCCAAAAGGCACTGAAGTCTAAACTACATCTCCCAGAGTCACTGCCCATACAATCCTCTTGTGGCTGGCTCAGATTATGAGTCCAAGTTCTGATTCGTCAAGGCACCATTTTAGAGCTAGCTTATCCCACACTGATTGGTCCAGTTCAACAGTTCAAAACTAGAATGGGGAACTAGCAGACACAGTTCTGACTGCAAAGAAAGCAGGTTAGACAAACTGTAATTTCATTATTACTCTAAATAATTTCTGGCAAACAGTTACATCTTTCAGATAGGTTCCTTTGCACTCTAGTGACTGCAAAATGAAGTGAATTGGCAGCAGCTCGAGTGGTACTCAGAGAAGCACACAGTCCCCCATACAAACTAATTATGTCTGCAAGCAGACACCTCTTAAAGAGACAGTACCAGAGGTTCTAAAAACACTCACTGATAAATGGCTTAAATGCCAAACACCATTCAGGCTTGGAGCATTCAAGCAAGCTCCTGGAAGTCTTTTGGGAACCCCCATTTGCAGGGGGGTTACACTAGCATAACTGCTGCAACATCATTGTAAAGCACAGTGTGAACCACTCCTGCTCCAAATAGTGACATCAGTGGGAACGAGCGGCTGGGCAGCTGAACAGCAAAGACAAACGCAGCAAGACTAAAGCACGGCTAAAAAACAAATCAAAATATGTAAAGAAGGGTACACCTTTTGACAAAAATAATAAATGCACACAATGTTTGAGGTACGTTACTGCATAAAATGACTACAAGAATTAACATTTGGACCGTCGGGGGTCCTCTTTAAGTTTGGTCCTTTTGATGCTACATAAAAGAAGATGGGTTCCCGCAGTAATTTTTTTTCCCTAGTTACTTTCAAAAGAGACAAAAAAATTAAAAGATTAATTGTAATTACTCTGGAAAATTAAATTAATTTGCAGAATTTTATTTGTCTGGAACTGGAATGCCTGTCCTATCCCTTCTGTTCTGTGATCCCTCGCTACCCCCCCCCCAAATACTTGCACCTGGAAATGGACTTCAGCTGGCTGGCTCTTTCTTGATCACCAATCTCTACTTCACTTTATTAGTTTCACAACTAATTTTATTATCCTGAAACTGGTATGTCTGCCATACCCCTTCTCTTCTGTCATCCCCCTCCTTTCCTGACCATCAGTCTCTATCTCACTTTATTAACTGCACAAATACTTGCATTATCCTGAAACAAAAGTGCCTGATTTACCCCTCCTCTTCTCTGTGATCCCCCCCCCATTTTGCATCTGGAAACAACTGGCTGTGGCTCTGCTCAATGACTGTACCTTGCCTTCCTGATCACCAGTCTTACAAAAAAAAGAAAATGTGGTGGAGACATGATCTACCTGCAGACTTCACTGAGTGTCTGTGATCACCCCACATGCTGCTGTTCGAAGCTCCAGCTTGGGCCTGACTGCCTCTGGTGTCAGCGTCTGTCTCTACCCTTGATGACTCTTTCGGTGTTCCCCCTTTGGCTTGACCTTGGAGGACAAACACATCCACCCAACCTATCTAGCCTGGTTATTCTCTTCCTGATTCCTGCTCCCACCTTGGCAAGATGCCCAAAGAATATAGCACTGCTGCAGGTTATGGTTCAGTCCTATTCTGTTCCTCCCCCTACAGCTCTCAAAGTGACCAACAATGGCTTGTGGCATTGGCAGGCTGCAGTATCTATGGCTCAGCAAAGACTGGTACTCTGTCTTCTCTACTCCACTCGGATCTCTCTCTCTCTCTCGCCTCTCGCGCCAGCTCACACTTCTCTTATTGGATGGTTCCAACTTGCACTCATGGTCTTTTTAGACAAGCAGTGACAGCCAAATAATTTGTTTTATGCCATCATCTGCGAGGCTTGTCCCCGTCTCCTCTTGTCCTCAAGAAACTTTTTTTGGTAGACTGTGGCACACGAGAGTCAGTGAAGACGCTTGTGGGGGCTGGGGGGCTGGGGAAGCAGTGCATGCTGTGCACAGGTTGGCTGGGAGCAAGATGGGGGGAAAGAGTGGCTTGCCTGGCAGGCTGACAGATTGAAGGGGTAAAACGGGAAAATGAGAGATGCAGAGATTAGAAATCACAGCCAGATAGATTAGTGTAGCAGGCAATAGCAGGGGGTCTCAAACAGACCGTAGGGGTCACAACAGATTTGTAGGGGTCACAAGTGTGACCCCAAAATGACATCCTGCACTCTGATTGTTTGAGAGTGCTTTTTCAATCTATAAAAGCAAATCCAGGTTTTCTGGTCCCTAATTGGGAGTACTGCCTATGGCTGGTCTTCCTGGCTGGGGCGGAGGTACAATTTCCAGTCCCAAAGTGACCTGTGGGGGGGGGTCAAGGAGTATCTGGATGAATGTTTCTCTGCCTTTCCTCCTAGCTTACTGTGGATTACATGGTGGTTGCAGCACTTGTGGGATGGCTGTCTGGGAGAAAATCAGAGGGAAACACCCTCAGATGCCAGGATCATGGCAGTTGTCACTCTCTGGCCCTTCACTACACTAATAACTGCATGAGTGGCCGTCAAGGCTAGGGAGGGTGTTGGGGATCCAGAACGATGTAAATTGAAGTCTAGGGCAGCTCAGCATGAGAATACATGCAGCTTAGTTGTAAGAAGAGCGCTAATGATGCTTACATTTATACTGATAGTGGGGCTGGGCTTTAGTTTTTTATTACTTTTTTCCATAATACTTTTTTCCGTTCTTGTTTTCTGTTTTCTCCCTGTACACCCCCTTCCCCTTGCAGCATGAATGTGCATGTGTGGAGGCACGTGCATGTCGCGTCTGTGCACTTCTGTGTCTCCCGGCCTCCGGCACTGCCCTCTGGCCTCCACTAGGGGGCAGCCAAGGAGCAGGATGACAACCCTTCCCTCCCCAGGAGAGCATCCCTTCAGACACGCAATCCTCTACCTCCTCTGCCGATACCCAGCAACCTGAGGTCACTCCCGACCCCAAGTCGCTGGTGTGGTGTCCAGCGCCTCAACCCTGAGCACCACCGGGCTGGCCAGCTTTTAGTTTTTTTTTTACTGTGAAAATCCAACCGAGCCCTGTCCTGCACTGCTATCTAGGAGATTTGGAATAGCATGTGGACTCTTAACAGAAAGGCTGGACACATATCAGAAGTAGGGTGCTCAAATCTCTGAGAAGGAAGCCCCGCCCATGCTGACTGACTGTGGAGCAGAACTTAGACCAACTGCAGCTTCCTGAATGGAAGAGAAGATGCGGCTGTGGTGACTCAGATGATTGGAGGAGGTGATAGTAGGAAATATGAGGGTGTACTGTTGAAACTATAGGCTAAAATATAAAGGACTTTGTTAGTTGAGCGGTGGCCTTCCTTTCTCAAATCTGCCACTTAAAGGTATAAAAACAGGTCTTAAAATTCAGACCCATTGTAGTTTATGGAGCGCGCCCTTGTGTCGTTCTTGTACTGATGTCAGGAAATGTGAAAGTGTGGGAGCGCGGCTCCAGGTTGGGGAATGCAAACATTTAGGATAACAACTCCATGGAGCTGTTTTACGAGTGTTTTTTTTTTAGAAATAAAGCCAGCAAAAAAAATTTCTTTTACGGAGGAATCTCTTAACCACAGGGTAAGCTACAGCATATCTTGGGGGGGGACTTTTAAGACTAGAGACCTGCTCTTTAATGTCAGAATATTGGTGAGAGTTCTTCCTTCTCTTGCTGTTAAAAGTCCTTTCTGGTCCTGCAGGCCTCTGGTTCAACCTCCATATGTAACCCCTAGATGGCGCTATCCCAGGGGCTACTACCCCTGCCTGATTTGCCACTAACAAGTTGAGGGGCCTGGATCCAATGGCGGGTGCCTCCACCCAGAGGTCAGGGTTTGCAATAGTTAAACTTACTTGGTCACAGCCCTCTGGGACACTGCAACCCCCCTTTCTTCCCACTAGTGGCCCACACAATGTATCAGAATTACCTTCACCGTATACACTTACCCCCAGGACTAGTTCCGGCACTGGGACCTCCTGTGAAATAAGATACAGTGCAACAATCACAGTACAGTACTTTAACATAGACAAATACCTCAGGCAGTATAACTTTGCTGAAACAAGCAGCTCTGATTTATTTAGGGGGATATAACAAGGACAGGGGAAATCAGGTTAATTAGCTTATCACTTTACTATCTATCTATGGCTCTGTGCACAGGCCTATCCCTACCAGTTACTGTCCCTGGGTACCCAAGCCCTAGTGGCTAGTCCAAACCGTGGCAGCTGGTAGGGGCCCTTTCACACAGAGAAAAGGAAAATTAAACAGTCAGCAGTACAGTAATTCCATTTGGATTTAATGTGGCAATTCAACAGGGAGCGACCCCGAATTAGTACTCATGACCTCTAAACAAGATAGGGTCCTTCAATGTCAGCAGGGCTACTCTTGAGCTCCAAGAGACTCCTCACACATTTATATGGTAAAAAAAAGAAAGTACTATACCAGGCAGGCTGCTTCTCTATCCCGATCGTAATTACTGCACAATACCTGGGAGAACACACAGCAGATTCAGTTCCTGACAGACCGAGTGCAATTCAACAATTTCTCCAGTCTTCTACAGGGTGAGCCTGGTTTCTACTCTTCAGAGATCCTTTGATTCTTTTCACAGGACGGATTCAGTCCTAACAAGCAGTTACACAAGCTGCAGACCAGAACTCTGGGCCTTACACACGTTTTTTGACTGAAACTGTGCACTGAAGGAGCACAGGGTTTCTTTCCCCTTCACTGCCAGATCTAAAACTGAAAACTCCAACAGACAAAACCGGGCACTTCCTTTGAGCTCCTCCCAGTTCTTGACTGGATTGGCTGTCACTCACAATAGACTGCTGCTGTTGGTCCAAAAAGGCGCGAAGTCTAAACTACATCTCCCAGAGTCACTGCCCACACAATCCTCTTGTGGCTGGCTCAGATTATGAGTCCAAGTTCTGATTCGTCCAAGGCACCATTTTAGAGCTAGCTTACCCCACACTGAATGGTCCAGTTCAGCAGTTCAAAACTAGAATGGGGAACTAGGCAGACACAGTTCTGACTGCAAAGAAAGCAGGTTAGACAAACTGTATTTTCATTATTACTCTACATGATTTCTGGCAAACAGTTACATCTTTCAGATAGGTTCCCTTTGCACTCTAGTGACTGCAAAAATAGAGTGAATTGGCAGCAGCTCGAGTGGTACTCAAACAGAGAAGCACACAGTCCCCCCATACAAACTAATTATGTCTGCAAGCAGACAGCTCTTAAGGAGACAGTACCAGAGGCTCTAAAAACACTCACTGATAAATGGCTTAAACGCCAAACACCATTCAGGCTTGGAGCATTCAAGCAAGCTCCTGGAAGTCTTTTGGGAACCCCCATTTGCAGGGGGGTTACACATACAATTACTGGAAGTCCATTCTGGTGTAGGTGCATGAAGACAGGGCAGTCTCTTTTGTTACAAATACAGGAAGGAAAACATGATTCCTTCTAGCTCGAACACGGAAGACAGCCCAGGTTTTGGCAGGAATTTGGTTTTCAGCCATAAAACACAGCCTTAACCAATGTACAGTACTTGCTACAGAAAAATTTACCAGTAACACATCATTCCTTGGTATCCACAGAACACCGAGAGGTATACCAAGTGGTACCGAGGTGTGTGCCTCATTAAGGGGGTGGTATGTGGTAAGTGTGTCTAGTTCTAACTGAGTAGATTTTCCATGATCCGCAGCGTAAATGCTCCAGGTGGTTCTGTTTTTAGTTTGATTTATCTTGGTTATTTTGCCATTTCAGCAGTCTGACTGCAGGTGGCATCTGTAGGATAATTACCAGACGCTGGTTGCTTTGATGAAAACTGTAGAGCAAAGCCTACTGACAATAGACAGTCCTTTAAAGATTAATTGTAAATGAAACCATGTTAATTACGACACTGTGAGAAGATTAATTTTTGGTCTCGGGCAACCAGTCAATTAAGTATGGAGCAAAACTTTCTGATTTTTATTTATTGAAATGTTTCACCAGGAAGGCACACTAACCAACAAGTTGCTCATCTCCCGGTGTGACCTGGGGGAGGGGGGTACATTGAGGATGAGAGAACTGATTTTTACAATTTTGCAAGTAACATCATATACATACAGATAGGTGGACAGCATTGATGTGCATTTGGTGGCCGGCCCGTCGGTGCAGCGGTGGGATTTCCGCTTGTGACGCCGGCGACTCGCTTCGAACGGATCCGGTCGCTGAGGTTCGCCGGGGAGTAGGATTGAGCATCCGATGGGCAGCTCTCCTACTTCGCCGCTGGAGGGTGTGGGTAGCTATCGTGTGTTAAGACCCTGGTGGAGACCGGGAGTCCCCACGCAACCGACGCCGATGTGGGGAGGAGGCTGGCGGACGCTACGCCATTGCACGCCCTCACCTCCTTCGGGGGTAAAAAAGGCGGAAAGGAAGGCGGGCAGGACCACCGTAGATGAAGCCCTCCTCGGGAGAGCCTCGCATTGCCGCCGTCATGCGGGACCCGACTAGTTACAGTTCCGGGCCACGAGGTGGCCCGCGGCCCCACCCTCCAGGGGGGCAAGCCGGGGGGTGACTGTGGGTCCCCAGCAGCAATAGACAGCGGTGGAGGTCTCTGGGGGCCGTGACCAGGGCGGATGGCCCGGTGGTCCTGCCAGGATAAAGGGCAAATTTAAAAAAAAAAAAAAATTGATGTGCATTTGAATTGCGAGGGAACAAGAAGACCTGGATAACAGACATTACAGTTAATAAAACTAAGTATAGTGGCTAAGACTAGACAGAACATGGTATAGACGGCACATTAATACAACAGAACGACATAGGACAGTATAGTTCCATATGCTGATAAACACAGAGGCATTCAAAATAAGTCCAAGGGAAGGATGGAAAATGGGCGTGAGGAACTAAGTGCTATATAATGATATATTAAGACGGTGGAAGAGGGGTGTGGGGGGAGAAGCCAGAACCTAATTTCCCATCTGGATGACATGAACCCAGCAAGGTGACATGGAAACAGCAAGTTAGAAGGTCGAGGGAGAATAAATACAGAACCTATACCCTTTCAGGATGGTGGGAACCCTGCAAGGGGATTATGAGCCAGCAAGTTAGAGGGGAGAGGGAGAGTGATACAGAACCTATACCTCTTCAGGATGTTGGGAACCCTGCAAGGGTTGCCGGTTGGCTGACAACATCTTAAAAACATGAAGCTCACTTTGATATCCAGTTTGTCTGAAAGAAACTGTATAGTACTTAAAAAAATTAAGAAGTCTTCTTTCCTAGTCTTGGATTTTGAAAGTCTGAATTGTAATGGGGGAGGGGCAATATGGTCGATAATGTTTGATGCGCTATGGAAACAGAGCACATAACAGTGCACAAGTAAATTTTTTTTTTTTGAAATTTAAAGTTTATTGATTTGAAAATACAAAGAAAACACAATAACCCCAATATACTGAGAGAAACAATATTACAGTAAAACAAACAGTACAATCAAACAACAAAGAAAACATCTCCCCCCAAAACCACCCCGCCTCCCCAAAGAAGCATACTACAAAGAGCATAATCAACACACCCACCCACCCACCTCCCCAAACCAACCAAGACCAACAACAGAAAAACAGTGTACACCTAATGAAAACTCAGACAAACCTCCCCCCTCCAATCCCTCCCCCCCGGGTGCACCCAACATATAGCTCTACAATTCTAAGATAGCACAGGTTAAGAATTCCAGAAAATGTAAGTATTAACAACCATAAAAAATCAGACAATTTTAGATAAACAAAACTTACTATGATTAAACTGACAGAAAAGGGGAACAAAAAGGGAAAATGTGGACATAGGGGATCAGGTCATAGTAAAAAAGGAGAGCCAATTTAAACCAGACAAAGGGCCTGGAGTTTACCCCATCTCCTCTGGAACAGGTCCAGACGCCCCCTAAAACTAGCAGCTAATCTTTCAGATTGGAGATACGATAGCATTTCAGTTAGCCAATCGACAAAGGACAGAACCAACTGGTCCATCCAGTGTCTCAAAACCAGCTTTTTAACAGCCATAGACACCAAAGCCAAATGATATCTACGTTCGACACTGTCAACCCGAAAGAGCTCCCCTAGGACACACACCTCAGGGCTGAAAAAGACAGACAGACCTAAAAGAGGGTCGAGATAGTCCTTAATCTGAGACCATAAGGGAGCAGTTTTAGGGCAATCCCAAAAAATATGAACAAGATTGCCATCCCCTTGTAAGCACCTAAAACAGCTAGGGTGAGAAACCCTCTTGAACTGAAAAAGCTTAGCTGGGGTATAATATAAGTTATTAACAATACAATACTGCGTTAATCGGAATCTATCCTGGGTATGATATCTGTGAAGGTCTTTCAAGACCCCGGACCAATCAAAGGAATTATCAGGCAGAAGACGGGTCCAAACATCAGAGCCAACAGCACTCTCCGGTGAATTATAGTTCAGGAGAAAGGAGTATATCAAGGAAATAGAGTGAGGTTGGGAAGCAAGTTTAATAACATCAGAGAGAAAAGGAGAAACTACCGAGTCCCTAGGAGCAGAACCAAATCTCTGGTTGATTAAGTGTCTCAACTGATAAACCTTGAAAATAGCTCTACTAGGTATATGAAATCTCTTGGGGATATCACCAGAAGAAAGAAGGGAGTTATTATTAGAGGAATTTTCCAATCTAGCCTCCTTAATTTGTGGAAGCCAGTCTGGGCTGATCCATGAGTTACCCATTTTAACATTGGGATTAGAGACAGCCGGCTGCCCCAAATCCGAAGTAGGAGAGCAATGAAAATACTTTAAACATTGCGAAAAGGATGTGATAGCAGTCCTCATAACACTGTCCGGCATCCATTTAGAAAGTAACCTCGGGGATAAGTAGAAGAGAGCATATTTATCAAATTTAATCGCGGAGAATGAAAAACGCTCCAGCTGAAGCCAGATTGGACAGGATACCTCTGGTTCAGCAGAGAACCATCTTCCCAGTTTAGAGAGGTGGGCTGCCCAGTAATACAATAGAAGATTGGGTAATCTAAGACCCCCTCTCTCTTTAGGAAGTGATAATTTAATGTAGGAGTGCCTAACTGCCTTCCTGGACCAGACAAATTTGGAAAAAAGCACGTGAAACTGTTGAATATAAGAGATGGGAAGCCAGAGATTAACTAAATTCAGTGGGTAGAACACTCTGGGAAGGACATTCATTTTGAGAATATTAATCCGACCCCAGAGTGAGATGGGAAGGGCTGACCAACGCTGCAAATCCTGCGAGACCGAGTCCCTGAGCCGGTCTAAGTTTAGTTCCTTCAAAAGAGAGGGGTCAGTGGAGAAAAAGATCCCTAAATATTTAATAAATCTAGGGGCTAATTCATACCAAAGGAGGAGAACTCGGCCTTATTAGTGTGAACGTTAAGAGGAAGGATTTCAGATTTGGAAATATTCAGCCTGTAACCCGAGAAGACCCCAAACCTTTCAATAAGACCTAGCACCCCCTTCAAAGAGTCAGCCGGATCCACCAGATGCAGGAGAATGTCATCAGCATACGCTGAGAGAACCAGCTCTCTTTGGTGTAAACTAACTCCTCTGACCTGGGCAGAGGCCTTAATCCTTCTGAGTAAAGGTTCCAGGTACAAATTAAATAGTAGGGGGGAAAGGGGACAACCCTGTCTAGTACCCGCGTGTAGATGAAAGAGAGAGGAGAATACCCCATTACAATAAATTTTAGCAGAGGGGCAGCTGTACAACACCCGGATTCTATTAACAAAAACAGACGGAAAACCCATTCTCTCTAACACGGCCCAGAGGAACGACCAGTCCATCCGGTCGAATGCCTTTTCGGCATCAAGAGAGACCAAAGCCGCCGCCGGATACGAGAGGGATTGGGCATGCTGGGAAATATGTGAAAGGGTCCTCAAATGGTCAGCCGCAGATCTGCCAGGTACAAAGCCAACCTGTTCAGGGCTCAGCAACTCAGACCACGCCATCTTAATACGTTCAGCTAGAATTTTAGCAAGAATTTTCATATCGTAATTTTGAAGTGAGATAGATCTATAGTTAGCTGGATCAGTAAGGACCTTGTCAGGCTTGGGAATTAAGACAATAATTGCCTCGAACAGCGAAGGGTCTGCATCCAAGGATACAGCCAGATATTCATACAATTTAAGGAGAGTGGGTGTCAAATCCTTAACAAAAGCCTTATAAAAGTTGGCCGGGAAACCATCAGGACCCGGTGTGCGATCAGGGGTAAGAGAAGTGACAGCTTTCTCAATTTCGTTCTCAGAGATAGGGGCTAGCAAAATAGCTTGCTGAATTTCAGATAAGCAGGAATGTCAGTCTCTCAGATAGTTGTCCAGATCAAAGTGGAGTATGATAGCTCCGGTTTACTGTACAGATCTAGGTAATATTCCTCAAAATGTGGGCAATTTTCCAGGGCGCAGTGACAACTCTCCCAGATGGGGAAACCAGAGAAGGATAATCCTAGAACTTTCAAGTGCCTGAAGACGTAGGGCCAAAAGCTTAACGGACTTTTTCCCCTGGTCGAGATATTTCGCTTGAGTTTTAAGAAGAGCATACTCCGTTTTCTCCCTTAAAAGATCCAGGTACTTATCTTTGATTTCTAAGAGCTGTTTAAGATCAGTTAAGGAAGAAGTTGAGAAATATTTAGTCTCCAATTCCCGAATTCTACCCATCGGAATCAAGGAATCATCAAGTCCCTTTTTCTTTTTGAAAGAGGCTGTTTTAATAAACTCGCCCCTGAGAAAGCACTTAAGAGCGGACCAGACCAGGTCAAACCTAGGAGTTGAGTTGAGATTTTCTACCAGGAATATTGATATCAAAGAACTTATACTAGAGACAATCATGGTCTTTAACAACTGGGTATTCACGCCAAACTGAATCCCGAGAGTATTCCGAGTTAGGAAAGCTTGATCCAGACAACCGCATGATCGGAAAGGATGATTGGTCAATACCAGATAGGCCCAGACTTGAAAGAAGAGAGACACTAATCAAGACCATGTCCAGACGAGATTTAGTACCATGCGACTGGGAAGCGAAGGAGAAAGCCCGAAGAGAAGAGTTAGCAAGCCTCCAGGGATCACATAGATCTAGTAATGATCTCAGATCTGAGAAGGCTCTGTGTGCTGGAGAAGGTGGACGTTTATCCTGGGGGTCTCTATCTAAAATCAATGAACAAGGTATGTTCCAGTCGACGCCCAATATAAACTGGGCCGGGAGGAATTTGATCAATTTCTCAGTAAGAGACATAAAAAATCGGGAATCTCCTCCAACCGGGCCATATATTGATCCAAGTACAACATTCTCGCCGTTAAGAGTTCCCTGAACCAGCATAAATCTCCCTTCCGTATCTGCCACAGTCTTCTCCATATTAAATAAAACACGTTTTTTAATGAGGACTGCTACCCCCCCCTACTGTAACAGGAGTTACCAGCAAGATAGGGATAAGAGAAACCTGACCGAGATAAAAGTCTGGCATCAGACTGACTGAGGTGTGTCTCCTGAAGAAAAGAATGTCAATTTGCAATAACGAACAGTGTCGAAACATCTGAAGACGCTTGACCCGATCCTGAAGTCCACGTACATTCCAAGAAGTAATTTTGAGAGACATCATAACATTTTAAAATACAATAGACAAAATTCAATATCCAGATAGCCATAAAATTGTGAAAAGGAAAGGATGCACCCCAACCCAGCTATATTCATTAGATTCAGCATAATTAAGCCCAGAATAAACCAACCCCCAAGACAACCCCGACCCAACTTTCTCTATGAAACAAAGACCCCCATAACAGTGAATACTGCTAAAACATGAAGCTTGCACCAAACAAGGGGGAGCAGCCAACAACCCATCAGACCCAACCCACCCAACCAGGACCTGTCCCCCAAATATCCTATAGAAACCCATCTGTAAAGAAACCCTGTCACCCACCCTAACTCTGACCCTAAAAAGCCATCTTCGTAAAAGGTTGTACATCCCAACCCCCCATCCCCCAGAATCAAAATAAGACCCCAAACTCCCCAAATAACTATTTACAAAGGAAGGCCAGGGTAGGAGTAGATCTAGTAACAAGCAGTAATATACCAGCTCTGGCCATCAAACCCATTACGAACCCCTGAATCCCAGGTGGAAGATACAGGCAACCATTCAAGAAGCCAAAATATCCCATATCTTCAGAACTACAAAATAAATCAGCACCTTCACCAGGAGGGTTAGCCAACCCCCATCTTCAGGCTCGCAATAACGCATCCAGCGAGCAAGCATCCAAAGGCTCATGCCCCCAATCGCCACTGGTCAGGATGTTAATGCCTACGGAAAGGAAAGAGCACAGTAATTTAATATAGTAAGGCACAACAGGAAATAGTTAAAGCAAGAGGAAAAGGAGCATCTCCGAGATAAGCTTAACATCCCCCATCTGCCTAAAAGGAGAGTGCCTACTCCCCATAGATCCGAGAGGCAGTGGTCGAAAAGGCGACTTACCCCATGGCAGAGCAGCCCAATGAATCAAGGTAGTCGGGGAGAAGAGCGCACATGACGGCCATTTCGGTACCGGGGTGACGTTCCCGAGGGGAACAAAAAGCAGCCGGACCAAAAAACATCCTCCCCCCAGGAAGTCCCTTGGGAAACATCAACTCATACTATAGTTCCCTCTGCTTCTCAACCAAAGGGTCCGCCACGAGGAATTCTCCCACCCCAACAGACAGCTACCCATCCAGTCCTGCAACCGCAAAGAAAGCACCAGGTAAGAAAAGGAGAAGGCAAGGGAGGAAAAAGGGATAAAGTAAAGGGTGGTTAGCCTAATGAAGGAAAGTAGACGACAGATCCGACAGAAAGAAAGGGGAAAAGCATTCATCCCGACCAACCAGCAGAGCCAGGCCCCCCCCCCGCCACGTTTATCAACACAATCGGACTTCCAAAAAATAGCTCATGCCATCAATGAATTATTAAATTAGAAGCAAGGTATTGATAAGTCCCTCATCCAGCCTTCTTGAATAGCTCTGGAAGCCTTGAAGCAAGCTCATTCAGGGCCATTTCTGGCGAAGTGAAGCTGGATACAGAGCCTCCAATTGTAACCCTCAGGGTTGCAGGATAGGCCATCTTAAAAGGAATGGAGGCACGATCAATTTAAACACGACCGGTGGAAAGCAGTTCTTTTTCCTTGTTTTTCGGAGGTCCTGTGCAATGCGAAGCCTGGACGAGCCCCACAAAATCTCCTTAAGCTCTCTGGCCTTAGCAAAAACATGCTGACGTTCAATGTAACTAAAGAACTTAAGAATTATGGGCTGTGGAGAAGAACCAGATGGGGGCCTGGGCCGTAGCGAACGGTGTGCACGCTCCAAGTGATAAGAGGGACTTATGGGAGATGGCCCAACAACCTTCATTAAGAACTTCTGCAAAAAAGCCAAGAGAACAGGCCCTTCCTCCATCTCAGGTAAACCAAAAATAAGCAGGTTGTTTCTACGATCACGTCCCTCTAGGTCTTCTGCCTTGATGTGCAACTTTTTAACTTGCTGCTTTAGCTCCACTATAGCTTCTTCGGACTTATCTTGCCTTTGTTCAATCGAGAACAACCTGGCATCCACATCCTCCATTCTAGTGGAGACAGTCGATAGGTCCCCCCGTAGCGATCTCAATTCGGCAGCCAGGTCTTTAAGAATGTCCTTGATGGGATTAAGCTCCTGCAAAAACTTGTCCTCGGTCAAGGGAAGGGCCGCTTGCGACTTATCCTCGGTCCGTTCCACCTTACCCGGACCTTGATTGCGTTGCTTTTTCACGGCCTTGTTAGGAGAGGTAGAAGGGGTGTGCTTGACAGGGGCCTGTTTCATATCGGCCTCCATCTCTCCAAAATGAGACGTTGTTTCCTGAGACCAATCAGAGGAACCGCAAAGAGCACCGTATTTAGTCGCCTTTAGTGGAAATTATATTGATTAGCACCCGATAATGCAGGAAAAACCCGCTAAAACGGCGATGAAAGGGGAGAGCTCCGAGCCGATGCAGCCGTCTAGCCGGACGCCATCACGTGACTCCAGTGCACAAGTAATGCCACTGCAGAGGCATCTACTGTAATGAGAAATATTAAGCAACAAATCTTACTGCAAATTTATCCTACCATGTTATGCAAAAATATCAGCCCAGTGCCTCTGGCCAATTCCTAATCAGATTTGTAACATGGCATAAAAAACAAAAACAAAATGAAGCACTCAGATAGGTGCAAACACACCATGTGGTACAGCAGAAACCATGGTCTAATGCCATAGTAGATCATGCTAGGGAGTGGGTGCGCGCAAAAATAATTAGACCACGGTTAGCATGGTGGTGGAGCTTAACAGCATTGGTGTGGACCAGCAGAGTGCAAGAGAGAAAATGCTGTGTTTCGTCACCCTCAAGTGGCAAGCAAGTAAGTAATGGCACAGAACTCACAGAGTGGTAGAGGTAGACCACGAAACAGCAATAGGAAAAGCGTGGGTATGAAAAAAATATGTGCAGAAGAAATTGCAGATAGAGCAGTCTGTGTTAGTAGAAGTAGCAGAACCAGAGAGAATTAGAGCAGTACTGTAAAGACGCATGTAACCCCTAGATGGAGCTATCCCAGGGGCTACTACCCCTGCCTGATTTGCCACTAACAGGTTGAGGGGCCTGGATCCAATGGCGGGTGAGTCCACCCAGAGGTCAGGGTTTGCAATAGTTAAACTAACTTGGTCACAGCCCTCTGGGACACTGCAACCCCCCTTTCTTCCCACTAGTGGCCCACACAATATATCAGAATTACCTTCAGAGTATACACTTACCCCCAGGACTGGTTCTGGCACTGGGACCTCCTGTGAAATAAGATACAGTGCAATGATCACAGTACAGTACTTTAACATAGACAAATACCTCAGGCAGTATAACTTTGCTGAAACAAGCAGCTCTGATTTATTTAGGGGGATATAACAAGGACAGGGGGAAATCAGGTTAATTAGCTTATCACTCTACTCATCTACCTATGGCTCTGTGCACAGGCCTATCCCTACCAGTTACTGTCCCTGGGTACCCAAGCCGTAGTGGCTAGTCCAAACCGTGGCAGCTGGTAGGGGCCCTTTCCCACAGAGAAAAGGAAAATTAGTTTAAACAGTCAGCAGTACAGTGATTCCATTTGGATTTAATGTGGCAGTTCAACAGGGAGCGACCCTGAATTAGTACTCACGACCTCCAAACAAGATAGGGTCATTCAATGTCAGCAGGGCTACTCTTGAGCTCCACGAGACTCCTCACACATTTATATGGCAAACAGGCAGGCTGCTTCTCTATCCCGATCACAATTACTGCACAATACCCGGGAGAACACATAGCAGATTCAGTTCCTGACAGACCAAGTGCAATTCAGCAATTTCTCCAGTCTTCTACAGGGTGAGCCTAGTTTCTACTCTTCAGATATCCTTTGATTCTCTTCACAGGACAGATTCAGTCCTAACAAGCAGTTACACAAGCTGCAGACCGGAACTCTGGGACCTTACACATGTTTTTTGACTAAAACTGTGCACTGAAGGAGCACAAGGTTCCTTTCCCCTTCACTGCCAGAGCAAAACTGAAACTCCAACAGACAAAACCGGGCACTTCCTTTGAGTTCCTCCCAGTACTTGACTGGATTGGCTGTCACTTCACAATAGACTGCTCTTGTTGGTCCAAAAAGGCGCCAAAGTCTAAACTACATCTCCCAGAGTCACTGCCCATACAATCCTCTTGTGGCTGGCTCAGATTATGAGTCCAAGTTCTGATTCGTCCAAGGCACCATTTTAGAGCTAGCTTACCCCACACTGATTGGTCCAGTTCAGCAGTTCAAAACCAGAATGGGGAACTAGGCAGACACAGTTCTGACTGCAAAGAAAGCAGGTTAGACAAACTGTAATTTCATTATTACTCTAAATAATTTCTGGCAAACAGTTACATCTTTCAGATAGGTTCCTTTGCACCCTAGTGACTGCAAAATGGAGTGAATTGGCAGCAGCTCGAGTGGTACTCAAACAGAGAAGCACACAGTCCCCATACAAACTAATTATGTCTGCAAGCAGACAGCTCTTAAAGAAACAGTACCAGAGGTTCTAAAAACACTCACTGATAAATGGCTTAAACGCCAAACACCATTCAGGCTTGGAGCATTCAAGCAAGCTCCTAGAAGTCTTTTGGGAACCCCCATTTGCAAGGGTGCCTGTAATCGTTGAAGTAGCCTGAGCTGCATCAGAAGTGTCCGCATGCGGTAGCTGTGGCGTGGTGTGCATCAGGACATGTAAATCTGGAGAAATACCCAGAGTACAGCAGCAAAGAACTGCAAAATGTTACAGAATCAAGCTGAAATGAAGAGAAAAACACAGAGAGAAAGAGAAGCACGTACAACGAGCAGTGTGAATCTCCGGGGTGCATATTTAACCCAGCTCCAGTATAGGTAGACAAAAGCACATAACTATATGAATAGATAGCATATGTTGAACGTGCATGCGCACGTTTTGAAGTGAATAGAAGGTTATAGAGACAGTAGTGAGAGACAGAAAAGTGATATTTTGACACCTGTTTCTTATTCATAATACAGTCCAAGCCACTTAACATGGACAGTCGGTTACCATGGACATTTTCTGAGAACCAAAACCATTTCAGGCATGTCCTATATTAAGTTCACCTTTTAATGCGGACCTTGCATTTCGGCAATGGCGGACAGCAAAAAACTTGATTAAACAGCTTAATTATACACACGTCCTCTAATATGCTGCCGCTAAATGAGCTGCTGTTGAGCTGTTGAATGCAGTATTTAAGCCCTCACCCTGTAACGCACTCACCATGTGCTGTTCTGCTGCTGGAGGGTGTACATTTTCTCAAGCAGTCAGGAATCGGGAGACTGAAGAAGATCTGGATGAGCTCAAGCAAGAACTCCCGCTGGTAACATCATCGGACGTATGAGCAAACAACACTGCATAGCTTTTTTATGAATTTGGAAAAGTAAAGTCAAGAGTCAAAAAAAAGTAGAGAGACATTGTGAAGTTTTAATTTCCTACACTACACCAGAACTGAAACCCCAAACACCTCTCACCAGCACAGTTTAAATGAAGACAATAAAATCAAAGTTTTTAACCTCTCACCTCTCTCCCTCTGTGACATGAAACAGCACATTACTGTATTAAAAAAATACAGATCGGACAGTGTACAACTATAATAGCACTTGCGCTCATTTCAGCTAAAAAAAATCCTTTGGTGCCCTCTGCCGGCAACTGCGGACATCGTCAAAGGCGGACATGCACTGCTTGTCCCGATGTGTCCGCAGAAACCGGCATGCACTGTATTGTTGTGTAATATTAATCATAAAGAATAACCTAGTAAATTGCTAGCCATATAATAGTGGATAGCTACGAGAAAGGTTGATTTCAGGAATTAATCCATGGTTGGTTGGTTTGACCCACTCGGCCAAACCCCCCCCAACCATGGATTAATTCCACAGAAGACCCATCCTTTCTCGTGGCTTAATCCTTACTAGGATGATGGACAGCAGAGACACAACAAACAATGCAAACTAATGGCTGTGTTACTGATCACTTTACCCTTGATTAAGTACAGGATGAACCTACAGTCAGCAAACGAAATTGGGCTCTCACCCCTCTTGATCACAGAAGATGCTGATCTGTATATATTATAGAAAAGGTAGTTTATTCAGTGCCGATGGTGTTAGAAAATGCACTCTTGATGCGCCTGATGCATTTCGGAATAAAAATTATTTTATCAAAAGCATGTAGAACAGACTAGGGAGACCCTTTACATACCGACTATTATGTGATAAACAATGCCAAAACCAACCTATGATTAGCAACAGGTGCAGTGTGAAAAAGATGACTACTAAGTTAAAATAAACTAAATAATGGCTAGAACATTAAAAACATATTTCCCACATCAAACCCTTGCCCCACATTAAACACATAAAAAATGCAATATTAGAAATGGAGCATACACATTGCTTAAAGCAAAAGCCTGTCAATTCTCTGTTATACTAAAAGTCTATACAAGACAGGTGCATTTTGAAAAACATCCAATATTAAATAGTTACAATATAAAGGCAGAAAGAAAACAAGAAGACAAAAACTGCCCTACGGAACCAATTGTTCAACACCCGCTGCTGCACCTGTTGCTAAGAGACGCTCCGCTGCCCTCTATCACTATTGACATAGCCCTCTGTGCCGAACTACCCCTCACCCCCTCTCCCCCATTGGGGTCCCGTCTCCTGTGCCAGTACCTGCTGGTACAACCTGTCATGTCTGAAATGTTTTTGAATTACTCATTATGCTCATGCAACTATGTAAAACTATGTTACTGTACGATTGTATTCTGTACGCATGTTGACTTTGTATGTCCTTTCTGTGACGAGGTACCTTTGTAAACGAGCCCCTGGCTCAAAGGTTGTAAATCCGATTTATACAATAAATAAAATAAATAAAAGAAGAAAAAAGGGTGGTAAAGGAAAGGAAAGACAAATGAAGCGGAAACAGATGGCAAGGAAGAAGCAATTCATGCAGTCATTTGTTATGCTGTTGTCATTGTAGTGGCACAGTTCTACTCGCTGATAAGACTTCTGGAATAAAAAAGAATAAAAAAGAGCATGCCTTTACGTACAATCAAAAATACATTATAAATGAATAGTGACACAGAGTTAATGTCTCAGAAAAGTAGTGCCCTGTGAATCATTAGCACTGTTAACAAAATGGTTGCATCCCTTTGGGCCATTGGACATCCATGTCTGACTGCTATTAACTGGTTACCTACTGTGTCCCAAAGCGTCAGATAAAAGTACTGTAAGGGCTCTTTTGTATGCTGTCCTTGGGAGGGGGAAGGGGTTTGGTTCACTTCTCTCAAGTCTGGATCTCCTTGTAAGATTTGTAAGATGTGCCAGTGTCTTAATAGAGCTCTCAAAATACTAATATACTAACATACTAAAATGCCAGCAGAATAGGCCTAATGGTCTTTCGTGTCTGCTCGTTTGGTCAGCCCCCACCCTGGGTGCTGACCTTGCTGTCCCCCTCGCCTTCTCTGGCTTCTCCTTCCCAGTTCCGGATATTCTTGCTGCATTGGATTTTGCTTCCTGAACCCTTCCCCTGTACCTGTCCCACCCCCTCTTGAACCCCTCCACTGTCTCTGCCTCCACCAGCCCCCTAGGTAGTGCATTCCATGGCTCTACCACCCTCTCAGTGAAGTAGCACCTCCTCCTTTCTCCCCTGAATCTTCCCCCCTCCAGCTTCCACCCATGCCCTCTAGTGGCCCCTTCCTCCTTCCTTCGAAGCACCCTCACTGTTCCTCCCCTATTTACCCTCTTCATGTACCTGAAGACCTCTATCATGTCCCCCCGGTCCCTTCTCTCTTCCAAGTGTACATATTTAGCTCTTCGAGCCTCTCCTCATAGGTCCTGTCCCTCAAGCCCCAAATCATTTTGGTTGCCCTCCTCTGGACCCTCTCCAGGAGTTTAATGTCCCTCTTAAGTGTGGCCTCCAAAACTGCACGCAGTACTCCAGGTGCGGCCTCACCAAGCAGTTATACAGAGGGAGTATCACTTCCCTCCTTCTGGAGGTGATCCCCCTAGCGATGCATCCCAGCATCCTGTTGGCCTTGGCTGCTGCCCTCCTACAAGTCTCAGAGTTGTTCATCTTGACATCCACCACCACCCCAGGTCCCTCTCAGCCATTGAGACTTGTAGTATCCTCTGGTGTACAATTGGCCTGGGTTTCTGCCCCAGGTGAGTACCCAGCATTTCCCTGCATTAAACCTCAGCTTCCACTTTCTATACCATCTTTCCAGAGCCTCCAGATCCCTGCAGGGCCACCCTCCCTCCTCCCCATCCACCACTGCCCCCAGTTTCGAGTCATCTGCAAAGAGACTCATCTCACTCCTGATTCCTGTCCTTATGTCAGATACGTAGGCGTTGAACAGAAGGGGCCCAAGGACTGATCCCTGTGGGACCGCACTAATGACCCTCCTTGGGGAAGAGATTATCCCACCAACTACGACCCTCTGGGTCCGGTCCTGGAGCCAATTGCCTATCCATCCAATCCATCCAAAATGTTTAGCATGTGCTCAAAACTAGTCACAAAATGGTATCTGTTGCTGTACTGATGTGCTCTCGATTGACTGTGAATAAGTTCTGTTGTACTTTTAGATTTAGCCAAAGATGCTGCTTACAAAGTATCATAGCCCTCTCTAGAAAACAATCTGTAAGTTCTCATTGCAGTCTGCCAGTTTGTGCTCATGTCACATTTTAGTTTGCTTCATCCTTGGGACAGTGTTTCAAAACGACAGCTAGCAATGTTAAAGCAAGCCAAGTTGTAAACCTCAAATAAATAAATAAACCTCACACGTACAGGTATATTTACATGATGTCCCATTCTCAGCCTTGATTACAGGACTGTGAGGGGTATCGTCAGTTTGACAATCTCATCCACCCAAGACCAAATGCCTATTCTAACACCTGATTAGGTGTGAATTGGGGCTGTTCCCTAACAGTTGTTAACTGATGTTCTTTTCCCTCCCTTTCCACCCCTCCTCCATAACTCCCATTCCGTGCATAGCCTTGATTACACAGTGTGTGCTAAACCTGCATGTTACCCCTATTGACTGCTTGAGTCCTCAGCAGCAGATCTCTAAATCGAACAGCATACTGAGCCTCCTCCTCCAACTGAGTCGAATCCCCACGCTCACTATACCTACCACGCTGAGAATACAGTAGAGACAGAATACTTGCTATCCTCTAAATTGAGCAGCATATTGTGTCTCCTCCTCCAGCTAACCTTGACCATGAATTTCAGCAATAACAGAGCGGGAGGTGACACTTTCTTTTTTATGTTTATTTTAAAATCTAATTATGTAAAGCTACACATGCCCAAACTCACGCAAACTGAGCCCAAACCACACTCAGTATACCTACCACGTTAAAAATACTTCAGACAGAATACTTGCCATTCTCCAAATCAAGAGTGGGAGGTGACATTTTTTTTATTTTGTTAAATTAATTTTATAGAGCTATACATGCCCAAACCCAAATAAACAAAGAAAGCCTTGATTCCGCACACTCACCACACTAAGAATACATTAGAGGCAGCATGCCTGCAGCTGTCCCAATCAAAAGCAGAAGGTGGAACTTTCTTTTTTCTTTGAACTAATTATGTAAAGGTACACATGCCCAAACTAAAACAAGTTAACAAGAAGCAGCATGGAGTGGAACAAACTGCTTAGTTTGGAGGAGGGGGGTGCAAACTGCTACTAAGTGCCAGAATTAATCTGCACCACTACTATCAGGATCAAAATGATACATGTGAGGCAAATATTTATAGTAACATACTAAAATGCCAGCAGAATAGGCCTAACAGTCTCTGGAGTCTGCTTGATTTTCAGCAGCTGCACTGAGGGCCGATTCTGGTGTCCCCCCTTCCCCTTGGGTTATACTGTCCCCAGTCCCAGATGTTCCACCTGTGTTGGGCCTGGTCAGATTTACCCTCCCCCTGTACCTGTCCCATCCCCCCCTTAAACCCATCCACAATCTCCACCTCTACCACCTCCCTGGGCAGTGCATTCCATGGCTCCACCACCCTTTCAGTGAAATAACATCTCTTCTCCCCTCTGAGCCAACCCCCTTCCAGCTTACACCCGTGACCTCTCGTTGCCCCACCCTCCTTCCTTTGGAGCACCCTGACTGGGCCTCCCTTATTGATCCCTTTCACGTACTTAAAGACCTCTATCATGTCCCCCGTCTCTCCTCTCCTCCAGGGTATACATGTCGAGCTCCTTGAGCCTCTCCTCATAGGTCCTGTCCCCCAGACCCCAGATAATTTTGGTTGCCCTCCTTTGGACATTGTCTAGGAGTGTAATGTCCCTCTTTAAGTGTTGTCTCCAAAACTGCACACAGTACTCGAGGTGTGGCCTAACCAAGCAGTTGTACAGTGGAAGGATCACTTCCGCCTTTCTGGAGGTAAACCCCGTGGTGATGCATCCCAGCATCCTATTTGCCCTTGTCGCTACCCTCCTACAGGTCTCTGAGTTGTTCATTTTGACATCTTCCACTACCCCCAGGTCCCTCTCACCCTCCGTGATTTGAATCATGTCTTCTCCCAGGGTATACCCCTGGCCTGGATTTCTGACTTCCAGGTGCAGAACATTGCACTTCCCCATATTGAGTTTTAGTTTCCATTTTCCCAACCACCTTTCTAGAGCCTCCAGGTCCTCCTGCAAGGCCACCCTCCCCTCCTCCTCATCCACCACTGCACCCAGCTTTGAGTCATCTGCAAAGAGACTCATCTCACTCCTGATCCCCTTCTTGATGTCTGAGACATACTGTAGGTGTTGAAGAGGAGTGACCCCAGCACTGACCCCTGGGGAACCCCACTAGTAATCCACCTTGGGGATGAGGCTAACCCTCCAACCACCACCTTCTGTGTATGCTCATTTATGCATGCATATATTTCATGCATTGACAAAATAAAGTGCCAGGGTACCTGTAGTGTCAACCCCTCATGAAGATACCAGTAGAATCACAGAAAGAACTCCCAGTGAGGGGCTGACATCACAGGTACCCTGGCGCTTTTTTATGAAAAAATGAAATATGTTTGCTTAAATATTGGCCTCATGGGTATTGGACATTTTTTTTAATATTCATCATTAGAGGCACCCAGGCATTTGCCTCATCATTTTGAGACACAGATTCTCATAGCTGCTGCAGGGTAGGTGTTTGTGCCCAACATCGGAGGGTCTGTGTGTATTGAGTGTGTGGTTCCTTGAAAAGTACTTGGGGCAGAGTTTGAAACAGTGCTTGTTTTCGTGGCTATCTAGGGGTGCTCGAACCATTTAATTCCACCATCTGTGAGTATGCATGTTTTGGAAGTACTGCAGTTGGTGCTGAATTGTTTGTAAATGGCTCAGCATTAGTATTTGGTAGTGAAGCAGCAGAAGAAACATTTCTCTCAGACCCAGTTACTTTGTGCACAGGCTAATGTATTAACCTGATCATGGTTCACGGGCTCCATTGTTAGTAATTCTGTAGGCCGATTCAAATGATACTTTAATTAAGCAGGTTCCCCTGCTGCAACAGTAAGTCCAAACTGAAAAGTTGCAGGGTTTCATAGTTCTGGCTCCTTGGGGAATTCAGGAGGATCCACTTGTTGCCGATCAATGTACAGTAGGTAGCTTTGTCCTTCAGTGGACTTGCTGGAATTGGTGAAATTGTGGGTGATAACACTGGACCGGCTAAGGATCCTTCTGGGCTTCTAAAAATGAATCCTGTTTCTCTTCCAAGTACATATGGGTTGACTGCTTGCTAGCAGTTGTATTGTTCTACTCTGGACTGATTTGTGTGTTTGGCCCTCGTTTTTTGACTAGAGCCATAATAATTAATTTTAACAAGTCAATACTCTGTGGTTGTCCCCATGTTACCCATGTAAAAATGTACAGAACATGATCTACTGTACAGTCCATTGCTGTTCCACACAATTAATCGGATGTGCAATTTTACTGTAAAAATTAACGTATGGATTTTCTGATGAACTGGAGAACTTTCAAGTTTTTAGATTTTTTCTTACTAAAATATGATGCATTTTAAACAAATAATTATTTTTATGTCACAGAAACCCCATGGGTCTGGGCTTGCGCGAAGAGGGCAAAAAATAGGTGGTCAGCAAGGGAGCCGAGAGAACCAAGATTCTGCCATGATAGATCATGGTGGCCACCCAGTGGTTGCTTAAGGAAGCACATTAAGCTCATTTAAAAACCCACTGCAGAAAAAGGATACTGCACCGCAGAGTAAGGGGATATGTGATGGGGAGGCATACAGTAGTAGTTTTATCAGTACGAGTGGCAAGTGAGCTCGGAGCTATCATAAGTGGCTCTGCAAAGCAGAGCAATGAGTGATTTAATCCCGCGCTCACTTGATACAAGTGTTGATAAAATCGCTAGCATATGCCTCCCCATCATGTATCCATTTTATATAATAGGGTTGACCTGTTAGTGTGTATTGTTTAATAGTTTCATGTTATTTGGGTTAGGTTTTTACCTATCTGTCGGGGTGTCGCTTTTTCATCCTGTGTTTGTGCGCTAGGCTCCGGTGACGTGTACACAGTGGTGATAACAGCTCCTACGTAATGACGGTGGTGATAACGTCTATTCTTTTCCCCTGTGTACACATCATGAGAAGCGATTTGGCTGGGAGTGCTGATAGCACTTTTTATCTAATGTGTCATAGGTCAACCCCTGTTATATAAAGCTGTCTACTGCACCGCTGAGGGAGGTACCAACCAGTATACCTCGGTACCGGTAAACATTTCTGTAGCAAGTACTGTAAATTCATTCAGCATCAAGGTTCGTAGGCTCTGCCCCTCTTCAAATTAGCTGAATCTTTTATACCATTTTACCAGAGCACCATCATGACATCACAGAGGCATAGAGACTGACGGCAGATAAGGACCGCAAGGCCCATCCAGTCTGCCCATCATATCCTGGAAAATTTACCAGCTTTGATTAGATCGTGAAAATGAGGTGGGTATGGCTAGTCTGTTCTTCTTAAGACACACCTCTCCCTGTACATGGTCACTTTTTAAGACCAAAGTCAGTTTTTCTTTTAGTATTTGAATGCAGCCAAACATAGTCTTGAAACAAACATCTTTGAATCACCACATTATTTGCCACATTTTGAAGAGAGTCCCAAGTCTCAAAGGCAACCAGTTCCTGAGATAAGCTAATGATGATTATAAACATTGTTTCAAAGCAAATTTCTTTAAAAGAAAGTAATCATCTTACTTCTCATGTCTTGAGGTTCAAAATGAGGTATCTTTCATTCAGATCCCTCTTTGGCAAATCCTTGAAAGGCAACACATTCCTGTAGAGAAAGTCAGTTCTTTGTCTAGGAATTTCCCTGGGCTGGTGGCACATAAATCTCCAGTAGACAGGTTGTTTACCAAAGTAGCCTGAAGAAATTTAAAGTGGCATATCTCAGTCCTGCAGTTATTTAGACATTCAAAAGTTATATGTTTGGATGTCTCATGAGCTGAGCATCCAGAAAAATACAAACATTAATAGATTATCTCCAAAACTCTTAGCATAGGATATGTTTGTAATTAACTTAGCTCACCAGTTGTATTCCTGAATTTTAGTCCTTCATAACATCAGCTATCATATCCTATGGTTTGTATTTCGGCAGTATAAAGGATTTTTTTGTAATTAACAAAAGTCTGTGTTCCGAGTTGAAATGTACTGAAGTTTTTTTTTCTTCTTCTACATTAGACAACGGTGTCTGGTGATACCAAAGTAGACATCACTGGCATGTTAGTTGCCATGGCTCCCTTATCAGCAAGGTTCTCTCTTCAAGCTGAGAGGCACCTAATATTGAAACTTAAGGGGGTCCACTTTAGGAAACCGCACTTTTAGAATGCAAGTTTGAAATCCCATTCCCCCCAAAAGTCCATCCAGAGGCAGATGCTTACTTACCAAGGCCACCCTTTAAAGACTTTGAACCACTTATCTTAGTATATAACTCCCCAAATAACCACATAATATGTCTAAATATTATGACTAAATATTAAAACTAAATATTCTAAAATATTTTTGTAAATGTATACTTTTGTTCCTATAGTACCCCCCACCACACACACAAAAAAAGATAATGGTTAATACATCATTCTGGGGTTGCTGACTTGGTTGATCATACCATCACAATGACTGGTAAGGGGAGTCTGCCATTCTACACCATTTCATGGGCCAGTGAATGAGTGGTTCCTGTAGTTAGTACTGAAGTGTTGTGTCGGCTAGCTGTTTCATTTTTTCCTCTTTGTCACTCACTCTCTTTTTTATGTTATAAGTTTAACCAAGAATGACATGCTGAGCTGACACAGCTCATTTCAAGATGCATCATGAGTAGGTGGGGGCAGAAAATACAAAAAGGTAAAAGAATAAAAAGGACATTAACAATAAGCATCATTAAGTAACTGACAAGCAAAGTGGTGCATCACATAGGAGCAAAGTACAGTATTTTACAGATGTGCATATGAATCTTAAGTGCAGACTAAAGTAGTACAACTTACATTAGATAGATTCAATTGCACTTAGGAGCAGTGAAACAATCCCAACTGGGGGCCTGTATCAGTGGGGGGGGACTTGAAAGCAAATCAGGGCAGAAATAAGCTTTGGGAAGGGGAAGTGGGGCATCCACAAGGTATGCGGTCAGGGACAGTTGCAGGAGGGAAATGTAAAGTCATGAAGAAGAGACTTAAGGGTAACAGTGGAAGAGGCAGAACAGATAGACAAGGGGAAACTTTCAACAATAGCTGCCAAAGACACACCCTTCCTCTACTCAGGAGGGCACTTCACAACCAAGGTCAATGCCACACCATGTCTGGTGGCAGGGACAGTGTGAATGTCAGGTGACCAGCTCCCTCCCCATGAGCTGTCCAAGACATGCTTGGCTCCTACTCAGCCCTTGGGTGGGATGTTCTGGGACTCCAATTCTAACAACTAGGGTCTTTGGTTTTTGCAATAGTTAGGCAAAATGGGTAGTCTGGGTGTGCCACGAGATCCTTATCTGCCGTCGACTTCTATGTTTCTAACACAGATCTCCCCATGACCTGTTCACTTTATCTTCATGGCATGCTAGGCCTCAGTCAATACCAGAGTGTAACTCACCCCCATCAGCTGACCACTTCATTTCTGCAGCATACTTGGCTCCCAGTCAGTGCAGGGAGGCAGAGGAGGCTCTGGGGCTCATATTCAAACACAGATCTCCCTTTGAGCTGATTACTTCATCTCCACGGCAAGCTTGGCCACCAGTCAGCCCCAGTGAAGTCGGTCCAGAGAAGGGCCACCAAAATAGTGCAGGTCTGCATCAAAAGCCCTATGAGGAGAGGCTTAAAGAGTTAAATATGTACACCCTGGAAGAGGGGAGGGAAGGGGAGATATGACAGAGACATTTAAATATCTCACAGGGATTAATAAGGTACAGGAGGAGGTATTTGTCAGTGGCTCTGTAGGTAGCACTCTCCTCTGAGGCCGGGAGATCAGAGGGCTGTGGGTTCAGTTCCCACATCTGGCATTTGGGTTAATATCCCAATACTGACACTGTAGTGCAGCATGAGGGGGGTGCTGCACTTCTGAGGTGCTGTCTTTTGGATGAGACATTAAACCAAGGTCCCATCTGCATGGATTGGTGGTAGTTCAGGTGGATGTTAAAGATCCCATGGCACTTATCAAAAAGAGTAGGGGAATTTCCCCGGTGTCCTGGCCAAATTTCCCTCATTCACTAAAAAAATACCACCAACAGCTTAATCTGGTTCAAGGTCAGTTGGCATTCATCTGTATCCCCCTCCCCCCGGGTCGTGCCTGAAAATAGGCAGGATTTGTCTAGCGCACTTACCCGGTCAACAAAAACTAACTAAACAAATAAATACAAATTTTTCACTGAAAAAAGTAGTCTAGAACAAGGGGGCATGCTATGAAGCTGGAGGGGGTAAATTCAGGAGGGATGTGAGGAAGTACTTCTTCACATAAAGGGTGGTGAATGCCAGGAACAGCCTTCCAACAGAGGTAATGGGGGGTGAAAATAGTGGGGAGAGGGGGTCAAAAATGCCTGGGGCAGGCACAAGGGAATCTTAAGGATAAGGAAGGGAGGGGAAGAGATGGCATCATAGCTCAGTAGCAGATCTGCAGCAAAAAATGTAGGTTAAAATAAAATGGACAGACTAGTGGCCCCAGTGGCCCTTAGCTACCATCACATTCTATGTTTTGGTGTGGGTTGCGAGCTTGCATTCAAATACACATCTCTCAGGGGGGCAGTAGGATGCGTTTGTTTTTTTGTTTGCCTTTTTTTTTTTTTTAACAATTGTCAGCCTCTTTTGTATGAGAACAGTGCTTTCTAGATAGGCTGAGACCTGCCTTGTACAGCAGTTGATTGGGGGGTAGCAGGGAAGTTGATCCCCTCTGTCCCCTCTCCCCATGTTTCTATCTCTTTAATCTAGCAAAGATCGTTGTGAATAAGCACATGGATTAATAGCCTTTTTTTCTTCTGACAGGCGAAAGGTGCTAGCATCACTAGTGGTATTGAGGATATTGGGATCCTCAAGTGGGACTTGTCCCTTTGTCTCCTGGCTGTCTGGGTGATTTGCTTTTTCTGCATCTGGAAGGGAGTTCGATCTACTGGGAAGGTATGGAAGATGTTTCTTCGTACTTTGTCTCTGAAGCACTCATTTGTTTTAGCCCTTCCTTTCATATTTATTTAAGTTACTAATTTTATTCCATTTTCTTTTTATCTTTCAGGTAACATAGTTGCATTTTTCTTTTTTTTTTTACCATTAAAATTCCTTGTGGGGAGGGGGCAACTGTGATCCGGTGACGGCACTCTACAGTGCCAACTGGAAGATCTGGGTCCACAAACGGACTTGGATGGCATAGCCCTTTGATTTGGCAGGGGATTGGGTACATCACAGAGGTGAGCTCCTTGACTCCTGAGGGTGGGAGGGAGAGGCAGAATGCCCAGTATCCTTGCACTCTCTTACAAGCTGCCTCATGGACAACAGTCTTGTTGGCTGTGAGGGTGGCCACTGTCACTGACTCCAGCTCCAGTATGGTCAGTTGCACATACTATAGTCTCAATAAAACAACTTGCTTGCCAAGGTTCTTTCTTTCCTGGCCTGCTGCTCCTGGAAGATCGTGCTGTGTACTGCACCATTGTATGAACAAAAAAACTTGCAAACTTTCAATGCACACTAAAGGGCTAGAGTTTCATACAGTAGAAACAGATGGAATTGAGTGCTACAGTATGTCTACATCCATCTGTCCTATTTTTTGGGGGAAAAAAGTGCTCATGACAAACCATCACACTTAGAGGCAACTTGAATTAACAAAAAGTGCAGATTCAATTTGTGATCATTTCTTTTATACTAATTCAGATGCTTACTGGATAGATGCACAGATGATCATCTCAAAGGTGGTGCAGCACGTCCACATGGACACAGACAAATATCTGCATTTGAAATTCTGGGCAAGCAGAGGACTAAGTATTAAAGGGACACTGGCTGACCTGCTTTGCATCGTATTATTTCTAGTTAAAACCCCACATTTTATGGTTGCTTACCTTCTATAAAATTCATTAATGTTGCTGTTAGTTTCGTCTGTCTCCTTGTTTAGTGGAACTGAAATGCATGATAATGTATATTTACAAACAACTTTGTTTTGTTTCAAATCCTAAATCAATTCTTCTTGAACACTTCCTGAACATTAGGAGCACCCCCAAACAGTGCAGTCACTTATGATTATTAACCATAATTAAATAGGTTCCTTGGGCTCCTCCCAGAGGAGGCTACCAACACCAGAGGAGGAAGAGGAGGGGAGTTTCTTACAGAAAGGGGATTGACCACCGGGAGGAATTTACATTGGACACAGGAGGGTGAGAAATGGAAAAATTTACTTTTTGACGTGTCTTTTGTTTTACCTTATAAGTTAACCAGGTGGCTTTATAGAGACAATTGGGAGGGATTTATTTTGGGCACAGGAAGGGAGTATCGGGAGGAAAAAAACATTTTTGACTTTTTGAGGTGACTTCATAGATTCTGTTGTCTATCTTATAACCAAGTGATTTTATATTCTGTAGTTTCTTTAGGCAATTATAAGATAGGCCTTATTATGTGATCAGAAGGGGGAAGTAGAACTTGGTACATATAAAGGGAGGGGATTATGTGGGGGCTGAGTGAGGTGACTTTTGTGGTCCATTGTTTCTTATAACCAAGTGATTTTATAGTTCTACTGTTTCCTTAGGCAATTATATGATAGACTGTATTATGTTATCAGAAGGGGAAGGTAGAACTTGGTACATAATAGGGGAGGGTTTGTGTGTGGGCTGTAGAAAGGGGTGTTGAAGGAAGCATTACAGGCTGATAGAACAGCAGTGTGGCAAGCCAGAAAAGGTGGTAGTAGGGGTGGAATAGGGTTGCAGGGGAGGGCTGGCAGCAGGGGATGGGGGACTGGTACAGGGGGTAGGAGGACCATAGACAAACCAGGATGGGCAGAATAATGAGTTGCAATGGTTGTGGGGCTGCTATTTGGATGGGCACATTATGGAAGCTGGGGGGGTGTCCCATTTGTTACAGGTTGAGGGGACTGGAGGCAGAGGTACAGTGGCTAGGAAGGGAGTTAGCGAGGATTGGGGGAGTGGGTGTGATCAATGGAACAGGAGGGCCACCTCCTCGGGGATCCAGGGGTACAGAACCAGTGAAAAGGAAGAGCATAGGAAACAAGGTAAACATTTTTAGAAGCAGTGAGGGGGAACCATGGGATAGCATGAGGGGAGAAGCAAACAGTAGAAGTTCAGGGTCAGGCAGTCAGTTCACGGTGCTGGCTTCAATGGTGGATGATGAGGGAAGGGCTCTCTGGGAGAGGGCAGTAGGAGAAGGGAGTAATGAAAGCCCAGGGGGCGACAGTCGGGCAGAAGAGGGGGACAGTGGTAGCGGTAGTAAAGGGAAAAGGGATGGGGTAAAGGGGAGGTTGGGGGGACTAAGGCAGTGGAGGCAGGAGGGAAGAATGGGCCCAGCAAGGAAGGGAAGGGAAGGAGGGTGATGATGCTGGGAGAGGATTGGGGTGTGGGGGGGAATAGGAGAAGGGGTGGAACTAGGGTAGAGGCTGGTGGCTTAGCAGAAGGGATAGTTCAGCAAGCAGAGGCGGTGGCACAGCATGTGAGAAGGGGGGGCGGAGTCCTTGTGCTGGGGGACTCAATCCTTAAAGAGGTCAGATGAAGAAGTAAAGGGGACTGGGCTAGTCAAATATGGGTGGAATCAGTACCCTGAACTGACAGCAGGTAAGGCGGGACAGACTATTCTCAAGTATGCAAGGAGAGGAAGGGAGAAACCACATGTAGTAGTGCGCTTGGGTACAAATGACTTGGGGGGGGTTAATACAGTCGAATTGGTAAGGGAGAGATTCAAGGAACGGAGGAAGTTGTATGGGGAGGCAAGGAGATCAGTGGCCTTCTCGGAAGTGCTCCCAGTACCTAGGGCAAGCACAGCATGGAAAGGAAGGACAGAGAAGTTCAGCTCTTGGCTGGGAGCATGGTGTTGAACCAAATGGTATAGGCTAGTGGGAGGCTGGGGTAAAATTTGGGACAACAGTGACCTATTCACAGAGAACAGATTACATTTGAGTAAAGTGGGACAGGGGTTTTTGAAACTGAGTCTGGGGTAATACATAGCAGTGAAGGTGGATTTAAACTGTGTGTTGAGGGAGGCAAGTGAACAGTAGATACACAGGGCCACCGGAGAGGGGAGCCGAACGAGCTTAACCCCCAAGCTAGCAGGGATGGTACCAGGGTAGATTCACAGGGGGGAGTTAAGGATGGGAAGACATGGGTTAAGAAAGGGAAGGCAACTAGTTGGAGGGTTGTCTCCCTAAATGCAAGAAGCCTGGGGAACAAAACAACTGAGTTGCAGGCTGTCTTGGCAGTGGGGTTGGTGGACATTGCAGCCATCATGGAGATTTGGGTCACCCAATATCAAGACTGGGATTTGATGATCCTGTGATATAGGATATACAGAAAGGGAAGGGGGGAGGGGTGGTGATTTACGTAAGGGAGGGGGTAAGGTGTGCAAGGGAGGGGGGTTGAGAGTAGAACAGAGACGTTATGGTTGCAATTCCAGGATTCAAAAAGTAGGACACTGAGGATGGGAGTGGTGTACTGGCCACCAGCTCAGGCAGAGAACTTGGATGGGGAGTTAGCAGAGCAGATTAGGAGGGTCTGCGGGAAAGAAAACACCATGATCGTGGGGGGACTTCAGTCTACCAGGAGTGGATTGGAGCACCCCAGCCACCTCGAGTGCAAGGGAGCAAGTGCTTCTGGAAGCATTCCAGGATAGCTTCATAACACAGATGGTTATCGAGCTGACTTGGTTGGATAAAACTCTGGACCTAGTATTGTGTAACGGGGAGATTGTAAGGGAGCTGGGGGCGTAGGACCCACTGGCTGGGTGTAACCACCACTCGGTGTGGTTCACGCTCAGCATGGGCAAGGGAGCTGTAAGTACAGGAACCAGGGTGGTTGACTTCAAACATGCCAACTTTGACAAGATAGGGCAACTTTTGGAAAGGCACCTGTCAGGAATTAATCCACACTTGGATGCAAACCAAAAATGAGGAATTATCAAATTAGTACTGAAGAAGGCTACTGGGTCATGCACCAGGACACAGAGCAAGAAAGGAAAGGCTAAGCAGCCAAACTGGTTGAATCGGGAGGTCTTGGAAGGGGTGAGGGCAAAAAAGTAGCATTTAGAAGGTTGAAGAAATCTGGGAGGGGGGGAGGACAGGGACATGTATTTGAAGAAGTCCGAGGAGGTAACTAGACTAGTCAGGGTGGCTAAGGCTTTCAGAGAGCTGAGGTTGGCACAGGGCATCAAGGATGGGGAAAAGGACTTCTTCAGGTACATAAGGGAGAGAAGGAGCTGCAAGGATCAGATAGTGAGGATTAGGAAGGATGGGGGTGGGTGGAGAAAGGGATGGAGCTGGGACAAGGAACAAGGGAGAGTGAGGGTGGGGGAGGTGGGGGTGGAAGTGGGATGACAAATGGGAGGGGGGTGGAGCAGCTGCAAACTAGGGGTGCTAGCTGCACACTCAAGCAGACTTAGATAGATGGGTGATCTGTTTCTGCTGGCACATTCGTATGTTCGTACGGAGCAGGCAGAAGCACTAAATGGGTACTTCTGTTCTCTGTTCATAAAGGAGAAGGGCAGGTAGCTACCTCAGGGGATGGGGAAGGTGGGTAAGGGGGGAAGGGATGACAGATGAGGAAATTAGAGGGTAGGGTTCTGGAGGGTCTGAAGGCACTGAGGGTGGAAAAGGCACTGGGGCCAAACAGCATTCACCCCAGGGTGCTGAAAGAGCTGGTGGAGGTCTTGGTGGGGCTGCTGGTGGACACAGGATGCATACCACAAGAGTGGAGGATGGCTCACGTGGTGCCCATCCACAAAAGGGCCCAAAAGATGAACCAGGCACTTACCGACCAGTAAGCCTCACATCCATCATAGGAAAACTAATGGAGACAATCGTGAAAGAGAGGCTGGTGACCTTTGTGGAAGAGAGTGGACTCCAGGATGGTCAGCAACATGGGTTTATCTCAGGAAGATCCTGCCAGACCAACCTAGTTGAGTATTATGACTGAGTGATGAGGGAACTGGATAAGGGCCATGTGATGGGTGTCCTGTATTTGGACTTCAGTCATGCCTTTGATTCTGCGCCTCATGGGCAGTTGGAGGGAAGTTGGAATATGTGGGGTTGGGGACAAAGACAGTAAACTGAATTGTGAACTGGCTGAAGGGGAAGCAGCAACAGGTGGGGGGGACTCTCATCCCCAAGGATTGTGAAGAGCGAGGTTCCACAGGGATGCTGTTTGGGATATTTACAGCAGATTTCTCACATGGCATCAGGAGTAAGATCAGTCTGTTTGCTAATGATACCAAGATGGGGGCAGTGGTGGACAACATAGTAGGGTGGCAGGGGCTACAAGATGACCTGACTAAACTGGAGGAGTGGTCAGAAATGAGGCAGTTGGGTTTCTGCACTTTGGATCAAGGAACCCAGGGAGGAGCTACCAGTTGGGAGGGGTTCAGTAAGGTACCACTGAGGAGGAAAAAGATCTAGGGGTAGTTATAACGGGGAATATGAACAACTTGGCTCAGTGCAGGAAGGCAGCAGCTAAAGCCAACAAGATGCTGGGGTGTATTATGAGAGGAATCTCATCCGGAAGAAAGGAGGTGATCCTGCCTATCTACAGGTCACTAGCCAGGTCACACTTAGATTACTGCATGCAGTACTGGCGTCCATTCCTGAAGAGGGATATCAGATTACTGGAGGGGGTACCGCGCAGAGCAACTAGGATGATCCAGGGATTGGAGGATAAATCCTACGAGGACTGGATGAGTGAGTTAAATATGTACACCCTGGAAGGAAGGAGGGCTTGAGGGGATATGATTGAGACCTTTAAATACTTGAAGGGGATAAACAAGGCAAGTAAAAAAGGAGTCTTTAAGTTGAGGAGGCTGAAGGCCATGAGAGGACATGGTCTCCAATTGGAGAGGGGAAGATATAGGAGACAGGTGAGGAGACATTTTTTCACAGAGAGGGTTGTGGCTAAATGGACACTCTACCCAAGGAGGGTGGTATCCTGAAAATGGTGGGCAGCTTTAAAAGGGATGAGACAGAGTGAAGGGGGGTAACAGTAAGGGGGGAGGGGGCAGCTGCAAGTTAAGTGTGTTAGCTACACATTCAAGCAGACTTGATAGACCATGAAGCCTGTTGTTGCTGGCAGAGTCATATGTTCTTATGAGTCAGTTGCCACCTAAACTGCCACTACATCATAAGTGGCTAGACTGTGTTGGAGGTGTTTCAAAGTCCAGGAAAGATGCAGTGGGAGTTTATCAAGGAATGTAAACAAACCTGTTTTGGTGTGGTAACACCAGTATGGTGGGCAGTCTGTTTTTCACTTTTTAAAAGAAAAAATAATCAGAATCAAACTACTAGCTGCATTAGCAGTCTTTATAGAATGTTATAAATCATAAAATGTGTTTTTTAAACAAGGGACACTTTGAGGCCTAAGGGGGTAGACTGAGTCCCTTTAAGGACCCTGACACTCTGGCTGCATAGCATGGTGTGATATGGGTAGGCTGTGACCCATTCCCCCAGTCTGGGATGTGGTGGTGGTGGAGGATTGAGTGGGCGAGCCAGAGTCCATATAGCAGTCGAAGTGAGCATACTAGAGAGGCAATTTACAGGAAAGCAGAGTATGGGATCCGTAAAAGGATGCCAGGAGAGAAGAAATAGCCAATTTGTTTGTTTTATGTCCATCTATCCAAACTGTACACATATTCCCAGGGTAAGGCATCACAGGTATGCAAATTCTTGCCTCATTCCCAGAGTAAGGCATCGCAGGTATGTAAATCCTTGCCTCATTCCCAGAGCAAGGCATCATGGGTATGTAAATCCTTGCCTCATTCCCAGAGTAAGGCATCATGGGTATATAAATCCTTGCCTCATTCCCAGAGGAAGGCATCATGGGTATGTAAATCCTTGCCTCATTCCCAGAGCAAGGCATCATGGGTATGCACATTTCTTCTGTAAGTTAGCCTGAGGAGGGTTCACCAGGACAGATATTACCCTTTAAATGGGATGTGAAGCCAGGAGGTTGATACCTGTAGATTGCCTAAATTCAGCTTAATTACTTTATGTATTTAATTTGCTTATTTTGTGTTAAGCAAATTAATCTTTTCAAGGAAAATGGCAAATTGGGAAGCCTTCCTCCACCAACACTGAATACCCAGATTAGCGCTTTTAGTTTATGGATTCATTTTTTAAAAATACCATAGCAAAATGGTTTTCAACTTTATAATACTCAGCCAAAACTTCTGGTTAGAAAGGTTCTAGTTTTAAATTTTCCAATACTGTACCACTTCCCATCGGTCGCACCTGGAAATGTGCCACGGCTTAGTATGCCTATCCTGGTAACCAAAATTTTAAGTAAAAAAATAAATAAAGCCTGACTGTAGCGATCTCATGGCAGCAGCACATGTCTGGCATTTTCTGTGCTAATGTGCCCTGCAGGCTTAGCCATTGGTCAGCAGGGCACATTAGCATGGAGCAGGTGAGGGTAGCATGTGGCTGCCTGGGAGATGGTGGCAGACAGTCTTTGTAACCAGAAGGTTTGACTGAGTGTTGTAAAGTTAAAAGACACCATGTTAGTGCCGGCCCGGTGGTGCTGAGGGTTGAGGCGATGGACGCCACATCTCGTACCACGCCAGCGACCCGGGTTCGGGAACGAGCCCGGGTGCTGGGGGTCGGCAGGGAGGGAGCAGGATTGAGCATCCGGAGGACAGCTCTCCTCTCCCTTGGGTGGCATCCAGGGGCATCCTGGTGCAATAGTGACCTCCGGTGGAGACTGGAGGTACTACCAACACTGGGAGCACATTGGGGACGTGCACGCTAATGTCTACGGATATCTCTGTGTTGACATAATTGCACAGCTGCGCGCCTAAGGCAAACATGGAAAAACACATCTCGGCATGCAGCATGAGGGCTGGTCTGGCGGCTCTGCCTGGAATCAGACTGTGGATGCTCCCCTAATCTGGACCCCTCCCAGTTTCTGCGGTGGTGGTTGTGTACCCACTGCGAAGAGAAGGACTGCTGTGCAGGACCAAAGAGGAAGAGGTACAGAGGTAGAGCTTGGGGCTTGGGGTTGAGCGGGGCTGTAAGGTCAAGCTGGATTGGGGGAACCATAGGTAACAGCCCCCAGCCGCAGAGATGATATTATAACTGAAAAAAAAAAGACACCATGTTACGGTATGTTTAAAAAAAAATCCATTTACAGCCTAAAAATGCTGTTCAGGCAATTCGTTTTCCGGGGGCGGGGAGGGGTTCTCGGTTTGTGCCGTTTTCTTTAAAGATGATTTAAATTTTTACAAATTATTGCAGATGTTCACAGATGGCTCTTGCAGTGGGGCATGGTGGCAGAGCACTGTACTGCTATTCTGGAGGCCCAGGTTCTGGAAGAACCTTGGATCTCTGCCACAAGCTACCACAAGGATATAGGTTTATCAGGACAAGTGAGGACTCAGAAATAAAAGGAAGCAGATATACTGTGTCTTATCCTGATCCTGCTGCTGATTCCACTAAGTTCAGAGTTCTAATAACATTGATGTTCTTTGCTTCATTGGGTTTCACTGGATTGGGCAATCAGGCCATGAACTGCATTTGTATGTAAAGCAATGTATGTGTCCTCACATGTGCTGGTAAACTTCTGCCCTTGTGGTAGCTTGTGACTTTGACCCTGCTATTCTTGCACCATGACTTTTGATTTGTTTCTAATGACAGGCTAGTTCTCAAAAGTCCAGCACCCCCACCGAAGCTCTCCAACCTTGAATCTCTCTTTCTCTCAATAGGTTCGTGCTGGGTGAATGCAATATGAAGGTGATCAGACTCGTACTGTATGAACACAGCAATCTTTCAATGCCTCATATAGGGACTCCACTATCATATTGTCATGTGCATACAGTCAGTGCGTCAGACAACACAGGAAGACATTGCACAGTGCTACTGCATGAAAGATTCCAGTTTCAGTAAATGTCATAAAGTAGCTGCCCATTGAATCTTTATAAGTGAATATGAAATCGTGATCATTTATGGAGTTACAGCCTAAGTTTTCACTAACACACATAGTCACAGTTACTATTTTCCTTCATACCACCTGGGTTCAGAATGTATCTCACTTACATAGATACATAGGCGGTGTTAGCAGATTAGGGCCTACGGCCCACCCAGTCTGCCCATTTGAGGTTGTAAGTTCAGTTTATGTTTTCCTAGAAGTCTGTTGCCCCTTAACCCTGACCTCCAGAATTCCTTTATGACTATCCATGCATTCTTAAATCCCATGATTGTTTCAGCCTCCACCACTTCCTCTGACAGGGTGTTCCACTTGTTCACCACCCGTTCTGTGAAGAAATTCTTCCTCACGTTTCCTCAGAATCGTCCTCCCTCCAACTTCATTCCATGTCCTCTAGTCCTGGAACATCTTTTTCACTTAAAAATAGTGTATTCCTGCACCCTGTTCCTCCCTGTAAGATACTTGTATGTCTCTATCATATCCCCTGTCTCCCTCCTCTCCTCCAGGGAGTACATATTCAATTCCTTCAACCTGTCCTCATAGGACTTGTGATGCAATCCATGTACCATCTTTGTTGCCCTCCTCTGAACCTTCTCAACCCTGTCTATGTCCTTACGTAAGTAAGGTCTCCAGAACTGTACACTGTACTCCAGGTGGGGCCTCACTAGTGTCTTGTATAGTGGAATTATGACCTCCCTTTTCCTGCTGGTGATGCCCCTGCCTATGCTTTCCAGCATCCTATTTGCTTTACTTGCTGTCTTGTCACACTGTTTCCCTACTTTGAGGTAATCAGAGATGATAACCCCAAGATCCCTTTCCTGCTTGGTACATGCTATATCCTCACCCCCCAACTGATATATTGTGCCAGGGTTTTTGTGCCCCATATGCATTATCTTGCACTTCTTTGCATTGAATTTCAACTGCCAAACCCCTGACCATTCTTCAAGTTTCTGCAGGTCCCTTCTCATTCTGTCTACACCCTCTGGTGTGTCTACTTTGTTACAGAGGTTTGTGTCATCAGGAAACAAGGAAATTCTGCCTTCTAGGTCCTGCGCAATGTCACTGATGAAGATGTTGAATAGGACCAGTCCCAGCACTGATCCCTGTGGTACCCCACTGGTCACTCTTCCCCCTGTGGAGTGACAGCCATTTACCACCACCCTCTGTGTCCTGCCACCCAGCCAGTTACCTACCCACTGCACTGCTGTCCTGCCCACACCTATATTCCCCAGTTTGTGTAATAGTCTTCTATGTGGCACAGTGTCAAAGGTCTTGCTGAAGTCCAGATAGGCCATGTCCACTGCCCTCCCCTGATCCACCTCCCTAATCACCCAGTCAAAAATTTCAACAAGGTTGGTCTGACATGACCTCCCCCTGGTGAAACCATGCTGCCTTGGGTCCTGTAGTCCATTGACAACCAGGTGTTCCACCAGTCTCTCCTTCAGTAGTGCTTCCATGATCTTCCCCACTACCAAGGTGAGGCTGACTGGTCTATAGTTCCCTGCTTCCTCTTTGTTCCCACATCTGTATAAGGGGACTACATCTGCTATCCTCCAGTCTTTGGGTACCTCCCCTGTTTCCAGTGATCGGCTAAACAGGATTGCCAGAGGTTCAGCCACCACCTCTCTTAGTTCTTTAAGGACCCTGGGGTGCACCCCATCTGGCCCCATTGCTCTATCTGCTCTTATTACTTCCAGTTATTTCAGGACCCTTTCTCATGTAAAGGGACTTGTGTCTATTTCTGCACCATTCCCACCCCTTGTACTCCCTCCAGACCCATTACCCTCCTCTTCCTCCTTGAAGACTGAGCAGAAATACCTGTTCAGTATGTCAGCTTTACTGTTGTCATCCTCCATGTGGCCCATTTCCTCCCCCTTCAGTCTCACTATCCCTCCCTTTGCCTTTCTTTTTTCACTTATGTACCTGTAAAAGGTTTTGTCCCCTCTACCCACTGATTTTGCAATGTGCTCTTCTGTCCGAGCGTTGGTTTCCCTTACTGACCTCCCTGCCTTCCTTTGCTTCTCCTGGTACTTCTCCCTATCCCCTTCTGCCTGTGTCTTTTTGTATTGTCTGAATACAATATTTTTGGCTTTCACTTTCTCTCCTAATTCCTTGGAAAACCATAATGGCCTCCTCTTCCTTTTCCCCTGGCTAACCTGCTTAATGCATAATTCTGTTGTTCTTGTAATCCCCATTTTAAATACTGTCTACTGTTCCTCAATCCCTGATTCCTGCCCCATTCCCCTTAATGCCTCTTTCAGGCATCTCCCCATTTTCCCAAAGTCTGCCCCCCCTAAAATCCAGGATACGTGTTTTTGTGTGGTTTGGTTCTGCTCCTTCTGTGATTTCAAACAACAATGACTGGTGGTCACTGTTCCCCAGGTGCTCCCCCACTGTTACCCCATCACACTGTCCCTGTTTGTGAGCACAAGGTCCAGTATTGCCTTCTGCCGAGTTGGTTCCATGACCAGTTGCTCATCACCATTCCCTAGAGCTTGCCCGTGTAGCATAGGAATGTAGACAGCGTCAGCCAGAAAAAGGTCACTGGTCCATCCCTTTTCACTCCCAGCCTTATTGCTACCACCCCCTGAGAAATGATTAAGCCCTTTACTCCATCCTAACCGCACTTGAACTCATTAATGGTTTTTGCTAGGGATATTGGATACCTAAAATCTACCGGATATCGGATCTGGATATCTGATAGTCACTCTCCGGCCGGAGATGGATATTATTCAGGTCAGATAATCAGTGTTTCCACTTATCGTCGAAATGTCCTGAAAGAGGAGAAAGTTAGCTTCTACTCTTGCCTTGAAGATCAAATGCTGTAAAGATGGCTTAAGAAGATAAGGTATCTCTGGTTTGCACAGCCTGGCTTCCTTCTTGCTCTAGTCTTTATCAATTTCACTGCTGTTTACTTTGTTCATAGATTTTCAAAAAGCAGCCACTGTCTGATTTGTAGCAATGATCAATATCTGATCGGGTTGGATTTTGTCAGAAAACCTGATTATCCAGCAGATTCGGATATCGGGTCGGATACTCATGCATCCCTAGCTTTTGCACCCACCACCATTGCTGACAGACTATTCCATGGCTCAGCTACTCAGTAAAGCTGTCTCGTATCCCTCCTGAATGCCCCCTCCCACCAGCTTACATTCTAGTTACTTGTTCTTGACCTGCCATTCCAACTAAATAGTTCCTCCCTTTTTAGTATTACCTCCTTCCTCCTGCTGTCGAGACCCCTTTCAATACACTGCAGCATTCTGGTAGTCTTGCTGTATGCCTTGTTACATTGGCTAGTTTGTTTTGGTATCCAGTGAACGAGGCGACCGAAATTGGGCACCTACAAAAACGGTGACTCGGTTGTGTTCATAGCTACCTAGTTGGGGGGTGACCAGATACAGGGATGGGCAAAATACCGCGGCAGGAAGTACACGAGTATATGTGCAGGGGGGCAGGGGAGGGATCGTATGTGGGAGGGGGTGTGGCAGGCAGCTGCTGAGCTGATCTGCTAGTGTGGTGGGGAGGGTGGTCAGCTGGGAGGTGCAGGGTTTGGGCGTGGAGTGGGTTTTTATTTGCCGGCAGGCAACTTTCCATTTTTTTTATGTTTTTCACCCTCCCCCCCAACATGCACCCCCTCCCCCTTAGTTGAGAATCCATAAGTAGTGGGGTGTCCCCTGCATTAAAAATAAGACCCATAGGTCTCGGGCACTATTTTTGTCTGCACTGTGAGTGTGCATCACCAAAATTCATTTTTGGCGATGTACACTCGCTATTCCATGATCACAGTTATGACATGGAACTGCTTGTTTTAGGGAGTCACTTATGATGGCCCTCCCTTGTCCTTTTCCTCTGAAGTAGTGGCCAGCTTATCACCTCCCCCCCTTTGATGGGGTACTTGTTTCCTACAGTATGGGCATCACCTTGCACCTTTTTGGAATTGACTTTCAACAGCCAGACTGTGGACCATCTCTCTAACCTTTGCAGGTCCCTTAGCAACTCACTTATCCTCTCCTCACTCTACCCTACCATAGAACAGTACAGGGTCCTAATATCACAGACGAAACTGTGCACATCAAGACCGCATGCCACGATACAGTGTGTGGCAATGCCCGACTGTTTTTCTTGTGTTTTGCAGTGGGCTTCACCACCCCCACACCTCCCAGAACTATTATAATCAACTCCAAGGGGGTGTGGACACAGGAGCAAGAAATAAAATTGGAAAAAAAAGATTCCCTAGAAGGGAATCTAACCATTTCCCCCAACCACATCCACTGCTGGGTTGGGTGCTCTAGCCACTCCACCATGGAGCCGGCTCAACCAAGCACCCGACCAGCAGTGACTACATCCACTTCCTTGTTGCAGGTGAGCGTCAGGGTAGTGATACTTTCTAGTGCTGTAATTCCCCTGTCACTGTAAAGCCACATGGTACTAGCAGAATGGTCTTGCTGTGCATGGTTACATCCATGATATAATGACCCGATAGGCCACAGAACTTAGTGTCATCTGTGGAGAGACACATCTTGCTCTGTATTCCTTCTCCTATGTCACTGATGAACATATTAAAAAGGACTAGTCCCAGGACTGACCATTGCTGTACCCCACTCAAGATCTTGCTTTCCACCAATTTGACACCATTTACCAATACCCTCTGCTGTCTCCCCCTAACCAACTTCCCATACATTTAACTAAGTCCTTCATTGCTCTCAGATCCTCTAATTTTTTCAACAACCTTCTGTGCGGCATCAAGTCAAATGCCTTGCTGAAGTCGAACTAGAGTAAATCCATGGCATGTTCCTTATTCACTGTCCTTGTTACCCAGTCAGAAAATTGTATCAGGTTGGTCTGATGAGACCGCCCCACCAGGAACTCATACTTCTTGCTACCCTGGAGCCCATTTCTCTCCAGGTAGTCCACTAGGTATTCTCTAACTAGTGTCTCCATCAGTTTACCTAAAATAGAGGTAAGACTGACAGGTCTGTAAGTTCCAGGTTCCTCCCTGTCCTCTTCCTTGTGGTTGTGGAGCAGCACCACGTCCGCTATCCTCCAATCTTTCGGAACCACCCCTGACTGTAGTGAGCTATTTATTAAATAGCCCCGCCAGGGTTAATTCAGTTCTAATGCCTGTACCCTGAGCAGTGATGAAAGTGAACAGGAACTCACAGGAACTCCGTTCCTGTACCTTTTTTGCAGTAGGAACTGAGTTCCTATACTTCTTCCCACTGACACTGAAACTGACATTCTTAAATTAGCAACATAGTGACAGTTTCTGAACCTGTGATCTGCAATCAGGGTTTCCACAACAACATTTGACTTGCACAACAATGCTATTTTCCTAGAAATACTTCAGTATCTCTTAACTGTATCTAGTAGTGTTGAATTAGATAGTTGGGTCTTGACACCGTTATCCTTTAGATTGAGGATCTTCATTCTGCATTTCATAATTGCCAGTGTGTGAGTTCCTGTACTTCTTGTCTGCCACTTGCACCACTGACCCTGAGCACCCTTGGGTACAGCTCACAACAGCACTGGGAAGGAAGTTGCACAGGGTGGTGGTCTGTGGGTCACCAGGATAGGGAAACAAGGGGGATAGAGAACTAGGGACAGAAATTGAGAAGGAGGTCACATTGGGGGAGGTTGTGTTTGTGGGGGATCTCAATCTACCAGATATAGATTGAGAAATTCAAGCAGCTAAGAGCACCGAAAGTCAGGCTGTGTTAGATACGTTACAGGACTGCCCGCTGGTGCTATTGGTCAGGGAACCTCCAAGACAGGCTGCCATTATGGTTTGAACTGGCCATGGGTAGCAGTAGGCCCTCTCCAAAAGCTGTGGTTCTGGATTTCAAACAAGCAAACTTTGATCAGATAAGGGAATTAGTCAAGGGCAAGTTGCTTGGAGTGGACGAAATCAGTGGGGAGGAGGAGAGGTGGGAGAAAGTAAAGGGACCATTCTTGAAGCAGCCACACCATGCTTAAGACAGGTTACCAAGGGAAATAGGCACAAGAAATATTTCCTTTATTATCCACCTAGAGTTGTAGGTCCATAACAAGAAAGGGTATCAGGATTATATGGTGAAGTGTATGTTTACAGGTGTTTCATGGTTGTTAGACAAAGCCATTTTGCTTTATTGGTGTCATCACATATGAAGTTTATTTTATTTATTTATTTGTTTGTGTTATTTCTCGGACATACACCTTTGAGCAAGATGCTCATTTGCAAAAGTTGCTTGTTAGAACAATACAGTTTACAACATTTCTTAACACTTCACAAGTAACAGGTAAACATAGGCATTGACAGCAGAAAATTGGTAAAACAACATCATAGAACGCAGATCAAAGTTATATTTCATTAGTTCTGGTATTTCACAGTAATAAATGTGCTAAAACGTAGGGAGCAGCCCAGCGGGGTATTGTCTGCATATAGATCTGTGCACTTTTATGGTGCATGGAGTCAGTAAAGTAGCACATACGTGAGAGGTCAAACATGGGTATTTATAGTGGTGAGTTATGGTGCGTTGGTACGGATAGGTTTCAGGGCAGGCAGTAGGTGCCAGTATGTGGGGGGGAGGGTCTTACTGGGATATGCAGCCACTTGGTGACAGGTAGGAGCACTTTAAGTAGCTCCTGTTTGAAGTGGCCCAGCTTAGCAGATGTCTTCTGAGAAAACTGAAGTTCATTAAGCCAGTTGGAGGCTCTGCTGGCAAAGGAGCCTTTGGCTAAGCTTGTTCTGTTGAAAGGCACAGCCAGGGTACAGTTCCGGGCTATCTTTGAAGCCAGTTGCTCCCTCTTCCCTGTCACTAAAATCCCTATCACTAACACCCCTCCTCCGCAAATGCACTACTCACTCCTGCAGTTGCCTCTGATTCAGGGTTAGGATTCACTCTACCACCCCCCCATATTACTACCTCCCCATTTCTGCGCTACTTCAAGGTTCCCAATCCCCCTTGGACTTGCCTTGCTGTACACAGTATCTCCCTGGCCTCCCTCATTTTGCTGCCAGTTGCACTTTGCTGACCTTTTGCTGATCATATGCTGTTTTACACAAGTTGAGCACTGCACTTCCTCTTACTTGTGTAACGAACATTTTATTATTATTATTATTTTTGAACCATAATTTATAAAACTTACTACTGCTCACGCCTTTCTTCTCCCCCCTCAGGACACATCTGGAAATTAGCTTAGTATGTTTTCTCTGGTGAAACTCTTGAAATAAATAAATAAATGAAGGAAGGAAGGATGGACGGAATGAATGAATGAATGAATAAAGAAATGCAGGGGGATTTTAAAGCAAAAATAGTTACATTATCCAGGAGGGTTTCTTCTACACTGAGCCTGGCTACCATTTTTTTATGGTTGACGAATCATTTAACATAAAAATATATTGTCAGTGTTACAGTTTTGTACTGAAAAGCACCATTTTGGTTATATTCCCTAGTATTTGTAGACTGTACTTTCTGTCATGATTCCCTGTGATAATCTCTGTCTTGGTGAGCAAGCTGAAAACTGTTTTTGAGACCACGTGTGCAGACTGTTGTTTGCTTTGTTTCCACTTTCAGGTTGTTTACTTTACTGCAACATTTCCCTTCATCATGCTGATCATTCTGTTAATTCGTGGGGTTACTCTGCCAGGGGCAGCTGAGGGAATCAAGTTCTATCTGTACCCAGATATTGCACGGCTGGGAGACCCCCAGGTAAGCAGTGAGCTGCTCTTCAGGGTCGATGCCTTTTTTTGCACACCAGCCTCAAGAGTAGGGGAATGCGTGGTACCTCGTATGCTTTGTAAATAGGTTTCATTAAATGGATTTCACTTCATTTGCTGCATCTTTCCAAAGTCTTCTTTTGGCAGGTGGACTTCAGGAGGGCTGACTTTGGCAAGATGGGAGAGTGCATAGAAAAGCACTGTCAAACAGGCTAGAAGGAGGGGTAGAGCAACAATGGGAAAACATAAAAACTGCCATCACAGAGGCAACAAGCCTTTGTGTCAAGCAAATAAATCAAAATGAAAGAAAAAGCCACTATGGTTCTCAAATGAGGTGGCAGGGAAAGTCAGGGAGAAAAAGATAGCATTCAGAAATTATAAGGAAACACAGAAGGAGCAGGACAGAGAGCTGTACCAGATAAGGCAGAAGGAAGCAGGGAGGGAAGTCAGAATAGCAAAGGCCCAAACTGAGGAAAAGATAGCCAACTCGGTTAAGAAGGGGGATAAAACCTTTTATAGGTACATCAGGGAACGTAGAAAGACAAAGGAAGGGATAGTGAGGCTGAATAGAATTGATGGTGGGTGGACAGAGAGGGGCAGTGAAAAAGCAGGGATAATGAATGAATATTTCTGCTCAGTATTCACAAAAGAAGAGAAGGGGGAGGCGCCTAATCCAATTAACAGAAGCACTCTTGATAAGGGGTCGATCCCAGTCCTTTCACAGAAGAAAGGGTTCTGAAAGAACTCCTAAAACTGAAGGTGGACAAAGCAATGGAGCCTGATGGAATTCACCCCAGAATTCTAAAAGAATTAAGGGGAGAACTAGTGAAACCAATGACTACCCTTTTTAACAAATCATGGGAGGATGGTGTGGTACCTGAGGACTGGAGGAAGATGGATGTGATTCCCCTTCACAAAAGTGGGACCAAGACAGAGGCAGGAAACTACAGACCTGTCAGTTTGACCTCTGTGGTAGGGAAGTGATGGAATCACTTCTGAAGGAAAGAATTGTTGAGTACCTAGAGGTCAGTGGGGCACAGGACCCAAGGCAGCATGAGTTCACGGCAGGGAGGTCATGTCAGATGAATCTAATTGATTTCTTTGACTGGGTGACCAAAGTAGTAGACCAGGGAGGGGCTGTGGACATGGCCTACCTAGACTTTAGCAAGGCATTTGACACAGTCCAACACAAAAGATTGAAAAGTCAAATTAACCAGCCTGGGAGTGGGTCCCAGGGTGGTAGCCTGGGTAAAACATTGGCTGGACAACAAGACACAAAAGGTAATTGTAAATGGAGTCCACTCTGAAGAAAGAGGGGTTACTAGTGGGGTACCGCAGGGTTCGGTAATGGGTCCAGTCCTTTTTAATGTCTTTATAAGAGACATTGCAGAGGGACTGGAAGGAAAAGTATGCCTCTTTGCAGATGACACAAAGATCTGCAACAGGGTTGACACACAAAGAGGTGTGGAAAGGATGAGAAGGAACTTGGCAAGGCTGGAGGAATGGTCAGAAGTATGGCAGCTTGGATTCAATGCAAATAAGTGCAAAATAATGCACCTGGGAAACAAAAACCCAAGGGAAGATTACACAATTGGGGGGGAGGTAGTAACAACAACAAAAATGGAAAGGGACCTGGGGGTAATCATATCAGATGACCTAAAGGTGGGCAAGCAATGTGAGAAGGCAGTAGGAGGGCTGGGGTATACTGGGTATACTGGGATGTATAGGGAGAGGCATCACCAGCAGAAAACAGGAAATTGTTATCCTCTGTACAGACAGTTGGTGAGACCCTCATCTGAGTACTATGCCCAGTTCTGAGACCCCATCTCCACAAGGACATAGACAGGATAGAGGCATTCCAGGGGAGGGCAAGTAAAATGGTGCAGGGTCTGCAAGAGAAGCCATACGAGGAGAGACTGGGGGGGGCATGATAGAAACTTTCAAGTACCTCAGTGGAATCAACAAAGTTCAAGAGGGTAACATCTTTCAGAAAAAGAGATGTGCAAGAACAAGGGGACACAATTTAAAGATTGGGGACGGGGGGCTGTTCAGGGGCAATGTGAGGAAGTATTTTTTCACAGAAAGGTTGGTGGACGCATGGAATAGCCTTTCTAAGAAGGTTGTGGGGTCTAATACTGTGGGAGAATTCAAGAATACATGGGACAGACATAAGGCAATTCTTGTGGGGGTAAGAAGAAATATGCTGTTGGTTATCTAGGATCTGCAGCTTATCCTGTAGGTAGGGAAATGGGCAGACTAGGTGGGCCAAGCAGTCCTTATCTGCTGTCGAAGTCTATGTTTCTAAGTGTCGTTTTCTGATTTGTGTTGTTGGTAGATGAACTGAATTGACTTGATACGGAATGACAGAGCACTGCTAGCAAGCGCACGTGCACGCGCACACACGGTTCAGGTCAAGCTTGCCCATGCAGTGTAATGTTGTAGTCAGTATCAGTCAACAGAACCACCTTATTTATTTATTTATTTGTTTGTTTGTTTGTTTGTGTAATGTTTCGGATTACAACAACCTTTGAGCTAGTAGCTCATTTACAAAGGTTCTACATCCAGTACAAACAATGAGATATACAAAGGTATTTAACTTATGCACAGTCAGTTCCAGAGTTACACAGTATGAGGAACAGTACTATGTAGGCCAATGCAAAATGAATGCAAGTGGCAGCCTGGTTGGCTCTGTCAGTAGGAAGGGAAGGAAATGGCAGCCAAATACAGCCTTGTCACCTAGTAGTCTTAGATCTTACTTCAAGAGGGCTCTTGCAGCAGGTAATAACCATTAGGACTAAGCTGACAGGTGCTAGGACCACACTGAAAACTTTAGCTAACCGTGACTGATGGGGGACCACCAACCTGTCGTTACGTAACCAACGTCAGCATGACCTGTATAGTTAGTGGTCCCCACGCCCACCCAACAGTTCTTTCCTGCCATCGACCTGCACACATCATACATCATGGAGAACTTTGCTTCTGTCAGCTGCCATTTTGGATGAGTATTTCTACTCATTTTTTTTTTTTTTTATTTCTTAGAGTTTTCATTTTTTTCAATGCCTCGTGTATGTCGTCTCTGATGCCTCCCAATTCTCATAAAAACAAGTGCGACTCCTGCGGTTCCCAGTTTCCTCACACAGATGGCCATTCCCTCTGCCTTTTCTGCCTGGGCCTAGAGCACAAGACCGAGGACTGTGAGGCTTGCCAGAGTTTCAATCAGGCCACACGGAAATGCCATCAACAGGCCCTGGAAGCTCATATTCTCAAGCAGAAAATTACCTCCATGGACAAAGAGCTGCAGAAACTCAGAAATTCATTCTCTTCACCGGAGGGCCATCGTAAGAAGAAGTAGAAGGATGAGGAGAGACATCACGACTGGGATCGGTGTCCTTCCCACATGCGGCTCCCTCCTGGAACCCTGGGTGAGCGCACCTCTGGCCAAGCCTGTTTCTGCTCCCATAGAGCAGCTTTGGCACCCCCACTGGAGCAGGTTTCAGTTCTGGCAGGAGTCTCCGGGAAATCGGAGACACCTGCTACCCTTAGACCCATCAAATCCACACGATCTACAGCGAGTGGCAAGGCCAATAAGTTGATCATCGACCCCTCTGACGATCACACAGCCGCGACTGATAAGTCGCACGTTGGCCCCACCAGCATACACCCAGCCCCAGATCCTCCAGCAGGACCCTACAACAGGCCTGACATTGAGAATCTGGTCCAACTGTCACCTGCACTGCAGCCTTCCCAGATGGTCCCCCCGAGAGTCTCCCCCTCCACTTCTCGAGGTGGTCCCTCCAGCTTCCTCTGAGCACCAGGATCTGAAGGGGGGTGAGTGACCTCTGCTTGGTACCATCCCGCTGTCAGCACTGGAGTGCCCAACACCTGACCTGCTTACAGGCCCGACGCCACCTACTGATGTCCCACAGGGTCCTTCAGGTTTTTCTGGGCCTCCAACGGACCTGCCACCAGCTGATCCAATGCCAGACCTCCCTTTGGATCCTCCCATTATGCTGTTGGGTTCACCTTTGGGTCCATCAGCCCTGCCATTGGGCTCCCAACTAGGCCTACCGGCCCCACAGTTGGGCCATCTGCCTGGTCCAGCAGCCCCTCTGTCAGGGCCTCTCCTTGGCCCCTTGGGTCCTCCACCAAGCTACCCAAAACCTGGCTACCTGGCACCACACTACCCTTCAAGGTATCCGTCACCAGGCTTCCCAGCTCCTAGTTACCTGATGCCCAGGTACCTGATGCCAGGTTATCCTCATTATTCACTGGGCTATCTCTCATCAGGATATCCAGTACCTCCCTACACAGTGCTGGGTTACTGGCCAACAAGGTATGGACAGGTGCTTCATCAACCTCCACCGCTCCCACCTCCACCTCCCCAACCTTAGATGGACTTGCAGGCAATGCTGCATTCTTGGTGGGAAGAAGTCAAGACCCAGATTACCTCTGAACTGGACAAACATCAGCTGGTGGTTACCCCTACATCACAGAGCTGACACACAGATCCCTACTGTCGATGGACTCCTGACCATCAATGTCAGGTAGATCTGCGTAAACCCTACCTCAACCAGAGCAGCCCTAGGACCTCTCGAGGAGCATTGACATACCACTCCCTAAGGACAGAACCTCTGACAACAGCCCAACACTGGAGTCTGAGTCTGACTCATCTCATTTAGGATCGGATTATGAATCCCCTATCCCAGATGACATGAAACTGAGGGTATCACCCAAGTCTTCTTCCAAGGTTTCTTTCCTTATGGAACTCCTCAGGAAGATTGGCGGCTTATGATTGGAAGGCAGAGGAGCAAGATCCTCAGTGTCAGAGGCTTGCAGAATGCCTGGAACTATCAGACCAGTCTCTGACTCTCATTCCTCTGTGGATTGGCTCTCACAAAGTTTTGGCCACTACGATATGGAAGCACCCTACTTCTCTGACTCCTGTAGCCAGAAAAGCTGACAGGCTGTACCAGACACCGGAGGGTAAGGATCATCTTAGCGCCCAACCTAAGGTGGATTCTGTAGTCATCAGCACTGCCCATGACCATTCTGCCAAATCAAGACACGTTAGCACATCACCTCTTGCCAAGACGTCGAAGATATTAGACCAATTTGGGAGGAGATTTTTTTCATCCTCCACTTTAGCCATTCAAGCACTTAACTATGTTGCACATGTGGTGGTCTACCAGAAATCCATTCTGGGACAGCTAGAGTCCAAACTGGAGAAATTACCTGACTCTGAGCTTAAGGAAGACATGGCCTGTATGGTCAAATCGGCTAGATCTGACATCTGTCACACCCTAAGAGCTACCTATGATGCGGTAGATGCCTCTGCATGGGGTACGGCGATTGCCGTGAGCTTAAGAAGACACTCATGGCTGAGAATATCTGGTCTGACACCAGAGGTCTAATCAGCTATTCAGGATGGCCCCCTTCTGGGGTCCTGTCCTGTTCAGCGGCTATGTCAAGGACATCAGCACTGACCTACAAGACAAGGGCAAAGCATTACGCTCTGTCCAATTCATGTACAAACCCCCTCACAAGCCTAAGCAGCCATTTCATCAGCAGCAGTGGCGGCAACAAAAAACACAGCAGCACCGAAGTCAGAACAAAGATCAGGCCCCATCAGCAGGTATGGCTCCCCTGGGAAAGTCTCACAGAGCCTTGGGAGCAACGCCCACCATCCCCCTTCTGCCTCCTGACTCATGCTGGTCCCTCCCGCCCCCAAACCCAGATCATGGGGAACCGGTAGGGGGCAGCTTTGCAAAACCATCTACTGGGTTAGGAGGCAGTCACATCAGACTCGTGGGTACTTCAGCTCATAGCCCAAGGGCACAAAATTGAGTTTTTAGAGAGACCACCAGAAAGTCCTCCTGGTCACTCTTATTACCCTTTGAGACACATTCACTTGGTCGGAGAGAAAATCAAGTCCCTGCTGTAAAAGGCAGCCATAGAACCCATTCCTGAGAACGTGACAGGCTTAGGTTACTATTCCCACTTCCTCCTAGTCCCCAAAAAGACGGGCGATCTCAGACCGATCTTGGACCTCATCAGTCTGAACCTCCTTGTGGAGTACAAGAGGTTCTGCATGCTAACCCTCACAGGTCTCCTTCCTGTGCTACATCAGGGACACTGGCTTTGCGCTCTGGATAGGCAGGATGCATACCTACATAGCTTCATTTTTCCTACCCAATGCCTGTTCCTCAGATTTTCTTTTGAGAAAGAACATTTTCAGTTCAAAGCTCTCCTATTTGGCCTTTTATTGGCACCCAGGTGTTCATGAAGTGCCTAGTGGTGGCATCTGTGGTGTTCCACAGTCAGGGCATCCATGTGTTTCCTTATTTCGACAATTGGCTCCTTTCAGCGCCATCAAGGGACAGTCTAATAGCATCCCCATCCACTACCCTGGACCATTTCCACCAAGTGGGCATTACAGTCAGTCTTCCCAAGTCCCACCTTATCCCATCACAGCGCCTGCATTTCATTGGGGGCAGTGCTTGATACAGTCCAGGGCAGAGCCTTCCTCCTGCCAGACAGAGTGGAGACTCTACAAAGACAAGCACGCCTGGTAGCTTCTCAGAGACAGACTACAGCATGGTCTGTCCTACGCCTGTTAGGTCTTATGGTGGCAGCCATCCCCATGGTACACCTGGCCAGACTCCATATGCAGGTCATGCAATGGACTCTCAGAGTACAGTGGGATCAGAGCCCAAGATGACCTGGATCACATGATCCTAGTCTCCAACCCGATGGCTCGAGACCTACTATGGTGGCAGAACCTGGACAACCTCTGCGGAGGTGTCCCTTTCCAGCCTCCGCTCCCCACCCAAACCCTAGTGACAGATGCCTTGGGACTATGCTGGGGAGCTCATTTGGGAGTTCACAAGACACAGGGAACCTGGTCGCAGAGGGAACTGCCACTTCATAGCAGCATGCTGGAGATGAGAGCAGTGCCATACGCCCTTCAGGCCTTCCAGCACCTCATCACACCAGGAGTTCTCCTGGTTCAGGCAGACAACATATGTGTTGTCTGGTATCTGAACAAACAAGGAGGCACACGCTCATAACCCATATGTCAGGAAATGATGCGTGTATGGTTCTGGGCAGTCCACAGCCTTCGTCATACGGCAGTACATGCCCCCGGCGTTGAAAACATCTTAGCGGACAGCCTCAGCTGTACTCAAGCCAGAGCCCAGGAGTGGGGACTGAGACAGTCAGTGGTAGAAGAAATATTTGCTCATTGGGGTCAGTCAGATCTTGATCTGTTCACATCCCCATCCAACACAAAGCTACCCACATTTTGCTCACTTGCTCCAGGGCATGGTGCTTTCTGATGAGACACACTGTCTCTGTGCTGGACAGGGAGGTTCTTATTGTGACTGGGTAGAACAGGACCCAGTCCCATTTGTTAGGGAGAAAGTGTGTAAATGCAAGGATCTGTATTCTTTCAGTTTTTGTCTCTTCTGCCTGGTTGTGCAACCAGATTTTCCTGTGAGACCTCGGACTTGATCAACTCGAACAATCTCGCAATCCTTGGCCTCTCACACTCTGTTTTCTCTTGCTGTCTGATTTTCTTCCTTGTGTAACCCCCAAGGGGCGCTACCCTTAGGGCTGCTACCCCGGTCTGCCCCCACGGAGGCAGGGTGAGGGGCCCAGATCCGTTGCCAGGTGCCTCCACCCAGAGGTCGGGGTTAGCACAGTCAAGACTACCTCAGTTACAGCCCTCTGGGCTACTGCAAGCCCCCTTTCGTCCCACTAGTGACCCACACTGGGTACCAATAATTCTGTTCACCAGTACACTTACCCCACGGGTAATATATTCCAGCTCCCTTCGGGGACCCCTGTAAAGTAAGGCACAGTTATGTTGCGATCACCAAGCAGCAGTTCACCATTAATGTACACAATAGCCAGGATGTAGCTGTACAAAAAGTAATCGGATTTATTCAGGGGGAAAATAACAAGGACTGGGGGAATCAAGTTGATTAGCTTATCACTATACTTATCTACCTAGGGCTCTGTGCACAGGCCCAACCCTACAGTTTATGGTCCCGGGGTACCCAAGCCCTAATGGCTAGTCCACATGTGGCAGCTGTTTGGGGCCCTTAGCACAGACAAACATAACAGTCCTGAGCAGGTCAAAGTAGGAAGAAAGTTTAATTAGGCAGTGAGCAATACAACAGTGCACTGAAACCACTGTGTAAACACGCTGCAGGGAGCTACCCTGAATTAGTACTCACAACCCCAGCAAATAACGATTCCTTCACCGCTACCAGGATGGAGCCTGACTTCCACCAGCCTTCTCACACATTTATATGGTAAACAACAACAGAGGGGTACCACACCAAGCAGCTGCTTCCAATGCTCCCACAAACTCACAGCCACTGAGATACTGCAATGGCGGCTTCTACGTTTCCTTCGGACCGAGCGCAATTCAGCAATTTTCTCCAGTCCTCCTACAGGTCGAGCCTGGTGGGTAGCTGTACAGGGCACAGCCTCCTCTGACCGCCCGCCGACGGATTTCAGAGCGAACTCACTCGCAGAGAAAACGGCCGAAATTAGGCCTTCACGCACTTCCCACGTGAACACTTCCCAGCGCAGAAGCACAGAAGCTCCTCACTCCTCACCAGCCACAACGCATATCCCCCCCAACAGCAAGGGGCTCTCCTCTCAGTTTGGGAGTGACCCGCTCTCATTGGCTGGCTGCACATGCCAGTAATTTCCTCCTGCTCTCAGTGGTGCGTAAGAGCGCCATAGCCCATAATACCTTTCCCAATTACAAACAGTTCCTCTATTGGTCAACCGACTCGGTAGGGTTCCCAGGTACTGATTGGTCCAATTCAGCAGTTCTGGACCAAAATGGAGGAGACAATCGAAATAGTCTTTGCTGCAAGAGAAGGCAGGTTAGAACAGCTGCATTATTATTACTATTTCCCAGTATTTAAAGCCAATATTCACATTCTCTTGTAGAGCTCCCTCTGCACCACTAATGATGGCAGAAATGGAGCAAAAATCAGCAGCCCAGGCGGGACTCGAGCATAGCAACACTCAAACCCCCTTCCTGATCAATCATGACTGCAATCCCAAGCAGTCCTTAAAGAGATAATATACGGAGGCCTTTTAAAGCGCTCACTGGCTTCCCATTTAAACGGCTTAAACGCCGAACACCAACCAGGCAGGGAGCATTCAAACAAGCTCTGGGGAAGATTTTAGGAACTCCCATTTGCAAGGGGCTTACATTTACATATCTACATCTGGTAATATAAAATATATGAGAATCAGTGTATGGAAATAAAACTGATAATGGGATCAGTTTTGTTTAGAAAATGTTTAGTGTTGCTGTTGAAATGTATGTATATTTATAATTTCGAGATAACTGTAAAAAGCTAGAGGCCATTTGAGTGCAAATGCCTGAGCCTTTTGCAAAGGCTGTGGAGACCTCAGGAAGTTCTCAATGTTCTAGTAGCTCCTGAAATTGACAAAGAACAGGATGCTTACAAAGGATGGGGGTTGAAAAAGACTTCCAAAAACAGCTAAGCTGAGCTGTAAGAAAGATTTATTTTTAAAAGAGTTTATTTTGCTACTGTACTTAGTCATGCTGAATAGGTTTATTTCATTTTATGTTCCTGTAACTAAAAATAACCAGTTTTGGGGAATTTTCCAGCTGCTCCTAGGTTTTCTCTATGCTTTATCTGTGCCTCGACAACACTTACATGCCTTCCCTCCCTTTCCATTGCTACAGAGATTACTGCTGAAGCTGCAGATAGAGGGAGCACACATGTTGCTGATCACTCCCTACTGGCCTCATCAAATTTGGTTCTGTCTGCTTCAGCAACTGATGGTGGAAGCCTGGTTCCTCTGCCTATCTGCCAAGATCCCCTGACTCAGGAACAGGGCATCCTGGTCCATCCAGGTGTCAAGTCCCTTCACGTGCATGCGTGGCACCTACTGACATAGCTGCTGCTCACTTTGGAGTGTCCTCAGGAACGGCTCAAATACTAGTGGAGGCCAGAAACCATCCACGAGATCCACTTATGCTATGACATGGAAGAGATTTTCCATCTGAGCCATGTCTAAGGGTTGGGTCCCCTTCTATTGCCCCTTTCCGCAGGTCCTAGAGTATGTACAGCACCTCTCTGACCTTGGACACACTTGACTCTGAAGGTCAGTTTCTGCCTACCACATTCCAGTAGATAGCAAAACCTTGACTCAGTTGGAGGTATCCAAAAACATTCCTAAAAGGGATGCTCTTCTCCCAGGGACCTGAACTTCATCCTTGAAAAACTCACTCTGTCTCCCTTTGAACCAGCTGCGAGTTGTGACATACGCAGTCTTTCATGAAAAGCATTATATTTAGTTGCCGTTACTTCTGCTCGAAGGATTTCTGAGCTATAACCCCTGATGTATAAGGAACCTTATTTGATTTTTTTTACAGAGACCAAGTGGCTCTGCGTACAAACCCTAAGTTCTTACTGAAGGTGGTTTCTGAGATTACTTTAAACCAGACCATTCACTTGCCAGTGTACTACCCTGAACAGTAAATCAGGGAGAAGCAATTCTACATATGCTTGATGTACATAGAATTCTATGTTACTACACTGACCCGGACAAAGTCAGTCCACAAATCTGATCTCCTGTGGGACTCCAGACCAGATCGCCAGGGGCGGCGAGGGTGACATCCTGAACCGGGTCCCCCCACTACCGCAACTCGCTCGATCTGCACCTTGGGGTTGAGGCATGTGCTAGCTGCTCCTTGCCAGGTGGACCTCCCCCGACGTTAGAACTGCAGCTTGAGGACTTTCAGCTGCTGCATCGGGAGCAAACAAAGTAAGGCTTACCGATTATCCGAGGAGGTTGTTGTCCCTGCGTTCGCTATTTCTACTGTTGGGCTGGAGCTCGAAGTGCCCGGGGACTGGATAAAAGAACTTGGACTGTTGCTGGCAGGCTTGTGGCTCCCTGCTGGTGTCTTTGTCTTGTTGGCGCCAAACGTTTTTGAATAGGCAGAAGCGCCTATTGGCTGGGAGGTAGCCGTGATGCTGGGAAGCCCACACAAAAGGCTGTAACCCAGCTCAGCGGCTTGATTCTCCCATGGGACTCCAGACCGGATCACCATGGGCGGCAAGGGTGACCTCCTGAACTGGGCCCCCCCCCCCACTACCGCAACTCGCTCGATCTGCACCTCGGGTTGAGGTGCTGGCTAGCTGCTCCTTGCCGGGCGGACCTCCCCCGATGTTAGAACTGCTGCCTGAGGAATTTCGGCTGCTGCATCAGGAGCAAACAAAGTAAGGCTTATTGATTATCCAAGGAGGTCGTTGTCTCTGCGGTCGCTACTTCTACTATTGGGCTGGAGTTCGAAGTGCCCAGGGACCAGAAAAAAGAACTTGGACTGTTGCTGGCAGAGCTCGTGGCTTCCTGCTGGTGTCTTTGTTTTGTTAGCGCCAAAAGTTTTTGAATAGGCAGGAGCTCCTATTGGCTGGGAGGTAGCCGTAACACTGGGCAGCCCACACAAAAGGCTGCAACCCAGCTCAGTGGCTTGATTCTCCTGTGGGACTCCAGACCGGATAACCAGGGATGGTGAGGGTGACCTCCTGAACCGGGTCTTCCCCCTCACTACTGCAACACACTCGATCTGCACCTCGGGGTTGAGGCACTGGCTAGCTGCTGCTTGCCGGGTGGACCTCCCCCGATGTTAGAACTGCTGCTTGAGGAATTAAATTTTCCCGCCCACCCTCCCCATTCCCTCCTCCCTTATATGCGCCGTCGGCCCGCCCACTACTTCTAAGTGGCCAGTAGAGTGGGGTTGTGGACAACAAATTAGGTGGAGCTTCAGTAGACTCATCGCCAAATCAAGCACCTACATACAGACGTTTTACTGTTAGACATTGCCATGCGAGCTGGTACATCTGCTCCCAGGTGCTTGAATCTGCCTTTGAACTTGTGTGTTTTTGCATCCTAACAGACAGTAACTGACTTTTCTTAATTGTACTGCCCTAATTTGATGCTAGCCTGACAAATGCAATACATGGCATAGTGTATTCTTATGTGATCTAAGCCAAGTGATACCACTGGGCTAGTGAGGGCTGCATTTGCTAGCTGCTGTTGTTAGGTAGTTAATTGGGGTAAACCTGTGTGCTCCTCTGGCACAAAAGCAGTCCTGTCCTGATCTCGCTCTGTTTCCCTCCTGTTGACTTTGTTTTATCCCAGTGACTGTCATCCCGCAGAAACTGTATAAGATCTGCCTGGTCTGTCGCCAGCTTAAAGCATGAAGCCACAGAGTCCATACCCGGACGCAAGGATGCCTAGCCAGCTGTCAGCGTGGATTGGCAAGCTGTGCTTTTGCAAACCTAACAGAGGTTTCCTCCTCGCTACCACCTACATTCTTGCTGTACTGTGGGTGGACTGGCTCACTAGCCTACATGACCAACCACCTATGGCCCACAGGGACCTGCTACCCATCCCACCAGCCATTACTTCTCCCCCTCCTCTGTGAGCACAGTCTTCCTCCAAGTCGCCTATGAATTCACAAGAAACGGGATTTGCTACAGGTCACTTCTCCAGACAAGGAGAATACCCAGCAAAGTGAGGCTTCCCTCTCTCACCCTAACCCTACGTCTCCTGCTAACAGCTTTATTGATTCTTGTGGGTGATATCCAACCAAACCAGGGCCCTGTAATTGCAAACCTTTACATATCCTTCCCCCAGGACTAGCCCTGGCTATCCTCGAAGGGGTTGCGGATCTCTCATATGAATATATGCAGACTTCTGCCGAAAATACACGAAGTTCAAGCGTGGCTTGCCTTCTATAAACCAGATGTCCTAGCAGTCTCGGAGACCTGGCTGAAACCCCATGTCCTCGAGCACGAGGTAGCTGCCTCCGGGTATGTCCACTACAGAAAAGACAGGATAACTAGAAGGGGGGTGGGGTGCTCATCTATGCAAAGGACATCGTAATCTCCTCCCAGATCAGCATGCAGCACAGCACGTGCCCTGAGAATGAATCGATCTTTATACGGTTCACCCTAGGCGGTGCTAAGCACCTTACCATTGGGTGCTTATACAGCCCCCCTAAGAATGCGTTCCAATCCCTAGAGACACTCACTAAAGCCGTAGCCAATGATGTCACATCTGAACTCCTCATGTTGGGGGACTTTAACCTAAACTGGGCCCAGGAGTCAAAGTCGTCTATCAGTGGCCTGCTACAGGAGGTAAATCTTGCCCAGATAATCACTGAACCCACCAGACTGAATCATAGCGTGGGAAGGCACTCCACCCTCGACTGGGCTCTGGTGTCAAACCCAAAGAATATACAGTTGGCAGGCACTGTGGCCGATGCCCTGAGTGACCACTCACCCATCTTCTGTGTCTGGAAGAACAGGGCGGACAGGATTCAACCTAGAACCCTTACAATGCAGGATTACTCTAAATTCTCACCCGAGCAATATAATACCTTTCTCAGTAACACTGACTGGAGCCTGATACGACGCCTCCCTACCCTGGACAGGGCCGTCGCCTTCCTTCAGAAATCTCTCATGAGGGCTGCTGACCTCTTTGCTCCATTGAAGACCCATCAAGTTAAAGGCAGTTGCTATAAGTGGATCACTTCCCCACCCCCCAGGCCCTGCTGATCTGCCGTGACAAAGCCTGGAAAACGTTCAAGTGCTCCTCACTCCTAGCTGACCTTGAGACGTACAGAGCTCTTAGAAACCAAAGTAAGCATGCAGTCAGACTGGCAAAAAGGGCTTACGTCAGTCACCTCCAGGAGACTAACCTAGGCAATCCGAGGTTATTCTGGTCTCACATCAGGTCCATCCCTCCAAGAGGACCTGCACACTATGGAGGACTGACTTATTAGGAACAAAATGGTCCTCAATACCACCAAAACCAAGGCCATGTTGTTTGGACCTAGATCCCTTGGCCCAAATAGAACACAACACCTGCAACTCACTTCCAGGGTGGGTAACAAACTAGAAGTGGTTGCCTTCACAAAATACCTAGGCCTTACTCTGGACCAAGGATTCACTCTAAAGCAACATGTTGACCAAGTCACCAAAGTCATTCATGGTAAACTTGGTACCCTTTATCGCCTCAAGGATCAGCTGATCCCAGAAGCCAGGACTGCCATTGCCTCATGTGTCCTCCTCCCAACACTCACCTGTGCTGCCCCAATACTTCAAGGAATAGCCAAGCTTGAGTTCAGTAAGTTACAGGTCTTGTACAACAAGGTGGTCGCTTCGCCACTCAGTCCCACTCTAGGAGCCACCACTGTGACTCTCTAGCACTTATCAGCTGGCCTTCGTTTGAAGCCTCTCTCAGGTACCCAGTGCTCTGCCTAGCACATCAGCTAATTAGCCCAGCCCACCCCCAAAGCCTTTCAGGGCTCATAACTGCCAAGCGAAATCCTCGCAACCTATGGACCTCAGGCCAAACTCTTCTCAAAGTTCCAAGGGTAAGGACTGAGGCAGGGGGCATGTCCTTTTCCCACTCTGCCCCTTCCCTGTGGAACAACCTTCCTCTGGAGGTACAGGAAGCTTCATCACCTGTGAGCACACATGCTCGCCACAAGTCAATGCCAATGCTATGTTACCTGACACTTCCCTCCTACCCTTCAGCCTGAGCACTTACCTCATCCTCATTCCTTTTCTAGTGGCTCTCCTCCTAACATACTCTACTCGGGTAAATGCAACCCAGGTGTTGCTCTGGCTTTCCTCCATTGTTTGCACTTGCTAATCACTGTAACCTGTTAAGTAATACGTCATTGCTGTATGATACCTGTACATGCTATAACCTACATCTGTACTACTTGTGTATTCTACTTGTCCTGTAACTCCCGGGCCGCCCCTGAAAAAGGGACCTCCGGGGCCCAGTGGGCCTACCTGGTCATAAAAATTCAATAAATAAATATTCATTGATTTCCTTTGCATCCAAAAGAGAGGGTACTGCTGTTTCTATACAATGTCTGTCCAAATAGTTGGCAAACTGCATTTTTTTAGTTATGCGAAGTGTAACAAACCACTTCTGGGGGAAGTCAAAGGGCATTCAGCCGGAGGCATGGCTGCCTCTACTGCTGGTTTCAGGAACACCTCTGCTGCCGATATCTGTCCGGCAGCCACTTGGGAGTTCTATCCAGACCTTCACCAGGCATTAAAGTCTGGACATTGCTTCTAGGTGCGGGATGGGCTTTGGCTTAGCCATCCTTCAGGGGCTGTTATCTTAATATCGCTGCCTACTGCAGACTTTTTTCTGCCTCCCATGTTTCAGACTTGTCTAAATTTGACTGCGTGGGATTCAGTCCTAATGGTTGTCACCTATTGCAAAAGCCCTCTTGAAGTTAGATAGTACAGTTACGTAAGAACTTACCGTAACAGTAGATCTTCGAGAGAGGTTCTTGCAGTAGGTACTGCTTTCCCTCCCTCCTTCCTCCGAATTTCTTCTGTAACCACTGTTGTACCATGTATCTCACGTTTAATGTAATTGTTGTTATACCTACTCTGTTTCCATCTGTCTTACATGTGACGAGGTACCTTTGCAAATGAGCCTCTGGCTCAAAGGTTGTAAACCAATATATCAAATAAATAAATAAATAAATACTTCTCCTTATATCACTTCTTTATAGCTCCAGGAGCCCACTCCTGTTGCACCTTTCTAGGTGTCAGGCAGGAGAACTGGAGGGAGGGTGTGGGGACAGCTCACTGTATAGCGTCACACTGACATCAGCCACGTGACATCGGGTGGGTGGTCCCCCACCAGACACTACTATCTAAAGTTTTCTGTGTGGTCCTAGTGCCTGGCGGTTTAGTCCTAGTGGTTATTACCTACTGCAAGAGCCTCTCTTGAAGATATACTGTTACGGTAAGTTCTCATGTAACTGTACTTTATTATTGCAGCACTTAGTTTGCAGCACTTAGTTCTCTTTACAGCACGTTGATAGTGTGGTGTGTACCTGTTGCTGTAGGACAGAACTCTGTACACAGTTGCCTTCTGTATGTTATCAGCTGAGAACAACATATGCCGTTTTGCACTCTCAGCCCCCCACCTCACTCACCGCTGTGAGCTTTACACCCGGCTTAAGTGGCTCCCACCAGAAACTCACCGCTGTTATGTCATGGGCAACTTCATTGACAATATTGTCAGAACTGCCACCCCTCAAAACCTTGCTGATACCCTTGTTCTTGCTACACCCTCCTACAACCTGCGATCCAGGGGCTCACATGCCCTCCTGGTACCTAAAACCTGCACACAAATGGGTGACCGAGCCTTCGCTGCGTATGCGCCCAGGGTTTGGAACTCTCTTACAACTAGCACTTGCTCCTCTCCCTCGCACCCGAGCTTTAAAGCCTCCCTCTGGGGCTTTCTCGAAATGGCTGCCACCTGTCTCTGCACTAGACAAACCCTCTCAGCCTGAGATGCTCTAACTAACTGAGATGCTACCTAAACATTACGACTTGGGCAGAGCGCAACTGTGCTCATACTCCTCCTGTTCTCACAGCATATATAAAAATGGACCATTTAGGCCCCCCGGCAAAACAGGGTGAGCACTATAAATGTGCTCTCCTTTCTCTCGCACTGGGCCCACTCTATTCCAACTGTGACTCCTCCTTATTCTAACTGCTAGCCTTACAACTTGCTGCCTGGAGCGATGAATTCACACTGCACTTCTTCCTACTGACTGCAGTGTTTAATACTGTATTGTAATACCTGTTTTTGGTATTGTTGTCTTACAATGTCCCTGTGTTCTGGTCACTTTATATTAACTCTTCACTTCTATTTGCCTGATGAAATCTGATGCTTGTAAAGTCCCTGTTGTGCTAATTCTATGTAATGTAATCCTCCACTTGTATTTGCCTGATGTTCATGTATGTACCTTGTAATCTCCCGGGTCGCACCTGAAAATAGGCACTTGGCTGTCTAGTGTGCTTACCCAGTTAACAAAAGCAAATAAATAAATAAATAAGTGTTCAGTGAATAAAATCGCTGAATGCAAGCCAAGGCATTTGTCTTTATTTTCAAATAAGAGTATCAAAATATTACATAGGCGACAAGGATTCGGAACCAAGATGGAGAACCAAGATGTCTTTGAACCAGACTTTCAAATTGATCAAGAAGGAAGAGAACAAGCTGAAAATAGCTGTGAGTACCTCTCTGAAAGTTGCATAATGGCACTGTCCAGGCACTCCAGTTTTCCCACTTTTGATTCAGATGCTGAACCCAGCTCCATAGGTCCGTCATGGATTAAATGGGCCCAGATTTGAAAATTACACTTCTGCAATGAACATCACCAGGTATGCAAGACTAAAAGCCCTTCTTTTGCATTTTGCTGGGGAGAGAGTGCATGACATATAGGACACGTCAGTAAGTACAGACAGATATGCAGATGTTAAACAAAAGCTCAACAACTATTTTGCTTCCCCCAAAAAATGTGCAGTATGAAATGTATGTGTTTCAGAAAACCTCTCAACAACCAAATGAGAGTCTAGAAGCATATCAGACCAGACAACACAAGTTAGCCAAGAACTTAAGAGTTTGATGATGTAGAGAAAGAATTAAAAGCATCGATTATGCAAAGCTGCACTTCCTCTAGACTGCATCACAGCGCATTAAGAGAGCCAGCCAGAACAGTCCTTAACTGAGCTCCTCAACTATGGTGAGTGTAAAACTTCTGACATGCAAACTTCAGGCACTGAGAAAGGGATGACCAGGGAAGAAACCACTGTTAATAAAATCAGCCGCAGACAAGATTCAAAGCTGGTTCCCACTAGCATGCCACAGTAGCTAGCCACAAACACTCAGTGTGGAAACTGTGGTGGTTCATACCTGCACTGGGGAGAATGTCCAGCAAAAGGCAAGGACTGCAGAGTGTGTGGCAAACCAAACCACTTTGCTGGAAACTGCCACTCAAAAGCCACAGCAAGCAAGACTATCTGCTAAAAATTAAAGGTACAACTCATGATACAGGGTCAGTAAATTGCACCACAAGCTCAAGAAGCTAAACCAGACTTGTCTAGCAGTGATGAGGCCTATGTGTTTGTAGTCAACAGCCACGTACATATTAACCAACCACAAGTCCAGGTACAAATCCGTGGTACCACGATGACTGCACTGTTTGATTCTGGGGCTGCAGTGAACATTATAAGTGAAATGGTGTACAACACACTGAAGGTATGCCTGGAACTCCAGCCAGACAACACAAGGATATAATTCTATGGCTCTAAAGAAGCACTTACAGTCCTAGGAAAATTTGCCAATTCCATAGAGTCAAAACATAAAATCACACATGGGACATGTTATGTTGTCCGAGGAAATGGCAGTTCACTTCTAAGCTACCAAACAGCTTCAGAATTGGGGTTAATCAAAATTGTGAATGCAATACCACCTCTAACAGACACACACACCTGAGGCAGACCAACCTGTGAATTGTTATCCTGACCTCTTTCAAGGCATTAGCCAGCTTAAAAACTTCCAAGTGTGCCTTCACATCAATTCTGAAGTAAAACCTATGAGTCAGCCCAACCACAGAGTTCCTTTCCACATACAAAAGAAAGTTGAAGCAGAACTCAAGATCCGTGAGACAGAAGACATAATTGAAGAGGTGACTGGACCGACACCCTGGTTCTCAATGATAGTGATGCCCCCAAAACCTAATGACCTCGACAAAGTGAGAATTTGTGTCAACATGTGACAGGGCAACACAGCCATTTTACGTGAGCACCACATCACCGCAACCATGAATCTTGTAATTCATGAGTTAAATGGTGCAACAGTGCTTTCAAAATTAGACCCAAAAGCAGGAAACATAGAAATTGTCAGTAGAAAAGAACTGCCAGGCCCATCCAGTCTGGGCATAGGCCCTATACATTGTATGTGGCCACTGATGCTATGTGATCAATGGCTTTTCATACAAACATACGAAATGCCAGCAGAAACAGGCTTCACAGTCTATTGAATCTGCTCGATTGTGCAGCTAGCCCCTCAACTTACAGCTGCCCCACCCTCCCTTCCCCTCTCCTCCTCATAACCATCCCCCCTCACTCTGTCCCACCCTCTCTTACTGTAAATCCTTCCACTGCTCTACACGATACCACCTCCATGGACAGAGTGTTCCGTATGTCTACCACCCTTTCCGTGAAAAGACATCTTCTGATTTCCTTCCTCAATCTCCCCCCTCCAGTCTCAGATGATGCCCTCACGTATCCCTCCCTCTTCTGATCTGAAAAATCACTTCTGTATTAAACCTTTTAATACTCTTTATGTACTTAAAGGTTTCGATCATATACCCCTTATCCCTCTTCTCTTCCAGGGAATACATTTGTAGCTCTCCCAACCTCTCCTCGTAGGATTTTCCCTCAAGTCACTGGATCTTCTTCGTTGCCCTATGCTGCACCCCTCCAGCAACCTGATGTCCCTCTTCAGGAATGGCTGCCAGTACTGCATGCAGTATTCCAGGTGCGGCCTGATCAGTGACCTGTACAGGGGTAGGATCACTTCTCTGTGCCTGGAGGAGATTCCCCTCGCTATGCATCCCAGCATCTTATTTGCCTTTGCAGCCACCTTCCTGCGCTGAGCTGAGTGGTTCATGCTCCCCGTTATTAGTACCCCTAGATTCAGGGCCCGATTTACACTGCCATGGGCCCTATGCACAGGTATATCTATGGGCTCCCCTCCTTATACCCCACGACCATACCCATACCTCCACTCTACCATTCTCCCCACCACCACCCTTCCAGCACCCTCGGCGCTCCACACCCCAACTCCCACTGAAACATTAAGAGAATGCCTGACCGTCGCTAGGTTTAAAATTGAGTTAAAAACGTATTTATTTAATTTAGCCTTCCCTAAATGTGAATGAGTTGTTTTATTATTGCTGTTTTAATTTTTATATAAAATTTGCAGTACTTGGTTTTGTGTACGGTGCCTTGGTTTTGAAAGGCACTATAAAAATAAAGCTGATTTGATTTGATAAGCAAATATACTGGTCCTGCTTTAACAGCCCCCGCCCCCCACCAGAGATCCAGTCTTGCATGTCCTGGCATGGATATGACCAGATGTAACTTTGTCCTGCCTGTACACCCCCACTGTTCCTATCTTGGCCTACTGCTCCCCCCCCCCAACCCAATGGATCTTGTCCTGTCCCTGGCATTTCTACTCCTGCATGTAGCTGGCCTGACATGGCACTGTCCTACTGACAGGGTGTCAGCATGGCTCAGTGTAGCACATCCACCTCTGGCACAGACAGGTGTAAATTCTAATCCACATTAGGACAGGGCTCACACTACTAACACTGGAACCCAAGTCCAGGGGAGATGTTGTACTGTTGTGTTGTGGCATCTTTTGGATGAGGTGCTAGACAGAGGTCCCATCTGCCCATCTCTGGTGCTATCCTGGCAGGTATCCAGGTAGAAATGAAAGAACCCAATGCACTTTTCACAACAGTAGGGGATTTTCTCCACTGTCCTGGCCATCATTCTCCTTACTATAAAACTGGTTCATGCAACTGTCTAAGGCTGTGTGTGGGTGTTGATGTGTGATATGGCTGCCAGTACACCAGTCACTTCCCTGCTAGTGTGTCATTGCTTGTAAAGCACTTTGAGATACACTGTGTAGGAAAGGCAATACATACATATTAATTTTTCTTCTTCTTCTTCTTCTACTTGTCTCCCCCCCCCCAAAAAAAAAATTATTCCCATTTTGGTCTGCCTACCTTCTTCTATGGACCCTGTCCTGCCTAAACTCCTTAACACCACCCCCTGTCCTGCAGTCTACCCATGTGGGGTCTGGCCTGATATGGCCCTGTCCTGCCACTAAGAGAACTGATTGAATTGGATAACTGGGGCTGTCTGTCTCTTTAAAGCAGACAATCCATCACTGTAAACAAACAACAGGCAGTGTAGCGCAGTAGTAAAAATCTCTCTGCGCTGCAAACCTGGAGACTTGGGTTTGAATTCCACAGCCCCCACTTGCATACTGTTGTGACCCTGAGCAAGTCACTTAACTTCCAGTTACTTGTGCTCCCAGATCACACTTGTAAACAAGTTTTCAGCTTAGTGTGTCCTGGTTAAAAAAAAAAAAATAGGAAGAGAAAAGTCCTTTAAACATTTTGAAAACTGCAACTCTGAACCCTTCTGGTCTCATGCAGTTTACTTTGCCAAAACAAATTATGCACTTATAGGCAGTATTTTATCAATTATCTGGTGCCTGGCATGATTAATTCACTTACTCAACTCCTCCGAGCTGCAGTCTGCAGACAGACAATGGTGGTGGCTCCGACCGTGACCATCTCCAAATACCTGCACTGGGCTGTGATGATGACTTGTCTCACACTCCAACAAGAGTCCCACTCCCTCCCTCCTAGTCCAGTGAAGCACACATAACCTAGCTGAGGTTAGGTTAGATCTGAGATGTCATCTGGCAGCAGTGCACAGTACCACTGATGTCGTGACAGGCCAGCATGATGATGACTCTGATGACTCGAGACTTCGTCTTGCTGCTGCCTGCTGGGGACTTGTCACCCACCTCACTCACCCGAGAAGTAAAATAAAAATACAATTCCCCAGCAGCCAGCCACAGCCCCCACTGCTTTTTTTAACTCTCCTAACAGTCCCAACTCCCGTTCTGCATCCGATCCCTCTAAGTAAATGGTGACTCGCAGACTGGTGCCAAAACTGAATCTGCCAGCCGGTACTGCTGCTGGCCTCGCACGCACTGATGCACATGTGTGGTTCTTCATCACCGATATCACACGAAATATGCTGACAAGTGAGGGAGGGCAGTGATGAGCACACATACTGCTCAGCGGTGCTGGCATTTCTTTTTTTTTTCTGTGTAACCTGCTTGGTGCTGACTAAAAAAACAGAACAAAAAAGGGAACTTGGAGCAGACTGAGGGCCCCCCCCAAACACAGGGCCCAATGCATGGGCGTAGTTGGTGTAATGGTAAATCTGGCCCTGCCTAGATCTTTTTCCTCCACTGTGCTTTCCAAGTGTACCCCTCCCAACTAATATTTCCTCTCCTGGTTCCTTGCTCCAAAGTGCAAGTACCCTGCACTTCTTGGTGTTGAACCCCAACTGCCATGTCTCCGACCATTCCTGTAGTTTGGTCAGGTCTTCCTGCAGCCTCCTCCACCCCACTATGTCATCTACCACTGCACCAATCTTAGTATCATCTGCCAACAGACTGATCCTACTCAGGATCCCGTTTGAGATATCGGATATGAATATCCCGAACAGCACTGGTCCCAGTACTGAACTCTGGGGCACCCCACTCGTAATGTCCCTTGGTAATCAGAGTCCCCCCCCCAAGCTTCCCTTGTGCCTGTTGCAGGCATGCTTAAACTCCTTCACTGTGCTTGCCCCACTACCTCCTGTGGCAGGCTATTCCAAGCATTGACTACTCTTTCTGTGTAGAATAACTTCCTCACATTACCTCCTAATCTACCCCCTTCCAATTTCATATTATGCCCCCTTGTTCTAGTACTTTTTCTAACTTGGAAAAGGTCCTGCACCTGCACCTTGTTTATACCCTTGAGGTGCTTCTAAGTTTCAATCATATCCCCCCGCTGTCTCCTCTCCTCCAGTGAGTACATATTGCAGTCCCTTAGTTTCTCCTCATATGCGTTGTGGTGCAAGCCCTGCACCATCTTTTCTGCCCTTCTTTGGATAGTTTCCACCTTATCCATGTCCTTGTGCAGGTGTGGCCTCTAGAATTGCATGCAGTACTCCAGATGAGGCCTTACCAATGTTTTGTACAATGGCATCACCACCTCCCGCCGCCAGCTAGTGATACCCCTGCCTATGCACCCCAGCATGCTACTGGCCCTCCCCACTGCCTTTGTGCACTGCTTTGATGCCATAAGGTGATCAGAGATGATAACCCCTAGGTCTCTTTCAGCCCCCCCCCAACCTGTAGCTCTTCCTAGGGTTTCCTCTACCCAGGTGCATTATTTTGTACTTCTTTGCATTGGACATCAGTTGCCACATCTCCTGCCAACTTTTAAGCTTCTCCAGGTCCCTCTTCATTTTCTGCACCTCTTCTGAAGTATCCACCCTGTTGCAGATCTTGGTGTCACCTGCAAACAGGCAGACCTTTCCCTCCAGCCCCTCTGCAGTGTCACTAATGAAGACATTGAACAGGACTGGTCCTAGTACTGATCGCCGTGGTACCCCACTGTTCACGCCCTCTCCCTAGATTGTACCCCATTTACCACCACCCACTGTCTCCTATCTGTTAACCAGTTCCTAACCCAGTTCACCACCTTGTCTCCCATGCTCAGACTACCCATCTTGTTAATTAGCCTTCTATGTGTGACAATGTCGAAGGCTTTGCTGAAATCTGGGTAGGCGACGAGTACTACCGCTCCTTGATTTATTTCCCTAGTTACCCAATCAAACAAAATCTATTAGATTAATTTGATATGACCTTCCTGCTGTGAATTTGTGTTGCCTCAGATCCTGAGCACCGCTGGATTCCCAGGGCAAGATTAAGGCATAGGCATGTGCCTTGGGGCCCTTCCTGCCACTACAGCAATCTCCAACATATACTGTATTTATTGTATATCATTTTCTTCTACCTGAGATGCATTTTTTGTAAATGACTCAACTGCTAGGTAACTTGAGCAAGGCAGGGACTGAACTGTGACATGATTCGCACCCAACTGATTAGGTGTCAAGTGTAGCTTATTGCTTCAGGGGCCCATGGCCAGGTTGACCTGTAAGGTGAGAACATGCCCATTTCCTTTGCTTTGTTTCTTCTTCCCACTCAGAATCTCCACGTAACACGTTTTACTCTTAAATATAAAAGATTAACAGTGCAATTTAATATGTATGCTTTATATTTAAAGAGCCTCTGTAAGCATTAGGAAAACTTAAAAAGAAAAGAAAGATTTATAAGCAGCTACATTCCATCTTATTACTTCATATATTTAAGTAATTAATTCTCAGTTTTCTTTATGACTGAAAACGGTTGCATGAAAACAAGATCCTTATCCAATAGACTAGTTCAAGTTTCAAGTTTATTGTAGGAATATCTCCACTGAGCAGGCTCAATCATTAGGAGGTCCTGAGCACATACAGTGAAGCCCACCAGGATGAAGTGCAGTCTGGCAAAATTCTGCAGTAGAGTTATTGCAGCAAACAAAGCAGTTTCAATAATAATAATAATACTTTATTTATGATGCGCCTTTCAAATACCAAGGCGCAGTACAGTTAAAACAATTAACACAATTAAAACAAATCATCATCATATTAAAATATACAATACAAATCAGCAGTCATTGCTACCATATGCTTTTTTTCCAAATAAATGCTTTTAGGGCCTGTTTAAAACTCCCCAAGGTCGTGCACTCCCTAATCCAATGGGGTTGAGAGTTCCAGAGGGACGGGGCCATGAACATAAAAGCACAAACCCCAGCAGATTTTAAAGTCACCCTCGGAATCTCCAATAACTCCTCGTTAGCCAAGCGGAGTGGTCGCACAGGGTGATAAGGAATCAGAAGCTCTTTCAGGTAGCCAGGGACCAGTTTGTGTAGGGCTTTATATGTCAGTAACCCAACTTTGAAGGAGACCCGCCACTGAACCGGCAGCCAGTGCAGTTCCCGCAGCAGTGGTGTGATATGGGAAGATCTAGGAGTCCACATCAACAACCTGGCTGCAGAATTCTGCACCAGCTGCAAGCAGCGGATATCAACCCCCGGAAGCCCAAAGTAAAGCGAGTTGCAGTAATCTAAACGTGAGGTCACAAAGGCATGGATCAATGTAGGCAGGTCGCCGGACGGAACAAGGTGCTTGATTATAGCAAAGTTTCGCAGATGGTAAAAAGATGACTTAACGACAGCCAACACCTGTGTCCGAAGTGTCAGCCCCGCGTCCAAAATCACCTCTACGTCTTGCACCTGTTCAGAGGCCTGAAGCTCAGCATCCCCAAGTAACAATCCTAGGGTGCAGCCTGCCTCTGGCCCCCTATCCGGTGGCCTGGATCCAAAACCATCACCTCCATCTTCCCAGGGTTCAACTTCAGCCAACTGGACTTCATCCAATCCTGGATTTCCTTGAGGCAGTTATTAAAGGGTACCTAAACAAGCAGTTTTTTAAAACTGCAGACTCCAAAATCTGGCTTCATAGCAAGGCAAAGTAAAGGCTGCTGTTTACATGTATGCTAAAACTGCATTTCTGTAAATAACATAAATGCAGTTTCATAGCTTTTGCAGAATGTAAACATCAGCCTTTCACTTTCAAAAAACAGCCTTGGCTTCTCCCTAAGATGTCTGCCAAGTGTGTTAAATGATGAGTCATGATGACATCATTGGAGCCAGAGCCAGAGATCCACATATATTTCTATAGTGCTAACTAGTTCTTCTTTCCCTCTTTATTTTGAATTGTTGTACCAGAATGATCAACATCATGCATTACCTCATGGATTATTTTAATCAGTACACGTTAGGCTATGATTTTGTTCATTTTGTTTACTTTAACTTGCAGAAAATGTTTTGCAATCCAGCTGACTTTTCTTTGGCAAACTGCATTACAGTACAACACTTCAAATACCTGATGATCTAGTGGTTATATGATGCACTGAATTTTGTTTTTTTGCTAACCAGAAGAAACACACTAAGCTGAAAGCTTGTGTAGAGGTGTGGCCTGGGAGCACAAGGAAGTTTAGTGACTTGCTCAGGGTCACACAGCAAAGTACCGGTCTTGTTCAGTTCCAAAGCTCGTGCTGTCTTGTTAATCCACAAATAAGGCTTTCTTTTTCCATGTGAACCCCCTGCACCTACCCTGCCTTCTGTTGAACACCACACTATCCATACCCTGTCCTTAGTACTGCCAGGGGCCGCATATAAGCTTGCGGTCTCATGAAGAGAATTATCACACCTCAGATTGTAATCTTGTACCTCAGAGGGTTGTGCACACCTTTACTGATATGCAACATCAGCTGGCACTGTTAAAAATACCTCCCAAGTCACTTTCCAGTTCATATTCTCACTGTTTGACTTCTGCTTCTACAGTAAACATTGAGTGGATCACCACCCTTTTGCACAGTGAAGGCAGTATGTACAGTTCCCTGTTGTGTTTTTTTCTCACCTCATTAACCAGCAACTAGGTCTTCCTGGAGGGCCAGGCAATAAGCATCATGACCCACCAGAAAAACTGCTATTCATGCCCTCATAAGGATTGCACTTACAATGGATAACAATATTATTAGCAGGAGAGACATACTAATACCTGGAGCAAATCAACCTGAATTCCAGTGTTAGTCTACTCCTTTACCTGTGATCTGCAAAACCCCACAGGACAGTTCCCAGCAATTCTTCTCCAGTACTTTTCTGTGCTGTACTCCACAATGTGAGTTGGCTGGCTACCACCCTTCCAAACCTTGAATGAGCTATACAAAACTCCCTCAATACTGTCCTAACAAATGTCAACATCCCCCACCCTCACCCGAGGGTAATCTCCCTACACTGAATTCAAGTAACAGTTTAGGTGCAGCCCTGCCACTCTGAGTATTTGTCGTTGTGGCTACTCTCATCCACAGTCAGGTAGTGATCACGATGCTGGCAGCCCCACATTTCAGATCTCAGAGTGATCTGCTCGGTGTCCTCCTTCATGTCTTCAACGCACCTGAATACAGCTGTACCCTGCTGGAATGGCCTCTTCAGTTCCTCTCTGGCATTCATTCTTCTCACCTGCTCCCCACACCAAAATGTGGTTAGTACAGTCTCCCGTGTTATAGTTGCATATTAATAATAAACATGATCTTCTGGTAAGCCAGACTGACAGCAGCATGGCACAAGTGGAAATATTGTCTTTCCTACCCATATACGATCTAAGCCACCTATGATTAGGCACTATTAAATGACATGCATAATGATGTGCACACCCATCATTTAATAGTGCCTAATCAAAGGTAGCCTAGATCTTTTAAGGTTAGGAAAGCCCATCATTCCTCTTGTTCCCTGCTGCTATCAGCCTGACGTGCTGGAAAGATATGTTTATATCTGATATGTCAAAATAAAACGGGGACTGTACTGCTTGCATTCATGATGCAGAAGGGTGATGAGCTCACCAGTTTTCGGTGTGAGGAGGAATAGTGAAGAATAAATACCAGAGGGGGACTGGGAAGGCCACTCTTGCAAGGTACTGCTATATTCAGGGAAGGGGAAGACAGAAGAAGAGAAATATGAACAGATTACTGCGAGAAATAAGATGTGGGCTGCCAGCACCTCGATCACTACCTGACCCCGTTGTCCTGACCAACATTCCCCTTCCCATAAAACCAGTTCATGCAACTGTACAAGGCTGTGTACGGATGTTAATGTATGGAACAGCAGCCACTACATGTTCAGTCACTTCACTATCAGTCTAGTATTAGTTGTAAAGCACTTTGGGATACAATGTGTATGAAAACCACTATATAAATGCTGATTCTTTTTCTTCTTATTATTATCTCCCATGGAAAAAGAAGACAAGATCACCATACATTTGAGTTTTGAGAAAGTATGAACTCTAACATCGGACTGCACAAGAACTTTGCGACAAAAAAGTGGTGGCTCTGTGGGGTGGTGAAGGGTGGGGCTGCAACCCCCCCCCCCACATAGTAACATACTTGCTTGCTGCTGCTGCTTTTCACTTTGCTGAAGAAGTCTGATTTATTGATTGTACAAATGTTTACATTCAAACCATGGATTACAGTTGTAGGTTCTGTCAAAACCGTACTAGAAAAGAATAATAGCAAAAAATATAAAGGTTTAATAAAAATGTTAAAAAGTGCATATTAAGCATGCCCACCACCCCAGCACCCCCAGTGTAGCATCCTGGATCCACCAAAACCACGAGAACACCAGGGTATTCAAGATTTGTACTGCACTGTGGTTTGCTACAGAGAAAGTCAGTTGGATTGAAACACATTTTCAGCATGCTAAAGTAAACAAAATGAACAGAACCATAGCCTGACGTGCATTTTACAAAATAATGCACATGGTTTTGACTATTTGGGTAAAACAATTCTATACAAAGGGTAAAATGAACTGGTTAGCACTATAGAGAGCCATACATGTCTCTGACTTTGGCTCTGATGATGTAATCACATAACACATTTGGTGGCCATTTTAGGAAGCACGTAAGACAGTTTTTTTAAATTGGAAGGCTGATTTTAAAATTTTCAAATGCTCTGGAACCACATTTAGGTAAGTTATGTAAATGTGGTTTTAGCATGAATGAATACAGCAGCCTTTCCTTTAGTCACCTACGGAGTCAGATTTTTGAATAGTTTGTTGTCAAAATGTTGTTTAGGTATCCTTTAAATACCGAGACTGCTCCTTCCTGGTCGGGGGCAAAAGACAGGTATAGCTGGGTATCATCAGTGTAACAATGAAACCTCAGCCCATACCGTCTCACAATGTCTCTGAGGGGAAGCATGTACACCACAAACAACATGGGGGGACAATACTGAGCCCTGAGGAACCCCACAAGACAGAGAAATCGGGTCAGAGGAAAAAAAAACCTGACACTACCCTCTGGGTTCTTCCAGTGAGATAGGAAGTAAACCATCTAAGAACCAATCCAGAAACTCCACAGATAAATCTCAGGAGCTCCAGCAGAACCCCATGGTCCATAGTGTCAAAAGCTGATTACAGACCTAAAAGTACCAAAATGGACCGTTTTCTCTGGTCATCTTGCCATCAGGAGATCATTGAGCACCCGAACCAGCGGAGTCTCGGTACTATGCTTCTTTCGAAAACCGGATTGGAGAGGTTCGTAGATGCTATGGATGGTCAAGTGGTTCTCCAGCTGAGCAGCCACTACTTTCTCGATCACCTTCCCCACAAAGGGGAGGTTGGAAATAGGCCTGTAGTTTGCAAGAGAGTCTGGGTCCAGAGAAGCTTTCTTCAACAGAGGTGTCACCACTGCCTCTTTCGACGAACAGGGATATTCACCCTAGTCAAGGGAGAACCAGACTATCTGTGCTAGAACCGGGCCAATAGAATCACCACAACCTATAATCAGGGATGTAGGGCCCGGATCTAAACTACAGCATGTAGGGTGCATCCCCTGGACAATCCACATAACATCCATGATTTCCGGATGGTTAAAGGTGCTCCAGGAAAACGGAGTGATAGTGACCAAGCCCTGATCCTCAGCAGCCCGCATAGAATGTGTTAAGTGGATCTCCGACCTAATGTCAGCCACCTTATCAGCAAAGAACTGAGCAAGCTCATCACACTGTAATTGTGAAAAAGCTCTTCGGAGCTGCAAGACAGGCTGGGCTGCACAGCCTGTCCACAGTTCTGAAAAGTTGATCTAGTCAATTCTGAGCAGCAGAAATTTCCCCGGATAGGAACGCTGCCTTCTTACGAGAGAGTTCTGACTGATAGAACTGATAATGTTCTAACAATCTAAGATGGTCGTTATATAAGCCGGATTTCAGCCAACAAAGTTCTAACCTGCGTCCTAGTCGGCGCAGCTCCCTCAAAGCTCCATCAAACCACGGAGCCTGAGGGTGAAGGGAGAGAGGATACACATGTACTGGTGCAATAGAATCCAGGGCTGAGGTAATGGCATTATTATATGCCAAGACCAATGCCTCCTGGTCATTGCAATGCACAGGAAATTGTGATAGGTCAAGCACCGCAGCAAGGCCATCAGAAGTAATATTCCATAAAGGTCAGTACTTGGCCATCTCCACAGGGGTCGGCCTACAAGGGGGGGGCCAAAATTGAAACTCATCATGTAGTGATCAGACCATCCAACTGGTCCCACCCCCATGCCTGAGGCCTCGATCCATGGGAGAAAACCAGGTCCAGAGAATGGCCACATTTATGAGTGGCAGTGGTAACCACCTGTGTCAGGCCCAGTGAGTTCATCAACTGGAGGAAGTGTTGTCTAAATTGCGAGAGTTCGTCGTCGATCCAGGCATTGAAGTCACCCAGGACCATCAGCCTGGGCAACTTAAATGCCATATCGACCACGAAGTCCACCACTTCCTTAAGGAATTGCTTCCCATCTCCGGGTGGACGGTAGATGAGAGCAATCCTATAGTCGACACCTGCTACTACAGCACATTCAAATTAACTGGCCTCCTCAACTGGAACACTAGTGAGTTCCAATTCGGTCTTGAAACAGACCGCAACCCCCTGCAGTCCAGCCTCGGGTGATGTATCATCGCATACCCAGCCGGAATTGCGGCCTCAAATATTAGGCCTGCATTATCATCTAGCCAGGTTTCAGTGATACGAGCCAGATCTGCTGACCCAACAAGCTCCAAAATCTCTACGGTCTTGTTCCTGACAGATCTGGCATTGCACAACAGCGCCTGGGTTGGACAGAACTCCTGGGCTGCTCCCGCCACCTGCCCATCACCAATGATGATGCCCTTGGGTATGGGGACCAAACAAGATGTGCCACGCTCTAAACTCCACTTCACCCCAGGGTGTCTTCTGGGCTTAACAATCCTGATGAGAGCATCCCGCTCCTCCAGCCTCCACTGTTCACGCCCCCCAACCCATCCCCCCTCCTACGGGCAATACCTAAAGCCAGACAACGTTGATAGATAGAAAAAGCCAACGTAGGGTGGGCAAAAAGGGCAGAAGGCATGGAAAGCGGAGGCTGAATAGCGTACGACTGGGGGGGGATAATAAACTGACACATATCCCAGGCCCATAACAAAACAATATAAATCTTAACTACTCAATATAAAATAACCATACTATATAAAACCCCAACAATTGCAGCCTATCCTAAACTTCTCCTCACACCCTCTAACTAAATAATCTATACCTACTCCAAACAAATATCAAATAATTAAACTAAATAACTTCAACTATCTAAATACCTAATCTCCTACCACCTAACTATATTTAGCCTGTAGGTCCTCTCACTACCTGGGGGCCAAACACATAAAACTAACAAAAACAATTGTAAAGCACCCAGGCCTCTCACTTCCTTGTGGTGCTATCACTAAGTACTCTCAATGCTTAATACAGTACAAAAAAGTAAAATAAATACACCTCAAAAAATAAAATGATAAACCAAACAAACTAAAAGAAATATAATAAAACAAAATAGTTTGAAAACCACCCTCCAGATAAGTCTCTCACAAATATCAATAGGAGGGTGAGTTCACAAAGATTTACTAAGCAAATAGATACACCTCAACGTAATAAAATACTAAACCAAGCAAAATAAATATATATAAGGAAATAATTTGAAAACCACCCTCCTGATAAGTCTCTCACAAATATCAATAGGAAGGTGAATTCACAGATATTTACTGAACACTCTCACTGCTCGTGTAATTTCCAAAAATATACATGAAATAAAAATACTTGATGTCAGGAGAAGTTCAGACTGGCAGTATACACAAATTTAAAGTACTTGCTGTCAGAAGAAATTCAAACTGGCAGTAGATGTCCAACACACAGCATTCAATATTCTGACCATGAAAATCGTTATACCAGATCGATAATCCAAAAATCAGGAACTCACAAATCCCAGTCTTTAGCCTCAGACTTCTAAAAACGAAAGACCCACAATATGACACAGGTTCCCTTCAGCTGTTTACGAGGGAAATAACTCAGTAAGTTAGTGGCACACCACTACGACTATGGGACAAGCCAGCCCTCCGATTGACCACCCCAAGAGTCTAGAGGAGAGGAATAACGGACCGGTCCTTCTAACGACCTCACTCCTCAGCCCTGTGTGTGACACAGACCCCCGAGATCCCTCAGGGAGTCCGGATCCCACAGTAGGCTAATCAGGGTCAATCAAACACAGATAGTAAATCCACTGTGGACCAAACTCCAATAATCGCCGGGGAAAGCACAAATCCTTCTGTCCAAATGTGTCCTCAAGAACAACAGTTCCCAATTAGACCTCCTGAAATCAAGCATAAAACGCTCCAAGGAACACTCTAAAGTTCTCGGCTGAATAATTAGAAATAGTGTAGTAGACAGCATTACTAGGTCCAAAGCTGAAAATCTTCACAGCAGTCCCTTAATTAAAGGCCATCCAGTGCCCAACAGAATATGGAGTACTGCCAGGGAACAAACTAGGGGATTCCAAAGTACAATCCAGTCACATCGGGCTCACAAACAGTATTCCCTCTAAAGCAGGGACAGGTTAACATCCACCACTGCCCTCCATGCTTAATCCGGGCTGATGAAGCCCATGAAAGAACTCCAGTAAACTCCAAACAGGACCGCGGACAAAGCCGTAGTTCGCAAATCACAATGAAACACTAACTGCGGCTGACTAACATAACATCGCATAAAATAAATGCAAAAAATAAAAAGCATAAATAAGTGGACGAAGATACTAAGTAGACAATGCTACCACAAACAAACGGTGCTACAAGAGACAGACGGCTAGCCCAGCATGGCCGCCGCGTTCTTGACCCTTGCTGTGATGCAATGAGATGTCAATGAGAGTTGATCCCTTTTGTCATGCAATAAACCTGTGACACTGCACTTCATGCTGGTGGGCTTCACTGTATCAGGAACACATAAAGATAAAAGGCAGTTTAAATACATACAGTACTAGCACATATATACAATGGGGTAATGTTCAATTAATACATGAGGAATACAATATTTATAGAGCAAAACCTTGAGAATATGTTGCAGACTATAGAAACTGTCAGACTAGGGAATTATATCTATTCTGGCTGCTTCTCTACATTTTGCATCACAATCCCCTGTTTATGATAACACAGATATCTTCACAGCAACATATTTTAATGTCACAATTAGATGTCAGAACTAAAAAGGGCAGATATACTGAAGTCTTACAAATACCCTTGCTAATAAAATACAAAATATAAGCTATATCTATGCCCGACTGTTAAGTTTTTTCAACGTTGTCTCAGCTGTGTCAGGAACTCTTTAATCTCACTCCTAAAATCAAGAAATCTAAAACGTGTTTTAATTGTTTTGTTAAAATGTATTTTTTTATTTTATTCCCTTATCCCACTCATTTTGAAGTTTTGGTGCTGGTGTAGTTCCATTTTCAGGGTGAACCACTGAATATATTTCCATCATCACATCAATAAATCTTGCCTTTATTTGATCCTGGTGTAACCCCCCTGCAAATGGGGGTTCCCAAAAGACTTCCAGGAGCTTGCTTGAATGCTCCAAGCCTGAATGGTGTTTGGCATTTAAGCCATTTATCAGTGAGTGTTTTTAGAGCCTCTGGTACTGTCTCTTTAAGAGCTGTCTGCTTGCAGACATAATTAGTTTGTATGGGGGGACTGTGTGTGTCTCTGCTTGAGTACCACTCGAGCTGCTGAATTCACTCCATTTTGCAGTCACTAGGGTGCAAAGGGAACCTATCTGAAGGATGTAACTGTTTGCCAGAAATCATTTAGAGTAATAATGAAATTACAGTTTGTCTAACCTGCTTTCTTTGCAGTCAGAACTGTGTTTGCCTAGTTCCCCATTCTAGTTTTGAACTGCTGAACTAGACCAATCAGTGTGGGTTAAGGTAGCTCTAAAATGGTGCCTTGGACGAATCAGAACTTGGACTCATAATCTGAGCCAGCCACAAGAGGATTGTATGGGCAGTGACTCTGGGAGATGTGAGTTTGGCGCCTTTTTGGACCAACAGGGGCAGTCTATTGTGAGTGACAGCCAATCCAGCCAAGAACTGGAAGGAACTCAAAGGAAGTGCCCGGTTTTGTCTGCTGGAGTTTCAGTTGAGCTCTGGCAGTGAAGAGTGAAGGAGCCCTGTGCTTTTTTCAGTGTGCAGTTTTAGTCGGGAAACGTGTGTAAGGCCCAGAGTTCTGGTTCTCAGCTTGTGTAACTGCTTGTTAGGACTGAATCCATCCTGTGAAGAGAATCAAAGGATATCTGAAGAGTAGAAACCAGTCTCACCCTGTAGAAGACTGGAGAAATTGCTGAATTGCGCTTGGTCTGTCAGGAACTGAATCTGCTGTGTGTTCTCCCGGGTATTGTGCAGTAATTGTGATCGGGATAGAGAAGCAGCCTGCATGGTATAGTACTTTCTGTTTACCATATAAATGTGTGAAGAGGCTTGTGTACCTCAAGTGAATCCTGCTGCCATTAAAGGACTTTTGCCTATTACTGTTTACCATATAAATGTGTGAAGAGGCTTGTGTAGCTCAAGTGAATCCTGCTGCCATTAAAGGACTTTTGCCTGTTGCAGTTTGTCATATAAATGTGTGAGGAGTCTCGTGGAGCTCAACAGTAGCCCTGCTGACTTTGAAGGACCCTATCTTGTTTGGAGGTCGTGAGTACTAATTCAGGGTCGCTCCCTGTTGAATTGCCACATTAAATCCAAATGGAATTACTGTACTGCTGACTGTTTAACTAATTTTTCTTTTCTCTGTGTGAAAGGGCCCTACCAGCTGCCACGGTTTGGACTAGCCACTAGGGCTTGGGTACCCAGGGACAGTAACTGGTAGGGATGGTCTGTGCACAGAGCCATAGTAGATGAGTAAAGTGATAAGCTAATTAACCTGATTTCCCCTGTACTTGTCATATTCCCCTAAATAAATCAGAGCTGCTTGTTTCAGCAAAGTTATACTGCCTGAGGTATTTGTCTATGTTAAAGTATTGTACTGTGATTGTTGCACTGTATCTTATTTTACAGGAGGTCCAGTGCCTGAACCAGTCCTGGGGGTAAGTGTATACTGTGAAGGTAATTCTGATATATTGTGTGGGCCACTAGTGGGAAGAAAGGGGGGTTGCAGTGTCCCAGAGGGCTGTGACCAAGTTAGTTTAACTATTGCAAACCCTGACCGCTGGGTGGAGGCACCCGCCATCGGATCCAGGCCCCTCAACCTGTTAGTGGCAAATCAGGCAGGGGTAGAAGCTCCTGGGATAGCGCCATCTAGGGGTTACATCTTGGAGGCTCACCGCTGGGATTGTGTGTCCTCTAGTGGCCATATTTATGAACCACTGTTAAGGAAAAAAAATGGGTACCCCGACAGAAGTGGCTGTGCACCGGCTGGTGGAGTGGTGTAATAGGGAGGAGATCGACCCCCAAAATGCTATGCTTATCCTGGACATCCCCCTGGGTATCAATACGGACACTGTACAGGGAGTACTTTCCAAGGTGGAAGGTTTACAAAACCCTGTGGTGGTGGGTCGGCATGCTAATCTGCTCACCCACACTTTACTGGCCCTAGTAGAGTTTAAAGATCCCATAGATAGCTCCAAAGTGCCAAAGACCATTACCCCAGAGGGAGCCCTCACTGCTTGGAGAGTGATAACTAAGGACAGTAAAGACCCGGGGGGGAAGGAGCCTCCACCACTATCTGAAACTTTTGAGAAGAAATTTGCTAAATGGTTGCTGGGGGAAGGGAAAACTGTGGAGGACTTGAAGAAACTATTCTTGCCACCTGGGGTGTTCCTCCCCAACACCCTTTCCGCTCCAGTACCGTAATGGTGGCTGAACCAATGCAGACTCCTATTTCTGCACCTGCCATTAGTCACGACTCTTACGAAGGTTGAGGATCTTCTCTGGCACCTCCCACCCCCAAGGGAGGATGACTGGGAGACCTGGATGAACTATTTTGCCCCCAAGTGCTAGAATGGCAATGCTTGGAAGCGGCGAAGAGGGTTAGTGAGAGCCTCCGAGGTCCTGCCCTGGCTACCATCCATGCTAAGCGGCCAGTAACTCTGAAGCGACTGCACAGGCCTATCTTGAGGCCTTGGAGAATGTATGGAGCCCAGATTCTGATGAGGACCTATGGTGGAGAGTAAAAAATGCACAACAGTACCAAGGGAGTTGTTGTCTGTGTGTATATCTCGGCTGGAAAAATTGTTGCAAGAATGCTTCAGAAAGGGTAGTTTGCCAGCGATTGAACTGGACGAACCAGGCTGGACAGGATCCTCAAGTCTGCCCCTTCTCAGAACTGCTGTTGCTTCAGTTACGCCTGGAAAATCGACTGGAATCCCCACCCTCCTATGATGAGTTAATGAGAGAAATTCGAGGAGTTGAGAAAAGGAGACCTCGGGAGGGACCTGCACCAACAGCTGCGGCTATGACCCGAGTGACTGAGGGTGACCCATCAAGTGAGGTTCAGGGGCAGAGGTTGGCAGTCAATGAGTGCTCTGACAAGGAAAAAGATATGCCACAATGGGGCGAACTGTTGAGAGAGATCCGGGAATTCAAAAACAGTCCCTTTATGAAGGCCACGCCTGCAAGTACGGGCCCTGACCTATATCCGACTGCATCTGCTATGGGGGTTGGGGTACCCACCCATGTGTCTCCTGCTGATAACAGCTCCAAACTCGATTCCTTGACCATGGAAGTGGAGAAACTGACGAGATGTCTCCAAATGCTTATCACGCCGCAGACAGAGATGGCACCCAGGTTTCCAGTTAGTAATACCCCCGCCCTGGCTCCCAGTGTGGCGCCTCGACCAGCTCAAACTCCAGAAAGTATGTTTTGCTATAATTGTGGGAAAGATGGGCACATGAAAAGGGAATTCCGGTCCCCAAAAGACACTGACAAAGTTGCATATAGGCTACAAGGAGAGCTTCGGAGAACAAATCAGTGGTTAAGAGGTGCACAAAATGATCCCAGTGAGGGCACCAAAAATGCTAACTCACGTCTTTTTGTGGTAAGGTCAGTTGCCCAGGCCCCTGCTACCGCCTCTCCAGACTGGTCCAGAATAGTGGGTCCCTCCATGGAGACCACTGTAAAGGTGAATGGAGTGTCTACAAGAGCTGTATTAGACAGTGGCTCCCAAGTGACAATTATGTTCCAGGATTGGTATCAGAAGCATTTGTCAGACACTCTCTTACAACCATTAGAAGGACTGCATGCATGGGGTTAAGTGAGAAGGCCTACCCTATTCCGGGTATATCCGAATCTTGTCTTTCCCCACCTCCGTGGCTGGAGTGGCCGAACAAGTAGAGACCCTAGCCTTAGTGTTCCCCACTGGACTGTGATGGTGTCCCTTTGTTGATTGGAACAAATGCTCATATGTTCGGAAGGCTGGCACAGTTGTGTTATGAAAACAGGGGTCAAAGACTAGTAGAGCTTTAAGAGTTCTGGCTTTAATTAAGAAGGCCTATGAGGCACAGAGAGATGCTGAAAAACAGAACCAGAGGAACCGGTCGGAATTGTATGGAAGAAGGATCCTGAGTCTCTGATCCTGGCGCCAAATGCCCAGTGTACCTTACAGGAGAGGTCCGTATCAGAAAGGATGTTAAGAATAAAATATTAATGTTGGATGCACCAGGCGATGGAAAATTGCCAGAGGGACTGCTGGTCAAGCCTAGTATTTTGCCCGCTAGAGCCCATGCTTATGCCAGAAGGGTAATGGTCCAAGTTCATAATGTGTCTGAAAGAGACATTAGAGTAGATAGAGGTTGCATCCTGGCTAATGTGCATTGTGCAGACACTGCAGTGCTACCAGCAGCAAGAGTTCAAGGAAGAATGACAGAGTAACGCCTGACTTGTTTGATTGCGACTCCCGCTGCCAGCTGAATGGAAAGTGAGGATCAGTGAGAAGCTTGCCCAGAGAGACCAGGTGTTTTCTTTAAAGGAATGGGATGTAGGATGCATGCAAGGAGCTGAGCACAATATCCAGCTGCATGACGAAGACCATTTCGTGAGAGGTCTCGACTCCTGGCACCTGCTGACATAGATGATGTGAGACGGCATCTGCAAGAGATGTTAGCTGCTGGTGTAATACAAGAATCCAGAAGCCCTTATGCTTCCCCCATTGTGGTAGTGAGGAAAAAGAATGGGACAGTAAGGATGTGTGTGGATTATCGCACCTTAAACCGGCAGACTATTCCTGATCAGTACATAATGCCCCGCATTCAGGATGCTTTGGACTGCCTAAACGGGAGCAAGTGGTTCTCTGTGTTGGATCTCCGCAGTGGGTACTACCAGATCCCGATGGGCCCAGAGGACCATGAGAAGACAACCTTTATCTGTCCGCTTGGCTTCTATGAATTCATGAGGATGCCTCAAGGGATTTCAGGTGCCCCAGCCACTTTTCAACGATTGATGGTGCGTGCAGTGGGGGACATGAACTTACTAGAGTGCCTGGTATACCTAGATGATGTTATTGTGTTTGGCAGCTCACTGGAGGAACATGAGAGCAGATTATTTAAGGTATTGGATCGACTGGAGGACTTTGGCCTTAAACTGTCCATTGATAAGTGTCAATTCTTTCAAACATCAGTAAAGTATGTGGGACACATAGTATCCACCGAGGGAATAGAGACCGACCCAAGTAAAGTTGAGGCCTTGACCACCTGGCCACAGCCCAAGAATCTTAATGAACTGCAAAGATTCCTGGGATTCTGTGGTTATTATCGGCGTTTCATCAAGGACTATTCAAGAGTGATCTGCCCTTTACTTAACCTTACTCAAGGGTATCCCCCAACCCACAAAAATACCAAAAGTCAGGCCCTCAAGACTGAAAGAGTGTATTTTCGTCCAAGTGAAGTATTTAGGGCCCGCTGGACTCCTGATTGTGAGACTGCTTTTCATGAGATCATATATCAACTTACCCATGCTCCAGTGCTGGCCTATGCCGATCCAAGAAAACCTTACATCCTGCACACTGATGTTAGCTTGCAAGGGTTGGGGGCTGTGTTGTACCAAGAGCACGAGAATGGCCTGAGACCAGTGGCCTTTGCCAGTAGAAGCCTGGCCCCATCCGAAAAGAACTAGCCTGTATATAAGTTAGAGTTCCTAGCTTTGAAGTGGGCTATTGTTGACCAATTCCATGAGTACTTGTATGGGGCTAAAATACTAGTAAAAACTGACAATAATCCTTTGACCTATGTGCAGATCTCAGCTAAGTTGGATGCCACTGGCCATAGGTGGCTTTCTGCATTATCTACATATGACTATGCTCGAATACCGAGCAGGTCTGAACCACATAGATGCTGATGCTCTCTCCGGAGGCCTGCCCCAGAATGATTGGGTCAGATTGGTAGAACCTGACATTCAGGCACTCTGCGGAAGTTTGACAGGGAGGAACAAATGTCCACAGGACGAGTGGACTGCATGTGGATTGCTTGGGACCCTGAGAATTGCATACCTGCTGCTTATTGCCACTTTTCTGCAATAGACATTGGTGCACTGCCTCAGCTGGACAATGGCAGTATTCGGCGGCTCAATCCCGATCCCATGATCAAATCAGCTTTAGAAGCCCTCTATGCAGGAAAAGATGTGTCCAAATTACGCTCCACTGATTTGAGAACTGCACTGTTATGCAAGAAGGTCCTAAGTTGAAATTGATCAATAAACTGTTGTACAGAGAAACAGTAGACGAGAGGGGACAAGTAGACAAACAACAACTAGTGCTGCCCACTGCCTGAGACTCAGTACTGAGATCCTTGCACAACCACATGGGGCACCTTGGTATAGACAGAACACTTGACTTGGTGAGATCCAGATTCTATTGGCCTAAGATGGGGGCTGATGTGAGCAACACATTCGGAACTTGTAGTCGCTGCTTACAGAGGAAAGCTTTGCTCCAGAGGGCTGCCCTTGTTAACATCAACACCAGTGCACCCATGGAGCTGGTCTGTATTGATTTTCTGAGTTTGGAGTCAGATCAAGAAATATCAGTAATGTGCTGGTGGTCACTGACCATTTCACGAGATATGCCCAAGCTTTCCCCACCAAAGACCAGAAAGCATCCACTGTGGCCAAAAGTACTTGTAGAAAACTTTTTGTTCACTATGGGGCTCACAAAGAATCCATTCTGATCAAGGAGAGACTTTGAGAGTCGTCTGATCAAAGAGATGCTTTCTCTGTGGAGTCACGAAGTCAGAACCACTCCTTACCACCCCCAGGGGACCCACAGCCTGAGCGTTTCAACGCACTTTGCTAGATATGCAAGGCACCCTACACCCAAAGGACAAGCCTAGATGGAGCCAACAAATTAGCACCCTGGTACATGCTTATAACTGCATCAAAAGTGATGCCACTGGGTTCTCCCCACCGCCTGATGTTTGGAGAGAAACTGACTGCCAGTAGATGTGTGTTTGGGGTCTTTCCTGATGGGGTTCAAGCTGACAACTATTTACAGTATGTGCAAAAGTTAAGGCCCAGCTAACTCATGCGTACCAACTGGCTCAAACCATGGCTGCCAAAAGAAATCTGCCAACAAAGAAAGGTATGATAAAAGGTGAAAGCACAGGAACTCAGGAGGGAGATTGGGTATTGCTAAGAAATCTGGGACTGCATGGCAAACACAAGATTGCTGACAGATGGCACCATCTCCCTCACATTGTAGTGGGCAAACTAGATGATCTGCCAGTGTACAAAGTAAGGCCTGAGAATAATTCAAAAGATGTAAAAACAATGCATAGAAATCATTTACTGCCCATTGGACAAATCTTGATTGAGTCTGAGCCCCCAGAAGATGCCCCCTCTGGACCAGTGACTAGAGGTGCTGCTAAGAAAAGATCAAGAAAGTCTGCACCTACAGAAGCAGAGTTAAAGTGTTTCCCTCCACAAGTCCCAGTTGAGCATGACTGTCAGTCCATATCAGAAGAAAGCGAGGGTGACTTTGAATACTATCCTTCTTACGAACTGAGTCAATTGTTTCAGGGCAATCCCCTAGTCAATACTGGAGACGAAGCTGGGCCTTCTGGACTGTCTAAGCCCCCAGCTTTGTCCCTGGAGCCAATGCTCCCAGAAAGTGAAGTGCAAAGTATCAGATCAGATGAAATGGAATCATTGTGCATGGTTGAACTGTTTGAGCTTTCAGGGGAAGAAAATGATGGATTGGGGCAGACTGGTGATACACCAGAACAAGAAGAGTATTTTGAGTGCCCTGACAGTCCACTGCCAGTGTCCGAAAGCTCTCCATGCGAGCCAAATGTTGTGGCTCAGAAACTGTAACTCCTGGAGCTGAAAGTGCCCCAAGTTCTAGCCTCTCTACCCCCATGGAGACTCCCCTGACAAGTGGGGACAATGCTGTAAATGAGGCTCAGAGTGCAGAGACTGTAACAGTTCCCCCTAGAAAGACTGGTCGAGCTGTAAAGCCTGTGGTGCACCTCAGTTATGATTCCCTTGGGAGGCCTGTGGATTTACCTCTCAATGTTGTCCATAAAGGAGTGTATGTGTCCCCGAGCTCATTGACCAAACTGAGCGTCAGTGCTAACTCCAAGTTACTTGTGTTGCCCTCTAAGTATGGTGCCCTTGCTCCGTCCATCCCCAAGATAACTGATAGGGAAGGGCCCCCTCTCTTCAGGTTTCATGTACAAGAGGTAATAACTTGAGTTATGGTACA